>CM066313.1:81138148-82416690 GCA_033807775.1 Saussurea involucrata | reverse complement strand
AAGGATAAACCTAAATCTAAACAAGTTGGAACACTAAGGTTTTCTTGCACTAAGAAAGATAAGGAGATTACTAATAAAATCCTATCTTGAGAGATTTGAACTTGTCCAGAGTTAGCAAGTTACTTCAAATGAAGTGAGTTCATCTCTTTATATACTGCATGCATTTAATGCAATCCAGTATATACTTTACATGTGTCATTAGCGGATTGGTTGCATGTCATTGACCTTTGATGACAACCTTAGTAGCCGCATGAATGAACAGTGTAGTATCAGAGTGGTTGTACGATTTCAGATTTTCGGAGGTTCTTTTCTGACATTTCGTACGGTGGCGTGCAAGGGAGGTTAAGACAAAAGTACTTTGTACGGAGGACTTCATGATCAGCTTTCGTTGATTCAGCGATTATCATTTACTATTCAGCAGATGATAAAGTTCAGCGATAGCTGAAGTCTTGTACTTGATACTTCACGTTGAGTGGACAAATCTGAGTCTTCGCTGATCCGCATCAGTTCATTAGGAGACTTGTCGCTGGTTCTTGAGCTTGATCTTCGACTTCAGCGTAGAACCTTTGTTGACGTGAATCTTGTCTTCAGGGATCATAAGTAAACAACTAACTTATCAGCGATCACCATAAGGACTGAACAGACTCAGCGATATGGTGAACAGTGTTCGCTGAATGTTTAATCTAAAAGTGCGAGAGTTCCTATCAGCAGTACTGTAAGATCTTAGTACTTATCAGCGATAGTGAAACTCTGATACATATTGTTTACTTACAATTTTCACTAAGTATTTAAGATAGGATCATTATCAAATCACTGAGGGTTTGGATCAACAATCTCCCCCTATTTGATTATGACATAGCAACAGAGAGAATTGCTATTTAATGAAAACATAAGGATAAAAAGAACTCATAAAATATTTGTCCCTTTTACTGTTTTCTGGGATCTTTTCAGTACTGATGGAGTAAAGTACATTCGCTGAAATCTTTCTTTAAATCTTTGAATCAGGTTACAATATGAATAAGAAAGATTTACAAGTACAAGCGAAATAAATTACAAGTACTGAAGGATGACTGATACAATAGAGAAAATGGTGATTGTTGTCAGCCTTCAAAGGGTTCTTCCTTAATGAGAAGTTCATCAAGGGTTGTCTTTTCAGTTGGAATCATCCAGTCAGGAACTTTTTCTCCTTTATTCTTTAGCTTCAGAGCAGCTTCAAAAATCAAGGGTTTTAGGTGTCGTGCCTGAATGTCTTTTCTGAAGTCGCACCAGTAGATGAGATCTTTGAGCTGTTCGATTGGAGTGATTGGAAGCTCAGCGATCCGTTGAAAGCATTTACGTCCGTCGTAGTCAAGAAAGAATATTCCATAAGGATTACTGATGACTTTACCAGGGACGAAAAGTTCACATGGTGGCAAAGAGACATCAAGGGCAGATAGATCAGGATCAGGACCAAGTACTTCAGCGCGAGAGAAACCAATTCCAGTTTCATTTCGTATGACAGGACCTGAGTTTGAATCTTGACGTTTCTTCCTTGGAGAGTCCTTTTTTCTTTTTGGCTTTAGATCAGGAACAGGAGGAATATCCACACAAGAAGATATCAAATCGATCTGTCTGTTTATCAGCTTTTCGAAATGATCCTTGTACTTAGATTTTGACGGTTGGATAGCTAACCTCATCTCCAGCCATTCAGAGAGACCATACCTTTTTACAGTGTCAGCACGAAAGGTCTCAGATGAGTCATCTTCTCTGAACAGTTTGATGTCAACAATAGGTACTCCGACGGAGGTTCTTCCAGAGATGAATACCTTGTTGATCTTCGCTGGACGATATCTGAAGTGGATTTTTTCTTTACACCAGATCAGGGTGGTCTGAGAAACTTCAGCTTTCTTTTCCACGATCTTCTGGGCTTGTTCCCAAAGCTTTCGTTGGATTTGAATGGGAATACGCTTCAGCTTGGGGTCTTTGACAGATTCTTGAGTGAGCTTGATGGCGTATTCTCTGTCTTTATCTTCAGCTTCCTTTCTTTCAGCGATGAGGCGTTCAGCTCTGAGATGATCTTGGTATTCAGCTTTTGAAATTCTGAACTTAGGAGGAACTGAAGGTAGTTGATCGCGCCTTAGGATGATTCGCTGATCCTCGAATCGCTTTATCATTTCTTCTCTCCTCTTTTGATCAACTGAGGAAGGTCTGTTTCTGTGCGAGAGAGGTTGTTCTTCTGGTTCATCAGTCTCAGAGATTAAATCTAAGACTGGGATTATGTCTTCAGCGTTAGCTGGAATTATTGGTGAAGTCGCAACAGATCTTTCAGCGATATCCTCAAACAGGGGAGAGGACTAGCTGAAACGCAGCGATCTTACAAATAAGAACTGGGTAGAAGAACTTGGGTAGAAAAGATAGAAAAAATGTGGATGTGTATGGTGTTTGTGGAATGGATAACTGATTTTTCATAGATGATCAGGGAAGGAAAAATAAGTTTAGTGTACCTGACAAATCGGCTTTGCAAGTAGGATCGCCAGATTATCATCTTCAGCGATGCCTTTGTCTTTGCTTTTCTCAGCGCCAGAGGCTGAGTGCTTTGTCTTTGTCTTCTCCCCTGAAGGTTCTTTTATTGAAATACCTTTAAGAGCTTTGGTTCGAGGAGCAGGTTTGACAACAAAGAAATCATCGTCATCTTCATCATCATCATCATCATTCCTTGGAGAGGAGGATGGTTCAGCTTCAGGGATGTCGAAGTCTTCGTCTTCTTCTGCTTCAGATTCCTCAACATCTTCATCGAGTTGCTCCCCCTCAGATATAGAGGCGAGGTTCTCGGTTCCCTCAGGGTTTTCATCTCCCTGAGGTCCAGTAATCCGATCTTCATTACCCTCTCCCCTGATAGATTCATCATGGGAAAGGTCTTCAGCGCTCTTCTCCTGTTCAGCGCTCTTCTCCCCCTCTTTCTCATGATGGGCGGGGGAGGAATGGGTAGATTCAGCATTGGTGTTGTCTCTGTCTTCTGGGCCAGAGATTTTCACACAACCTTCAAGCTTAGCTATTCTGTCTTCTAGGCCAGAAATAGCAGGCGTGATTTTCTTCAGCTCTTGGCGATCCTCTGCGGTGAATGAGTCCAAAACAGGTGCAGGGGCCGGAGCAGGAGCTGGATTATTTGCCTTGTTTACCAGCGTCTCGATCATTGTCTTGACGGAACCAAGGTCGGTCTTCACTGAGCCCAAGTCGGTCTTGACCACTGACATATCACCTTCGAGTGTACCAACCGATTTCTTCAGCGTTGTAACTTCGCTGGAAATGGTGGAAACTGATGATTTGAGGTTGGTGTAGTCAGTGTAGATGTCGGAGAGCACTTTGGCAAAGTCGGCGAGAGTTTTATCAAGATCTTTGATGTCATCAGAGGAGGCCTTCTTTTCCACCACAGTAGTCAGCTTCGTCAGATTCTCTCCAGCGTTTGTTACAGCTGTAGAGTTATTTGATAGACCGGTGGTGAGATCCGTAAGTTTCATCTCCATAGACTTCAGAGACTGGTTGATATCTCCCAAAAAAGGACCTGTAACATATAAGTACTTGTGAACAAAGGAAAGCTCAGAAGTTTCAGGTTTAGTTACAGTGTTTAAGGTGGGATCTGTACCTGCAGGAGCGTTGACGAACTCATCAAAGTTTCGAGTCCCTCCATAGTGTTCCATATCTCCCTCAAAAGTTCCGTGAGGAATGGAGATCTCTGCAGGTCCTTTCTTCGTCATTCGCTGAGAAGCTTCAACGGCTTCTTGAATGATGGCATCTCCAGTTTTGACCGGAGGAGTGTCCAAAGAAGTGGAGGGAGGAGCGAAGGATAAGAATTGGGGTTGGGGTTCAAGTTCAGCGTTGGATTCGCTGAGAAGTACTTCATCAGTCTTTTGAGAGACTGACGAAGGTTGGGTAGATTCCAAAGTTCTAACCTCAGCGTTTAGGGACGCTGAAGTAGGTTTAGAAGGGATGGCTTGAATTGGTGTGGCAGAGCGTACCACGGAACTTTCCTTCAGCTCTTCAGAATGAGCTGAGGAGTCTTCAGCATGCAACTGCTGGGGTTGCTCCTTGGTTTTCTTGATCCTTTTGGAATCAAGAGGGGTAAGAGATTGTTTCCTTTTCTTAGAAGGAATGGATTTTGTGGCTGGGGTATCAGCGATGGGTATTGTCGCTGAAGGAGCCACAGAAAGCGGAGAATTAAGAAGAGTGAGAAGAGTAGAGAGACGTACCTCGTTGGCGACAGGCTTGAAGTCGAGAACTTTAGGGCCAATCTGAGAGAGTTTCAGATCACCCTCTTCAGGATAGCTGTCCTTCAGGCCATATTGAAAGATGGCGCTGATGAATCGCGGGTAAGGAACCCATGCTGGTCGGTCAGCGGCAGAATCAACACGTTGAATGAGGTCTTCATAGATGATGGAGGCCCAGTCAATGTTGAGACCTTTCAGCAGTGCGTAACCCATGGCCTGCTGAGGTTGAGCGGCTTGATCAGAAGATCCGGATTTCGCTGTCATGCAGCTGATCAGGTGAGCGAAGATGAAGTTCATCTCGCTGGGCATCTTGGATTTCTTTATCAGCGTCAGCTTCTTCTCAGGTAGCTTGTCTCTTCCAGTCTCCCAGATGTAACCCATCGCATCAAGGAAAGCAATGATTTCTTCCCTGTCAGCGTGCTTCTTGTGGTCAGGAAATGGAATGAAAGGATTTTCTGAGGTAGCGTTAGGGAATTTCAGAGCTTTACGGATTATTGCGGGGGTTATCTTGATGGTGCCATACTCAGTATCGCTGAGTATGCAGTCGATGGTTTTAGATGGATCTTTGGCTGAGGGTAGGTTGGTGTGTCTGGCAGAGTACCAGAATTGGGATAATAGACGCTGACTGGCAGGAGGTGTGATTGTCAGTGCTGTGTATATGGGGCTATTCTTCAAAAAAATCACAGCGTCGTCTAGATGGGATACCTGCTTCCGAGGAGGAAACTCGAGAAGCGCTGAAAGGTTGTTTGCCTTAGTCCAGTCTAGTTGATCCAGCTCAAACTTAACCTGAGGAGCTTTAGTGATTTCCAGTTCCTCAGAATCACTGGAGATGGACTCAGCGGTAACATTCAGCTTTGAAGTTGCCATTTCACTGTATTATCAGTTCAACCAAAGATGTTAACAAATAAGAAATATCTTAATGTGGAAAGAGAATTTCCATTAAGATTTTTCGAATTTTGTCCATTTCATTCAGACAAAAAAAAATCTTAATGAAGATTAGGGTTTTTCTTGTTTTTTTTAAAAAAAAAAAACGAATATAACACCTATAAGCCTTGTATTCCAGTTTTTTAAAAAAATGGATACGAAAGAAGAACAAGTTTAAGATTTTAGATTTAAAACTTGAAGAACAACCATGAAATGGTTGTGTTTATAAAACCATGAAAGAAAATGATTTTATTTTTGAGTTCTTTTGTTTGATCTTGTGTAAAACAATGATAAGATCGAAAACAAGTTATTTGCATTTGATAAAAGATAAGAACATATTGACCTTGAGTTTGATGAAGAAGATGATGAACAGTTCTTGAAGATCGAGAGCACAAAATGCAACAGTGTTCTTTTCTTGCGGAGAAAGATTGATTCGCATAAAAGACAAATATAAACTTTGAGAGAGTTTATATAGGAAGAGAGTAGAGAGAGAAAAACTTGAGCGGGAAAGTTTTTCATCATGACACGGACACGTGTTTGCATTTGATTGGATAGACAACGAAACGTGCAAACGTGTGTCAGAAAAAGAAACGTGCCTGGTGTTATCCGTTGCAATGACGTCACAACTGTCCTTTCACATTCTTTCGTTGTCTCTGAGGTTTTGAAAGAAAAACTCAGGGACTCTTTGGAAAATATGAAGCACTGAATAGAAATATCAGTGAGGGTTTTAAGAAATTTCAAAATATCGATGTTAAGGAAGAGATATTCAGCGATGTAAGAATTTGAAATCTTGCATTTTCATGCGTTTTGTCAGAGAGAGAAAACATACCTTGATATCAGTTTAACCCAAGTTATTCAGAGAGAAGATGATGAAATGGATTGTACTAGTTTATTTTATCCAGAGCCTATACAAGAATGTATAAACGTATCGCTGATTAAATGTGAACAACTGAAGATTTATCCTTCAAAGTTCAGCATTCCAAGCTCACTGATGAGAAAGTTGAATCTTGTCTCATCAAGAGGTTTGGTAAACAAATCAGCTAACTGATAATCAGTTGGGATAAAATGAAGTTCTATATCACCATTCATCACATGATCTCTGATAAAATGATATCTGATTTCTATGTGTTTTGTCTTTGAGTGTAGCACTGGATTGTTTGCTATAGCGATGGCACTTGTGCTGTCGCAATAGATTGGAATTTTGGAGAGCTGAAGATCATAATCTAGTAGTTGATTTCTCATCCACAAGACTTGAGAACAGCAGCTTCCAGCGGCTACATACTCAGCTTCAGCTGTGGAAGTGGACACTGAGTTTTGCTTCTTACTTGTCCAACTTACCAGCTTTCCACCCAGGAGCTGACATCCTCCTGTGGTGCTTTTCCTATCCATTTTGCAACCTGCAAAATCACTGTCTGAATAGGCGGTTAGATCGAATCCTGAATCTTTGGGATACCAAAGACCTAGATTCGCTGTACCCTTAAGATATCGAAAGATTCGCTTTACAGCTTTCATATGAGATATCTTAGGTTCAGCTTGATATCGTGCGCACAGACATGTTGCAAACATAATATCGGATCGGCTAGCTGTAAGATACAGTAGTGAGCCGATCATCCCACGGTACAGCGTGACATTGACAGGAACACCCTTTGTGTCCTTATCAAGTATCAGCGGTGGTGCCATAGGGGTTTTCATAGCTGAACTTTCAGTTAAGTCGAATTTTTTCAGCATATCTTTAACATACTTTCCCTGATTTATAAAAGTTCCTTTTTCAGTTTGCTTAATCTGAAGACCAAGGAAATATGTTAGTTCACCCATCATACTCATTTTATACTCATCTTTCATTCTATCAGCGAAACGAGTACAAAGCTCAGGGTTAGTAGAACCAAATATAATGTCATCAACATATATTTGAACTAAAATGATATGACCTTTTATTTTTCTAAAAAACAAAGTTTTGTCAATCTTACCTCTCTCAAATTTTTCAAGGTGGAGATACGTAGAAAGAGTGTCATACCATGCACGAGGAGCTTGCTTCAAGCCATAAAGTGCCTTATCCAGCTTATAAACATAACCTGGACGCTTAGGATCTGAGAATCCTGGAGGTTGTTCCACATAAACTTCTTCATTCAGCTTTCCATTTAGAAATGCTGACTTAACATCCATTTGATGTACAGTGAAGTTTTTGTGTACAGCATATGCTAAGAAAAGACGAATAGATTCAAGTCTTGCTACAGGAGCAAAGGTTTCGTCATAATCTATACCTTCCTCTTGTCTGTATCCCTGAGCAACAAGACGAGCTTTGTTGCGAGTTACAGTACCATATTCGTCCAACTTGTTTCGATAGACCCACTTAGTGCCTATCACTGTTTTTTCAGTTGGTCTCCGAACAAGTTTCCAAACTTTGTTTCTTTCGAATTCAGTCAGCTCTTCTTGCATAGCGCTGACCCAGTTTGGATCTCTGAGGGCATCATCTATTTTCTTTGGTTCAGTTAGAGAAATAAAGTTAACAAATAAACAAATATTACCTGCACTTCTACGAGTCTGAATACCAGCGTTGGGATCACCAAGAATTTGATCGATTGGGTGATTTACAGTCCATCGCTGAGCCGGAGCATGCGTCGCTGACGCAGTCTGAACTGGAGAAACTGAAGATGAGGCTTCAGCTACTTCTGGATAATCAGCTAAGAGAGGAATGCTTGCATTTGTCACTTCATTCACTGATTGCTGAGAAATAGATGGAATTTCTGAGACATTTGGATCAACTGCGGGTATAGTGTTTATAGGAACAGCTGAGACCCAAGATGTTTCAGCTTCACTATTCTGCATATTGGGAATGATAGTAGGACCATCATTTTCAGTTGTATGAGTATGAGTAGTGGGAACATCTTCTGAATCACCAAGATGAGAAAACATCCATTGATTCAGTTCTTCTGTATCAGCGTTCGGTTTAGAGTTCGCTGAACGGGATTCGTCAAACGTGACGTGAATAGTTTCTTCTACAGTTTGTCTTCTTCGGTTGAAGACTCTGAAGGCTTTGGAAACTGAGGAGTATCCAAGAAAGATTCCATCATCAGCCTTAGGATCAAACTTTCCAAGGGCATCTCTGTTGTTCAGTATGAAACACTGACAACCAAAGATGTGAAGAAAGCTGATTGAAGGCTTTCTCCCATGAAAGAGTTCATAGGCTGTCTTTTTGAATCTTTTGACTATCAGCGACCTGTTTTGCGTAAAACAAGCCGTGTTGACAGCTTCTGCCCAAAACTGAGTAGGCAGGTGAGAATCGCTGAGCATTGAACGTGCAGCTTCAATAATTGTTCTATTTCTTCTTTCAGCGACTCCGTTTTGTTGTGGTGTTCTCACTGACGAAAAGTTATGAGAAATACCCTTGCTCTTAAGGAAGGAATCAAGAGAACTGTTTTTGAATTCAGTTCCATGATCACTCCTTATTGAGCGAACAGTCATATTGTTCAGAGTTTCCATCTTCCGAACAAAGGTGATGAGTTCTTCAGGGGTGTCACTCTTAGAACGGAGAAACATTACCCATGTATAACGAGAGAATTCATCAACTATGACCAGCGTATATTTCTTTCCAGCGATGGATTGTTTGTTAACGGGGCCAAACAAATCCATATGGAGTAGTTGAAGAGGAGATGACACTGAGGAAACTTGCTTGGACTTAAAGCTTGCCTTGGTCTGCTTCCCTTTTTCACACGCTGAACATAAGGATTCTTTGGCGTATGAATGTTGAGGTAGACCAGTGACTAACTCTTTGGATGAAAGAGTATTCAGTGTCTTGAAGTTGAGATGTGAGAGTCTCTTGTGCCATAGCCAGTTGACATCAGAAGATGCCTTTGAGAAGAAACAGGAGTTCTCAGTGGTTGTTGAGTCCATGTTTATAACGTAAACATTTTCCAAACGATAACCGCTGAGAGCTATCTTCTCCTTTTTGTCAGAGACAAAGCAGGATTCCTTGGTGAAAATCACTTTGTTATCCATGTCGCAAAGCTGACTGATGCTCAGAAGATTATGCTTCAGCCCTTCAACATATGCGACTCTTCTGAAGGATGTTGTACCATTTGAAAGTACACCATACCCTCGGGTGTGTCCTTTTCCATTTCCACCGAAAGTTACAGAGGGACCCTTCTCTTCCTTGTATTCAGCGAGCAGGCTTTTCTTTCCAGTCATGTGTCTAGAGCATCCGCTATCGAGATACCAGATACCCTTCTTAACCTGCAATACAAAGGAAGATTAGTTTTGCTTGGGTACCCACTTCACCATGTATACGCGTTTGTCAGTGGAAGTGGTTGGAATGGGTTCAGCAGTCTTCGCAGCATTTGAAGATTCAGCTTTGTCTTTCTTCACTTTGGTCAATTTCTTGACCTCAGCGGTATGAGTCACCTTGACCTGACTTGCAACTGGTTTGGTCTTCTTTGGTGCTATCTTCACCTTAGCTATCTTATCAGCTTTGGTGGCTGTGGGACACTTACTTGCAATATGATCGGTAAGTCCACAGTGATAACATTTCCTATAACTAAAATTAGTTCTAGGACCACTTGTGTGCTGAGCTTTTAATTTGGAATTAGAAGTGCCAGCACCAAGTACACTATTGGTTTTTGAAATAGGACGAACATTCAGTTCTTCAGATTTCTTACCAAGAACATCTACTCTGAGTCTAGGAGTAGGTCGCTGAACTGATCCAGAGGTCTGATTTCTAGAACCAGATGAATGAATCACTAAGGCTTTGGAAGCATTCAGCTTAGGTACTAAAGTACCCTTCTGAGGATTTTGATAAATTACAATTCCTTTACCTTTATCTTTAGAGACAGAGGTAGGTTTTGAATAAACCATTTTCTCCTTAACTTTTGAGGAGGTAGGAGTTTCCTCAGGGATTGGTGTAATCGACGAGGAGTACTGAGATGAAGAAGTGTCAGCTACTGAGGATACGAACGTTCCAAATTTAAGCATTGAACGTTCAGTGGTTGGTATTGGAGTATCATATTTATAACCCAGACCACGTTTATCACTCAGAGGAATCTGAGCCTTAATTATCTCAGTGATCTTTGTTGAAGAATTACACCATCCTTCAACAGTAGCTTGTTCAGCTTTTAATGCAGCGATAGCTTCCGCTCGTTCAATTTTGACTAGCTGATTTAAATGGACTTGATCTTTAAAATCTTCTTCAAATTTAGAAAGCTTTTCTATTTGAAGGTGGCAATTTTTAAGTTTTTCAGCGAGATCAAGATTTTGGTTTTCAACCACAGCTTTGCCGTTCATGGCTTCGTATAAGCTTCTAGTCAGTAGTTCGATTTTACGGAGACTATCAGCTTCATCAATATTTACAATATTGGTAAAGAAGGAAGGTGATACCTGAATGGCAGATGTTGAAGTGGAGGGAATGTCTGAACTTTCTTCCTCTTCTTCAATCTTGGCCATGAGACATTGATTTGCTTCATCATCTTCAGAATCAGATGATGAGGCTTCTTCATCAGAAGCAGCCCAATCATAGTCAGCCATTAGGCCTTTTCCCTTCTTCTTAAAGCTTTTCAGCTTTGCATACTTCTCCTTCAGCTTTAAGTATTTGTCGTCTTTATTCCTTGGAACAAAGGATTTCTTTGTAAAGGCTGAAGGTCTCATGATTTTCTTTGACCTGCACTCGTTAGCGAAATGACCTGTCTTTTCGCAGTTAAAACAAGTAGCAGTAGCCTTATCAACAAAAGCTGATGACTTAGGCTTGTCAGCTATAGAAAGAGTTTTGTTCTTTCTAAACATTTTCTTCTTGGCGAATCTCCTGAACTTTTTAGTTAGGAGAGCCAAGGATTCATCATCTGAAGAATCAGAATCTGATGATCTTTCAGAGTTACTTTCTAACTCAGTGATAGTGACCACGGGTCGCTGAGTAGAAGGTTCCTCTGAGATTAAAGCAACAGGGGTGCTTTTGGAATCTTTTACAAGATTCTTCTTAAGATGGCTAGATTGCTCATGATTCAGCAATGTGCCATAATCTGCCTTCTAGTTAATATTGCATGCATATCAATCATTTTTTTAATGCCATCTTTGGTACCAAATACCTTACCAACATACAAACTGGGAACCCCTTCTGTTTGTTCACCCACAGCCCTTTCAATCATTTTTTTAATGCCACAGTCCTTGGCTTTCAAGTTTATCAAACAAATCATTGAAGTGCTCATCTTCCAAAACATCATTAGTAGGACCAATGTGTTGGAAATCCATTACATTGACATTCTCTTGGACTTGATCACCTATATCAGGGGCATTCTCTTGGACTTGATCAACTTTATCAGGGGCATTCTCTTGGACTTGATCACCTATATCAGGGGCATTCTCTTGGACTTGATCAACTTTATCAGGGGCATTCTCTTGGACTTGATCACCTATATCAGGGGCATTCTCTTGGACTTGATCACCTAAGTTAGTGGCAGTCTCTTGTACTTGATCACCTATCTCATTGGCATTTTGTTGGACTTGATCAATAGTGTCATGCCATTCAATGAAAAGTTTCTTCCTGCAAGAGATAGCAACTCCTTCTTGCACCTTTTTCTGTAGTCTACTAAACTCAGGTTCGTTATTTTCTTCAATCTCTTGTATAACAACATTAGTACCACTAGGACTAGCCAAATAAGTACCCACCCTACTTTTCCATTGTTCAGTGTATACTTCAAACACTCTGCATTCAGGAACATATTTCAACATGTTGATCACGTCCTGATCATTTCCCAAGGCTCTTAGACCAAAGTCCAAGTCCCAACCAGGGAGTCTAAAGTGATAATAAGTAGGGATTGGGTGTCTATACCCTATTTCTGTCATCATGGCATCCAACTCATGTACAGAGAACTCATCCATGTTTACTAAATCAACATAACTTAACTTACCTTGAACATAACTCCTATCAGGTTTCTTAGTGAAAAACCCTCCATGATGAATCTTGAACATAACCAACTGAGGGTAGCAATCTGTGAAAAAAACGATTTTTTCATTAACAAATCCAACTAACAACTGCATGACACTAAAATGGAGGGATGATAAACTGTTAGCTGCAATACATACCATATACGTCAACGTACTCGTTGGTTGATGGGTTGATTCGAATCTGCCACAAAGGACCATCCATTTTGCACGAAGACGAACAATCTTGCTTTGATTTTCACATACACTAAGGTTTGATGAAGAAATGGGTTTTACAGAAGCACAGAGAAGATGAAGATGGTGGCTTTGGTAATGATTAACATAAGAAAAGAAGGATCAGCACCATAATTACATTCGGTAATACGTAAACGAGAGGAGAATAGTGAATTGACGATTTTACCCCTGTTAATTTGGACGCGGGAAGACATTAACGGTGATATATAGACGGCGTTTAGAGGGAGGGACCATATCCATACGCTTTGTCAAACCTCAGGGACGATCCATGTAATTTTTTCGAAATAGGGATCAAATCCAAAAAGCAACTAAACATCAGGGACCAAATATGTAATTTACTCTTATTTGTATTATGAAATAGTAATTATCTTATTAAATAATAAATAATATTAATTACATTTACAATTAATATAAATAACATTAATGTTAGGGCGGTGCTAATTGCACCCTTGATTTGCTAAATGCACCCAAAAAAAGAGTGTTGAATGCCTATTTTTTCGTGCCAATCATTTTTGATTTAAATATATATATATATAATATATATAATATAATAATATATATTATTTATTTGTTTTATATGTATATATATATATATTGTTATTCTTTTTGTTTAAATATATATATATATATATATATATATATATTATTTTGTTATATATATATATATATTAGAAATATATATATATATATAATTATTCTTTTTTTGTACATTTTACGTTCTTATCTATATTTATCTAATATACTTTTTTAAAAATAATTTTATTTACGTTTATTCTTGAATATTTAAGAAGTACAAATCTTAATACATCGTGTACAAGTTTAAAAGCTTTAAAACAAAATTATTTTTTCGAATATGATTAAATCAAAAAATATTCAATATTAGGCTAATTTCGAAGATATTGACGAGACGAATACAATGATATAATTTGTAATAAAAATGTATTTTTAATATATTTTAGTTTATATACAATTATTTATGTTAATATGTTAAGGGTATAAAATGAAAAATGATAAAGTTACACCATTGTAATCGTCTCTTTGATACCTTCGAAATGAGCCTAATATTGAATATTTTTTTATTTAATTATTTAATTATATATTATATATACTACATAAAAATATTTTTAATATTTACAATTCATACCCTTATAGTTTTGATGAAATGTTTGTTAGGAACACCTATCATATCATATGTGATTAGGAAACAATAGTAAATCATATGTGATCTATAAGATTGTTATCTGAAACAATAGTAAATCATATGTAAATTTCAAATTAAAAATTAACATTGAATGTGCCGCATGGGTGGAAAGCTACGAATTTGACATTAGTGGTTGAGAATGCTCCTCGTGTTTTCTTAAATAGGTGACGTCCTCGTTTGAACCCACCTCTCTCTCTCTCTCTCTATATATATATATATATATATATATATATATTAGAAATATAGAAATATATATATAGTTATTCCTTTTTTGTATATTTTACATTCTTATCTATATTTATCTAATATACTCCTTTAAAAATAATTTTATTTACGTTTATTCTTGAATTTTTAAGAAGTACAAATCTTAATACATCGTGTACAAGTTTAAAAGCTTTAAAACCTCTAACATTTGTGAATGATTTCTTCCAACATCGACTAAATTCAAATTACTTCTTGATTTATTTACTTTTCTTTTCGTTTTACAGTAAATTAAATAACTAATTATAATGGTATAAAATGTAATTTAAAAATAAAAAATAATTTTATTTTTAATTATCATGTTGAACGTTGGAGGTTTTAAAACTTTAAAACTTGTACACGATTTATTAAGATTTGTACTTCTTAAATATTCAAGAATAAACGTAAATAAAATTATTTTTAAAAGAGTATATTAGATAAATATAGATAAGAACGTAAAATATACAAAAAAGAATAACTATATATATATATATATATTTCTAATATATAACAAAATAATATATATATATATATATAAACAAAAAGAATATATATTTAAACAAAAAAATAACAAAATATATATATATATATATTCATATAAAACAAATAAATATATATATATATTATTATATTATATATACATATTATATATATATATATATATATATTTAAATAAAAAATAATTGACACGGAATAATATGCATTTAACACACCTTTTTCGATGCATTTAGCAAATCACCCGGTGCAATTAGCCTCACCCTAAAGTTATTATTAAAATTTTATTATAATAATGATAATATTTATGATAAAATAGACATTAGTTAAGAGCATCCCCATCAATCTTGAAAATGGCTTTGCAAAGTTGCTAGATGACATGGACATACAATCTAAATTGTAAGATGTGATAAGCAATGTCAAGCAGATAAAACATTAACATTTTCATTTAATTAAATTAATTATTAGTATTTTAATTAAATTAATTATTAGTATTTTTATCCAAACATTAATTATTAGTATTGTTATTAAATTTAATTGATTCTTCTAATTTGTTTAAACATTAATTTTGTACTATATTATAATTTATTATTTATATTTTAATTTACTATATTATTTAATATTTATATCATGAAATTTATTATTTATATTATAATTTCTTATATTATTTATATTATAATTAATTAACTAATATATTTAGCTAAAATATTTAATATTCTCAAAAATAATTTTGTTTTTTCCACATTAACAAATGGAGTCCAATTTCCAAGAGGTTAAGTTCCACCACTAGTGAAAGGGATAGACTAATGGCACCCCTATCACATTCCTAAGACTATATTAATTATCATCTTTTTTTACCATTTTGTCATTTTTTGTTTTTTAGAAGTGTATTTTACTTTTCATCTTGTTCAAAACTATATTTATTAGTTACTATAATTTTAGTTTTTTGTTTTTTTATTTGTTTGTATATTATTTTAGTTAATATAAAATATATTATAGAGTTTTTTTTTTGTTTATATTACTTTTTTTTAATTGTGCAAAATTTTAGTCAATTTAAATTTTTATTACGTTGAGTTTTTTAAATAATAATTTTAATTTAATTTATTAAATATATAAATTAAAACGTAAATAATGAGACAATTGAAATGAGAAAAAATCTATAAATTTATTTATACATGTAATAAATAAATAAAATAAATTTTATATTACATTTTCATTTAAACTAAAATAATTTATATTAAATTTACACTATTAAATTTACACTTATGCTAAAATTACACAAATATTGAATGAGGTTTTTACGTTTTGTTAGATTTCATTGATTTGTAAAATAACCGGATCATATATATATATATATATATATATATATATATATATATCATTAAAAAAAGAACAAACATAAATATGACTATAATAAAGTAATGAATAAAACAAAAAATTATAAAATATAGCAAAATTATAAAAATAATTAAAAGTTACAAAATTATAAATTATATATATATATATATATATATATATATATATATATTTTAATAGGGAAATTAATTAAAATGCCAAAAGTCCAACTTCGAGTTACCAAAATGTCACAAATCTCTCTCATCTTACAAAAATGCCCCAAAAATCCGCGATGGAGCCCGCGATCGCGGGCCCCAGGCCACGTGTCACCAAACTTTGCCCACTTTGCCTGCGTTGGTCCCTCAAGAATGCCCGCGGTCCAGCTTTCCCCCCTCAAGAATGCCTGTGTTGGCAGTTTTGGTCCCTGCCCGCGTTTGACTTCCTTTGACCCCCGCGATCGCGGGCTAAAGTGCCACGTGTCCCCCCTCAAGAATGCCCGCGGTCCAGCTTTCCCCCCTCAAGAATGCCCGTGTTGGCAGTTTTGGTCCCTGCTCGCGTTTGACTTCCTTTGACCCCCGCGATCGCGGGCTAAAGTGCCACGTGTCCCCCCTCAAGAATGCTCGTGTTGGCAGTTTTGGTCCCTGCCCGCGTTTGACTTCCTTTAACCCCCGCGATCGCGGGCTAAAGTGCCACGTGTCGGCACAGGGTTAACCCTAAAATGACTTTGAGGACCAAAACCCTAATTCTTTTCTTCGGCCGCACTATAAATGGGGAGGGGGGGGACCAATTCGGCTCCATCTCATTTTTTTATAACACTCTCAATTTTTTACTCCCACTCTCTCTCAATTTTCTCCCACTCTCTCAATTGTGTCGTGTGGAACACGTTCGCGTTTTGTGAAGATGTCTCGTATTACCTCTATGGTATGTTTCTTTTATGTTTTTTGTTATTTTTTGTATGTTATTTTAAGTTAAGATATATGATTTGTAGGTTGTTAGAGTGTTTATAACTTATGTTTGAATATGTTGTATGTTTAACATGATATGTATGGTTTTATGTTTGAATGTGATATTTGTATGTTATAATGTGTATGTTGTTATAGTGTGTTTTTTCATAAAAAATTTGTTAAAAGTGTTTTTTTATAAAAAAATTGTTAAGAGTGTGTTTTTATAAAAAAATTGTTAACAACAATGTGTTTTTATAAAAAAAAATTAAAAACGTGTTTCTATAAAAAAAATTGTTAAGAGTGTGTTTTTATAAAAAAATTGTTAAAATGTGTTTTTTTTTATAAAAACACACTCTTTTATAAAAACACACCCTTAACAATTTTTTATAAAAACAGTTTTTTATAAAAAATTGTTAAGAGTGTGTTTTTATAAAAAAATGTTATAGTTTTATGGTTTTTATAATGTGTTTTTTATAAAAAAATTGCTAATTTCTTTTATAAAAACAGTTTTTATAAAAAATTGTTAAAAATGTGTTTTTTTATAAAAAATTGTTAAGAGTGTGTTTTTATAAAAATATGTTATAGTTTTATGGTTTTATGTTTGAATTTGATATTTGTATGTTATAATGTGTATGTTGTTATAGTGTGTTTTTTCATAAAAAAATTGTTAAGAGTGTGTTTTTATAAAAAAAATGTTAACAATGTGTTTTTATAAAAAAAAATTAAAAACGTGTTTTTTTATAATAAAATTGTTAAGGGTGTGTTTTTATAAAAAAATTGTTAAAAATGTGTTTTTTTTTATAAAATCACACTCTTAACAATTTTTTTATAAAAACACACCCTTAACAATTTTTTATAAAAACAGTTTTTTATAAAAAATTGTTAAGAGTGTGTTTTTATAAAAATTGTTAAAAATGTGTTTTTTATAAAAAATTGTTAAGGGTGTGTTTTTATAAAAAATTGTTAAAAATGTGTTTTTTAAAAAAAATTGTTAAGAGTGTGTTTTTATAAAAATAATTCTTAAAAGTGTGTTTTTATAAAAAAATGTTAAGAGTGTGTTTTTATAAAAATAATTATTAAAAGTGTGTTTTTATAAAAAAATTGATACGTTGTATTTTTATAAAAAAAACATTGTTAAGAATGTTTTTTATAAAAAAATTGTTAAGAGATTGTTTTTATAAAAATAATTCTAAAGAGTGTGTTTTTATAAAAAAAATGTTAAGAATGTGTTTTTTTATAAAAATATTTGTTAAGAGTGTGTTTTTATAAAAATAATTCTTAAAATTGTGTATATATAACAATATGATACGTTGAAATAAAATAAACCGCAACATGTATATATAACAATATGATACGTTGAAATAAAATAAACCGCAACATGTATATATAACACTATTATACGTTGAAATAAAATAAACCGCAACCTCTATATATAACACTATTATACGTTGAAATAAAATAAACCGCACTTTATCTATTTATAACACTATTATACGTTGAAATAAAATAAACCGCAACATCTATATATAACACTATTATACGTTGAAATAAAATAAACCGCACTTTATCTATTTATAACACTATTATACGTTGAAATAAAATAAACCGCAACATGTATATATAACAATATGATACGTTGAAATAAAAAAAACCGCAACATGTATATATAACACTATTATACGTTGAAATAAAATAAACCGCAACCTCTATATATAACACTATTATACGTTGAAATAAAATAAACCGCACTTTATCTATTTATAACACTATTATACGTTGAAATAAAATAAACCGCACTTTATCTATTTATAACACTATTATACGTTGAAATAAAATAAACCGCAACATGTATATATAACAATATGATACGTTGAAATAAAAAAAACCGCAACATGTATATATAACACTATTATACGTTGAAATAAAATAAACCGCAACCTCTATATATCACACTATTATACGTTGAAATAAAATAAACCGCACTTTATCTATTTATAACACTATTATACGTTGAAATAAAATAAACCGCAACATCTATATATAACACTATTATACGTTGAAATAAAATAAACCGCACTTTATCTATTTATAACACTATTATACGTTGAAATAAAATAAACCGCAACATGTATATATAACAATATGATACGTTGAAATAAAATAAACCGCAACATGTATATATAACACTATTATACGTTGAAATAAAATAAACCGCAACCTCTATATATAACACTATTATACGTTGAAATAAAATAAACCGCACTTTATCTATTTATAACACTATTATACGTTGAAATAAAATAAACCGCAACATCTATATATAACACTATTATACGTTGAAATAAAATAAACCGCACTTTATCTATTTATAACACTATTATACGTTGAAATAAAATAAACCGCAACATCTATATATAACACTATTATACGTTGAAATAAAATAAACCGCACTTTATCTATTTATAACACTATTATACGTTGAAATAAAATAAACCGCAACATCTATATATAACACTAACTATAACATCTGTGAATGACTATGTAGAGGGATTTCTTTAACATCGACTTGACGCTAAAGTGCAAAGTTGCCTACATCGAGGACTTAAGAAACCGCTTTAGGGGATTAGGTGATCGCGCGGATACCCTTGAGGTTATCTTTAGAGGGACACCGTTCGGGCCATGGATGGATGTGTCTTACTCTGCTGGCGACCCTACGCTAGTACACATGTTTCTACAGTTGGAGGTCGAGGACGCCAACGCTGAGCCGGAGGAGATGCATTTTGATTTCTTCGGCAATCGATTGCATTTTGGGCGTCGTGAGTTCTGTCTAATTACAGGACTACGTTTTGGAGAGGCTCCCCCCTTCCTCCCTTAGCAGACTGCTCCTTCGTTCCTAGGGTTTGGGGCATTTCAGCATCTCGTTTGAAGCTGAAGGCAGCCCGGGACATGATGAAAGAGGGCCTTAGTGCCCTAAGCGTCGCCGATGCTGTCCGTGTATGCTTGGTGGTGATCGTGGATATGGGCTTCATGGGTCGTGAGTATAGCCAGTATGCTTTCTCGACGGTCCTTAGTGCCGTCGAGGACCTTGAGCTGTTTAACAGCTACCCGTGGGGTAGCCATATCTGGACACATTGCTACTCAATCTTGCACCGAGCCATAACCAGACGCGACTCCGATCGACATGGAAAGATGAACCTTTGTGGTTTTACATACGCCTTCAAGGTTAGATACGTAGTATAACAATTGTTAATAATACATACAAACTGTTTGGCTTTTCTTTTTACGTACTTGCTCTTCTTGTCTAATTCCAGATATGGATCTTGGAGATGTTTCCCGCATCAATCCGATATTTCGTCAAGCGCGACGACCGAGTACTTAGGGGAACCCGTTGGGACAAGCGTGTTACCCTAAATAGGTCGCTTTGGGTTCAGTTCTTCAATGAATCTAGACATGTATGTTCTTTTACTATGTTTACAATTTGCATACGTTAGTCCCGCTTATTAATTTTTTTTATGTTTTATCATATATTTAGCTGCCACTCTTGCCTTTCGCTCGCCTTGAGCCTACTGCCGACGAGATGCACACGGATTGGTACAGAGACAGCGTGGCCTTTATTGACGCAGAGGCGGCAAGGGCTCGACGTTCCTCTCCTTCCACATCTGACGAAGATGAGGAAGGCGACGACAGGCCCCCTTCCGGTGGATATCAGCAGCCCCTTCCTCCTCCTATCCGCCGCCCCTACCTCCTCCTATCCGCCACCCCATCCCTATCCGCCGCCCCCTTCCTCCTCCTACCAGCCGCCCCCTTACGATCCATATCAGGCGGCCCCTTCCTACGAGCCACATCGTGGCTGTCATGAGTACCTGTGGGACTACGTCCACGGGCCGCTAGAGTCACGTGTACAGTTTCTGGAGGGAGTCTACAGATAGTTTAGCGCTGTCCATGTTAGTGTTTAACTTAATTTGTTGGCCACGTTTATTTTGTTTTATATTAATATTTACGCAGGCCGGGATGTCGGGGGCCGGGATGTCCCAAACGACGTTCGCCACCACAACAATCACGGACATCTTTGGCGGTTCGGTCGGAGACTATTACAGGCCGGAAATGCATACTGTAAGTTATTTTGGTAGTTTTGGTTTAATTGTGAACATTTCCTAAATTGTACTTAAAACATCTAATAACTTAATTTTCAGACGGGGTCTCCTATTATCCAGGATCACTTCTCGGAGCACTTCTCGGAGCCGGAAGATGACCCGATGGAGGTTGTAGATCCACCACCACAGGTGACCCCGCTCCCTCAAAAGCGGTCGCATAAAACTTCACAATGGTTTCGTCACCCGTTTGGCCAACAAGGATCTACGACACCACCGGCCGCTAAAAAAACAAGCAAAGAAAGCGGGGGGAAAGAAGGGAGGAAAGAAAAAGGGAAAGGTCCCTTCACCGGAGCCTCAACCGGCATCGGAAATATTGAAGATGTGTCGGACTGGTCACCTCTCCCCCATGATATTCGTCCCTTACTTGAGCCTGGAAATCACCCCCCGCTTTTTCCAAGTATTGCTGGCGGATGACCCTTTGGAGTCTGAGTTACAGGATGTGGTTAGTATGAAGTTTAACTATAGTCATATAATCAAATATATTTATATTACATGTCTAACCATCTATTTTTTATGTATAGCACATCGATTGTTGGGTCTCGCTGTTGCAAAGACATCGTGGAACAGACACCAGGTGGACCATAATGTATAGTATTTTCTTTGCCTACCTGGTGCTCCCCCATCAAGGTCCCGCCTCCGTGGCCAACTCATGCAACGGCGTGGAAGGGGTTTCTTGGGCTCTCCTCGATGTGGTATGTAAATCGTTTTACTCTTATTTTATTTAAGTTGTTTTGTTGCTAACTAAGTTGTCTAATATTGTAATATTTCAGGTGTACATCCCTATATGCATTCATCCCAAACATTGGCTGCTCGGAGTGTTTGAGCTTGACGCTATAACCATGACCATATATGACATCGATAGTGCCAGTCTCTTCAGAGACCAATTGGAAGACCAGATGAGAAGGTTTAAAGATGTGCTATTTGACTTCTTTTGTCGGGTCAAGGACACGAGGCGTCGCGATAGGTCAGAGCTCTTTCGCCATAAGTTCGCCAAGAATACACCCCAGCAGGCCGGGATGAATGCGGATTACAGTGTCTGGGTATGTCGTAATGCCATCACCTTGATAAATAACGATGTGGTATTTGTACACCCTGACCAGACCGAGGCCGAGGCCAAGGCATTTCACATACATATGGCGGAGTCCATTTATGCGCATTGTCAAATAAATCAAAGTTAGGTTGTTTATGTAACATTAAGTTATTGTTATTTTTAGTATTAACTTATTTTGTTAAAGTATTGTGGTTGACTTAGTGTTTACTTCATTTGGTTTTTGTTAATTTCATCCAATTACTCAACTTTGAGTATCGATATCTCTTTCACACATACTCCATTTTGGACGCATTATATATCGTTTCGAAGCTCTCATATAGGAATATGAATATATTTATCATTTACAAACTAGCTGTGTTATCAATGTTCATTTAGAAGCATATGTATGTGTGTATATATAATATGAATATATATATATCATTTACAAACTAGCTGTGTTATCAATGTTCATTTAGAAGCATATGTATGTGTGTATATATATAATATGAATATATATATATATATATATATATATATATATATTACAAATCAGCGTTTAGATCAACAATATCTGTAACATCCCAAGAACATAACAAGATAACCATAGCATTACATCATACTCTTGTAATAAAACTGGATCCCAAAATTCTGTTACATCATTCCCAAACTAAGGTTGGCAGAAACAACCTATACACAACTGAGAACAACTGCTACTACAAGTGGCATCGGCACTGTCTCTAGCTGCATCTGTACTCTATCATGCTCTTACTCACTTACTTGAGCCTCTTACTACTTGTTTACCTGAAAATGGTTTAGTTTGAAAAGCGAGGGTTAGACCGAAAGATCTAGTGAATTCCCTCCGGAAACAACATATATAAACATTGGGAAAATCGTTTATAAAATTCATCACCAAACTTCACATAACGTCAAACATGGTACTGCACCGTGATGAGGACCGCATAAACTAACCACGATCGGGGCCCAAGCAGACTCCCCTCTCGCCTCGTATCGGGGCCCAAGCAGACTCCCCTCTACCCGAATAGGAGGGAAACAAATTCCAACCTATCGGCTCATCATCCATGTCCAAGGGATCATCGGATCCCAGAGCATACCGATCCCACGGTGCAGACCGACTCCACATAGCATACATAACATGTCATACTTCATACAACTTAGAATCTCGTAAACCATATAATCATTTCATCATGCTAAATATTCTTTGAATAAAGTATGAGCTTTCATGTAAAAACATGCATATCGATTTGGTAAACCTTTCGTGCTCAAAGTGAACCATTATCAGTAAAAGAACAATTAACACATTGCGTCGTAAATAGGTTTAGGGAACTCACCTTGATTGTCGTACAATGCACTTCCTAAACACCTTCAAGCTACACCCACCGAACACCTAAGGCAAAAGATCCACATCAGGTAAATAGCTCAGCCTCATTGTCCGGATACCCTTTTCCGGATGCTATACTTATCCGGACGCTACACTTTTCCGGACACTGAATTTATCCGGACACTACAATTTTCCGGACACACCACTTATCCGGACACTACACTTTTCCGGACACACCACTTATCCGGACACATGCAACATATCCGGACACATGCAACATATCCGGACACATGCAACATATCCGGACACATGCAACATATCCGGACACCTTCAAACGCTGGTGTCCGGAAAACGCTGCTGTTCGAACTTAGAAATTCTAAAACCGATTTAAACTCCGATTTAAGCCATTAGTTTGATTAGACAACTATAAGGGCTCATCCACCAACCCCAAACACCCACTTAATCCATCTTTAACCCTCTTAAATCGATTTATTAAGACAAAACCCAAGAAACCCACTTTTTAGGAAAAAGTGATTGAAAACTCAATGAATCTCCCCATTCAGACTTATGAATCTAGAACAAGTGAGAAAGGATTCACACAACAATAAGGAAGATGAAATTAGAACGGGTTACCTTGACGATTTCTTCTCTTTTGATTTCTTCCCCAAAATTTCTTTCTCCTTCTCTTTTCTCTCTTAGCCGCCAAACACACAAAGAACACCTCCAACACTGATTTTTAGAACAAAAGGGGGGTTTGCCCTAGGGATTTAAGGCCATACATACTATCCACTAATTGCCCTAAGGCCCCTCAAGTCCAACTTTCATTCTTTAAACTTCGGCCCCCAAACTTTCGATACTTACTTAGAATTTCGGGTTGTTACAACACCCCCCCCCCCTAAAAGAATTCCGTCCCCAGAATTCCTTATTGGGAAAAGATGCGGGTATCTTGTCCACACCAAAACTGACACTTCCCCAAGGTAAAACCACTTCTGACCCAGACAAACACCTCATTAAATTCGAAACAATAAACAATGGGTGCACTTCCTTCAATTCTTACGGTACCCCTAACTCGAAGGCTAATGTTCCTACCCGATCGGTCTTGACAACAGAAGATTAACTAAGGCTTCTCAAGCATCTATACTTCCTTTAAGGAGGAACCTGGCTCAATCTCCGTCACAACATAGTATTCACTTACCAAGAGACAAACACACACTTGACAGCTTGGCACCAGGCCAAACCCGTACGTCCCGACAACTCACAACCCAGAGTTCCTTCGTCGCAATACAAGCAATCCTAGATTACTTCCCTCAACCAACAATCGTCTAAGCGGCCGACATTTCCCTTACTCAGACCACCTCGACCACAGTTCGTCAACCAACTCTCTTATCCTCATCACTTCACCACTCCACACTTATACGCAACTAAGAGTAGGAACCTCCAAACCCATCGTTGAAGTGTTCACCTACTCAAATTAAACTTATCCTAAAACACATAACTTCCTCGTTGATTGCCACGTTCGCTCAGACATATAACACATAACTCCGGTTATCCTCACTCAACTGGGAGGAGTAACCATGGTCACACCATACTATTCTCACTAGCTCAATCACTGCGCGACCAATTCATTTATACATTTCTCACAAGGTCACTTAACTTAACTCATTCAGTTGTCTAATCCACTTCTTTCCTGCACAGAATCATACACAAATCCCTTCCTCAAAACTCGTTCCAAAAGTTCTCACATTTATCACTGACAATCTACATAACACAGCACCCTTCTGGTATTACTGCCACATTTACTACTTCCAATTTACTCACTTAATCCGACATACTATCTTCACCTCTCCACGTTAGCGTGGAGCACTGCTCATCAAGCATTACTTGCCCCTCTCTCCTGACCTATCCACATGCTGATAACACTTTCTCCATACTTGCATAACCAAACAGTTGCACCAAAGTCCTAACTTAAGGCATTCAAACAAGTCGTCTTGAAACGACACTAGAGTTAGACGTCACTACACATTCTTTACTCTCCAACTTTTACTTTCTCAGACAATTCTTTCATTCACAAACCACAGCTCACACTCTTTCAGGAATTCACATCTATTCCACCACACTTGACTAACACAACCCTCATCCTCTTTAAACTTCCAACGACCCCAAAGTGTGTTTCTTAGTAACGTCCCCTATTCACTCTAATAATCCACCCCCTTTGGAATCTCTATTACAAACGGATCTAATAACTCAGGAACACCCCGAAACTCGGGTTCCACAATTCTTTCGATTAACCACCATGATCATAAAATCAAACAGATATATATATATACTGTCATCCCGACTTTCTTACTTAGATTTACCTTAAATAATTCTTTAACAATCAGTGTGTTAATATCAATAACACTTCCCCAAGAATTGTAACACATCCTGTAATAACAAATGAACGTCATTACCTAACAAATCTATAAAATTTTTATCAACCAACCAAAGGCTTATACCTCTATCATGACATTTCAAATCAATTAATGATCACACTACCACTCCGACCCATAATCATCATCATGTCTTTCCTTAAACAAGACCAACATTTCCAACTATTTCCTTCTAGGATCATTCCCTCACGCATAAGGAACAATTTTTCATTCTTTAACGATTTCTCATCTACTATACTACAGCTCGACTAATCTATTCATCATCTTCTGTACATTTACTCTGCCTTCAAGAATATACTTATCAACATACATAACCACAAAGCTTGATCTCACAGCTGGTCAATCACCCAATTCTGCCCCGACATTCCATTCTGATAATAGTCAAAATAATCACCAACTTACAAACCACGTACTTCAACAACTGGGGTTGCAAAACGTACACTCCACCCGAAATCCCAAACGGACTTCCTTTTAATCCTTCACTTTTCTAACATCACCTTACTACATTACCGGCTGACACAAAAATCTTGGCAATTGAAGCTACTAGTAGTTCGTACATCCACCACTCCTATCATCACACTACCGACCAAGTCTCTCATGGTCATTCGTACACAATCTGAACTTGCCTTCACATTTTCTCGCATACACGATCGAGTCTATGTCGCTACTTTGCCCTTTCTCACTCTAGCTGAACTATAGCTCCCTAGTTCTCAATTAGCTCAATTGTAATCATTCTTGCTCGCTCTTTACAATCCGAGGCCTTACATAAGCTGGACACAGTCCTTCACTGGATGCTAGAATCTACACACTAGCTTCGCTCGTGTTACATACCTCATCATTCTACGAACCCTCCATGCTTCGTAAAAAGAACGCTTAATCAAAACAATAACTTCTCATCCTCTTAGCACCCCTACAAGGTGTTCTATCAACTTTCAACTTTCTGGTTCAAGTCTTCGGCCTCAACTATCTTACACAACCGTCGACTTCTACATCAACTGACAACCTGTAACTACCTTCTTAACTTACTTTATAACAGGGGTTCCTTACGGAACCTAATCCTTCCACATATCATAATCAACTTCATGATCTGCCTCCCTCTTTTCGAAACCTACTCATGTAACATCAACATTACGAGCTCACCTCGAAACTCATACTCCCACGCTATAGACATTTCATTCTTCCTCCTCACACTACTCATAACGAGTTGCAAAAACCATCACCTTGAAGGCTTCGAGTCCTTCCTCCGGACACAACCGTCCCTTGACAACCGTACTTCCAGTTATCGAACAAAGGTGCAAACCCTCATACAACCGACACTTCTCCACTCTTGGGGTTCTTCCTTAGCTTAATATGAAACATCCTACGACCTAGTGAGTTCATAGCCTTCATGCATGACAACACAATAGATAAATCATTTCGTACATTTTATCATTTTAAGTAAACAACATTTAGAAACAACTCGGGTACCCGTGACCCCATCACTCTTATAACTTCAAAACCCTGCACAACGATTCGAGAACCGTTGGCATGCATCTTCCCGTGAACCTCAATCTTGCTCAATCCGAACAATGTTATTACGAGAGTAATATATTGCATGAAAATCTTTTCGTATGAGACAATTCTGAAAAATTTACTGACACAAAGTAAACCAGTCGGTTCTCGCACTCAATTGTATGACATCAAAAAGTCAATAAGCATTTTGGTTATAAGTGAATTGCAAGTAACCATTTTCTTGACCCTTTTTGTAACAATCTAACTTATCATTAAAAGTGTGGAATACTTTGCAAATCATTTACCTCAACATTTCAATGTGCGACGTACTGAAATCGCTTTTTCTTTAAACGTGCACTCGTACAAGCTGACTCATTTTGTTCAAAGTTGACATTTACATTCTTATTTTAAATCGTGAAAACTTCATGTTACATAAAAGAATGCCATGCATGAGACTCTATTTGCAATTGAAGGCTACTCACTCTAACAAGGTCAACCGCTTTGCTTACGCAACTTATCCTCGACACTCCACCTACGACCGATGGTCGTCCTTTCGGTCACGCAACAACTTGCTGAACACACTTTCCACATCTCACTTACTCAACCCTTTCATACTATTTCGCTTTGACCAACTATCTCACTTTCCACTTCTATATGCTTTCATTTCACTATAGGTATCTTATTTCATTTACTCTGTCCTTGAAAAGCTCGAATAAGAAGTCAAAGCTCCATTGACACTTCCAAGATTTCGTCATCGTCCTTTCTTACCATCCCGACCGATCTATCCCACGATTTCTAGAACTGGGACTCTCCCGAAACAGGAGTCTTACTCAAACTCAACATCCATCCTCTCCGAATCCACGAAGAGCTACCTCTAGACGACTCATAACATTCTATGCAACATTCTTTCTCTACGATGTATACATACATAACATCATAGGTGACCTCTCAAGAAACTTCCCCAACAAGGGGTCTCGGTCTACCCCTCAGGGATCTTGTTGACAATCTAACGTACTGGAACACGACATGAGCACTAGATAGGTTAATAAGGTAGGTTAAGCACATACATGTACCTGTAAGTTCGCAATTTCACTGGCCAGGTGAAATCTCAAACTTACCTTACATGACAGTCCTCAGTATCCTATTAGTCCTATCTCTATAATAGTGTCCTCCTAACGCATTTCTTGTATCTACATTAGTGCCCTCTTAACGCATTTCCTGATTCTCAGTTGTGATTTCTACACCCAAGTTTAAGTTTAGGCCCGTCCGGTCACCTAAATCCCTTAAACTATGGCTCTGATACCATTTGTAACATCCCAAGAACATAACAAGATAACCATAGCATTAAATCATACTCTTGTAATAAAACTGGATCCCAAAATTCTATTACATCATTCCCAAACTAAGGTTGGCGGAAACAACCTATACACAACTGAGAACAACTGCTACTACAAGTGGCATCGGCACTGTCTCTAGCTGCATCTGTACTCTATCATGCTCTTACTCTTTTACTTGAGCCTCTTACTACTTGTTTACCTGAAAATGGTTTAGTTTGAAAAGCGAGGGTTAGACCGAAAGGTCTAGTGAATTCCCTCCGGAAACAACATATATAAACATTGGGAAAATCGTTTATAAAATTCATCACCAAACTTCACATAACGTCAAACATGGTACTGCACCGTGATGAGGACCGCATAAACTAACCACGATCGGGGCCCAAGCAGACTCCCCTCTCGCCGCGATCGGGGCCCAAGCAGACTCCCCTCTCGCCTCGTATCGGGGCCCAAGCAGACTCCCCTCCACCCGAATAGGAGGGAAACAGATTCCAACCTATCGGCTCATCATCCATGTCCAAGGGATCATCGGATCCCAGAGCATACCGATCCCACGGTGCAGACCGAATCCACATAGCATACATAACATGTCATACTTCATACAACTTAGAATCTCGTAAACCATATAATCATTTCATCATGCTAAATATTCTTTGAATAAAGTATGAGCTTTCATGTAAAAACATGCATATCGATTTGGTAAACCTTTCGTGCTCAAAGTGAACCATTATCAGTAAAAGAACAATTAACACATTGCGTCGTAAATAGGTTTAGGGAACTCACCTTGATTGTCGTACAATGCACTTCCTAAACACCTTCAAGCTACACCCACCGAACACCTAAGGCAAAAGATCCACATCAGGTAAATAGCTCAGCCTCATTGTCCGGATACCCTTTTCCGGATGCTATACTTATCCGGACGCTACACTTTTCCGGACACTGAATTTATCCGGACACTACACTTTTCCGGACACACCACTTATCCGGACACTACACTTTTCCAGACACACCACTTATCCGGACACATGCAACATATCCGGACACATGCAACATATCCGGACACATGCAACATATCCGGACACCTTCAAACGCTGGTGTCCGGAAAACGCTGCTGTTCGAACTTAGAAATTCTAAAACCGATTTAAACTCCGATTTAAGCCATTAGTTTGATTAGACAACTATAAGGGCTCATCCACCAACCCCAAACACCCACTTAATCCATCTTTAACCCTCTTAAATCGATTTATTAAGACAAAACCCAAGAAACCCACTTTTTAGGAAAAAGTGATTGAAAACTCAATGAATCTCCCCATTCAGACTTATGAATCTAGAACAAGTGAGAAAGGATTCACACAACAATAAGGAAGATGAAATTAGAACGGGTTACCTTGACGATTTCTTCTCTTTTGATTTCTTCCCCAAAATTCCTTTCTCCTTCTCTTTTCTCTCTTAGCCGCCAAACACACAAAGAACACCTCCAACACTGATTTTTAGAACAAAAGGGGGGTTTGCCCTAGGGATTTGAGGCCATACATACTATCCACTAATTGCCCTAAGGCCCCTCAAGTCCAACTTTCATTCTTTAAACTTCGGCCCCCAAACTTTCGATACTTACTTAGAATTTCGGGTTGTTATAGTATCATATGTGTTTGTTCCATATGGTTCAAGCTGTGACGGGCCCGGGGTGTGACTGACTGAATGTCTCCTTGGCACGGTTGAAGGGGCGGGATTTGGACACTCTCCACGAGTGTGTCCTACGCATTGGCACCGAGTACATCTTCGTTGTATCGAACTTTCACCACGTGATGGACGTCGGTCGTTCTTTCTCGGTCTCCTGGCTCTGTTCTTTACCATTAAAGGTGGATAGCATTGTGGAAGCGGGTCGGGTGGATACACCCATGCTGTAGGGGGTCCAGCTGGGTTTATTACCTCCACGTATGTTTTCCGGTAATATTCGGACGTGAAGAAAGGTACAGCCAAGTCGCTGCAATCTGTACGACCCATATATGTTGCTGCAGCGATGGCATGGCCGCACGGTAACCCAGATTTATCCCATTCGCGACACGAACAAAGGTGGTCTTCTATATTCACAATCGCGTGGATATAGTCATCATGCATCTCGTACTTCCGATACCCGATTGCTCTTACCGGCCATGTCGCCGCACGACGCGCCCTGTACTGAACGATATTCTCCGCCGTTGGTGTGAGTGCATTTTGTATCTCAGCTCCTTTTAGGCGTCGAATTTGGTACCACTCTTGTTGAAAGGCCCGAAAGTAGTCCATAAGATTAACAATCGGACATCTACGCGTAAAACGGGAGAGTGCATTCACAGACTCTGCACTATTCGAGGTCAGAATGTCATACCGTTGTCCAGAAAAATGGGCCGCGGACCACCTCTCTGGTCCAGCTTCGTCAAAGACTTTGGCTGCTTCGTTGGCACTATATCGTAGCATATTCATGTACTTGTTAAACTCCCGATCTGTATATGCTCTGCATGCCGCCCAATAGACATCCTTGTAGGTGGTAATACGTTTGTCCTTGGATTCGGCGTTCATCTCCAAATGTCGACAGCATATGGCGTGAGGGGCGTTTGGGTACATGGCAGAGATTGCGGCGCTTATGGAAGGAACCCTGTCAGACATAAACACCAACCCTTGCGGGTCTCCGATAACTTGTCTCAACATGGACATAAACCAAGTCCACTCATCCCCGGTTTCAGACTTGCCTACGCCGAAAGCTACTGGAACGATGGAGTTATCCCCGTCCATGGCAACCGCCAAGAAAGAAGTATGAAATCGGTGTGTGGATTATGGCTTGCATTTTACATCTATTTATCAATGAAACAACCAACATTGATGACAACCAATCTCTCATTTCATCCACAAACTGGTATTCCAAAAACACTGATTTAACATTGATTCAAACATGCAAATGAATTTCAACCACAAATCAGTCTTCAAAGTACAATAATTGTGGGAAAAAAAACAGTAAAAGCATGCAAAATTCGTTTAAGTACAGGGGCTGAAAGTGTAAATTTTCAGGGACCAAAACTGTAAAATTTGGTCCATCGCGGGCCATCGCGGGCTGCGATCGCGGGCAGGGGCCAAATGTGCACCGCGGCCAAAGTTGAGGGGCTCCGCGGGGCACTTTTGGCCAAAGTTCGTGCCACGTCAGCCCGCGATCGCGGCGGTCAAAGGAAGTCAAACGCGGGCAGGGAACAAAACTGCCAACATTGGCATTCTTGAGGGGGGAAATCTGGACCGCGGGCATTCTTGAGGGACCAACGCGGACAAAGTGGGCAAAGTTTGGTGACACGTGGCCTGGGGCCCGCGATCGCGGGCTCCATCGCGGATTTTTGGGGCATTTTTGTAAGATGAGAGAGATTTGTGGCATTTTGGTAAGTGATGGTCAAACTTAGGGTATTTTAATTAATTTCCCTTTTTAATATATAAGTAATAAAACATATATATATATATATATATATATATATATATATATATATATGGGAAATTAATTAAAATACCCCAAGTTTGACATTAACTTACCAAAATACCCCATTTTTTGAAAAGTTTACCAAAATACCCTATTTTTCCGCGAAGGGAGCCCTCTATCGCGGGCAGGGACCAATTGTGAATTTTTTTGCAAGATATATTTACACTTTCAGTCCCTGGCCTGCGATCGAGGCCCGCGATGGGGAATGAAAGTGTAAATATATCTTGCAAAAAATTTCACAATTGGTCCCTGCCTGCGACAGAGGGCTCCCTTTGTAAAGCCCGTGTCCCGGTATGTTTATTAATTAAATTTTAATTATTTAAAGTGTTTACCTTTAATTGTTTTTGGTTAGTGGTTTGGTGTAAAAAAGGACCAAAAATGTTAGCTTACGTGTCTTTTGTTATAGATTGTGAGATGAGGTATAGTTGAGGGGCTATTTGTGCATTTCTTGGAAACTTGTGCATGAGTCTCGGCCCATGACCGAAACCCCCTTTCTGGTTTCTTTTTTTTCCTTGTGTTTCAAGCAAAGCCAAACAACCTCCAAACCCTACAATCCTCTTTTCTCCCTTTTTGTCTTGTGGTGCGGCTGTGAGAAAGAAACGAGAAGAGAGCGAGATAGAGGAGAACCGAGAGAGAGAGTGATCGCGAGAAAGAGAGGGACGAGAAGAAGGAACACAGCGGCAACCGTCGCCGCCGCTGCTGCTGTTGCCGGAGGGCGCCACCACCCTGGTTTCGTCGGAGATCGAGAGAGAGAGGTGTGGTTGTGGTGGTGAGACGTCGTCGTAGGTAAGTGTTCCCCCCCCCCCCCTTGTTGTCTCTTTGTTGTCGCCGTGAAACCACCACCGGCGTAGGCCGCCGCCGCCGCCGACCACCACTGCCGGAGGTGGCAGTGGGTGGTGCATGGGGTGTCCAGCCCTAGTGGCAACCCGAACCGTTAAGCCGAGCGCGAACCGTTTATAAAGTTATCTTTTTATGAAAATTCTAAGTGTGCCGTCCAGTTTTCGTTTGACCATAACTTTTCCGTCGTAAATCCGTTTGAGCCGAAACTGGCGCCCACGGTTCAAGTTCGGGGTCGGGCACGTTTTCTTTGTTTTAGCGGAAAACGGGTTCGGTCTCTAACTGGGCGAAAAAGTGGTCGCAAGTTCGGTGATTCGTCATTTTATGTGTAAAATTATGGAATCTGCCACTGTTTTGTGTAGACCATAACTTTCTGCTCCTAACTCATTTTGAGGTGAAATTGGTGCCCAAAGTTCCCAAATCGAATTGGGAAGGTTTTTCGTGTTTTGCCGAAAGTCTGATTAAGCCCGTAGCTAGGCTGTATTGGGCTGTTTGTGCAGGCTGGACCGAAAACTGGCAGTTTTGGTAATCGTTCGTATTTAATTCATATTTAATTGTAGAAAAATCGTTAGAAGGCGTATAATATGTCCTTGGAACCCTAACTCAGAGGACTTTCTGGTCATGAAATAATATTGGGAATTTTCTGGGTTTAAAGGGGTCGAAACAGGTCCCGAACAGACCTGTTTGGCGAGAGCGGAAAATAGTTTTAGTGACGGTTTAAGCGTGTGTCGTGTCGTAGGGTCCGGGTCTCGTATTGACACGTTTTAACATGCGTTTAGGTGCTGGGAAGTGACCGTAGTTATGAAGATTGAATTGTATTGTTAAGCTAGGCGCGCATTCGAGGTGAGTTCTCTCACTATAACTAATGTCGGTTATTTTTACATTACGTTGTGTGTATGTGTGGTAGTTCTAATTGCTTGTGGTGTGGGGTTAAATCATGGGGTGTCTAGTCGGATCTAATAACGGTTGTTTTACCATTGCTGTAGCACGTGTGTGGTAGCTTTATGTGATTTTGTTGTGAACTAGATAGCGGGGTGTCTAGTTGAGTTTATGATGTCACGTTAACTCGTGGGACCGAGGATCCGGCGGGGCCGGAGATTTTTTACGCGGGTGGCGTAGTGACTTGGTGGGGCCAAAGGTGGTATACGCGGGTGACGTATGAACCCGGGGGTGTCGGGTTGCGAAAGTTGTATACGCGGGCGGCGTATGAACCCGGGGGTGCCGGGTTGCGTTTGCACGGTTGTCGTGTGGTCGGTGGGACCGACGTTTGCCTATTAGTTGGGTTGGTGTGAGTATGCACATCTATGATTTGTTCGTAGACTTGTATGCTGTTTATGTGCAATTATCTGTTTATGGTGGTGTGGAAATAACTGTGTTATTTATGGTGTTTGAATTCACTAAGCTTCGTGCTTACCCTTTCCCAATAAAATTGTGGTTTCAGGTACGAGTGGCTCTAAGGCGTGACGGGTACACACTGGCGCGCGAGGAGAGCTGGTTGCTTTATGGTTTTAAAAATTAAACGTTTATTCCGCTGGTTTTATTTTACAAAGATAGTAATTATGTGTTTGCCAACGAAACGTTGGGATCATTTAATGAGTTGTTATAAATGAAATGTTTATTTTAAAATTTTAAATTTGCTTGTAATTTTTGGGACGTTACAACTTGGTATCAGAGCACGGCTTGAGTGAATCAAACGCATTTCGGTGTGTTTGATCTCAAGTTTGCGGCTATAAAATTTTCTTTAAAATTTTTGGAAAATAAAAGAAAGGAAAACCCGTTTGAGAAACGGTGATCGATGGCGCAGTGTGTACAGTCAGCCGGAGCCAGGGGAAAAGGTACAGTACTTAGTGTTTTATTGCTTTCTAGATCATAGAGTATGCATGCTAGATTGCCTGTTGTGGACACTATGCTGTATGTTGAACTACTTGCTATTAGGATTTTATGCTAATTATGATAGGTTACTAAGTGGATGCCCTCTAGGTTGTATGCAGTAAGAGATTTATAGTCTTAGAATATTCGATTTAGTTCTATTGCACAGCTCTTGTTTGAGTCCAACCGTTCTAGGATAGAGTCTTGTATTCGACTGTCTATTTGTTTCGCACTGCATATAATCGGGTATTCGCGAGGTCACACGTTATAATTAGTAGGGATTCGGTAGTAGCAATGGTAGTGGGATAAGAGGAAGTTCCTAGAGAGCTGGGAAGGGTGTTTAAGTATGAATACGTGTGCTAGATTGCTTTCTAGAACATAGGAGTATGTATGCTAAATTGCTTGGTGCTTATTACACTGTATTGCATGTCTGCTGCTTGCTATTAGGGATTTGGCAGTAGCAAGGGTAGTGGTTTGGATGGAATTCCTAGGGAGCTAGGAAGAGTGTGTACATATGCCGGTGCGGGGATATGTGTATAGTTTCGGCGAGAAACTACTTGGACCCCTTGGGATGGAACTCGGAATGGGCGATGATAGGTGTGGATGGTAGTAGTAGAGCTCCTACTACCGGAAGCACAGGATCAATGCTCGAGTCGGGGAAGTCACGAGGAATCCAAGGAGTTGAGCGTGAGTGTTGTTAATATGAGTTATTATGTGCTAATAACGCGTTGTATTGTCTACCCAGAATAGCCATCACAAGGAGGAACAACTATAGTAAACCTACTAGTACAGGTGTGTACTCGAAGTGTTTTGAGGTGATGATCGTTGGGGGTAGTGATGAAGGTCCTAAACTAGTAGTCGTTGGAATAGAAAGACGATTCTAATATTAGTCACTTGGAGTGACGATAAGGATGATATTTGTTGTAAGCAGATCATTCCGGGCCAAGATGGAAGATTGTGCTAGGGTCATAGGCTCATAGAGCCAACTTTGATTTGAGGAAAACCCGTAAGATGATTTGATGTGATTTCCCAACTTGCCTTAAGAGGTTTAAATGTCTGGATGACAATAGTAGACCGGAGAGTTTCGGAGTAGTAGGGGTCGAGACGTTGAATGCCGAATGAGTCATGCACGAAGTTATTTTGAAAATAAGATTGCATTAACAAATTCTTGTGTTTCAAATCTTTGTATGGACGGTGTTTTGGAATTTTGGGAACTGCTCAGCACACGCACAAGATTTTGAAATATGGTTTTGAAAGTGTATGAAATCGTTTTATCACGGGAGTGCAAACTTTGTTAGAATTTGTCTCATTTTCGTTATTTTTCCAACGGTTCTTTCGGGTACGATGTTATCCGTGTTTTGGTGGTGGTTAAGATGTTGGGTAAGTGACTACGGATTGAGACTCTAACATTGGAACTCCTCCACATGTGTTAGAGTTGAGACGAAAAGTTACATTCCACGATGTCTGTATGAAGGCTATTTTGGTGATTTGTTTAAAATGAGTTTGGAATTCCAGTGTCGCTTAACTTTTCGTTCGAGAGTTTGTATTACTAAGTGTTTTATTGCAAATAGTTCAGTGTGTGGATTGATTCATGCGTGACATAAGTGATGCATGGAGGAATTTTGGTAACATTTCATAAGGAGTTGTTTAGTGCGCTTTTTAGTCAGCTAAAGGTTTTATTGACATTTCCATGAAAATGTGATTTATCGACTTAGGGGTATGCATACTGGGGTAACCTTTGTTCTCGACATTTTGATGAACGAGTCGTGCATGAAAATGTTTTAGTTCCTTTTTGTCGAAATGAAAGACCATTTGATCCAAGGAGTGTTTTAATGTTGTGAACATCATTCATACGATTACAATGTGTTATATTTTGGAAATATAAATGCGTAGATTTTTGACGTTCAGTTAATTTAGAATTACCGATCATTTTTTTTTTTGGGAAATTAAAAACTTTTGCTTTTGAGGAAACGAGTATTTTGAGCATTTTCGATAAATACATTTTTAAACTATAATGTTTTGACGTTATATGTCCCAAGTACGAAACTTGAGGAAGTGTTACAAGCTTGCATGCCTGCCCCCAGTTTGAGATTTTATGAGGTTTTAGTCGATATTTCCAATTAATAGAAGCGGACTGGTTTCTGTCTTAAAGTTTGAAACTTACACGAGACAATCGTGTTTTAACAAAAATATATTTGTAAACCGTGTCATCGTTTTGTGTGATTAGCTGACGCGCGAAAAATTTGTGGCGAACCCTGTGCCACGTCATTTTTTTATGATTAAAAAGAAGAATTTTTGAATCAAATGTCGTGAAACTTATTTTGAATTATGTGCACACCTTTGTCGCACCCTGTTTAAGGTCAAGCGGTTACTTTAAGTGCACGTCATGAGTCAATCCATACTGGAATCGAGGCGGTTCATTTTAAAGAAATTATTTATTACTCTTGCTTTTGTGTGAGTAAACTGAACTGCAATGGAACGATTTTCAACATGATTTTCCTATGTGGGACGAGCGTGTCCAGTTTTGCGTAACTATCGATCTGGTAATAGTAGTTTTATTACATACGATCTTTTTGGAGATGAAAATCCTGATGTTGAAAATATGTTGTAAATGATTTTGTAAACCATTTGGGGAAATGTGCTTTTAAGTGTCATGTGTCATTTCGAGAATTTTAAGGGTGTGAGTCCTTTTGGAAAACTCTTTTGTTTAACCCGTGTTGAGTCTGGGACTAAGTTTGATTTCAGAGTATTGCTTGCTTAGACTTTATTTAAACGCGTTTTTGACCGACTTATGGGTCTAGCAAGCGTGGAGCATTTTGCTCGGTTTTGACTTGGAATTAGTCATGGGCTAATTGCCCGGTTTTAATGACTCAAGGTGGAGTCTTGTTGATGAATTGTTTGGTCGCACTGTTTGGCATTCATTGCACGTCGAGTATTTACACGTTTGGGTGAGGGAGACAATCCGGAATAGGCACTTGTGGTTAGGCTGTTTTGCTCTGGATCCTTAGGCACGTTAGTCAGTCGCTGGTAGTGGTCGGTTGGGTATCTCGGGGTGAGGCCCCGGTGTTCAGGTGTTATAGCCTAGGCTTTCTAGTAGGTGCTAGGAGGATATAGTTGTGGGCACTTACCTGAGAGGTAATTCCGATGTGAGGGGCCCTGAGGCGTTACCTGAGAGGTAGGCGTCAGGGTGTATCCCCGGTTCAGATAAATTAGCTTTGTAGAGCGAGTGTGGGGGATACGTCGACGGTAGGAGGTTGGGTATTCCACGCGTGTTGGTAATGTAGGCCGGGTAGTATCGGTTAAGGGAATGACCTACGTGTGTGTTAGTTGACTTGATTGTAGGGGATATCTACTTGTGTTAGTGTCTAGGATAATACCACGCTTATGTGATTCATGGTAATCGGTTGGACCGATGTTCGGCGGGTGGCCGATGTTTGTTATGGTAATCGGTTGGACCGATGTTCGGCGGGTGGCCGATGTTTGTTATGGTAATCGGTTGGACCGATGTTCGGCGGGTGGCCGATGATTGTTATGGTAATCGGTTGGACCGATGTTCGGCGGGTGGCCGATGTTTGTTATTGTAATCGGTTGGACCAATGTTCGGCGGGTGGCCGATGTTTGTTATTGTAATCGGTTGGACCGATGTTCGGCGGGTGGCCGATGTTTGTCATTATAATCGGTTGGACCGATGTTCGGCGGGTGGCCGATGTTTGTTATTGTAATCGGTTGGACCGATGTTCGGCAGGGGGTCGATGTTTTGTTAATATAAGTTATTGAAAATCTTTGGAGCCTATTAGAATTCGTAGAAGTTAATCGTCAATTAATGATAGGAGGGATCGTAATCGAGTATCCTGTAGGGTATACTGGTGAGCAGCTTTAGAATGGTTAGAGCTTGAAAGTGGATTGAGTTTGGGATATCATCAAATGCGAGAGAATTACTAGAAGATGTTTGCGGACGTAGACTTCGGGGGCGAAGTCTAATCCAAGTGGGGGAGAGTTGTAAAGCCCGTGTCCCGGTATGTTTATTAATTAAATTTTAATTATTTAAAGTGTTTACCTTTAATTGTTTTTGGTTAGTGGTTTGGTGTCAAAAAGGACCAAAAATGTTAGCTTACGTGTCTTTTGTTATAGATTGTGAGATGAGGTATAGTTGAGGGGCTATTTGTGCATTTCTTGGAAACTTGTGCATGAGTCTCGGCCCATGACCGAAACCCCCTTTCTGGTTTCTTTTTTTTTCCTCGTGTTTCAAGCAAAGCCAAACAACCTCCAAACCCTACAATCCTCTTTTCTCCCTTTTTGTCTTGTGGTGCGGCTGTGAGAAAGAAACGAGAAGAGAGCGAGATAGAGGAGAACCGAGAGAGAGAGAGTGATCGCGAGAAAGAGAGGGACGAGAAGAAGGAACACAGCGGCAACCGTCGCCGCCGCTGCTGCTGTCGCCGGAGGTCGCCACCACCCTGGTTTCGTCGGAGATCGAGAGAGAGAGGTGTGGTTGTGGTGGTGAGACGTCGTCGTAGGTAAGTGTTTCCCCCCCCCCCCCTTGTTGTCTCTTTGTTGTCGCCGTGAAACCACCACCGGCGGTGGCCGCCGCCGCCGCCGACCACCACTGCCAGAGGTGGCAATGGGTGGTGCGTGGGGTGTCCAGCCCTAGTGGCAACCCGAACCGTTAAGCCGAGCGCGAACCGTTTATAAAGTTATCTTTTTATGAAAATTCTAAGTGTGCCGTCCAGTTTTCGTTTGACCATAACTTTTCCGTCGTAATTTCGTTTGAGCCGAAACTGGCGCCCACGGTTCAAGTTCGGGGTCGGGCACGTTTTCTGTGTTTTAGCGGAAAACTGGTTCGGTCTCTAACTGGGCGAAAAAGTGGTCGCAAGTTCGGTGATTCGTCATTTTATGTGTAAAATTCTGGAATCTGCCACTGTTTTGTGTAGACCATACCTTTCTGCTCGTAACTCGTTTTGAGGTGAAATTGGTGCCCAAAGTTCCCAAATCGAATTGGGAAGGTTTTTCGTGTTTTGCCGAAAGTCTGATTAAGCCCGTAGCTAGGCTGTATTGGGCTGTTTGTGCAGGCTGGACCGAAAACTGGCAGTTTTGGTAATCGTTCGTATTTAATTCATATTTAATTGTAGAAAAATCGTTAGGAGGCGTATAATATGTCCTTGGAACCCTAACTCAGAGGACTTTCTGGTCATGAAATAATATTGGGAATTTTCTGGGTTTAAAGGGGTCGAAACAGGTCCCGAACAGACCTGTTTGGCGAGAGCGGAAAATAGTTTTAGTGACGGTTTAAGCGTGTGTCGTGTCGTAGGGTCCGGGTCTCGTATTGACACGTTTTAACATGCGTTTAGGTGCTGGGAAGTGACCGTAATTGTGAAGATTTAATTGTATTGTTAAGCTAGGCGCGCATTCGAGGTGAGTTCTCTCACTATAACTAATGTCGGTTATTTTTACATTACGTTGTGTGTATGTGTGGTAGTTCTAATTGCTTGTGGTGTGGGGTTAAATCATGGGGTGTCTAGTCGGATCTAATAACGGTTGTTTTATCATTGCTGTAGCACGTGTGTGGTAGCTTTATGTGATTTTGTTGTGAACTAGATAGCGGGGTGTCTAGTTGAGTTTATGATGTCACGTTAACTCGTGGGACCGAGGATCCGGCGGGGCCGGAGATTTTTTACGCGGGTGGCGGAGTGACTTGGTGGGGCCAAAGGTGGTATACGTGGGTGGCGTATGAACCCGGGGGTGCCGGGTTGCGAAGGTTGTATACGCGGGCGGCGTATGAACCCGGGGGTGCCGGGTTGCGTTTGCACGGTTGTCGTGTGGTCGGTGGGACCGACGTTTTCCTATTAGGTGGGTTGGTGTGAGTATGCACATCTATGATTTGTTCGTAGACTTGTATGCTGTTTATGTGCAATTATCTGTTTATGGTGGTGTGGAAATGTAACATCCTAAATTTTCAATAATAGTATTTTAATGAGAATTGGGATCTTTGTGTATTTTGGTTTAAATCTCGAATTATATTGTAAGTTTATAATTCTTTGGGGTTAAAATAAAATAGATGAAAGTTTGGTGGTACTCTTGGAAATAATGGAACTTGAGGGTATGTTTGGTTATTAAATAAAGTGTGTATGGATAAATTAGGTGAGATGAGAAAATATCTCATTTTGGTTTGGTGAAGTCGGCAAAAGAGCAGAGAGAAGGAAAAATAGAGAGAAAAGAGAGAAAGGAAGAAATAAAGCTATAATCATCAAATTGGTAAGGAAATTGGTTATAATTTCTGGTAAGATTATTGTTGTTGATGGATTATGAACGAATCTGTGTTTGGATTGATTCCCAGAATCAGTAACAACAGATTTAGAGCAGCAGATTGTGCAGGAAGTGAGTTTTGCAAACATAAGGTTAGTTCATTTGTTGTTTGTACAAATCAGTGTTTACTTGTTAAATTAAACCATGAAATAGCTGTATAAATTGTTATTGAACTGTATGGGATGGTCTGGAATGAGCTGAATCAAACATACATCGATTTTGGTCGAATTTCTAGCTGCAGGTCGAAGGTTTCCGGACGAAACATCGTATCCGGAAACCTCGATGATGAATGTTCCCGGATGCAATAGATTCCGGGTAAGTTTTTATTTATATCGTAGAATCCGGATGAAATTAGTTACCGGATGGTACCCAATTGATTTAGTGTCCGAATGATGTCCGGATAAGAATGGTATCCGGAAAATAGGAATTAACCGGAAAGTGTGTATTGTCCGGATTAGGGGGTTGTCCGGGGAATTGTAGTATCCGGAAAATGTAAACGTCCGGATAGTTCGAGTATCCGGAAACTCTGGGTATCCGGACACTTCTGGTAGTTTTGGAAATCTCAGTTCTGTTAATCGTGGAAAGGTGCGATTTAGGACTTAAGATATAATTCAAGTAGCTTGAACATACACACCCTAGAAAAGTAGTATGTTAGGTTTATAGACTGCGCTAGTCGATACTAGGCAGGAATATAATGTTATTATATTAAATAAGATTTATATGTGATTCGCTCATACAGTTGCTATGAGGAATATGTACGATACATATATATATATATATATATATATATATATATATATATATATATATATATATATATATATATGATTTGCTCATACTGAATGATATGAGGAATCTACGAGGTATAAATATAATTCGCTTATACAGTGGCTATGAGGAATTTAAATTGAGTAAATACCTGTATGAGTACAATTAAGGTGTAATGGATCCATAGACACTAAAGTTTGGGAAATCGAGGAATAGACGTAGATTTATTCGGAATTCCCGATTTCTAAGGAAAAGAAAGGATTGGCATGTGTATATTGTAATCTCTATTTTCTTTTCAAGAAATGGGCATGTGTATATTGCGATTTCTTAGATGAAAGAGTTAATCAAGAAATGGGCATGTGTATATTGCGATTTCTTAGATGAAAGAGTTAATCTAGAAATGGGCATGTGTATATTGCGATTTCTTAGATAAGAGCATTAATCTAGAATCCGTAAGGATTCGTAGTGTGGCTCTTAGGCATGATATGATGACGGAATTATTGTCAGTCATATTCATGGAATGTGGAAATGGGCAAGTGTACATTGCAATTTCTGGAATGTGGAGATGGGCAAGTGTACATTACAATTTCTGGAATAGATGTATATGGAGATGGGCATGTGCATATTGCAACCTCCGGAATAAGAGCATTAATCTAGAATCAGTGAAGATTCATAGTATAGCTCTGAGACATGGTATGATGATGGAATGTGTGTCATTCATATTCATGGAATTGGGAGAAATTGTGTGAACGGAATAGAGTTACACGTACGGTAAGAAAAGGAGTAACCAGGTTTGATTATAACTTGTTTACATTGTGTTGGCAAATATTATTGTAGAAACGAATGTTCTCACTAGGCGTTAGCCTAATCGTTTCAAATGATGTTTTCTTACCAGGTACCAGTTCGGGGAAGTAATGGGTTGTGGGACGAGCGTTTTGGCATAGCAGAGGTGGAAATTAACAAAGAGAAGTTTTTGATGGAATGCTTAGATAACTTAGTTAATCTGATTATAGTGACATAATTAGATTGATTGGTTATTTAAAGGATCCTATATTGTAAATATACTCTTGATGGTTAATTCACTTGTTATTTATATAAGTTGATGTTTATGTTGTCATAACCTGTTGTAACTTGAGGTTTAAATTAACCCTGTTTTTTTAGGGTGTTACAATATGGTATCAGAGCACTAGTTTAAGCGAACTAAGTATGCTGATGAGATACTTAGACTTAAGCTGTGATGGAGTAGGTTATGATATGTGAGATATGGGTAGAAGTGTTAAGACGGAATAGTCTTAGAGTTAACGGAAATACGTGAAATTAGTACTGTGACAATGGTAACGAGGATCCTCTTGTATAATATGTTCACAATTCCAATTAGCTACTGTTATTATGAATATATTGTTACACGAGCATGCTTATTTCTGAATTGTTACAGTGACTAACGATCGATAAGGTACGTTTTGTATGTGTGTACGTGCATAACCATTTCTTATGGTTATCCCTTTATGTTATAGTAGAATGATGGTGAATACGCCACCAAGGTCCTTTGAAGGACAAATCAGTATTGATTGGAGGTTGGAAGGATAACCTGGAATTGGCGGGACTCATGAAAGTCCGCCAAGGCAACCTTTAATAGGTGGATTGATATGTGAGGAGATAGAGTACGAGATGATTGATCAAGACAGAAATAGTATGACATGGTTGAGTATGTGGGGCGTAGAATGCATGTATAGCAAATATTATAAGGCCGAGAGGGCGACCACTGGTCGAAAGTAGAGTGTCAATGATAAGTTACGTAAGTAAGACGATTGACCTCGTTTGGGTAAGTAGCCTTCATTTGCAAGTAAAGTTTTATGCATGGTGTTCTAGTGTGTGTTACATGAGTTTTCATGATTTCAAACCAAATGCATAAATAACAGTTTTAGTCAAGGTTGAGTTAGTATGTGCAAGAGTGTATTTAAAGAAAAGACAATCCCATTTACGTCGCACAACGAATTTTTGGAGTTTTTACAAAGTATTTCTTACTTTACATGAAAAGTTAAATTGTAGCAATAAAGCGTTGGCCAGCAAAACATTTAATAACCAACAGGAGTATTGACCTAATAACATCATGTAAATAAATGAGAGAACCGACTAGTTTATTTCGTGTCGGTCAAACTTTTTCGAACTGTTGTCGTACGAAGAGATTTTCATTTAGTATATTACCGTCGTAACAACACTGTTTTGGTTGAGAAGGATTGAGTTTTCGGAAATTTAATATGCAAACGATTCTCGAGATCGTTGTGCAGTACTTTGGGGTATGTGTGCCCAAGTTGTTCCCAGTGGGGTTATTTAAAATGAGAAAATGTGCGAAATGATTTGTCATGCATAAAGGCTATGAACTCGCTAGGTCGTAGAGTATTACGTTATAAGCTAAGAAAGAACTCCAAGAGTGGAGAGGTGTTGGATAAACCTTGGGAGAAAGTTTGTAGTTTTGGTAATTGTGTTCAAATGAGAGATGAACAGTGTGAGAGTCGAAAGTGGACTTTAGTGTCGGTTGTATGAGAGTCTGTACCCTTGTTCGCTGACTAGGAATACAGTTGCCGAGGGACGGTTGTGTCCGGAGGAAGAATTAGGTTCAGTTAGGGACCTTAAGGTTAAGGAAGTGTCGACATGTCAAATTTGACTTTGAAGTCGATAGTTGTGTAAGGTGTATGAGACCTTTCGTCTGTCATTGGGTGCGGTCTGGGTGCGTCCCGCGTATGCCTGTGCGGACAGGAACAAAAACCGTGAGCGGTACCGGTATGCTGTTATGCAGAGGGTATGCGCAAAGCAAATATTATCGTGTACGACATAGTTAAGGATTTTAAGTGATTGACGAATAAATCACTAATGAAAGAAGTTTTGATTTATTGTTGCACAAGCGAAAGATATGTAGTCAAAGCACGCTTTTAATGTTTATTGTGGATGTGCAATATTTATGATGTATTACGTTTTAAAAATGTGAACATGTGGGTTGGAGGATTTTGGTAAATCCGACCATGTAAAGTTTTAAGAGTGGTAAACCTTTGTGTTGGGGCCGATGGCCAATTAAGGGATTAAAAAGGTAAAGATTTTGGGTAACAATGTATTTTGGTTTACGTAATCGTGTGAGTGACACGTGTTTAAACAAACGTTTATTTTGGCCTTAAAGGCTTGATTTATATTCAAATGAGTCTTTTGAATGTTTGTCAGTTTTAGTGACTCGAGATGGAGTCTTGGATGTGTTATATGCTTAACTGCATTCTATTTGAACAAGTGTCGGTCTTAGGTGTAAAGACTGTTTGATAAATTTCGTGTTCTTAATACCTTTGGAACTAATGAACATTGGCGAAATATATACATTGTGGAGTATAAAAGAGTTGCATATACGTGTACATACATATATATATATACCTGTATAAATTGACTTCGTTGGGAAAGTAGCAATGAAGGGGTCGTAGGATTATCATGCCTCGGAACGTATGTTGCATAATGATGATTAGATCCTTTGAGTAGATGGCTCGGTTTTGAACTCAGTAGAGTCTTAAGAGCATTGACCCGATTTGATAAGCTCGACGCAGGCTTGGGGTTGAAATTACATGAACGGTATTATAATTGAAGTTTACATGACGTGAATGTATTGGTTATCCTTTTGGGGTCATATATGAATGTTAAGTCTTAATCAGAGAATCAAAGTTGAAGGACCACATTGTAAGGGTGTTTAGATAATGAAAGACTGTCGTTTTTAGATAAGTGTTTTACTTACGATGTGGAAGGTTTATAAAAGGTGAAGTATTAGAGACGAACAAAGTCCGGAGATGATTTTTTTATTTACTTCAAATAAAAATGGTGTTATGGGTAGCGGGAAGGAAGTAGTATCTTTTGCACGTATAAAGGCATCATGAAAGCTTGTTTGCAATATGGTCGCGTGGTGCGATAGTGGTGTGAGGAAGGGATAGCACTTTGTACCGAAGGAACGTGTAAGTCCTAGATGTAATGATGGTTTGCTTTAATATTGAAATGTGTAGATTTTCAGATAGTATACGTTAATGCTATTTTGAGATCTGGAGGTTGAGTTGCGATCGGTGACGAGATGGAAAGAGAACCATTGTTCTTCTTGATTCCATTGGATTTAAGTGAGTTTTATACTTCACTTGATGGTTGAAGAGGATACTGTAACCGTTAAGCTGTGGTATTTTCGTTATGAAGCTTAGTCTAGAGCATTGGAGTATTCCATGGATGCAAAGAAATGCAATGAATAGGTCAACTGTGTTGGAAAGTTAGGAGCTCGTGGTGATTCTCAGTACTAAGTACTTTAGAAGATCTTGGCAAATGATTTTGGAGAAACCGTCCTTTTGGACTATAGCGGTGTGTGATGAATGTTCTATGTAGGTATAAGAGAAATGATAACTGTATGGTAGACCGAGAAATAAGTCGGATAAAGATTTGACGATAACAGTACTCTAAGGAGGTTTGCAAATCTAAGTTGGGGAGTGAGTAATGACGAAAGAGGTAGGATTCAGAATACGTGAAAAGATGAGTCATTGTTCTTTCTAGATTTTATCTGTGATTAAGTGTGTAAGACTTGAAGTGAAGAGATATATGATATATTTCATGATTGGTATGATGTGGTTTCACATAATGAAGCAAGAATGGATGAGAAGAATAGTGGTATGGAGGAATTGTAAAGGATTATAGAAAGACCAGTCAAGATGTTGCGATATAAGAATGTGGTATTATATCTTTGAGGTATAATGTGATTTTAGTGTCGGAAGAGAGTATGAAAGATAGGTACCCTCATTTGTTTACATGATCCTGATTTCGGGGACGAAATCATTTTCAAGTTGGGGAGTATTGTAACATCCTAAATTTTCAATAATAGTATTTTAATGAGAATTGGGATCTTTGTGTATTTTGGTTTAAATCTCGAATTATATTGTAAGTTTATAATTCTTTGGGGTTAAAATAAAATAGATGAAAGTTTGGTGGTACTCTTGGAAATAATGGAACTTGAGGGTATGTTTGGTTATTAAATAAAGTGTGTATGGATAAATTAGGTGAGATGAGAAAATATCTCATTTTGGTTTGGTGAAGTCGGCAAAAGAGCAGAGAGAAGGAAAAATAGAGAGAAAAGAGAGAAATGAAGAAATAAAGCTATAATCATCAAATTGGTAAGGAAATTGGTTATAATTTCTGGTAAGATTATTGTTGTTGATGGATTATGAACGAATCTGTGTTTGGATTGATTCACAGAATCAGTAACAACAGATTTAGAGCAGCAGATTGTGCAGGAAGTGAGTTTTGCAAACATAAGGTGAGTTCATTTGTTGTTTGTACAAATCAGTGTTTACTTGTTAAATTAAACCATGAAATAGCTGTATAAATTGTTATTGAACTGTATGGGATGGTCTGGAATGAGCTGAATCAAACAGACATCGATTTTGGTCGAATTTCTAGCTGCAGGTCGAAGGTTTCCGGACGAAACATCGTATCCGGAAACCTCGATGATGAATGTTCCCGGATGCAATAGATTCCGGGTAAGTTTTTATTTATATCGTAGAATCCGGATGAAATTAGTTACCGGATGGTACCCAATTGATTTAGTGTCCGAATGATGTCCGGATAAGAATGGTATCCGGAAAATAGGAATTAACCGGAAAGTGTGTATTGTCCGGATTAGGGGGTTGTCCGGGGAATTGTAGTATCCGGAAAATGTAAACGTCCGGATAGTTCGAGTATCCGGAAACTCTGGGTATCCGGACACTTCTGGTAGTTTTGGAAATCTCAGTTCTGTTAATCGTGGAAAGGTGCGATTTAGGACTTAAGATATAATTCAAGTAGCTTGAACATACACACCCTAGAAAAGTAGTATGTTAGGTTTATAGACTGCGCTAGTCGATACTAGGCAAGAATATAATGTTATTATATTAAATAAGATTTATATGTGATTCGCTCATACAGTTGCTATGAGGAATCTGTACGATACATATATATATATATATATATATATATATATATATATATATATATATATATATATATATGATTTGCTCATACTGAATGATATGAGGAATCTACGAGGTATAAATATAATTCGCTTATACAGTTGCTATGAGGAATTTAAATTGAGTAAATACCTGTATGAGTACAATTAAGGTGTAATGGATCCATAGACACTAAAGTTTGGGAAATCGAGGAATAGACGTAGATTTATTCGGAATTCCCGATTTCTAAGGAAAAGAAGGGATTGGCATGTGTATATTGTAATCTCTATTTTCTTTTCAAGAAATGGGCATGTGTATATTGCGATTTCTTAGATGAAAGAGTTAATCTAGAAATGGGCATGTGTATATTGCGATTTCTTAGATAAGAGCATTAATCTAGAATCCATAAGGATTCGTAGTGTGGCTCTTAGGCATGATATGATGACGGAATTATTGTCAGTCATATTCATGGAATGTGGAAATGGGCAAGTGTACATTGCAATTTCTGGAATGTGGAGATGGGCAAGTGTACATTGCAATTTCTGGAATAGATGTATATGGAGATGGGCATGTGCATATTGCAACCTCCGGAATAAGAGCATTAATCTAGAATTAGTGAAGATTCATAGTATAGCTCTGAGACATGGTATGATGATGGAATGTGTGTCATTCATATTCATGGAATTGGGAGAAATTGTGTGAACGGAATAGAGTTACACGTACGGTAAGAAAATGAGTAACCAGGTTTGTTATAACTTGTTTACATTGTGTTGGCAAATATTATTGTAGAAACGAATGTTCTCACTAGGCGTTAGCCTAATCGTTTCAAATGATGTTTTCTTACCAGGTACCAGTTCGGGGAAGTAATGGGTTGTGGGACGAGCGTTTTGGCATAGCAGAGGTGGAAATTAACAAAGAGAAGTTTTTGATGGAATGCTTAGATAACTTAGTTAATCTGATTATAGTGACATAATTAGATTGATAGGTTATTTAAAGGATCCTATATTGTAAATATACTCTTGATGGTTAATTCACTTGTTATTTATATAAGTTGATGTTTATGTTGTCATAAGCTGTTGTAACTTGAGGTTTAAATTAACCCTGTTTTTTAGGGTGTTACAGGAAATAACTGTGTTATTTATGGTGTTTGAATTCACTAAGCTTCGTGCTTACCCTTTCCCAATAAAATTGTGGTTTCAGGTGCGAGTGGCTCTAAGGCGTGACGGGTACACACTGGCGTGCGAGGAGAGCTGGTTGCTTTATGGTTTTAAAAATTAAACGTTTATTCCGCTGGTTTTATTTTACAAAGATAGTAATTATGTGTTTGCCAACGAAACGTTGGGATCATTTAATGAGTTGTTATAAATGAAATGTTTATTTTAAAATTTTAAATTTGCTTGTAATTTTTGGGACGTTACACCCTTCGTGGAAAAATAGGGTATTTTGGTAAACCTTTCAAGAAATGGGGTATTTTGATAAGTCAATGTCAAACTTAGGGTATTTTAATTAATTTCTCTCTATATATATAATAAAAAATAATAAATGTTGAAGTGATGGATTATCATTGAATTTGATGGGTACAAATTTCAAGAAATTAAACACCCCTATAAGGGGGTGCCATTAGCAATGCCCCTAGTGGAATTCATAAGATTTTGAATGAACTCAAATTCTATTGTTAAGAACATCTCTAATACGGTTACTAAATCTCATACTAAACATTAAATTTGGTGTAAATGACATTATTTACATCTTCAATAGGGTCTCTATTTTCCACACTAAATTTAGTGCAATGCATAGTATTGTACTATATTTGGTGTAATATTAATCATTTACACTACTTTTTACACTACTTTTCATATCACTTTTAAAAAATAGTGTTACACATTGGAGAAGATTTTACTATTAACACTAAAATTTACACTACTTTTAAAATTTAGTGTAAGATATAGTGTGACCCATTGAAGATGCCTTAAACCTAAGGTTCTATGTGTGTCACTGTGTTGCCTGTGTTGCCATTTTTAGATACTTTCATGTAAAAGTAAATGGCTATAATTGTATTTTAAAGTTGATAACTTATAAGTTAGTTGATAACTAGTTGTTAGCTGATAGACTAACCGATAAAGAAAATAATGTTTGGCAAAAATTAGCTGATAAGCATGTAAAAATAACCAAAATGAAGACATCTTACAAAAATAATCAATTACTATATTTTATAATATAATTAAAACAATTTTTTAATAATATAATATGTCAATTAATACAAAAAATAGTAAATAAAAACTTAATAACATAATATATAAATTAAAAAGAATTTAAAATTAACTACTATATATAATATAAACTTTAAATTTGTTAAAACAGTTTTAGAAAAAGTCTACATTAATTTATAATTTTAAATATCATTCACTTGTCCTAATTAATTAATAACTTTTCAAAAAAGTATAATTAATTATTAAATTAAATATTATATTAAAGTTATTTCACACAATTTTATTATTTGTAAAACAAAACATATAACTTTAAATTTTATGTAACGTACCTATATAATTTAAAATTGCTATATTTGATTTTTGATAATCAAAATATATTAAATAATAATTAAAAAAAACTAATACAAGTAGTGTTGTTGAATATGAAATTTTAGGTTGTAAGTTCAAATTCTATTGTTTTTTTCTAGTTTTTTTTTGGTAAAGTAGTAGGAAAAAAAATGGAAAACCCAACTTGTATGTTGCCTAAAAACCCACTTGTTATTAATTTTTAACAAACCCGTACTCTTTATAATTGATAGTTGTTTTACTTTTTTTTTAGAAGGGTGTGATAGGCTATGTCTAAACTAATCCGTTGACAAATTATGACCGTAAGACATCAGTCCTGATTAAACTCCAGTGGCCACAATTGTTGTGTACGCCAGTATTTGAACCCTGGACAGATAGAATATTCCACCACATCTCAGGGGCCTTAACCAGTACGCCACAACCTTTGTGGTTTGTTTTACTTTATGTTATGCTTAATTATTTTATGGTTTTACTTGGAAATTCTTCAACATGTATGTACATGCAAGAGTCACATTATTAAGAAGGAAAGAAGATATTCAAAAGAAGATTATTTGGTCTTTACATAGAGAATAAACCAAATTACATAGTTGTATTCCTTCAAGTTTTCTAAGTATAAAACCAAGTAATGAGTAATGACTTTGAAGCCTTGTGTGGGAAAAATAGAGCGATTAAGAGATCAAATATTTTTCAAAGCATTTTCGCTTTTGTGATAAGCGATCGGTAGCTAGTAGGGTTGTACATGGGTTGGGTTGGTCGGGTTGAAGGCATTTGAACAACTCAACTCAATGTTTGCGGTTTGAAAAATCTCAATCCAACCCAACCCAATCAAAACTACAACCCAACCCCCACCAAACCGTGCGGGTTGGGTTGGATTGAAACTTTTGTATTTTATTTTATAATCATAGATAAACATTTATGTTTAAACGGAGTAAAATAAAAATGAGAACATACCAAAACGGCTAACAAACTAAAAAAAGTTGAAGGTTAATGTGAATAAGAAAATAAAAATATGGTTGAAATTGTAGTCCTAATAAATTGTAACCATAATTTTCATGTAAACCGTGTAAACCGTCGAATTCATAGGTTTTTTTGATGAAATTTTTTTATGGAATTGTTTATTTTGATGAAATTGTTTCATATCATTCATTTCTTGATAATTTTTTTTATGAAATTTGTAGTTTCATAGGTTTTTTCATTCTTATGAAACTATTTCATATATTTTCGTTTTCACCTATGAAACTACAAATTTCATAGAAAAATTTCATCAAGAAATGAATGTGTTGGTCCCGAAGGCCTATACAAGTTTGTAGAAGGGGGGGGGGGGGGGGGGGTTGAATACAAACACACAGATTTTACTTTTCTAAATTGTTTATTGATAAATCATTAACAATTTACAGCTTGTTGCGGAGACAAGATTAAGGATAAACCTAAATCTAAACAAGTTGGAACACTAAGGTTTCTTGCACTAAGAGAGATAAGGAAATTACTAATAATAACCTATCTGAGATAAGAGATTTGAACTTGTCCAGAGTTAGCAAGTTACTTCAAATGAAGTGAGTTCATCTCTTTATATACTGCATGCATTTAATGCAAGTCAGTATATACTTTACACGTGTCATCAGCTGGTTGGTTGCATGTCATTGACCTTGGTTGACAACCTTAGTAGCCGTATGGATGAATAGTGTAGTATCAGAGTGGTTGTACGATTTCAAATATTCGGAGGTTCTTTTCTGACAATTCGTACGGAGTCGTGCAAGGGTGGTTAAGACAAAAGTACTTTGTACGGAGGACTTCATGATCAGCTTTCGTTGATTCAGCGATTATCATTTTCTATTCAGCGAATGATAAAGTTCAGCGATAGCTGAAGTCTTGTACTTGATACTTCACGTTGAGTGGACAAATCTGAGTCTTCGTTGATTCGCATCAGTTCATTAGGAGACTTGTCGCTGGTTCTTGAGCTTGATCTTCGACTTCAACGTAGAACCTATGTTGACGTGAAACTTGTCTTCAGGGATCATAAGTAAACAACTAACTTATCAGCGATCATCATAATGACTGAACAGACTCAGCACATTAATGGTGAACAGTGTTCGCTGAATGTTTAATTTAAAAGAGCGAGAGTTCCTATCAGCGGTATGTAAGATCTTAGTACTTATCAGCGATAGTGAAACTCTGATACATATTGTTTACTTACAATTTTCACTAAGTATTTAAGAGAGGGTCATTATCAAATCACTGAGTGTTTGGATCAACAATCTCCCCCTATTTGATTATGACATAGCAACAAAGAAAATTACTATTTAATGAAAACATAAGGATAAAAAGAACTCATAAAATATTTGTCCCTTTTACTGTTTTCTGGGATCTTTTCAGCACTGATGGAGTAAAGTACGTTCGCCGAAATCTTTCTTTAAGATATTGAATCGGGTTACAATGAAGAACATAAAGATTATAAGTACAAGCGAAATAATTTACAAGTACAGAAGGATAACTGATACAATAGAGAAAAAGGAGATTATATCAGTTTTCAAAAGGTTCTTCCTTAATGAGAAGTTCATCAAGGGTCGTCTTTTCAGTGGGGATCATCCAGTCAGGAACCGTTACACCTTGTTTTCTTTTGTTCAGCGCTTCTTCAAAGATCAATGGTTTTAGGTGTCGTGCCTGAATGTCTTTTCTGAAGTCACACCAGTAGATGAGATCTCTGAGCTGTTCGATTGGAGTGATTGGAAGCTCAGCGATCCATTGAAAACATTTACGTCCGTCGTAGTCGAGAAAGAATATTCCATAAGGATTACTGATGACTTTACCAGGGACGAAAAGTTCACATGGTGGCAAAGAAATGTCAAGGGCAGATAGATCAGGGTCAGGACCAAGCACTTCAGCGCGAGAGAAACCAATTCCAGTTTCATTTCGTATGACAGGACCTGAGTTTGAATCTTGACGTTTCTTCTTTGGAGAGGCCCTTTTTCTTTTCAGCTTAAGATCAGGAAGAGGAGGAATGTCTACACAAGAAGATATCAAGTCGATCTGTCTGTTTATCAAATTTTCGAAATGATCCTTGTACTTAGATTGTGACGAATGGATAGCTAACCTCATCTCCAGCCATTCAGAGAGACCATACCTTTTTACACTATCAGCGCGAAAGGCTTCGGATTGGCCATCTTCTCTGAAAAGTTTGATGTCAACAATAGGTACTCCGATAGATGTTCTTCCAGAGATGAATACCTTGTTGATCTTCGCTGGACGATATCTGAAGTGGATTTTCTCTTTACACCAGATCAGGGTGGTCTGAGAAACTTCAATTTTCTTTTCCACGATCTTCTGGGCTTCTTCCCAAAGCTTTCGTTGGATTTGAATGGGAACACGTTTCAGCTTGGGGTCTTTGACAGATTCTTGAGTAAGCTTGATGGCGTATTCTCTGTCTTTCTCTTCAGCTTCCTTTCTTTCAGCGATGAGGCGTTCAGCTCTGAGGTGTTCCTTGTATTCAGCTTTTGAAATTTTGAACTTAGGAGGAACTGAAGGCAGTTGATCACGCCTTAGAATGATTCGCTGATCCTCGAATCGCTTTATTATTTCCTCTTTTCTCTTTTGATCCTCTTCACTCAGCTTTTGAGGAGCTGAGGAAGGTCTGTTTCTGTGCGAGAGAGGTTGTTCTTCTGGTTCATCAGTCTCAGAGATCAGATCTAAGACTGGGATTAATTCATCAGCAGCAGCTGGCTTTATTTGTGAAGTCGCAATAGTAGAACCTTCAGCGACATCCTCAAACAGGGGAGAGGACTAGCTGAAACACAGCGATCTTACAAATAAGAACATGGGTAGAAGAACTTGGGTAGAAAGAGAAAGATAAATATGTTCAGGTGTAGGCTAGGGTAGTAGAACTTATAGAGGAGGGATGGAGTGAGAGATGTTTAGTGTACCTGACAAACCGGCTTTTCAAGCAAGATCGTCAGATTGTCATCTTCAGCGACGCTTTTGCCTTTGCCTTTCTCAGCGCCAGAGGCTGAGGGCTTTGTCTTTGTCCGCTCCCCTGTTGGTTCATTTATTGAAATTCCCTTAAGAGCTTTAATCCTTGGGGCAGGTTTGACGATAAAGAAATCATCGTCATCTTCGTCATCATCATCATCATCCTTCTTTGGAGAAGAAGATGGTTCATCATCAGGGATGTCGACGGCTTCATCATCTTCTGCTTCGGATTCTTCAGCGTCTTCTTCGAGTTGCTCCCCCTCAGATACAGAGGCGAGCTTCTCGGTTCCCTCAGGGTTTGCATCTCCCTGAGGTCCAGCGGCTGCTTCCGCTTCAATAGTCTTCTCACCCTCTTCAGCGAAGGTGATGTCTTCGTTCTTCTCTCCCCTGATAGATTCATCATGGGAAAGGTCTTCATCGCTCTTTTCCTCGGGATGTTCAGCGCTCTTCTCCCCCTCTTTTTCATGATGACTGGGGGAGGAATGGGCAGACTCTTCAGCTGTGGGAGGCTCTCTGTCTTCTTGGCCAGAGATACCCACACAGCTTTCAATCTTTGCTAATCTGACTTCTAGGCCAGTTATAGCAGGATTGATCTTTTCCAGCTCTTTGCGATCCGCCGCTGTGAAAGTTTCCAATGCAGGGGCAGGGGTCGGTTCAGGAGCAGGAGTTCTCGCCTTGTTGAGCAGCTCTTCAAGCATTGTTTTCATCGAACCAACGTCGGTCTTTACAGAGCCTAAGTCAGTCGTCAGAGTTTGAACATTTGTCTTCACAGCAGACATATCACCCTCTAGTGCTCCAACCGATGTCTTCAGCGTTGTTACTTCGCCGGACATGGAGGAAACTGATTGTTTGAGTGAGGTGTAGTCTGTGTAGATATCAGCGAGCACCTTAGCAAAGTCGCTAAGAGTCTTATCAACTTGCTTCAAGTCATCTGTGGAAGCTTTCTTCTCCACCACCGTAGTCAGCTTTGTCAAATTCTCTCCAGCGTTTGTTACAGCTGTAGAGTTGTTGGAGAGTGTGGTGGTGAGACCGGTCAGCTTTGTTTCCACGGACTTCAGAGACTCGTTGATGTCTCCCAAATTAGGACCTGTAACACATAAGTACTTGTGAACAAAGGAAAGCTCAGAAGTTTCAGGTTTAGTTACAGTGTATATGGGTTGATTTGTACCTGCAGGAGGATTGACGAAATCGTCAAAGTTGCGGATTCCTGAAAAATGTTCCATATCTTCCTCAAAAGTGCGGTGAGGTATGGTGATCTCTGCAGGTCCTGTCTTCATCATTCGTTGAGAAGCGTCAGCGGTGGCTTCTGGAATGATGGCATCTCCAGTGTTCTTTGGAGGAGTGTCCAAGGGAGTGGAGGGAGAAGCGAAGGATAAGATGGGGTTCGGGTTCTGAGTTCAGCGTTGGAATCGCTGAGAATCACTTCATCAGTCTTTTGAGAGACCGAGGGAGGTTGGGTAGGTTCCAAGTTTCTAACCTCAGCGTTTGGAGACGCTGAAGTCTGGATTGGAGGGATGGCTTGCACGGGTGTGGCAGAGCGTACCACAGAACTTTCCTTCAGCTCTTCAGAATGAGCTGAGGAGTCTTCAGCATGGAATTGCTGGGGTTGCTCCTTGGTTTTCTTGATCCTTTTGGAATCAAGTTGGGTGTGAGAGTGTTTCCTTTTCTTAGAAGGAGAGGATAGTGTGGCCGGGGCATCAGCGATGGGTATTGTCGCTGAAGGAGCCACAGAAGTCGAAGAATTGGGGTTAAGAAAAGAGAGAAGGGTAGAGAGACGTACCTCATTGTCGACAGGTTTGAAATCAAGCACCTTATGGCCAACCTGAGAAAGTTTCAGGTCACCCTCTTGAGGATAGCTGTCCTTCAGGCCATATTGGAAGATGGCGCTGATGAAACGGGGGTAGGGAACCCATGCAGGTCTGTCAGCAGCAGAATCTACTCTTTGCACTAGGTCATCATAAATGATAGATGCCCAGTCAATATGTAGACCTTTCAGCAGTGCGTATCCCATAGCCTGCTGAGGTTGAGCGGCTTGATCAGAGGAGCCGGTCTTCGCTGTCATGCAGCTGATCAGGTGTGGGAAGATGAAATTCATCTCGCTGGGCATTTTGGACTTCTTTATCAGCGTCAGCTTCTTCTCGGGCTTCTTGTCCCTTCCAGTTTCCCAGATGTAACCCATTGCGTCGAGGAAAGCAATGATTGCTTCTCTGTCAGCATGCTTCTTATGGTCAGGGAATGGAACAAATGGTTTTTCTTTGGTAGCATTGGGAAAGTTTAGAGCTTTTCGAATGATTTCGGGGGTTATCTTAATTGTGCCATACTCAGTATCGCTGAGTATGCAATCGATGGTTTTGGAGGGATCTTTGGCGGATGGTAGCTGAGAGTGTCTGGCAGAGTACCAGAACTGGGATAGTAGCAGCTGACTTGCGGGAGGTGTGATGGTCAGGGCTGTTGAAATGCAGCAGTTTTTCAGGAAATTCACAGCATCATCCAGATGTGTGACTTGCTTTCGAGGAGGAAAATCGAGAAGCGCAGAGAGGTTGTCGACCTTGGTCCAATCTAGTTGATCCAGCTTGAACTTAACCTGAGGGGCTTTGATGATATCCACTTCCTCAGAGTCAGCGGAGATGGACTCAGCGGTAATATTGATCTTTGAAGATGCCATTTCTCTGTATTATCAGTTCAACCAAAGATGTTAACAAATAAGAATTGTCTTGATATGGAAAGAATTTCCATTAAGATGGTTCGAATTTTGTCCATTTCATTCAGACAAAAATGTCTTAATGAAGATTAGGGTTTTTCATGATTTTGAAACGAAATGTAAAACCCATAAAGTCTTGTATTCCGGTTTAAAAAAAATCTGGATACGAAAGAAGAACAAGTTTAAGATTTAGATTTAAAACTTGAAGAACAACCATGAAATGGTTGTGTTCATAAAACCATGAAAGAAATGATTTTATTTTTAAGAAGTTCTTTTGTTTGATCTTGTTTAAAACAATGATAAGATCAGAAACAAGTTATCTACATTTAAAAAAAATGAACATATTAACCTTGATGTTTGATGAAGAAGATGATGAACAGTTCTTTGAATATTTGAGAGCACAAATGCAACAATAATTCTTTTCTTGCGGAGGAAGATTTGATCGCGTAAAAGACAAAATATAAACCAAGAGTTGTTTATATAGAGATTTTTAGAGAGAGAAAACCTTGAGCGGGAAAAGGTTTTCATCATGACACGGACACGTGTTTGCATTTGATTGGAAGTTTGAACGAAACGTGCAAACGTGTGTCAGAAAGAAATCGTGCCTGGTGTTATCCGTTGCAATGACGTCACAACTGTCCTTTCATATTCTTGGTTGTCTCTGAGGTTTTGAAAAAACTCAGGGACTCTTTGAAAATATGAAGCACTGAATAGAAATATCAGTGAAGGTTTTAAGAAATTTCAAAAAGTCGCTGTTAAGAAAGAGATATTCATCGATGCAATTTATTTTGAAATCTTGCATTTACATGCGATATGTCAGAGAGAGAAAACATACCTTGATATCAGCGAATCAAGTTTATTCAGAGAGAAGATGATGAAATGGATTATATAAGTTGATTTTATTCTATCGCTGATCAATGTGAACCGCTGAAGGTTTTATCCTTCAAAGTTCAGCATTCCAAGCTCGCTGATGAGAAAGTTGAATCTTGTCTCATCAAGAGGTTTGGTAAATAGATCAGCCAACTGATAATCAGTTGGAATAAAATGAAGTTCTATATCACCATTCATCACATGATCTCTAATAAAATGATATCTGATTTCGTTGTGTTTTGTCTTTGAGTGTAGCACTGGGTTGTTGGCTATAGCGATGGCACTAGTGCTGTCGCAATAGATTGGAATTTTGGAGAGCTGAAGATCATAGTCTAGTAGCTGATTTCTCATCCACAAGACTTGAGAACAACAGCTTCCAGCGGCTACATATTCAGCTTCAGCTGTGGAAGTGGACACTGAGTTTTGCTTCTTACTTGTCCAACTTACCAGCTTTCCACCCAGGAGCTGACATCCTCCTGTGGTGCTTTTCCTATCCATTTTGCAACCTGCAAAATCACTGTCTGAATAGGCGGTTAGATCGAATCCTGAGTCTTTGGGATACCAAAGGCATATATTCGATGTACCCTTAAGATATCGAAAGATTCGCTTTACAGCTTTCATATGAGATATCTTAGGTTCAGCTTGATATCGTGCACACAAGCATGTTGCAAACATAATATCGGGTCGGCTAGCTGTAAGATACAATAGTGAGCCGATCATCCCACGGTACAGCGTGACATTGACAGGAACACCATTTGTGTCCTTATCAAGTGTCAGCGGTGGTGCCATAGGGGTTTTCATAGCTGAACTTTCAGTTAAGTTGAATTTCTTCAGCATATCTTTAACATATTTTCCTTGATTAATGAAAGTTCCTTTTTCAGTTTGCTTAATCTGAAGACCAAGGAAATATGTTAGTTCACCCATCATACTCATTTTATACTCATCTTTCATTCTATCAGCGAAACGAGTACAAAGCTCAGGGTTAGTAGAACCAAATATAATGTCATCAACATATATTTGAACTAAAATGATATGACCTTTCACTTTTCTACAAAATAGAGTTTTGTCAATCTTACCTCTCTCAAAATGTTCAATATGGAGATAAGTAGAGAGAGTATCATACCATGCACGAGGAGCTTGCTTTAAGCCATAAAGTGCCTTATCCAGTTTATAAACATAATCTGGACGCTTAGGATCTGAGAATCCTGGAGGTTGTTCCACATAGACTTCTTCATTCAGCTTTCCATTTAGAAACGCTGACTTAACATCCATCTGATGTACTTTGAAGTTTTTGTGTACAGCATATGCTAAGAAAAGACGAATAGATTCAAGTCTTGCTACTGGAGCAAAAGTTTCGTCATAATCTATGCCTTCCTCTTGTCTGTATCCCTGAGCAACAAGACGAGCTTTGTTGCGAGTTACAGTACCATGTTCGTCCAACTTGTTTCGATAGACCCATTTAGTGCCTATCACCGTTTTGTCAGTTGGTCTACGAACGAGTTTCCAAACTTTGTTTCTTTCGAATTCAGTCAGCTCTTCTTGCATAGCGCTGACCCAGTTTGGATCTCTGAGGGCATCATCTATTTTCTTTGGTTCAGTTAGAGAAATAAAGTTAACAAATAAACAAATATTACCTGCACTTCTACGAGTCTGAATACCAACGTTTGGATCACCAAGAATTTGATCGATTGGGTGATTTACAGTCCATCGCTGAGCCGGAGCATACGTCGCTGACTCAATCTGAACTGGAGAAACTGAAGATGAGGCTTCAGCTACTTCTGGATTATCAGCTAAGAGAGGAATGTTTGCATTTGTCACTTCATTCACTGATTGCTGAGAAATAGATGGAATTTCTGAGACATTTGGATCAACTGCAGGTATAGTGTTTATAGGAACAGCTGAGACCCAAGATGTTTCAGCTTCACTATTCTGCATATCTGGAATGATAGTAGGACCATCATTTTCTATGGTGTGAGCATGAGGAGTGGGAACTTCTTCTGAATCACCAAGATGAGAAAACATCCATTGATTCAGTTCTTCAGTATCAGCGGACGGTTTAGAGTTCGCTGAACGGGATTCGTCAAACGTGACGTGAATAGTTTCTTCTACAGTTTGTCTTCTACGGTTGAAGACTCTGAAGTCTTTGGAGACTGAGGAGTATCCAAGAAAGATTCCATCATCAGCCTTAGGATCAAACTTTCCAAGGGCATCTCTGTTGTTCAGTATGAAACACTGACATCCAAAGATGTGAAGAAAGCTGATTGAAGGCTTTCTCCCATGAAAGAGTTCTTAGGCTGTCTTTTTGAATCTTTTAACTATCAGCGACCTGTTTTGCGTAAAACAAGCAGTGTTGACAGCTTCTGCCCAAAACTGAGTAGGCAGGTGAGAATCGCTGAGCATTAAACGTGCAGCTTCAATAATTGTTCTATTTCTTCTTTCAGCGACTCCATTTTGTTGCGGTGTTCTCACTGACGAAAAGTTGTGAGAAATACCCTTACTCTCAAGGAAGGAATCAAGAGAACTGTTTTTGAATTCAGTTCCATGATCACTCCTTATTGAGCGAGCAGTCATATTGTTCAGAGTTTCCATCTTCCGAACAAAGGTGATGAGTTCTTCAGGGGTGTCACTCTTAGAACGGAGAAACATTACCCATGTGTAACGAGAGAATTCATCAACTATGACCAGCGTATATTTCTTTCCAGCGATAGATTATTTGTTAATAGGGCCAAACAAATCCATATGGAGTAGTTGTAGAGGAGATGACACTGAGGAGACTTGCTTTGACTTAAAGCTTGCCTTGGTCTGCTTCCCTTTTTTCACACGCTGAACATAAAGACTCTTTGGCGTATGAATGCTGAGGTAGACCAGTGACTAACTCTTTGGAGGAAAGAGTATTCAGTGTCTTGAAATTTAGATGCGAGAGCCTCTTGTGCCATAGCCAGTTAACATCAGAAGATGCCTTTGAGAAGAAACAGGAGTTCTCAGTGGTTGTTGAGTCCATGTTTATTACATAAACATTTTCCAAACGATAACCGCTGAGAGATATCTTCTCCTTTTTGTCAGTGACAAAGCAGGATTCCTTAGTGAAAATCACTTTGTTATCCATGTCGCAAAGCTGACTGATGCTCAGAAGATTATGCTTCAGCCCTTCAACATATGCGACTCTTCTGAAGGAGGTTGTACCATTTGAAAGTACACCATACCCTCGGGTGTGTCCTTTTCCATTTCCACCGAAAGTCACAGAGGGACCCTTCTCTTCCTTGTATTCAGCGAGCAGGTTTTTCTTACCAGTCATGTGTCTAGAGCATCCGCTATCGAGATACCAGATACCAGATACCCTTCTTAACCTGCAATACAAAGGAAGATTAGTTTTTCTTAGGTACCCACTTAACCATGTATACACGTTTGTCAGTGGAAGTAGTTGGAATGGAAGGTTCAGCAGTCTTCGCAGCATTTGAAGATTCATCTTTGTCTTTCTTCACTTTGGTTAATTTCTTAACCTCAGTGGTAGAATTCACCTTGACCTGATTTGCATCAGGGTTGGTCTTCTTTGCCTTGGGGGCAATCTTCACCATAGCTATCTTTTCAGCTTTGGTGGCTATGGGGCACTTACTAGCAATATGATCGGTAAGTCCACAGTGATAACATTTCCTATAACTAAAAGTAGTTCTAGGGCCACTTGTATGCTGAGCTTTTAATTTCTAATTAGAAGTGCCAGCACCAAGTAAACTATTGGCTTTAGAAATGGGACGAACATTCAGTTCTTCAGATTTCTTACCAAGGACATCCACTCTGAGTCTAGGAGTAGATCGCTGAATAGATCCAGAGATCAGCTTTCTAGATCCAGAGGGGTAGGTCACTGAGGCTTTAGAAGCATTCAGCTTTGGTACTAAGGTACCCTTCTGAGGATTTTGATAAATAACAATTCCTTTACCTTTGTCTTTAGAGACAGAGGTAGGTTTTGAATAAACCATTTTCTCCTTACCTTTTGAGGAGGTAGGAGTTTCCTCAGGTATTGGTGTAATGGACAGGGAGCACTGAGATGATGAAGTGTCAGCGACTGAGGATACGAACGTTCCAAATTTAAGCATTGAACGTTCAGTGGTTGGTTTTGGAGTATCATATTTATAACCCAGACCACGTTTATCACTCAGAGGAATCTGAGCCTTAATTATCTCAGTGATCTTTGTTGAAGAATTACACCATCCTTCAACAGTAGCTTGTTCAGCTTTTAATGCAGCGATAGCTTCTGCTCGTTCGATTTTGACTAGCTGATTTAAATAGACTTGATCTTTAAAATCATCTTCAATTTTAGAAAGCTTTTCTATTTGAAGGTGGCAGTTTTTAAGCTTTTCAGCGAGATCAAGATTTTGGTTTTCAACCACAGTTTTGCCGTTCATGGCTTCGTATAAACTTCTAGTCAAGAGATCGATCTTACGGAGACTATCAGCTTCATCAATATTTGCAATATTGGTAAAGAAAGAAGGTGATACCTGAATGGCAGATGTTGAAGTGGAGGGAATGTCTGAACTTTCTTCCTCTTCTTCAATCTTGGCCATGAGACATTGATTTGCTTCATCATCTTCAGAGTCAGATGATGATGCTTCTTCATCAGAAGCAGCCCAATCATAGTCAGCCATCAGGCCTTTTCCTTTCTTCTTAAAGCTTTTCAGCTTTGCATACTTCTCCTTCAGCTTTGAGTATTTATCATCTTTATTCCTTGGAACAAAGGATTTCTTTGTAAAAGCTGAGGGTCTAGAAACTTTCTTAGAACTGCAATCGTTAGCAAAATGACCTGTCTTTTCGCAGTTGAAACAAGTAGCAGTAGCCTTATCAACAAAAGCTGATGATTTAGGCTTGTCAGTTATGGAAAGAGGTTTGTTCTTTCTAAACATTTTCTTCTTGGCGAATCTCCTGAACCTTTTGGTTAGGAGAGCCAAGGATTCATCATCTGAAAAATCAGAATCTGATGAACTTTCAGAGTTACTCTCTAACTCAGTGATAGTGACCGAGGGTCGCTGAGTAGATGGTTCCTCTGAGATTAAAGCAACAGGGGTGCTTTTGGAATCTTTTACAAGATTCTTCTTAAGATGGCTAGATTGCTCATGATTCAGCAATGTACCATATAAGGTAGCAAGGGTCATTGATCTAAGATCCTTTGACAGCTTGAGACACATGGAATAATTGTCCCAGCTTTCAGGTAAACATTCTAGAAACTTTGTCAGCACTTCAAAGTTAGAATATTCCTTACCAACAGTTTTCAGATCTATAATTAAGCAATTAAAACGTTGGTGAACTTCAGAGAGAGTTTCATTTTTACCAGAAATGAAGCTTTCGTATTGTCTTACCAGGTTGATCTTTCTTGAGTCCTGGACTTCAGACGTTCCTTCATACTGAACACATATTGTGTCCCACATGGCTTTTGATGATTTCAGGTTCATGACGAAATGGTAGACTTCGTCAGGAAGGGCCATGGATAGTATGGATCTGGCTTTTGTATCTATAGCCACTTTCTTCTTATCTTCGTCGGTCCACTGATGGATTTCTTTAGGAATCAGCCTTTCTGGAATAGCAGGTCTATTTGCAGTGGCTGGAACTAAAGGATCAATTGTTACAGGGGTGTGTGGGCCGTTCTCAAGATAGTAAGGTATAGTAGGGTATACACCTTCTAAGAAGAGTGTCATCCTATTTTTCCACAAGTTGAAGTTGTCTCTGGAAAATCTAGGGGGTTTTGCAAGAGAACCATTGTCTATATAATGTGTGTTTGAGTTGGTGGCCATTTTCAGATAATAGCAAGGAAGAGAAATATCTTAGATTAGATCTTGTTTATGAGATTAAACAAATCTGCTCTGATACCACTTGTTGGTCCCGAAGGCCTATACAAGTTTGTAGAAGGGGGGGGGGGGGGTTGAATACAAACACACAGATTTTACTTTTCTAAATTATTTATTGATAAATCATTAACAATTTACAGCTTGCTGCGGAGACAAGATTAAGGATAAACCTAAATCTAAACAAGTTGGAACACTAAGGTTTCTTGCACTAAGAGAGATAAGGAAATTACTAATAATAACCTATCTGAGATAAGAGATTTGAACTTGTCCAGAGTTAGCAAGTTACTTCAAATGAAGTGAGTTCATCTCTTTATATACTGCATGCATTTAATGCAAGTCAGTATATACTTTACACGTGTCATCAGCTGGTTGGTTGCATGCCATTGACCTTGGTTGACAACCTTAGTAGCCGTATGGATGAATAGTGTAGTATCAGAGTGGTTGTACGATTTCAGATATTCGGAGGTTCTTTTCTGACAATTCGTACGGAGTCGTGCAAGGGTGGTTAAGACAAAAGTACTTTGTACGGAGGACTTCATGATCAGCTTTCGTTGATTCAGCGATTATCATTTTCTATTCAGCGAATGATAAAGTTCAGCGATAGCTGAAGTCTTGTACTTGATACTTCACGTTGAGTGGACAAATCTGAGTCTTCGCTGATCCGCATCAGTTCATTAGGAGACTTGTCGCTGGTTCTTGAGCTTGATCTTCGACTTCAGCGTAGAACCTATGTTGACGTGAAACTTGTCTTCAGGGATCATAAGTAAACAACTAACTTATCAGCGATCATCATAATGACTGAACAGACTCAGCACATTAATGGTGAACAGTGTTCGCTGAATGTTTAATTTAAAAAAGCGAGAGTTCCTATCAGCGGTACTGTAAGATCTTAGTACTTATCAGCGATAGTGAAACTCTGATACATATTGTTTACTTACAATTTTCACTAAGTATTTAAGAGAGGGTCATTATCAAATCACTGAGGGTTTGGATCAACAGAATGATATGAAACAATTTCATCAAAATAAACAATTCCATAAAAAAAATTCATCAAAAAAACCTATGAAATCGAGGGTTTACACGGTTTACACGAAAATGATGGTTTACAATTTATTATCCCTCTCTCTCTCTCTCTATATATATATATATAACTTTGAATATAACTAACTATAGGTGGCCCAATGTCTAGCTTGTGTGTGTGTGTGTATATATATATAGAGGAAGGTTCAAACGAGGAGCGTACCTATTTACGAGAAACGCGAGGAGCGCCTTCCATGTACTGGATCACATGTGATCCACTACTCCCGAAAAAATCGGGTAGCGGGCGACCTGGTTCGCGAGTCGCGTGGAAGTCGCCCGGATCACATGTGATTTTAGGCGTGAATCACATGTGATCCCCTACATGGGCGGAAGCCCCCCGATCAGGTGTGAATCACAGGTGATTTTGTACGTGAATCACATGTGATTCAGTACATGGGCGGTGCTCCTCGCGTTTTCTTAAATTGTTATGCTCCTCGTTTGAACCCACCTCTCTCTCTCTCTCTCTATATATATATATATATATATATATATATATATATATATATGGCCCCCTTCTTTTGTTAACCGTCCATTTAGTATTAACCGTGTTAACTTTTTTGGACCAATAAAAATTAAGATAAGTTACTGGTTTGGTAGGGCTAGTTTAGGAATTTCAGAATTTTAATTATTTAATGGTTATTTACTTTTCTAATTTCATGCACAAGATATTTTTGGTAGTTATTAATGATAATCTTAATCTTCTAAAACCCATTTTCATTTTTGGTAGTTATTAATGATAATCTTAATCATCTAAAACCCATTTTCAAACATAATCTTCATCTCCACGTTTCAGATATTCTTTTCACGTTTTTTTTGCATATATGGACGATTTAAAACTGCATATATGCACATCATAGAATTGCATATATGCATATATTAGTACTGCATATATACATACCTTAGAACTGCATATATACACATCATAGAATTGCATATATGCACATATTAGTACTGCATATACGCATACCTTAAAACCCATTTTCAAACATAATCTTCATCTTCACGTTTCAGAGATTCTTTTCATGTTTTTTCTTTGCATATATGCACATCATTGAATTGCATATATGCACATATTAGTACTGCATATATATACATACCTTAGAACTGCATACCTTAGAACTGCATATATACACATCATAGAATTGCATATATGCACATATTAGTATTGCATATACGCACATATCGAAATTGCATATATGCACGATTTAAAACTGCATATATGCACCAAAGGAAAGCAGAAATGGCAAAACATTATGATGTTCTTATTTCTTTATCGTGTTAGTATTAAGCCATGAACACATGTTTCTTATTCATTCACTAATATCTCATAACCATTTTAACCATCACATACAAGGTAGCAACAAAGAAGCAATAAAATAGCAAGATGAAGAATTGTATATCAAGCGCAGAAAGCATGAAGATACCCAAAGTAGCAACAAAGAAGCAATAAAAAATTACGACTCATGAATCATGATGTGTATATTGGGTTGCCGAGAGAGTTGAGACTGTCTGTCATCCATCGGAAAGCAACTGGTGGCTCAAGAGAGAAAATCATCGTCTTCTCTCCATCGACTGTGTATATCGATTTCAAAGCTATTGCCTTCAAAGCTATCGATTTTCTGCCTCATCGATATCCGCAGTAGAAATATGCCTCATCGATTTACTGCTTCATTGATTTTCTTCTTCATCGATCAACTTTCCTCCATCTCTGCTCATCGACAACAACTTGCTTCCATCTCTGCTCATCGACATCTTGCTTCCATATCTGCTATTTCTCAGTATCAATTCGATTTTATGGGCTGATATGTGTATAGATTTTTCTATTTCTCTGTATGAATTAGATATTTTAGGAAGATGAGTGATTCTTGGAAACTGATTATTGACATCTTATGGTTTCCTTATCTAATAATTAGAGATGGTTGATAATTGACAATATTACTCCTGTGCATATGTGCTTCCTATAATGTTAAACCGATTTTTTTTAATTAGGAATTAAAAATCAGTTTAATCCTAGCCATTGATTTTCATGATTAATGGTCCTGATTGGTTAACATGGTTAACACTAAATGAGTGGTTAACAAAAGAAGGACACTCTCTATATATATATATATATATATACATATATATATATATATATATATATATATATATATATATATATATATATATATTAATCAATAATTTAACAATCATATTAAATCCACAATAACTATCGGGTTCATCGGGTTGGGTTGGGTTCAAGTTACTCTAACCCGTTTCCAACCCAATAGATGCAGTTTGACGTAATTTTGTATCAACTATGTCTCGGGTTACGTCGGTTTAATTTTTTTTGGTTTTTACGGGTTGGGTTGGCCGGGTAGGTCGGAATTTCGAGCACCCCTAGTAGCTAGTTTCACCTATTCGATACATTAACGTGTTTTTCCTCACTACATGGGTAGAAATCAATCTAGGATTTTGTGAGTTAAAAGTTGCAAGAGTGAATTGGGTTAACATTTGACAACGGTAGAAATTGTTTAGACAATTTAGCATTTGTTAATCCATTTTTGATTTATGTAATATTTTTTTCATAAAATTGTAAAATGAGAAGTTAAAAATTAGAATTATTATTACTCTTTGAAATTACTATATTCTCAACCTCTATAATTGGTGTTAAGCTTATAGTTTTATCTACCGGGTCACCAACAATCGATCTATATTTTGGCTAACTTTAATGTAGGACAATAGATAAATTAAGGTAATAAATTACTAGAACGTTGATAGAAAAAGAAAATAAAAACATTAGATAAGATCATAAGATTCGTTTTTATTAAATATCTTCATGATTTTTATTTAGGAAAAAATCTAAAAAATTCAATGATGTAAAAGAACAATCGATATAGAGAGAACAAAAGTTTTATAAATTCTCATTAACAATGAACCCTTTAAATAGGGATGAGCTTACAACGAAAAGAAAACATACAATATGATAACTCTTAATACATGGAAATTATTTATTCAATCACTTCCTTTTTGATGAAGGCTAAATATTCTTCAACACTCCCCCTTGTGTCGAGTCAAAGGGATGATGGTGCATAACTCTTGCCTCATTTAAACCTTACGTCGGGAAAAAAACCCATTGGGAAAAATGAAAACCTTAGACGAAGGAAAGAGTACAATGCACCACTAAACAATTTCTTTAGTTTAGTATCATCCTTGATTCATACATCAAACAAAGAGGTTTAGAAAACAGGATGGTTTAAGACTGTTGCCTCACTAAAACTTTGCACTAGGGAATAAAACCCGATGGGAAAAATAAAACCTTGGGCAAAGGAAAGAGCACAACCCATCAATCGTACATGTGTAATAGACGCCTTCTTTAGTCCATTACTACCCCTGATTCATACATTAATCAAGGGAGTTTGGAAAGTCTCCGCATTACAATGTTTTCCACATGTGTCTCAAATGTGGCCTTAGGCAGTGATTTGGTGAACAAATCAACCACATTCTCCCCAGACCTTACTTGATTCACTTGAATCTTAAGGATAGTATGTTGTTGCTGATTATAGAAAAACTTTGGTGATATATGCTTTGTATTATCTCCCTTGATATATCCTACTTTCATTTATTCGATACAAGCTGCATTATCTTCATAAATGCATGTAGGATTTTTAGTGGTAGAGCTTAAACCACTAGCCCCTCTGATATGTGTAATGACAGACCTTAGCCATATACATTCTCGAACCGCCTCATGTAGAGCAATAATCTCATAATGGTTTGATGAGGTAGCTACAAGGGTTTGCTTGGTTGATTTCCAAGAAATCGCCGTGTTCCCAATTATAAAAACATATCCTGTTTGGGAACGACCTTTGTGTAGGTCAGAGAGATACCCAACATCGGCAAAACCTACTAATATATCATTTGGGGTTTCACTATACGAAATAACATTTTCTTTGTTAATATCTTTAACAGGTATTGTAACCCCAATTTTCTCTCTGTAAGGAAAGAATAAGCCCATGTCAATGGTTCCTTTTAGATAACGAAATATATTCTTGATACCATTCCAATGACATTGCGTTGGCGTCGAGCTAAATCTAGCTAACAAGTTCACCGAGAATGAAATATTTGGTCGGGTACACTGTGCTAAGTACAATAATGCGCCTATTGCACTTAGATAGAGAATTTCAGCTCTTAACACCTCCTCGTCATCATCCTTTGGACGAAATGAATCTTTCCTTGTATCCAAGCTTCGACTGATCATGGGAGTGTGCGCTTTATCCATATTAAACCGTCTGAGCATTTTCTGGATATAAGCGGATTGGTGGATAAGGATTCCACAAGCTCGATGTTCTAGTTCTATACCTAGACAAAATCGAGTTTTCCCAAGATCTTTCATCTCAAATTCAAATTCCAAATAGCTTGCAGTATCTATTATTTCATCAAGAGTACCTATTATGTTCATATCATCAACATACACAACAATGATTGAAAATCCAGAACTTGTCTTCTTTATAAAAACGCAAGGGCACAGTTCATCGTTCTTATATCCCTTTCCAATCAAGTATTCACTTAAACGGGTATACCACATCCGTCCAGATTGTTTTAATCCGTAGAGTCAACGTTTAAGTTTAATTGCAAAAGCACTTCATGGTTTGCTTGAATCGGGAAGTGGAAAGCCATTGGGCACTTTCATGTATATCTCAGAATATAGATCCCCATAGAGATATGCAGTAACCACATCCACAAGCTGCATTTACAGTCCTTCGGAAACTACTAGGCTAATTAGATAGCGGAACATTATTACGTCCATTACTGGGGAGTATGTCTCCTCATAGTCAATCCCAAGGCGTTGTGAGAAACCTTGCGCCACAAGGCGAGCCTTATATCTTATCACTTCATAATTCTCATTACACTTTATGACAAAGACCCATTTATGTCCTACATGCTTTACACTTGGTGGGGTTAGCACTACCGGACCAAACACTTGTCTCTTTGCCAAATAATCTAGTTCTGCCTGGATTGCTTCTTTCCATTTAGGCCAGTCTGCTCTTTGTTGACATTCTTCAACTGAGCGTGGTTCGATGTCTTCGTGCTCTATGATCTCATGAGCAACAGTATATGCAAATATATCATCAATGAGTATGGATGATCTTTCCATTAACTCGTATGCATTGTCATAATTCATTGAGATTTCTTTGTTTTCGGGAATCAATATTGACTTCGGAGCATCCTCCAGTAATGATTCATGGACATAACTGTAATTAGAGACAATCTCATGAGAAGGGTTTTCGGTATTGATGACAAGTGGATCATATTGTGCCTTACTCTCCTTTTTCTTCCGGGGATGAGTATCTATCGAACCAAGTGGCCTCCCCCTTTTCCTTTTGGGAGCCATGGCCTCAACCACACTTCCACTATGTGTGGTTGCAACACTCTTTCCAGCAGTGTTGTGCCCTTGTTTGGGGACTTCTAACCTTGCAGGTACATTTGCAGCTGGTATATGTGATCTTGTCACTTTTGCAATATCAGTAAACACATCAGGTATCGAGTCTGCTACGTTTTGAAGATTTATTATTCGTTTCACTTCACTTTCACATTGTGAAGTGCGAGGATCAAAATGAGATAGAGTGGGAACATTCCATGACAATTCTTGTCGTTCCCTTGGAAAATCATTTTTCCTATCTCCCCCTAACGACGGGAAGACTGTCTCATCAAAGTGACAATCCGCAAGTCTTGCGGTAAATAAATCACCCGTCAAGGGTTCTAAATAGTGGATAATTGTTGGAGATTCATATCCAACATATATACTTAATCGTCTTTGAGGACCCATTTTGGTGCGTTGTGGGGGCGCAATTGGCACATATACTGCACAACCAAATATGCGTAAATGTGAAATATCAGGCTCATTTCCAGTTACCAACTGGTACGCAGAAAATGGTTGGCTAGCAGTGGGTCTAAAGCGAATAAGTAAAGTTGCATGTAATATTGCATAACCCTAGGCAGAAGTGGGTATATTGGTGCGTATAACCAATGCCCTAGCTATCATTTGTATCCTTTTGATGATAGCTTCTGCGAGACCATTTTGTGTATGCATATGTGGTATAGGATGCTCTACATCGATCCCAATAGACATGCAATAATCATCAAATGCTTGTGATGTAAATTCTCCAGCAGTATCAAATCGTATAGACTTGATAGGATAATCAGGGTGGTGAGCCCTTAAACGTATAATTTGTGCTAGAAGTTTTGCAAATGCAGCGTTTCGTGTGGACAATAGTGCGACATGTGTCCATCTTGTCGAAGCGTCAACCAGAACCATAAAATACTTGAACGACCCGCATTCTGGATGTATAGGTCCACAAATGTCACCTTGTATACGTTGTAAGAATGGAATGTTTTGCTTTGTATCTTTAGCATAGGATGGTCTCGATCGTGTTTTAGCTAAGGAGCAAGCTTTGCAAAAATTTGGGGCTTTCAAGGAGGCATATTGTGATGATGGTGTTGCTTCTTTTTCTTTAGAAGTTAGTGGTTGCAATTTGGTAGTTTCATGTAATCGCCACATCTTACCTTTCATTCGAAAGAAAGGGTGTCCGTGTGTATTCTTCAGCACACGTATCATCATATCACGACCAGGGTGCCCCAGGCGGTCATGCCAAAGCCTATATATGTCACTGTCCCAAAGTTCATTATTGGTGACAGAATATGATTCAATGACTCGAATCGTGGTAAGATATAACCCACTAGTTTGACATGTTAATTTCTCTAATATACGTTTCCTTTCATATTCATTAGAGGTGATACACATATATTCATTTCCATTCTTACAATGTGTTTCAATATGATAGCCGTTAAAGCGTATATCTTTGAAACTTAACAACGTTCGGTTAGCTTTTGGAGCATAAAGTGCTTATGTGACCGTTATTTTAGTGCCATTAGGAAACAATAAAGTGGCAGTTCCTCGACCAAGTATTAAATTGGATGATCCAATCATTGTGGTCATTGAGGATTTATAAGCGGTTATTTCAGTAAATAATAGTCCATTTCTTAGTATTGTGTGGGTGGTACCACAGTCAACTAAGCACTCAAGTTCTCCTCGATACATTCCTACAAGGAATGGAGAATATTTAATAAAATTTAGTTATTTTGGTGTGTTCCTATACATCATTGGTTTGTGTAGTGTATATACGAAAGTCAAAGATTATATAACAAATTTCAAAAGTAAATCAAGATTCCACTAATCCAAACAATAAATTAATAATCCACTAATCCAAATAATAAATCAAGTTCATCAAACAATCATAAAAAACGAATATTGTCTAAATAACTATTGTCTTTGTAAAGTAGGTGAGGTAGATTAGTCATAATCCGGGAGCTCTAGCGATAGATCATTTTTGTTGGTATTAGTGAAATCTCCAATTATTAGGTTGACTTCTGGATCATTACTTGTTTCTTCAAGTGTTGGGAACTGAAGATTTGCTAAGTATGGATAATACTGCCAGAACAACATTAATACTGCCAGGGCATAATTAATACTGCTAGAGCAAAGTTAGTACTGCTTGTCAAGATTAATACTTCTGAAGCAAAGTTAGTACTGCTGGTCAAGATTAATACTGCTGAAGCAAGGTTAGTACTGCTGAGTCAAGTTAATGCTGCTGGAATGAATTAATGCTGCTGCTGGAATGAATTAATGCTGGTGGAGAATATTAGTACTGCTCATGCTGAATGAAGTTAATACTGCTCATGCATAAAGATGTTAATGCTGCTTGTGACCATAAGTTTGGAATGCGAGAATGTTGGAGATAAAGATGGAATGATTGAAGATATGCGTGAAAGAATATTCTGAAGATCAATTTTGTTTTGATAGTTATCTTGTAATTATTTAGTATAAATAGATGTTGATAGATAGCTATTGAATATACGCGATACGACGAGAGTTTTAGAATACGTTTTGTTTTAGAGAGAATTAACCTCAAGGTTTAGAACCCTATTTCTAGAGAAGTAGAAGTCGTCTTGATTGAGCATGTTCATCAAGATTGAGGTTTGGTTGTAAGCTTGTGAGTTGAATTAGTGAATACAAACAGCTGTGTGTTTTCTGATATATTGTTCTTTGATTGTGTGAATTAAAGTTCTATTCCGCAGATTCTTTAATTCTGAATTCTAAGTATTATTAGTCTTGTTAAGATTCGATCCTGACAAGTGGTATCAGAGCTTGTGTTTCTTAGAATTCTACAATTATTATGGACAATTCTATTGAATCAAACAGTACTCTTGTTTCTAAGGTTCCCATGCTCAGACCCAATGAGTTTGACATGTGGAAAATTAGAATCAAGCAGTATATTCTGCTTACTGATTATTCCATCTGGGATATCATAGAGAATGGTCCATGTGCTGAAGGAAGAATTGGACCAGATGGCAAAAGACCTCCTCCAAAGACTGATGCAGAGAGAAAAGTCAGACAAATAGAGATGAAGGCCTTAAGCACTCTGCTTTTGTCTATCCCCAATGAATATCAGCATCAATTTCATCACTACACTGATGCTCAGACTCTGTGGAATGCATTGGAAAAGAGATTCACTGGCACCAAAAGTACTAAGAGGAATCAGAAGGCAATTCTCAAGCAGCAGTATGAAAACTTTACTTCTACTAAGAATGAGTCTATGACTCAAACTTTTGATAGATTTAATAAGCTGATTGGAGAGTTGGCCACAGTAGGAGTCAAGATGGAGGCTGATGATGTTAACAGAAAGTTCTTAAGATCATTAGGTGAAGAGTGGACAATGTATACTGTATCCTTCAGACAGAATGACCAATTGGAAGATAAAGAGCTTGATGATCTTTACAATGATCTTAGAGTCTTTGAAGCAGAGGTTGAAGCCAAAAAGAAGCCCTCTGGATATGTACATAATGCTGCACTCCTTTCAGCATCACCTGATTCTACTGCTAACCCTGAATCAGTTAGTGCTGCTGGAGGAGTCAATCAGGAAAAGACCAATGATTCAGTACTAGAAGCCTTCTTTTCTAGTCATGTTAATTCCTCATTGATTAATGATGACTTAGAACAGATTAATGCTGATGATCTTGAAGAGATGGATATAAAGTGGCAGATGGCTATGCTGTCTATGAGGGTGAAGAGATTCATAAAGAGGACAGGGAGAAACAACTTTTCCCAAAGAAGAGAAGATGGTGCTGGATTTGACAAGTCCAAAGTTGAATGCTACAAGTGTCACAAGATGGGACACTTTGCCAGGGAATGCAGAGGAGGAACATCTTACAACAGCCATCAACAAACTCAGGCTGGAAGTTCCAATCAAATCTCTGTACTCAAGCTTGTATAGACACTGTTAAAAGGTATAGAGATCACAATCAGGGAATGTGTGATGACCTTAAGAGATTAGAAAAGGACAGAAAAGACTATGTAGTAATTGTTGAGAAGTTTGAAGAACAGATTAGGGCTTTTCAAGCCAATGAACTTCAACACTCCTATGATAAAAACTACTGGAAATGGGAAAAGGATGGTCTAGAGTTCCAGCTTAGAGAATCCAGGGAAGAGTGTGAGAAACTAAAAGGAGAGCTTGAGAAAGTTAAACTGGATGTAGAAAAGTTTAATTGTGCCTCTAAAGTCATGGACAACATAATCAACTCTCAAATCCATAGTAAGTTGCAACCATGCATAGGGTACAATGCCACACCCCCACCCTACAACAACACCTACATCCCTCCTAAGTCAGACCTATTAGAAACCAAGGATAGGAAGGACTTACCTAAAGGAGCCACTGAAGTAGATCCATTAGATGAAGTAGTTGTTGAGAATAAGACTGAAAAAGAAGGATATGATGAGGAATGTGTAAGTCCATGTGTTAAGAACAATGAGATGAAAAGGACTGGAAAGGGAAAGGGAGTTCATTATACACAGACCACTGTTGTGAACTCTAATACTTGTGAACATTGTTCTTGCAAGAAATCTCAAGAGAATAAGCCCCAAAAACATGATAAAAAGAGGGGAAATCAAAGAAATTGGAATAACCAGTGGGCACAAAAGCAAGGAGTTGATCTGCAAAGGATTAACAGACCAAAACCTTGTTTTATTTGTGGCAAATTGAATCATCTTGCCAAACACTGTTATTTCAATCCTATTAACCAAAAGAAAAGTTTTCAAAGAAGTTTTCAAAAATCTTCTGGTTATAGGAAGCCTGCAAGGAATAATGTGGCTATGAAACAAGCTGAATCCAAAAGCCACATGAGAAAACAGACTGAAAAGGAATGTGTCAATATGTGGGTCCCCAAAAGCACTAATGTTAGTACTGCTACCTCAGATAGTACTGCTGACAAGGATAGTGCTGCTAGAAGCAATACTACTGCCAATACTGCTGCTAGCAGTGTTAGTGCTGCTAACACTGTTAGTACTTCTTTTAAAGAGAATGCTGCTGCTAACAGTGTTAGTGCTGCTAACTCTGTTAGTACCTCTTCTAAGAACAATACTGCTGCTACCAGTGTTAGTGCTGCTAACACTGTTAGTACTTCTTCTAAGGTTAATACTGCTTCTAGTTTTTGTGCTGCTAGACCAATCATATTGACAAAGTACTCCAGTTCTGCAGTACCTAAGTTTGAAAATCTCATCAAAACCCAATGCAAGTACTTTGATGAGCAAGGGAGACCCAAGACCACTTTGGCTTGGGTTCCCAATAAAAACTAACTGATTTATCTGATGTGCAGGGCAACCAACATCTCAAGGGGAAGAGCATCTGGCATGTTGATAGTGGTTGCTCCAGGCACATGACAGGTAACATGGCCTGCCTCAAGAATTTCAAAAGAATTGATGGAGGACATGTTGCTTTTGGAAATAATCCTGCAGGAGGTAAGATAAGTGGTAAAGGTGATGTGTCAAAAGGTAAGATGACATTTGAGGATGTTTACTATGTTGAGCAATTGAGATACAACCTGTTAAGTGTATCACAGGTCTGTGACAAGAAACATAGTATATTATTTACTGATTCTGAATGCATTATTCTTGCTCCTGGATTCAAAGTAGTTGATGAAAACATGATACTATTGAGAACTCCTAGAAAGGATAATGTGTATTGTTTAGATTTAGAAAGTGTTTCATCTGATTCATCTCTAAATTGTTTGGTATCCAAAGCTTCAATAGATGAATCATCACTTTGGCACAGAAGGATGTGTCACATGAATTTTAAAACAATGAATAAACTTGTTAAAAATAATCTTGTTAGGGGTTTACCATCAAAAGTCTATTCATGTGATGATCATTGTGTTGCATGTCTCAAAGGCAAACAACACAAAACTTCTCATAAGTCCAAAGAGATAAACACTATCTCAAATCCTCTTCAGTTGTTGCATATGGATCTGTTTGGCCCTACAAATGTCATGAGCATTGGCAAGAAGTCATACTGTTTAGTTATTGTTGATGATTACTCTAGATTTACTTGGGTATATTTTCTGAGAACTAAAGATGAGACAAGTGGACTGATCAAATCTTTTATTCTTAGAATTGAAAACCAATCAAATCAAAAAGTGAAAGTCATTAGATCAGATAATGGGACTGAATTTAAAAACTTTGATCTAAACACCTTTTGTGAGGAAAAAGGAATTGAGAGACAATACAGTGCTCCTAGGACTCCACAACAGAATGGTGTTGCTGAGAGAAGGAATAGGACACTGATTGAGGCTGCTAGATCTCTGTTAGCTGATTCAAAATTACCCACTACTTTTTGGGCAGAAGCAGTTAATACTGCTTGTTATGTTCAAAACAGAGTTTTGGTCATAAAGTCTAAAAACAAGACACCTTATGAGCTTTTTCTGAAAAAGAAACCATTTATTGGATTTTTCAAACCATTTGGGTGTCCTTGTACAATTCTCAATACCAAATCTCACTTAGGTAAGTTTGATAGCAAAGCAGATGATGGCTTTCTTGTTGGTTACTCATCTCAGAGTAAGGCTTACAGAGTGTTTAATACCTCTTCTAGAATAATTGAAGAAAGTGACAATGTCAAATGCAATGAGAACACACCAAATCCTATTGGTTCAGGTCCTGATTGGCTATTTGACATTGATTCACTCACTAATTCTTTGGGTTTCAGTAGTGATGTAAATGCAGGACAAAGGGATGCACCACCATCAGATAACAGTATTCAGTCTGTGATATTTCCACTCCCTACCATTGATCCTGTTGACTTCTATGAACCAGAAAAGGAAGCTGAACCCATTCAGAATGAAGAAGAGAGAAGAATAGAGGAAAATCAGACTTCAAGAGAATCTGAAGTGACTGAAGAAGCTGAAGAAAATCCAGACTTAAATGAGTCAAATCTGGATGTGAACTTACAAGAGGAATCTGGTCATCCATCAAGAACTCAGAAAAATCATCCTCCTGAGTTGGTTATAGGAGACATTGCTTCTCCCATGATGACTAGGAATCAAAGCAGATTTCAAGAGCTACAAGATCAGCAGAATATAGTTAATACTGTATGTGTAGTTAATACTGCTTTGTAGTTAATACTGCTTAGTAGTTAATACTGCTTTATAGTTAATACTGCTTAGTAGTTAATACTGCATGTGTAGTTAATACTGCTTTGTTGTTAATACTGCTTAGTAGTTAATACTGCTTGTGTAGTTAATACTGCTGTGTAGTTAATACTGCCTTGCGATTAATACTGCTCAGTCGTTACTACTGCTAAGTCGTTAATACTGCTTTTAAAGAAAATCAGGGCTAGTACTGCTATAAATACTGTTTCAACCCGCCAAAGTTCATAACGTCTCTTTGCATTCAATTTATCTCTCTCTCGTTCTAACCTTTTTTTCCCTAGAATCTCTGTGTTTTCTATCCAAATCCTCAGGAAGAATGACGACAATGGAGTTTGTCGATGAGCACAATGAGATTGCGATGCTTCAGAAGCCAAAGCAGGCCGCAGGATTTCATGATATTGTGGATTTTCTCAAGTCCACACACATCTCTCATGCCCTAACAGTGTGCCCAACCATATATATCGAGCATCAAAAGCAATTTTGGGAGAATGCCACTGTTATATTCGAAGATGGGCAGAAAATCATTCGAACAAGGGTTTGTGACAAACCCTTGAAGGTCACAGAGGAGGTTATTCGCATCACTCTTCACTTAGATGATGCCTCAGGTATAACCTATCTCTCTAATGATGAACTTTTCTCGACCTTACCAAGAATGGGGTATGAAGGTCCCATTGGAATTTTTAAATTCTACAAGTCAAAGTTTTTCACCCAATGGCGATTTCTTGTTCATACTCTTATGCACTGTATTTCAAAGAAAACAACTGGCTGGAGTGAGTTTAGCAGTACCATTGCTTATGCCTTGGTCTGCTTAACCACTGCCAGAAAGTTCAAATTTTCAGCAATGATTTTTAATGATCTTGTGGCAAACCTAGAATCCAAAAAGAGCTTTTACATGTATCCCAGGTTTGTCCAAGAAGTAATTAACCATGAATTGACGGATTTACCTCAGTCTGCTGAGGTATATGTGCCAAAACCCCCTAAAGGGAAGGTTTTCTCAAATATGAGAAGAATTCCTAGGGACTCGGAAGGAGTTGACACACCATTGTTCTCTACAATGATGGTTGTGTCCCACACCACTGAAGGTATGGCATAAGGGTCAAGGCCCCCATTAGACACACCCACTGATGGCCAATCCCAACCTTCCATCACCAAAGAAATCCCACAGTCCATTCTTTTAAGACCCACTCCCAAAATCACCAAGAAGTTTGAAAGAAGAAAGGTACACAAGGTTCCTTCCCTTGGTGTATATCCTAATAGCCCAAAGCCTACAAGCCCTCTATTGGAGCATTCTGCAATAGAGAATATCAAAAGGGTAACCACAGGGGTGTCTCCTAACCCCAAGAAGGTGCTCTCTAAGGAGAAGGATGAGCATGTGGGCTGCAAGGCTGCCACTACTTCTGCTAGCAAAGAGAAGGACAGTGGTAACATCACTAAGACCTTCCCCACGGCAACTCAGAATGTGAAAACATTCAGAGGACCCAGGCGCCAAGAAACCATGGGAGTAGGTTGTGCTTTTGCTAGGCAAGAGACACCTACTAAAACTTCCAATGATCCTGAAAGGGAGGTAAACACTTCTAAACCAGGTGAGTATAGATATACTTATAAGGAATTGATGGAAACCATTGCCAACATCAACATTGATGTCATGAATCAGCAGAAGGAGATTGATGAGCTTAAGAAGGTGGTTCTTTATCAACACACCAAGATAGAGAAGAATAAGAAGATGATCACCAAGCTGCTGCAAAGAAGGAAGAAAACTCAGTATGTTCTGAAAAGGAGAAGATCAACCACTGATGCTTCCAAAAAGGGGGAGTTAGAAACTGAACTAAACATAGAGGATGCAAAGGTTGAGGGGGAGAATGAGCATAAGGTTGAGGGGGAGGCTGAGCAGGTTGCAGAAGTTGCAAAGGAAGTAGAAAGTGAGAAAGCAGCAGTAACTGAAACTGCAGAAAATGAGAAGGAAGTAGTATCTGAGTTTCTAGCAGCAGAAACCATAGAAAAAGCAGCAGAAACAGTTAATGCTGCAGTATCTGAGATTGAAGCAGCAGTAGCTGAAATTATGAAGAGTCTTGTTGATGCAGCGGTATCTGAAAGTGAGAAGGAAGCAGTATCTGTATCTACAGTAACTAAATCTGAGATTGAAGCAGAGGTATTTGAAATTGTGAAGAATAGTGTTGAAGCAGCAGTATCAAAGATAGTAAAAGAAGCAGTAAAAGATAGAGCAGCAGAAATGGTTAATGCTGCTAGTCAAAAAGCAGCAGAAACCATTCAAGCAGCAGAAATGGTTAATGTTGCTGAAAAACATAAGGCAGCAGAAACCATCCCTGAAGCAGCAGAAACAAAGGAAACAGCTGAAACCATTCCTGAAGCTGTTAAATCACTCAAAAGAACCAAGACGGTGTCAAACAAAAGACCAAGAACAAAGTCTATAGCTTCAAAGAAGAAAGTTGTAAAGAAGCCTAGGGTGGAACCCATTGTAGAAGAAGCTAAGGAGGAAGTTGTGAAAGAGAAAGCTGATCAAAAAGTTGCTGAAGAAGAAGTGGCAACTCCATCAGGTCAACCAAGCAATGTACAATCACCAACAAATGCTCAATGTGATATGTATATTACTGTGGTTGATACTAGTCCAATCAAAGTTAAACCATTAGCTTCTATGGCTCCTGAGATCATCTTCTGGGATACTTTGAGAGATCAGAGAAAGGAGTACATTAGAGTAAAAAGAGCAGATGGGAAGTTTGAGGTCAGTTCTACATGGGGAAGACTTATAAGGATGTGCTCTAGATCAGACCTGGAAGAGATGTTCAAGGTGGGAATGAAGCTTTATGGAAATTTGCTGACTGAGAATGGAATGTCCATCACCAAAATGGTACTTGAATACTTGTGTCTAATGTTCAATACAGAAGCAGTTAAGTATTTGACAGAAAGGCAATTTGAAGCTGTTACCAACTGGATGCTTATTGAAAACTGTGGTGTGTATGTCATAACACTTGACTATGCATATCATGAGTATTATTTGGTAGATAAAATATACAAGCACAGCATGACAAGGTTGAATGGAATGCTAAAAGCTAAGTTGGTGGGTAACAAAGATTCTAAGATGGCAAGATACCTGGTAAGAAGGATCATCAATCAAAGTTTGGGATTGAATCCTGACTTGTGTGTTCAAGATTAAGTTTTGGAAGCATCATCATCTGAAGAACTTGACTTCTCAACCTGAAAAGTCAAGTTAGGGGGAGATTGTTGGGAACTGAAGATTTGCTAAGTATGGATAATACTGCCAGAACAACATTAATACTGCCAGGGCATAATTAATACTGCTAGAGCAAAGTTAGTACTGCTTGTCAAGATTAATACTGCTGAAGCAAAGTTAGTACTGCTGGTCAAGATTAATACTGCTGAAGCAAGGTTAGTACTGCTGAGTCAAGTTAATGCTGCTGGAATGAATTAATGCTGCTGCTGGAATGAATTAATGCTGCTGGAGAATATTAGTACTGCTCATGCTGAATGAAGTTAATACTGCTCGTGCATAAAGATGTTAATGCGGCTTGTGACCATAAGTTTGGAATGCGAGAATGTTGGAGATAAAGATGGAATGATTGAAGATATGCGTGAAAGAATATTCTGAAGATCAATTTTGTTTTGATAGTTATCTTGTAATTATTTAGTATAAATAGATGTTGATAGATAGCTATTGAATATACGCGATACGACGAGAGTTTTAGAATACGTTTTGTTTTAGAGAGAATTAACCTCAAGGTTTAGAACCCTATTTCTAGAGAAGTAGAAGTCGTCTTGATTGAGCCTGTTCATCAAGATTGAGGTTTGGTTGTAAGCTTGTGAGTTGAATTAGTGAATACAAACAACTGTGTGTTTTCTGATATATTGTTCTTTGATTGTGTGAATTAAAGTTCTATTCCGCAGATTCTTTAATTCTGAATTCTAAGTATTATTAGTCTTGTTAAGATTCGATCCCGACATCAAGGTAGTGAGCTTCATGTTCTTTGGACACCCTATATCTCTTGTAGATGGCTGCTACAGTGTTGCTTGCACGACAATCCTTGTGCCAGTGCCCAACAATGCCACACCTGTAGCAAGGTTCAGTTCCATTTCTTACTCTTTTGGTAGGATCAGTCATTGGTGCTTTTCCTTTTGATTGTCCTTGATTACTTGGGCCAATAGTTGTATTTTTGCGCCATGTGTTGGAATATCCACCACGACCATTGTCGCGACCCTGACCACGACCTCGTCCACGACCCTGTACATGACCCTGTCCACGTGATGAATAATTGCCACGTGTGTGTGATTCAATATGTTTGGCTCCCTGTCCTTTGGAGTTCTTTCCACCTCTAACGCTTGCATGATTAGATTCAGGAATTGTTTTTGTCCCGACAGGTCTAGCGTTGTTATTCAAAAGAACCTCATTGTGTCTTTCAGCCACTTGCAGTAGGTTGATAAGTTTGTTAAAGGTTGTAATTCTTTTACTATCATACTCCAATCGATAATGATTCATTAGTATGATTGCAGATGTAGGAAAAGTGGAAAGTGTCTTTTGAATCATGTCGTCTTCCGTGAGTTCCTTGCCACATAAGTTTAAACGTGCTTTGAGACTCAACATTTCTTTGTTGAAATCATTTACCTTTTTGTAATCGAGTAAGCGGATTTCATTCCACTATACGATCAGTTCAGGAAGTAAAGAGTCATGAATATTCCCGAATCTTACTTTCAATGCGTTCCACAGTTCTTTGGGGGTTTTTAGTTGAAGGTACTCCCAGCGAAGGCTGGGATCAATATGTCGTCTCAAGAACATTAAGGCATTTGCTTGTATTTTCTCTGATGGTTTTTCTTTAGGGTCAGTAGGGGGTTGATTGTATAGGTGTAGTCCTTTCCAATAAAGGCAGTCTCTATATCAGATACCCATCTGTGGTATTCAAGTCCTTCTGAATCCTGGATATCAAATTCGGGACGAGTTGGTTCAGCCATCTACATAAACAAGAGATAAGGTATTTTATTTTACGAGGATAAAACTTATGAAAGTTCATTATCATGGCAATATAGGATTTAAAATTTGGTATTTTTAACATTTCTTATGTTGATAATGTTATATTAGTGTTTCAATATCCGAAAATGAATCGCTAAACACTTTTGGATTTCCAGGTAGGAGGGGAACCATGAGGATTACTTAAGTCCCTACAAACCTTTAAGACTATTTACACCCGTTTTGACAAAATCATTTGGTGTCTTGCGATCACTTTGTTTATGAAATACACTAATAACATTAACAATTTTGTGGATTTTGGCATGAGGCCAAAAGTGAGATTCAATTAAAACCATTACGGTATTTTTGGGCTTTTGGCAAGAGGCCAAAAGATGTGTGTTTTAACTTTTAGAATGTAGTTATGATTTATGATAAACAATTAGAATTTCGATATGGCTCTTTATCTTTTTTAAGAACTTTTAGCAATTAAGTTAAATATTAAGTGTTATAGAAATTTAAAGCGGTTTTTGGCATGAGGCCAAATAGGTATAAAAAAAGGAGGGGAACTCCAAAAAAAAAACTTTAAAAACTATAAATGAATTAATAATTACTTGAATAAAAAAATTTCAGTTTCTAAAAACATGTTATAAGTTGGAAATGAAAATATCTAACAAGGTAAGTATTAATCATTCAAAAAATTAAAGATTCTAAAATTGGCCTAAATAAGTAAATAGCATTAAGACAAATCAATTAACAAAAAAAACATGCTTAAATATGTAAATATTATTATATAAGAAAATCACGTTTTATGAAATATGATTCTTAATTAGATATTAGACCTACAAAAAAAAGAATATATAGTGGTACATGTAACAATTAGATATTCATTAATCAGTAATAATAAAATAATATTTATGAACTTAATAATTAAGTAAAAGCATATTAACACCATAAATGCAAGTTACATGTATCATAAGCTTAAAAGTCTCATCAAACAAACAATAAAGATGATCGATAAGAAAAGAATATCTCATATAATTATTCAAATATTCTTAATATATATATATATATATAGGGGTGGTATCGGGTACAAACCAGTTAGTTTGTACAAACTCGTACAAACCATACCTAGCTTCATGATTTTGTAAATTTGGCTTCATGAATATATATATATATATATATATATATATATATATATATATATATATATATATATATATATATATATATATATATATATATATATATATATATGGCTTCATGAATATATAATTTGGCTTCATGAATATATCATTTGGCATTTTTAACTAATTTTTTACAAAAATAAGGGTATTTTAGGGTATTTTTGTAAAAAAAATTAGTTAAAAATGCCAAGTGATATATTCATGAAGCCAAATTATATATTCATGAAGCCAAAAAATATATATATATATATATATATATATATTCATGAAGCCAAATTTACAAAATCATGAAGCTAGGTATGGTTTGTACGAGTTTGTACAAACTAACTGGTTTGTATTTGATACCCAACCTATATATATATATATATACATGTTTGAAAACAATAATCATTCTTGATTAATCAAAAATATAATTGTAACAGCCCAACTCAAAGAATAAAACTTAAACAACATGAATTAAGCAACTCGCCGAAACGGCTCCAAAATACTACCATAAACATACGAGTACAACACAAGGGTTGCGGAAACAACCTATTACACAGCTGATCGATATAATTAATGCACCCACTTCGGTTGTGCTAATTACTTCATCCTTTTTACAAGCCGTCCAAACCTCGCAGGGACAACACTCATCCAATTAGCAATCTTCCACAATCATAACGTCCACAAGAGGTGGTCCAATGTCACGCAAGTATACATCTTTCCCGAACGACCTCCTACGCCTACACACACCCGGGTGATTTTCTAAAATTTCAACCTCTTGATAATGCCTTCAGCTTCAAACATCTTAAACAGTTGCTGACTTCAACATCAATAGACGACATGATGATGCTTCCATAACCTTCCCGACAATAATGGTTCCTAACGGAACCTACTTCTTCCAACGTATCATGATCAACTTTATACCCCGCCGTCTCCACTTGAAGAAAATTCAAGACTTACTTGGCGCGAGGTCAAAATTACAAAACCACCCCCAAATTCTCAGGCTCAACGCAGACAATACTTCATCGATGCATCTCAACGGTACATAAAACGAGTTACCAAGATCAATACCTTGATGACTTCAAGTCCTTCCCCCGAACACACACTGACAACCGCATCTCAAGTTACCGAACAAGAGTAAAAGTTACCATAATACAAACAATACCAAAATCCGTTTCTGACACTTCCACTAGTCACCTCCCCTTCCTTAATAAGAATACTAAGATCACAAATCATCCGTCACCGGCTTGACCGGCACATATCCACTCTCGAAACCCTTTCTTATCTCTAAATTCAATAACCTCTACAACCTAGTGAGTTCATAGCCTTTATGCATGATGACACTGTAATTTAAATCCTTTCACTCATTTGAACATTCACAAAGTACAACACCTGAAAACAACTCGAGTACACGTGACCCAATACTCTCATAACCTCAATGCCATGCACAACGATCTCGAGAATCGTTCGCACACAACTTTTTGGTAAAACACAACCTTAATCAACCAAAACGATGTGGTTACAACAGAAACATATTGATTGAATCCTTTCACATACGACTAGAAAAGTTCTGAACGAAATCACTCACACAAAGTAAATTAGTCGGCTCCCACACTCAATTATACGATATCAACGTGTCAATACTCATTTTGATTATAAAAGTTTTGTAGTCAAACGCTTTCATTATTTTCGCAACGAATATTATCTCAGCATGAAAAAAGTGGCGATATAATTCGCAAATCACTAAGTTCAAAATTTTTATCGTGCAACGCAAATAGTTCTGTCTTTTTCTCTAAACACACGCCTGCACACGTCGACTCATTTCCAAACAAGAAATTCGTTATTTACGCATTTACTTTTAATAGAGCTCATGTATCACATACAATGACACAATGCATAAAACTCAACTTGCAATTGAAGGCTATTCACTCTAACCAGGTCAACCGTTGTACTCACAACAACTTATCCTTGACATCCTGCCCTTGGCCATCGGTCGCTTTCTCACCCTTGCAATAACTCGCAGTACAGGTGTTTCACAGTCTATCTGTTTGACCACCCCACACAGTTCTCGTCTTAAGCAATGATTTAAAATTTATACGGTTCTAAACTTTGACCCCTACAGGTCGATAAACCACCAATATTCTTCACATTCTACTCTTCTAATAATTCAATCCAATCCCGATATATATTCTCTTTAACATCCTTGCCACTCTAGCGCTTGATTGGAGAGTCATAGGCTCACTTCCTTCACCCAACCTTGAGTTAAGGTCTTCAAGACCCCAAGCCAATCCACTTCTCCTGTCCGAAATGATCGTCACATCAACTCCAAGAATGAGGACTCACTAGAAACTATAAGTTTACTCTTAATCAGTCGTTCAACACCTTCGAACCTAAGAAGTTCTACCTCATGAGCGATCTCTCACAACATATTCACTCTTTGCTATCCTTGCAAGGTCAAAACTTACATGACGGTCCTCACTACCCTATCATTAGCGCACTTATAGTGACCTTTCCTAAAAGCCTCCTATATCTCAGTTGTGTTCCCCTCTACTCCATAGTTTAAGTTTAGGCCCATCCGGTCACCTAAATCCCTTAAACTATGGCTCTGATACCAACTGTAACAACCCAACTCAAAGAATACAACTTAAACAACATGAATTAAGCAACTCGCCCAAACGGCTCCAAAATACTATCATAAACATACGAGTACAACACAAGGTTTACGGAAACAACCTATTACACAGCTGAGATTTCTAAAGACTATGCTTGACATGCTAAATATAACGACTTCCTTCTAGTCCAAAGCTTCATGATCGCGCTTTCTCTTTGCCCTTACTAGATCCTTCCACTAAGTGCTTACCTGAAAATGGTTTAGTTTTTAGAAATGCGAGGGTTAGACCATGAGGTCTAGTGAATTCCCTCTAAAAACAAACATCTGCACCACATAAAACATTGTAGACAGTTTATAAGCATTTATAAACAATTCTCAACTTTAAAACATTCAAACTTTCAAACACAAGAACTACACATGTAAATGGCACACAGAAGTCACGCACACCAGTGACAACGTGTCAGTCTCGCACTGCCTTAACTGGAACACACCCTCCATGGCATAAACGGGACACCCCCCGGTATGAGCACTGGCGGGATACACCCCCCGACTTAGCCATAACATGCCCACTTCCAATTGTATGCATACATAGTGTAACATCTCGAAATTTCGTTATGTTATGTTTTAATATAAATGAGGTTGTTTTATAATTGAGTTGTAAATGTGTGTTATCTATACAAGTATTTAATGGGGTTAAAAGTTAAGTAACCAAAGTTTGAGGTTATTGTGTAAAGTTGGAAACTTGAGGGTGTGTATTGGAAAATTGGGATATTAATAGATGTGCTTGGGCTGAATTGAGATGTTATCTCAAATCAGACTTTGGAGTCGGCAACAAAGGCAGAGAGAAAGAAAATTAGAAAGAAAAGAGAGAAAGAAGAGAAGGAGGAAAACTCAAGCTATTGTCTTCAAAATTTGGTAAGGAATTCACCATGGATTCAGATATGGTTGTTGTAATTGCTTAGTTATGAATAAATCTATTTATTGATTAGGTTCCAGAATCATTGATAGCAGTTTGGATTTAGGTTGAGCACATAAGTGGGTTCATCTCCTTAAAGGTGAGTTCATTCTCTATTTTGACCTAAATCCTTGTTCTTTGTTAAATTAAAGTTAAGACATGTGTATAAACTGTATTGGGACTGTATGAATGTGTTAAAACAAGCTGAATGGAACAGACATGGATTTGGATTGTAAAAATAGGCTGCAAGTCAAGGTTTCCGGATAAAAGAATAGTGTCCAGAAACCCCTGTGCGAAGGTGTCCGGACGAGGCAAGAACATCCGGTAAGTATCCATTATTTGTAGTTTCCGAATGAATTAGATACCGGATGGTATCCGGATTACCTCGGTTCCGGATGTTTTCCGGAAAGTTACATTGCCCAGAAAGTGATATTATCCGGAAAGTTGTATTATCCGGATTAGCTATGTTATCCGGATTGTTTAGGTTTCCGGTAAATACCCAGATAGGATTAGTATCCGATAAGTTGAATTACCCGGATAGTTTTGCGGTGTCCGAAAACTATAGTTCTTTGGTCACTTTTGATATTCTGGATTCTTTTGGGTATCTGGTAATTTAGGAGTTTTGATAACTCTTGGACAGGGTAAAATGGACAAATTGAAAAACAATCCTAGTAGCTTGAACATACTTACGGATGAATGTTCGTGTGCTAGGCTAAAGGGTTTGGTTTAAGATAATACTACACTTGTGTATAGTCTGTGTAATGGATCCATAGGCACGGTACGTATCGTAATGAGGAATAGGCATAAAGTAATTTGTAATTCCTATTGACCTGAAATGAGGAATAGGCATAAAGTAAATTGTAATTCCCATTTTGTAAAGGTGTTATGAAATGAGAAATAGGCATAAAGGAAATTGTAATTTCTATTTCATAGTATAGAAATCAAGGAATAGGCGTAAAGTAAATTGTAATTCCTGATTTCTAGGGGAAGACCAGAGGTAGACATAAAGTAACTTGTAATCTCTACTTCCGGGTCAAGAAATAGGCACAAAGCAATTTGTAATTTCTTGGATAAGAGCAATAGTCTAGAATATATAAGGATTCGTAGTAGGATCTTGATTTTGATAATATGACCTACTGAATGTTAGTCATATTCATGGGATCTGACATGATCCTTTAGTTGAGGTGAGCATATGTATGGTAAGAATGGTGGAGAACAGGTTTGTTTATATGTATTAGATGTTTTCAAACTGTTAACGTCTTTAATTTGAAATTGGATGTTCTCACTAGGCGTAAGCCTAATCTTTCAAATTAAATTTTCTTATCAGGTACAAGCTCAGGGAAGTAAATGGGATGTGGGCCGAGAGCTTTTGATGTATCCAACTTAAGAGATAAGCGGAGGAGTTAGCTAAAGCATGGAGGCTTTTTGATGGATTGCTTAGATAACTTAGTTAATCTAATTGTAGTGGACATGATTAGATTAATAAGTTATTGGGAGAACTCCATGTTGTAATTATGAAACCTCATAGTTAATTCTCCTCTTATATAAAAGTTTGGATGTTATTTTGTCATAACTGGTTTCAATTGAAGTTTAAATTAGCCCTGATTTTAGGGTGTTACAATATGGTATCAGAGCATTAGTTTAAGTGAACTAGGTATGCTAGAGAGATACCTAGACTTAAGCTGAGATGAGTTAAGTTATGATATGCGAGAAAAGGGTAGAAGTACTAAGACGGGATAGTCTTAGGGGCTGTTTGGTTGGATGGAATCTGATGGAATTGGTGGAATTGGAATGGTCAATTCCGTTGACCAGATTCCATTCCGACGTTTGGTTCAAGGTTTGTAATGGAATGGAATGTTTAAAATTCCACCAATTCCATCAAATGGGTATTTTTCATTCCATCGATGAGGCTTGGGATTGTAAGGAATGGAATTGTAGAAATGGTCAATTCCAAAATTACCCTTGCTCTCTCTTCGTCTTCTCCATTGCACCACCACCACCGCCACCGCCATCGCCACCGCCGCCGCCGCCGCCACCACCACCGCCGCCGCCACCGCCGCCGCCGCCACCACCACCGCCACCACCACCACCGCCGCCACCACCGCCTCCACCACCACCACCGCCGCCACCACCACCACCACCACCGCCGCCACCACCACCACCACCACCGCCGCCGCCACCACCACCGCCGCCACCACCACCACCGCCGCCACCACCACCACCACCACCACCGCCGCCGCCGCCGCCGCCACCACCGCCACCACCGCCACCGCCACCACCGCCACCGCCACCACCACCACCGCCACCGCCGCCGCCACCACCACCGCCACCACCGCCACCACCAGGTGGTGGTGGTGGCGGTGGTGACGGTTTTGAAAAAAAAACAAATAAAATTTCATTCCAAAAAAAACAATTGCTTTTGAAAAAAACAATTAAAATTATCAAAAGGGTATTTTGGTCATTTACCAGATTCCATTCCAATTCCTTTAACAAATTCCATTCCAATTCTGTCAACCAAACAGCTGGTCAAACTTGACAACATTCCATTCCAATTCCTTAAAGTCAAATTCCTTTGACAGATTCCATTCCATCCAAAAACATTCCAGCGAACCAAACGCCCCCTTAGAGTCAACGGAAATAGATGAAATTAGTACTGTAACAATGGTAACAATGATTCTCATGTAAAGTATGTTCACAATTCCAATTAGCTACTATTATTATGAATATAATGTTACACAAGCATACTTGTTTCTAAATTGTTACAGTGACTAATGATCGGTAAAGTACGTTTCGTGTGTCTGGATATGTGTAACCATTTCTTATGGTTATTTCTTTGTATTATAGCAGAACGATGGTAAATACGCCGCCATTGTCCCCTATTTCTTCGATGGATAGGTCCATGATTGATTAGGCGAGAGAAAAGCGACCTGAAGTAGGTGAGACTCATGAGAGTCCGTCGAGGCTATCTACTATGGGAGGCACTGATAGTCAGGTACATAGAACGGGTACCAATACTGCCGACCAAGGAACACCTGAATCGACTATGGAAACCCGAATCATGGAAAACATGACAAGAATGATGAATACAACGATGGAAAAGCAAGCCAAAATGTTTATGAAAGTATTGAACGACCGAAGTACGGAGATACGTCAAACGGGAACTAATACTGGGGTAATAAATCCGGTTGGTAACCCTGGATTAGAGGCAGAAAGGAGAGTTGAAAGAATCTGCTCATACAAAACATTCCTAAGTTGTAAACCACCAGAGTTTAAAGGAACAGATAATCCAATAGCTTGCATGAACTGGATTAGGAAAATGGAACAAGCTTTCAGGGCTTGTGATTGTGATGAGAAGTCAAAAGTCAGATTTGTATCTCAAATGTTAAGAGGTAATGCCCTGACTTGGTGGAATGTAGCGACGGCTACAATTTCGGCTCCAGTCTTGACTGCTATGACTTGGGAGTCCTTCAAGAAGAAGATTCTGGAAGAATACTGCAATGAAAACGAGATGGATAGAATTGAGGAAGAATTTTGGAATCTGAAGAAGGGTACTTCTACTGTGAGGAAGTATACGGAATCTTTCATGGAGAAGCTAAATTTAGTGGGGCATGTGGCTCCTACTGAGAAAGACAAAGTTAAAGCTTATTTGAAGGGTTTGCCGGCAGATATGATGTCAAGGGTGCGGAGTTCAAAAGCTTCAACGTTGAGAGAGACGATTGAAGAAGCAAAAGTTATAGAAGAAGTGTATGCCAACGATAAAGAAGAAAAGACACACATGGGAGAGAAACGAAAGTGGGAAGGCCGGTCGGAGTCTTCTCAGAAATTCAAATCATCTGGAAAGAACGTTCGTTATGAACCTCGCCGGGAACCAAGTTGGTGTTCGAAATGTCGAAGTAAACATTTTGGTCAGTGTCGGATAGTCGGGAATGAATGCTTCAAATGCGGAAAGCCTGGGCATATAGCGGCTAACTATCCTATTAAAGGACCGATCTGTTATGAGTGTAAACAACCCGGACACATCCGAAGAGATTGTCCGAAGTTAAAGAAGGGCGGAGATCAAGAAAAGAAACCAGATGTTCCCAGACCAATAGGTCGGGCATTTCATATGACGGCGGAAGAGGAAAAAGAATCAAAGGATGTCGTTGTTGGTACATTCCTCATTAATTCAATTCCTGCACGCATTTTATTTGACTGTGGTGCAAATTTGTCGTTTGTGTCTAAGTTGTTCTACCACAAGTTAGCTATGCCTGTCACTACCTTGGAAGATGCCTTAGTAGTTGAGGTAGCTAACGGGTGTCAAGTCTTGGTTCGTGAAAGACTAGATGGTTGTTTTATTTCAGTAGGGGAAACGAATTTTCCGATCGACTCGTTGTTGATGGAAATTAGGGGATTCGATGTGATTGTGGGTATGGACTGGCTGACAGTCAACCAGGCAGAGATACTTTGTGCGAAGAAATTAATTCGGATTCCAATGGCTGATAAGGATGATGTATTCATCTTTGCGGAAAAGCGAAAATGGGAAGTTCCGTTAATTTCTGTTGCTAAAGCGCGTAAATGTTTAATGAAAGGATGTTCATCCTATATGGCGTATGTTTTAGATGTAAAGTCAGAAAAGAAACAAGTGGAAGATATTAAGGTGGTACGTGAATTCCCGGACGTATTCCCCGATGATCTTCCAGGCCTACCGACTGAACGGCATGTAGAGTTTCGTATTGATCTTATCTATGGATCAGCACCGATAGCGCGTGCACCGTATCGCTTAGCGCCGGCCGAAATGAAAGAGATGATGACTCAACTTCAGGAGTTGTTGGATAAAGGTTTCATTAGACCGAGTTCTTCACCTTGGGGAGCTCCGGTTTTGTTCGTCAAAAAGAAAGATGACACCATGAGAATGTGTATCGACTATCGTGAGCTGAATAAGGTGACTGTAGGTTCCCAGATTCATGTTGTATCACGTAAATAGCATAAATCAGATAGCGGAAGCATTATATAAACCTATTAAACAGTGAGTGATTGTGTAAACAATAATGTAACAGTGAGTATCAAATATAGAACAGTAAAATTATAACAAGATCAAATATAATAAGCTGCTCGTATATTGATAATATGAATAACACCAAGAACACGTTCAAGTGTGTGTATTCAGAAATCTCACAGGGTACAAGATCGTACGGAGGTAGTGCTATAGAAATACTGCAGTTTGTGCTCTAACAATTGTGGAAAACTATTCTTCCAAAAGCTTACAATTGTTGTTCCACTACCTCTCTATTTATAGCCTGATAAAGCATTAGACAGTGTACTATCTAACCCTGGAATGACACGTGGAAAGTGTGTCTTCGTCCTTTTAGGGCTTACGTGGAAAGTACGGACACGTGTCTAACACTTAGAGATTTCTACGAGACTTAGGCTTCACAGAGGTCTTCAGTCACCAGAGCGCTTACGCCAGAGCTCTGTTGGTCTTTTGTTGGTGAACAATTCTTCTATAGAATGGAAGAGGTCTTCTGCCAGAGCTCTGTTGAGCTCTGTTGGTTCCGCCAGAGCTCTGTCGAGCTCTGTTAGTCTTTATGTTGATCTTGTTCCAAGTCTTCTGCTGGATCTCTGGTGGTCTTCTGACTTGTACTATTTTCAATACTTTTACATAAGAGATACTTGGGGCTAACAATCTCCCCCTAAGTATTGAAAATAAAAATTTGGAATTTTACAGAGATGTAAACAAAAGAACAGAGAACTTCTACCTCTGTGAAACTTTGCACTATTCTTTTAGGATATTACAATACAAAGTAAAAGAATAAGTACATTCAGGCATAATTATCTCCCCTTAGAATTCTGTCGAATCTTCTGATCAGCTCACGGAAGTCCAGCATAAGATCTATCTGGTTGATGTAGAGCATCAGTTGCTCTTCTGGACATTTTTCTCTTGGGAGATTCTGGATTATGTTCTTGAGATACATCAACGACTCATTCGAGTACTTGTGGGTTTCAGAAGCTCCGATGGCCTTTTTTATCTTCTTCTGTCGGTAGATGAAGACTGGAGGATCTCCAACTACGGTTCCAGTTCTGTAGTGGCTATAACCCTCAAGGTTTTCGTTTGGTGGTGCAATCGCTAGTCTCTCAACTTCAAATTCTATGCCTAGCTGAAAGTCGATCTGTGTTCTGAGATTGACGTGCTCTTGCATAGCGAATTGGGTTCTGATCTTCATGAGTTTCAGCCATAAGAATGTCAACATGGCGCCCGAGTTCTTGTGGAACTTGGGTTTTGACTTGAGGTTGGGCTTGGCTTGTTTGTTCATCAGCAGAGATTGGGATTGATCTCTCTGGTTCAATCCTTGGAGATGTAGGAGGGGTGTCGAGTATGATGATTTCTGGTGGTTGTTGAGTTGACTCTTCTGGTGCTTTGATAACTCTGTCTTTGAACATATAGTCAAACACTACCATAGTCATCTGTGATGGAATGTCTTCTGCCATCCCCTTATCTCCTTTTTCTGCCTCTGCCTATGCCTCTTTTGCTCTCTCTTTCTCCTTATCCATTCCTGTCTCTTTCTTCTTCTCAACCTCTTTCTCTTTCTCTTTCTCTATCTCCTTCTCCCCTTTTTGTTGCTCTGTGGACTCACCTGACATAGTATCTGAAGGCCCTTCTGCAGCATGTTGGAAGTCATCATCGTTGTCACTATCAGAAGAAGCCTCTTCAGAGAGTCTTGTGACGATAGGTGAGGTTGGAGCAACAAACTTTGCCTTCTTGCTGGAAGGTTCTCCTTCTGGGGGCCCTTCTGCAGGTCTTTTGAGTGTAGCAGTCTTTTCGATGGTCTCTGTGAAGGTTGAGACTGCCTTTTTCAGTGCATCTCCGACCTCTGTTGCAGCTGTTCTGATTTCATCAACTTGACTGTCAAAGTTAACTTTGTGAGTGTCAAGGGATGTCTGCACGTGTCGCTCTGTCGCTTGTGCCTTCATGACAAACTTTGATGAGATGGTCATCATTCTGCTAAAACATTTATACTGAAGTTCCCCATCTGGCCAACTGTCATAGGTAAATCATTGGGGCTTGGACCAGAAATGTTGACAGGGGAAGCAGAAGATGTCGTTGCTTCTTTCACTGCATTCTTAACAGAGTTGTTGATCAGCTCTGTCAAGGTTCTGATGTTTGAGTCTGACAGAAGAAGTGAAGGTATAGGCAGGGTTCTGTTCATCGCAGCCGTGTGGTTCTCTGCCATAAGTCTTTTCAGCTCTGCAAGCTTTGTTGATATCTTCGTTGTCTCCTCTGCTCTGACTCTTTCAACATCTGCATATCTCTGATTTATCTCTTCATATTTAGATGAGATCTGCTGCAGTTCTTCTTTGAGAGAAGCATTCTCCTTGTGGATCAGCTCCTCCTTCTGTTCATTGAGAATTTTATACTCATTCAAGGAGTTGTTGATACTATCACATAAGCTTTCGAACTCTGCTCTTGTGACAGTGTCAACGGGGGTAACCTTGGTTCCAACACATGGTTCCAATTCTGCCTCGAGTTCAGAGGCGCCTCCGTCAAGAGTTGTTTTGATGTTGGCTCTTGGAGGACTTCCACCCGATCCTTGATGCTTCTTTTCAGGGGAAACATCTACAGGTGTTCTGATCAGAGTTTCCTCTTCCAGCTCAGGTTCTGAAGAAGGAAATCTGATGTGTTGAGAAGAGCTTGGATCAAGCAAAGTCTTCCCTTATGAAACTAGGTCTTCCCATTGTCCCTGAGTCGGACAGAGACTACGTGAGATACGAAAGATCTTGGGTCTAGTTTGTGTTAAGTCTATATGAGCCACAGAGGCATCATCGTGTGGAGGTGACCTATTGATGTTCTAGGGCGAAGGAACATCATTACCAAAGATAGATTCCCTAGGTATGTGCATACCAGAGGCGTGAAGAGTTGCCTCTGGCGGTTCTTGCTGGTTAGGGTTCGAGGTGTGCACCTCTGTTTCAATATCCCTCTGGTCTTGATCACCAGGGATAGGTTGTGTGGTTGCACTGGGAGTTGGGGTGCGGAATCTCACATGTGTGTTCAAATTTTGAACATCTTCTTCTAAACTAACATTTCCCTCGGCTCCTACAGGTATAGAACTCTCGGGATTCTCTTCTCTCTGTTCTTCTTCCTTACTACTACCAGAGGAGGACAAAATTACTTCCACCTCTGTAGTTTCCCTTACTCCCTCATGAATAGTCTCCATAGGGGATGCTCTGTTCTGTACTTCCTCCTCCACCACTCTTGCAGAGGAAGACCCCACTTCGGGTACTCTCACCTCTGGTCTGTTCACTTCTTCTCCTATTTCCTCACTTATACTTACCAATGAGGGCTCAGGTCCTAAGTATGTTGGGGTTCTCACCTCAGGTTCTTGAGGTTGAGCAGCACTCTCATAGTTTTGGATAGAAATATGATTTGGGTCAATTAGAGCGAGCATTGTTCTTGGTACTCGTCTAATAAAAGGATATTCACCAGATGTTGTGGGAAGGAACCTGGACATTACCCAAACAGGTGTAGGATTTCCATGTTGAGTTAATTCCAAGCATTGGAAGGCTCTTCTGATTACCAGACTGATGAATCGAGGGAATTTGATGGTCTTCAGAAATTTGTGAGTTCCAACAACTCCTCCTCTGGCTATGGTTGAAGTCTTGGTGTTAACAGCAGCAAGGAGATCATTGTACAGAATGCTGGCGTAGTCGAAGTTTCTGTTGAAGAATAATCCATACATGATTTATAGGATTTCTGTGCTGGTTTGATCTTGACTACCAGACTTGCAGGTAAGGGTTCTGTTCAATGTGGAGAACATGAAGTTCCACACTGTGGATAGGTTTTGTCTTCTGAACTCGCCTATTTTGTTCAGATCTTTGTTGTAGCCTAAGAACTTCATGAAATCAAGAAGAACAACTACTTTGGGGGGTTTATCGTAAGCTTCAATTCCAAGCCGTCTTCTTGTCCTCATCCTGAAAATCCTTCTGAAAGTGCTTGCACGAATACGGATTGTTCCTGCGCCTCCATTTCTAGAATCGACATTTCCAACGATCCCATCTTGTTCTTCAATGTACTGGCACGTAGTCCATCATTGTTGGACGTAGATCTCTGGAAGGTTGTCGTCGAACTCAGTTAGGACTCTAAAAACTTCAGAGTTTCTGAAAAACTCTACAAAAATGTGATAGGTGGGTAAATAGAGACCTGGGTTAGCATCAAAACGGTAGTTGTTGTCTACTATACGGGTCCTATGCGGCTAGATTCAGCAGAATTTTGTTGTTCTGCCATTGTTGCAGGTTAGGGTTTCTTGAAGAACTTAAGGGTTTTGAACTTTGAGAGGGAAAGATGAAGGGTTTTGAATGATCAGAAAACGTAAGAAAAGAAATGGATCATGAGTATGGGTATTTATACTCGAATCATGTGGCTGGACGAACGTCGTAGGTACTGTAGGCACTTGAGTGTCAGATAATGGAGAGACCTGAACCGTAGAACGTGGGAACAGCTAACGGTTGGTTTCTCAATTAGAGATTGCCACGTGGATTTGGTTCTGACATCTTTTGGGCAAGTAAACCGTCACGGTTAGAGATGTGTGGGTAACATGTGGTTGACGCTTAAGAAATAACCCGCACATCTGATGACGTTACTTCTGATGACGTGGCAGAAAACTGACAGAGCTCTGGTGGAGCTTAGTACAGTTTTGCCTCTGTTGAGTGACTTTTCATTTCTTTTCAAGTATCCCAAGATGTTTCACCTTTACCCAAAATCTTTTAAAATTCTGTTCTGATGTGAAAGTAGTCAAAGAACAAGAACAAAACTGACTTAGAAGTTTCACAGAGTTCTGGTGAGAAGTCATCAGAGGCTCTGGTGAAATATCAGAGTTCTGGTAACTTCTTGACTTTATCAAAAGATTTTCATCAGACCAGGTTTTCCCTTCCTCAATTTTTTTTATCTTTAAAGTTCAAAAGAGCAAAGTCATTAGAGTTTGAAAGAATGGTTTTGACTTGCTCCCCCTAAAAAACATGCATCTCTTAAGCTCCCCCTTCAATGGTGAGCCTGGTTGACAGATTTCCTTTTAGCTTTTCTCCTTTTTTTTGCAACAATATTTACAAAGAAAACAAGAGTATATACAAACAAGAAATTCATAAAAAAAATGAAAAAGTATGCTGGCAGAGCTCTGGTGAAAACATCAGAGGCTCTGGTGAACTATCCTACCCAACTATTTTGACAGAGCTCTGGTAGAAACATCAGAGGCTCTGTTGATTTTTAAAACAGAGTTAGGAGGACATGTTCAACATACCCATCTTGCTGATTAAGAAGTTAAATCTCCTTTCATCAAGGGCTTTTGTGAACAGATCAGCAAGTTGGAAGTCAGTTGAAACAAAATACATTTCAATTGTCCCTTTTTCAACATGATCCTTTATAAAATGGTACCTTATGTCGATGTGCTTTGTCTTGGAGTGCTGGACTGGATTAGCTGTAATTGCTATGGCACTCTTGGAGTCGCACAGAATTGGGATTTTGTTGTACTCCATGCCATAATCTTTGAGTTGAGTTTTCATCCAGATCACTTTAGAGCAGCAACTAGCAGCAGCAACATACTCTGCTTTTGCTGTAGAAGTTGAGACACAGTTCTGTTTCTTGGATGTCCAACTCACCAATTTATCTCCAAGCAATTGGCAGCTACCAGAAGTACTCTTTCTGTCATTCCTGCATCTTCCATAATCTGAATCTGTATATGCAATAAGCTCGAAACCAGAATTAAGAGGATACCAGAGACCCAAAAATTGAGTCCCTTTCAGATATTTAAATATGCGTTTGACAGCAGACATATGGGATTCTTTAGGATTTGCTTGAAATCTGTCACAAAGACAAGTTGCAAACATTATATCAGGTCTGCTAGCAGTTAAGTACAGAAGTGACCCTATCATGCCTCTGTAGTTCTTGACATCCACAGGTTCACCATTAAGGTCAGAGTCAAGTTTAGGGTTTATTTTCAAAATATCAGAGATGTACTTAAACTGACTTATAAAAGTCCCTCTGATGGATTGTTTTACTTGTAAACCAAGGAAGAAGGAAAGTTCTCCCATCATGCTCATTTTGAATTCACTTTTCATCAAATCCTCAAACCTATCACAGTATTCCTGCCTTGTAGACCCAAAGATAATGTCATCAACATATATCTGTACTAGAAGAATATCATTCTTATACCTTCTAAAGAATAGAGTTGTATCGACAGTACCTTTCTCGAAGTGATTAGTCAACAGAAAATTTGTCAGAGTTTCATACCAGGCTCTGGGAGCTTGCTTAAGGCCGTATAGATCTTTGTCTAGCTTGTAAACGTGGTCTGGAAACTCTGGGCTTTCAAAACCTGGTGGTTGTTGGACGTAGACTTCTTCTTGGAGTCTTCCATTTAAGAAGGCAGATTCTATATCCATCTGGTAGACCTTGAAACCTTTGTGAGCAGCATAGGCTAGGAAGATTCTGATTGCTTCAGGCCTAACCACAGGTGCAAAAGTCTCGTCATAATCGATACCTTCTTCTTGGCAATATCCCTTTGCAACCAGCCGAGCTTTGTTTCTGATGATAATCCCATCTTCATCCTTTTTATTTCTAAACACCCACTTGGTTCCAATGGCAGCTTTGTCTTTAGGGAGTGGAACCAAGGACCAAACTTTGTTTCTTTCAAATTCCAGAAGCTCATCTTGCATAGCTTCAATCCAGTTTGGATCTTCCAGGGCTTCAGAGATCTTCTTCGGCTCAATCATGCTTAGAAAATGGACAAAGAAAGCTTCATTGATTGTGGCCGATCTTGTCTTCACACCATCTTCAGCAGCACCAATAATTAGATGATGGGGGTGATCTTTTGTCCATCTTGTCATGGGAGCATGGACAAAAGGTGGAGTTTGTGCTTCTGATGGGAAAAGCCGAATATCTGCATCAGAGCTCTGTGGATTGGGACCAGGGCTCTGTGGCACACAACTCTGGATAGTGGCCTCATTGCTCTGAGATGTCCCAACAGGGCTCTGTGATGGTGAACTTTCAAATAGGGAATGTCTCCCAATATTAGTCAGCAGGGGTGATGATGGCTCTTGTTCAGGTTCTCTTACATTTTGCTGTGGTTCCTCATTTCTCTGAATAACTCCTATAGACAGAGAAGTAGATGGTGAAGAATTGGAGGGACCAGTAAGAGTTGTACCTGACAGATTCTGTTCTGTTGAATTCTGAGCTTGATTGCCTCTGGTGATGTCGACAGAGGAATCATCATCATCGAAGAAATCATTGAACATTAAGTTGATATTTTCTTCCCTTGACTTTGAAGAACTTGGCTTCTTCTGTTCTGTTTGTGTCCCCTCTGTTGGTTTGAGATCAGAGGAACTTGATGTACTTTCATCAAAGGACACATTAATGCCTTCTTGAATGACTCTGGTTTTGGTGTTGTAGACTCTGTAGGCTTTAGAGGTTAAGGAATAACCAATAAAGATTCCTTCGTCAGCCTTTTTATCGAACTTGCCCAATTGTTCTTTGTCATTCAAGATGTAACACTTGTAGCCGAATACATGAAAATATTTCACATTTGGCCTTCTGTTGTTGATGAGTTCATAGGGAGTCTTCTTGAATCTTTTCACTATTACAGCTCTGTTTTGGGTAAAACAGGCTGTTGAGACTGCCTCTGCCCAAAAGTTCATTGGTAGGATAGAACCGGCCAACATGGTTCTGGCGGCTTCTACCAGAGTTCTGTTCTTTCTTTCCACCACTCCATTCTGTTGTGGAGTTCTGGCAGATGAGAAGTTCTGGGAGATTCCTTCCTCCGATAGGTAGGCATCAATTCTGGCGTTCTTAAACTCTGTTCCATTATCACTTCTCAACTTTTGGATCTTGAGACCTAACAGAATCTGTATCCTCTTCAACAAACTTATCAAAATTTCTGGGACATCAGATTTTATTCTGATGAACTCAATCCAAGTATATCTAGAAAATTCATCTTTTAGCACAAGAATATACGTCTTACCCGACAGACTTTGCACAAAGATTGGACCACAAAGATCCACATGAAGCATATGCAAGGGTCTGGGGCAATTGTGATCACTCTTAGTTCTGTGTGAAGATCTCTTCATCTTACCCAACTCAAAAGGAGAACAGAGATGGTCTTTGTCAAATTTAATGGAAGGCAGACCTTTCACTAAGTTCAACTTCACGAGTTTGTCAAGATTTTGGAAAATCAGATGGGCAAATCTTTTATGCCAGAGCCAGGCATCTTCATTTTTCAAAGACATTAAACAAAGTTATTCTATTGTAGAGTTTTAGTTTGGATTAAAATTCATTTTGTACAGATTGCCTTTTCTGTCGGCTCTCAAAAGTTCTTGACCAGACTCGGAAAGTAACAGAGAACAATACTTCTTCCTAAAATTGACATCGAACCCATGATCACAAAGTTGACTTATACTGAGCAGATTATGATTTAATCCTTCAACATAAGCAACCTCAGAAACTGAAACAACACCATTAACTAAAGTACCATAGCCTCTAATCTGTCCACCATTATCTCCTCCAAAGGTTACTGCACTTCCCATCTTGTTTTTGAATGAAGTCAACAACTCCTTATTGCCTGTCATGTGCCTGGAAAATCCTGAATCTAGTTACCAGATCTGCACATGAGGCTTCTGCAAGACAAATTAGTTTCTTTTAGGTACCCATTGCATGATGGGTCCTTTCTTGTTAGGCTTAGGGGTGTTAACAGTTCTGTTTGCTGGCTTTCCATTCTTTGATGATGTGCCAGAGGTGTTTCTCTGTGTATCCTGAATAGTCTTAGGATTTTTCCTCTGTGATGACTGATTCAGAACACAGTGAGGACCATTCAGGTGATTTTGTAACTTGAGCAGAAGTTGAATACAATTGCAATTAATGGAACATGATGATTGATGCAAATTGTTGTTTTTACTCAAAATCTGTTGTTTGAATGGTGCTTGAAAAACTTTAGGACCAGATGTTTTTGCATACATTCTGTCCTGATTTGGTTTTCTGAAATTGGTGTTTCTTGGAACTGATTCACTGGGCCAGAAAGAATTTCTTCTTTGATTTATAACAGAGGCAGGAGCAGGTCTGTCATTGACTATCCATTTGCCCTTCTGCTCTGGTGTAAATCTGATTGGTTTAAAATCTAGGGGAACAGAGGTGTTGTTCACTGGACTACTTCTTGCATTCTCTCTTTTCTCTACTTCTATTACATTAGAAGCAAGAATCTTGACGCCTTTGTTTTTAAAATCTGATACTGGTATGAATCTAGATTTTTTCTTAAAGAACGAGACATCCTTTTTCAAATCTATAGATCCCACTGGTATCTGCTTAGGCTTATGCAACACTTTCTTTTGACCACAGAAAATTTGTTCATCTACCTCAGAATCAGAGTCACTGTCAGAGCCTAAAAAGTCTCTGGTGGCTCTGGAGGAGGTGTTAGGCTCATTGGGCATCACTGAGATTTTAGCCTTGGTAGATTTGAACTTTCTCAACTTGGGTTTTAAAGCATCAGAAACGGCATTTTCCTCAAGAACTTTCATAAGATCTTCTTCAAAAGATGTTCTAATTGTTTCAGAAGTGGGAGATAAGACTGGGGCTTCAGGGTTGAGCTCGCTCTGTGGTTTATCATCAGAGGATTCAGCCGCAGAAGTAACATACTTTTGTCCCTTGAAGGAATTAAAATTGAAGATCTCTTTTGGATCCAGGCTTTTAACAGAATCAGGAAGTATGATCCTAGCTCTTCCTTGATCAAGAATAAACTTTGAAGATGGTTCTGTAACCTTTTCTTGATCCAAGGAGTCATAGCTAACATTCCTGAAATTAAGTCTCCTGGTCCTTGAAAATACATCCGAGGTTTTGATTCTTTTGAAAGCAGCAGTACCAGAGATCACATCCTCCTGGATTTTCCCAACACAGAAGGCAGAAGAGAGAGATGTCTTCTTTCTTCCATTATAGGGAGCAAGGTCACTGAAACCAAGACCTTGTGTATCCATCTGAGAGTTTATCTTTATGTGCACATCTTGTGCATCCTGGTACTTTTTGATTTGAATCTCTTTTCTCTGTAGGGATTGATGCAAAACCTCCCTTTCTCTTTGAAAATAATCTTTTAAAGCAACAGAGTTAAATCTTTCTGTTTCTGACTTCTTAACCTCTTCATTCTTTTGTTTCAAAACTTCCTCAAACTCTTTGACTTTTTCAGAAAAGAGGTTTTCCTTCTTTTGTTGTAAGATTTCTAGCTTAGATTTTTCTCTAAAGATTTCTTCCTTTTCTTGTAAAAGGACAGATCCTTCTGTGCTAGCTTCCTTAACTCTTTCTCTTCAGAGAGCTTTTGTTTTAAAAGTTGAAACTCTTCTGTTAGCAAGGAAACATGCATTTCCAGCTCAGAGTCAGATTTAGATTCAGAAGAACATACCTTGGCACTGGGTCTTGTGGTCTCCAGCGCTCTTTTGTTTAGCTCTGTTACAGTAAGAGCAAATGCATTCTGAGACAGATCTTCCTCTGTTAACCTCTCTGGCATCTCTCTAGTCATCCAATCAACTTCTTTTAAACTCTCATCTTCCACAGTAACTCCACAGAAATTGGCTTGCTCTGGTTCATCATCAGAGGATGAATCAGAGATCCAATTCTCCATCTCAGCAACGTAGCTTCTTTCTCAGTAATTGTACTTGTATTTGTTCTTGTAGTAATCCTGGTCTTTTACCAGTTTACCTCTACAATTAGCAGAGAAATGGCCAGGTTTGCCACATCTAAAGCAACGTCCATCATTCTGGTTGATGGGTTGGGCAGCATCGGTTTTCTGAGGTGTTGGAGCATTATACTTCTGTTGTGGTTGTGGTCTTTGCTCTTGTGGAGCTCTGTTCTGGTGGACAGGTGCAGCGTAACCTCTTTTCTCATCTTTTTCTTCTCTTTCGTACCTTCCTCTTCTATCAAATACCTTATTGCCAAATCTCTTGTTAAACTTTTGAGTTATTAATGCAAGAGATTGAGCAAAGGCATTGATATCATCATCTTCTGATGAACTTTCTTCAGCATCACTTTCTGCTACCAGACTCTTCTTACCCTTTTTCTTCACAAACTTCTCTTTCTTCTTCTTTATGCTAGAACTCTCTCTGTTGGACTTTTCTTCAGTGGGTTTCTTTGAATCAGAGACTAAAGCGATTGGACCTGCAATGGTGGATTTGCCTTTTTGTTTGACAACATCCTTCTCTTATGCCGCTAGAGTGCCATACACATCAGTTAGAGACCATGCATCCAAATCTTGGTTAGCGTGTAAAGACATGGACAGATTTAACCATTCATCATTTAAACTTTTCAAAAACAGAACATTGTTATCTTCCTTCGACCTAACAACCCCACACTTTTTGCATTTGTTTATCAAAACGTTAAATCTGTTGTAGGTTTGTTGTAGGGTTTCCTCATGAAGTGTCTTGAAATCGTTGTATTCATTAATACATTGGGTCCTTATGTTCTTTTGGGTTTTGATACCACCCTCAAGTTGATTAAGAAGCTGATCCCAGATTTCTTTAGCAGTAACACATGAATCTAGTTCTTGAAATATATCGTTTGGAATGGCCATAATCATAAGCCTAACTACTTTAAGGTCATTTTCCATTTTTAGCTTTTCTTCATCAGTAAACCCGATGGTTTTAACTTCGAAGTGAGCAGGAATCTCAGCAGTTGTTTGTGTTGCGGGTACACGAGGGACAAAAACTATGGGTTGGAATGGTCCATCGTTGACAGATCGCATTAAATCTCTGTCTATTCCATCAAGGAAGTTAACCATCTTAATCTTCCACTGAGGATATTCATCTCTCAGAAGAGTAGGAGGTTTGGTCAGAGAACCAGCAGTATAGATGGCATTAATGTTGTTATTAGCCATTTTGAAGAGAAACAGAGTATAACGGTTTCAAAAGAGTTTAAACTGAAAGCGAATGAACAGTAACCAAATGAACAGTAACTTGAGTTAGATAAGATCTTTAAACTGAACTAGAAAGCGTTTGAACGGTATTAAGTAAACTCTGAAAACTTATTTTAAATTTTAACAGTAAAAACAGAGTATTCTATGAAGCTTTAAGACACACAGACACAATCAACAACTATGAATCAACCTTGGTAGATTGGATCGTTTGATTTAAGCAAATCAAAGAAGCTCTGATACCAACTGTTAGGTTCCCAGATTCATGTTGTATCACGTAAATAGCATAAATCAGATAGCGAAAGCATTATATAAAGCTATTAAACAGCGAGTGATTGTGTAAACGATAATGTAACAGTGAGTATCAAATATAGAACAGTAAAATTATAACAAGATCAAATATAATAAGCTGCTCGTATATTGATAATATGAATAACACCAAGAACACGTTCAAGTGTGTGTATTCAGAAATCTCACAGGGAACAAGATCGTACGGAGGTAGTGCTATAGAAATACTGCAGTTTGTGCTCTAACAATTGTGGAAAACTATTCTTCCAAAAGCTTACAATTGTTGTTCCACTACCTCTCTATTTATAGCCTGATAAAGCATTAGACAGTGTACTATCTAACCCTGGAATGCCACGTGGAAAGTGTGTCTTCGTCCTTTTAGGGCTTACGTGGAAAGTACGGACACGTGTCTAACACTTAGAGATTTCTACCAGACTTAGGCTTCACAGAGGTCTTCAGTCACCAGAGCTCTTACGCCAGAGCTCTGTTGGTCTTCTGTTGGTGAACAGTTCTTCTGTATAATGGAAGAGGTCTTCTGCTAGAGCTCTATTGAGCTCTGTTGGTTCCGCCAGAGCTCTGTTAGTCTTCTTGTTGATCTTCTTCCAAGTCTTCAGCTGGATCTCTGGTGGTCTTCTGACTTGTACTATTTTTAATACTTTTACATAAGAGATACTTGGGGCTAACAATCTCCCCCTAAGTATTGAAAATAAATAGCATAAATCAGATAGCGGAAAGCATAAATAGCATACTTTTACCAACTGTTAGGTTCTCAGATTCATTTTGTATCACGTAAATAACATAAATCAGATAGCGGAAGCATTATATAAAGCTATTAAACAGTGAGTGATTGTGTAAACGATAATGTAATAGTGAGTATCAAATATAGAACCGTAAAATTATAACAAGATCAAATATAATAAGCTGCTCGTATATTGATAATATGAATAACACCAAGAACACGTTCAAGTGTGTGTATTCAGAAATCTCACAGGGAACAAGATCGTACGGAGGTAGTGCTATAGAAATACTGCAGTTTGTGCTCTAACAATTGTGGAAAACTATTCTTCCAAAAGCTTACAATTGTTGTTCCACTACCTCTCTATTTATAGCCTGATAAAGCATTAGACAGTGTACTATCTAACCCTGTAATGCCACGTGGAAAGTGTGTCTTCGTCCTTTTAGGGCTTACGTGGAAAGTACGGACACGTGTCTAATACTTAGAGATTTCTACGAGACTTAGGCTTCATAGAGGTCTTCAGTCACCAGAGCTCTTACGCCAGAGCTCTGTTGGTCTTCTGTTGGTGAACAGTTCTTCTGTAGAATGGAAGAGGTCTTCTGCCAGAGCTCTGTTGAGCTCTGTTGGTTCAGCCAGAGCTCTGTCGAGCTCTATTAGTCTTCTTGTTGATCTTCTTCCAAGTCTTCTGCTGGATCTCTAGTGGTCTTCTGACATGTACTATTTTCAATACTTTTACATAAGAGATACTTGGGGCTAAGAGTGACGATTAAGAACAAATATCCGCTTCCAAGGATTGATGATCTGTTTGATCAACTCCAAGGTGCGGGATGTTTTTCTAAGATTGACTTGAGGTCGGGATACCATCAAGTTCGAGTAAGAGATGAAGACATTCCGAAAACAGCGTTCAGAACAAGGTACGGGCATTATGAATTCCTTGTAATGCCATTTGGGTTGACAAATGCTCCAGCGGTGTTCATGGATCTGATGAACAGAGTATGTCGACCATTTTTGGACAAGTTTGTCATTGTATTTATTGATGACATACTTGTTTATTCAAAGACTGAAGCAGATCATGAATATCATCTACGTGAAGTCTTAGAAGTGTTGAGAAGAGAGAAATTGTACGCAAAGTTCTCGAAATGTGAATTCTGGTTAAAAGAAGTACAATTTCTAGGTCATGTGATCACTTCGGAGGGGGTTAAAGTAGACCCAACAAAGATAGAGGCTATGACGAATTGGGAGACACCAAGAAGTGCGTCTGAAATAAGAAGTTTCTTAGGCCTAGCCGGTTACTACCGAAGGTTTATTAAGGACTTCTCAAAGATTGCTTCTGCTTTAACTGTGTTGACTCGAAAGAATGTAAAGTTTGTTTGGACTGAGAAACAAGAGTTAGCTTTCAAAACCTTACGTCAGAAGTTGTGTGAAGCTCCTATTCTCGCATTGCCAGGAGGGACGGAAGATTTGGTGGTATATAGTGATGCATCAAAGATGGGTTTGGGATGTGTGTTGATGCAACGAGGCAAGGTGATTCCTTATTTATCGAGACAACTTAAAGAGCACGAGAAGAATTATCCTACTCACGATTTGGAATTGGCAGCGGTCGTGTTTGCTTTAAAGCTGTGGCATCATTATCTGTATGGAACAAAGTGTACCTTTTTCACTGATCATAAGAGCTTACAACATGTCTTTGATCAGAAAGAATTGAACATGAGGCAAAGCCGTTGGTTAGAACTACTTAAAGACTATGATTGTGAATTGCATTACCATCCCGGTAAGGCAAATGTCGTAGTTGATGCTTTAAGTAGAAAAGAATATAGTGGGTGCTTGAAAACGACTAACGCTAGAATTTACGTGACGTCAAGTTTGATGGAAAGGATAAAGGAGGCACAAACGGAAGCCTTACGGGAAGAAAATCTGAAAGAAGAAGTGATGAGCAAGCAACATCTTCAACTGACTGAAGATAACCGTGGAATTAAGTTGTTTCAAGGCCGTGTTTGGGTACCAAAGATTGGAGGAAATCGAGAGTTGATTCTCGAAGACCCCCATAGATCTAAGTATTCTATACATCCTGGGAGTACTAAGATGTATAGGGACTTGAAGCTATACTATTGGTGGCCAGCTATGAAAGTAGATGTGGCGCGAATAGTAGAAAAGTGTACGACATGTTCGTTAGTAAAAGCGGAACATCAAAAGCCTTACGGAAGTTTCCAATCCTTGGAGATTCCGGAATGGAAGTGGGAAAAGATTACTATGGATTTCGTGACGAAGTTACCAAAGACGCAAAAAGGTAACGACACTATATGGGTAATCGTGGACAGATTGACTAAGTGTGCCCATTTTCTGGCTATGAAAGAAGCGTCACCAATAGATAAATTGGCAAAGGTATATATTGATGAAGTGGTGTCAAGACATGGTATACCGGTGTCTATAGTGTCAGATCGTGATAGTCGGTTACCTTGAGGTTTTGGCAGTCACTTCAAGAAGAGTTGGGTACGAAGGTCAATTTGAGCAATGCTTACCATCCACAAACTGACGGGCAAAGTGAAAGAACCATTCAAACTTTGGAAGATATACTCAGATCGTGTGTATTGGATTTTAGAGGTAACTGGAATGCGCATTTACCTTTAGTGGAATTTGCGTATAACAATAGTTATCATTCCAGTATTGGAAGAGCACCTTTCGAAGCTTTGTATGGCCGGAAATGTAGAACTCCGGTGTGTTGGTTAGAAGCCGGAGAAAAACAGTTTGCTGGTCCGGAACTGGTACAACAAACAGCTGACAAGGTAAAAGAAATTCGGCAGCATATGAAAGCAGCTCAGGATCGACAAAAGAGTTATGCTGATCCGAAAAGAAGACCGAAAGAATTCCATGTTGGGGAGCGTGTGATGCTTAAAGTATACCCATGGAAAGGTGTGATAAGATTTGGAAAACGTGGAAAGCTAAGTCCTCGTTTTCTAGGGCCTTTCACCATAACTAAGAGGGTTGGATTGCAAGCATATCAGTTGGATCTTCCACCGGAATTGGAAGGGATCCATAATACCTTCCATGTTTGTTACCTTCGGAAATGTTTAGCCGAAGAGAATGATGTGATTCCACTCACTGATGTGAGGGTGGATGAAAAGAGCCGTTGTGTAGAAGAACCAGAAGCAATTTTGGAAATATCGGTTAGAAAGTTACGTAGTGGTAAGGAAGTGGTTATGTTAAAGGTACAGTGGAAGCATCATCGAGGTGCTAATGTGACGTTAGAGTCAGAAGAAGATATGAAGACTAGATATCCTCACTTGTTTGCCTAGTTTTGATTTTGGGGACGAAATCACTTTCAAGTTGGGGAGTATTGTAACATCTCGAAATTTCGTTATGTTATGTTTTAATATAAATGAGGTTGTTTTATAATTGAGTTGTAAATGTGTGTTATCTATACAAGTGTTTAATGGGGTTAAAAGTTAAGTAACCAAAGTTTGAGGTTATTGTGTAAAGTTGGAAACTTGAGGGTGTGTATTGGAAAATTGGGATATTAATAGATGGGCTTGGGCTGAATTGAGATGTTATCTCAATTCAGACTTTAGAGTCGGCAACAAAGGCTAAGAGAAAGAAAATTAGAAAGAAAAGAGAGAAAGAAGAGAAGGAGGAAAACTCAAGCTATTGTCTTTAAAATTTGGTAAGGAATTCACCATGGATTCAGATATGGTTGTTGTAATTGCTTAGTTATGAATAAATCTATTTATTGATTAGGTTCCAAAATCATTGATAGCAGTTTGGATTTAGGTTGAGCACAGAAGTGGGTTCATCTCTTTAAAGGTGAGTTCATTCTCTATTTTGACCTAAATCCTTGTTATTTGTTAAATTAAACGTTAAGACATGTGTATAAACTGTATTGGGACTGTATGAATGTGTTAAAACAAGCTGAATGGAACAGGCATGGATTTGGATTGTAAAAATAGGCTGCAGGTCGAGGTTTCCGGATAAAAAAATAGTGTCCGGAAACCCCTGTGCGAAGGTGTCCGAACGAGGCAAGAACATCCGGTAAGTATTAATTATTTGTAGTTTCCGGATGAATTAGATACCGGATGGTATCCGGATTACCTCGATTCCGGATGTTGTCAGGAAAGTTATATTGCCCATAAAGTGATATTATCCGGAAAGTTGTATTAGCCGGATTAGCTATGTTATCCGGATTGTTTAGGTTTCCGGTAAATACCCGAATAGGATTAGTATCCGATAAGTTGAATTACCCGGATAGTTTTGCGGTGTCCGGAAACTATAGTTCTTTGGTCACTTTTGATAATCTGGATTCTTTTGGGTATCCGGTAATTTGGGAGTTTTGATAACTCTTGGACAGGGTATTGATAACTTCGTTATCTGACGGGTTTTTACCCTCCAAATCATACGTTTGTGGCTTGTCTTGAAGTAAGAATTGGCATTTCGGACTAATGTTTCGTGCAAGTGTTGTGCAGTCATACATGGTGTCAATTGGAAGGAGAAATGCTTAATTATACTCCATTTGGACACCTCGGGTGAAGGAAACGTCAAACCAAGTGAACGAGCGAAGAAAAACCAAAGTTCAGCAATTGTGCTACTATGACACGCGACAATGACCATGTCATTGTCGCTGTGTCAATGTCGCGCCCAGTGTACCGTATGCGGGTAAGAGAGGGCAACAATGCCACGCGACTATGACATGGTCATTGTCGCTGTGTCATTGTCGCGGTCGGAGCCTGAGAGTATAAAAAGCTGCTGATTTCTAGAGTCTAGGGTTATCTCGGGATTGTTGGAGGCTAGGCTTCTAGGGGAGCTGTTGGAGGCGATTTTCAGCTGAAGAGAAGACTTTGCACTGATATTGAAGGTGGAGACTCAAGTTGAAGCTACAAATTGGTAGTGTGTATCAAATCTTGAGGGAGTTTCTCATTTCCATAGTATTTGTTGAGAAACAATGTTCTTGGGTGTTGTCATCTTCTTCTCTTTGATGTTATTTGCTACTAGTAACATGAGCTAAACATTTTGAGGTTGGGGGAAAGATAGATTTTGGATTTCTACCGTTAAATATATGAGTATTGCATTTATTTAGTCATTACACTTATGGGTTGAAGTTTGTCTTGCTTGTTCTTATTGTTGTGAGATTGGCCTTCTTACTCATCTTTTAGTTGTATTTCCTTTTGAGAAATTGGTTTTATAACTTGTTAAAAGCTAGATAAACCTAGGATGAGATATTGGATAGAGATATACCAAGTAAACCCTAGTTTGGTGTATGTGATTCTTATGCTTAATGAGTTGAGTGTTTATGTTTATTGGTTGAGAGACTTTAATATACATTACATGATGCATTCTTGCTATTACTTGGGAGAGAATAGTAAGTATTTTAGGAATTGCTAAATTCAACCTTGTGTATTGATTTATGAATGTGTTTTATCTATTTGTTGGTGAAATCTAAATGAAATCTAACCCCTAACCTTTCCTCATCATCTTGGTAACTTCTTTGTGGTGTATGAATCGTTGTTGACTTGCTCTTCTTTGCTTATCTTCATTTTCTGAGATAGTTAGTTAATTAATCAAAAACTCAAACCAAATTTTATCAACCGTCCATTTTAGATGTGTGGCTAGCCTTTGTGATACTTAAACTCATAGTTCCTTGGATCGATTCTCGTACTTGGTACGTATTACTTGATTGACACCGTACACTTGCGGTAGATTTGGAGGGTCGCATTAACCATCTATCAAGTTTTTGGCGCCGTTGCCGGGGAACTATTTGTAGTGTTAATATCACTACCGGTTATAGCGCTGCTAGATTGGACACCATTCGTTTATTTAATTATTCTTTGTCGCTCACTATTCTATTGGTTTGTTTTCAGGCACTCTCTATAGCGTATGCCAAGAAGACGCAACCGCGGAAGAGCGCAAGTGCCTTTAGATCCTGAAATCGAACGTACACTTCGACAAAGGAGAAGAGAGCGTGAGCAAAACATGGCGGATAATCGACCGCTAAGGGATTTTGCAATCCCCACTTATGATGTGAACCGACAAGGCATCCGCCCACCAAATATGGCGGGAAATTTCGAAATCAAGCCGGCCATCATAAATATGGTTCAACAAGAACAATTTTGCGGGTTACCCTCCGAAGACCCGGTAGCTCACCTCGATAGGTTCACCGAAATTCTTGGCACATTTAAGTTGAACGGGTTAACAAATGAAGTCGTTCGTCTTAAATTGTTCCCATTCACCTTGAGGGATCGAGCAAAGTCGTGGGAAAAGAGTATTCCCGCCGGACAAATCACTACTTGGGATGAATTGGTGAAGGCATTTTTGACAAAATTCTTTCCTCCCGGCCGTACCGCACGGTTGAGAGCGGAGATCACACAGTTCCAGCAGATGGACCAAGAATCACTATATGATGCTTGGGAAAGGTATAGGGAGCTGCTTCGGAAGTGCCCTCACCATGGTCTCCAATCATGGCTTGTCGTCGAAATGTTCTACAATGCACTCACCCCGCATTACAAGGGTATTGTCGATTCTACGGCGGGAGGTGCACTTATGGCCAGACCTCACGACGACGCATACGCCTTAATCTGTGAAATGGCCTATAACAACTATCAATGGCACTCCGAGAGAAATAACCACTCCCGAAGGCCAATTGGGTCAACTTCACAAGATACATCCGAAATCGCGACCTTGAAGGCTCAAGTTACCGGATTAACAAACCAATTGCGGGGTATGTCGGTGAGAGCGATTGGTACCCCAAAGTGTCAAATTTGTGGTGAACTTCACCAAACCGAAGAATGCCGATTTGTTGCATCCTTGGATGACAACAATGTTGAACAAGTTAATTGCATGCAAAATCGCCCAAACCGACAACCCAACGACCCTTTCTCCAACACATACAATCCGGGTTGGAGGAATCATCCCAACTTTTCTTGGTCCAACCAAACGGACCAACAAGGGGGTGACGCGGGTCGGCAACAACAACAACAAGGTCAATCACAACAACAATTTGCTCCATCTCGAAATTTTAGACCTCCCGGTTTCCAAAACCAAGGAAATCAAAACACGAGACATAATGGGGAGGGATCGTCAAATGAAAAGAATTCGGGTTTGGAGGAAATGATGATGAAATGCTTATCAAAGATGGACACGGTTATGCAAGGTCATGAACAAAATACCGCCGCCATCAAAGCGGTTGTCGAAGGCAAGGAGCAAAATACGATTGCTATCCGAAATATTGAACGACAACTTAGTCAAATGGCCCATGCACAATAATCAAGAAACGAAGGCGATTTGCCTAGCCAACCCGAGAAAAATCCTCGAGAACAATGCAAGGCCATTACGCTAAGAAGTGGAAAGTCGTTGATCAAGGACCCGACAAGAGATGACATGGGTTCCGAGGAAGAAGAAGTGCCACCCACGCAAGAGCCCGATCTCATGGAAATAGAGGTTGAAGATGTTGTGGAAACATCCAAGAAGACACAAGAGACACCATCACCATCCAAACCGGTCGTGAATGCTTACAAGCCACCGATACCATTCCCCAACCGTCTTAAGGAATACAAGGACCAACAACAATTTGCTAAGTTCTTGGACGTTTTCAAGAAGTTACAAATCAACATTCCTTTTGCAGATGCTTTAGCTCAAATGCCGTCATATGCCAAGTTCTTGAAGGATATTTTGTCCAATAAAAGAAAGATTGAAGAACACGCTACCGTAGCACTCACCGAAGAGTGTAGTGCCATCATCCAAAACAAACTTCCACCCAAGCTTAAAGATCCAGGGAGTTTTACTATCCCTATTCAAATTGGTGATTTTGAGTTTGGTAAAGCTTTATGTGATTTAGGTGCAAGCATTAACCTTATGCCATTATCTATTTTCAGGAAACTCGGTCTTGGAGAAATCAAATCCACAAGGGTTACTCTATAACTTGCGGACCGATCGATAAAGCACCCACACGGAATAATTGAAGATATCCTAACCAAGGTCGGAAAGTTCTACTTCCCTGTAGACTTTGTGGTCTTGGATATGGAAGAAGACGTCGATGTACCTCTCATTCTAGGGAGACCGTTCCTAGCAACCGGGGGTGCGTTAATCGATGTCAAAGGGGGTAAATTGACCCTTCGTGTGGGAGATGAGGAAGCGGTCTTCAATGTGTTCAATTTTGGTAGAAGCCAAAGCGACATGAATGCATGCTTTAGTGTGGACGTTGTGGATGAAGCGGTAAAGGAGGTTTTTGAGCAAGAATCTACCGATGATGAGCTCGGTAACGTGTTGACTAATGGTCTCTTTGAAGAAGACGGTGATGAGAGCGAAAGAAAAGAATGTGTAATGCAATTGGGAGCAACACCCTTCCGGAAATTTTCAAGGCAGCAACAATTCGAAGACTTGGGGCTTAAAAATGCTAAACCCCAACCGTCGGCGGAAGTGCCTCCGCAACTCGAGCTTAAGCCATTACCCTCTCATTTAGAGTACGCTTACTTAGGGGCAAACTCTACCTTTCCCGTGATCATATCATCACATCTAAGTAAGTTGGAAAAAGAGAAGCTACTAAGAGTGTTAAGGGAGCACCAATCCGCCATCGGGTGGACAATCGCCGACCTGAAGGGGTTAAGCCCTTCCTTTTGCATGTACCGGATCAATATGGAGGATGGATTTAAGCCATCCATTGAGCATCAAAGGAGGTTAAACCCCAATATGAAAGAAGTGGTACGAAAGGAAGTGATGAAGTTACTTGACGCGTGCATTATTTATTCGATTTCCGATAGTCCTTGGACTAGCCCCGTTCAAGTGGTTCCCAAGAAAGGTGGGGTAACGGTAGTGAAAAACGACAAGAACGAATTAATTCCAACAAGAACCGTTACCGGTTGGAGAGTGTGCATTGATTATCGCAAACTTAACAACGCCACTAGAAAAGATCATTTTCCTCTACCATTCATCAATCAGATGTTGGAGAGATTGGCCGGGCACGCCTACTATTGTTTCCTTGATGGCTATTCGGAATATAACCAAATCCCAATTGCCCCCGAAGATCAAGAGAAGACAACGTTCACTTGCCCATATGGCACTTTTGCCTATCGGCGTATGCCTTTCGGATTGTGCAACGCTCCCGCCACATTTCAACGTTGCATGATGGCTATCTTCTCCGACATGATAGAGAAAACAATGGAGATATTCATGGATGACTTCTCTATTTTTGGGGATTCTTATGATGTGTGCTTGGAAAATCTCAAATTGTTCCTCAAGATATGTCAAGAGACCGATCTAGTCTTGAATTGGGAGAAGTGTCACTTCATGGTGACGGAAGGTATTGTGTTGGGCCACAAGGTGTCGGCTAAGGGCATTGAAGTTGACAAGACAAACGTTGAAGTGATTGAGAAACTTCCATATCCCACTTCCGTGAAAGGGATCCGTAGCTTCTTGGGTCATGCGGGGTTCTACCGGCGGTTCATCAAGGATTTCTCCAAGATTGCCAAACCCCTCTCCGAGTTGCTATTAAAAGATGCCAAGTTTGACTTCACCGAGAATTATGAAATAGCCTATGATAGGCTAAAGAAATAACTCACATCCGCACCGATTCTTACAGCACCGGATTGGACTCTACCCTTCGAAGTCATGTGTGATGCTAGTGACTTGGCCGTGGGGGCTGTTTTGGGCCAACGAAAAGACAAGAAACTCCATGCAATATACTACGCTGGCAAAACCATGGACGAGGCACAATTCAATTATGCCACTACGGAAAAGGAGTTGCTAGCGGTTGTATTTGCATGTGAAAAATTCAGATCATATCTTGTTGGGTCTAAAGTCATTGTTTACACGGATCATTCCGCACTTAAATATCTTATGTCCAAGAAAGATGCAAAACCTAGACTAATCCGTTGGATTTTACTTTTGCAGGAATTTGATATCGAGATCGTGGATAAGAAGGGCACGGAGAACCTCGTGGCGGACCACCTATCCCGGCTAGAGGGAGGGAAACAAGAGGACGCCATCCCAATCAATGAATCCTTTCCGGATGAGCGATTATATGCCATTGGGGTAACCGACCCATGGTACGCGGATGTGGTCAACTTTCTAGCAAGTGGTGTCACTCCTCATGGCCTAAGCTCACATCAAAGGCGGAAATTCTTTGCCGATGTGAAGTACTATTTTTGGGAGGAGCCATATCTCTATAAGCATTGTGGGGACGGGATGATTCGGCATTGCGTGCCCGATGAAGAAAAATCGAATGTACTAGAGCATTGCCACTCTCTCGAGTGTGGCGGTCATTTTAGCACCGATCGCACCGTGTCTAAGGTCTTACAATCCGGCTTCTATTGGCCAACCTTGTTCAAAGACGCCCGGAGCTTCATAACTTATTGTGATCGATGCCAAAGAGTCGGAAAGATCTCAAAACGGAACGAAATGCCCATGAATATATTCATGGAGGTTGAGATCTTTGATGTGTGGGGCATCGACTTCATGGGGCCATTTCCGCCGTCCTACAAGAACGAGTACATTTTGGTAGCAGTGGATTATGTGTCCAAGTGGGTCGAAGCAATCGCAACCCCCAAGAACGACTCAAAGGTGGTCATCAACTTTCTACGGAAGCATATCTTCTCTCGGTTTGGAGTTCCTAGAGCATTGGTGAGTGACGGAGGTAGTCACTTTTGTAATCGCTATTTGGATGCCGTGCTGAAAAAGTACTCCGTCACACATCGAGTCACTACCCCTTATCACCCCCAAGCTAATGGGCTAGCCGAAGTGTCCAACCGAGAGCTCAAACAAATCTTGGAAAAGACGGTTAGTTCATCTAGAAAAGATTGGTCGGCAAAGCTCGAAGATGCACTATGGGCGTATCGTACAACATTTAAAACGCCCATAGGCATGTCACCATACCGACTAATCTTCAGAAAATCATGTCATTTACCGGTGGAATTGGAGCACCGCGCTTATTAGGCAATCAAGGCCCTGAATTTCGAGCTAAATGCAGCGGGAAAGAAGCGAACATTGCAACTAAACGATCTCGACGAAATCCGTCTAGAGGCATACGAGAATGCACGCATCTACAAGGAGCGGACCAAACGCTTTCATGATAAATTTATCGTGAACCGGACGTTCTATGAAGGTCAAAAGGTGTTATTGTTCAATTCTCGTCTCCAATTGTTTCCGGGTAAATTGAAGTCACGATGGTCCGGTCCATTCACGATGGTAAAAGTCCACTCATACGGGGCCATCGAGCTAAGGGGGGATGACGGAGAAGTATTCAAGGTCAACGGTCAAAGAGTGAAGTCGTATCTCGAAGGCGAGTCGATGCAAGTGAAAGACTCGATCCCATTATCCATACCAGCCTGAGAATCGTCAAGGTCGTGCCACGACCCTAAACAACGCGCTAGGTGGGAGGCAACCCACCAAGGTTAGTCGTTTTTTTTGTCAATACTTAGCCCAATTTTTGTTTGGCAATGTGTTTTCTCGCGAAAACCAGCCAAAATACCTCGTTTTTGTTACAGGGAAGATACTATGGCACACCCGATGTCAAATTTTGTTCTCGTTAATTCTTGAGCTTGAGGATCGGAAAATTTCATCGCGCGAAACAGCAGCTGGTACACACAGAGCGACAATGACACGCGACAATGACCATGTCATTGTCGCTGTGTCAATGTCGCGATCAGAAGGCATAATACGGTACAAGCAGGGCGACAATGACACGCGACTTTGCCCTGGGCATTGTCGTTGTGTCATTGTCGTGGTTGGTGTCTGAGTATTTAAAAACCCTAGCTGATTTTTGTGTCATTCTTGCACTCACACCTCTCGAACTCAGCTGCGATTTTGACACTCCTTGGGCCGATTTTGCCGATTTCTCTCAAGCTCTCCCTCTTCCACTTCGATTTCTTCCATTTTTAGTTGTTCTTTTGGTTTCTCCATCTTCAAGTAAGTGTTTCTCATCTTCTCCACTCTCATTTAACCCCCATTGTTGAAGTTTTGAAGGTTTTTGGTAACTTTTATTCCATGTTTCAATAATTGTGAAATTATGCTCAACTTAGGTTTGGAGTTGGTAATTGTTACTAGTTTACTCATGAATTTGCTCCACATTGTTCATATTTTGCATAAGTTCACCATGGATGGAGTTAGGTCACATTTTGAATTTTATGCTTAAATGACTTGTGCATTGTGGTTTTGGTTATGTTGCTAGTGTAAATAAACTTTTTGAGTTTTTATGTACTAGTTAACTTACATAGTCCATTGTATGAGGATCACTCATATGTTGTCAAAATGTGACAAAAATGAATAATTGTGCTTAATTTGTTTAAAATTTCTCATTGCATGTTGTTCTTTCGACCATTACATACCATTTTGAGCACTTTAATTTTACCTAGTTTGTGAACTAGTGTAGTTGTCATATTTGGTATGCTTGTATGGTTTTGAAATTGTGGTTTGTGGATGGTATGACAAATTGCTCACATTGAACATTGTTTTAGGTCATATCATGCAACTTCGTTCCGAGTAATTGTTTCACGCAAATTTTTAGGATTGTTAACTCTCATTTCATGTTTTAGGGATAATCTAAGTTATAATGATCGAATGTTTTGACTGTATGCATTCCCTTTTATATGAAACTGCGTTAACTGTCCGTTCTTTCATAAACAATGTACTCGTGGCTTAGCTTTCCAATTCTCCTTGCAGATTCCCATTATGGTCCGAATGCGTGGAAATGTTGTGGACATGTTTGAGGCTTTTGAGCAGCTTTCAGAAGATGAACGGCTCGGGGTTGCATGTGCCCCAAATGCACGAGCCAATGAGAGATATGCCCAACTTCAAACCCGTGGTTTCTTGGCGGAAAGGGGCGTTGACCCCAAGGGTTTTGAGTCGACCCCCATCCCTGCCACTATTGTACAGCGCGCCTGGACTCGTTACATCAGTACACCGTGTAGATATCACCCCGAGTTGGTGCGCGAGTTCTATGCTGCGATGGTCCCGGAGGTGTTCAAATCCGAGGGCATTGTCTGGGTCAAGGACACGCAAGTGGAGTTATCCGCCGAGGCAATCAATGAATATTTAGAGACACCGTCACTCCCGGAGTTCAATCTTTATGATGGCATGCCCACGGACGTTATCGTTCAATTCAACCTCGGCGAGTTGTCTGCTAGCCTGCGCCGTGATGGCTCCAACGTATGGGGGGTGGATGATGAGAATATGAACCACGGTGACCTTCACCCCGACATGGCGTTTTGGACTGTTTTCATCAAAAGCAGTCTGATACCTTCTTCGCACCGCACCGATGTTACGGAGGACACCGCCCGCCTCCTGTTTGCCATCCAGAACGCGTATAGGTTTGATGTTGGGCAGATCATCATGAACCAGATCCTCAAGTTTGGTGTCAACATGCGGGGCCTCGTCTACTTCCCGTGCCTCATTACACACTTTTGTAGGATGGCGGGGATCGCAGAAGCGTCTGATGAGGGTGCCCTTCAAGCACCTAAGTCGGACATAGGCACGAAAGCATACAACTATTTCTGCACGCACCACAATCTTCCCAACCTTCCTACAGAAGGACGTCGATACCGAAATAGAGGGCAAAGGGCAGCCGCACAGCTACAGGATGCAGCGCAACCGCCACGACCGCCACGACAGCCACGACAGCAAGCACCACCACCAGCTGATATTCTTGCAGTGATTCAGGAGGTGCGGACCACGCAGCTAGCCCACGGGGCGATTTTAGAGCGAGTTGCCGACTTTATTGCAACGCCGCCCTCTAGCCCGCCACGCTCTGAGCGGCCACGCTCTGAGCCACCACCCACTACCACGGTGCCCCCTCGCCAGAGCAGATCCACCAGCATCTTAAGTTGTTTCTACATGCGAAAACGTTGGCGTAATAGAGGTGCCGGCACATCTTCCTCGCGGCAGCCCCAGGGTGAAATATGACAGCTCGGTTTGTTTCCTTTTTCACTTTTGTGCGCTTTCATTTCTATTTGTATGTCAACCTTTTATATCTCAATGTGATGGTCAAAATTCCACGAACACTACTTTTGAACTATTTGTGCACATTGGGGACAATGTGTCTCAAAGGTTTGGAGTTGTTGTTTGTGTTTCTTTTCTTTATGGGTCAATGTGTATGAACCTTTATTTTGATCGTTAACATACGTTGTGGGTATAATGTTGAATTAATCGGAATGAATATATATGCTCGAAGTTATTGTTTAGGCGAATTGGAAAAACTTTCATTGACATGTAGTATCTATGTTGAGGCATGCTTGTGGAGGGATAAAGTAGTTGTGCATACTAATTGTGGACATTAGTGGAGACCACCCTAGTGAGACTTTGAGCCTTAGTGCCATCAATTCTGAGTGATGTTCTATTTTTGTTCACCATCCTATACACGTCTGAATTCTTTCAATTTGATAGTGATCTCATTTTTCCTTGCATTGAGTAGTAAAGGTTAACTTCTAATTTAACATGTCTATTACTTGTGAATTATGTGTACCTTGAGAAATGATATCGGGCTATGTGTGCAAATTCTTTGGTCTATCATCTTTATCCTCTTTTCTCTTATCCCCTTGTTGATGTGTGATTCCCTTAGCCATTTTGCAGCCGCTACTAAGCCCAAAGACTTTGATTTATCCGGATACACTAACCTACCCGTAGTCTAAGTGCATCATGGAATGAGAAATGCAAACAATAGCGCCAAAATAGCTGGGAATGATCGTTGAAGCATGAAGGGTCGTCAAAAAAAAATTAAAAAAAAATCATCAAAAATCAAAAATAGAATAAAACTTGCATCTGCTATAAGCAAGTCTCTATACAAGTATGATAGTCGAAATTCTGCATTACATGCATTGATGGAAATTGGGCGTTTCAAAGAAAGGAAGACGAGAAAGGAAGAGCTTCTATTAGTTTTGATGCACTTAGGACTAATTGTACTTTACCATTCTTTCTATTCCACTACCTTAAACCATTTCTTACCCTTTAATCCCCGATTGATCTTTTGGAAAGCATAATTTGTGAGTAATGCATGTTTAAATTTTATCTTATTACTCAATTCCTTTCATGAGATCTTGCTTGACTACTACGTGTTTCTATACTATCACATGCGGATGATCTTGCTAATTTTTGTATATCCACTCCCCCGCATGTGTTTGTGATATGTGTGAACCTAGGATTCAAGAGTAAGAGAGCATCCCGTGAGGCTAGGGTCGAAGCGAAATCCTCCACTAATTGTGTGCATGCTGAATTGATCAAAACGAGCATTCACTTGATAATAGTCCCATGTCAATGATAGTTTTATCTAAAATCGGTTAATCAAGAAGCTAGGTAGTGTATGTTGGTTCTTATTAATTTCATATTAGTCTTGTTGCGTTTTTTATGATTAAAATGTTGTTCATTTTATCCCCTTTCGAAAACCCATCACTTTGGAAGCTTGGCCTTTTTTTTCGTTATCATTTTGTCTTACGCCAATCTTTGCTTGAGGACAAGCAAAAGTTAGGTTTGGAGTTGTTGATAACTTCGTTATCTGACGGGTTTTTACCCTCCAAATCATACGTTTGTGGCTTGTCTTGAAGTAAGAATTGGCATTTCGGACTAATGTTTCGTGCAAGTGTTGTGCAGTCATACATGGTGTCAAATCGAAGGGGAAATGCTTAATTATACTCCATTTGGACACCTCGGGTGAAGGAAACGTCGAACCAAGTGAACGAGCGAAGAAAAACCAAAGTTCAGCAATTGTGCTACTATGACACGCGACAATGACCATGTCATTGTCGCTGTGTCAATGTCGCGCCCAGTGTACCGTATGCGGGTAAGAGAGGGCGACAATGCCACGCGACTATGACATGGTCATTGTCGCTGTGTCATTGTCGCGGTCGGAGCCTGAGAGTATAAAAAGATGCTGATTTCTAGAGTCTAGGGTTATCTCGGGATTGTTGGAGGCTAGGCTTCTAGGGGAGCTGTTGGAGGCGATTTTCAGCTGAAGAGAAGACTTTGCACTGATATTGAAGGTGGAGACTCAAGTTGAAGCTACAAATTGGTAGTGTGTATCAAATCTTGAGGGAGTTTCTTCATTTCCATAGTATTTGTTGAGAAACAATGTTCTTGGGTGTTGTCATCTTCTTCTCTTTGATGTTATTTGCTACTAGTAACATGAGCTAAACATTTTGAGGTTGGGGGAAAGATAGATTTTGGATTTCTACCGTTAAATATATGAGTATTGCATTTATTTAGTCATTACACTTATGGGTTGAAGTTTGTCTTGCTTGTTCTTATTGTTGTGAGATTGGCCTTCTTACTCATCTTTTAGTTGTATTTCCTTTTGAGAAATTGGTTTTATAACTTGTTAAAAGCTAGATAAACCTAGGATGAGATATTGGATAGAGATATACCATGTAAACCCTAGTTTGGTGTATGTGATTCTTATGCTTAATGAGTTGAGTGTTTATGTTTATTGGTTGAGAGACTTTAATATACATTACATGATGCATTCTTGCTATTACTTGGGAGAGAATAGTAAGTATTTTAGGAATTGCTAAATTCAACCTTGTGTATTGATTTATGAATGTGTTTTATCTATTTGTTGGTGAAATCTAAATGAAATCTAACCCCTAACCATTTTAGATGTGTGGCTAGCCTTTGTGATACTTAAATTCATAGTTCCTTGGATCGATACTCGTACTTGGTACATATTACTTGATTGACACCGTACACTTGCGGTAGATTTGGAGGGTTGCATAAACCATCTATCATTTGAATTACCCGGATAGTTTTGCGGTGTCCGGAAACTATAGTTCTTTGGTCACTTTTGATAATCTGGATTCTTTTGGGTATCCGGTAATTTGGGAGTTTTGATAACTCTTGGACAGGGTATAATGGACAAATTGAAAAACAATCCTAGTAGCTTGAACATACTTACGGATGAATGTTAGTGAACTAGGCTAAAGGGTTTGGTTTAAGATAATACTACACTTGTGTATAGTGTGTGTAATGGATCCATAGGCACGATACGTATCGTAATGAGGAATAGGCATAAAGTAATTTGTAATTCCTGTTGACCTGAAATGAGGAATAGGCATAAAGTAAATTGTAATTCCCATTTTGTAAAGGTGTTATGAAATGAGAAATAGGCATAAAGGAAATTGTAATTTCTATTTCATAGTTTAGAAATCAAGGAATAGGCGTAAAGTAAATTGTAATTCCTGATTTCTAGGGGAAGACCAGAGGTAGACATAAAGTAACTTGTAATCTCTACTTCCGAGTCAAGAAATAGGCACAAAGCAATTTGTAATTTCTTGGATAAGAGCAATAGTCTAGAATCTATAAGGATTCGTAGTAGGCTCCTGATTTTGATAATATGACCTACTGAATGTTAGTCATATTCATGGGATCTGACATGATCCTGTAGTTGAGGTGAGCATATGTATGGTAAGAATGGTGGAGAACATGTTTGTTTATATGTATTAGATATTTTCAAACTGTTAACGTCTTTAATTTGAAATTGGATGTTCTCACTAGGCGTAAGCCTAATCTTTCAAATTAAATTTTCTTATCAGGTACAGGCTCAGGGAAGTAAATGGGATGTGGGCCGAGAGCTTTTGATGTATCTAACTTCAGAGATAAGCGGAGGAGTTAGCTAAAGAGGCTTTTTGATGGATTGCCTAGATAACTTAGTTAATCTAATTGTAGTGGACATGATTAGATTAATAAGTTATTGGGAGAATTCCATGTTGTAATTATGAAACATCATAGTTAATTCTCCTCTTATATAAAAGTTTAGATGTTATTTTGTCATAACTGGTTTTAATTGAAGTTTAAATTAGCCCTGATTTTAGGGTGTTACACATAGTATCTCAACTTCCTCAAACATATCAAAACATGCAGATTCATATAAAAGATAAAACATGCAGTTTAACAACATCTCACGCGTTTTAAATAGTACATAAGCCAACACATTTTCAGTTAGAAAGACTCACCTGATGCTTTTGTTCCACCCTTCTATCACCCATGACCTCCAAAAGGAATACCTGAATGAATTGATGCAGAAAGAAATGAGCTAACCGGATACTAAGGTATCCGGACACCACTTCTCGGATATTAAACTATCCGGACACTGCTTACCGGATACCAAGCAATCCGGACACTACTTACCGATGCTAAACAATCCGGACACTACTTATCGGATGCTAACCAATCCGGACACGACTTTCCGGATGCTAAACAATCCGGACAACAGGTTACCGGGTGACACACCCGGATACCCTTACCACAATGAACCCCATTCGGATACTACTTACCAGATCCCAAGAAATCCGGAAACCTGCATTGAGCGAACTTACCGGACACGGGTTCTGTCGAACAGTTGGGTACGAAATCCACTGCTAATCCCATTCAAACTCGATTTCAAAATTATAAATGCATTAATAACAATACTTAACCATTTCTTATCAATCCCTTTTCTGCTTAACTTATCGATAATACCCAAAAATCCATTAATAGCGTTATTATTAACTATACATCCATAAAGAACCCAAATAACCTAATTCTTTCCATACCATTAAGGAATAAGGTTGAAGACATGAGTTTACCTAGAAAGATTACTGCAGCAACTAGCTCCCTATTCTCACTTCTTTGATTTCTTCCGATTTGGATGCAATCAATTCTCACAAGAATCCTCCGTGTTCTTCCAGCCTCCACACACACACTCCTAAATTGAACTTAGGGCAAATGAAGGGTTTTTATACCTTTCACTAATTTTCACAAAGGCTCTCTATCTTTTATTTATTTTTTTAGGCCCTCAACTTTGAAATCTTCCCAAAATCTCCTTTATTCTTAACATCTTGGAAAAGAGGTTACGTTTATTACAATACTCCCCCCTCAAAAGAATTTCGTCCCCAGAATTCCATCGTCGAACCAGCTTGGGTACTTGGACCTCATTTCCGTCACTACCTCCCAAGTTTCCTCTTGTCCTTTGGAATTACTATTGTATCTCCACACGATCAAATTCATTGTTTCTCAACTCCTTTACTTCACTTACGGTCAAGGATTGTCTCGAACCCTACGACGAAGTTGTTGATCCAAACTCTCATTGATTTGATAATGACTCTGAGAAACACTTAGTGAAAATTGTAAGTAGACAATATGTATTAATGTTTTGTCATCAAAGAATATATACTAAGTCTATTTAGTATCGCTGATGGAAAATATGTTCTTTAAATTTATACTTCAGCGAACACTGTACATCGGTGAGTCCTGAGCTTGTTCAGTCTCACTGATGATCGCTGATAGTTTGTATTGTTTACTTATGATCCTTGAAGACAAGATTCACGTCAACCATGTTCAACGCTGAAATCGAAGACCAAGCTGAAGAACAAGCGACTAAGTCTACTAGTGACCTGATGCGAATATCAGTGAAGCCAAGACCTATCCATCCAACATGAAGTTTCAAGTAGAAGACTTCAGCGAACGCAGAACATTATCATTCGCTGATAAAGATTCATTCAGTGAATGCTGATCATGAATCCTCCTCTACAAGCAACTTTTGTCTTATCCCCTTGCATGCCTCCGTACGATTTTGTAAGAACGGACATCCTTTTTTTCCAGAATCGTACAACCAACTCTGCTACTACACTGTTCATCATGCGGCTACTAGGTTATCTAATGAAGTCAAATCATGCAACCAACCAGAAGCTGCCACGTGTAATGATGTACTATTTTGCATTAAATGCATGCAATATATAAAGGAAACCCTACTTCATTCTTGAAGTGGCTTGCCTTCTCTCGCTGAACCTCTGTGTGCAAGAAAATTATCCTTAGTTTTCTTAACTCCTTTTCTCTCTATATTTCTAGTGCAAGAAATATGTGTGTTCTCATAGTTTGTTTAGATTAATTTTTTTAACTTGATCTTTTTCCGCAACAAACTGTAAATTGTTTGATACTTATCAATAAACAATTTAGAAAGGTAAAAATCTGTGTTTGTATTCAACCCCTCCCCTTTCTACAAACTTGTATAACCCTTTGGGACCAACAAGTGGTATCAACGAGGATTGTTTAATCTCATAAACAAGATATTGCTTATACTCTCTTCCTTGCTATTTCTTCAATATGGCAAATCCTACAAACACTAACTAAATAGATAATGGCTCTCTTGCCAAACCACCTCGATTCTCCAAAGATAATTTCAATCTCTAGAAAAATCGAATGCTGCTTTTCTTGGAAGGTGTAGATCCCACTATACCTTACTATATTGAAAATGGACCTTACGTTCCTTACATTATAGATCCCGTTGTTCCAGCCACCACTACTATTCCTGCCATTCCTGAAAGAGAAATCATCAAGGCAGTTAATCAGTGGACTGATGACGAAAAGAAGAAGATGGCCATTGACACTAAGGCCAGATCCATCATATCTATGGCTCTACCTGATGAAGTCTACCATTCCATCATGAATCTAAAGACCTCAAAAGATATGTGGAACACCATATGTGTTCAATATGAAGGTACTACTGAAGTCCAGGACATAAGAAAGATCAATCTGGTAAGACAATATGAAAGTTTCATTTGTGGTAAGAATGAAATCCTCTCTAAAATTCATCAACGGTTTAACTGCTTAATCATTGACTTAAAAACTGTTGGTAAGGAATATTCTAATTTTGAGATCCTGACAAAATTTCTGGAAAGTCTTCCTGAAAGCTGGGACAACTATGCCATGTGTCTCAAGCTATCTAAGGATCTTAAATTCATGACCCTTTCTACCTTATTTGGCACTATGCTCAATCATAAGCAATCGTGTCAACTTAAGAAGAATCTTGTAAAAGATTCCAAAAGCACACCTGTTGCTTTACTCTCCTCAGAGTTGACGCCCACTCAGAGATCTACTGTCACAATCACTGAGTTGGAATCCAACTCTGATGAATCATCAGAATCTGATCCTTCAGAACTTGATGAGTCACTGGCACTCCTGACTAATTCTTTCAGGAGATTCGCCAGAAAGAGTAACTTCAGAAGAAATAAACCTCTTTCCTCACTTACAAGCCCAAATCTTCAACTCCTGTAGATAAGGCCACTCCTACCTGCTTTAACTGTGAAAAAGTAGGACACTTTGCTAGTGAATGCAGGTCAAAGATAATATTCAAACCTTCATCTTCCTCCTACAAGAAATCCTCTAACCCCAGGGTTAGAGATGGCAAATACCAGAAGCTGAAAGAAAAATACCAAAAGCTGAAAGGCTTCAAAAAGAGAGGAAAAGGCATGATCGCTGAAGATCATGACTGGGCTGCTTTTGATGAAGAATCATCTGAATCTGATGATGATGAGGCCAATCTCTGTCTCATGGCTCAAATAGAAGAAGAGGAAGAAAAAGCTGAAATTCCCTCTACTTCTGCGTCTACCTCTCAGGTATCAATCTCTTCTATCTCTACTTCAGCTGATAACGAAGCTGATAAGCTTCGGACCATCGATCTATTGACTGTTGATTTATATGATGCCATGAATGGCAAGACCAAAGCTGAAAAACTGAATCTAGATTTAGCTGAACAACTTAAAAATTGTCAGCTAAAAATTCAAGAGCTTTCAAACGTAGAAAATAATCTAAACGATCAGGTCTACGTAAATCAAATCATTAGTATTGAACGAGAACAAGCTATCGCTGCATTAAGGGCTGAAAAGGCTACTGTTGAAGGACGGTGTAAATCCTCAACAAAGATCACTGAGATAATAGGTGCTAAAATCCCTCTAAGTGATAAACGTGGTCTTGGTTACAAAGCTGACGCTGAAGAACCTACCACTGATTGTTCCATGCTTAAGTTTGGAATATTCGTATCATGTATTCCTGATACCTCTTCGTCTCAGTGCCCATCTTCTAAAAATCCCATCCCTGAGGAAAAACCTACCTTAATTTTTAAAGGTAAAGGCAAAGAAAAAGTTTTTATTAAAAAAACCTCAGAAGGGTACCTCTGTACCTAAGCTGAAAGTTTCCAAACCTTTAGCGAGCAATCCCTCTACTTCTAGGACCAAGATCCCTGAATTCATTCAGTGATCTACTCTTAAAATAAGAGTGGATGTCACTGGTAAGAAATCCAAATAACTGATAGTTCCTCCAAATTCCAATGCCAAAGGTATTCTTGGTGCTGGCCCTGCCCATTTAAAAATTTCTGCTAAGCATGCAATTGGTCCTAAAGCTACTTTTAACTATAGGAAATGTTATCACTGTGGACTTACCGATCATATTGCCAGTAAGTGCCCAATAGCCACCAAAGCTGAGAAATTAGCTAAGGTGAAGATCACTGCCCCCAAGGCAAAGAAGACCAATCCTGGTGCAAATCAGGTTAAGGTGAAAACAACCACTGAGGTTAAGAAATTGACCAAAGTGAAGACTGTTTCTGAAGCTGAATCTTCAAATGCTGCGAAGATTTCTGAACCTTCCACTTCCTCTACCACTACTGACAAATGTGGACCCATAGTAAAATGGGTGCCCAAATCAAACTAATCTTCCTTTGTTTGCGGATGCTCTCGACACATGACCGGAAAGAAGAACCTGCTCACTGAATACAAAGAAGAGAAAGGTCCCTCTATAACCTTTGGTGGAAATGGGAAAGGCTATACCCAAGGGTTTGGTGTACTATCTAACGGTACAACTACCTTTAGAAGAGTCGCATACGTCGAAGGGATGAAACACTCTTCTTAGCATCAGTCAGCTGTGTGACAAAGATTTCAAAGCGTGTTTCACAAAAGAATCATGCTTCGTCACTGACAAGAAGGAGAAAGTTGCCCTCAGTGGATATCGTTTGGAAAATGTTTATGTAATAAACATGTACTCAACAACCACTGAGAACTCTTGCTTTTTCTCCAAAGCCTCATCTGATGTCAACTGGCTATGGCATAAGAGGATCTCTCATCTCAACTTCAAGACACTGAATACTCTTTCTTCAAAAGAGTTAGTCACTGGTCTTCCTCAACACTCATATGCCAAGGAATCTTTATGTTCAGCATGTGAGAAAGGGAAACAAACCAAAGCAAGCTTCAAGTCAAAACAAGTTTCCTCGGTGTCATCTCCTCTACAACTTCTTCATATGGATTTGTTTGGCCCTGTTAACAAACAATCTATCGCTGGAAAGAAATACACTCTTGTCATTGTTGATGAATTCTCTCGCTATACCTGGGTTATGTTTCTCCGTTCTAAGAGTGACACCCCTGAAGAACTCATCTCCTTTGTCAGGAAAATGGAAGTCCTGATTAACATGACCGTTCGTTCAATAAGGAGTGATCATGGGACTGAATTAAAAAACAGTTCTCTTGATAACTTCTTTGAAAGCAAGGGTATTTCTCACAATTTCTCCTCAGTGAGAACACCATAACAAAATGGAGTCGCTAAAAAAAGAAATCAAACGATCATCGAAGCTGCTCGTTTAATGCTCAGTGATTCTCATTTACCTACTCAGTTCTGGGCAAAAGCTGTAAACACTGCTTGTTTTACTCAAAACAGGTCGCTGATCGTCAAAAGATTCAAGAACACTGCTTACGAACATTTCTATGGGAGAAAGCCATCTATCAGCTTTCTTCACATCTTTGGTTGTCAATGTTTTATTTTAAACAACAGGGATGCCCTTGGAAAATTCGATCCCAAGGCTGACGACTGAATATTTCTTGGATATTCATCTATATCCAAAGCCTTCAGAGTCTTCAATCGCCGAAGACAAACTATAGAAGAAACTATCCATGTCACCTTTGACGAGTCTCGCACAGCGAACTCAAGGCCTTCTACTGATACTGAAGAACTGAATCAATGGATGTTTTCCCACCTTGGAGATTCAGAAACTGCTCCTATCCCTTAAAACAACACTCCTACTGCTGATGATGATCCTACCATCATTCCAAGCATGCAGACAAATGAAGCTGAATCATCTTGGGTCTCAGCTGTTCCTCTGAACACTATGCCTGCTTCTGAACCATCAACCTCAAATATCCCATCTACTTCTCAGCAATCAGTGAATGAAATGTCATATGAACCTCTTCCTCTCTTGCCTGAAATACCTGAAGTTGCTGAAGCCTCTTCTTCAGCTCCTCCAGAAGTTCAAACGGAATAAGTGAATCATGTTCCGGCTCAACGATGGACTATTAATCACCCAATTGATCAGATTCTTGGTGATCCAAACGCTGGTGTTCAGACTCGACGAAGTTCAGGTAATATTTGTTTATTTGTTACTTCATCTCTCGGATTGAACCAAAGAAAACAGATGATGCCCTGAGAGATCCAAACTGGGTCAGCGCTATGCAAGAAAAGCTGATAGAATTTGAAAGAAACAAAGTTTGGAATCTCGTTCCAAGACCATCTAACAAGTCAGTGATAGGCACTAAGTGGGTCTATTGAAACAAGTTGGATGAACATGGAACTGTAACCCGCAACAAGGCTCGTCTTGTTGCTCGGGGATACAGACAAGAGGAAGGCATAGATTACGACGAAATATTTGCTCCAGTGGCAAGACTCGAAGCCATTCGTCTATTTCTAGCATACGCTGTTCACCGCGACTTCAAAGTATATCAGATGGACGTCAAATCAGCATTCCTAAATGGAAGGCTGAATGAAGAAGTCTACGTTGAACAACCTCCAGGATTCACTGATCCTAAGCATCCAGGTTATGTTTATAAGTTGGATAAGGCACTTTATGGACTGAAACAAGCTCCACGTGCATGGTATGACACTCTCTCAACTTATCTCCATATTGAAAAATTTGAGCGTGGTAAGATCGATAACACTCTATTTTTCAGGAAAGTAAAAGGTCATATCATTCTTGTTCAAATATATGTCGATGATATTTTATTTGGTTCTACTAACCCTGAATTATGTACTCGTTTCGCTAAAAGAATGAAAGCCGATTATAAAATGAGTATGATGGGTGAACTGACATATTTCCTTGGTCTTCAAATCAAACAGAATGAAAAGGGTACTTTCATTCACCAAGGTAAGTACGTTAAATATATGCTGAAAAAGTTTGTTTTAACTCAAAGCTCAGCTATGAAAACCCCTATGGCTCTGCCGCACTTAACAAAGATCCTTTAGGGAAGTCTGTTAATGTCATAGCGTACCGTGGGATTATCGGCTCTCTTTTGTATCTTACAGCTAGCCGTCCTGATATTATGTATGCAACTTGTTTATGTGCACGATATCAATATGAACTTAAGGAATCTCATTTGATCGCTGTAAAGCGAATTTTTAGATATATCTAAAAGGTACTCCTAACCTAGGTATTTGGTATTCCAAAGACTCAGGGTTTGATCTAACCGCCTATTCAGATAGTGATTTTGCAGGATAAAAATTGGATAGGAAAAGCACCACAGGAGGCTGTCAGCTCCTGGGTGGAAAGCTGGTGAGTTGGACAAGTAAAAAGCAAAACTCAGTGTCCACCTCAACCGCTGAAGCTGAGTATGTAGCCGCTGGAAGTTGCGGTGCTCAGGTCTTGTGGATGAGAAATCAACTATTAGACTATGATCTTCAGCTCTCCAAAATTCCAATCTATTGCGACATCACTAGTGCCATCGCTATAGCTAATAATCCAGTGCTACACTCAAAGACCAAACACATCGAGACCAGGTATCACTTTATCAGAGATCATGTGATGAATGGTGACATAGAACTTCACTTTATCCCAACTGAATTTCAGTTAGCTGATCTTTTCACCAAACCTCTTGATGAGACAAGATTCAACTTTCTCATCAGCGAGCTTGGAATGCTGAACCTTGAAGAGTAAATCTTCAGCGGTAAGGCATTAGATCAGTGATAAAGTAAATTCTATTCACTCATTCCTCATCTAATCTCTGAACAAAAATGATTCACTGATATCAAGGTATGTTCTCTCTTTTCAAACGCTGAAGTTTACTTCAGTATGTAGAATTTCAAAATAATTTGTATCGCTGAGTATCTCTTCCTTCAGTGATTCTTTTTGAAATAATTATGCTCACCGATATTTCTCATCAGTGCTTTCTTTTAAATTATCACTGAGTTTTTCAAAAAACCCTAAGAGACAACTTAGAAATGTGAAAGGACGTTTATGACATCATCAAAACGGATAACCTATGGCACGCCTTTTTCTCTGACACGTTCGTCTGTTGAAATTCTTGACCAATACTCTTCGTGGGACGTGTCATGATGAGTTTCTTTTCCCGCTCATCACTTTCTCTCTCTACTCTGACTGTATAAACCACTTGAGTTTATATTTTACCTTTTACGCTCTCAAATTCTCTAAAAGCAGAAAGATTACCTTCGATTCCTTTGCATTTGGATTTCTAAGAACTTGTGTTCATCATCTTCAAACTTTCAACAAACATATTCTTATTTTCTTCTTCTTAATCCAATCTGTTACTTGTTTTGATCTTCTTCTTGCCTATACAAGATCAAACAAATGTTTTTTAACAATGAAATCATTTTCTTCATGATTTTATGACCAAAACTTGTTAAAAGTTTTTCCATTCTGTTTAAACTCAAAATCTTAAACTTAAAACTTCATACGTTTTTCCATAATCCTTTACTTAAATGGAAACTGGAAAAAAAGAATTTCACTAGTTTTCTTAAAACACTTGTTTAAAACTAGAAAAACCTTTTTTTTCTTCTAAAACCCTAAAACCTCAAAACCCTCATTCTGGAAAAATCAATTCCATTATATGATCCTCTTACATATATTTTGCTCAATCATCTTATGTTTCAAACAGTAATGGCTGCTATCGCTGATACTTCTGCTACCGCTGATGCTGTCATTTTGCAAAGGGTTGACAACATGAAACACGAACTCCATCAGATTACCTTTGTCTCCAATAACCACTATGCTCTTCTTGAGTTTCCCAAGAAGAAGGCTGTAACCCATCTTGATGATGCTGTAAATTTCATCAGGACATGGCCACTCTCCACAGCAATGATCATCATACCCCCTGCTCATAAACATCTTCTACAGCAGTTCTGGTACATCACTCATCGTACCATTGCTACCTCCTCCAAGTCAAAAAAGGAATACCCTATTATTGCCTTTGAAACCGAGCTGGGTAGTGGAAACATTACACCAACATCTATAAGGGTAGCCCTGAACCTACCTGGTCAAAAGAACCATCCCTTCAATCCATTCCTTGACCCAAACACCGCTGAAGGAAAGGAAGAAATAATATATTTCCTTGATAAAATGCATTACATCTGGACCGCCGACCGTGAAGGCCCTGAGAAGAAGATCATCAATGTGCTCAAGAAAAAGATGCCCTCTGAACTCAATTTCATTTTCGCACATGTGATCAGCTGTATAACCGCGAAGACAGGTTCCCATGATCAAGCGTCAAAGATCCAGACTGCAATGGCCTATGCACTGCTGAAAGGTCTCCATGTTGATTACGCTCGAGTAATCTTCGATAACCTGATGGAAAGGGTGGAACTGCCAGACCGCCCCACCGTTGTTCCATATCCTCGATTCATCAACGCCTTCTTGAAATAAGGACTCAAGGAGGACTATCCCAAAAAGGGAAACCTAAAGCTCTCCCAAGTCGGCCCTAAGGTCCTCGACTTCAAACCTGTCGCAAACGAGATACGTCTTTCTACACTTTTAACTCTTCTTCGCTCTCCCTCTTCATCTTCAGTGGCTACCTCTATGGCAGCGGTCGACCCAACCGCTGATACCCAGGCCACTACAACTATCTCTTCTAAAAAGAGAAAACAATCTGATTCCACCCTTGGCACCCATAAGTCCAAGAAGATTTCCAAGGGGAAACCCAAGCCTTCCTAGGCGGAAGACACAACGTCCGTCTCTTCATAGGCCACGCTGGACGGTTTCGTGGTACAGTCTGCCACAACTGCTGAAGCCACCCCTTCCTCAACCGTTCCAGTGACTAAATTCACTGAAACTTTCTTGGTTGAGAACCCCCAATCCTCAGCGCCTCAAAGCGCTGCGGAGGTTATTTCCAGCGGATCCAACGCTGACGCTGCTACCATCACCTTCTTCTCAACTGATTTAACTCTATCGATCATTTCGTTTCAGCTAGTCTTCTCCCCTGCTTGAGGTTCAAGCTGAAGCTACTCAACCTTCACCAATAATCCCAGCTGCAAGAGCTGAAGAAATGCAAATAATCCCAGTCTTGAACTTTGATGAGACCGAAGAACAAGCTAAAATAGAAGAAGAACTGCTCTCCCACACCAAAAGACCTTCCTTGGCTCTTCAAAAGACAAGTGTAGATGAAAGAAGAAAGAGAGCAGCGATGATTCATCAACTAGAAGATCATCGTATAGTTCCTCCGCACTTAGGCTGCATGTCAAATCAGGAAATCGCTGAAGCCCTGAAAGCTGAACAAATTCTTGCTGAACGAAAGAAGGCTGAACAAAAAGATAAAGAATATGCCTTGGAACTTGTCCAACATTAAGTCAAGGATCCAGGCCTGAAGAAGTTCTCTGTTGCTGTTCAAAGAAAATTGATAAAGAACGCACATAAGATCAGCCAGGAAAGGACCAAGGTCAGTGACTCCACACTGGCCCGGTGCAAGAAAATGTTCCACTACAGAAGCCATGGATCAAGGATAAGCACTGTGAACATACGAGGGAGAACAACCAACAATGTACCAATTGTCGATGTCCAGATAATCAGAGAAAACAGCTTCTTCAGAACTTGCTGAATGGTTGGAAATGAGAGTCGCAATTCAACGATCCCGCTCATCCTTCAAGACCCAAGTTGAAAAAGCCATAAATAGGCTGATCGACTTGGTAACCTCAGCGGTTGATATTCCTCCTCCTCCACCAACTCAGAAGAAACGAGCTGGTCCAAACAAGAAGAAGACTCCTTCCTCTCCAGGCTCGACAATAAGAAACGAGACAAGGATTGATTTCTCTCGTGAAGAAGTTCTTGGCCCCAACCCTGATCTCTCCGGACTCGACATATCTCTACCTCCCGCTGAAACTTTCCTCCCTGGTAAGGTTATCAGTGATCCGTTTTGTGATCCCATATCTAATCAAGTAACAATGTAAGAACTCCAAGAAATCTTCATTAGATGAGAAAGATACAATATTAGGAATGAGATCCCCTTTCTCTCTCTAAACTCTCTCTCTCTCTAGGAAGTCATCTCTATTTCACACGTATGAGACTTCCACAATGACAACTTGTAAGACTCCTACTTGATTCTCTACACAAGGTATCTATTTATACCTTTGACTATCTCACTTAAGTGTGTTGACTTTGACTCTCAACACCCTTACTTTGACATTTGACTATTACATTTGACTTCTCACAATAATACAACTACACATTAAATCTTGAATACAATTTATGCACTAACAATCTCCCCGTATGGATTCAAGATTTAAAAATTGATGATGATAGTCTTCAGCTCTTTGTGATATTCAGATCTTCAACACTTTAACACTTTAGCTCTTTGAACAGTCTTCCTCTTTGCTTTGAAGGAAGATCAATCTTCGAAAAATAACTCTGAAGAATCTTCAAATAAGCGTTGTCTTCAGAAATCCAAATCGACTGCTTTAGTCTTCAACTGGATCTTCAAAATCAAATAGTCATCAAAATCTTGAAACACAAACTTCATATCTTTAAAGTGTTGGTCAAAGTCTTCAAATAAAATCTTCATCTCTTAGAATCTTCGAATCATTGTAGCACGGATTTTTGCATCTTTGAGAAATATCTTCAGTCTTTGAATATGAATTGGCTTTTGAGCTTTAACGGGTTTTGAGCTTTGAAAACATTCTTTAATGAACTTGAATCTTTGTAGCTTTGAGTATCTGGAACTACATATCTTCACTTCTTCAATAATAACATCTTTGAACTTTTGAACTCTCTTGAATCATCTTGAAACATCTTGAAACATCTTGACTTTTTATCTCGAGCTTCTTGACTTTAACAAAAACTTCTCTTTATCTTGAAATTGAAACTTTCAAGTCTTCTCCCCCTTTTTGATGATTGTGAGCATCATGATCATCAAAATCCTTTTCAATTTCAGCAGTCTTTGAATATATCAATAACAATCTCCTCCTTTTGATCTGATTATCCGTCCATTCCAAAAATATTTATCCGAATCTTTTCAATTTCAGACAATAGTAATGTGGTAACCCTGAAACAACGGATGAATCAGTTGAAATGCCTGTAAGTTGCACGGAGCCACTTAGTACAACGAATGCACTTTGGAAAGAATCTTTTTGATGTTCACTCCTCCAGGGCTTCCATTCAATCATCAAAAAACCACAAAGGAAATTTCTATGAATGTTATGACAAGAAAACATATTCCTTGTGTGTACGTGCAAATGTAGAAATGATTGAAGCAACTTATGCTTGAAAATTAGGCTCAAATTGTGTAAACTGTTGAGACAGCAACAAGTTTTCCACGGACTCAATGTGCATGAATGAAGAGCGAAGGTGGGACAAACTTCCTTCTTTTTCAATATCTAGACCTTCCGATTGAAGATCAGATAGATGATATGCTGCGTCCCCAAGAAAAATTGAAACATTTCTTTGTTAAGAAAGAAATGAGTAGCTAGTGGGGTTAATGCAAGAGTTGACATGGGCTAGTTGCCTGTTTCAATGATGGTCACCAAAGAATGTGAACCAATCAGTAATGTGGCTGCCCGACTCAGAAAGTGGCTGGTGCAGAGTTCTCTTATTCTTTTAACTCTGTTCTCACACCCTCTTTCTGTTTTTAATCCGCTCACTTCTAACCAAACTCTCATTTACATTTTACCTCGGCACAATGAGATACTCAACCGTATGAGTTATCTCCCCCACTCTTTGATTTTGACCCCTCACCCCTCAATCACTCAAGGATAACTTCTTGGGTAGGAAACACTGGTTAACGTGGATCCATAGAAGTTCTTTAATTTCTCACACTGATTCCCATGAAATTTTGTCCTAAAATGTTGCGTTGTTCAACAGTTTAGCTTGAACAATTATGAACATCGGCATTTGATTAACATTGTCATCAGAATGTATGCTCCTCAATAATATCATGAAATATTTGAGCATTTGACGATGAAGAATTCTCAAAACAAGGAAAAGAATGAAATGAATTCAAAAGACTTGTTTGAGAATCTGACAATGTATCAATCAGATCAAATATTAATGACAATCATTAAGGATAATCATGTAAGGTTTAGGGTATCAAAGAATTGAAATATGTTTATATGAACAAATATAAACAATCTTTGAATGAAACGTTTAAGCTCTTACGCTGAAATGAATATGATGCTCAACAAAATTTGAAATCAAGCGGGAGTATTACCATCGAAAAATTGTTTTGTTTTGAGACATGGTAATAACAAAGTCAATAAGAAGTTGTACCAGTGTGTATGAATACTTGAAAGTATATAGAAAAGATAATACGCAAGTATTAATCTTTAGAAACACACGGTCAGAAATGATGTAACGAGAATCCAAGATCTATATATATATATATATATATATATATATATATATATATATAGAGAGAGAGAGAGAGAGAGAGAGAGAGAGGAAGGTTCAAACGAGGAGCGTACCAATTTAAGAGAACGTGAGGAGCACTCCCATGCTTCTGATCACATATGATTTACAACGCTAAAAAATCGGACATAATCGAATTTTCGCGCAAAAGTAGCGCGACTTGGTTCGCGACGCGTGCAAGTCGCGGATCATTAATGATCCACAACTGCCAATCACATGTGATCCATAACTGTCGATTCTCATCCAGATCAGTTGTGAATCACATGTGATCCACAACTGCCAATCACATGTGATTCATAACTATCAATTGCTCCTCACGTTCTCTTAAATTGGTACGCTCCTCGTTTGAACCCGCCTCTATATATATATATATATATATATGAAAAACATTTAAAATCGCACTTCTAAAATTCATAAAATCTGTTTGAGAACCGAGAAGTGGTTTGAACATTTAAGAAAATATTTTTCATGATTGAAAGTCGTTCTTCTTTCAAACAATCTCAGATTAAGTTCAGAAGATACTTACAGTGAAATGTTTAAGCTCCCCCTCAAATCATGATAGACTGATTAAAAAATCAGATAAGCTCCCCCTCAAAATCTACAAAAGATCTTAACTAAAACAAAATTAGTATGTATAGCAATCAAAGTCTAAAACAATGAAGTACGAGTTCTAAACTTATGTGTTTAGAAGTCAAACTCGTTGAAGTGTGGGTTTTGAACTGAATTATTCAGAAACCATAAATCTTTTATGTTCAGGTTCTAAACTGATGTGTTTAGAAACCATAATCTTTGCTCCCCCTTAATGGCACAAGTACTCTTCAAAAAATCTACACCGCTTCTCTTCTGTTTTTCAGTCATGTGTATGATATATGTTTCCAAATCTGCACAACAAATGATGAACCTGCAAAAACAGATTAAGCAGATTTTGGTACCCAACGGTACTTGGGTCCTAGTGTGTTATATGTAGTTCTTTTTGAAGAAATATTGTAAGTACCGTACCAATAAGAAGTAAAATCTTTATGCACAAAATCATTTGATCCACAGTAAGAACAACAAATTTTCTTATGTGCCAACCTAATCAGATGATTTGCGAAATGAATAGGATTAGGTTTATCAAAAAATTTACCTTTCGGAGTGTTGTTCTTCTTGGCATTTGATGTGGAAGCAGATGATTCTGGTACATCATTCTTTGAAGGTGTTGTACCTTTAACTCTCCATTCCATCTTCACAGGCTTGTAGATAGGTGTATTTGAATCAACGAAAGATTTAGAATTAGAACCTTTAGAACTTTGAACTTGAGTTATCTTTGACTTTTTACTCTTCTTTCTTTTCTCTAATGGTGGTTTCTTAGTGTTTGAACACTCACCTTTACCAAAAATACTTGAAGGTTTTTCATTTGTAATGATAAAATCAGTATGGTCCGGAAGCTTCGTTGAGAAATCAAATGAACAATCTTTGCCTTTGTCAGTTTCCTTTGGACTTGACTTGGTTTCGAAAATATGATCATTAGGCACAAAATCACAATGAATCAGAATCGACATTATGAACTTTAAAATCCATTTTAAATTCAAATTTAGTCCATGTTTTGAAAGCATTTTCTCTTCGTTCTTTTGCCAATTCTTTTTCTAATTCAGTCACATCTTGAGAAAGCATAATTATTTTCTCTTCAAATGACTGTCTTTCAATGTCAAATACAACTTTTTCATTTTCAAATTGTTCACGTTCAAGATTTAAAACTTTCTCAAAATCCGATATTTTTCTTTTATCATTGGAAAATTTTCTTTCCTTTTCCAATTCAGTTTCTAATATCATGATCCTTTGAGAGAGTTCAGAAATCTTTTTCTCAAAACAATTTGTTTCATTAATGAAATTGACCTTTTCCTTTTCAAATTGTGTATGCTCGAAGAGAAGAATATTCTCAAGATCTATCACTTTCTTAGACAGTTGGAGACATTTTTGATCAATTTTTTGTTTAGCATCAAAAATGGCTTTTGATGAAACCTAGAACTTTTTGATCAAATATTTTTCAATTTGAACAATCTCCTTTTCCACCTCATCTTTGAAACTAGAGGATATTTCCTTAAAGCTATTTGAATAAACAGCTGAAAGGAGATCATTTTCATATTCCCATTTGATCCTTTGTTCTAAAATGGAGATCTCAAGTTCAACAATTCTCCCTTCTAGAACCAATGTTGGAACATATTTCTTAGTTTCAAAGACTTGTTCGGTGGTTGGCTTTGTAGAACATATATCAAAATAGTTGTTTGGAAGTGGTTTATTTAGATTGTTGAGAGTCTTCTCCGTCTCACGAGTATAACAAAATCGAAGTTGTATATGAGTTGTTAAAGATCTTTTTTCTTGTTTCCTCTTCTAAAGTTTCCTTTACACCTGTCCAAGGAATTTCAAACTCGAGCCAATATCGTGCATATCTTAAACATTTGAAATTATACAATGTCGGTAATGTAAAGATAGCTTTGGCCAAATGTTTGGGGTTTTCGTAACCAAGTCCCCAATATTTATTGACATTGCTTACAAGTCTTGGCTTGTTCATATAAATTGTTTGATCAGTTTAACCTCTCAAGTACAACGTCTTTTCCAAATCTTCAATTTTGTTTAAAAATTATGTATTTTGATTTGAAAGATTTGTCAAAGATAATTCACTTTCATTATTCTTTTCTTCTAATTCTTTGATTTGTTTGTTTAATTCAGATATTTGAGAATCAGAAGATTTCTTATCCTTTTCAAACTTTTCTTGAAAAACTTTTGCCTTTTGTTCATTGATAGGCGGATTCACACCCCCTAAATCTTACCGCAAGTGTACGGGTCGAAATCAAGTAATAGTACAAAAAGTACGAGTATCGAACACATCGAACTAGGAACTAAGTATCACAATGACTATAAACTCTATTAACTGAACGGTCGCAAATTGAGTGGTTGGTACGACTTAATTAATTGCAAGTAAACAAATCACAAACGGCACAGTAAACAACTTCGGAAACTTTGATATAGAAAACAGTTGAGGGTTGGAGATCCTAAGGTTTTCACGAACGAACATTTAACTTAAAACAATTACCAAGTTATTCCCTTTAATGAATACCCAATCTCGAAAATCACCGTTGTTCTCTCTCAAGCAACAGCAGGTTTTATTTTGAAGACACAAGCTTTATCTCTCGATCTTAACTTATGACACTCAAAACATATTAAAAACAAGATTTAACCGGGTCTAAATCTTACACTGGTATATCTCTATCCAATTTCTCACCTTAGGCATGCAATTTCTAGTTCTAGTTAACAATTAATTCTCTCAAACTTAACTGAAAACAACAAAACAATTGGAAGCTAGCTAAACTCACAAAAGCATTAAAAACCAAATTACATGCTTCATTAAAATAGGAAAACTGATAAAAGTATCACGTCATTTGTTCATAGGTTTAAAACAAAATCACTCCAACCCCCAACATCTACAGATTAGTTCATGTTGGTGGTGGATACAAACATAAGAGAAGGAATGGAAACAATGAATGCAAACATAGTAAACGTGAACTTGTTGAATGTAATGGTGAACTCCCTTCTCTCGGCTCTAATCCGCTTCGCGTCGTGACTTCCTCCTTGATCGATCCTCTATCGTGGCTCTAAAAGCTCCGAAAAACCTCTGAAAATCGCCCCTAGTCACTGCCGTTCGTCGTGTGTGAGATATGACCTAAATTCCGGAAAACGCCAAGTTATACCAAACGAACAGAGGGTTGCGCCGCTTTGCCCGCGACTTGAAAACCGCGTGGAAAACCGCGCGGTTTTCTGATGCTCTCCGGGTCAGGTTTGTTTCGTTGTTCGGGCACGGGTCTTGGGCTTGGATCTCGGGCTTCCGTTGGCTTCGTTTTGTACTCGTTTTGGGCTCTTTTTCGCTTCTTTTCTCGATGATTGCCTCCTTTTAGATTACCTGCACATTTCACTTGATAAAACATCAAATTCCGTCTATTTGCTTAAATACAAGCCAATCTCATTGGTTTCAGGACCGAAAATAACGCCAAAAACTGGCGTTATCAACAACCCCAAACTGAGCGTTGCTTGTCCCCAAGCAAATTAGCGATAAAATAGAATAAAAGCACACCTCAGTGAAATAATAACTGCACAATTCCCAATCGGTCCCATGTAATGCACTGGTGATTTCCCATACTTGTGAATGTCTACCTCACTCTCGCCTCATTCTTATTCTGTTTGATCTATGGCCTTCCATTGTGAGTTGAACTCGTGACTGCTCTGATTCCATTAAGGTTGTACTAGGTCCAAACATACTAAGGAAAACATTTCGCCTCGACCCTAACTCACGGGGGACTCTCATTTCACTCGAACCTAGGTCATCGCACATGTTGTCATGTATATGGAAGTTATGTACAAGAATACTCGAAGGTCACATAACAACTCTAATGAAAGACGCATAAATGTCCAAAAAGTTGATCTCAGAAGGGAATCAAGTAGCAAGACAGGGAATATTGGTAAAGGTGGTCGTATACCGTAATCATATTTTCAAGAAGATCATCCATGTCTTTACCAGGGTTGTAACGGGGCTAGGGTTATGGCTGAGAAACGAAGGGTAAATGGATCGAAATTCCTCGGTGTGTCAATCTTTAGCAAGTCTGAACTTTCTTGCTTCACATTCTATCATTTGGCCCTCTTTATCACTACTGGAGTCGCTTTGACTCTCTTATTTGATTGGGGCAACATTGGCCCTCTTTTCTAACTTTTGGGTTAAAGTGCACCCAAATTATTCATGTGACTGGCCTGTACTATTTCTTTTCTGTTCTATCTTTCGCTGTTCGTTACCGCCTCTGATTGACACACTTTCGGATACGGGTTGGCTAAAGCTTTTGGTTCGGGTTTAATGGTGGTTTTGAAATGAATTGGGTGAGTGTTTGGCTGCAAACTGGGTTATGGAAACACACAAAAGGGGTCAAAGGGGGCGATAGCTAAAAACAGGTTAACATACACACAATGCCTGGAATCATCTCTCAAGGTCCACACGATAAGGTCTACTATACCCCTACCAAATATCCCGATGGTTGTCTTTGCTACTCAATGCAATATTATAGCGAGATCACTCTATAATCACGACAAGGAATTAGAAAAAGTGTATACGAATTAGGTGTTTGAATCCCTCAAAATGAAAAACGTCTTTTAGGCTCAAATCTCACTATTGGGGTGGTCTCCACTAATGTCCCTAGTCATGTCTTTTCCCAGTCCTTCCCTAATGGTCACGTTGCTATCACAAGGTTCTTCCCACAATGGTCGGTCTCAATCATCCAAAACAAAAATTATATCTAAAATGATCTAGACACTCAAAAGTGTAGGAAGTCTACGTGCATAAACGTGGGCCCGATTGGGCAACCCCAAACCTTACCCACACATTGTCCCCAATGTGCAAGTAAAGTTGTAGGCGAAGCGACACAACTCATTGTGCAGTTATTACAGTCATCAAGCAGGAAAGGTAGACATTAACATATTATATCAAAAAGCGGGCCCAAAGTTTTTCAAAACGGGGCACCCCAAACCTAGGCCGTGGCCTAGGTTTGCCAACTAAAGCCAACCCCAAACCTCGGTGAAACCGAGGTTTGCACAGGATTAAAAGTGAGTGTGTAGATGTGGAAAGGTGAGGCAACCCCAAACCTAAGTGCAACTTAGGTTTGTTGAGTCTCGTTTAACTAATAAGGAACACAACATCATACACCACTTGTTAACATAAAGATTTAGAGCATACCTGTTTGCCCGGACGAAAAAGATTCTCTTGCAAAAGATTTGAGCGAATGGTCAGAGAAGATGGAGAGAGAACGCAAAAACAAAAGAAATCAAAGCAAAAGACGAACGAAAACAAGGAAACAAAACACACAAAGCAAGAAAGGAAAAACCAACAGAGAGCTGCGCGGTTTGGAGCGCGGCTTGCAAGTCGCGGCCAAAACCGCGTATGTCTCTGTTCCATTTTAATTTTTTTTTTGTAAATAAAACACTCCAAAACATAAGTAATAAAACAAAACGCAAACCTCGGTGGGTTGCCTCCCACCCAGCGCCTTGGTTTCGGTCGTGGCTCGACCTTCCGTCTGATCATTCCTTAGGCTTTTCATGATTGTACGGCTACTCTTCAACTTGACCTCGTACCTTCTCGAACATTTTGAACACCGCTTTCTCACCGCCAACCCTCAGGGTCATTTCGCCTTCTTCCATGTCGATCAACGCTCTACTCGTGGCCAGAAAGGATCTTCCCAATATCAGCGGGACCTCTATATCTTCATCAATATCCAGCACCACGAAGTCCATCGGAAAGTAGAACTTGCCAACCTTGATGAGCACATCCTATATCACTTCATATGGGTACACTATAGATCTATCCGCGAGCTTAAGAGTCATGTATGTTGGCTTCACCTCTCCCAAGCCAAGTTTCCTGAAAACAGATAAAGGCATTAAGTTAATACTCTCTCCTAAATCACATAACACTTTATCAAACTTAAGCTTCCAAATTTGAATAGGGATTAAAAAACTCCCTGGATCCTTAAGCTTCGGGGGAAGCTTGTTCTAGATGATCGCACTCTACTCTTCAGTAAGTGCAACTGTCGCGTGGTGTTCGACTGCCCTCTTCTTGGATAAGATATCTTTCATGAATTTGAGATATGTTGGCATTTGGGCAAGTGCTTCTGCGAAGAGAATGTTGATGTGTAGCTTCTTGAACATGTCAAGGAACTTCTTGAATTGTTCCTCATCTTTATGTGCCTTTACTCGACTCGGAAACGGTAGCGGTGGCACATATGGGTTGACTACCGGCTTCGATGGAGGTGTCATTTCTTTTTTCCTTTGGCTTTTCCTTCATCATACCTACTTCACCGGCTTCCATTCCATCCATATCTACGATCTCCACATCTTGCCTTTTGGGCTCGGTTTCCTTTGATGACGCTTCTCGTGTAGGCTCATTGATCCGATCCTTGCCATTTCTCAGATAAATTGCTTTGCACTCCTCCCGGGGTTTCCTTTCGGGTTGACTTGGAAATGTCCCGGGGACTCGGTTTTGTAGGACTTCAGAAATTTGCCCCACTTGTCTTTCAAGGATCTTGATGGATGCGGTGTTCTGATCAGTAGCCGCCTTAACCGTGTTAACCGTGTTAACCGTGCTCTCTAACTCTCCAACCGTGCCATCCATCTTTGCCATAAACTTCATCATCATATCCTCCAGTCCCGGTTTCTTCTCCCCAGATTGTCCCTCATTGAAATTCCTTTGGTTGAAACCTGGCCAACGGTAAACATTGTTAGCATTAGAAGGATTAGAAAAGTTAGAATTATTACCTTGTGGTTGTTGACCGGGTAGACTCCATGAGAAGTTAGGGTGTTTCTTCCACCCCTCATTATACGTGTTCGAGAAAGGGTCGTTCCTCGGCTGGTTATTCCGGTTCTGTAAAAACTGAACTTGTTCAGGTTCTTCCGGACAGCCACCTTTCAGATGATTCGTGATTGCATCTAGTTGAGCTTTTATCACCTTCAACTCATCATTTTCTTGCACACTAGAGACCCTTCTAACAAATGATCTCGGAGTAGAAAATCTATGCTTAGCCAAGTTTTCGATTAAATTGCATGCCTCTTCATAGGATTTATCCATTAGAGCTCCACCCGCTGCAGCTGTAATATCATTTTTGAACTGCGGGTGAAGTCCACTAAAGAAAGTTTGTATAATAACCCAACTGTGCAATCCATGATGAGGGCACTTCTTTAGCATGTCTTTATACCGCTCCCAAGCCTCATATAACGTCTCTTGGTCCCATTGAGCGAAATGGGTGATCTCGGCCATGAGCTCGGCGGTTCTGCTTGGTGGAAAGAATTTCTGAAGGAAAGCAGCCTTCAGTTGCACCCAGGTGGCGATCGAGTCCGGTTGGATACTCTCGGTCCATGTTTCGACTCGGCCCTCGAGAGAAAAACTGAATAGCCTCAGCTTGATCGCATTCTCCTCCATCCCATTGATCTTGAACGTATTGCAAATCCGTTCAAATGCACGAAGATGTGCATGGAGATCTTCAGTTGGTGCTCCCCCAAACTGATTCTGTTGTACCATCACGATGGTACTCGGCTTGATCTCGAAATAATTTGCCGCAGTGGTGGGTGCTTGGACTCCTATGCGTGTGGCTGCCACATTTGGATCGGCAAACGACCGCATAGGACGTCTCTCGGGAGGAGGTGGAGGTGGATCATTGCGAGGAGGTCTCTCGTCACCCATCTTCAATTGCCTTTGAGCTTTAGATGCTTTTCTTATCTGACGGGCGGTTCTTTCAATCCCCGGATCGAGTGGTTCGATTTCCTTCCCTCGGGTCTTCCTAGGCATAAACCAATTAGTACCTGAAAAGAAAGTAGGCAAAATTAGCAATCCAAAAACTGAAAGTGATGAAATAAAATAACAGGAAAAAAAATGTTTAATGTAGTAGCGCTTATAGCTGGTAGTGCTATCAGTTGCAACTAGTTCCCCGGAAACGGCGCCAAAAACTTGATAGGCGGGTTCACACCCCCCTAAATCTTACCGCAAGTGTACGGGTCGAAATCAAGTAATAGTACAAAAAGTACGAGTATCGAACACAGGGAACTAGGAACTAAGTATCACAATGACTATAAACTCTATTAACTGAACGGTCGCAAATTGAGTGGTTGGTATGACTTCATTAAAAACATTAAAAACCAAATTACATGCTTCATTAAAATAGGAAAACTGATAAAAGTATCACGTCATCTGTTCATAGGTTTAAACCAAAATCACTCCAACCCCCAACATCTACAGATTAGTTCATGTTGGTGGTGGATACAAACATAAGAGAAGGAATGGAAACAATGAATGCAAACATAGTAAACATGAACGTGTTGAATGTAATGGTGAACTCCCTTCTCTCGGCTCTAATCCGCTTCGCGTCGTGACTTCCTCCTTGATCGATCCTCTATCGTGGCTCCAAAAGCTACGAAAAACCTCTGAAAATTGCCCCTAGTCTCTTGTTAAATTGTTGAGTTATTAGAGCAAGATATTGAGCAAAAGCTTTAATGTCATCATCCTCTGATGAGCTTTCCTCTGTTTCACTCTCTGCAACCAAACTTTTCTTTCCTTTCTTTTTAACGGACTTTTATTTCTTTTTCTCTCTGTTTGAACTCTCTCTGTTGGACTTATCTGATGTGGTTTTCTTAGAATCAGAAACTAAAGCGATTGGGCCAGCAATGGTGGATTTGCCTTTTTGCTTGACAACATCCTTCTCTTGTGTGGCCAAAGTGCCATACACATCTGTTAGAGACCATGCATCTAAGTCCTGGTTAGCTTGTAAAGACATGGACAAATTTAACCATTCATCATTCAAACTTTTCAAAAACAGAACATTGTTATCTTCCTTCGACCTGACAACCCCACATTTTTTGCATTTGTTGATCAATACATTAAATCTGTTGTAGGTTTGTTGTAAGGTTTCCTCAGGAAGTGCCTTGAAATCGTTGTATTCATTTATACATTGGGTCCTTCTGTTCTTTTGGGTCTTGATACCACCCTCAAGTTGGTTAAGAAGTTGATCCCAGATTTCCTTAGCAGTAACACATGAATCTAGTTCTTGAAATATTTCGTTTGGAATGGCCATTATCAGTAGTCTAACTGCTTTAAGATCATTTTCCATTTTTAGATTTTCTTCATCAGTAAAACCTGTGGTTTTAATCTCATAATGAGCTGGAATCTCAGCAGTAGTTCCTGTTGCGGGTACACGAGGAACAAAAACCATGGGTTGGTATGGTCCATCCGTGACAGATCGCATTAAGTCTTTATCCATACCATCGAAAAAGTTAACCATCTTGATCTTCCACTGAGCATATTCATCTCTCAGAAGAGTAGGAGGTTTTGTTAAAGAACCAGCAGTATAGATAGCATTTATACCGTTGTTCGCCATTTTTGAGAAAAACAGAGTACCGCTTTTACAAAAAGAGTTTCAACTAGAAGATGAGTTTTAAACAGTAACCAATGGAACAGTAACTTTTGAGAGAAACGTTTAAACTAAACTAGAAAGCTTTAAACACAGTTATATGAGCTATGAAGGCTTGTTTAGACTAGAAAGCAGTAAAAACATAGTATATAATGAAGCTTTTAAAGACACACATACACAATCAACAACAATGAGTCAACCTTGGTAGATTGGATCGTTTGGTTTAAGAAAACCAAAGAAGCTCTGATACCAATTGTAGGTTCCCAGATTCACGTTGTATCACGATAATGGTAAAGAAATAGACAGCGGAAGCATATTAAATAAAGCCATTAAAGTGAGTGATTGTGTAAACGATAAAATGAACTGTGAGAATCAAATGTAGAACAGTAAATGATAACAGGATCAGATGTAAAAACTGCTCATATATTGATAATGAATCACACCAAAAACACGTTCAAGTGTGTTCGGAAATCTCACAAGACAACAGTATCGTACGGAGGTAGTGCTCGGGATTTCAGCAGTGTGTGCTTTTACAATTGTGGAAAACTATTCTTCCAAAAGCTTACAATTGTTTGTTCCACTACCTCACTATATATAGCTTGATAAAACGTAGACAGTGTACTATCGTACCCTGGAATGACACGTGGAAAGTGTGTCTCCAATCTTTAGGGCATACGTGGAAAGTATGGACACATGTCTAACACTTAGGATTTCCTACGCGACTTAGGCTGACAGACGTCTTCAATTCACCAGAGCTCTTTCGCAAGAGCTCTGTTGGTCTTCTGTTAAACACTTGTTCTTCTGTTGGAAGTCTTCGACAGAGCTCTGTTGAGCTCTGTTGGTTTTCTTGAACTTCTTCTAAGTCTTCTGTCTGATCTCTGTTGGTCTTCTGTCTTGAAATATTTTCAATACTTTTACATAACAGATACTTGGGGCTAACACCGCCTTTTAGATTACCTGCACATTTCACTTGATAAAACATCAAATTCCGCCTCTTTGCTTAAATACAAGCCAATCTCATTAGTTTCAGGACCGAAAATAACGCCAAAAAGTGGCGTTATCATTCATCACTAACTTTTGAGTTGAACTCAAGTTCTTCAACCTTTCTTTCCAAAGCTTTGATTTTGTCTCGTGTACGAACAGGTAATTGCATAAGGCAATACATCTCATCTTCTAAATAAAAATAAAGCATTGTTACCTGAAAAGATTAAAAATGATCGTTGTCAGATACTTCGTGAGAAGTAGAATTATGCACACACGATAATCAGAGAAAAATCGATTAAAGTCAGAAAAATATCCAAAATTAAAATTTGAATAACAAATTATAAAATTTGTCGTTCAAAAATTAATTTTGAAAAATTAATGCGGAATATTGGACTTTAAATCGGCAAACCTGCAAAAAGTAAGAAAAATATATCAGTTTCGATCAAAAGCAGATAAAAATTGATAAAACAGACAAAAAAATGAGAAAATACTAAAAATAGGGACTAAAAATAACAAAATACGAAACTAAAGATTCAAAGGACTAAAAATGAAAAATTCTAAAAGATTAAAAATCTAGGGACTAAAATAGTAAACACTTAAAACACTAAACAACAGGGACTAAAATTGAAATAAAACTAAACTTAAAACTACAAGGACTAAAAATGTAATTAACCTAAACTACAAACTAGAGGGCTGGAACTGACAAAACCTAAAAGTATTAACTTTGGTACTGTTCATCATCTCCATGTTCACGACGATCTGATGATTTTTAAAAACGATATATCTTTCAATTTTCAACCAAAATCAACGATTTTTGTTGAGTTGTGCTTCTTAATCAACAACAAATCGAATGCAATAAGTTGTTGTCGATCATGCAGCGAAGAATCAAGCCTCGTTTTTCCGGTTAAAAGATTTTCAGGCGAGAAAGCTGCTGTGTTGTACGATTAGGAAGCCTTGTCGGACAGCACTTGACCGACTAGAAGTTGTGTACGACTTTCAGAGAGATGAACGAGATTTGTCCGACTAGAAAAATCGTCCGACTAGAAAACTCGTCCGACTAAAATTCGTAATGGTGTCCGACAGTTATGAACGAGTGGGACAAAAGCTATCCGACAATGATGAACACCCGACAGTTATGAACACCGGCCAGAAAAATGCAGTTTTCGGCGAAATGCGGTTTTCCGGCGAAGTCTTTCAAGCACCGTATCTCACTCAAAAATCGACTATTTTCAAAACTAAACATTGTATATTGCTCGATTTTGCATCACTAACAGACCTGTGATGTTTAAAACAACCATAACATGCTAGAAAAATAAATCGATCACCATGAATTTGACAACCATGAAGAACATACTGTCGACTTTATGTAACTGTGAATCGATAATATCTTGATGATTCTTCAGACCTGAAACTTGCAAACTTATCAGAAACACTATTAAAATCGATTTGCAACAATTAACACATCTGAATCACACTAGATCTGCAATGAATCGATCATCATGTTTAGAATTTTCCGATGAACAGTTAAAACCTAAAACAAAATTTCAAAATCACAATTTTGTGTTTAATATCAATGAAAAACGAATTTGTGATTCAAAATATGTTTTAGAAACAGATTTGTTCACAGGAAGTAATCCAAAACACAATGATTTTCCAAAATTCTTGGAATTTTTCAAGAAAAATAACAAAACCTCAAAAACTTTGACAAAAATCTCTTCAATTTGTGAATAATCGGGACTGATTTGGCTCTGATACCACTTGTGATCCCAGATCTAATCAAGTAACAATGTAAGAACTCCAAGAAATCTTCATTAGATGAGAAAGATACAATATTAGGAATTAGATCCCCTTTTTCTCTCTAAACTCTCTCTCTAGGAACTCATCTCTATTTCACACGTATGAGACTTCCATAATGACACCTTGTAAGACTCCTACTTGATTCTCTACACAAGGTATCTTATTTATACCTTTGACTATCTCACTTAAGTGTGTTGACTTTGACTCTCAACACCCTTACTTTGACATTTGACTATTACATTTGACTTCTTACAATAATAAAACTACACATTAAATCTTGAATACATTTTATGCACTAACACGTTCGGCATTTTCTTCTATGACTTCAATGGTCGTGAATGCTTTCAGCGCATCTCTGAGTTATACAAAACTCCAATCGAACAACTCAGAGATCTTCTCTACTGGTGCAAATACAGACGCAGTCTACCTGGAACATTCCTGAAGCCCCACATCTACCACGAAGCTAAGAAAAGACGGGAACAGAGAGTCACAATCCCTGATTGGATGATTCCAGAGAGTGATACTCTTGATGAACTTATTGTCAAGAAAGAACTTCTAATTTTTCCACTTCCCCCTGTAACCTTTACGAAGTTAATGAAAAGTTTCAATGAAGTACTAGAAAAGATCCCTGAAACCAGTAAATGGGACACGCATTTTACGAGTTCTTTTTATCCTTATGTTTTCTTACTTAGCAATTTTCCTTTATTGCTCTGTCATCATCAAATAGAGAGAGATTGTTGATCCAAACCCTCAGTGATTTGATAATGACTCTGAGAAACACTTAGTGAAAATTGTAAGTAGACAATATGTATTAATGTTTTGTCATCAAAGAATATATACTAAGTCTGTTTAGTATCGCTGATGGAAAACATGTCAGCGAACACTGTACAGCAGTGAGTCCTGAGCCTGTTCAGTCTCACTGATGATCGCTGATAGTTTGTATTGTTTACTTATGATCCCTGAAGACAAGATTCACGTCAACCATGTTCAACACTGAAATCGAAGACCAAGATGAAGAACAAGCGACTAAGTCTACTAGTGACCTGATGCGGATATCAGCGAAGCCAAGACCTGTCCATCCAACGTGAAGTTTCAAGTAGAAGACTTCAGCGAACGCTGAACTTTATCATTCGCCGATAAAGATTCATTTAGTGAACGCTGATCTTGAAGCCTCCTCTACAAGCAACTTGTGTATTATCCCCTTGCATGCCTCCGTACAATTTTGTCAGAATAGACATCCCTTTTGCCCAGAATCGTACAACCAACTCTGCTACTACACTGTTCATCATGCGGCCACTAGGTTGTCTACTGAAGCTGCCACGTATAAAGATGTACTGTTTTGCATTAAATGCATGCAGTATATAAAGGAAACCATACTTCATTCTTGAAGTGGCTTGCCTTCTCTCACTGAACCTCTGTGTGTAAGAAAATTATCCTTAGTTTTCTTAACTCCTTTCTCTCTATATTTCTAGTGCAAGAAATTTGTGTGTTCTCATAGTTTGTTTAGATTAGGTTTTTTTAACTTGATCTTTTTCCGCAACAAACTGTAAATTGTTTGATACTTATCAATAAACAATTTAGAAAGGTAAAAAATTTGTGTTTGTATTCAACCCCCCCCCCCCCCCCCCCCCTTCTACAAACTTGTATAACCCTTCGGGACCAACAGAAGTTTCACTTCTCATCCACCTGTAACCTTTGTTAAAGTATCGACATATCAACTTCCAATAAGCATCCTCAAATATAGAGACATGATACACATTATGACTTTCCCATAATCTCATCGAGCATAACCAAATCATACACTATCTCTCCAACTCCTTCCATAATTTCGACGGATCCAAAGAAAACGTGGTTCAATTCCACCTTTCACTCGAACACCCCACCCTTTTCTATGGGGACGTCTTCCGCATCAACTGCCCCCTCCTCAAACTCAAGGCTCAGAAGTCTCAAGCTTTTGAACTGTAACACCCTAAAAATCAGGGCTAAATTAAACCTCAAATTTATACCAAGATTTAATCATAAAACTTTTGTAAACACCAGTTTCTATTAGGTAATCATCAAATCATCCATTGATCTTGAACATAATAGAGATTACATATGATTGATGCACTTTCTCTCTCTAGAATGCTCTCACTTCTCTCTCTAGAAATATTACAATTAAGATCATTTACTTTGCTTAACAACTAAGATAAAGCTATTTATATCTCCTAATTACAAAGCTTTAAACACTAAATCTAGTTTGACTTTACATGACTTTGACTATTTTGACTACTACTTTGACTTTACAATGTTTGACATTATACAAGACTTTAACAATAAATCTTGAATACAATAATGCTCTAACATTCTCCCCCTTTGGATTCAAGATTTAAAAAATATAGCAGCAGTCTTCAGATCTTGATCTTCAAAACTTTAACTATGACCACTTTGTACTTTGAAGCTTTGGCACTCTTCAAAGAGTTGAATCTACACAAGGATGCGAAGCCTTCACATTTTTGAATATTTAGGTGTAAGCACAATCCGAGTCTCTCAGATCTAAGATAACCATATTCAAAAACACTTCAGACTTCACATGATCCGAAAACTTCAACTTTGAGCAATCCGAATCCATATATGAGTGATTCGAAAACATCTTTGTCTTTCACAATGTAAAGTCAATCTTCTTCAAAACTATCTTCATCTCTTTGACCTTGAATTGTTTTCGACATGAAATTGAATTAAACATTTCTCCCCCTTTTTTGATGAATGTGAGCATCATGATCATCAAAAACCTTTTTCAATTTCAGTCGCGTCTCTAAGTATCACTAACAATCTCCTCCTTAATGAATAATCTTGCTCCCCCTCAAAATAAGAATTCTGGAGCAATTTGTTTTCTCCCCCTGAAAGTATGCATATATTTTATTAAAAAAATTCATTTCAAATACAGTGCTTTAAGCAAAACATTTATACAAGGAAAATAAAATTGATTGAACTACATTTTATAACTACTAACATTTGATCATTTGAAAACTTTACAAAAGAAATTCAACTTAATGAAATTTAACAGATTTTTTTATTCAAATGAAATCAAATGCATGTGTTTGGATTCGAAAACAAGTCATCATTGCATATCAAGTTAAAAATGTTCAGTTTCAACCTCTTTATTAAATCTATTTGGTGTGCTAGCATGTGAAATCTGATTAGCTACAAGCATATGCAATTCTAAAACATATAAGAATACTTTGCACTACTCACACTCTTTGTCCAAAATCAGGATTTTCACAAATTTACGGGTTTATCGCGACTTTGTATTATCCCTAAGTTTCAAGAGATGTGCTCATTGGCATCTTTTATTTTGTGCACATTGGCATCTTTTCTTTTTGTGCACATTGGCATCTTTTAATCAAAAAGTTTAGTAAGAATAAGATACACCGTTAAACATGACTTTCTATCTGGTTCTATAGTAGGATTTGGGTTAGCAGATCCCAGACCAGTTGGCCTTAGGTGCTAGGTGTCGAGTACCCCTTGGAACTTAATTTCCCAAACCAGAAAGGCCACATCGATATATCTTAAACCCATTTGTACTAGTAGAACATGGCTTTCTATCTGGTTCTATAGCAGGATTTGGGTCAGCCGATCCCAAACCAGTTGGTCTTAGGGACTAGGTGTCGAGCACCCCTTAAGACTTACTCTCCCAAACCAGAAAGGCCACAGGTACAAACTTTCAAACTAAATGATAGTGTAAAATTTAATCTCAATCACTTGGTTCTAAAACATAGTGCTTCTCCCATATTTTCATTTCCATCCATCATTCTGGCATTTAGGCTTTTTGAGCATTATATCTTATATAAGTCCAGATTCACATAACTTTGAGCATTCAGCATAATTTCATTCATGTTTTGCTGACCTTTCGATTTATTTCAGAAGTGAAAGATGAAACAAATATAACTCAGATAATACAAAAACACTTGTAAAATCACCTTTGACACACATTTCATTCATTGAATGAAAATTGAAAAATTTCATCTCATTGAATTAAATTTGTAAAGATTCAAACATTCAAAGCAGTAGAAATAAAACATAATGCAATGTTACCTTTCACCACTTGTTCCTTGAAACAGAAAGATGTGACAGTTAAGGATATCACCTGAGAAGTATGAGTTCTAAACTGATTTGTTTAGAAGTCTTAGTCTTTGAAGTACGGGTCCTGAACTAAATTGTTCAGAAGCCATAGTCGTTGAAGCACGAGTTTTGAACTGAAATGTTCAAAAGCCAAAAATCTTTGCTCCCCCTTAATGGTACATATCCTCTTCAAAAAATTTACCGCTTCTCTTCTGTTTTCAATCATGTGTGTGGTATATATGTAACATTCAGCACAACACATGAAGAACCTACAAAACAGATTAAGCAGATTTTGGTACCCAACGGGACTTGGGTCCTAGTGTGTTAGGTGTAGATTTCTTAAAAGGAATACTGTAAGTACCGTACCAATAAGAAGTATAATCTTTATGCACAAAATCATTTGACCCACAATAAGAACAGCAAATTTTCTTATGTGCCAACCTAATCAGATGATTTACAGAATGAATAGGATTAGGTTTAGCAGAAGAATTACCTTTTGGCACATTGTTCTTCTTGGCATTTGATGTGGAGGTAGATGATTTTGGCACTTCTTTCTTCGGAATTGTTGTGCCTTTGACTCTCCATTCCATCTTCACCTTCTTGAAGACTGGAACTCCTTCAGTTTTGGAAGTATTAACTTTAGGCACTGATGGTTTATTATCTGATTTATCAAACAAAGGATTATAGAAGAGATTAGTTGAACGAATCTGATCTTTTGAGAAATCAGTTGATCTATTAAATTGTTTAGAAGGAATGTTTTTAAAACTTGAACTTGAAGCAGTTTTAAAAGAGCATTCAGAATCATTTGATTAAAAATTGAGTCCGAAAGATAGTATCATGACTGGCCTGCTTTGAGACATCAAATTTAAAAATGATGTCTTCAAGTTCTTTGACTTTGTTTGTCAAAACATTTTTCTCTTTAGAAATTAGATTAAATTTCTTTTGGAGATCAGATTTTATCAATTGATCCTTCATAATACCAGCTGATAAACCAGATAATCTTTTGGTAAGATTAAGAGTAGCATCTTCAAAATATTTGAGTTCCGATTCAAAATCTTTTTATAAGAATTTTCTTTTATCAGTTATCTCTTTGAAAGTTTCCATATTTTTCTTTTTAAGAGTTTTATTTTCCTTTTCAAGGAGAGTTTTCTTTTCCGTGAAATTTTTTCTTTCCTTTTCCAAAAGATTTTCTAATTCAGAGAATTTCCCAGAAATTTCATTACTTTTGATCTCAAAAGATTTGCGTTCAGTGTCAAAATCAGCTCTTTCTTTTTCGAGTTTTTCTTTTTCTAAAAATAAAACTTTCTCAAAATCAGAAACTTGTTTTGAAAGTTTTATGCATTTAAGCTCAATAGCTTTCTTTTCTTCAAGAGCTTCCTTTTGAACGTTTATGTTGTCAAACTCAAGCTTCTTGACAACCTTATCTTTTTCAAGATTAGACAGTTTTCTCTTTAGCTCAGCGTTTTCACTGTCCAAACTTTTTTCTTTATCTTTAACTTCTTTTAATTGAGCATGTAAATGCAAGTTCCACTTCGTTCTCTTTTCTTCCATACTCTTCAGATCAACATTTTCTTTTTGAAGAGTTGTTACTTTCTCTTGAAGTTTCCCGATTTGATCGTGCAGACTTGAGTTGTCTCTCTTTGCTTCAAGATCTGCAATATAAACGTCAAGATCAGTAACTCTTTTAATAAGTCTATCATTTGAAGAAGAAATGTCTAAAATTTGTCTCTTCAATTTAGCATTTTCTTCCTCTTTATTTAAAACAGGAGCTGAAGGATTTGAAGCATTAGGTTTAACAAAAGTTTGCTTCAAACTTTCATTATTAGATTTAACAAAAGTTTGTGGAGTTGAAGGTATTTCTGTTATAAGAACTTGTTGCAAAATTTCATTATTTGGTTTAACAAAAACTTGTGGAGTTGGAGGAATCTCTGTTATAAGTGTTTGCTTCAATCTTAAAACCCCATCTTCTGTATAAGTAGGCATCTTGAAGTAAACCTGAAAAGAAACACAAACAAAATTAGATGAAAAATACAAAAAATATTAACAAAATTATACCTAATAGAGTGATCGTCAAGAAAAACTTCGCTTAGAAGTTAGAATTATGTGCACACTCTTAAAAATCAGAAAAACACAATTAAAGTCAGAAAAATTTTCAAATATAAAATTTGAAAAACAAATTATAAATTTGTCTTCCAAAAATTATTTCTGAAAAATTTGCTCGGAAATATTGGACTTTAATTGATAAACCTGCAAAATAAGAAAAATATGTCAGTTACATATAAAAGCAGGTAAAATGACAAAAATTCGACACAAAAATGACTAAAAATGACTAAAAATGTCAAAAATACAAAATATAGGGACTAAAAGTGAAAAATACTGAGACTCAACAAAACAAGAACTACAATTGATAAAAATTGAAACTTAAGACTCTAAGGACTAAAAGTGTAAAAACCTAGAAGATATAACTACAAGGACTAAAGATGTAAAATCTAGAAAATTAAAACTACAAGGACCAAAAATGTAAAAAACTAATAAGATAAAAATCTAGGGACCAAATCTCTTAAAAACCTAAACACAAACTACAAGGACTAAAAGTGACAGGTCTTAAATCTACTTAACTGACTTAACGGACATCTAACGAAAAGGACTAAAAATGTAATAAAACTAACGAAAACACTAACCAAATCGTTAACAAAATTTAGCTAACTGACCTAACGACACTTAACCTAAAAAGGACTAAAAAATGAAACAAAACTAACAAAAAATAACGAAAAGACTAACAAAACTAACTGAGTTAACGGCGAATTGGACAAAAAATATCACAAAACTAACAGAACTAACGGAGTTTGGTTAGTACTGTTCATCATCTTCAACAAAACACGATCTGATTGTTTCTTCTTCGACTTTCTTGCTCAATTCTCGACCAAAAATAACGATTTTTCGTTCTATGTGCTTCTTAATCGCAAACCAACCAAATGCGATCAAAATTATTTAATCATGCAATGAAACTGAGCTTCCGACGATATCTCCGGCGATCCCGTTTTTTCGGCGAAGCTCCGGCAAAGTCGAAAACTGAGGATTTCGTATCCTGTGTGATCCGAAATATGAGGATATCGTATCAAAGAGGGTCCGAAACCCTTTTGTGTCAAATAGGTTTCGTAATGGAGAGGTTTCGTATCAAAGAGAGTCCGAAACCATATGGTTTCGTATCATACAGAGACCGAAATCTGAGGATTCGTACGCAGCAGAGACCGAAACCTGATGGTTTCGTACGCAGTGGAGACCGAAACCTGATGGTTTCGTACGCAGTGGAGATCGAAACCTGATGGTTTCGAATGCTTGATGATCTGAAATCTGTTGTTATGTGATCCGAAATCTGTTGATATGCTTACACACAAACACACAACTCACACACCTCACATATATAACACTGATCCGAAACCATGATTTCGGATGTTATGTGATTCGAAACCCTGTTCTTTGTGATCCGAAACCTTGTTTTCAAGCACACATGCATACAGCTGAATCACACACACACTCAGCACACATTTACTATGTGTGATCCGAAATCCTTAAATCATGTAGCATACGAAACCTTTCCTTATACTTTCATATGTTGCTTTGTGAAATGCCACTGTGTAAACCTGCAAATTTATCAACAAACTTAACCAAATTTGTTAGACAATGAATTATGGATTAAAAACAACTAAAAACATAGTTTTAAAACATCTCAACAGATATTTTGGATCAAAAACCAAGATCTAATCAATTTTGCTCAAGAACACTTGAAGATCATCAAGAACATGAAGAACACCAAAAATTTCAAAACTCAAATTTATGAATGAAAACTTGAAATTTTTGAGTATTTCATGTCTAAAAACACTTTTTAGAAACGATTTTGCACTAAAATGGATCAAATCATCAATAAATTGCAAAATCAATCTCTAATATTTTTACAGCTTACTTTCTTCAAGAACACAATTTTTTTTTAAAAAACTTCAAATTGATCAAATCTTGATGTGTTTTTCCGAAATTGATGATGCAAAACATATTTAGAATGATGGAGAAACACTTTGCAATCAAAATCAAATACAAAAACACACAAAAATTGCATAACCCATTTGTGTTCTTCAAGTTCTTCAAAAATGGAGATTTTCTTCAAAAATCTTCAAAAAATCATGAATTTGGATGAATTTGTGCACATAATTCGATCTCCCAATGCTCTGATACCAATTGTAAACACCAGTTTCTATTAGGTAATCATCAAATCATCCATTGATCTTGAACATAATAGAGATTACATACGATTGATGCACTTTCTCTCTCTAGAATGCTCTCACTTCTCTCTCTATAAATATTACAATTAAGATCATTTACTTTGCTTAACAACTAAGCTAAAGCTATTTATATCTCCTAATTACAAAGCTTTAAACACTAAATCTAGTTTGACTTTACATGACTTTGACTATTTTGACTAATACTTTGACTTTACAATGTTTGACATTATACAAGACTTTAACAATAAATCTTGAATACAATAATGCTCTAACACCTTTAAACTTTATACATAAGCAGAGTTTTAAACTTGAGGGTCATATTTACATATATAGAATTCTTCAAATAACCTATCAATCTAATCATTTCACTATAATTAGATTAATTAGGTTATCTAAACAATCTATCAAAAACCTCAGTGTTCATTTACTTCTCCGCTAATCCAAAAGCTCTCGTCCCACATCCCTTTATTTTTCCGAGCTAGTACCTGGTAAGATAATATCATTTGAAACGATTAGGCTAACGCCTAGTGAGAACATTCAGTTTCAAAATAATACTTTAAAAAATTAATACAAAGAAGGCATAACAAACCTGGTTTACTCTTTTCTTACCACACGCGTATACATCTTTCGACGAAAGGGGTTGTACCCGATTCCATGATTATGACTGACACCAAGTCAGTCATTATATCATATTCATGAGCCCACACTACGAATCTCCACGGATTCTAGATTAATGCTCAACTCCAAGAAATCGCAATTACACATGCCCAATTCTTGGAAAGGAAGTAGAGATTACAATTACACATGCCAATCTCTCCTCTTCCTTAGAAAACAGTAATAACGATTAATCCACACGCTTATTCCATAATTTCTCACACACACTGGAATAACGATTAGTCCACACGCCTATTCCATGTGTTCATAACAACTAGTTCCTATGGATCCATAACACCTATTTGTACTCATACAGGTTATTGCTATAATTCATTTTCCAATATCATTAATGAACTTAAGCAAAACCATCAATTTAAGATAAAATATTTTACTTTATAAAATCATTCTTCCAAAAATCCATCCAAACAGTTCATTTATAAAATACACCTTACCATATTTTTAAAAGATTATAAAAAGGTAAGGTAAGAATGAACTCACCTGATAGTAGTAATGTCACTATTGCTTTACTTTCTCAAAGCCGTAAGAGTTTCTGTCACCAACTGCACAAAGATCTGAAATACCCACATACACATTGTACTGGTATTAATCTACTGTACATAATCCTTAAAGACTAAGAATCCTAAAATATCCAAAATTCTCGACACTTATCGCAACCCACTAGCTGCGATAACCCTTGTCGCAATACACAGTACTTGTCGCAACCCTCTGTTGCGACATCCTCTTCTTATCGCAACCAACTACTGCGACAAGCTTCTTATCGCAATCAACTACTGCTATACATATCTCATCGCAACCAACTGTTGCGATGCAACCTACTTGTCGCAACTCAAGGTTGTGACATTGATAACTATCGCAATACTCATAACTATCGCAACTAACTGCTTGCGATATTCATAACTGTCTCAACCAACCAAAAACGTATTTAAGCTAAAACTAACACTTTTAAGCCATGAATAATTCTGTAAATTTCCAAATATGTTTAATACTATCAATAGAACATAATCATCAGCCCAGATTTCTCATAATCATTAAAAACATTAAAACCCAATTCTAAATCCATATAGAACTTTTATCTACAAAAAGAAGGATTTAAGAAAGATTAATACCTTAGTTACCACAGATTGTTGTTAATCTTCCAGCTGATAATAATATGTTCCTCCTTCTTCTTCTTTTTTCTATTCTCTCTCTCTCTCTCTCTCTCTCTCTCTCTCTTGTTCTTGCCAAAAACACACACACACACTTAAGATGTTGAAAGTGTCTAATTGTAAGACACCTCACCCTCTTTACTCCAAATGGGGCGGTGGATCCAAACAAACCCCAAACTTCTTTTAAATGGCAAAACATACCCTTAAACTTCTATATTAAAATTAAAGTTTACCCCTTAACTTATAACTCTGTAAAATAAATAACGTAACTTATTTCGGGGTTAAACTCTAAAATTAATCTATCACATAATAAACCATCAGTTACTCAATAAAACCATCTTAACGTTTTATACAAAAATTGAGATGTTACATGAACCAAATCAACTTAGCTCCACTCAGTTGCCCAAACCATTCTGATTAAAATCATAGTCGTACTAGATCCTTCGGCAACGTTCCTCAATTAATCACCATTTCTTATGAAAGATCACCTCGTATGACATACTTGCAACCTCTCCGATTGACAATACCATCAGTAACATCCCAGACCAACCCTATCAGATATTGTCCGCTTTGTCCACATACCTGGACTCACAGTTTTAAAACGCGTCTAAACATGGTTTTCTCGAACAACTCCATTTCCTTAAAAGAAGGAACTTTGCGGAATTCTATGCGACAATAACGTGAATCTTTTACCAAAATAACCACTCAACTTGCGAACTTGACACAAGGCCAACCTTGAATGCTCCAATAAACTCACACTCAAGATTTCCCTCATCGGATTATATGCAATTCTATATTACTTCTCCCAACCGACATACGTCTAATGCAGATAGTACCTTCTTCCTCGAATCACATCAATTATAATTCATTAATGTTAACCAACTCATACGCTCTCACCACGTCATTACCCCATACTTATACATAGCTAATAGTAGAAAATCTCCACAATCCACCATCCGACGTGTCCACCAATCCGAGGTGAACCAAATCCTGAAGACACACATCCAAACTCTCGTTGCATCCAACAATCGCTCAACCATATACGAAATAAATTCAAGTTTCACTCGCTCAACGAGAAGCGAACATGCACATAGAAACTACTCCCATTAGCTTAGCACTGAACGACAATATTACTTGAAACATTTCTCACAATAACGCCAAGTCAAATCCAATGGTCCTTCATTTCGAGTACTACATTAAACTACCTTTTTTCCTCTACCTTCTCGAAACATAAAACATGCTTCCAGCGAACGGCTCACTAGAAGGTGCACGCTTTCGACCAGTCACATAAATTAGTTTTCCACCGCCCTTGAACCATAACACACACAAATCCCCTTTCTCATACTCTTACCAATAGTTCATATACCCATCAATGACAATCTATACACGCTACTCCACATTTTCGGTGTCACTTGCCAAACTTCCTACTTCCAACCTACTCACTTATTCTGACATATTATCTTCACGTCCTCACGTTAGCATGGAGCATTGCCCCCGAAACAGTACTTGCCCCCTTTTCCGACCTTTCTACATGTGCCGATAACACCTCTTCATTACTATACATAACCAAACGGTTTCACCAAATATCTAACTGGAGATATCCAACCAAGTCATCCCAAAATGTCACCAGTGTTCGAAGCCACCACACACTTCTTGTTCCTCAAACAATTACCTCCTCAGAGAATTCCTTCGTACACAAGGAACAATTCACATTCCTTAAAGATTCCGTATCTACTACACCACATTGTAAACTAACCAATCCAATACTTCATCAATCTTTCTATGATCCTAAAATATGTCACTCAACGACTCCCGTAACCAAAAGCACATGGTTCCTCTTTTGGGTAACCACCAACGACCGCTCCACCCCTTTTATTATGAGAATTGCCATATCATAACGCCAACTTACAATCCCTGCATCCCAACAGCATGCTTGAAGCCTAGTATAACTCATCCGAAATATTCGAAAAGGACTTCCATTTGTGTTTATCCTCCTTTAACAACACATTACCGTACTACTGAGTTGCACGTCTACCTTGGCAAAAAGATGCCACTAACTTATCCACACAACCTCCACCCACAACATCACACCGCAGGCAAGGTTCTCACGGTCATCTGTACAAATAATCAATCTTGCCTCCATATTCACCTGCATAAGTAACCAAGTCTATCTCACGACTTTGTCCTTCCTCGAATCTAGATGAACCACAACTCACGATTTTCCTAATTTACTCAAAAACACTCGTTCCTTGTTGGTTCATTGCGATCTCCAATAAACCATTCCAAATGACAAGACACATTCCCTTACAGATCGATATAATCAATGCACCCACTTCGGTTGTGCTAATTACTACGAGCCGTCCAAACCTCGCAGGGACAACACTCATCCAATTAGTAATCTTCCACAATCATAACGTCCACAAGAGGTGGTCCAATGTCACGCAAGTGTACATCTTTCCCGAACGACCTCCTACGCCTACACACACCCGGGTGATTTTCTAAAACTTCAACCTCTTGACAATGCTTTCAGCTTCAAACATCTTAAACAGTTGCTGACTTCAACATCAATAGACGACAAGATGATGCTTCCATAACCTTCCCGACAATAAGGGTTCCTAATGGAACCTACTTCTTCTAACGTATCATGATCAACTTTATACCCCGCCGTCTCCACTTGAAGAAAATTCAAGACTTACTTGGCGCGAGGTCAAAATTACAAAACCACCCCCAAATTCTCAGGCTCAACGCAGACAATACTTCATCGATGCATCTCAACGATACATAAAACGAGTTACCAAGATCAATACCTTGATGACTTCAAGTCCTTCCCCCGAACACACACTGACAACCGCATCTCAAGTTACGGAACAAGAGTACAAGTTACCATAATACAAACAATACCAAAGTCCGTTTCTGACACTTCCACTATTCACCTCCCCTTCCTTAATAAGAATACTAAGATCATAAATCATCCATCACCGGCTTGGCCGGCACATCTCCACTCTCAAAACCCTTTCTTATCTCTAAATTCAATAACCTCTACAACCTAGTGAGGTCATAGCCTTTATGCATGACAACACTATAATTTAAATCCTTTCACTCATTTTAACATTCAGAAAGTACAACACTTGAAAACAACTCGAGTACACGTGACCCAATACTCTCATAACCTCAATGCCATGCACAACGATCTCGAGAATCGTTCGCACGCAACTTTTCGGTAAAACACAACCTTAATCAACCAAAACGATGTCGTTACAACAGAAACATATTGATTGGAACCTTTCACATACGACTAGAAAAGTTCTGAACGAAATCACTCACACAAAGTAAATTAGTCGGCTCCCACACTCAATTATACGATATCAACGGGTCAATACTCATTTTGATTATAAAAGTTTTGCAGTCAAACGCTTTCAAGATTTTCGCAACGAAGATTATCTCCATATGAAAAAAAGTAGCGATATAATTCACAAATCACTAAGTTCAAAATTTTTATCGTGCAACGCAAATAGTTCTGTCTTTTTCTCTAAACACACGCCTGCACACGTCGACTCATTTCCAAACAAGAAATTCGTTATTTACGCATTTACTTTTAATCATGAAAGAGCTCATGTATCACATACAAAGGCACAATGCATAAAACTCAACTTGCAATTGAAGGCTATTCACTCTAACAAGGTCAACCGTTGTACACACAACAACTTATCCTTGACATCCTGCCCTTGGCCATCGGTCGCTTTCTCACCCTTGCAATAACTCGCAGTACAGGTGTTTCACAGTCTATCTGTTTGACCACCCCACACAGTTCTCGTCTTAAGCAATGATTTACAATTTATACGGTTCTAAACTTTAACCCCTACAGGTCGATAAACCACCAATATTCTTCACATTCTACTCTTCTAATAATTCAATCCAATCCTGATATATATTCTCTCCAACATCCTTGCCACTCTAGCGCTTGATTGGAGATTCATAGGCTCACTTCTTCCACCCGATCTTGAGTTAAGGTCTTCAAGATCCCAAGCCAATCCACTTCTCCTGTCCGAAATGATTGTCACATCAACTCCAAGAATGAGGACTCACTAGAAACTATAACTTTACTCTTAATCAGTCGTTCAACACCTTCGAACCCAAGAAGTTCTACCTCATGAGCGATCTCTCACAACATATCCACTCTTTGCTATCCTTGCAAGGTCAAAACTTACTACATACTACCACACCCATCGATCTTCTCAACATGAGCAATTGAGCATACTCATGTACTTGTAATTTTGCGATTACATTGGCCAAATATAATTTCAGATTTACCTTACATGACGGTCCTCACTACCCTATCATTAGCGCACTTATAGTGACCTTTCCTAAAAGCCTCCTATATCTCAGCTGTGTTCCCCTCTACTCCACAGTTTAAGTTTAGGCCCATCCGGTCACCTAAATCCCTTAAACTATGGCTCTGATACCAACTGTAACAGCCCAACTCAAAGAATACAACTTAAACAACATGAATTAAGCAACTCGCCCAAACGGCTCCAAAATACTATCATAAACATACGAGTACAACACAAGGTTTGCAGAAACAACCTATTACACAGCTGGGATTTCTAAAGACTATGCTTGACATGCTAAATATAACGACTTCCTTCTAGTCCAAAGCTTCATGCTCGCGCTTTCTCTTTGCCCTTACTAGAGCCTTCTACTAAGTGCTTACCTGAAAATGGTTTAGTTTTTGGAAATGCGAGGGTTAGACCATGAGGTCTAGTGAGTTCCCTCTAAAAACAAACATCTGCGCCACATAAAACATTGTAGACAGTTTATAAGCATTTATAAACAATTCTCAACTTTCAAACATTCAAACTTTCAAACACAAGAACTACACATGTAAATGGCACACGGAAGTCACGCACACTAGTGACAACGTGTCAGTCTCACACTGCCTTAACTGGAACACACCCTCCATGGCATAAACGGGACACACCCCCCGGTATGAGCACTGGCGGGACACACCCCCGACTTAGCCATAACATGCCCACTTCCAATTGTATGCATACATAGTATCTCAACTTCCTCAAACATATCAAAACATGCAGTTTCATATAAAAGATAAAACATGCAGTTTCACAACATCTCACGCATTTTAAATAGTACATAAGCCAACACATTTTCAGTTAGAAAGACTCACATGATGCTTTTGTTCCACCCTTCTATCACCATTGACCTAGAAAAGGAATACCTGAATGAATGGATGCGGAAAGAAATGAGCTAACCGGATACTAAGCTATCCGGACACCACTTCCCGGATATTAAACCATTCGGACACTGCTTACCGGATACCAAGCAATCCGGACACTACTTACCGATACTAAACAATCCTAACACTACATACCGGATGCTAACCAATCCAGACACGACTTACCGGATGCTAAACAACCCGGACAACAAGTTACCGGGTAACACACCCGGATACCCTTACCACAAGGAATCCCATCCGGATACTATTTACCAGATCCCAAGAAATCCGAAAACCTGCATTGAGCGAACTTACCGGACACGGGTTCTGTCGAACAGTTGGGTACGAAATCCACTGCTAATCCCATTCAAACTCGATTTCAAAATTATAAATGCATTAATAACAATACTTAACCATTTCTTATCAATCCCTTTTCTGCTTAACTTATCGATAATACCCAAAAATCAATTAATAGCGTTATTATCAACGATACATCCATAAAGAACCCAAATAACCTAATTCTTTCCATACCATTAAGGAATAAGGTTGAAGACATGAGTTTACCTGGAAGGATTAATGCAGCAACTAGCTCCCTATTCTCACTTCTTTGATTTCTTCCGATTTGGATGCGATCAATTCTCACAAGAATCCTCCGTGTTCTTCCAGCCTCCACACACACACTCCTAAGTTGAACTTAGGGAAAATGAAGGGTTTTTATACCTTTCACTAATTTTCACAAAGGCCCTCTATCTTTTATTTATTTTTTAGGCCCTCAACTTTGAAATCTTCCCAAAATCTCCTTTATTCTTAACATCTTGGAAAAGAAGTTACGGTTATTACAATACTCCCCCCTCAAAAGAATTCCGTCTCCGGAATTCCATCGTCGAACCAGCTTGGGTACTTGGACCTCATGTCCGTCACTACCTCCCAAGTTTCCACTTGTCCTTCGGAATTACTATTGCATCTCCACACGATCAAATTCCTTGTTTCTCAACTCCTTGACTTGACTTACGGTCAAGAATTGTCTCCAACCCTACGACGAAGTTGTTGATCCAAACCCCCAGTGACTTGATAATGACTCTGAGAAACACTTAGTGAAAATTGTAAGTAGACAATATGTATTAATGTTTTGTCATCAAAGAATATATACTAAGTCTGTTTAGTATCGCTGATGGAAAACATGGTCTTTAAATTTATACTTCAGCAAACACTGTACATCGGTGAGTCCTGAGCCTGTTCAGTCTCACTGATGATTGCTGATAGTTTGTATGGTTTACTTATGATCCTTGAAGATAAGATTCACGTCAACCATATTCAACGCTGAAATCGAAGACCAAGCTGAAGAACAAGCGACTAAGTCTACTAGTGACCTGATGCGGATATCAGCGAAGCCAAGACCTGTCCATCCAACGTGAAGTTGCAAGTAGAAGACTTCAGCGAACGCTGAACTTTATCATTCGTTGATGAAGATTCATTCAGTGAACGCTGATCATGAAGCCTCCTCTATAAGCAACTTTTGTCTTATCCCCTTGCATGCCTCCATACGATTTTGTCAGAACGGACATCCCTTTTTTCCAGAATCGTACAACCAACTCTGCTACTACACTGTTCATCATGCGGCTACTAGGTTGTCTAATGAAGTCAAATCATGCAACCAAACAGAAGCTGCCACATGTAATGATGTACTATTTTGCATTAAATGCATGCAGTATATAAAGGAAACCCTACTTCATTCTTGAAGTGGCTTGCCTTCTCTCGCTGAACCTCTGTGTGCAAGAAAATTATCCTTAGTTTTCTTAACTCCTTTTCTCTCTATATTTCTAGTGCAAGAAATCTGTGTGTTCTCATAGTTTGTTTAGATTAGTTTTTTAACTTGATCTTTTTCCGCAACAAACTGTAAATTGTTTGATACTTATCAATAAACAATTTAGAAAGGTAAAAATATGTGTTTGTATTCAACCCCCCCCCCCCCCCTTTCTACAAACTTGTATAACCCTTTGGGACCAGCAAGTGGCATCAGAGCGGATTGTTTAATCTCATAAGCAAGATATTGCTTATACTATCTTCCTTGCAATTTCTTCAATATGGCAAATCCTACAAACACTAACTACATAGATAATGGCTCTCTTGCCAAACCACCTCGATTCTCCAAAGATAACTTCAATCTCTGGAAAAATCGAATGATGCTTTTCTTGGAAGGTGTAGATCCCACTATACCTTACTATATTGAAAATGGACCTTACGTTCCTTACATTATAGATCCCATTGTTCCAACCACCACTACTACTCCTGCCATTCCTGAAAGAGAAATCATCAAGGCAGTTAATCAGTTGACTGATGACGACAAGAAGAAAATGGCCATTGACACTAAGGTCAGATCCATCATATCTATGGCTCTACCTGATGAAGTCTACCATTCCATCATGAATCTAAAGACCTCAAAAGATATGTGGAACACCATATGTGTTCAATATGAAGGTACTACTGAAGTCCAGGACACAAGAAAGATCAACCTGGTAAGACAGTACGAAAGTTTCATTTGTGGTAAGAATGAAACCCTCTCTGAAATTCATCAAGGGTGTAACGACTTAATCATTGACTTAAAAACTGTTGGTAAGGAATATTCTAATTTTGAGATCCTGACAAAATTTCTGGAAAGTCTTCCTGAAAGATGGGACAATTATGCCATGTGTCTCAAGCTATCTAAGGGTCTTAAATTCATGACCATTTCTACCTTATTTGGCACTATGCTCAATCATAAGCAATCGTGTCAACTTAAGAAGAATCTTGTAAAAGATTCCAAAAGCACACCTGTTGCTTTACTCTCCTCAGAGTTGACGCCCACTCAGAGATCTACTATCATAATCATTGAGTTGGAACCCAACTCTGATGAATCATCAGAACCCGATCCTTCAGAACTTGATGAGTCACTGGAACTCCTGACTAATTCTTTCAGGAGATTCGCCAGAAAGAGTAACTTCAGAAGAAATAAACCTCTTTCCCTCACTGACAAGGCCACTGCTACTTGCTTTAACTATGAAAAAGTAGGACACTTTGCTAGTGAATGCAGGTCAAAGAAAATCTTCAAACCTTCATCTTCCTCCTACAAGAAATCCTCTAACCCCATGGCTAGAGATGGCAAATACCAGAAGCTGAAAGAAAAATACCAAAAGCTGAAAGGCTTCAAAAAGAGAGGAAAAGGCATGAGCGCTGAAGATCATGACTGGGCTGCTTTTGATGAAGAATCATCTGAATCAGATGATGATGAGGCCAATCTCTGTCTCATGGCTCAAATAGAAGAAGAGGAAGAAAAAGCTGAAATTCCCTCTACTTCTGCGTCTACCTGACACCTCTTCGTCTGAAAAGGCGAAAAGGCTGAAAAGGGCTGAAAAGGGCTGAAAAGGCTACCGTTGAAGGATGGTGTAAATCCTCAACAAAGATCACTGAGATAATAGGTTCTCAAATCCCTCTAAGTGATAAACGTGGTCTTCGTTACAAAGCTGACGCTGAAGAACCTACCACTGATCGTTCCATGCTTAAGTTTGTAATGTTCGTATCATCTATTCCTGACACCTGTTCGTCTCAGTGCCCATCTTTAAATCCCATCCCTGAGGAAAAACCTACCTTAATTTCTAAAGGTAAAGGCAAAGAAAAAGTTTTTATTCAAAAACCTCAGAAGGGTACCTCTATACCTAAGCTGAAAGTTTCCAAACCTTCAACGAGCCATCCCTCTACTTCTAGGACCAAGATCCCTGAATTCATTCAGTGATCTACTCCTAAAATAAAAGTGGATGTCACTGGTAAGAAATCCAAAGAACTGATAGTTCTTCCAATTTCCAATGCCAAAGGTATTATTGGTGCTGGCCCTGCCTATTTAAAAATTTATGCTAAGCATGCAAATGGTCCTAAAGCTACTTTTAGCTATAGGAAATGTTATCACTGTGGACTTACCGATCATATTGCCAGTAAGTGCCGAACAACCACCAAATATGAGAAATTAGCTAAGGTGAATATCACTTCCCCCAAGGCAAAGAAGACCAATCCTGGTGCAAATCAGGTTAAGGTGAAAACAACCACTGAGGTTAAGAAATTGACCAAAGTGAAGACTGTTTCTGAAGCTCAATCTTCAAATGCTTCGAAGATTGCTGCACCTTCCACTTCCTCTACCACTACTGACAAATGTAGACCCATAGTAAAATGGGTGCCCAAATCAAACTAATCTTCCTTTGTTTGCGGATGCTCTCGACACATGACAGGAAAGAAGAACCTGCTCACTGAATACAAAGAAGAGAAAGGTCCCTCTATAACCTTTGGTGGAAATGGGAAAGGCTATACCCGAGGGTTTGGTGTACTATCTAACGGTATAACTACCTTTAGAAGAGTCGCATACGTCGAAGGGCTGAAGCACTCTTCTTAGAATCAGTCAGCTGTGGAACAAAGATTTCAAAGTGTGTTTCACTAAAGAATCATGCTTCGTCACTGACAAGAAGGAGAAAGTTTCCCTCAGTGGATATTGTTTGGAAAATGTTTATGTAATAAACATGGACTCAAAAACCACTGAGAACTCTTGCTTTTTCTCCAAAGCCTCATCTGATGTCAACTGGCTATGGCATAAGAGGATCTCTCATCTCAACTTCAAGACACTGAATACTCTTTCTTCAAAAGAGTTAGTCACTGGTCTTCCTCAACACTCATATGTCAATGAATCTTTATGTTCAACATGTGAGAAAGGGAAACAAACCAAAGCAAGCTTCAAGTCAAAACAAGTTTCCTCAGTGTCATCTCCTCTACAACTTCTTTACATGGATTTGTTTGGCCCTGTTAACAAACAATCTATCGTTGGAAAGAAATACACTCTAGTCATTGTTGGTGAATTCTCTCGCTATACCTGGGTTATGTTTCTCCGTTCTAAGAGTGACACCCTGAAGAACTCATATCCTTTGTCAGGAAAATGGAAGTCCTGATTAACATGACCGTTCGCTCAATAAGGAGTGATCATGGGACTGAATTCAAAAACAGTTCTCTTGATAACTTCTTTGAAAGAAAGGGTATTTCTCACAATTTCTCCTCAGTGAGAACACCACAATAAAATGGAGTCGCTAAAAAAAGAAATCGAACGATCATCGAAGCTGCTCATTCAATGCTTAGTGATTCTCATTTACCTACTCAGTTCTGGGCAGAAGCTGTAAACACTGCTTGTTTTACTCAAAACAGGTCGCTGATCGTCAAAAGATTCAAGAAAACTGCTTACGAACATTTCTATGGGAGAAAGCCATCTATCAGCTTTCTTCACATCTTTGGTTGTCAATGTTTTATTTTAAACAACAGGGATGCCCTTGGAAAATTCGATCCCAAGGCTGACGACGGAATATTTCTTGGATATTCATCTGTATCCAAAGCCTTCAGAGTCTTCAATCGCCGAAGACAAACTGTATAAGAAACTATCCATGTCACCTTTGACGAGTGTCCCTCAGCGAACTCAAGGCCTTCTACTGATACTGAAGAAACTGAATCAATGGATGTTTTCCCACCTTGGAGATTCAGAAACTGCTCCAATCCCTTAAAACAACACTCCTACCGTTGATGATGATCCTACCATCATTCCAAGCATGCAAACAAATGAAGCTGAATCATCTTGGGTCTCAGTTGTTCCTCTTAACACTATGCATGCTTCTGAACCATCAACCTCAAATATCCCATCTACTTCTCAGCAATCAGTGAATGAAATGTCATCTGAACCTCTTCCTCTCTTGCCTGAAATACCTAAAGTTGCTGAAGCCTCTTCTTCAGCTCCTCCAGAAGTTCAAACGGAATCAGTGAATCATGTTCCGGCTCAACGATGGACTATTAATCACCCAATTGATCAGATTCTTGGTGATCCAAACGCTGGTGTTCAGACTCGACGAAGTTCAGGTAATATTTGTTTATTTGTTAACTTCATCTCTCGGATTGAACCAAAGAAAGAAGATGATGCCCTGAGAGATCCAAACTGGGTCAGCGCTATGCAAGAAGAGCTGACAGAATTTGAAAGAAACAAAGTTTGGAATCTCGTTCCAAGACCATCTAACAAGTCAGTGATAGGCACTAAGTGGGTCTATTGAAACAAGTTGGATGAACATGGAACTGTAACCCGCAACAAGGCTCGTCTTGTTGCTCGGGGATACAGACAAGAGGAAGGCATAGATTACGACTAAATCTTTGCTCCAGTGTCAAGACTCAAAGCCATTCGTCTATTTCTAGCATACGCTGTTCACCACGACTTCAAAGTATATCGGATGGACGTCAAATCAGCATTCCTAAATGGAAGGCTGAATGAAGAAGTCTACGTTGAACAACCTCTAGGATTCACTGATCCTAAGCATCCAGGTTATGTTTATAAGATGGATAAGGCACTTTATGGACTGAAACAAGCTCCACATGCATGGTATGACACTCTCTCAACTTATCTCCATATTGAAAAATTTGAGCGTGGTAAGGTCGATAACACTCTATTTTTCAGGAAAGTAAAAGGGCATATCATTCTTGTTCAAATATATGTCGATGATATTATATTTGGTTCTACTAACCCTGAATTATGTACTCGTTTCGCTAAAAGAATGAAAACCGAATATAAAATGAGTATGATGGGTGAACTGACATATTTCCTTGGTCTTCAAATCAAACAGAATGAAAAGGGTACTTTCATTCACCAAGGTAAGTACGTTAAAGATATGCTGAAAAAGTTTGATTTAACTCAAAGCTCAGCTATGAAAACCTCTATGGCTCCGCCGCTGACACTTAACAAAGATCCTTCCGGGAAGTCTCTTAATGTCATAGCGTACCGTGGGATTATCGGCTCTCTTTTGTATCTTACAGCTAGCCGTCCTGATATTATGTATGCAACTTGTTTATGTGCACGATATCAATATGAACCTAAGGAATCTCATTTGATTGTTGTAAAGCGAATTTTTAGATATATCTAAAAGGTACTCCTAACCTAGGTCTTTGGTATCCGAAAGACTCAGGGTTTGATCTAACCTCCTATTCAGATAGTGATTTTGCAGGATGAAAATTGGATAGGAAAAGCACCACAGGAGGCTGTCAGCTCCTGGGTGGAAAGCTGGTGAGTTGGACAAGTAAAAAGCAAAACTCAGTGTCCACCTCAACCGCTGAAGCTGAGTATGTAGCCGCTGGAAGTTGCTGTGCTCAGGTCTTGTGGATGAGAAATCAACTATTAGACTATGATCTTCAGCTCTCCAAAATTCCAATCTATTGTGATGGCACTAGTGCCATCGCTATAGCTAATAATCCAGTGCTACACTCAAAGACCAAACACATCGCGATCAGGTATCAGAGATCATGTGATGAATGGTGACATAGAACTTCACTTTATCCCAACTAAATTTCAGTTAGCTGATCTTTTCACCAAACATCTTGATGAGACAAGATTCACCAAACATCTTTTCACCAAACATCTATTCACTCATTCCTCATCTAATCTCTGAACAAAAATGATTCACAGATATCAAGGTATGTCTCTCTTTTCAAACGTTGAAGTTTACTTCAGTATGTAGAATTTCAAAATAATTTGTATCGCTGAGTATCTCTTCCTTCAGTGATTCTTTTTGAAATAACTATGCTCACCGATATTTCTCATCAGTGATTTCTTTTAAATTATCCCTGAGTTTTTCAAAAAAAACCCTAAGAGACAACTTAGAAATGTGAAAGGACGTTTATGACGTCATCAAAACGGATAACCTATGGCACACCTTTTTCTCTGACACGTTTGTCTGTTGAAATTCTTGACCAATACGCTTCGTGGGACGTGTCACGTGTCATGATGAGTTTATTTTCCTGCTAATCACTTTCTCTCTCTACTCTCACTATATAAACCTCTTGAGTTTAAAATTTTACCTTTTACACTCTCAAATTCTCTAAAAGCAGAAAGATTACCTTCGATTCCTTTGCATTTGGATTTCTAAGAACTTGTGTTCATCATCTTTAAACTTTCAACAAACAAGTTCTTATTTTCTTCTTCTTAATCCATTTTGTTACTTGTTTTGATCTTCTTCTTGCTTATACAAGATCAAACAAATGTTTTTTAACAATGAAATCATTTTCTTCATGATTTTATGACCAAAACTTGTTAAAAGTTTTTCCATTAAGTTTAAACTAAAAATCTTAAACTTAAAACTTCATACGTTTTTCCAGAATCCTTCCTTCAATGGAAACTGGAAAACAAGAATTTCACTAGTTTTCTTAAAACACTTGTTTAAAACTAGAAAAACCTTTTTTTCTTCTAAAACCCTAAAACCTCAAAACCCTCATTCTGGAAAAATCAATTCCATTATATGATCCTCTTACATTCTTCTCAATCATCTTATGTTTCAAACAGTAATGGCTGCTACCGCTGATACTTTTGCTACCGATGATGCTATCATTTTGCAAAGGATTGACAACATGAAACACGAACTCCATCAGATTACCTTTGTCTCCAATAACCACTATGCTCTTTTTGAGTTTCCCAAGAAGAAGGCTGTAACCCATCTTGATGATGCTGTAAATTTCATCAAGACATGCCCACTCTCTACAACAATGACCATCACACTCCCTGCTCACAAACATTTTCTACAGCAGTTCTGGTACACCGCTCATCGTACCATTGCTACCTCCTCCAAGTCGAAAAAGGAACACCCTGTTATTGCCTTTGAAACCGAGCTGGGTAGTGGAAACATTACAACAACAGCTATAAGGGTAGCCCTGAACCTACCTGGTCAAAAGAACCATCCCTTCGATCCATTCCTTGACCCAAACACCTTTGAAGGAAAGGAAGAAATAATATATTTCCTTGATAAAATGCATTACATCTGGACCGCCGGCCGTGAAGGCCCTGAGAAGAAGATCACCAATGTGCTCAAGAACAAGATGCCCTCGGAACTCAATTTCATTTTCGCACATGTGATCAGCTGTATGACCGCGAAGACAGGTTCCCATGATCAAGCGTCAAAGATCCAGACTGCAATGGCCTATGCACTGCTGAAAGGTCTCCATGTTGATTACGCTTGAGTAATCTTCGATGACCTGATGGAAAGGGTGGAACTGCCAGACCGCCCCACCGTTGTTCCATATCCTCGATTCATCAGCGACTTCTTGAAATACGGACTCAAGGAGGACTATCCCAAAAAGGGAGACCTGAAGCTCTCCCAAGTCGGCCCTAAGGTCCTCGACTTCAAACCTGTCGCAAACGAGGTATGTCTTTCTACACTCTTAACTCTTCTTCGCTCTCCCTCTTCATCTTCAGTGGCTACCTCTACGGCAGCGGTCGACCCAACCGCTGATACGCAGGCCACTACAACCATCTCTTCTAAAAAGATAAAACAATCTGATTCCACCCTTGGCACCCATAAGTCCAAGAAGATTTCCAAGGAGAAACCCAAGCCTTCCCAGGCTGAAGACACAGCATCGGTCTCTTCATAGGCCACGATGGACGGTTTTGTGGTACAGTCCGCCACAACTGCTGAAGCCACCCCTTCCTCAACCGTTCCAGTGACTCAATTCATTGAAACTTTCTTGGTTGAGAACCCCCAATCCTCAGCGCCTCAAAGCGTTGCGGAGGTTATTTCCAGTGGATCCAACACTGACGCTGCTACCACCACCTTCTTCTCAACTTATGCTTCTCCCTCCACTTCTTTTCTCTATACAATGGCACCCACAATGCCATCGATTACGCTGACAGACTCAGCCACTGCTCATCTACAACAAATGATACATCAGAATGTTGGACCTGTAGGATAGACTATCCCTGTTGGGACATTCAAAGATGACTTGGCGTTTCATTCAGGTTATCGCGACATCAACTCCTTCTCGAACCCACCTACAGGTATCCCAAACACTATATATCTCTCTGGACCCCTAACTTATGAGCTTTCCTTAGCTCACAAGTTGTCTACTTTTTCAGGTCCAAATTTGGGCACCATCAGCACGTCCCTCAAGGATATTGCTGGAAAAGTGGCGAATCTCACCACCACCACCTCCCAGAACTCTATAGCGGTTACAGACGCTGGAGAAGCACTGAAGACTCTCTCTACTTCTGTAGCTGACAAGGCTTCCTCTACTGACCTCCTCAAGGTTGATGGAACCCTGAATACTGTCATTACTGCCCTCATAAACAACACCACCTCCATCAACACTCTCAACACCACCAACGCTGATCTCTCCACAAATATTACAAATTCTTCCAAAGAGATCAAGGCTGATGTGGATACTCTAAAGGTGAGGTGAGCACCCTTGCTGTAAAGGTTGATACTGCTACTAACCTGCTCACCAAGACTCTGGAATGTTTGGAAGCTCCCACTGTCCCTCTGTCCCATTTTTCTCAGGATGACCGAGAAAAGTTGGAGATGGCAGTGGACTTTATCTTGCAATCCACCCATGCTATATCTGGCCTCGAAGACAGATTAGCAAAAGTTGAAAAACGTTCAAGCTTTCCTGGCCACAAAGACAGGGGACTTGAACAAGACGTCGCTGCTGCTGCTTCATCCCCCATCCAAAATGTGGAAGAGGGGGAGAAGGAAACTGAAGGCCTTCCCCATTTTTCTAAGGGAGAGGATAAAGATGAAGACCCTCAGGAAGGTAAGAATCCTGAGGGAACCGACAGAAGTCCCTCTCATTCTGAGGGGGAGCAAATTGAATACCTCGTTCATTCTCCAGTTATAGTTGTAGAATCCTCAGAGGATGGCGAGGATGTTGAAGCTGAAGAAGACAAAGACCTTGAGCTTAAAGACGACAAACCATCATCTTCTCCAAAAAATGATGATGATGATGACGAAGACAACGATGGATTCTTCTTTAAGCGCGCATCAATAAAAACTACTGCAGCGACCAGAACCCCTGCTCAAAAAGGGGTATCTATAAACGAACCAAGGGAGGGGACCAAGGCGAAATCCCCAGCGAAGCCGACCAACAAAGAAAAACAAAAGGGCCTCGTCGCTGACAATTTGGCCATTCTCATGAAAACGCCAGCGTGTCAGGTACTTTATACTCTCTTCCCTTACTCTGCATCCCTCCTCTATCCCTTCTCAATCTCAATCCTTCTCACTCTCAAACCTCTAAACACTTAGCTCTCTCCTTTGTCTATCTTTTCTCCACAAATGATTTAACTCTATCGATCATTTCATTTCAGCTAGTCCTCTCCCCTGCTTGAGGTTCAAGCTGAAGCTACTCAACCTTCACCAATAATCCTGGCTGCAAGAGCTGAAGAAATGCAAATAATCCCGGTCTTGAACTTTGATGAGACCGAAGAACAAGCTGAAATAGAAGAAGAACTGCTCTCCCACACCAAAAGACCTTCCTTGGCTCTTCAAAAGACAAGTGAAGATGAAAGAAGAAAGAGAGCAGCGATGATCCAACAACTAGAAGATCATCGTATAGTTCCTCCGCACTTAGGCTGCATGTCAAATCGGGAAATCGCTGAATCCCTGAAAGCTGAACAAATCCTTGCTGAACGAAAGAAGGCTGAACAAAAAGATAAAGAATATGCCTTGGAACTTGTCCAACATTCAGTCAAGGATCCAGTCCTGAAGAAGTTCTCTTATGTTGTTCAAAGAAAATCGATAAAGGACGCACATAAGATCAGCCAGGAAAAGACCAAGGTCAGTTACTCCACACTGGCCTGGTGCAAGAAAATGTGCCACTACAGAAGCCATGGATCAAGGATAATCACTGTGAACATACGAGGGAGAACAACCAACAATGTGTCGATTGTCGATGTCCAGATAATCAGAGAAAACGGCTTCTTCAGAACTTGTTGAATGGTTGGAAATGAGAGTCGCAATTCAACGATCCCGCTCATCCTTCAAGACCCATGTTGAAAAAGCCATAAATAGGATGATCGACTTGGTAACCTCAGCGGTTGATATTCCTCCTCCTCCACCAATTCAGAAGAAACGAGCTGCTCCAAACAAGAAGAAGACTCCTTCCTCTCCAGGCTCGACAATAAGAAACGAGACAGGGATTGATTTCTCTCGTGAAGTAGTTCTTGGCACCAACCCTGATCTCTCCGCACTCGACATATCTCTACCTCCCGCTGAAACTTTCCTTCCTGGTAAGGTTATCAATGATCCGTTTGGCATTTTCTTCTATGACTTCAATGGTCATGAATCCTTTCAGCGCATCTCTGAGTTATACAAAACTCCAATCGAACAACTCAGAGATCTTCTCTACTGGTGCAAATACAGACGCAGTCTACCTGGAACATTCCTGAAGCCCCACATCTACCGCGAAGCTAAGAAAAGACGGGAACAGAGAGTCACAGTCCCTGATTGGATGATTCCAGAGAGTGATACTCTTGATGAACTTATTGTCAAGAAAGAACTTGTAATTTTTCCACTTCCCCCTGTAACCTTTACGAAGTTAATGAAAAGTTTCAATGAAGTACTAGAAAAGATCCCTGAAAACAGTAAATGGGACACACATTTTACGAGTTCTTTTTATCCTTATGTTTTCTTACTTAGCAATTTTCCTTTATTTCTATGTCATCATCAAATAGAGAGAGATTGTTGATCCAAACCCTCAGTGATTTGATAATGACTCTGAGAAACACTTAGTGAAAATTGTAAGTAGACAATATGTATTAATGTTTTGTCATCAAAGAATAAATACTAACTCTGTTTAGTATCGCTGATAGAAAACCAGTTCTTTAAATTTATACTTCAGCGAACACTATACATCAGTAAGTCCTGAGCATGTTCAGTCTCACTGATGATCGCTGATAGTTTGTATTGTTTACTTATGATCCCTGAAGACAAGATTCACGTCAACCATGTTCAACGCTGAAATCGAAGACCAAGTTGATGAACAAGCGACTAAGTGTACTAGTGACCTGATGCGGATATCAGCGAAGCCAATACCTGTCCATCCAACGTGAAGTTTCAAGTAGAAGACTTTAGCGAATGCTGAACTTGATCATTCGCTGATAAAGATTCATTCAGTGAACGCTGATCATGAAGCCTCCTCTACAAGCAACTTTTGTCTTATCCCCTTGCATGCCTCCGTACGATTTTGTCAGAACAGACATCCCTTTTGTCCAGAATCGTACAACCAACTCTGCTACTACACTGTTCATCATGCGGACACTAGGTTGTCTACTGAAGTCAAATCATACAACCAACCAGAAGCCGCCACGTGTAAAGATGTACTCTTTTGCATTAAATGCATGCAGTATATAAAGGAAACCCTACTTCATCCTTGAAGTGGCTTGCCTTCTCTCGCTGAACCTCTGTGTGCAAGAAAATTATCCTTAGTTTTCTTAACTCCTTTTCTCTCTATATTTCTAGTGCAAGAAATCTGTGTGTTCTCATAGTTTGTTTAGATTAGGTTTTTTTAACTTGATCTTTTTCCGCAACAAACTGTAAATTGTTTGATACTTATCAATAAACAATTTAGAAAGATAAAAATATGTGTTTGTATTCAACCCCCCCCCCCCCCTTCTACAAACTTGTATAACCCTTCGGGACCAACAGATGTTTCACTTCTCATCCACCTGTAACCTTTGCTAAAGTATTGACATATCAACTTCCAATAAGCATTCTCAAATATAGAGACATGATACACATTATGACTTTCCCATAATTTCATCGAGCATAACCAAATCATACACTATCTCTCCAACTCCTTCCATAATTTCGATGGATCCAAAGAAAACGTGGTTCAATTCCACCTTTCACTCGAACACCCCATCCTTTTCTATGGGGACGTCTTCCGCATCAACTGCCCCCTCCTCAAACTCAAGGCTCAGAAGTCTCAAGCTTTTGAACCAAATCCACTTAGCTCAACTCAGTTTCCCAAACCATTCTGATTAAAATCATAGTCGTACCCGATCCTTCGGCAACGTTCCTCAATTAATCACCATTTCTTATGACATATCACCTCGTATGACATACTTGCAACCTCTCCGATTGACTATACCATCCGTAACATCCTAGACCAATCGTATCAGATATTGTCCGCTTTGTCCACATACCGGGAGTCACAGTTTTAAAACGCGTCTAAACATGGTTTTCTTGAACAACTCCATTTCCTTAAAAGAAGGAACTTTGCGGAATTCCATGCCACAATAACGTGAATCCAACCTTGAATGCTGCAATAAACTCACACTCAAGAGTTCCCTCGTCGGATTATATGCAATTCTATATTACTTCTCCCAACCGACATACGTCTAATGCAGATAGTACCTTCTTCTTCGAATCACATCAATTACAATTCATTAATGTTAACCAACTCATACGCTCTCACCACGTCATTACCCCATACTTATACATAGCTAATAGTAGAAAATCTCCACAATCCACCATCCGACGTGTCCAACAATCCGAGGTGAACCAAATCCTGAAGACACACATCCAAACTCTCGTTGCATCCAAAAATCACTCAACCATATACGGAATAAATTCAAGTTTCACTCGCTCAACGAGAAGCGACTATGCTCATAGAAACTACTCCCATTAGCTTAGCACTGAACGACAATATTACTTGAAACATTTCTCACAATAACGCCAAGTCAAATCCAATGGTCCTTCATTCCGAGAACTACATTCAACTACCTTTTTTTCCTCTTCCTTCTCGAAACATAAAACATGCTTCCAACGAACGGCTCACTAGAAGGTGCACGCTTTCGACCAGTCGCATAAATTAGTTTTTCACCGCCCTTGAACCATAACACACACATATCCCCTTTCTCATACTCTTACCAATAGTTCATATACCCATCAATGACAATCTATACACACTACTCCATATTTTCGGTGTCACTTGCCAAACTTCCTACTTCCAACCTACTCACTTATTCCGACATCTTATCTTCACCTCCTCACGTTAGCATGGAGCATTGCCCCACCCCAAACATTACTTGCACCCTTTTCCGACCTTTCTACATGTGCCGATAACACCTCTTCATTCCTATACATAACCAAACGGTTTCACCAAATATCTAACTTGAGGTATCCAACCAAGTCATCCCAAAATGACACACCAGTGTTCGAAGCCACCACATACTTCTTGTTCCTCAAACAGTTACCTCCTCAGAGAATTCCTTCGTACACAAGGAACAATTCACATTCCTTAAAGATTATGTATCTACTACACCACATTGTAAACTAACCAATCCAATACTTCATCAATCTTTCTATGATCCCAAAATATGCTCACTCAACAACTCCCGTAACCAAAAGCACATGGTTCTTCTTTTGGGTAACCACCAACGACCGCTCCACCCCATTTATTCTGAGAATAGCCATATCATAACGGCAACTTACAATCCCTGCATCCCAACAGCATGCTTGAAGCCTGGTATAACTCATCCGAAATATTCGAAAATGACTTCCATTTGTGTTTATCCTCCTTTAACAACACATTACCGTACTACTGAGTTGCACGTCTACCTTGGCAAAAGATGCCACTAACTTATCCACACAACCTCCACTCATAACATCACACCGCAGACAAGGTTCTCACGGTCATCTGTACAAATAATCAATCTTGCCTTCATATTCACCTGCATAAGTAACCAAGTCTATCTCACGACTTTGTCCTTCCTCAAATCTAGATGAATACCAACTCACGATTTTCCTAATTTACTCAAAAACACTCGTTCCTTGTTGGTTCATTGCGATCTCCAATAAACCATTCCAAATGACAAGACACATTCCCTTACAGATCGATATAATCAATGCACCCACTTCGGTTATGCTAATTACTTCATCCTTTTTACGAGCCGTCCAAACCTCGCAGGGACAACACTCATCCAATTAGCAATCTTCCACAATCATAACGTCCATAGGAGGTGGTCCAATGTCATGCAAGTATACATCTTTCCCGAACGATGTCCTACGCCTACACACACCGGGGTGATTTTCTATAATTTCAACCTCTTGACAATGCCTTCAGCTTCAAACATCTTAAACAGTTGCTGACTTCAATATCATTAGACGACATGATGATGCTTCCATAACCTTCCCGACAACAAGGGTTCCTAACGGAACCTACTTCTTTCAACGTATCATGATCAACTTTTGTTGACTGATTTGGTGTCTCCTTTTAAATCATATAGTCAAAAACGTAGTGTTTATTAGACCAAATCTTTTAATAAATAAACCAAGACGCAAGTATACATCTCAATCTATTATCGTCTCAAAACAAGTAATAATGGTACAAAAGTACCGGATATCGAACCCACAGGGAATCGTGGAAAAGTTTCTCTTTAAAAGTCCAGTTCGTAAAAGCGAGTTTCAGATAGCGAATTCGAAAACAATATTTTGGAGGTTTGATTAACAACTAATGAAAGAAATCAGTTATAAAAAGAAGCACAGGGTATAAAGATCCGTTGGGATGATAATAGTAATTAAATATAGTGATGAGACCACATTCCTCGGTTATCTCAAACGTCGACTATTTCATGATACAACGAACCGAGTGTCAATTGGTCAATTGTGATACACCACAAAATATAACATTGATTTAAATAACTTCGGACAATCATGCAGTACGCGACACCTTTCAATTTAATTATTAGTCTCGGTCCCAACTTCACTTTATACCCCGAACTAGGACGTTTACCCCATCATCGTTCGGTTTCTAATTATAAAGGATGACTAAAATTGGAAAGCAAATAATGGAGATGGACAATGCATGAATAATAAAGACGTAACTTGTTATGCAAGTAACGACGGGTTTATCAAATGAGAAGTTAACGACAGCTTGGAATTTAAATGGAAAGTCTTGTTTTAAATGTAAAACTTGAAATGGAAAACATCTTTAACAACTAACGATGAGGTGATTATAACTACTTGCATTGAACAATAAATAAACTTGAGTTGTAAAGCGAGATTAGCAGAAATTAACCAACTAAACTATGAGTTTAAGGGAAGAGAAAAACGATGGTAACAAGTTAAGTAAAAATTGTAAGTATTGGAATAAAGCGAGATTAACAAGTTAACGAACTATAATCGAAAGCAAGTAAACGAAATGGAAGACAACGAGATTATGAATGCCATAAGTAACGAGATTAGCAAGATTAAGAGTAAACTAACAAAACCGTGAGCAATTAAGATGGTTAGTATCGAGATTATAAGTAACAAAATGAAACCGTAAATAAGCAACTAAAAACCATATGTAATGGAACCGAAAGTAGTGTAAGTAAGCAAGGTAATGGTGACGAGATTGTAAATGAAACCGTAAGTAAATGGATTAGCAACAAGATTATCGTAACGAAATGAGATTAGTAGATGAACAAATGAGTAACAACCGAGTAGCAATCGGATCTCTGCAGCAACCGTAACCCAACTATTCTATGATTGAACCGAGAGGTTCGAACCGTGAGCAAGAGCCACGGTTTAGCAACCGGCTCTAAGCTCACTTGCTAGTTAACTAACCAAAGCTAATCTATCAAATGATGTTTAATGATGCATAGTATCCAAGTATCCAGGTGTGTTTTTGTTCATTACATAGCATGCATATATATAGCAACAACAATTCTTGGAGAAGAGGATAACAACCATGGATCCTACCCATGGATCAAGAGATCCATGGGTCGAATAACCAAAGGCCGGTTGGGGAAACCCATTAACAAAAATAGATCCAAGCCCAAAACGAGGTGTTGTTTGCATGCTATGTCTTCGGCCCAAGTAACAAGATAAAGCCGACCCAAAAATCCCACAAAAGTCGATCCAACTTGAGATTATTCACAAACGCAAAGCCCGGTCCTCAAAGATGGAGTCTTTCGGTTTCGTTCCACAAAATGTTGCTATGTGCAATCTTCTTATCTTAAAAACTCCAAAAGACCGTCTTCACGCAACCTGGAATACACAAAGTATGAAATAAGCATTTTTGGACGATTTTCAAGTATTTTTATATGTTTTTGGCCGACTTTATACCCAAAGGCATAAATTGTTTATTTTACGTAAAAGTTACTATAATTAGCTAAACTGACTCGATGGGATGGCAAAATGGCTCAAAAATTGGAATTATATAGCTAAAATAGGGTTAAATAAATAACCCTATCACAACCGCAAATTCGAACTGTTGCTTGTCCTCAAGCAACTTTATTAAAAACACAATTTTTGAGCGAAACAATGTTGTGTTAATATGGAAAGTGAAGATTTAACTAAATTCTCAAGAATCCCACAAGCATGCATTTGTACCAACACAACGAAACTGTTACTAACTTTTGCTTAGTTGAGAAAAAATAGCCCTTCATAATTCAATGTTCCTCAACTCACTTTTTAAAACACATCAACCATAAGCTAGCCGAACAACTAAATGCCTAATTGGAAAAAAAAAATTGCACATGTCTTGAATGGTTGGGCGATTGCCTTTGTGTCACTTTCAACATATGGCAATATTTGGCATCTTCTCATTTTGAGGAATTGCATTCGGACACATTGGTCCTTTAAGTGTCTTTAACACTTGACATGTATGCACGAAAAACATTTGTAGAGCTTTGCTCTTTTTGAGTGTGTATGTGTTTTCACGTTTTGTGCATTTTTAATGTGTGGATGTGTATCTGGGTATGCATGGAGATATGTGCAAAATGATATGGTATGAATAATAACCATATCTCCTTCCCAAAACTTTGAAGGGTTCAATGTCCTCATTGAACATTGAAAGAATCGAACCCATTTGTTGGTAAGATTTGTGTATCAGTGTATGGTGTGCGCAAAAATCTTTTTCCAACAAAAATTGGTGAGAGCAAAAAGTTAGACGGCTAGTTCTAGTGATGTGTGAAAAGAGTGAAATTACAAAAACAAAGGAATTATTCGAGGCTATGGAACAACTAAATAAAAAGAGCAGCAAATCTTGCATGTGGTACGTGTGCATGGATTGCATGAACGTATGAAAATAATAGAGACAAAACCTTCCACAATTAGCAACAAAAGAATTCCCATACTATTAAAATTAGAATTAATACTAGACATAAAAGATAAAGCTGAAAGATAACAAGGGTGATAAGAAGAAACCTGTCCTACTCGGAGTGAGTAGGGTGCTGCCCAACAGGCTGCCATAATAACTGCATGGGGAACGGGGGTAGTGTCTTCAAAATCTCTGGATGCTCTCTACTCTAAATCAACCGCATGGGATCATCCTTTGCTTTTTCGTATACTAGCTGTTAATGCCAAAAATCGCACCAAAGGGACAACTTAAGGTCGATGTGGACTTAAACAACTAAAGAAAGAATCTTTCGACGAAACTTGCGATGAGGATAAAAATAAAGAAAACAAGGGATATGATGACACAGGAAAAACCTCAACGAGGAAAAAACCTGCGGACGACAGTCGGTGTCGTCACTATACTATGGTCGCCAATCAGGGGCGATGTCCTTCGGTACTGGTGTCGATCGTACAGAGATTACAATACAAATGAAGGAAATGCTTCGAAATGTAAAGTATAAGTGTTTGAAATGTAAAACAAGTGTTTGTCGTGTATGAAACAACGTGTAAACTGTTGGTCGAGGGCGGATGTCATGCGTTGAGAGCGATTCTTCGAGAGAAAGTGTTTTACTTCTGTTGTTCTTGAGCTTGCTATAGTTTTCTGGAACTTGATGCTAAATGTTAGCCTTCAGTATGTGATTTCTCGAGCACGGTATCGGATGTTGTGTCAGATGTTCGATCTCCTTGAAATGATGATTGAACTCGGTCTTTATAGTCTTCGAGAGCTTTAATTAGCTCATTGATGGCTTCATTTAATAGCTATAATGGCTGCAACGGTCTGTAACGGTTGTCGGAATGAACGTCCATAATGATCTTCGTCCGTTATGGCTAACGGCTGCTAATGGTTGTATCGGTTATAGCCGTTGCTCCTTAATGACTTTGACTCCGGCATTAAACACTTAACAAACGTAACAGTCATGGTTAACGTTAGTTTGGTCGAGGTCGCATGGTCTTACGCGACGGTCGTGCGTAACGGGCGACGCTATGGTCGAGTGTCGCAAGGAATTCTTGACTTACCTTCCAGGAGGGACGACGGATGTCTTCTGGGCCTTTGTCGGGACCTTATCTTAATACATGATATATCCCATGACGTGCGTCTTACCTTTTCTGGTCGTGGTCGAGCGACATGAATTTTTGCCCAAACAGTTTGCCCCTAAAAACTGAAAGAAGGATGGCAAATTCTTGTTTTAAATTTTGTCAATCAGACGCATAGGAAATAGGACAAAGTTTGAAAAATTACCTTAATCGCCTTGGAACCAGACTGGTTCGCTTCTAACTGAACGAGAAGTTGAAAGGGGATCGTGGTCGTGGCGTCATGATGACGCACGATTGTGCTTACCAGCTGTCGATGTCAGGTGTCGACGATTCGTTTGGTAATACGAAAAGGCAGAGATGCGTGGCAACCTTTGATGAACTCGATCTGACATAGCTCCATGCATAAATAGAGACCATGATGGATTTATCTTCTTTAAGCTTTCGAAAAGTTTTTGTCTCCGATGAGTTTCTTTTGATTTCTTCCAAGTCTTTGATGACTGGTGATCTACCGAGAGTCATGATATCCAAATCGATGTCGGTGTTGGTTGCGATAAACGCGATGTTCGTGGATTCTGCGCATCTGGCGACGATGTTTTCTGCTGCCACGTCGACCCTTTTATCAGCCGACAAGGGCGAGGGTGTAAAGACGGGAGAGAATGAGGGGGGATTTATGGCGATCAACTTTGCATTGTCGCCGACCCTCTTGATTGACTATGTCCTCGTCAGGACGGAGTCGCTCCTGCTTCTGGGGAAATATCAGCTCTCGTATTTCAAGGAGCGTTTTCCAGGGATCTCTGTCGAAGAGATTAGACTGTGTTTAGCCGAACTGGCGTTCTTTGTAAGTTTTTCTTTCAAAACTTGTGTTATCGATGTTCTTTCGCTGAGCACTTAGTATGTTTCTTTTGTAATTTGCAGATGCTTCTATTTCCTCTCATTGAATATGTGAAGGCAGAGGAAATGTTGGAGTGGAGGTCGATCATTGAGAAGAATATATTCCTTCCTCCAACCTTAACATTAATCTTAAGAACCACATTCTCATAATGTCGAGGCGTAAGGAGTTGGAAGACAACTCCTAACATACTCGTTTGATCCTTGCTTTAGCGCATTTCGGCGCCGTCGCGGACTCGAGGATAAAAACCTCGGGCATAGCATACGACCGACACTGTTTTCTAGATTTTGATTTTATGAACTGTGTTTTTTATGTTCGATCGTTGGTGGTAGAGTAACGAATTTTAGCTTTGTCTTTGCTTTCGACTATCGGTCGTCCATATGTAATCGTGCGTTTCGTGATATCGACTGTAAAATTCATATATAATGAGCAAAGAATCGTGCGACTTAGGCATTCATTGCAACATAATGAATATAACCCAAACACTTTGAATTGTATTTTATAAGCGTAAATATACGTCATCGATGTGCTAGAACGTAGAAAACTTTCAAAGTTCAGAAATTTAGGTCAAGGGGTCATTTAGACCTGATGATCGTGTGATAAAACTTGAATCAGATGCCCCTGTGATAAAACGATCGAGCCATAAACTTGGGTGTCTGTGTCATGCGTTCCTGCGATTGACCTACGACCCTTTGATGTTTATTTTCGAGTAAAAATTCATATGCGGAGGAGGCGATCTTAAAAGAAATACTTTTTGAGATGTGTCGCATTCCAACTACGCGGGATTTCTTGATTGTCGAGGGTTTGGAGTCGATAGGCTCCCTTACCGACGACTTCGGAGATGCGATAAGGACCTTCCCACTTGATTGAGAGTTTTCCCGCGTTGAGCTCTTGAGTGTTTTGGAAAACCCGACGGAGAACGTAATCGTCTTCTTGAATTTTTTTTATTTGGACGTGTTTATTGAAATATCGTTCGACTGCCTGCTTCTGTGATGCCATTCTGATCAAGGCTGATTCTCGGAGCTCTTCGAGGGCGTCGAGGTCGTAACTTAAATCAACCAAGTTGTGGTCGACGAAAGTATGCCTTGAGGTTGGGAGCTGGACCTCGATTGGTAGGACTGCTTCACAACCGTAGACGAGAGAGAAGGGAGTTTGTCCTATGGACGTGCGCGGCGTCATGCGATTTGCCCATAGGACTGAAGGGAGTTCTTCGACCCATCTTCCCTTTGCAACTTTTAACCTTTTCTTGATCGAAGCCACAATAGTCTTATTACTCGACTCAGCAAGTCCATTGGCTTGGGGATATCTGGGAGTCGAGGTTGTCAGTTTGATATTCCTGTCTTCACAGAACTGTTGGGTCCTGTCGCTTATGAATTGGGATCCATTGTCGCAGACAATTTCGGATGGAATTCCAAACCTGCATATGATGTTAGTTTGGATAAAAGAGATAACTTCTTTATCCCTAACTTGGGAGAAAGCAGCCGCTTCGAACCACTTAGAAAAGTAGTCCGTAAGTACGAGGAGAAATACCTTTTGTCCTGGAGCAGGCGATAGCTTGCCGACAATATCCATTCCCCATCTCATGAAGAGCCAAGGGATAAGTGTCGAGTGCAAAAGTTCCGAGGGTTTATGAGACAAACCTGAGTGTCGCTGACAGGGGACGCAACCCTGGACGTATTTGACGGCGTCTTGTTGCAGTGTCGGCCAGAAATACCCTTTTTGGGAGATACGATTAGCCAAACTACGACCTCCTGAATGATTGCCACATTCGCCGTCGTGCATTTCTTGGAGGATTTTCTGGGCTTGGCTTTTGTTGATGATGCATATTAAATTTAAGCCTGTCGATGATCGTCGATAGATCCTATCTCCGATCATGGTATACTTAGATGCTTTAAATTTGATTTTCCGAGCCTCCATTTTGTCTTCTGGGAGTTGGTCGTGCATAAGGAAATTTCGGATGTCGCGCGACCAATCATTTTCCTCGTCTTCGATTTGAGTGACGTCGACGTTTTCAATGGACGACGTCGCTAAATGAATCATAGGAATAACGTCGAATATTGGTTCGACTAAAGCGGACCCAAGGTTTGCTAATGCGTCTGCCTGAGTGTTCTGGTCTCGCGGAATCTGCTCAATAGATAAAGACTTAAATTTTTTGGAAATTCCTTTTGCCACGCTTAGATATGCTGTCATTTTTGAATCCTTGGCTGCGAATTCTCCATTGATCTGATTTACCACCAGCAGAGAGTCGCTCTTGACATGCAGCGCGGTTGCCCCCGAGTCGTGGGCCATATTCATTCCTATGATCAGGGCTTCGTATTCGGCTTCGTTGTTGGTGGTCTTGAAGTCGCATTGGACCAAGTATACCATCTTTCTCCCCTGTAGCGACTTTAAGACGACGCCCAACGCTAAGCCTCTGATGTTAGATGACCCATCGACGTGTAAGATCCAAGGTGCGTCTTCGTGAGTCGCCACAGTCGATATCTCAGATTTTGCTTCTTTCTCCAGCTCTGGACTAAAATCAGCGATAAAGTCTGCCAATGCTTGCGATTTGATTGCAGTTTTGGGTTTGAAATCGATGTCGTAACTACTGAGGCATATGCTCCATTTTGCCAATCGACATGTCAACTCAGGTTTTCTTAAGACATACTTAAGAGGAAAATTAGTCACGACAGTAATAGGATGTGATTCAAAGTAGTGACGTAGTTTTTTAGCAGCAGTGACTAGTGACAAAAGCAGTTTTTCCATAGAAGAATACCTGGTTTCTGCGTCCAGAAGAGATTTACTTACATAGTAAATTGGTAGTTGATGTTTTTCATCTTCTCGTGTCAAGACGACACTTACTGCATTAGGACTGACAACTAGATACAGCTGTAGAACCTCATGATCGTGAGGTTTTGACAACCAAGGAGGCGACGTCATGTACTCTTTGAGTTTTTGCAACGCTCACTCGTGATCGTCGGTCCAGTCGAAACCTCTGTTTTTCCTGGGAACATTATAAAATAGGTGACATTTGTCTGAGGATCGAGAGATGAACCTGTTTAGAGCTGCTACCCGACCGGTGAGTTTCTGGACTTCTTTGAAATTTCGAGGAGATTTTATCTCAATGATGGCTTTGATCTGGTCAGGATTAGCTTCGATGCCCCGAGGGGTGACCATATACCCTAGGAACTTTCCAGCACTAACGCCAAAGGAACATTTCGTCGGGTTGAGCTTCATGTTATACTTCCGGAGGACATTGAACGATTGCCTGAGGTGATCGATGTGGTCGATCGCTTGCTTTGATTTTACTAACACGTCGTCGATATACACCTCCATCGTGTCGCCGAGATGATCTTTGAACATCTTTTTTACCAGTCGCTGGTAGGTAGAACCTGCATTTTTTTAGTCCAAAAGGCATAACCTTATAACAGTAAATACCTCGGTCCGTCATGAAAGCAGTTTTTTCTTGGTCCTCGACGTGCATTAAGATTTGATTATATCCTGAGTAGGCATGAGTAGGCATCCATGAATGTTAATAACTCATGCCCCGCGGTCGCATCGACCATGGCGTCCATATGAGGTAATGGAAATGGATCTTTCGGACAGGCTTTATTGAGATCGGTGAAGTCGATACAGACCCTCCATTTTCCATTCTTCTTGGTTATGACCACGACATTAGCAAGCCAATCAGGATACTTTACCTCTCGAATCTTTCCTGTCTTGAGGAGGTTGTCGACCTCATCATTTATTACCTTATTTCTCTCAGGAGCGAACTTGCGACGTTTTTGTTTGACAGGTTTAAACGATGGATCGACGTTAAGCTTGTGGGAAATGACACTGGGGTCGATACCAACCATATCTTCATGTGACCAGGAGAAACAATCAGCATATTCCTGCAAAAAAGATATGAGTTTTTCTTTAATGCAGGGATCAAGAGATGAGCCTACGAGAATTTTTTGATCCGGCTTGCTCCGATCCAGAACGATTTCTTCTAAGTGATACTCATCGACTATTGCTGGGAGATTTTGCGCATTTTCAAGCCCTATATGCATTGGGACATTAGCCTGTTGTGGATTTTCATTGTCTGCCATCTTCCTGAAATGAAAAACAAAAGAAACTCCAAGAAACTGTTAGTAGAATGCACGTTCGTCAAGGATTTTCTCTAGATGTAGTCCCACGGATGGCGCCAAACTGTTAATGCCAAAAATCGCACTAAAGGGACAACTTAAGGTCGATGTGGACTTAAACAACTAAAGTAAGAATCTTTCGACGAAACGTGCGACGAGGATAAAAATAAAGAAAACAAGGGATTTGATGACGCAGGAAAAACCTCAATAGGAAAAAACCTGCGGACGACAGTCGGTGTCGTCACTATACTATGGTCGCCAATCAGGGGCGATGTCCTTCGGTACTGGTGTCGATCGTACAGAGATTACAATACAAATGAAGGAAATGCTTCGAAATGTAAAGTACAAGTGTTTGAAATGTAAAACAAATGTTTGTCGTGTGTGAAACAACGTGTAAACTGTTGGTCGAGGGCGAATGTCGTGCGTCGAGAGCGATTCTTCGAGAGAAATTGTTTTACTTCTGTTGTTCTTGAGCTCGCTATAGTGTTCTGGAACTTGATGCTAAATGTTAGCCTTCAGTATGTGATTTCTCGAGCTCGGTATCGGATGTTGTGTCAGATGTTCGATCTCCTTGAAATGATGATTGAACTCGGTCTTTATAGTCTTCGGGAGCTTTAATTAGCTCATTGATGGCTTCATTTAACAGCTATAATGGCTGCAACGGTCTGTAACGGTTGTCGGAGTGAACGTCCATAATGATCTTCGTCCGTTACGGCTATCGGCTGCTAAAGGCTGTGTCGGTTATAGCCGTTGATCCTTAATGACTTTGGCTCCTGCATTAAAAACTTAACAAACGTAACAGTCATGGTTAACGTTAGTTTGGTCGAGGTCGCATGGTCTTACGTGACGGTCGTGCGTAACGGGCGACGCTATGGTCGAGTGTCGCAAGGAATTCTCGACTTACCTTCCAGGAGGGACGACGGATGTCTTCTGGACCTTTGTCGGGACCTTATCTTAATACAAGATATATCCCATGACGTGCGTCTTACCTTTTCTGGTTGTGGTCGAGCGACGTGAATTTTTGCCCAAACACTAGCCATGCAGTTCTCTCCTCTCTTTCCTTTCTCCTCCATCTTTTTTAAAGTTCTCCAATGGTCGTCGGGAATGCTAGTGATCTGTGCGGTGATAAAGCGTTGTTGTTCTCTTAGTGCCGCCCTAATTTCCTTTTTAAAGGAGAGAAGGGTTGCCTCTAAGGAACCTAGACTGTCACTTTCGCTCTTCAGTTGGAAGTGTGTGTTATTACGTAACAACCGGTCGACGTTCATTTTATCCATGACCAACTTATCTTTTGAGAAGTGATCAGTGGATAAAATGGGTACCTTGGCTTGATTCATGAGATAGTGTATTATGGTGGGATGTGGCATTCTTGCATTAGCCCTATCCGCACCTCCAAGGATGTTGTTGGAGATGAGCCGACCGACATCAAATTTATAACCCTCCATAATACAGTACAAAATGAAAACTCTAACCATGCATAGGTAGTGTCATGCGAGGTAGGAAACAACGCGTGTCTTAAAAAGTAAAACCAGACATTTGCTTCTGTTTTTAGACAATGAGTGCGTAAAGTATGTGTGGTTCATCATTTTTCCACACTTGAAATCATCCTATCCTATTTTTGTTTTTTTTCTGTTTCTTTAAAATAACAAACTGGACCTAAAAAAGATTAAAAATCTTTTTTTTCTTTCTTTTAAAATGTAATTTACAATCTCTTGAACTATAAAAATCCAAGAGCTCTCAGGTTATTTCTTAATTCAGGAGATGAACAACCTCAAGAGGTTGTTGTATCAGTGCAGTAGGCTCGATGAAAGGTTTTACCCTTTGACTGTTACTTTTAAAGTTTCTCCCTTTTCTGGATTAATTAATTCGATAACACCATAGGGATAGACTTTTGCAATTTGATATGGTCCCGTACACCTAGAATTCAATTTTCCAGGAAATAACCTCAGTCTAGAATTAAACAATAAAACTTTCTGACCCTCAAATAACTCTTTTGGAACTATTTTTTTGTCATGCCATTTTTTGGTATTTTTTTGTAAATTTTGGCGTTTTCGTAAGTAAAACTTCTGTGTTCTTCCAGTACACAAAGTCTAGAGTTCTCTTTCTTCCAGCTTCATCTAGACTCATGTTAAGTTCCTTAATAGCCCAGTAGGCTTTGTGCTCTAATTCTACAGGTAGGTGACAGGCCTTTCCAAAAACCAATTTATAGGGGGACATACTGTTAATGCCAAAAATCGCACCAAAGGGACAACTTCAGGTCGATGTGGACTTAATCAACTAAAGAAAGGATCTTTCGACGAGACGTGCGGTGAGGGAAAAAATAAACAAGACAAGGGATTTGATGACGCAGGAAAAACCTCAATCGAGGAAAAAACCTGCGGACGACAGTGGGTGTCGTCGTTGCACTATGGTCGCCAATCAGGGGCGACGTCCTTGGTACTGGCATCGGTCGTACGATGATTACAATAAAAATGAAGGAAATGCTTTGAAATGTAAAGTACAAGTGTTTGAATGTAAAAACGGGTGTTTGTCGTGTGTGAATACAAAGCGTGAACTTCTGGTCGAGGGCGGTTTGTCGTGCGTCGAGAGCGATACTTGAGCTTTCCTTCTAGTGTTCTTGAGTTTGAGTGTTAGTTTCTTCGAGCTTGAAAATGCGTAATGGATAGCTCTCCAGATGATCTCTGCCCGGTGATCGATGATCTTGAAATGATGATTCGACTCTATCTTTATAGTCTTTGGGAGCTTTGATTAGCTCATTGATTGCTTCATTAACAGCTATAATGGTCGCAACGGTCTGTAACGGCTGCCGGTGTTAACATTCATAATGGCCTTCGTCCGTTACGTCATCCTCGGGTAACAGCTTGCGTCGGATAACGGCTTGCGTCGGATATAACTGTTGCTTCTTTAATGGCTTTGACTCCTGCATTAAATACTTAACAAACGTAACAGTCAAGGTTAACGTTAGCTTGTGTCGAAGGTGCGATGATCTTACGCGATGGTTGTACGGGACGGGCGATGCTATGGTCGAGCGTCATGGGAGACGTACGACTTACCTTTTACGGGAGACGATGGATGTTTTCTGGGTTCTTGTCGAGACCTTATCTTAATACAAGATTTGGATTATAACGCGCGTCTTACCTGCCCTGGTCGTGGTCGTACGACATGATTTTTTGCCCAAACAGTTTGCCCCCAAAATTTGAAAATTGAATGTCAAATTTAAGTTTTAAATTTTGCTTGTCGAACACTTAGACTTGTGGCCTGGGTTGAAAAACTTACCTGGTTGTCGTGGAACTGGACCGGTTCGCCTTTAACTGAACGAGAAGTTGAAAAAGGAACGAGGTCGTGATGTCATACTGACACACGATGATGCTTACTAGCTGTCGAGGACAGGTGTCGAAGATCCGGGCGGGCATGCGAGAGGATGGGGATGCGTGGCGATCATCCAGGGATTCAATTTGATGCGTTCGTTTGTATAAATAAAGATCACGACGGATCTTTTCTTGCTATACTTGGAAGTGTTTATTTGGGAAGAGATTTCGCTTTGATTCCTTTCCATTCTTCGTCCGAACTTTACTCGAATCGCTGCAAATCTTCAATCCGCATTTGAGAGCGTTTATATAAGATCTTGTTTTGTCCTCTGATTCACAATGTCGACGGAGCTTGCCAGTCTTATCATGAATCACGTAGACTTAGATTCTTTCAGGAGTTTAGCAAAAATTCCTGCAAATATAGAGTTGCGGTGTCCGGGGATTGTTCGTTCTAAGGATTGCCCTGAGGGATGTCTCATTTTGTACGAGTATCCTTTTAAGATAGGGTTTCACTGGCCGTTTTCGGGTTTATCCAACTCATTCATGCAAGACTTCAATGTGTCGCCAGGGCAGTTGATGCCTCAACTTTGGCGAGTTCTTTTTGTTGTTGAGCGGGCGTCCGCGAAATGGGAATCCCCTATGATCATGAACGATTTCTTGGCGGCGTATCAAGTTAAAAGGGATAAGAACTGGCGCTATAGTCCTTATTCTAAATTCAGAGGTGATCGTACCTTGGTTTTGGGAACTGGTGTCAATGATCGCGGGTGGAAGTCAAGGTATGTTTTTGTTCGTACCGATTCATTGGATTATAGCAGCGATTGGATGCGGTCAGACTGGAACAAGACAGGTATACTTTGTTGCTTCTGAGTTTCATTTATTTTTGTGACTTTTACTTATCATTCTCCTGTTGTTGCCTTCAGAGGTTCGGTTCGACGAAGTGAAGCCGAATGTGGATTCCCAAGCTAAGATTAACAAGTTCTTAAGTCTTAGCGTTGACGAGCGATCTTTCGTTACGTGGCAATCGGCGGTCGAGGACGAGGACGTGATAGAAGGTTCTGAAGAAGAAGATGAGGGAGATGAGGACGTTCAGGAAGAGGCGACTGGTGAGCACACCGTAGCCTTTATTTTATTTTGTTTATTCTGTCTGTCTGACGTTTCATGTATTTCCTGATCAGTGCCAACCGAGAGGAAATCGGTCTCTAGGGCGAGAGGAAAGCAGGTTATGCACGCCCTTCGGGGTGAAAATGCTTCGACAGCTGGGTCGAGCCAGAAGAGAACCAAGAGGACAGTCCTGAGGGAACCGTCATCGAGGGTCGATAACTCACCGGGAGTTGTTCTGCCTAAGAAGGCGAGGGCGTCATCTAGCCGTCCTGGCGCGATGGACGCGACACCAGCAAGTTCTGCGCTTCCGGCGACGGCGACGAAACCGGTGTCTCAAGTGTTGATCCCGATGTCTGCCGACAGGGGCGAGGGATCATCGTCCGAAGTTATGATGGTCAATTTTACATTGCCATCTAACTTTATGGCGGATGGTGTCCTAGAAGGGACGGCGTCGTTCCCTCATCTGGGGAAGTATTTGCTCCCGTCTTTCGGGGAGTGTTTTCGTGGAGTTCCGGCCGGAGAGATTGGATCTCAAGTTACCAATCTGGCGTTCACGGTGAGTGTCAGTCTTTCATGACTTGTCTCATTCGTTTAGTCGTCTAATATTTTCTTGTGTTATTTTTCAGACGTTCCAGTCGTCTTTGGCATTGCACGCTGGGATGTCGAAAGTTGAAGGGTTGATGGCGTTTGCCTTTGAAAGAGAAGTTGCGGCGTTGGAGAGAGAGAAAGCGGCTTTAGATAGGGAGAGGATTGCCTTGGCGCGTGCTGACGAGCTAGCCATCCAGCTTTTCGATGCTCAGTATGAACTGCAGGAGATTCGTGCAGGAGAGGTGGCAGATGAAGGTCCTCAGGTCGGGACTTCGAGCAGGGATACGACCGATGTTCCCCCTGTCGTCTAGAATTTTTTCTTTCCTTGTTGTTTTTGCCACTTGACCTATCGGGGGTTGAGTATGTATATGATGGTTTACTCAACGAATATATCTTTTGTTTTGAGTCTTATGCTTTATTCAAATCATATTGATTATGAAGTCGAACATAAGATACAAATGAAATTACGCGACTAGGCATTCATTGTAATACGATAATAAGAACGTAAAATAAATAAAAACACGCGATTAAAGCATCCATTCAGGGTATAAAAGCTAAGAAACTTAAATGTAAGTTATTTAGGCTTCGCGATTGTACGACGAGATCGTACGAGGAACTTGCGCCGTATGCCCCTGTGGAGGGATGGTCAGGGAAGAAAATCCTGATTGTTTATGTCGTGCGATTCTGCGATAATCTGTCGTGCGATTCTGCGATAAAACTATGTCGGGGGTTGGTCGTTGGCTAGCCAACGACCCTCCGATGCTTAAGTCAGTAAACGTTTCGTGAGAAAAAATCGTATGAAAAAGGGTTAGAGAACGTACCATTTCAGACTCTTTCTGTCTGCCCCTGTCATTTATTACCTTATTCTTTTTGGCAAGAAAAGATAGGTTTTAAATGACAGAATGACACGGCAATCCTGTGAAATATTGTCCTGTGGTCGACTATGTTGTCGTGCGACCGGGCACCATAGTAGACTTATCTCTGTGAAGAAGATATTAATTTAGGGATAGAGGAACGAACCTGTCGAGAGCCTGATCTTGCGACTTTGGTTTATTTTCGCGGCTTCAAGGTAGACTTGTAGCACTCACGAGCGACTTTTGGCTCACTCTTAATCTCTTGGATCCCCCATGGCGTAGGGAATTTCAACATTTGATGATATGTCGAAGGAACGGCTTTCATATCGTGGATCCATGGTCGGCCTAAGATGTTATATGCCGATGCACAATCGATGACACTGAACTTGGTCTGCTTGTTGACTCCTCCGGCGTAAACGGGCAAGATTATCTCTCCGAAGGTGCTCCCCGCTTCTCCATTGAAACCGACCAAAGTTGTCGAACGTCGGGTGATTTCCGAGCGATCGATTCCCATGGCTTTAATGGTGTTGAGAAAAATGACATTTGTTGAGCTGCCCCCGTCGACCAAGACTCGACGCGTTAGGTAGTTACCGACTATAAGTTGAATGATCAACCCGTCGTGATGCTTCTGATACGAGTCGCCAAGGTCGACGTGGTCGAACACAATCTTCATGGCTTCTAGCTCCAAATCTCCTTTGGGTCTAGACGAGCGAGGAATAGGCCGATCATCGGGCGCCTGACTAGCATGACGCTTGGCCGCTGAATATGTCAGACCACACACATCTGAACCACCGGTGATGAAATTGACGACTTTCGCGTGCTCGGGAGTCGACGGTCGATGGCCATTAGCTGGAACAGTGACATCGTCGATGATGTCCTTGAGATTTCCTTTCGGGAAATGATATGCTAGTTCCTTCTTCAATGCGATACAATCATCTGTCGCATGGCCATGATCGACATGGAAGTCGCACCACTTTGATTTGCCTTTCTTAGCATCGTCCAAGTCAGACTTCTTTGGCCATCGAATGGTCGCTTGGGAACCTTTCAGAGCTTTGACTAATTCCTTAGCGGATCCTTTGAATCCGTAAGATAATATCTTGAGGTACTTAGTGAACTTAGTCGCGGTCTTGGCCTCTGCTTTCGTCTTGAAACGAACATTTGAAATTTGGCGCGCTGGCTCTATTCTGGAAACAACCTTTGGCTTGAACTCTGGCTTTCTGATGCCTAACGACTTCTTGTAGTTAGTGTGTTTGCGACAAAAGGCTACATCGTCTTTGACCCTCATATATGCTAAGGTTCGAGCTCGGACGTCTTCGAAAGTCTCTGGGGGATACTTGGTCAGATCGATATATAGACCTGAACTATCGTCTAGACCACGCTTATAGGCTTCGATCGCGGTTTTGATGTCGCAATTGCGGATACTGATCATTTCGGCATTGAGTCTATTGAAATAACTCCGAATAGACTCATTGGTCTTCTGCACGACATAGTATAGATCAATAGTCTGTTTTTCCATCTTACGACTGCTGGCGAATTACCGAGAGAATTGGTTGACCAATTCGGCGAACGACCCGATAGATTTGGGTTTGAGATTGATCAACCACTGGAGAGCTGGACCAGTGAGAGTCTCCCCGAAACTCTTGCACATGCATACTTCCTGGTACATGTGTGGAATCGAGATTGTCCACATGAGCTGCTTATACTGCGCGACATGCTCGGTTGGATCAGTCACACCAGAATATTTGGGAGTGAAGGCAGGAATGTTATACTTCTTTGGGACCTCGACGGTGGCGATCTCGTCGATGAAGGGTGACGCTTGATACCCCGAGCGAGGCTCGACGTCGACAAGCACGGCTGCCCCAGGCAACTTGGCGAGCAAGGACAGGACGCGCTCATTTTGGTCTTCTAACATCTTCAAACGCTGGGCGACGGGATCGTTAAATTCAGGATTTGCCCCTGTCGAGGGATTGGTCCCTGGACTAGTGCCATTACCATGTGATGAACCATTGGTATCCCCGTTGAACGGGATGAAATATGGCTGCGCCCCATAGTGGAATTGCTGCGGTCCATTCTGAAACGGCTGCGATCCTTGCTGGAAAGGCTGCGACCCTTGTAATGGCTGAGACCCATTATTCGCGGGTGGTGGCCTTATGTGTTGAGGAGGAACTGTCCCAAACTGAGGATTTGGGTTGAACGTCCCTGGCTGTTGATTCTGCATGAACGGGCCTGGATGCTGATTCTGCGCGGATGAGCCTGGATTCGGGACAAATGGTCTAGGGCCATTTTGGTCGAACGATCTTGGAATTGGGTTCTGCACGAACGGCCTAGGACCATTTTGAGGCCCAAGAGGATTTCTTAACCGCGCGATCTCCTCAGCTGCTCTGCGATTCTGCTCTGCCATTGCATTGAGCTGATTCCTGGCGGCTTCGAGCTCCTGATACATCTGAGCAACAGCTTGCTGCGGATTTCCAGGGGCTGCCATTGTTCCTGCAATAGAGAGCAGAAAAAACTCCAAGAAACTGTTAGTAGGGTGCACGTTCGTCGAGGATTTTCTCTAGATGAGGTCCCACGGATGGCGACAAACTGTTAATGCCAAAAATCGCACCAAAGGGACAACTTAAGGTCGATGTGGACTTAATCAACTAAAGAAAGGATCTTTCGACGAGACGTGCGGTGAGGGAAAAAATAAACAAGACAAGGGATTTGATGACGCAGGAAAAACCTCAATCGAGGAAAAAACCTGCGGACGACAGTGGGTGTCGTCGCAGCACTATGGTCGCCAATCAGGGGCGACATCCTTGGTACTGGCGTCGGTCGTACGATGATTACAATACAAATGAAGGAAATGCTTCGAAATGTAAAGTACAAGTATTTGAATGTAAAAACAGGTGTTTGTCGTGCGTGAATACAAAGCGTGAACTTCTGGTCGAGGGCGGTTTGTCGTGCGTCGAGAGCGATACTTGAGTTTTCCTTCGAGTGTTCTTGAGTTTGAGTGTTAGTTTCTTCGAGCTTGAAAATGCGTAATGGATAGCTCTCCAGATGATCTCTGCCCGGTGATCGATGATCTTGAAATGATGATTCGACTCTATCTTTATAGTCTTTGGGAGCTTTGATTAGCTCATTGATTGCTTCATTAACAGCTATAATGGTCGCAACGGTCTGTAACGGCTGCCGGTGTTAACATTCATAATGGCCTTCGTCCGTTACGCCTATCCTCGGGTAACAGCTTGCGTCGGATAACGGCTTGCGTCGGATATAGTTGTTGCTTCTTTAATGGCTTTGACTCCTGCATTAAATACTTAACAAACGTAACAGTCAAGGTTAACGTTAGCTTTGGTCGAAGGTGCGATGATCTTACGCGATGGTTGTACGGGACGGGCGATGCTATGGTCGAGCGTCATGGGAGACGTACGACTTACCTTTTACGGGAGACGACGGATGTTTTCTGGGTTCTTGTCGAGACCTTATCTTAATACAAGATTTGGATTATAACGCGCGTCTTACCTGCCCTGGTCGTGGTCGTACGACATGATTTTTTGCCCAAACACATACCAATAGGGGTTTTGTATGCAGTTCGGTAGGCCCACAGGGCATCATCCAATTTGGAGGCCCAGTCTTTTCTGTAAGGCTTCACTACCTTAGCTAAGATACCCTTGATTTCCCTATTGGACAATTCAGCCAAACCATTAGTTTGCGGGTGATAGGCAGTTGCCACCATATGCTGAATGTTATATTTGTCCAGGACTTCCTCTAATAAATTGTTAATGAAGTGAGTGCCTTCATCACTAATTAAGGCACGATGTGTACCAAATCTAGTGAATATGTACTTATGAAGAAATTTGACAACTGTCTTAGCATCATTGGCATGGCAGGCCATAGCCTCCACCCATTTGGACACATAGTCCACAGCTACCAGAATATAGGCACAGTTGTTGGACAGTGGAAAAGGTCCCATGAAGTCAATGCCCCAAACATAAAATAATTCTACTTCTAGAATTCCATTTAAGGGCATTTCATTCCGTTGAGAGATGTTTCCATTTCTCTGACACTCACCACAACTTTTTGCAAAATTGTGAGCATCATTATTCAAAGTAGGCCAGAAAAATCCTAATTGTAGAACTTTTGCAGCTATCCTTTGTCCACTAAAATGACCACCACATGGTCCTGTGTGGCGGTGATGTAAGATGGATGTTACTTCTTCCTTTGGGATGCACCTTCGTATCACCTGATCTGCACAGACTTTAAACAAATATGGATTATCCCACAGGAATTGTCTAGAATCACTGATAAGTTTCTTTCTTTGATGTTTGTTAAGTTCCTTGGGAATAATCCTACAAGCTAGATAATTAACAATATCTGCAAACCAAGGTAATGCAGCATGTTGTATAGCTAAGATTCTCTCATCTGGAAAAACCTCACAGATATCACTATCGTGTTCCTTTGTGTCTTTTTTTTCAGTCTTGACATGTGAGCAGCCACTTGATTATTTATACCCTTCCTATCCACAATCTCCAAATCAAATTCTTGCAACAACAACACCCACCTGATCAGCCTAGGTTTTGCATCTTTTTTTGGAAATAAGATACTTGATGGCAGCATGATCAGTGTGTACAGTGACTTTTGCCCCCCATCAAGTATGATCTAAATTTTTCAAAAGCAAAAACCACAGCTAATAATTCTTTTTCAGTGGTGGTGTAATTGATTTGAGCTTCATTGAGGGTTTTACTAGCATAATATATGGAATGAAAAACTTTATTCTTCTTTTGCCCTAAAACAGCTCCAACAGCCCAGTCACTTGCATCACTCATGATTTCAAAAGGTAAGGACCAATCAGGTGCCACTATTACAGGAGCAGTGACCAATGCTTCTTTTAAGATTTTAAAAGCTTTTTTACAATCTTCATCAAAGTTGAAAGCATGGTCATGTTGTAGTAGAGCACGGAGGTTTGGATATTTTGGAAAAATCTTTTATAAACCTCCGGTAAAAACCTGCATGTCCAAAAAAACTTCTGATCCCTTTCACAGTGGTTGGTTCAGGCAAATTTGCAATTACTTCCAATTTTGCCTTATCAACCTCAATACCTTTATTGGAAATGAGATGCCCTAGCACAATGCCCTCTTTAACCATAAAGTGACATTTTCCCAGTTTAAAACCAAATCTGTTTCTTCACATCTTTTCAGACTTTTTTCAAGGTTTTCTAAACACAGATCATATGATGTACCATAGACAAAAAAATCATCCATGAAGACTTCCATGGACTGTTCAAGCATATTAGAAAAAATAGACATCATACATCGTTGGAAAGTGGCAGGAGCATTACAAAGTCCAAAAGGCATTCTTCTAAAAGCAAATGTGCCATAAGGGCAAGTGAAAGTGGTTTTCTCTTGGTCTTCTGGTGCAATGGCAATTTGATTATATCCTGAGTAACCATCTAAGAAACAATAAAACTCCTTACCAGCTAGTCTGTCCAACATTTGGTCTATAAAGGGTAATGGGAAATGGTCTTTTTGGGTTGCTTGGTTAAGCTTCCTGTAGTCCATACATATCCTCCAACCTGACACAACTCTAGTGGGTATAAGTTCATTCTTCTCATTCGTTATTACAGTTACTCCACCCTTTTTGGGTACACATTGCACTCGACTGACACACGTACTACTAGCAATAGGATAGATTATGCCAGCATCAAGCCATTTTAAAATCTCATTTTTCACAACCTCTTTCATCATGGGATTGAGTCTTCTTTGATGCTCAACAGAGGTAAAATATTTATTTTCTAAAATGATTTTATGTTGACAGATGGTAGGGCTTATGCCCTTCAAATTAGCTATGGTCCACCCTATGGCTTTTGTATTTAGTTTTAACATACTAACCAATTTTTCCTCTTGATCAGATTCTAAGGATGATGAAATAATGACTGCCAACTTCCCCGGTTCTCCTAAAAAGGCATATTTCAAATGTGAGGGAAGTTGTTTCAACTCTAAATCTGGAGCACATTCTAAAGAAGGAATAATGGTTTTCTTATCCTTATTTTCTAATACTTCAACAACAGAGGTGACCTGTATGTCTTCTAAGTCATCAAACTCTGCTATATCATCTTCACTATCAGATTCTCCAATTCCCATGACCTCCCCAAAACTTTGGTCTTGACACCAAGATTCAATCAAACCGAAGGTAGAACATTCTTCTCTTTCTTCAGGGTATTTAAAGGAGTCTAACACATTAAAAGTTACCTCTTGGTCTTGAACTCTCATGGTCAACTCACCTTTCTGGACATCTATCAGAGTTCTGCCTGTAGCTAGGAAAGGTCTTCCTAAGATAATAGGTATGTCTTTGTCAGCTTCAAGGTCTAAGATGATAAAATCTGCAGGGAATATAAACTTATCAACTTGGACAAGGACATCTTCAATCTTACCTTTAGGCCAAGATATGGACTTATCTGCTAATAAGAGTGAAACAGTTGTGGGTCTAGCTTCACCTATGCCTAAAGTGTTAAAAACAGATAAAGGCATAAGGTTTACACTGGCACCTAAGTCACATAAAGGTTGTCCTACTTCTTTTCCTCCTATGGAACATGGGATTGTAAAACTTCTAGGATCTTTCATCTTTGGAGGTATTTTGTTGGATAACATAGCACTACAGCCTTCAGTCAGAGCTACAGTCTCATACTCATTCAACTTTTTCTTCTTGCTCAAAATATCTTTTAAAATTTTTGCATATGTTGGCATTTGTTCAATGGCTTCAACCAAATGTATGTTTATATGCAACTGTTTAAAAACATCTAAAACCTTTTTGAATTGCAATTGCTCTGTCTCATTCCTCATTCTTTGAGGATAAGGAATGTAAAGAGGAACTGTAGTAGGAGGTGTAGTCTTTTGAAGAGTAGGTGCTGGTTTTGAAGGTAAGGTGTTGTCTTTCATAATATCACTAGGGACTTTGGGACTGTCACCAGCTTGTGACACATCCACAACAGGCTTTTCTTTGGTTTGTGAATCTTTCTTGGGTTCATCAAGGGTTAACAGTGGGAAAATAGGAATGGTAGTGGAACTATTGGGCACAATGATGTTGCTTGTTACAATATTTCCACTAGATTAAGCAGAGTTTGAAACTGTGTTTTTCTTTTCTGGCTCTGCTTTGTCTGGGTTTTTAAATTCTTTTTGTAAATTTTCTGGTAAATCCTTACCACTCCTCAAAGTTACAGCTTTTACATGCTCTTTTCCGATTCTTGGGGTTGTTTCAGTATCACTAGGCAAAGAGCCGGGAGGACGTTTCCTCATTTCCAAAGCCATTTGACCCATTTGGGTCTCTAGATTTTTAATGGATGCCTAAGTTTGGGACATAAATCCCTTCATCATTGTTTCCAAGGAAGTAGATGATTCAACATGATGGTTTGGCTTTTGAAAAGCATGTTGATTATTTTGAGAATTTGCGTGCTGATTGCTATGAGGTCTGTGTTGAAATTGCTGGTTTTGACCTTGCAATTTTGGTGGTGGTGGATTCAAAGATGGACTATGCCATGAAAAGTTAGGATGGTTCCTCCACTCAGGGTAGTAAGTTTGAGAAAAGGGGCCTCCTTTGTTGTTGTTATTATTATTGTTATGACTATTATGACCAACGTAGTTGATATGATCAGGGTTTCCAGGACAATGTTCAAAATTATGGCCATCACCACAGTATGTGCATTGTATAGACTGGACAGTAGGAGATGGTGCAACAGGGTTGAGTGTTACAACATTTAGGTTTTTAATCAGAGATGCCATGTCACTTAACTGTGTAGATATTAATGCATAAGCATCAGGATCTTGCACTCCTGCTGTCCTTCTAACTGGTAATGCGCGTGGATCAGCCCACTGACCATTGTTGTTTGAAATTCTTTCAAGGATGTCATATCCTTCATTATAGGTACAAGATGTGAAAGCTCCGTTTGCAGTAGCGTCGAGTAATATTTAAACCACTGTAAAATGTCTCTAACTGTATGCAGTATGCCATGATGAGGGCATTTTCTCAAAAGCTCCTTGTACCTATCCCATGCATCAGGAACTGATTCATCATCAATTTGTCTAAAAGTACAGATTGCATTTCTAGACTTAGCATTCCTCGTGGGTGAAAAATATTTTTTTTTAAAATTTCTAAACCATTTGGGCCCATGTAATTATAGAATTTGGCTTCAAGGAGTTGTACCAAGATCTTGCACTGTCTCTTAAAGATTATGAGAAAAGTTTTAATTTCAATGCATCATCTTCAACTCCAGGAATTTTAAAAGAATCTGTAATTTCCATGAAAGACCGCAGATGAGAGTGGGGATCTTCTGTTGCAATACCAACGTATTGACCGTTGGTTTGTAACATATGAAACATTATTGGTTTCAACTCAAAATGGTGGGTTTGCAAAGTTGGTTTTAAAATTCCTGAGTGTAACTGGGTTAAAACAGGAATGGCGTAAGACATAATACCACCATCTTTGGAATTGGCTAACCGGAAAATGTTTTGTTCCTCATCATCAATATTATTAATTGGCCGGTTTTCTGGGATTTCTTCATTATTAGGTCGCTCATTATTATTGACAAGCGGTGGGGCATCATCCTCATTGTCGGACAAAGAATAATGTTCAGACATCGATGGAGAATTTAAGACTGAATTAGCTCTTTGAATTCTTCTAATCTGTTTAAACGTTCGTTCAATGTCGGGGTCAAATTGGAATAATTCACCGTGAGGCAATCTTGGCATACACTATTTTTTTGGTTTTCTAAAAGATGGTAGAAAAACTTGCTTTTAAAAACTTTACTTTAAACAAAAGAAAAACTTCTAGCGTGTTTCCCCGGCAACGACGCCAAACACTTGTTGACAGATTTGGTGTCTCCTTTTAAATCATATAGTAAAAAACGTAGTGTTTGTTAGACCAAATCTTTTAATAAATAAACCAAGACGCAAGTATACATCTCAATCTATTATCGTCTCAAAACAAGTAATAATGGTACAAAAGTATCGGATATCGAACCCACAGGGAAGCGTGGAAAAGTTTCTCTTTAAAAGTCCAGTTCGTAAATGTAACACCCAAAAAACAGGGTTAATTTAAACCTTAAATTAAAACAAGATTTAGTCATAAACCTTTTTAAAACCTTATACACAAGCAGAGAATCACTATGAGGTCAACTACACGCATGAAATTCTTTAAATAACTTATTAATCTAATCATGTCACTATAATCAGATTAACTGGGTTATCTAAGCAATCTCTCAAAACCTCAATATTTAATCTTCTCCGCTAATCCAAATGCTCTCGTCCCACATCCCAATACTTTCCCGAGCTAGTACCTGGTAAGAAAACATTATTTGAAACGATTCGGCTAATGCCTAGTGAGAACATTCAGTTTCAAAATAATATTTATAAAACATTGTAAACAAGTCATAACAAACCTGCTATACCCTTTTTCCTTACCACGTACTAAACCATTCATCAATATCAGTTTAAACCTTATTACATGACTACGATCTGACATTATGTAAATCGTTTCTCATGCTCCACTTCCTTGACTACGAAACTGACATTAAGTCAATCGTTGCTCATGTTCCAATTCCATGACTGTGAATCTGACATTTAAGTCAACCATTGCTCATTTTCCAGTTCCATGACTATGAATCTGACATTTAAGTCAATCATTGCTCATGTTCCAATTCCACACACATCAGAATAATGAAAATCCATCATCTATTCTACGTGTACATAACCACTAGTGCCTATGGATCCATATCACCTAATTTTACTCATATAGGTATTTACTTAATATAAATTCCTCTTAGAAATCGTATAAGCGAATTATATCTATACCTCATAAATTCCTTATAACAATCGTATAAGCGAATTATTTAACACATAGATTCCTCATAGCAACCGTATGAGTGAATCTCCTTTAAAATCCTTTATGTCATTTATTATAAGCAAATTACATTTAACATGTCAATTTCTTATAACATTCGACTAACCATCAATTACGGTTCCATAATATAATTTTACTTCATAAAATCAATCTCCCAAATCCTTCATATCAAATAATAGATTTTATTTATAAAATCCTTTCCAACAATTCATCCAAACAATTCATTTATAGAATATACCTTACCATGATTTAAAACATTATAAAAACGGGTAAGGTAAGAATGAACTCACATGTTATTAGAAGCGACACTCTTTCTTTGATTCCGTCACTAACTCCCCAAAGATCTGAAATACCATATGTATAATATATTAGTATAAATCCACTGCACATGATTCTCTAACGACTAGAAATCCTTAATATCTAAAAATTCTCGTCTCTTATCGCAACCCCCTATTGCGATATCTCCTCATGTCACAACCACTGTTGAGACATGGCACGAAGTCGCAACCAATTGTTGAGACTTGGTCACGAAGTCGCAACCAACTGTTGAGACTTGGTCACGAAGTCGCAACCAACTGTTGAGACTTGGTCACGAAGTCGCAACCAACTGTTGAGACTTGGTCACGAAGTCGCAACCAACTGTTGAGACTTGGTCACGAAGTCGCAACCAACTGTTAAGACTTGGTCACGAAGTCGCAACCAACTGTGTTCATACATGTCTCAACTAACTGAAAACGTAAAAACCCAGAAATTATCAGTTTTAGACCATGTTTGTTTCTATAAACATGCAGATATGTTAAAGACTATTAACATAACACTATCCTCAGTCCAGATTTCATAAATTATACACAAATCACCAAAACCCATATTTATCAAAATCATCAAATTTATCATAACCCATTTCTAAATATCCATAACACTTGATACATATAAGAAGGATAAGTTAAATCAGAGACATACCTTCTTGATTCTCCCAAATTTACTTAAATTGCAGCAGAAATTCTTTGGTTTACTACTTCTTCTTCTTTCTCCTTTCTTCTGCTTCTATCTCTCTTTTTCTTTGTCTTTTCGTAAAACAGCACACACACACATATCCAACAAAGAAATGAGTTAAGCTAGAAAAGGAGGACACATCCTCAATCAATTCCCTTCTTTTGCTGATATTGTGACACCTCATAACCAACCTCCCAAATCAACCTCAAACTTTCCTTAATTGTCAAAATGAACCCTCAATCTTTCAAATTAAAATTAAACTTACCTCTTAACTTATAATTCCACAAAAGGAAATACATAACTAAATTGAGGATGAATTCTAAAACTAATATATCACTTAAAAATCACAACTTTATCAATTAAATATACTCAATTTATTTAATGAACCTTAATATCATCTTTTATAAAATTTGGGATGTTACAATACTCCCCAACTTGAAAATGATTTCGTCCTCGAAATCGAAGCTAGGTAACCAAATGAAAATATCTAATCTTCATATCCTCTTCTGACTCTAAGGTCACATTAGCACCTCGATGATGTAATACCACATCCTTAGGTCACAACTTCTTAACCGATCTTTTTATAATACCTGACCATTCCTCCAACAACTACTCTTACTATCCACACTCACTTTAGTAAGTGAAATCTCATCATATCAACATGAAATATTTTGTGTATCCTTTCACTTCAAGCCTTACATACTTTAATCACATATAAAAGTCCAGAAAGAACAAGGATTCATCTTTTCATATTTTCTGAACATTACCTCTTTCATCATTACCCATTCCCCAACTTAAAATTTACAAACCTCCTTAGAGCAACTATTATCGTCAAATCCTTATCCGACTATTTCTTGGTCTACCATACCGTTATTATTTCTATCATGCTTACACGGAACATCCACCACACACACCTATAGTCCTAAAGGACAAATTCTCTAGAATCATCAGCTAAAACCTTTAGCCAAGTCTTCGTAACACCAAGAGCTGCATTCAATGCATTTCTTTTACATCCACAGAATACTCCAACCCTCTTGACTAAACTTCATAACGAAGTATTATAGCTTAACCGTTGCAGTATTCTCTTCAATAATAAACTGAAGTATAAAAACTCACCTAAAAAATTTCAATGAGATCGAGAAGAACAAAGGTTCTCCTTTCACGTCATCATCTTCGTTAAACTTCCAATGTTTCAAAAACATAAACTTACTTAGCGACTCACACCATCAAAATCACTTTGGATAAACACCCACTACCACTCCGACATTTTATTCTGATTTTAGTCATATGTTCCAACAATTTTATTGATAAATAATACACTTCATCCGAAATTTCCGAAAAGACTTCCATCGGATGCTTCCTCTTTCTATCCTCACATTACATACTAGTTGACACATTTATCTTGGTAAATAGTACCATTACTCATTCGTACATTCTCCATCCATAACATATCATAGCAGACCAGGTCTTTCATGGTCATTCGTACCTAATTCAAACGTACTTCATGTTCTCCCGCATGATTAATCAAGTCTATTACTCTAATATATTGTTTCCCAACTTTAGTTGAACCACCACTCACGGGTCTCTAATTAATTTAATCTTACTCTTTTCTTGCTAGCTATTTGCGATTCCAAACCATTACATATACAGGGCACAATCCCTCACAAATCGACATAGTCCATACACTCACTTCGTTTGTACCTAATACGTCATCCTTTATAAACCATCCACACCGTAAGTAAAATGCTCATTTACAACAATAGTCTTTCACTATCCTAACACCCCTACGAGGTGATCCTTTAACTTTTAAATCTTCTGATTCAAAACTTAACATTCATACATGACCTCAAAAGAATAACCAATGTATTCACATCATGTAAACTTTAATTATAATACAATCCACGTAATTCCTAACCCAAATCTACGTCGAGCTTATTAAACCGGCCGAATACCCCCAAGACTCAACCGAGTCCAAAACCGAGCCATCTGCTCAAAGGATCCTATGATCATTTATCAATATCAACTATTGCAATTTAAATACGTCTAACTTACATTATGCAACACTCGCTCCAAGGCGTGATAATCTCACGACCCCTTCATTGCTACTTTCCCAATGAAGTCAATTTATATATATATATATATATATATATATATATATATATGTGTGTGTGTGTGTGCAAGTATGTACAACTCTTTTATACTCAACAATATATATATATATATATATATATATCTTACCAAAGTTCATTAGTACCAAAGGTATTAAGAATACAAGATCATCAAACGGTCCTCACTCATAAGACCAATACTTAAAACGGCACTTAATTAAATAAATGCAATTAAGCACATAACACATCACAATTATTGCACAACCACAATAAACTCTAAAAGCGTATTTTGACCACATAGTTTTCACTGATGCAATAAATTGACCAAAACCTCTTTTATTCGTGATTTATTCGTCAATCACTCGAAATTCTCAAACGTGGGTGTTTTACAAGATATATACCATTCTGTAACATCCCCAATCCACTATACAAGATATTTTCCGCTCTACGGATACCTTCTGCATCAGCATACCGGCACCGCTCACGGTTTCGTTTCTGGCCGCACAGGCATACCCTCTGCATAAGCATACCGGCACCCTGCGACGGGCAAAACACGTTTTGCAAGGAAGGTATCCATCCACCATTATAAGGAGGACTTCGTAGCCCTTCCTAGCCAATATGGGATGTAACAGTTCCTACCCGCACAGGCATACGCGGGATGCACATAGAACGCACCATGTGACAGGGCAAAAGACCTCATACTCCCTACACAACCGCCGACTTCAGAGTCAATAGTCGACCTATCGATACTTCCTTAACCCATTCTTTAGCAAGGGTCCCTAACTGAACCTAATCCTTCTAACATATCATAATCAAATTCACATCCTATCGTCTTCATCTCCAATTTATTCGTACAACATTAATATCATAAGATCACCATAAATTTTATTTGACGTCGAGGATATTTTCTTTTTGTCTCACCACACTACTCATAGCGATGTGCTAATTTCATCACCTTGATGACCACTAGTCCTTCCTCCGGATACAACCGTCCCTCGGCAACTGTAATTGTAGTTACCAAACAAGGGTATATACCTTCTTACAATCGACACTAAAGTTCACTTTCAACTTTCCCACTGTTCACCTCTCCTCTTGAACACAAATACTTAAACTACAAACATTCTCTCATGATTTTTCCAACACCTCTCCACTCTCGGAGTTCTTTCTTAGCTTATAGTGTAATACTCTACGACCTAGTGAGTTCATAGCCTTCATGCATGACGATGAGATAAATAAATCATTTCACATATTTTTCTTTTTAAAGAACAACACTTGGAACAACTTGGGTACACATGACCCCCAACATTCTCATAACTCCAATGTACTGCACAACGATCTCGAGAACCGTTTGCATACAACTTTCCGTAAAACTTAATCCTTCTCAACCAAAATGATGTTGTTACGACAGTAATATATTAAATGAAAATCTTTTCATACTACAACAAGTTCTAAAAGAATTTTCCAACACGAAGCAAGCTAGTCGGTTCTCACATGATATCATCAAGTCAATACTCTTGTTGGTTATAAAAGTTTTGCTGGCCAACGTTTTCTTGACCTTTTCTACAATTAAATTTTCATGTAAAATACGAAATATTTTGCAAATTGCTAAACCCAAAATTTCATTGTGCATCATAAATGAAATTGTCTCTTTCTTTAAATACACATTTGCACATGCACTTGTTTTGAAATCATGAAAACTCATGTAGCACACTCACTAGGACCCCATGCATAAAACTTTACTCGCAAATGAAGGCTACTCACTCAAACAAGGTCAATCGTTTTACTCACATCACTTATCATTGACATTCTACTTCTGACTAGTGGTCGTCCTCTCGACCTTATAGCACTTGCTATCCATGCATTCCACGGCCCACTTACTCAACCATTTCATACTATTTCTGTCTTGATCAATCATTTCACATTCTATCTCCATACATTTCAATCCACCTATTAAAGGTTGCCTCGGCGGGCTTTCTTGAGTCCCGCCAGTTCCAGGTTGTCCTTCCAACCCTCATTCATTTACTGATCTGTCTTCCAAAGAATTGAAATACCTTGGTGGCGTATCCACCATCGTTCTACTATAACACAAAGGGATAACCATTAGAAATGGTTATACGAATATAGACATACGAAACGTACTTTACCGATCATTAGTCACTATAACAATTTAGAAACAAGCATGCTTGCGTAACAATATATTCATAATAACAGTAGCTAATTGAAATTGTGAATATATTATACGTGAGAATCCTCGTTACCATTATCACAGTACTAATTTCACGTATTTCCGTCGACTCTAAGACTATCCCGTCTTAGTACCTCTACCCAAATCTCACAAATCATAACTTAATTCATCACAGCTTAAGTCTAAGTACCTCCTCAGCATACTTAGTTCACTTAAACTAATGCTCTGATACCAATTTGTAACACCCTAAAAACAGGGTTAATTTAAACCTTAAATTAAAACAAGATTTAGTCATAAACCTTTTTAAAACCTTATACACAAGCAGAGAATCACTATGAGGTCAACTACACGCATGAAATTCTTTAAATAACTTATTAATCTAATCATGTCACTATAATCAGATTTAGATTTACTGTTTCAATATTTCTAGGATGAAATACTTAATATATCTACTCCTCGTGTCTCAACGCAACCACGGATTGAAGCTGCTCAAATCGAGAATTCGGCGAATCTCTCCGGTCCGCCGCCCTCGACTAGCACTCCATCCATCACTTTGGAGACACCTCAGACATCATCCTCAACATCAACCGATACCACCATCCTCCCGGAGGAGCCAGTACACAACGCGGAGATCACTCCTGAAACTTCGTCAACTACTACAATCAATGATCAACCTCTGAATTCCTCGGAACCAGAAGTTGTTCAACCTTCGATGAATCCTCCCCGATCTCCTCCGAGAAACCAACCTGCGACGCTTGAAGTTGTACAAGACCTTCCATCTGGTGATTACGTGGATCCGGACGCCTCTCACTCAACTCAGCAGCCGCTTCTACACACCGTAAAATGGACTAAAGCTCATCCCTTACACCAGATCATCGGTGATCCCTCCACTCTGGTCCAAATGCGTGGCGCATCAGCCAATTTCTGCCTCTTCTTCGGATTCTTGAGTAAGATCCAACCTACAACCGTCCGTGAAGCACTCGAAGATCCGTCCTGGATCATAGCCATGTAGGAGGAGCTCAACCAATTCGAGACTCTTAAGGTATGGCGGCTTGTCCCACGTCCGACCCATAAGATGGTGATCGACACTAAGTGGATCTTCAAGAACAAGAAGGACGAGGATGGCATCGTAGTACGTAACAAGGCGCGTCTAGTGGCTAAGGGATACCGTCAACAAGAAGGGATAGATTATGACGAGACATACGCTCCGGTGGTGAGGATCGAAGCAATCCATATGTTCCTTGCATACGCTGCACACAAAAACTTCACGGTCTTCCAAATGGATGTGAAGACCACATTCCTCTACGGTGATATCAAGGAAGAAGTGTACATATCGCAACCGGAAGGATTCGTGGACGATTCGAAGCCTGATCATGTCTACGTTCTAGACAAGGCGCTTTATGGTCTAAAGCAAGCTCCACGAGCCTGGTATAATACTCTATCAGAGTTTTTGCTAAAATCGAAATTCACATGAGGTAAAATCGATTCAACTCTTTTTATCAAAAACGAAAAAGGTCATATTGTATTAGTTCAAGTGTATGTCGATGACATAATTTTTGGTTCTACTAATCCTCAGTATGCTAAGAACTTTTCAAAGCTCATGGGACAATTGTTTAAAATGAGTATGTTATGTGAGATGAATTTCTTCCTTGGTCTTCAACATAAACAACTGTCGACCGGGATATTCATAAACCAGGCTAAGTACATCCGGGATATTCTTAAGAATTTCCAGATGGAACAGTCATCACCAATGAAAACTCCCATGGCACCCGGTACAAAGCTACACGCCGATCCTAACGGAAAGGATGTGAACACTAAGCAGTATCGGGGAATGATTGGTTCTTTAATGTACCTAACTGCTAGTAGACCGAACATCATGTTTTCCACGTTTCTTTGCGCCCGGTTTCAGTCAAAACCAAAAGAGTCTCATTTAATTGTTGTTAAACGTATTTTTCGTTATTTACGTGGTACTGCTGATCTTGGCTTGTGGTACCCGAAAGAGACAGGTTTTGAGCTATCTGCATATTCTGATGCGGACCACGCGGGAAGCATGATGGATCGGAAGAGCACATCGGGTCATGTGCAGTTCTTGGGCGATAGCTTGCTGAGTTGGGCATCCAAGAAGCAGCAGTGCGTCTCTACGTCGACTGCCGAGGCGGAATACGTGGCCACCGCGAGCTGTTGTTCGCAAGTGATTTGGATGCGCACATAACTCAAGGATTACGGCTTCACTTACGTAAAGGTGCCCATCTACTGCGACTCGAAGAGCGCCATTGCCATATCCAACAATCCGGTCCAGCATACGAAGACAAAACACATAGACGTTCGGTACCATTTCATCAAGGATCACGTTGAAAGAGGTACAGTCGAACTCTATTTTTTAAGTACAGAACATCAGTTATCAGACCTGTTTACCAAACCCTTGGACGAAAAACTTTTTAATACTCTAGTGTCCAAGTTAGGTATGCTAAATCTGACGACTTAATCTGATTATGTGTCCGATACAAGTTCCATACATCTACGAGAAACTGTCTACTCATCATCAGTTGTTCACACTCCTGATGATTGAGCATACACTTTCTTGCATCTTCATTCTACGTGTATCAGTTACATAATTAGATTGCGTCTCTGTAGTTATTAGGTAGACTTCGTTTGTTCACTTTCTTTCTACGTGTGTTTCTTTTAATTCATTATGTCGTCTAGTTTAATTGTTTTATATCTGTGCTTTCACATTTGTTCATGTGTTCAGGGGGAGCATGACCGTCTACTTTATTGTTGAGGGGGAGCGTCACACACAATTTTTTCTAAACTGCTATAAAGTTGTTTGTGTGTGTGGATACTCCCGTGTGCATTTCACACTACGCGCACATTCTGAGGGGGAGCATATACTATACTATCCGGATAGGTTTCCGGACCGGATGGGTATCCGGATGACTCACCCGGAAACCTGGTGCACTATTTAAAAGATTCGGAAAGCATACTGCTCATTCATCCGGATATTTTCAAAACCTCGTAAAACCCTTTGACTTTTTCTCTCGTTCGGAAACTCCCACATAATCCTCACCTTCACTCGTTTTGTGCTCCAAACCAGGTAATCTTCTCACTAATCACTCTAGATAACATCTACGCTTGTTTCACGCACTCAATCGCACGATTCGACCATCGATTTGGTCGACATAGGGTTTCCGAACCTGCGTTTCACTTCGACCATCGTTCGACCCATTTCAGGTTGTCTTTGACCGATTTAACACATGCCGTATGCACCCACACTCCTATTAGCACTGATATGATACTTGGGTGTTTGTATGCATGTCTATTTGGGCGAAATCGATCCATCCGAAAATCGTCCGGACACACTCTACATGTCCGGAAACTACCATACTTATGACGATCTATCCGAAAACCATCAACGTCCAGAAATCCTAGTTGTCCGGAAACCTCAGGGTTTCCGGTAAGTTCAACTATCCGGAATGTTGAGGTGTCCGGTAACATAGTCGTCCGAAAACTCTTATTCTATTCGGAAACTGTCTTTGTCCGGATTGACTAATTTATCCGGAAACCCTCATCTCATCCGGATACACTTTGTCCGGATATCATGGATTGTCCGGAAACTCTTGTTTCAAATCATTTTGTCCGGACACCCCTGTGTTCATCAGTCCTGTACCTTATTTTCTCACTGCCAGTCCTCAATCTTTCTCAGATTGAGCCACTTACTGCAAAGGTAAGTGCCTGCACATGTTCATCCGCCTTGATTACTAACTTTGGGTCTTTTTCAGATATTCCATGGCGGATCAAGAACAACAACAACATCCTGAAGAGAAAATTCCTCCTCAAGAGGAATTTATTGACGAAGCAGCCGATAATGCTTTGGTCAACCCTAACCACGACATTGAGATGGAAGCCAACAATCATCAGTTGGATGCCGCCGAGTTCCGACCATAAGCGCAACATCGTGTGGTCGTGGACATTCTACTTGGTCACCCTCTCCGTGAGGCCCTCACTGCAACAGCCGACATCCCTACACTATATGTTTACCAAGTATGGATCACTGCCCAAGTCATCACGGCTGCCAATTCTCAGACCATCACCGCACGGATCGACAACCATCCCTTCACGCTCACACTTGACGTGTTCCGTCGCTTGCTATCCTTACCAGAAGCCAACGTCGGCGGACACCAAGGCTACGACCCCGCGGTCAATGACACAACACTGTGTGCTCAAGTACGCGCTCTAGGTTACAACCGCACCCTCGATCGACCTTCGGCATTCAACCACAAATATCTGGCGCCCATCTGGTACATGCTTATCACCATACTAAACAGGTGTCTCTCATCCAGATGGAAGGGAATAGACCAGTGCACAGGCGACTTCCTGCGTCTATTCCATGTTGTGTGCTACAACAGATACGTCGATTTCGCGATGATAATATGGCGCGAGATGGTTCAAGCTATTCGGAATATCAGAGGTACGAAGCAAAAGAAATTCCTACATTATCCTCGATTCCTCTCTCTGGCCATCAGACAACACATGGAGGCGAATCCAGCAATACCGCGACGCCTCAACCATCTGGTTTTTCCTCCTTTCCATTTACAATATATGGTGATTCAGAACCCGTCCAACGCCATTGCCATGCCAATACTTGAAGCCCTTCTGGCACACGCAGACCCCAATGCACCGAGTGTGGTAGAATATAGGAGAGAGTTAGCTGCTCCCATGGTCCAGCCAGCACCGGAGGGACCTGTAATACCCCGGGTAAATTTGTTAGTTAAATCCTCTTTTCCGTTAATTTAGTTAACTTTAAAGTTTAAGGTTTAGGGTAAGTTTGGTTAATTTATAGGTTTAAAGGTGTTTTGGTCATTTTGATTAGTTCAAGGTCTAAATGCTAATTATGGTTTGATATACACCCTTAAGATTTCAGATATTTCACAAATCAAAAATCAAATCAGTGTGTGTGTGTGTGTGTGTGTGTGTACGTGTGTATTGGGAAGAAAAGAAGAAGAGAAAGGAAGCAGAGTTAGGGATTCAAATTTGGAGTAATTGGAAGTGAAATTAAGGTATGTATCCTTTATGTTTTGTGCTTGTAATCGAAAGTACTACGTTTCTATCGGATTAGATTTATCAATTTCTCGAATTAGATGAGTTAATTGAATCTGGGTTGAAAAAGGAACCGACTGTGTTCAGGGGTTTCCGGACGAGTTTGCTAGTGTCCGGATGATTTGGGTATCCGGAAACCCTTGTGCAGAGGTATCCGGACGAGGTGAGTTTATCCGGTAAGTTTCTTTTTCTTAGTTTTCCGGATGTAATAAGATACCGGATAATGTCCGGATTAATGAGGTATCCGGGTAATATCCGGATTGTTGTTGTTGTCCGGAAAGGACATGCTGTCCGGATTGTCCTAGATGTCCGGAAAGTCCTGATTGTGTCCGGAAACTTTGATAGGTTAAATAGGATTCTCAGCCTGCTAGAGAGTCTTCTGTGTTCTATATGGTAAATATATACTTGTATTTAATTGTTTCAGATACTGTGGATTTGGGGTGAAAGCGGAACTGTTTTTGAGAAAGGCTTGGAAGCATTTTGATAAGCAAACAGGTGAGTTTTACTTTAAAACGTTTTTAAACTGGAATACATATATGTGTGGATTGGGAATCTAATAGATGGTGTGATTATATGTTTATGTCTGAAATATAATATGTTGAGATATTGTATTTACATGAGTATTCTACTATACGAGAATACGTTGGCTGGGCTTAGGACCGGTGTGTTGGCTGTAATATTCGTACAGCGTTGTTGGCTGTAATTGTCGTATAGCGGTGTTAATTTATTAGTTGGCTTGCAACCAATTAATATGGCCAAGAGAGTGAGACAGGAAGGTACATGATGTATGAGTCATAACTGGTATTTGTATTTGTGTTATGTATATGATGGTTGTGTAAATGGTTTCAAAACTAACAGGGATTTTCTCACTAGACCTCTAGGTCTAACCCTCATTTTGTTTTAAAATATGTATTCCAGGTCGTGGATCGAGTAAGAGCAAGTAGGAAGAGTATTTCGGTGATTAGCTTTAGGAAGAAGTATGTTTTGAAGATCATGGCATGTTTTGTAGTTATATCTTTGATATTAGTTGTAATTTAAATAGGAAAAAGTTTGTAATGAAATATGTAATATGTTTGTAATGACTAAGGGGCCGAAGTTGTAATGTGATGTATCTTTGTTAAGTAACGACGTTATGCAATGTATGTTATTTGTTGTATGTTTGGGATACCGGGTCGTTACAGGACCTCCCTAGGGAGATAGACCCGAGAGACGTGAGGGTCCTAGGACAAGAAGAGGAAGGGCCCGGGCAGCAGGAGCGACACAACATTTTTCCTTTCTCTGTGTAAAAGTTTTTTTTGTGTGTTCGCCTCTCCTTTGCACACACATGCACAATCCGAGGGGGAGCAGAGAAATCCCCATGCTCATTTTGAGGGGGAGCAAGAGAAGGTTCTCTCAAAATCCTAGTTGTCCTATTTTTTTGAAAATTTAAAAGAACATGGGATTTTTTGGTCATAAATAACAATAGTGTCCGGATAGGGTTCCGGAAACCCATCTATCCGGATAGGTTTCCGGACAGGACACCTATCCGGACCGGATGGATTTCCGGATGACCCACCTGGAATCTTGAACCCTATTTAAGAAATCCGGAAACACTCATGATCCATTATCCGGAAAACTCAAAACCTCGTAAAACCCTTTGACTTTCTCTCTCGTTCGGACACTCACTCAATCCACGATTCTCACTCGCTTTTCGTTCCAACATCAGGTATGTTCTTCATTTCCTCATTTCGATCCTTAGCACATCAAACCACAAATTGACCACAGATTTGTTCGACCCAGGGTTTATGAACCCCAGTTTCGCGTCGAACATCGCTCGATCGATTTCAGGGTGGTTTTGGCCGAATTTACACTTCTCGTATTAGACCACACACATATTAACACTGTTATGATCCTTGGGTGTTTGTTTGCATGTGTATTCGGGCCATATCTAACCATCCGGATGTCGTCCGGATAGTTTCAAACTATCCGGACACCTTCATCACATCCGGAAACTGTCATACATAGGATATTTTATCCGGACACCACCATCATCCGGTAACCCTAGTTGTCCGGAAACCTCAGGGTTTCCGGTAAGTTCAACTAACTGGATTGATGAGGTGTTCGGCAACCAACGACTTCCGGATTGTTACCTTGTCCGGACACCATCATCTTATTCGGAAACCGTTTTTGTCTGGATTGTTACCTTGTCCGGAAACATTCATCACACCCAGAAACATTGGTTGTCCGGATACTTTTGTCCGGACACTCTTGTTTGTTCAGAAACCTTAGTGTCATATGCATTTTGTCCGGACACCCCTGTGTTCTTCAATACCGTACCTTGTTACCTTACTGCCAGTCCTCAATCTGTTTCAGATTGAGCCAATTACTGCAAAGGTACGCGCTTACACTTATTCCTCCGCCTGATATTCTAACACTGATTCATTTTCAGATATTCCATGGCGGATCAAGAACAACAACAACATTCTGCAGAGCAAATTCCTCCTCAAGAGGAATTTATTGACGAAGCAGCCGATAATGCTTTGGTCAACCCTTCACGCTCACACCTGACGTGTTCTGTCGCTTGCTATCCTTACCAGAAGCCAACGTTGGCGGACACCAAGGCTACGACCCCGCGGTCAATGACACAACACTGTGTGCTCAAGTACGCGCTCTAGGCTACAACCGCGCCCCCGATCGACCTTCGGCATTCAACCGCAAATATATGGCGCCCATCTGGTACACGTTGTTCACCATACTAAACAGGTGTCTCTCATCCAGATGGAAGGGAATAGACCAGTGCACAGGCGACTTCCTGCGTCTATTCCATGTTGTGTGCTACAATAGACACGTCGACTTCGCGATGATTATATGGCGCGAGATGGTTCAAGCTATTCGGAATATCGGAGGTACGAAGCAAAAGAAATTCCTACCTTATCCTCGATTCCTCTCTCTGGCCATCAGATAACACATGGAGGCGAATCCAGCAATACCGCGACGCCTCAACCATCCGGTTTGTCCTCCTTTCCATTTACAATATATGGTGATTCGGAACCCGTCCAACACCATTGCCATGCCAATACCTGAAGCCCTTCTGGCACACGCAGACCCCAATGCACCGAGTGTGGTAGAATATAGGAGAGAGTTAGCTGCTCCCATGGTCCAGCCAACACCGGAGGGACCTCCCCAGGGAGATAGACCCGAGAGACGCGAGGGTCCTAGGACAAGAGGAGGAAGGGCCCGGGCTGCAGGGGCTCCCGGGCGGGGTGTGTTGAGAGTACGCGGGAGGGGAACAAGCGAGGGTTGTGCATTGGATCCGCGAGCCAGTCCTACCCCAGCCAGATCAAGCCAACAACCCTTTCCCATCACCCGAACGACGACCGAAGCCAATACATCATCTAGACCGATGCTTCACCATGACTCCGAGCTTTACATATCTGATCCTCCCTCACCGACCAGACAGGTTGAGGATGTGGAATCTGACTCCACCGAATCCGATACGGACCGTACTATCCGGGCAACACTAATCCCTACCCGTATCGGTCCCAACCCAGACTTTACCGAAGGAATCCCATCTGACTCGCCGACACCCACACTCATCCCTACTACCCAACCTGATACGGGAGATACAAGGAGAGAGGAAGGAGTTTTAGTTGAAAATCAAGAAGAGTTAGAACATGTGAGACGGGGGGAATTAAGGTCGAAAGCGAACCAAGAAAGATTAAGCCGTAAAGATAAAGAGGCTTTTGAGCGACCCCACACCAGTGTCATTCGGGTAGCCACATCTGCTATCCCGTCTCATCCGTTGGGACGGAGTATTGAAGAAGCCGTCGTGGACCCAGCGACGCAATTGCACAACCTCCCTGGCCACTCATCCGTCTCTCAAAAGACGGATGTTTCATTTCTGCATGGGGATATAGCACAACTTCTACCGGTCTCTCACTCGGAGAGTTCTGGTATTGAAATAAGAGACCAGCAGCCCCCGGTCTCGACTTCTTTGGATGCACTCTTGAGTCTAGAGCCATTTAGGAATATTACTTCTTCGGCTAGGACACAAGATGAGGAAACGAACATCGGTGCTCTTGGTGACCCGATCGGAACTTCCGTAGTGTCTCCGCTTTTAAGCGGAACGCAAGGATCGGAGGGAAATCCTACGACGGCTACCCCTGTGCCAACTGTGAACGTAGGTGGCTCTATCTCTAAGGTATATGCCTCAACGGGTGCTCTAAGTGACCCCGGAGTTATTTTGCCCGACTTTGTGTCACAGGGATATCTGGACAGCGCCCTAAAGGTTGTCCGCGAGGCCATGGAACAGCGCTTGACCAACGAGCTTAATACCCTGAAAAGCCTGATTAAAGGTAAGGAGAAAGTCGTCGAAGCTGAAACCGCACCAACACCTCTACCGGGTCCCATTCAGCCTATCTATACGGTGGATACCTTGAAGATGATGCTCCTCGCTCAGCTGCTCCAACAATCCGAAACCGATGCCTCTACCGAAGCAGATCTGATCTCCGTTCTGAAATCCCAGGTCACTGCTCCTTCGTTACCCGTAACAAAAAGATTGGACCAGCTTGACACGACTCTTAGGACGTTAATCAAGCGCTCACAACGCTGTCCGAGAGAGTCACCACACTCGAAACTACTTGCAAGAGTCAAGCTGGCAGACTCAAGCGATGACACGATGACCAGGACGATCCTGATCACCGTGAGGGGAAGAACAAGCGACTACGCTTGTCCGAGTCCGCTCCAATCATCCCTGAAACAACCGTGGTTCAACCGAAACCTTCAACAGCGACAACTGCAACCAAAACCGAACCCGAAGCCGAGTTGAGTTTAGCCGAGATCGAAATTGATATGGAGATCTCCGATGACGAAGACCCGACGGTTGAAAAGCCTGAGGGAACAACACAGGAATTGGTCACCTTTGATACATCAGATAGGCCTGCTCTCAATCTGATTGATCCAGACACCGAGATCGACCCGTAGACCGAAAATGCATGGTACGAAAAAGCCGCCAGTGCTGCAAATCTCCAGGTAAACCTGATCTTCCCTACTGATGAAGAAGACAATGTAGACTACGACCAGTTTCTGCTGCAAAACCTTTATGCTACACCCGTTCACTCTGGTCAAGCCACCGAAACTTCTACAATACCCGAAACTTCAACCGCTACAAATCTGATATCTCCTCAAGTACCGACAGCTTCTGATCTTCCTCCTCCTCAACAGCAACAAATCCGATGGGAGAAGATCACGATACTTATTCCTCGCCTGGAGGAATCACTGAAAAAGCTGTTCGTTCACAGGTTACGCCCTATCGAGCCTTCCTTTTGCCTTGGTATTTACAGTTCTGACCCGGAATATCAAAGTCAGTACATAAACGCAATGAATCGGTGTCTGTCAGTTAGCCAAGTCCGAACAAAGCACAAGATCACCGAAGTGCTCAACGTCCAAACAGGTAGAATTCCTAAAGTTATGTTTCCCGTTTTCACCGTCCGACGAGAAGACGGAAATGAATGGCGATTTTCCGAAGCTGACTTCAAGAACCTCTGACCGTTCGACTTCTATGCTATACTGAAAGACCTCCAAACCAGAACCATCCGACCGCTTCAAGTAACCAAAGCGCTCGAAGCTGTTCGTCGATTCCTAGTCCGTACAATTATGATGTCCTATCTTACAGACTTCCAAATGGCAATCGATAACAGAGCAAAGAAGGTAAACCTGATAAAGCCGAATCTGAAAGCGTCTGAACTGAAGATGTATCCCGAGAACACACTGCTTCTGGAACCAGAATTTGGGATAGTCTACATCAACGATCAAAACAAAAAGTGGTTTCTCTGCTCCAGCCAGGTCGACAGATTCTGCGGTGGCACACTCTTCAAAGTTCAAGATGCTCTTCGCAACATCATCACTCACGAGTCTGAAAACAAAAGGTATTCATATGTTCCCAATCCGAATGAAACAACTGCTCGGGAAGCATTAGAAGTGATTGAAGACCGCATCGACTACTGCTGAGCCATCCGACTATTCGAGATACACTTTGCGCTCCGAAAGAGATATGTCGAGAACTGGCGTGAACTCGAACTTCAATTCAAAGGGGGAGATTGTTAGGGAAATATTTGGTTGAATAGAAGTTCAAGAGCTAAATGTTAATTTCTTATTTTGAGCCTTATTAGTGAACGGGTCGTGGGCTTGTTACCACGGGCCTAGCATATATAATGTTGTTTAGCTTAGAAAAATAAGCAAGTTGTCATTTTACTTTCTCAAAGCTTATAAGCTTATTGTAAACTCTCTGCGTTATTGAAAATGACATGGATGACCAGTTGAAATCATAACACCTGTTCTTATCTATTGATTTCATTATTGTTCGTTGCACGAATCTGGAACTCACAATGACGACTCTATAATTTAAATCCTTTCACTCATTTGAACATTCACAAAGTACAACACCTGAAAACAACTCGCGTACACGTGACCCAATACTCTCATAACCTCAATGTCATGCACAACGATCTCGAGAATCGTTCGCACATAACTTTTCGGTAAAACACAACCTTAATCAACCAAAACGATGTCGTTACAACAGAAACATATTGATTGAAACCTTTCACATACGACTAGAAAAGTTCTGAACGAAATCACTCACACAAAGTAAATTAGTCGGCTCCCACACTCATTTATACGATATCAACGTGTCAATACTCATTTTGATTATAAAAGTTTTGCAGTCAAACGCTTACATGATTTTTGCAACGAAGATTATCTCAGCATGAAAAAAAGTAGCGATATAATTCGCAAATCACTAAGTTCAAAATTTTTATCGTGGAACGCAAATAGTTCTGTCTTTTTCTCTAAACACACGCTTGCACACATCGACTCATTTCCAAATAAGAAATTCGTTATTTACGCATTTACTTTTAATCATGAAAGAGCTCATGTAACACATATAAAGATACAATGCATAAAACTCAACTTGCAATTGAAGGTTATTCACTCTAACAAGGTCAACCGTTGTACTCACAACAACTTATCCTTGACATCCTGCCCTTGGCCATCGGTCGCTTTCTCACCCTTGCAACAACTCGCTGTACAGGTGTTTCACAGTCTAATGGTTTGACCACCCCACACAGTTCTCGTTTTAAGCAATGATTTACAATTTATACGGTTCCAAACTTTGACCCCTACAGGTCGTTAAACCACCAATATTCTTCACATTATACTCTTCTAATAATTCAATCCAATCCCGATATATATTCTCTCCAACATCCTTGCCACTCTAGCGCTTGATTGGAGAGTCGTAGGCTCACTTCCTCCACCCGATCTTGAGTTAAGGTCTTCAAGACCCCAAGCCAATTCACTTCTCCTGTCCGAAATGATCGTCACATCAACTCCAAGAATGATGACTTACTAGAAACTACAAGTTTACTCTTAATCAGTCGTTCAACACCTTCGAACCCAAGAAGTTCTACCTCATGAGCGATCTCTCACAACATATCCACTCTTTGCTATCCTTGCAAGGTCAAAACTTACTACATACTACCACACCCATCGATCTTCTCAACAGGAGCAATTGAGCACACTCATGTACTTGTAAATTCGCGATTACATTGGCCAAATGTAATTTCAAATTTACCTTACATGATGGTCCTCACTACCCTATCATTAGCGCACTTATAGTGACCTTTCCTAAAAGCCTCCTATATCTCAGCTGTGTTCCCCTCTACTTCACCTAAATCCCTTAAACTATGGCTCTGATACCAACTGTAACAGCCCAACTCAAAGAATACAACTTAAACAACATGAATTAAGCAACTCGCCCAAACGGCTCCAAAATACTATCATAAACATACGAGTACAACATAAGGTTTGCGCAAACAGCCTATTACACAACTGAGATTTCTAAAGACTATGCTTGACATGCTAAATATAACGACTTCCTTCTAGTCCAAAGCTTCACGCTCGCGCTTTCTCTTTGCCCTTACTAGAGCCTTCTACTAAGTGCTTACCTGAAAATGGTTTAGTTTTTGGAAATGCGAGGGTTAGACCATGAGGTCTAGTGAGTTCCCTCTAAAAACAAACATTCGCACCACATAAAACATTGTAGACAGTTTATAAGCATTTATAAACAATTCTCAACTTTAAAACATTCAAACTTTCAAACACAAGAACTACACATGTAAATGGCGCACGGAAGTCACGCACACCGGTGACAACGTGTCAGTCTCACACTGCCTTAACTGGAACACACTCTCCATGGCATAAACGGGATACCCCCCCCCCCCTCGGTATGAGCACTGGCAGGACCCCCCTAGCCATAACATGACCACTTCCAATTGTATGCATACATAGTATCTCAACTTCCTCAAACATATCAAAACATGCAGTTTCATATAAAAGATAAAACATGCAGTTTCACAACATCTCATGCGTTTTAAATAGTACATAAGCCAACACATTTTCAGTTAGAAAGACTCACCTGATGCTTTTGTTCCATCCTTCTAACACCATTGACCTCTAAAAGGAATACCTGAATGAATGGATGCGGAAAGAAATGAGCTAACCGGATACTAAACTATTCAGACACCACTTCCCGAATATTAAACTATCCGGACACTGCTTATGGATACCAAGCAATCCGGACACTACTTACCGATGCTAAACAATTCGGACACTACTTACCGGATGCTAACCAATCCGGACACGACTTACCGGATGCTAAACAATCCGGACAACAGGTTACCGGGTAACACACCCAGATACCCTTACCACAAGGAACCCATCCGGATACTACTTACCGGATCCCAAAAAAACCGGAAACCTGCATTGAGCGAACTTATCGGACACGGGTTCTGTCGAATAGTTGGGTACGGAAACCACTGCTAATCCCATTCAAACTCGATTTCAAAATTAGAAATGCATTAATAACAACACTTAACCATTTCTTATCAATCCCTTTGCTAAACTTATCGATAATACCCAAAAATCCATTAATAGCGTTATTATCAACTATACATCCATAAAGAACCCAAATAACCTAATTCTTTCCATACCATTAAGGAATAAGGTTTAAGACATGAGTTTACGTGGAAGGATTACTGCAGCAACTAGCTCCCTATTCTCACTTCTTTGATTTCTTCCGATTTGGATGCGATCAATGCTCACAAGAATCCTCCGTGTTCTTTCAGCCTCCACACACACACTCTAAAATTGAATTTAGGGCAAAGGAAGGGTTTTTATACCTTTCACTAATTTGCACAAAGGCCATCTATCTTTTATTTATTTTTTTAGACCCTCAACTTTGAAATCTTCCCAAAATCTCCTTTATTCTTAACATCTTGGAAAAGAAGTTACGATTATTACAATAATTCCCATTTTAATCATCATTACTGGTAAAGTTTACATATAAACAATCTTAAATAAAAAATAATGGTAGAAAACTAAAACTACAATGATTTGAATGCATAAACCCAAATTAATTTAATCCAGTCAAAATAAATAAGTCATAAAACGTAACTTGGTATCGTTTAACTATAATTTATAATTTTTTTGCATAATCAATAGCCCAATTAAAATTAAGAAGCAACAACCTAAAATATACGATTAATTTTTTTTAATTTATTTGTTGATCCAACAATCAAGAACGTAGTGCCTAATCTAAAAAAATTAATTCTTAACAACGGTATGAAGGTGTATATCGAAATAGAAGAAAAACAGTTTAAGATGCATGCATATGTGGTTTTGATGATGGATATCATTGCTTAAAAAGATCAATATAGATATCAAGCATTCATTTATACACCCATAGGTCGAAATCAACATGTAACATAGCAATATTTACATACATCATAGTATTATGATTATTAAAAAAACCGAGAGAGAAGGAGAATCAAAACTGACCAGTTTGGTTATTCAAAGAGCTTTTGGGGAGCACGTGCTAATAACGTGTAAAAGAACAATCGATATAGAGAGGACAAAAGTCGTAAATTCTCATTAACAATGAACCATTTAAATAGGGATGAGCTTACAACGAAAAGTAAACATACAATATGGTAACTCTTAATACATGGAAATTATTTCTTCAATCACTTCTTTTTTTATGAAGGCACAATATTCTTCAACAAATGTTTTTTTTTTGAATAATTAAGTCGTTAAACATTGTTTCTTTTGAATGAAAAATAATTAAACTTTCTTATTTTAATTGATGAAGTCTTTGAATAGTTTTTTGAGTAAAATAAAAAGGTTCAAAAATATCCAATAAACTATTTCATTTTTGATGATTAAATCCCTAAACATGTTTTTAAAATAAATAACTCATCGACCTTTTAAAAATTGGTTACATATCTCATTTTAATAAAAAAAAAGTTACTTGTAACCGGCTAAAAGTATTTTAAAGTAAAAAAAAGAGAAATCAGATTTACTGTTCTCAAACGCTGCGTCATTCAAATCCCTTTCAAACAACAATAGCTCCCCTAGCCACTCCACTTCGCCCCATCGTTTTCCGTTCTTCATATCACCTATCATGTTGTTGACCCGAGTGTTTGCGTGAGGTTTGAATGACGCAGGGTTTAATAACGGTAAATTAATTTAAGTTTCTTTTCCTTTTAAAACATTTCTAGTTGGTTACAGACAGTTTCTAAAACGATTGTGCCTGGAATCATAGGAATAATTTAGTTAATAGAAATGTTAATTTTCCGATGAAAGTTTATTCCATTCAGCAATTGATTCAATTATCACACGATCGTTTGTGTTGTTCTAGTTGTGGTTGGAATGATTTTGATAACATTGCTAATAATGATTGGTTTGGGTCATATCAAAGGTTTAATCATACACCCAAACGAAAACCCCGTAATAACCAGCAAAGACACTATCAAAAACGGGGTTACCAATCAGCGGTTAAACCACAGCGGGAGACCAAACCTGCTCCTAGATGGGTTGCTCCTACTGAGGTTAAACCGGCACCCAGGTGGAAAGCTGCTACTAAATCTGTTCCTCCTAAAGGTGTAAATTCTGCACCGAAGAGGAAACAAGTGCCAAAACCAGTTCCCTCTAACGGTGTAATTCCTATACCTAAAGGGAAAGCTGGGACAAAGCAAGCTTCCCCAAACGGTGCCAAACCTAACCCTCCCGGACCCAGGCAAATCTTGGTACCGAAGGTCCGCTAAATTTGTTTTGCAGGACGGTCATGTGTGGTCCTTAAACACTGGATGTTCCACACACATGACCGCAAGGAGGGAGCTGCTCACGATCTACAAGGAACAATATTAAGAAGACGTGAGGTTTGTCTATATTTGTGCCCTAACAAGCTGCTCACGTATTTAGGGGGATCATGATCAGCTATCAGGTATGTTACTCTACTGTTGAGGGGGAGCGTCACACACACTTTTTCCTTAAATATGTTAAAAAGTTTTTTTTGTGTGTGGATACTCCCGTGTGCACTTCACTCTACGCGCACATTCTAAGGGGGAGCATGTAATCTAATGCTAATCATTTGAGGGGGAGCGACACAAATTTTTCTTTAAATGTCTAAAGTTTTTTAGTGTCAGACTCTCCATTGCACATCCCTATACACTATCCGAGGGGAGCAAGTTTTCCCCCAGTCTCAGTTTGAGGGGGAGCAAGAGATCCATTTTTTCCAAAATTCTACAGGTTTCATCTCTTTGAAAAATGGAATTATTCTCTAAAGTATAAAAGTGTCCGGACACCCATCAGTCCGGATGACTTTCCGGACCGGATGGGTATCCGGGTAGGACTATCCGGAATCCCTTTTACCCGGAAAACTTTGATCACCCGGAAACCATTTTCGCTCGGTATCTCCATCTTACCCGGGAACCTTCCTCGTATCCGGATAAATCCTGTTGTCCGGTCACCTTTTGTCCGGACACTGTGGGGTATCCGGAAACTTCCGTTGTCCGGACAGTTTTGCAGAATCCATATGGTCATCCGGACACCCCTGCTGTGTCAATCCAGTACCTGTCTAGTCACTGCCAGTCCTCAATCTGTCTCAGATTGAGCCATTGAATGCAAAGGTACGCGCTTATACTTGTTTATCCGTCTAGTTTACTAACTTTGGGTCTTCTTACAGATATACCATGGCGGATCAATAACCTCTCACTTCGAGGGGGAGCAAGTCAATCCCCATGTATGTTTTGAGGGGGAGCAAGATAATATCCGTGCTATGCATATAGACGAGAGTTAGGGAATCCCATGGTCCAGCCAGAGCCGGAGGGACCTTCCCCGGGACATAGAACATGTGCGAAGGAGGGTGTTAAGGTCGAACGCGAACCAAGAAAGATTGAACCGTAAAGAAAACGAGGCTCCTGAGCGAAATCAGCCACGCGATATCCGGGTAGCCACATCTGCTATCCCGTCTCATTTGTTGGGACGGGGTATTGAAGAAGACTCCGTAGATCCAGCGGAGCAATTGCACGACCCCCCCATCCACTCATCCGCCTCACGACAGATGGATGTTTCAATATTACACGGGGAACAAGCACAACTTCCACCGGCCTCTCATTCGGAGAGTGTTGTTGTTGAAATAAGAGACCAGCAGCCCCCGGTCTCGACTTCTTTGTGTGCACCATCGAGTCTATAGCCTATTGTTACTGAACATTCTTCGCCTAGGACACTTGATGAGGAACAACACCAAGTCGTGGCTCTTAGTGACCCGACCGGAACGTCTATAGTGTCTCCGCATTCCGGAACACGAGGATTGGACGGAAATCCTACCACAGTTAATATCACGCCAGCTGTGAACGTAGGTGGCTCTACCTCTACGGTAGATGCCTCAACGGGTACTCTAAGTGAGCCCGGCGTTAATTTACCCGACTTTGTGTCAAAAGGGTCTCTGGACAGCACCCTTGAGGCTTTCCAACAGGTTATGGAGCACAAAATGCAGGAACATGTAGCCGCTGAACTTGCCAAAGCGATGCGTGCTATCAAAGGAAAGGGTCCCATCGTCGACACTGACACCGCCTCTGTGCCTCCACCGACTCAACCGCAACCTACTTACTCGGTGGACACCCTGAAGACGATGCTCTTAGCCCAACTGCTCCAGGAATCCGACACAACCACCTCTACCGAAGCAGACCTGATCTCAATTCTATGATCCCAGATCACTGCTCCATCTTCGTCCATCACATAACGCCTTGACGCCATTGACTCAGCCCTCGAGACCTACAACCGAGCGCTCGCTACTCTATCCGAGAGGTTTCGATCACTTGAAGACACATGCAAGAGTCAAGCCGTCGGTCTTAAACGAAGGCACGATGACCAAGAGGATCCTGATCACCGTGAGGGGGAGAAGCGACAACGTCTAACCGAGACCGCCTCCCTGATCCAGCCTGCAGCGACATCTGTGGTTCATCAGGAACCTCCAACTACGGCCGCTTCAACAGAAACACCCGAAGGCGAGTTGCCTTTAGCACAGATGGTCATCGACATGGATATCTCAGATGACGAAGCCCCAACGGTTGAAAAGCCCGAGGGTACAACACAGGAATTGGTCGCACAAGAACCATCAGACATGCCGACGCTCACCATGATTGATCCTGCATGTGAAACCAACCCGAAAATCGAAGACGCATGGTACGAAAAAGCTGCCACAGCCGTAAACTTTGAGGTAAATCTGGTGTTTCCCACTGATGAAGACGACAATATTGATTACGACCAGTTTCTGCTTCAGAACTTATATGGTACGCCTCCCGTTCACTCGACTCAACCCGATACGACTTCAGATCAACCAGAAAGCTCCAATGCAGAAATCCCGACATCTCCTCAGCAAACGACATCTCCTGATCTTCCTCCCCCTCCTCAGCAACAAAACCGTTGGGAGAAGATCAAGGTCCTCATTCCTCATCTGGAGGAATCTCTGAAGAAGCTGTTTGTTCACCGAATTCGCCCGATCGAGCCGACCTTCTGTCTTGGCATCTACAGCCCTGATCCAGCACGCCAACTCCGATACGTAGAATCCATGAAGCGGTGTCTCCCGAGAGACCAGGTACGAACTAAGCATAAAATTTCAGAGGTGCTAAAGATTCAGTCAAACTGAATTATGAAGATCGTCTTTCCCGTGTTCACTGTTCGACGTGAAGACGGAAAAGAATGGATTTTTTCTGAAGCTGACTTTAAGCATCTCCATCCGTTCGACCTCCTGGTTATTCTGAGAGACCTTCGCACCAGAACCATCCGACCGCTTGCTGTAACAAAGGCGCTCGAAGCGGTTCGTCGATTCCTCGTCCGATCTATTATGATGTCTTATCTTACGGACTTTCAAATGGCAATCAAGAACCGATCAAAGAAGGTAAATCTGCTCAAACCGAATCTGAAAGCTCCTGAACTGTCGATGTATCCCGAGAACGCAATGCTGCTTCAACCGGAATTTGGGATCGTCTTCCTCAACGCTCAGAAAGAAAAGAAGTTTATGAGGTTCAGTCAGGTAGATCGATTTTGCGACGGCACACTGCTCAAGGTTCAAGACGCTCTTCGGAAGATCATCAAGCACGAATCCGAAAATCCAAAGGTATCCTATGTACCAAATCTGAATGAAAGAACTGCTCAGACTGCTTTGGATATTGTTGAAGATCGTCTCGACTACCGCCGCGCCATCAGATTCTTCGAGGTTCATTTCGCTCTTCGCAAACGTTATGTCTACAACTGGCAAGAGATAGAGCGCGAATTTGAACTTCAAATCAAAGGGGGAGATTGTTAGGGCAAGTTTTATATGTTGATTTAAAGTTCAAGGGTGTAATTTGTATTTGTTTAAACATAGTCCATAGTGAACGGGCCGTGGGCTTGTTACCACGGGCCCAGCATATATAATGTACAATTAGCTTAGAAAATAGCTAGTTGTCTCATTTAGCTTTTCAGTATTGTAACGATTATTCTCTGAATCAAATAGCTAAGTGGGCAGCCTTTGTGATTAGTTTATCTGTTCATATCTCTTAATCACATAAACACAATTGTTGCACGGATCTGGATCCTACAATAATTTAGCACTTAATCATTTGAAATGGGAAAGTTTAATGATTTTTTTATAAAAAAAATAGTTTAGTGACTTAATCATTCAAAATGGATAGCTTGTTGGATTTTCATGAACTTGTCATAAAAATCAAACCTTTTATGGATTGGTTACCCATAGTATTTTGAACAAGAAAATTACTTGTAAGTGACTAGGAATATTGAAAAAAATCTAAATTAGTTTTACCAGAGACCCTATGTCATTCAAATCAAGCACTTGCCACCTTCGTTGTCCCATTGTCGTCCGCTATTTATCACTGCTCATCATCGGTGTTGGCCCTTACCAGCGTTCTCCTATTTTTTATTGTATTTTTTTCGATTCTCTCTCTCTTAATTTGTCTATATGTGTTTCACTAAATTGTTGTAAAAGAAAAAGAATCAAAAGACAAAAAAAGAATGGACAACAACGAGGCAGTGAAGGCCGAGGGGGAGTGATGTAGTTTAATGCAAAGCGTTTGAATGACGTATGATTTACAAATAGTAAAATTGATTTACTTAAAAAAATTATTACATATAATTTCTTTGAATCAAATTTATGCAAATAACCAACTTTTAGAAGTCAATGTTGTTTTTGTTTTTTGTTTTAGTTTTAGTTTTAGTTTTAGTTTTTTTTTGTTTTAGTTTTTGTTTTTGGTGCCATTGGCATTGGGGTAACTTTTGACGCATACTTGTTTAATGGTTCGAGAGATATGTAATCGTGAGAATATGAAAATGACAATTTACGTTTTTGTATTATGTGAAATTACCATTATGGTCCTTATGCTTCCAATCTAATTGCCTACAGAATTAAAGTCACCCTAGGAAACAAGAATCTATTCTCTCTTATTATGACTTTACTGCTTTATATGTGCATGTACCCAAACCTATTTTCTTTCCAAAAAAAGGATTGTTTTCGTGAGAGAAATAACCTAATTTTTATACTCCATTTAAGAAAAATTATTTATTATTAAATTTATAGTAAAAAAATAAATTGTATGAAAAACATAAATCATTCCTTGAACTCTTGAAGTGAAGTTCTTTTAGATTTCCCGAAAATAAAAAAATAAAATAAAATACATTTTATTTATATATATATATATATATATATATATATATATTATTTGTACACATGGGTTGGGTTCACGTGAGACCAACATGTTTTCGTGAGACCGTGAGACCATAAAATAAAACTAAACCTTCACAACAATTCATTGTAAAGGTATGAAAAACAGCGAACATTCACAACAAAAACACTGTGAAAGTTTACCTTTACAATACCTTCACAGTCTTTTGCTGTGAATACTTAGTATTATTTTTATGGTCTTACGGGTCTCACGAATATAACTTGATCTCACATGATCTCAAGTCTTGTACACATACATTATATAATATATTATATATTATATACATATATTGGACAAAGCTTGATGCCATAAAACCTTGTGTACTTGTCATGAAATAAATTTGATGGGAAGGAGCAAAAGGGAACTATGTGGTCACAGTGGAATTGTTATGTCCCATCACTTCGATTATATATCTATCTATATACGTCTGTGTGTGTAAATTTTGTCTGTATTATTTAAACATTTTAAGAAATTGATTAATAGATAATTATTCCATATCAATTCAAATATTATAGATGAAATATTTTCCAAATATAGTAAAATATATAGATTTATAAAATGTTTTCATATATAAACACACACACATACATATATAGGGTTGAGTTCTGGTGAGAATGAAAGTTACGATGAGAATTGTAAGAAATGATCTTCACCCTTGGATTCATATTGGAATGAGATGCATCAGATCAATCCTTATATCAAACACGATTCATGGATGAGTTTGAGATTAAAAGTGATCAATTAAGTTTCATCTCTTCTTACACCTTAACTCTTATTCTCACACGATCATTCGTGTGTGTGTGTGTGTAGGCAAAGGATCGTGTGAGAAGTTGATGTTAACGTGAGAAATGGATAGTGTGAGAAGTTGATGTTAACGTGAGAAATGGATCTGAACCATTGATCATTTTTAATCAAATGTCTTCCCATGAATTACGCCTTAAAAAAGAATTGATCTCGTGCATTTTTTCTCGGTGCATGTCATCTTAATGTGCGCTATATATGGACTAAGAAAATTGATCTGGTGCATATAGTGCATCTCATCATAATGTGCATCCATTTTTCATTCAACGGTTGATAATCATTTCTCATGTTTCTTCAAGGTTCTAAATGACGTGAGGCGTGGCGTGGCGGTGAGGTCAAGCCTCAAGCCTTACAAGTTACGGCGAGGCCACGGCGTTTTTCAAGGCGTGCCTTAAGGCGGCATATATATATATATATATATACACATAGATACACACTTGTGTGCTAGTGTATAGAATAATAACGTGGAACAAAACAAATTCATGTAAAGTAATAAAAAAAGACAATTGATACCAAATCTATAGAGCTTATGGAAAATTATATCAAGAGTGTAAAATCGGGAGTAATTTCTTGAATCTCTACTCACTACCTTCTTCAATTTTCCAAGAATTCACGTTCGACTCTTCGTGTACGAGATTGGAAGTAAGTATTTACCAGTTTTGGGTTTTTAGTTTCAAGTTTCCTCTAAATGTGTAATTAAGTCTTAGGTTGCATAAACAATTATCATTTGTTTATATATTAAAAATAATCTCATGCCTTACAAAATGTTCTGTCGTAACGCGCCATAACGTGTCATAACGTGTTACAATGCAAGTCAAGCCTTAAGGTGGAGCCACAGGAGTTAACGTGGCGATGACCCCAAGCCTTGACGCCATAACGCGTCATAACAAGGCCATAACGAGTTATTTAGAACCATGTGTTTCTTACGTTAATATTAACTTCTCGTGTGTGTGTTTAATCAACTCTCTTTAACCTTTAGTGAGATTCATTATAAATCACATATTGTAATTAATTTCTTTAATATATTTAATTATTTAATGAAGGGTTGTTTTGTAATATCTACATATATGCGCTGTTGATGGAAGAATATGCCATTAAACTCAACCCAAAAATAAGTAGATTTTAATGCGATTATTTATATATTTTTTTCTCTCTCCTGATTTTATAGGATCATTTATCCCGTCAAACTTAGGACATTCACAATGGTTAATCATGTAAAAAACTTGAACAAAATAAAAATTTATTAAAAAAATCTTGGTCCCACCATACTGTTCCTTTCTCTTTCTTTACCTCTCAGAATAATTTCTTGAACCCTAAAGTCTTGTTCAAGTCATTGTCTCCAATGATCAAGCCTTCTTCAAGTCTTTATCAAGCGTTCTTCAAGCAACCATTAGAGATGCTCTTAGTTTTTTTAGATAAATCCTATTATTTTGGAGTCTGTTGGTTTTGAACTGTTAGAACTTATATACACGAATTGAAATTCGTAACACACAATCTTGAATCAAATGAAATACTGAATTTATATCTATATATATATGTATGTAATTTACATATAATCATAAGTTACATGATCAAAGTTTCAAGGAGAAAATGACTAACTCGAGTTTCTTGATCACAAATTTGAAGAAGAACGTTTGTTGGATTGAGGCCTGCAAAGCAGTGTCCTTAGACAGAAATTCGTCCCTCGTACTGTAGAGAATGGACGTCTATCTAGAGGATACAACAATCCGTTCAAGAATCGAAGTCTCGAACCCGACGAATCAAACTATGTTTCCTTCTTGAAGAACAATGAAGAACAAGGAGAGAATATGAGAGAATCTGAATTTTGTGTGTGTGTTCAAATCTGCTACATATGCTTCCTATTTATACTAGATCAACCGGTGCCAATGAACCATTGTAATTGTTCGGTTATGGCGGTTGGAGGATGAAAAGTCACACCTTTTCATATGAAAGGTCACACCTTTTCATATGAAAAGTCACACCTTTTCATCTTTGCCCTCTTTACATATCTAGTACTTGAGGTATGATTGAGATTATCCCAACAATACCCCATATTTTCTATTCAAACTCTAACAATACCCCACATTTGAATATAAAATAAGATATTCTCAAAGTATTTATTGTTCTTATTCAGGAAATAAACATGAAATGCATCAGAAAAAGGTGTCTAGGTGACTTGAACCGTTCTTAGTGAGTATTCATCAGACCTACTTTGTGGGTAGTGACGAAGAGTCTTGAACTAACCACGTTTTGTAGTAAGTCAAGGCAATGAATATCACACATTTCATGTTTATGCATAGTTGACTCTTACCGTTGTGTTCATTTCGGTCGTGAACAATCCTTTCTTCATGAGAATTTTAGAAGACGTAGCCATGTCCGTCCTCAAAGATGCGACCCCACATCAATCTCACATAGGTAATATTGAACAAGAATACTCCGTTGTATTCCACCATAATAGCTATCAGCATTATTAAGAATGTAACATTCAACCCTATATCATCAACGGAAAACAAAGGAAAACATCATAGGAATAGGCATACCTTTGTTTAATTGCTTCTTGAGTTGTCCCCGACTAGTTTGCCTATTAAACCTAGACCATGGGATCTCCAATTTCGCTAGGTTAGGTTGCCGCCGAGGAAACTCATTGTGTTGGCTTTAAGCCCATTCCCCTTGATGTGTAGGATATTGCTCTCTACTTAGGCCTTTTGTCAAAGGATCGACAATGTTTTCCTTTGACTTTACGTAGTCAATGGAAATGATTCCATTTTTCAGCAAGTCCTTTATAGTGTTGTGGCGCCTTCGTATGTGTCGGGACTTTTCATTGTACATCTGATTCTTCGCTCTTGTGAGAGCGGCCATACTATCACAATGGATACCAATAGCAGTCACCGGTTTTGGCCACCACGGAATACCCTCTAGGAAGCTTTTTAGCTATTCGGCTTCTTCAGCGGTTTGTCTAATGCGACAAATTCTGCTTCCATAGTTGATCTGGTATTCACAGTTTGTTTGGAAGATTTCCAAGATATCGCTGCTCCACCAAGTGTGAATACATATCCACTTGTAGACTTACTCTCCGAATGGTTGGAAATCCAATTAGCATCACAATACCCTTCTAGAACGGGAGGGTATTTTGTATAATGTAACCCATAACCCATTGTGTATTTCAAATATCGAAGCACCCTTACTAGTGCATACCAATGGTCTTTTCCCGGGTTATGTGAGTACCGACTAAGTCTACTCACACAATACGCTATATCCGGTCGTGTACAGTTCATGATATACATCAAGCTTCCAAGAACTTGAGTGTATTCCAACTGAGCAACACTATCTCCTAGATTCTTCTTTAATTGACTTGAAGGATCGAATGGAGTCATAACCGGTTTGTCATCATAATGACCAAACTTTCGCAACACCTTCTCAACATAGTGAGATTGGGTAGGGATGTAACCATTTGGATCCTTTTTAATCTTTATACCAAGGATAACATCAACAACTCCCATATCTTTCATATCAAAATGCGGAGTTTAACATCTTCTTGGTTTGGTTTATTACATCCAAGTTTGATCCCATGATGAGCATATCATCAACATACAAACATAAGCATCTTTGTATTGTTTCACATCAACACACTTATCACATTCATTTATGTGATAACCATTATTTGACAACATAGTGTTATCAAACTTCTCATGCCTTCGCTTTGGGGCTTGTTTAAGTCCATATAAAGACTTCACAAGTTTGCATACTTTATTCTCTTGGCCTTTTACAACAAAACCTTCCGGTTGCTGCATATAAATTTCTTCATCTAATTCACCATTTAATAAAGCAGTTTTCACATCCATTTGATGTATGTGTAGGTTGTGAATTGCTGCTATAGCCATCAATGTCCTAATGGACGTGATTCGTGTTACCGGTGAATAGGTGTCAAAGAAATCTTGACCTTCCTTTTGACGGTAACCTTTGGCAACTAATCGAGCTTTATATTTCTCTATAGTACCATCAGGTCTTAGTTTTCGCTTGAAGATCCATTTATGACCAATTACCTTGTGTCCTGGTGGTAAATCTACCAATTTCCATGTGTTATTCTGAACAATGGATTCTATCTCGCCTTGAATAGCCTCTTTCTAATAAGGTGCCTCTGATGAATCCATGGCGGCTCTATAGGATTGAGGTTCTTCATTGACAACGAATGTCATGAAGTCGGGTCCAAAGTCTTTAGCAATCTTTCCCCTTTTACTTCTTCTAGGCTCTAGGTTTTCTTCTTGAGCCTTTGATGTACCTTCTTCATTTGGTTTCTCAACACTATCGGTGTTCTCTACTTCACATACTCTCTTCCTTGGATTAGAGATTTCTTTCCCTTTATCCTTGTAAGGAAATATGTGTTCAAAGAATTCAGCCTCAATTGATTCCATAATTGTGTTGTTGTGGATATCCTCATTGTTTGACTTATAGACCAGAAATCTATAAGCAGCACTATTACTTGCCGGACCAAGATATATACAATCAATGGTCTTTGGTCCAAGTTTTGTCCTTTTGGGTAAAGGTACTTGAACCTTTGCAAGGCAACCCCACACTTTCATCCTTTTGTATGATGGAAGTTTTCCTTTCCATAGTTCATAAGGAGATTTATCGCTCTTTTTATGAGGAATTCTATTAAGTATCATATTTGCAGTTAAGCATGCTTCACCCCACAAACTATGTGGTGCTCCCGAAGTAATCAACATTGAATTAATTATGTTCTTCAATGTTCTGTTTTTCCTTTCGGCTACTCCATTTTGTTGTGGAGTATAGGGAGCTGTTGTTTGGTGAACTATGCCATGATGAGAACAAAATTCTGCAAAGTCCTTAGACTCGTATTCTCCTCCTCTATCGGATCTCAGAATTTTTATTCTTTTGTCAAGTTGGTTTTCAACTTCAGCCTTGTATGTCTTAAACATATTCAAAGCTTCATCTTTGGTATGTATTAGGTATACATAACAATATTTACTGCAATCATCAATAAATGATACATAATAGTTCTTTCCTCCACGTGTGGGTGTGGCTTTGTAATCACATAAATCGCTGTGGATAAGTCCAAGTACTTGATTAGACTTTTCAACAGATTTGTGTGGATGGCAAACATGTTTTTGGAGTTGCAAATATGTTTGGTGGCACCGGTATCAACCCACCAATCGGTCACGTTTGTAACCACAAAAGCCTCAATTACTCCAACGAATTGATTTGGAGCATTGACCACGTTGGCTTGATGGGGGTTTCCACCGGCACCTCCTCCTCCGGGACTACTATGGTCTCTTCTATGGCGGCAATCCTTGGCTCGATGCCCCGGCTTTCCGCATACCCAGCAACTCATCACACGCTTTTTGAAAGGCCTTCGTTGTACGGATAGTGGGTTTGAAGCATTGAGATTATGCTTGAAACCCGTCGCCTTTCCCTTTCCTTTTTTTGGAACTTCGTCTTTGATGAGTTACCGGTAACCATGTTTGTATTTGGTTCCAACGAGATAGCATCCGCTTTCTCGTTCATCCGGTTGTCCTCCTCCACCCGCAATTTGAGTATCAATTGCTCAAAACTCATATCCTCGGACAAATGTTTAAGATAGAGTTTAAAATTTTTCCAGGATGGAGGTAACTTGTCAATAATTGAACCAATAACAAAATTAGCGTTGATGCCCATACCTTCGACTTCCAATTCATGGACCAAGATTTGCATTTCTTCTACTTGTTTCACGACCGGTTTGGAATCCGTCATCTTATAGTTCAGGAATTTGCCCACGATAAATCGTTTGGAACAAGCGACTTCCGTCTTGTACTTTGATTCCAACGACTCCCAAATTTCTCTTGCCGTGGTGAAGGATGAATATATGTCATAAAGACCATCATCCAAACCATTAAGAATAAAATTCCGACAATTATATTCGTTGGCGTTCCAAATATCCAAGGATCGTTGGAACATAGCCAATTCAATTTGGGATGGGATGTTTTCTCCCTCTCCAACCGGCGGTGTCGGTGATTGATCGGTAAGCACGTTAGACACTTTCAAAGTCGTCAAGTAGAAGAGCATCTTTTGTTGCCATCTTCTAAAATCGGAACCCTTAAATTTTTCGGGTTTCTTCACATTTGATTTCAACAAAGAAGAGTTTTTCATTGTCAACGAAATTTCTGTCTAAGATTGTTAGAATTTATATACACGAATTGAAATTCGTAACACACAATCTTGAATCAAATGAAATACTGAATTTATATCTATATATATGTATGTAATTTACATATAATCATAAGTTACATAATCAAAGTTTCAAGGAGAAAATGACTAACTCGAGTTTCTTGATCACAAATTTGAAGAAGAACGTTTGTTGGATTGAGGCCTGCAAAGCAGTGTCCTTAGACAGAAATTTGTCCCTCGTACCGTAGCGAATGGACGTCTATCTAGAGGATACAACAATCCGTTCAAGAATCGAAGTCTCGAACCCGACGAATCAAACTATGTTTCCTTCTTGAAGAACAATGAAGAACAAGGAGAGAATATGAGAGAATCTGAATTTTGTGTATGTGTTCAAATCTGCTACATATGCTTTCCTATTTATACTAGATCAACCGGTGCCAATGAACCATTGTAATTGTTCGGTTATGGCGGTTGGAGGATGAAAAGTCACACATTTTCATATGAAAGGTCACACCTTTTCATATGAAAGGTCACACCTTTTCATATTTGCCCTCTTTACATATCTAGTACTTGAGGTATGATTGAGATTATCCCAACATGAACAACTCGGTAGAGGCAAGTGATTTTGGAGATTTTTAGGCCTCCAATGAAGAAGCCGATCTTCATGGTGGAGTTATTTCAGACAAAACAATGAAGGTGATTAGTGAAACGATGAAGATATTCCAAACGAAACAATATTGAATATATCAATACTAGTACCTATGACCCTATTATTGATTATATTATCGTTGCACCTACTTATTTATAGTGTAGTGTGCAATTGATTGTATTTATTATTAAGACCAGTACATTTGATCTATTTCTATTTCTCCTTGAATGTCTTTGTGGGGTGCAACGTGAAAAAAACTATATTGAAATTCAATAAAATGCCAACGAAAACTATATCACCACGGTTATCACAATGCACACAAGTGAGAAATAGAGTTAAAAACCAAGTAGAAGCACACCTATTACCAACGTGCACAATGTTATCACAATGTTGCTAATATTCCATATTCTTAACACATGGTTATCACAATGTGCATACAAAAAAGATAACCCTGGAATAACACCTTCGTTCGGGTTAGGTTTAGGAAAATCTAATTTCCATACAGGAAATACTTAGTCCAATGGCTTATTAATAACAACATGCAATACCTTCTCCAATGTGCACAATGTTATCAGTGTTCCATATCTTGAACACATGGTTATTACAATGTGCACAAAGAAGATAACAACACCAATGGAAGTTACACATTCATTCCCTTAATCATATGCATGTAACTATGGGGCCGTTTACCTAATCACTTACCTGGGTAAGTGCTTATCGGTGAAATTCAACACCATCACCTACTTCCCGGGTAAGATTTTAGTCCACCAAAATAGAATCGTATGCTACAATTTAGACGGTAAGCACTAACCGTGGTAAGAGTCGTCGCACTTACTTACCGGGTAAGACTCTCGGTCCTTACTTTCGACTCTCGGTCCTTGCTTCCACTCTTACCGGGTAAGATTTTTGGTCTTTGGCATATTCATCCGGTAAGCTAATATGACTTGGTAAGCACTTACCCAGGTAAGCGTTTTGTAAACGGCCCCTATGCAAGGGCAAAAAGTTATACCAAATTAACCCTAGAATCAAACCTTATTTTCTTCTAAATGATCCAGATAGATTGCTTAATAATCTTAGCCCAATGACTCATTAATAGAAACATAATATCGGTTGAAATCATTGCCTTCGAAATCTGATTGCAAAATAATCATAGCCCAATGCACATTGTTATCGCCATTAGAATTGTTTGAGTTCAGTTTGCATCATTTATTGCTTTCTTTTTAATGTGACCTCACTAATAGGGTTTCTGTTAGGTCTTCTAATATTTGACGAAAAGGATTTTTTGGTATCAAATTCAAAAATCACCCCTATAATTATTTCTCCTGATTAAAATGGGTATGCTTTAAAATATTTTAAAAGATTCCATATTAAAGTATTTATATCTTCTAAATATTTTTGTGAGGCTTATAATGGACCTCATGGTTCCCACAAGTTCGTAGATCTCAAAAAAATAAACCTTATATATAAAGGCTGACTTAAACGAGAACAGTAACTAAATAAGAAAATAAGAATTTGTCAGATTATAGTGATTTACATTAAAATCACGTGCGAAATCACCTTTGATTCAAACGGCTTTTGTTGAGACCTGAGGTTACGTTTCAGGTCGTCTGCATACCCTTCTGTTACTGTTAGTGTAAAGTCATATGTAGTTTTGCATGTGATTTGGCCGTTTACGTATTCTCTTATTTAATTATTGTTTTTCACCTATGGACATCAAATAAAAGTTATTGTTTCATTTTGTGGTTTCACCTATTAACTTTGATTATATTTCCCCAATTAAGTTTAAACAAAAATCATTATTTCTATTTCTATTTTCATCTATGAACTTTCTAATTTTTACCTTTAAACAAAATTGATTTAAATATTATTATTGATCATCTCCAAAAAAAATCATTTAAATATTATTACATATATATAGGGGTGAGTTCAAATGAAAACTCATTTTTCATTGTGCACGTGAGGATCAATTTTAGCCATTGATCAAAATTTAGAAAACTAATCAATGCTTAAAACATAACTTAATTAATTGAGAATTGATTAGGGGCACATCTGAAAATTTGAATAGCGCCTACCTTATTTGACTTTTTATTTTCTTTTTTAATTAAATGTTTGTTTACCTCCTTAAAGTTTAAAATAAATTATTTTAAAAATTACTAATATTTTAATCAAACAAATTACATAAAAAAGGAGAATTTCGTGCTCTTCGATATGACATCCATCTTGATATAGTTTTTTTTGTTGTTTTAATCGTTTTTACGTGAAATGCTATATATGTGTTATATTCATTATGAATATGTATGTACGTCCCCGGGTGTCCATATTCGGTATGAATAACAAATGTGAACGTTCATTCACTATTCATGTTGAATAATACAACATTCAGGATGAATAATACATGAATTCACGATTCATGTATGTAACACCCTCAAAACTGGAGAGAGCAACTACTAAAAACTTCGATAAAATAACCAAATGTTGATAAAAAATTCCCTTCTACAAACCATCTTTGGAAACACCTCAAAATTTAAAACGTAACAACTCCCACAATTAATAACTCAAGTCATACAACATGACAAAATAAAGTTAACTCAAATACAAGTTGTTATTCCTAAAATAAATACGGAAGACTTCACTAAGCAGTTCATTTCTCGAGCACATTAGTAGCACTCATCTCGTCATAGTGTCACTAGAACTATTCCCAACCTGAACCTGTTGCACATGCCGACAAATAAAAAGATTAAGCTAACGCCTAGTGAGTTCAACAGTTTACATCATGATTAAATAATTCGTTAGACAAAAAGGATGCAACTTAAATCAGGATTTCCAAAAAGGGATTTGTATTAAATATACCAACAACCCATTTTCCAAAGGCACACAAATTCCGTGGCGAAAGCTCCAATGAAAATCATTTCTCAACAATGGACTCAATTCCCAAACTCACTCAAGATGTGAATAAATATTAAATTTCCAAATAATATCAACGTGAATAATGTCCAATAATCGAAACATCCAAACAAGAATGAGGCATAATATGCCGCCTATAAATTAGGGAAAACAATCCATATAATTTAATATGTCTCCGACAACATGGATAAAGAGAAATACCCGAGACAACACCTTTCGGTGACGGGGGAGACCCGATTTCATCGAATGTGGCGGATACACAAGTTAAACCACAATTATAAGTTACAAGCATGTTCCATGGTTGGAAAAGCCTATGACATCAAAAAATGCAAGTCGTAAACCTTGTTCCTTAAGACACCGTACATTGAGTCTTCATCTTCAAACTTTAGGAGCAGTTGCCTTCCACCCAGAAATTTCACCTACACACCTACCTCCTTTTGTTTGCTTAACAGCTTTATCGCTCCTAGGTGGTCCAACGATTTTACCTCTCCTATGATGCAGTTTCAAATAAAAACTTATGCTGCTTCACCGGGGTTCCACTCCCCTAGGATGTCCTCCTCCACGGTTTCTGAATCAGCCTTCTTCACTGAGGTAGCCATTCCTCCCTTTTAACACCTCTGCGTACGTCTACCCTCCTCCGGCCTTATACCCAACTTCGTCTCTGTGAAGCCGCTCTCCTGCCTGCCTCCCTGTATCCTCTTTCTTGTCGAACACCTTATCCGATCTAACATCGTTCTTAACATGACTTTTCGTTGCCAGGAAAACCCTCATTCTGAACGAATCGATCCAAACGTTATTTAGCCTTTTCTTGGAAATTTAGTTATTATATACTGCTAAATCTTATTTCATCCGATAAAAAATTAAGGACCATAATAGCGTATCAAAACTTAATCTAAATTTTATTAGTAAGTAATGGTGAAATACAAAAACTTTAATTATAACTCCTTGAAATTGGATCTGATTTAATAATGTTGTATAGTGTATTTTATCGTTACTATTAATTTGGGAAATTAATTAAAATACCCTAAGTTTGACCATCACTTACCAAAATGCCACAAATCTCTCCCATCTTACAAAAATGCCACAAAAATCCGCGGTGGGCCCCGCGATCACGGGCCCCAGGCCACGTGTCACCAAACTTTGCCCACTTTGCCCGCGTTGGTCCCTCAAGAATGCCCGCGGTCCAGCTTTCCCCCCTCAAGAATGCCCGTGTTGGCAGTTTTGGTCCCTGCCCGCGTTGGACCCCCGCGATCGCGGGCTAACCCGCTACTTTTCGAATTTACAGTTTGGTCCATGAAGTTTGTTGCAAATTTAAAAAAACATTAATGGTCCCTATAGTTTTTAGGTTATCATTTTATGTGGTTTTTAATGTATTGTTTCCTTTCCATTTTAATGTTTTTAATATAGAAATTCACTTAAGTTATGTAACAAGGAAATTAATTAACAACATCATATAAAAATTATTGCAAATCATCTTCCCAACCAAAATGGATACAGTGCATGTAAACAAAGAAATCTATCACTGGAAGGCGTCCTGGAGTCCTGTGATCAAGTTAACCTTTTCCTTGATCACGTCCTCCATTCCTATGTAGTCCGATTCGAGTTCTTCTAGTTCCTCTTCAGCTTCCTTAATCTCTCGTTGCAGCTGCCGAACGTGAGCCCTAGTCATGGCCAATTCTCATTTCTTCTCCGCTAGATACTCCATTTTCCCCTGCTGAATCCCCCTTTTATGGTTCCACATACCCTTTACCTTTTTGATATCGGCGTTCGCCTCATCAATGGCTTTTTGCACTGCGGGAGTAATTCGTTGACTTTGTCGAAGACCCGTCGGCATAAAATCATACATTGGTGGGGTTCTCATGCCATTATCGAAGTAGTAATTGTCGGATGCCATCTCCCAGTCTGCTTCCTCCTCAGGCGTGAATGGAAAATCGGCTGCAGTTCGCCCACAGTTTGTCCACTCCTCGTCTGTTTCTGGTACCTTCCAGGTACTCCGGCGAGCTCCGTCGTTCAGTGGTTGGTAGGCTCCCGAACGTGAAGTTCCAGCCACATTCGCCGACCTGTTCCCCCTTGATCTTGAACCTCCATCCATTGTGTTAAGAAAAGCGAGAGTGTGTTTGTATAAAAGATAGATAGGAAGTTGTTGGTTCCCTCTTTTGTTTAAACAAGATTATTAGATCTATTAGTTCAAGTTTGAGTTTGATGCGGAAGCGAATTTGAAGAACTAACAGATATGTTTGATAGATTTAGAACACACACTATCAAATAAACAGTGAAGAGAATAGATTTATAGCACAAAGACCCACTGTATTTAATATATCAAGAACACTTAGTACATATTTGACGCTAATTGAGTGTAAGTGTTTTGTGTTGTGTGTTAAGTGATTGTGTAAACTTGTAAAGTGAAAAACGGTGATTCTTAGGAAGAACTCAACATGAGTCTTCCTTTTATACTACTACAAAAGATCTATTCTAGACAAGAGACTGTTGCTACAGGAAAAGAGAGATGGTATGAACAGTTGGAAAACTGCAAGCATTAAATGTCGCAGACGTCTATGTTGTACTAAGCCCTATTGAGTCCACTCAGAGTTTGACACGTGTTGAAGTTGGACAGGGCATGCTACCATGCAAGTTGATGAACAGATCCTGGAACAGTAGAAAGATATTTCTTTAACAGTGATAAGATATTATAAGTATCTTGAGTCTTCAGTGAGGACAACAGAGGCTCTGTGATGTGTTGCAGAAGTTCTGTGGTCTGGTCCTTTGTAGAGTAGTCTTCACTGGGTTCCTTGTCTTCTGAAGTTGTCTGCAGAGGCTCTGTTATTGGTGATAGAGGTTCTAAGGTCTTGATCTTCTGTAGCGTTCTTCTGTAGTTTCTTCGGTCTTTGATCACTTTTGATCAAACTTCCTTTGCTTCTTCTTAGATGCCCGACAGAGCTTCTGTTGCACTCAGCAGAGATTCTGTGGAAGTTCTTCTGTACTTGGCCATTTTTCAATACTTCTAATATTTCAGAATATTTGAGCTAACAATCTCCCCCTAAGTATTGAAAAATAAATTTTGACTTTTTAGGCTAAGTTAAGATAGACAGAGGTTAAACAATACCTCAGAAGATTATTTCTTTCATTTGGAAGTTATGCCAGAGGCATTTACATTTGAGTACATTAAATGAACAGAAATAAAACGTTGACAGAGGTTCTTTGAAGAGACTCAGATTTTTGCATTTGGAAAGTCGTCGTACTTTCTGTTGTCTTTTCCTACTTCCTTGAGTTCTTCATAGAATTTGAGGCAGAGATTTCTTAAGCCTAGTGTAGCATCAATCTCTTTGATCATCATCAGAGCAGATTCTTCATCCATAAGCTCTGTTGCTTTGTTCTCCTCTAGTATTTTTCTGAACATGTTCAGAGTACGGTTTGTGTACTTCTGACAGTCCATTGTCACAAACAGTTTAAGTTGATCAGCAGGATTTATGAATACTAACCCGTACCTTGGAGTTTTGATGATCGAATTGTGTATGGCATTGGGTGGGCAGAAATCCTCTGGTGGTCTGATGCTTAGAGTAGTCACGCCTAGATCGATGGCTAGTTGAAAATCGAGCATGCTGTAGATTAGGAGCTTTTCACGCATTGCCTTTCTGAGAACTCGATAAGATCTTTGGTGGCAGTCGTCATTGAAGTTGTCTTTCGTCCATTGCAGAAGGTCAGGTAAGTCATAGGGATTGAGGTTTCGGATATCAGCATCAGAGAATTGATTCTCTGATCTGTCAGACCTTTTGACTTTCCAGATTGTATACATCGTATGAGGATAGGTTCTCATTTTAGAGTATCTACAATAGATTACCTTCTTTATTTTGTGAATGGAGTAAACTTGATTGATCGGTTTTGACTTTGTAGAGGTGAAGATGGCATCGAATTCTTCTCTTAGCTTCTGATCTCGGACATGAGCTGGCAGATCGCTCTGGAAGTGTTGTCTGTAGATATAACTGTAAACATGCTCTTCCATTTGTTCAATGGTTGGAGTAGTTCTTGGAATTTGTCTCCTTAGCTTCTCCATTTGTCGAGTGATGTCTGCTACTTTACCTTCTGTTACCTTAGCTGTGGGATCCAGGGTTGGGTTTTCTGACAGAGGTTTCAAGTTGAATGCCCAGTCTTCCTCTTCGGGTTTAGGAGTGATGAAGGCATTAAAGGCACCTTTCATCAACTTTTCTGTTGCAACTGGCATCTTCTTCTTTGGTTCTTCTTCTGTCATTTTTCCCTTGCCTTTATCTTTTGGTTTTGAGGTTTCAGAGGTTGGGTTTTGGATTTGTGTGGGTGACACCTCTGTAGATTTGATAGTTAGAGGTTCTGTGGGTTTTGGGGTTGGATGCTCTGATGTTTTGGTTGTTGCCTCTGAAGGTTTGGATACTTCGGGTTGTGAGGTCTCTGTTGGTGAGGAGTCTTCGGGTCTTGGAGGTGGAATGTCAAAACGCTTTGCTGATTGAAAAGCAGATACAAATTCCATTCTGCGAAGAATGAACTCTGCAGAGCGTTTTGGTCTTTGGGGTTTTTGAGCTATGGTTTTGACTCTAGTTTTGCGTGGGATTGGTTGTGGGGTTGGTGTTGGTTCTTTGGGTGAGGGTGGAGTTTGTTATGTGGATGAGGATGCAAGAGTGATTACCTTAGGTTCTGTGGTTGGTGTATCCTCTGCTGAGATAGAGGTGTTTTGCCTCTGTTGAGTTCCTTGTGTTTCCTTCGGGGTTTCTGTTGTAGAGGGTTCTGCAGTTTTCTCTGTAGTTTTTGCAGAAGCAGCCTCTGTTGTTTCCTTTGATCTCTCCCCCTCAGGATGACCAGATGCACCATCATCAGGATCATCATGCCTTCTTTTAGCAGCAACTTCTGTTCTGTAGGTGTCTTGAGCTGCTTGCCTTGCTGCTTGTTTCTTCATTGTTTCAAGGTAGATTGCGATCGAAGTCTTGAAGGCTGTGGTTGCTCTTTTCTCGAATTCTGCAGCAGTTGTTTTGGCAATGTCAGTGGCAGAGGTGGTTGCAGCAGCAGCAGAAGCTTCTGTATGTGACTTTATTTCTGCAAGGGCTTCTTTAACTTCTGTGGATAAGGTATCCACTTTGGTATTTAATCCTGTAAGCGCGTCTGAAGTTGAATCAGTAAAAGTCGTGAATGAGCTTTGCAACTTATTCAATGTTTGAGTTACAGAGGTTACAAAGACTTGGAACTCATTCTTCGTAACATGTTCCTCTTGGGTAACCTCTGGAGGAACAACCCCTTCTCCAGAGTGAGTCCCTGCTCCTGGGACACCTTCGTTCACCCTTGTTTATACGTTGGGGGTGGAAGGATTTCCATCTGATCTTCGAGCAGAAGCATCTAGTGCTTCAAACTCTACAGAAGTTCTGTGAACGACATTGTCTAGATCCACTTCAGAGGTGGGTACTAGATTATCCTTCTGTTGACTCGGAGACTTGTCTAGAGTCTCTTCGTCGTTGTGCTCACTACTTTTCTCTGAAAGAAGGGTTGGCCCTAGTTGTGTGCATGTGGCAGAGGAAACGAATTCCTCTGTAGGGTGTTCTGTTGTGATCTGGGGCGATTGATCACGAACTATAGGTGAGTCTCTTTGAGGAGACTCCCTTGGAATGGATTCCCCGGTTTTTGTGGGCGCAGAAGTCGAAAGAGTGACTTCTGGCTGGATGGGTTGGGTTTGGATCGAGCTATGCTGCTCTTTTTCAATAACTCCTTCTGCAGCTAGACCTGCGGAGTTAGATGTGTGGGTTGCACTGGGAGGGGGTGAGGGATGTGTGCCTTCTTCATCTTCGGCATCTTTTTCTTTTTCATTTTCTTTTCCTCCAGAAGTTTCTACCCTACCCTCTAACCTATTTTCAGTAATTTTACCTATTTGGACCTCTTCTTCTGCAGTTTCTTGTCTTGGCAGAAGTGAATCAAGACCCTCTGTGATTGTATGGGTTTGCAGAGGTGAAGGTTGAGGTTGTTCTTTTTCGATTCCTTCTGTAATTGATTGCAGAGGAGAAGAAAGTTTCTTCTTCTTTGATTTCCTTTTCTTTGGCTTAGGTGCCCTCTCCTCTATAGATTTTGACGTTCTTTTTCTTTTGGAAGAGGGAGGGGCAGAGTGACCTTGGGTTTGTGGTGGTGATGAGGGTTTTGTGGGATGTTCAGTGGGTGGAGAAGATGGTTCTGCAGGGGGTTTTTGGATAGCAGAAGCAGAGGCAAGTAGTTCCTCTGTAGGGGTCTTGGTTTTCTTTCCCTTTTTCTTCTTCTTCTCTTTAGATCCCTCAGAAGACTTCCTCTTTGAAGGATAAAGGTCTTTCCTTATATTTCTGAAGTTCTTCTGGTTGGCCTTGTGTTTAGCCAACTTTATCTTCCATTCTTCCTCTGTTAGTCTTTCTACAACACTACCTCCTATGGGTATTCCTATATACAGAACTGGGTTCAGGAGTTCTGTAAACGCGTGTGTACTCACTAACTAGTTCTTCATTACTAGCATAACCTAACATTACCTTTGACAGTGGCCTGCTGTGCGGGTAGCCGTCCTCATGTTCTGTAGGGGTGTTTTTGGACATAGGAAATTGCTTAGGTTTGGGACCGTCCATTGGCCATTTTTGGATGAGGAGTAGGGGTTCGAAAAGTACACTGAGGATTCGCTGGAACTGCAGAGGGGGCAACCAGTTGTGATCAGATATTTTGGCTTTTTGGGAGGCGATTTTGCGATCGATGGTGTTGATGATCTCTTGCATCATTATGGTGGCATAATCTAGTGGTAGATCATAGTACACACCATACATGATTGAGAGAATTTGAGGTGAGCTTTGATCGATGCTCCCGATTTTTCCAGTGAGGCAACGATTTAGGATGGAGAATAAGGTATTCCACAGAGGGGGTAGTCTTGCTCTGCGGAAATCGTTCCTCTTTTTCAACTGTTGGTTGTACCCTAACATGTGCAGAAAGTCGACAAGTTCTTCATTTGTTGGTTGGGGGGCATACTTTTTGATTCCCATGAGTCCTCTTGTTGGAAGGCCAAATTCTAATGAGAACATGGTGCGGTTGAACATCAGTTCAAGACTCTTACTTTGGTCAGGCTTAGAGATATAGCCTCTTATCAAATCGGTGTCAGCGTCATAACGGCAAGATTGCCAAAACTGATGTAGGTAACGTACAGGTAATTGTTCAACGGTTTTGCTAAGAAGAGGGTAAAGAAAGTGGTTCTCTAGGATGTTTAGCAGGATGGCATGTTCTTTACCAAAAGCCGTAGGAGAAGGAACAAGATAACAATTGTTCGATTTAATGGGAAGGGTTTGCTCGAAATGGTCATTAGAGAAAAATTGTTGCAGGTGGGTAGTGGGTACAAAGGATGCCTCGTCGCCGGAGTCATGTCTGTTGGTATCGGCGGCAGTATGTGAGTTGTGGGAGTACTCAGAATGTACTGGAGAGAGTGGTGGAGAGTTCATCGGTGAAACGTGAGTAACTTTGGAACTGGAAGCCATTTGTAAGTTTGAAAGTTCTAGGTTTTCAGAAAGAAATAAGCAAGTTCGCCGGAGAAGATGAGAGAATAGTAAAGTTTTGAAAGTTATTTTAACTTAGGTTTTATACTGTGGTAACGGGTAGAATTTGGAACGGTGAAAATGTGAGAAAGTTAATAAAATTTGAGGTCCGCACTCGAGTTCATTTGGCGTGGAGCAAGTTTCCAGGACGACGTTATATGTACGTCAATGAAAACTCGACATGTCAATAGTGTCAGTGATGACGAGACGTCTTGGGCGGCCATATTAAATGAAAAGCGCGTGGGTTTAAATTTTCACCACAGAAAAGTTACCGTTAAAAAGTTACCGTTACAGAAGTTCCTAAGTGAAAATCTTTACAGAAGCTCTGTGGGTACAGAAGCTCTGTGATTTTGAAAAACTTTTATCTCTGTAGATTGTATCTTATGAAAATTCGTTTGAAAAACGCAAGGAGAGGATCGATAAATCTTTAGTAGAGAAATAGTCCTACAGAGGTTTTTGGACCTCTGCCAGAGCCAGCAGAGGCTCTGTTACAGGAAATTTCTAATAACTAATAATTTATAAACATTTTGATCATCCAAGTTTTTGATCAGATTTAACAATGTATTTAGGACCTATTTGAAAGTTGGTGTCCTAGAAAATTGTAAATCTCAAAGATTTTGTGCAGCAGAAGTCTTTTGAAAGATTTGAGTTATCTACAGAGGTTCTTTGGATGAAAGTAATCTGTAGCTTAAGACTTCTGTAGCAATGTGCGTGCAATTGGTTTCCGAGATGACATTCCAAAATATCGATAGAGGTTAAATTTACGATCATAGAGCATATTTCTGGTAGAGCCTCTGTTGAGCTCAGCAGAGGCTCTATGACCTCAAATTTCTCATAACTCAAATTTTATGAAACTTTTTGATCTTTTGATTTTTGAAATGTTATTCACAGTATATTTAGGACATATTTGACAAATTTTTTTTAGAAAACTGTTTTCAAAAACCTAAAAGTACGAGATACCAACCTTTTGTTCTTTTAGTTTGGCGAGTGTGATTTCTTCTGTCGCATTCTTAGCTCCCCCTTGACTTATAAATCTCTGTAGATTCAGCAAGGTCTCCTTTTTCGCTCCCCCTTGATCTAACAACCTCTGTAGATCAAGTGTCTTCTTCTGCTCCCCCTTGACCTATGCTTGGTTCAGAATAAGATAAGTTGTGCACAGGACATAGGTCAAGATCATCAGAGGTTCTGTGAAGGTTGTCAGAGGTTCTGAGCAGACCTTACAGAAGTTCTGTGATATCAAGAACTATTGTAGATTTAAGAATTTACATACAGAAAATAATAAATAAACAAAGATATTTACAAAATATACAGTATCTATGTTATACTTACAGAGGTTTTGGGTACCCATAACCGTATGGGTCCTATTGTATGAAACGCCTTTATGCATTTGTCATACATACCAGAAATCAAAGGCTTTTTGTCTTTTTGAGCATTTTGAACAGGTATAGAGCCTTTCACTATCCAAACCTTTTTCACCTTTTTAAAAGTTTGATTAACTAATTTGTCCAACCTATGATCATGCAAAAATTTCGATGTTAAGGTCTGAAGTTTTGAAAACATATTAGGCTTAAAAGATCCTTCACAATTGAATTTTCTGATCCGTTTAGCAAAAATATTCTTTTTCCTTAAATTTTCCTCAGGCATCTTTTGGAGATTAGATTTGCATCTTTTCTCCAACATGATTTCAGTTGATAAATTAGAGAGTCTTTTTGTTAGTTTGGATATTTCTGTTTTAAAAATCCTTCTCTCTTTTTCAAAGTCATCTTTTTGACTTAAATCTTGAAATCTTTGAACCTTCAACTGTTCAGATTCTTTTCTTTCAGAATCAGATTCTTTCCTTTCTTTTTCAAGGATATTCTGCAATTCTGAGATTTTATAAGTAAGCTTCATCGACTTTGTTTCAAGAACAATTTTCTTCTCTTCATAATTTCCTCTTTCATTGACCACAATCTTTTCAAAATTGAAAATTAGTTTAGAGAAGTTTAAACATTTTAGTTCAAGTCTTTTCTTTTCTTCATCTGACAAAGATAAGTTCCTTTTTAGTTCAAGATTTTCACACTTTAAGTTTTTAACAGATTTTTCAAGTTTAGCAATTTTATCAGAAATAATAAAAATGTTTTTGTTCTTTTCATCTAGTTCTTTTTCAAGAGAATGAATTATTTGGCGAAAATTTGTGCTGAGTTTTGAATAAAAAATTGAATCAGCATCACCACAAAATTTCATTCTAGACATTTTAAATGAAGTTTTTAACGAAAGAAACAGTTTCTATGATGTTACCAGATCAAATAAATCGAAAATGGCAGTAAAACAGAATCTGTTTGAAGGAATGAAGAATAGGTTAAAAACAGACAATTTCTATCAAAAATCTTTGTAGAAACGAGGATCACTTGATATTGAAAATCAAGCTTTGCTCTGATACCAATTGTTGGTTCCCTCTTTTGTTTAAACAAGATTATTAGATCTATTAATTCAAGTTTGAGTTTGATGCGGAAGCGAATTTGAAGAACTAACAGATATGTTTGATAGATTTAGAACACACACTATCAAATAAACAGTGAAGAGAATAGATTTATAGCACAAAGACCCACTGTATTTAATATATCAAAAACACTTAGTACAGATTTGACGCTAATTGAGTGTAAGTGTTTTGTGTTGTGTGTTAAGTGATTGTGTAAACTTGTAAAGTGAAAAAACGCTGATTCTTAGGAAGAACTCAACATGAGTCTTCCTTTTATACTACTACAAAAGATCTATTCTAGACAAGAGACTGTTGCTACAGGAAAGGAGAGATGGTATGAACAGTTGGAAAACTGCAAGCATTAAATGTCGCAGACGTCTATGTTGTACTAAGCCCTATTGAGTCCACTCAGAGTTTGACACGTGTTGAAGTTGGACAGGGCATGCTACCATGCAAGTTGATGAACAGATCCTGGAACAGTAGCAAGATATTTCTTTAACAGTGATAAGATATTATAAGTATCTTGAGTCTTCAGTGAGGACAACAGAGGCTCTGTGATGTGTTGCAGAAGTTCTGCGGTCTGGTCCTTTGTAGAGTAGTCTTCACTGGGTTCCTTGTCTTCTGAAGTTGTCTGCAGAGGCTCTGTTATTGGTGACAGAGGTTCTGAGGTCTTGATCTTCTGTAGCGTTCTTCTGTAGTTTCTTCGGTCTTTGATCACTTTTGATCAAACTTCCTTTGCTTCTTCTTAGATGCCCGACAGAGCTTCTGTTGCACTCAGCAGAGCTTCTGTGGAAGTTCTTCTGTACTTGGCCATTTTTCAATACTTCTAATATTTCAGAATATTTGAGCTAACAGAAGTTGTGATTCGTCTGAATAGTTCACTGCAAGATTCGTTTGAAAAGAGCCTGTAAGATTCGACTGAAAAAGTAACTGCAATATTCGTCTGCTCTTGAATAAAGGTCTTTAAGTAGTCAAACATAGCTAATTAATGAGAATTTAGATCAGATTTATATGGTACTGTCAAATGCAAGTTTCTATAATATAGATACTGTTCTACATTACATGATACCAATTTTTGCATCATATGAATCACTTCCAGACAACAAGAACCAATACACCAATAATCAAGAAATAAATGCTTGTTCATCCAATAATCTCTGTATTAGGATTATCGCAAGTTTCATAAACCTACTTACTAGGTGTTAGAATTATGGGTTTTACTAAACTTTGGACGCATTTAAATTTATATATATATGTGTTATATATAACTAACTTTTAGTAGGTTTATGTTCTCCTATATGAGAGCTTCGAAATGATATATAATGCGTCCAAAATGGAGTATGTGTGAAAGAGATATCGATACTTAAAGTTGAGTAAATGGATGAAATTAGCAAAAACCAAATGAAGTAAACAGTAAGTCAATCACAATACTTTAACAAAATAAGTTAATACTAAAAATAAAAATTATTTAATGTTACATAAACAACCTAACGTGGCCCTATTTGACAATGCTCATAAATGGACTCCGCCATATGTATGCGAAAATCTTTGGCAACATCCCCGACCTCGTCAGGGTGTACCCATACCTCATTGTTATTTATCAACATTTGGGCATTACGGCATACCCAGACACCGCAATCCGCATTTATCCCGGCCTGCTGGGGTACATTCTTGGCGAACTTATAGCGAAAGACACCTGTCATATCGCGACGTCTATCATCCTTGACCCGGCAAAAGAAGTCAAATAGCACAGCTTTAAACTTTGTCATCTGCTCTTCCAATTGTTGTCTGAAGAGACTGGCACTGTCGCTATCATATATGGTCATGGTCATAGCGTCAAGTTCAAACACTCCAAGCAGCCAATGTTGGGGATTAATGCATATAGGGATGTACACCTGAAATATTACAACATTAGACAACTTAGTTAGCAACAAAACAAGTTAAATAAAATAAGAGTAAAACGATTTACATACCACATCGAGGAGAGCCCAAGAGGTCCCTTCCAAGCCATTGCATGATCTAACCACGGAGGCAGGACCTAGATGCTCAATCAACAAGTAATGAAAGAACATACTGAACATCATGGTCCACATCGTGTCTGTTCCACGATGTCTTTGCAACAGCGAGACCCAACAATCGATGTGCTATACATAAAAAAATAGATGGTTAGACATGTAAAATAAATATATTTGATTATATGACTATAATTAAACTTCATACTAACCATATCCAGTAAGTCAGACTCCAAAGGATCAACGGCCAGCAATACATTGAAAAACGAGGGGGTGATTTCCAAGTTCAAGTGAGGGATGAAGATCAAGGGGGGGAGGCGACCAGTCCGACACATCCTCAATATTTCCGATGCCGGTTGAGGCTCCGGTGAAGACACCTTTCCCTTTTTATTTCCTCCCTTCTTTCCCCCCGCTTTCTTTGCTTGCTTTTTAGCGGCCGGTGGTGTCGTAGATCCTTGTTGGCCAAACGGGTGACGAAACCATTGTGAAATTTTATGCGACCGCTTTTGAGGGAGCGGGGTCACCTGTGGTGGTGGATCTACAACCTCCATTGGGTCATCTTCCGGCTCCGAGAAGTGATCCTGGATAATAGGAGACCCCATCGTCTGAAAATTAAGTTATTAGATGTTTTAAGTACAATTTAGGAAATGTTCACAATTAAACCAAAACTACCAAAATAACTTACAGTATGCATTTCCGGCCTGTAATAGTCTCCGGCCGAACCGCCAAAGATGTCTGTGATTGATGTGGTGGCGAACGGCGGCATCTGCGAGGTGTATGCCCCCGACATCCCGGTCTGCGTGACATTGATCATTAAAATAGTTACAAAATTAGGAACAAACATATAACTATAATGGTTACTCAGTGTCACTTACACTCTCCGGGATAGTAGAATAGGATGTGGTGGCGAACGTCGTTTGGGACATCCCGGCCCTCGACATCCCGGCCTGCGTGACATTGATCATTATAAGAGTTACAAACTTAGGAACAAACATATAACTATAATGGTTACTCAGTGTCACTTACACTCTCCGGGATAGTAGAATAGGATGTGGTGGCGAACGTCGTTTGGGACATCCCGGCCCCCGACATCCCAGCCTGCGTGACATTGATCATTATAAGAGTTACAAACTTAGGAACAAACATATAACTATAATGGTTACTCAGTGTCACTTACACTCTCCGGGATAGTAGAATAGGATGTGGTGGCGAACGTCGTTTGGGACATCCCGGCCCCCGACATCCCGGCCTGCGTGACATTGATCATTATAAGAGTTACAAACTTAGGAACAAACATATAACTATAATGGTTACTCAGTGTCACTTACATTTTCAGGGAATGACGGATAGGATGTGGTGGCAAACGTCGCCTGTGCCCCCTGTCCGAACGGAGCGGGGATCGGTGTCGTACTCGACAGCTAAAACAAATTTAGAACGTAATATTAATATACAAACTAAATAAATGTGGCCAACAAATTAAGTTAAACACTAACATGGACAGCGCTAAACTGTCTGTAGACTCCCTCCAGAAACTGTACACGTGACTCTAGTGGCCCGTGGACGTAGTCCCACATGTACTCATGACAGCCACGTTGTGGCCCGTAGGAAGGGCCCGCCTGATATGGATCGTAAGGGGGCGACTGGTAGGAGGAGGAAGGGGGCGGCGCATAGGAGGAGGAAGGGGGTTGCTGATATCCACCGGAAGGGGGCCTGTCGTCGTCTTCCTCATCTTCGTGAGATGTGGAAGGAGAGGGACGTCGAGCCCTTGCCGCCTCTGCGTCAATAAAGGCCACGCTGTCTCTGTACCAATCCGTGTCCATCTCGTCGGCAGTAGGCTCAAGGCGAACGAAAGGCAAGAGTGGCAGCTAAATATATGATAAAACTTAAAAAAAATTAATAAGCGGGACTAACGTATGCAAATTGTAAACATAGTAAAAGAACTTACATGTCTAGATTCATTGAAGAACTGAACCCAAAGCGACCGACTTAGGGTAACACGCTTGTCCCAACGGGTTCCCCTAAGTACTCGGTCGTCGCGCTTGACGAAATATCGGATTGATGCGGGAAACATCTCCAAGATCCATATCTGGAATTAGACAAGAAGAGCAAGTACGTAAAAAGAAAAGCCAAACAGTTTGTATGTATTATTAACAATTGTTATACTACGTATCTAACCTTGAAGGCGTATGTAAAACCACAAAGGTTCATCTTTCCATGTCGATCGGATTCGCGTCTGGTTATGGCTCGGTGCAAGATTGAGATGCAATGTGTCCAGATATGGCTACCCCACGGGTAGCTGTTAAACAGCTCAAGGTCCTCGACGGCCCTAAGGACCGTCGAGGAAGCATACTGGCTATACTCACGGCCCACGAAGCCCATATCCACGATCACCACCAAGCATACACGGACAGCATCGGCGTCGCTTAGGGCACTAAGGCCCTCTTTCATCATGTCCCGGGCTGCCTTCAGCTTCAAACGAGATGCTGAAATGCCCCAAACCCTAGGAACGAAGGAGCGGTCTGCTAAGGGAGGAAGGGGGGGAGCCTCTCCAAAACGTAGTCCTGTAATTAGACAGAACTCACGACGCCCAAAATGCAATCGATCGTCGAAGAAATCAAAATGCATCTCCTCCGGCTCAGCGTTGGCGTCCTCGACCTCCAACTGTAGAAACATGTGTACTAGCGTAGGGTCGCCAGCAGAGTAAGACACATCCATCCATGGCCCGAACGGTGTCCCTCTAAAGATAACCTCAAGGGTATCCGCGCGATCACCAAATCCCTAAAGCGGTTTCTTAAGTCCTCGATGTAGGCAACTTTGCACTTTAGCGTCAAGTCGATGTTAAAGAAATCCCTCTACATAGTCATTCACAGATGTTATAGTTAGTGTTATATATAGATGTTGCGGTTTATTTTATTTCAACGTATAATAGTGTTATAAATAGATAAAGTGCGGTTTATTTTATTTCAACGTATAATAGTGTTATATATAGAGGTTGCGGTTTATTTTATTTCAACGTATAATAGTGTTATATATAGATGTTGCGGTTTATTTTATTTCAACATATAATAGTGTTATAAATAGATAAAATGCGGTTTATTTTATTTCAACGTATAATAGTGTTATATATAGAGGTTGCGGTTTATTTTATTTCAATGTATAATAGTGTTATATATAGATATTGCGGTTTATTTTATTTCAACGTATAATAGTGTTATAGATGTTGCGGTTTAATTTATTTCAACATATAATAGTGTTATAAATAGATAAAGTGCGGTTTATTTTATTTCAACGTATAATAGTGTTATATATAGATGTTGCGGTTTATTTTATTTCAACGTATAATAGTGTTATATATAGAGGTTGCGGTTTATTTTATTTCAACGTATAATAGTGTTATATATAGATGTTGCGCTTTATTTTATTTCAACGTATAATAGTGTTATATATAGATGTTGCGGTTTAATTTATTTCAACATATAATAGTGTTATAAATAGATAAAGTGCGGTTTATTTGATTTCAACGTATAATAGTGTTATATATAGATGTTGCGGTTTATTTAATTTCAACGTATAATAGTGTTATATATAGAGGTTGCGGTTTATTTTATTTCCACGTATAATAGTGTTATATATAGATGTTGCGGTTTATTTTATTTCAACATATAATAGTGTTATAAATAGATAAAGTGCGGTTTATTTTATTTCAACGTATAATAGTGTTATATATAGAGGTTGCGGTTTATTTTATTTCAACGTATAATAGTGTTATATATAGATGTTGCGGTTTATTTTATTTCAACGTATCATATTGTTATATATAGATGTTGCGGTTTATTTTATTTCAACGTATCATATTGTTATATATAGATGTTGCGGTTTATTTTATTTCAACATATAATAGTGTTATAAATAGATAAAGTGCGGTTTATTTTATTTCAACGTATAATAGTGTTATATATAGAGGTTGCGGTTTATTTTATTTCAACGTATAATAGTGTTATATATAGATGTTGCGGTTTATTTTATTTCAACGTATAATAGTGTTATATATAGATGTTGCGGTTTATTTTATTTCAACGTATAATAGTGTTATATATAGATGTTGCGGTTTATTTTATTTCAACGTATAATAGTGTTATATATAGATGTTGCGGTTTATTTTATTTCAACATATATTAGTGTTATAAATAGATAAAGTGCGGTTTATTTTATTTCAACGTATAATAGTGTTATATATAGATGTTGCGGTTTATTTTATTTCAACGTATGATAGTGTTATATATAGAGGTTGCGGTTTATTTTATTTCAACGTATAATAGTGTTATATATAGATGTTGCGGTTTATTTTATTTCAACGTATCATATTGTTATATATAGATGTTGCGGTTTATTTTATTTCAACGTATCATAGTGTTATATATAGATGTTGCGGTTAAGGGACCCTAGTTGTCATTCTTAAAAGTTTAGGGACCTAATTGGCATTCTTAAAAGTTTAGGGACCTAATTGGCATTTTTAAAAGTTTAGGGACCTAAATTGTCATTCTTAAAAGTTTAGGGACCTAAATTGTCATTCTTAAAACCGTAGGGACCTAAGTTGTCATTCTTAAAAGTTTAGGGATCTAATTGGCATTCTTAAAAGTTTAGGGACCTACATTGTCATTCTTAAAAGTTTAGGGACCTAAGTTGTCATTCTTAAAACCGTAGGGACCTAAGTTAACATTTTTTTATAAAAAAAACACATTCTTAACAATTTTTTTATAAAAACACGCTCTTAACAATTTTTTTATAAAAACACATTCTTAACAATTTTTTTATAAAAACACATATTCTTAACATTTTTTATAAAAACACACTCTTTAGAATTATTTTTATAAAAACAATCTCTTAACAATTTTTTTATAAAACACATTCTTAACAAGTTTTTTTTTATAAAAATACATTCTTAACAATTTTTTATAAAAACACACTCTTAACAATTTTTTTTATAAAAAAACACTCTTAACAATTTTTTTATAAAAATACTCCAATAACAACATACACATTATAACATACAAATATCACATTCAAACATAAAACCATACATATCATATATCTTAAAAATGTTAAACATAGAACATATTCAAACATAACAAAAGTTATAAACACTCTAACAACATACAAATCATATATCTTAACTTAAAATAACATACAAAAAATAACAAAAAACATAAGGAAAACATACCACAGAGGTAATACGAGACATCTTCACAAAACCCGAACGCGTATTCCACACGACAAAATTGAGAGTGGGAGAAAATTGAGAGAGTTTGATTAAAAATTGAGAGAGTTATTAAAAAAATGGGGTGTGGCCGGTTTGGTCCCCCCACCCCTCTTATATAGTGCGGCGATAGAGAAGAGAAAGAGATAGGGTTTGGCTCACAAAGATTTTTAGGGTTAACCCCATGCCGACGCGTGGCGGGTTAGCCCGCGATCGAGGGATCCCAACGCGGGCAGGGACTAAAACTGTCAACACGGGCATTCTTGAGGGAAAAAATATGGACCGCGGGCATTCTTGAGGGACCAACGCGGGCTATTTGGGCGAAGTTTGGTGACACGTGGGCCTGAGGCCCGCGATCGCGGGGCCCACCACGGCTTTTTGGGGCATTTTGGTAAGATGAGAGAGATTTGTGGCATTTCAGTAACAAGATGTTTGACTTTTGGCATTTTAATTAATTTCCCTATTAATTTTCATTTTATTAATATTTTGATAAGTATTTGTTTTCTCATTTAAGAAAACATCTTAAATCCGTCTTTGGATCTAATTTTAATGATTTTAATATAAAGGTAAAAAGAAGACAACACCATAATCAGGGATATGGAAAGACAAAAAAACATATAGAGAACAGAAATTGTAGAGAATAATTTCTAAATTAGAAATTGTTTTTTGTCAAATCATGTTTTGTGATGTTTTGTGGAGCATGTTTATGAAAAAATGTATGAATAATTTTATTTGTTAATAAATATTAAAATATGCAAAATATAATTTATATTAAAGTACAATAATATAAACTACATATTAAAAAATGCAAACTTAACACATAAAAATACATCACTGTTCGTTTAGAAGTTCTTCAAGTTGATGTTCGTACAATCTCTGTTGTGGTTTGCTCATTGTTGTGGAATCCATTTCAATCAACTTCATGATCATTTTCCGATTTTCCGTTTGTTCTTAAGTTTTTCGTTAATTTGATGATATAAACGATGATGTTAAATTTACTATAACTACGCCTCAAATATCTCGTAGCATACTTTTTGAGTACGAAAACTATCTCCAAAATCACATACAAGTACGTAATCGGTCAACGAATCATTGTTTACAATCAGATTTGATTGAAGAGATTTGACAAAGATTTAGAGAAGAAGAAAATTACTATTAATGTAATATTTTTACTTTGTATTTTAATTTAATGTTTTATAAATTCAATATTTTATTTAATTAATTAATTTTATTTTATTATAGTTATTTAATTAATAAAATATTTCGTATTAAATTATAGTAAAGAATATTTAATTGTAGTTTTATTGTTATTTGATTAAAATATAGTTTTTTATGATGATGTGTCACTTTAGAAAGTGGTTGAAATTTCATTGTTGTGGAGGATAATTTCAAAATAATTGCAAAGCTGATGTGACACATTTGCAATTGTAATGAAATTTCATTGTTGTGGATGCTCTAAGAGTCAATATGACAATTAATTGATATTGAGAACGTATGACAATGAGGTGGTAAACGGGAGTGATGTCATTGGGTGTGAGGAATTTGAGTGGCATAGGGTTTAAGAACGGTAAAAATTTAAAATTGATTTAGATTTTTTTATTTTAATATCTTTTTAACTGGTTACATTTTTTTTTATTAAAATGATATAGGTGGCGAGTCTTTAAAAGCACAATAATTTATTTATTTAAAAAAATACTCAAGAACTTAATCATTTAAGATCGAGAAAATTCAATAGTTTATTCGTTTAGTTTTTTTAATCAATTAATGAATATTATGGTTGTAAACGAACCGAACGAACACGAACAAATGTTTATTCGTATCCGGCCGTTTAACTTAACCGAACAAACACGAGCAGTGAACAAACAATTTTTTTTTTCTATTCATATCGTTCGTTATGGACATATGTTTGTTTGTGTTCATTCATGAAGATGTTAAACGAACGAAAACAAACATAAACGTTCAAAAATTAACATAAACTAAGATAAACGAACACAAATATACTAAAAGCAATCACTATTGCTTATTATTTCGATTCTAAAAATAACATAAAAATGAAAACTGAGTAAATAGGAGATATAAAAAAAGAATTCTACAAGTTTAATTTAATCAACGATGTCATATAAATATACTTATATTGTTTAAATGAACATAAATGAACGAATATTAACAAAAATAAAGGAAAGAACAAAATTATTGTTTAAGTTCATTCGTTTATTAAATAAACGAACATAAACAAATTTTCGAGCCAACTTCGATTTATTTAGAGCTATAATAAATAACCTTTTTATAAGTAACAATAATAGCAAGGAAAGGAATTCCAAAGGGAAAACATTATCCGCGTACGGTTGATGGCAAACATCTTTGGTCACTGACTACCGGCTGTGACCGGTGACCGGTGACCACTCAAGCCAGTGTTTGGGGAACTTAACTACTTCCTTCCCCACCAACCCCACACCTCGTCAGGTGTGTTTACCTGCTAATGTCGGTTGTCAGCCCACCCCATAATTCACCTTTGCTTCTTCTTTTGGTAATAAACATTCCTGTATAATTAAATATAATAAGTAAATATAAATATAGTTAATTTTTAAAGTCATGGCGTAAACCATACATTTTGGGATCCTTCGCCATAACTCTACTAACGATTTTGTCTTTTTATATTTTCTTTTATTGTTATTTAAAAAAAAATACAAAGTAATATAGTTTATATTAAATAATGTATTATTTATATTTTACAAACACACATACACATATATATATATATATGGGTCCCATTCTTAGAAACTATAGAAACCACTTTATAACCAATCAAATTTATTAATTTCAGTTTTTTAATTTTTTCATTTATTATAAGCCATAAGGGCTAGAAGGTAATTACGTAATTGAGTTTTTTATTTAATTTTTATTAATTAAAACTTAATTATAGTAACCAACCAAATTTAGCGGGATTTCGTAATCCTTATTTTCGTAAATAATCCATTATCACAAATTGATATCATCCATTAAAGTAAATCACCAGTAGAATTATCAATAGAGTAATCGATATCATCCATTATCACAATTTGATTTAACATTATCTTCTACTAATTGGATTTATAATATATATAAATTTTTCTTTAGCATCATCATATCAAATACATTCTTCCACTGCCGCACGATTATTATACCATCACTCTATAATTTTGATTAGCATCACCCATATCGTAGTCGTATATCCATTGTTTTTCGACCGAATCATGGATGAATCATGTCTCGTTAATGAGATATAAACCCTAAAATCATGAATCAAGATATATAAATCCTAAAATCATGAACACGAATATCATGAATCCAAAATCATGAATACAAATATCATAAACCCAAAATCATGAATGTCATAATCCGTATATCATGAACCCAAATACATCATGAAACCAAAATCAGAAAACTTAAAATCATGAACACCAAAATTATGAATCCAAAATTCGTATATCATGAATGAACCCAGATACATCATGAAACCAAAATAACATCAAAATCATGAATCCAAATTTATTAAATCTAGAAACCCAAAAACATGAAATCTAAAGCCCTACTTTTTCCGGTCAAATCGTTGACTACAATCTCTCTGGTGGTGGTGGTGCGTTTTATACCGGTGGCGGTGGTGCTGAATCTAGCGATGGTGGTGGTGGTGACTGTGGTGGACAACGGCGGTGGTGGTGGTGCTTGTGGTGGACAGCGGCGGTGGTGGTGATGCTTGTAAAACATCAACTGCGATTTCAGACGATGAATTTCAGACGATGAAGATCAGAAGATGAAGAACACGGCGATTTCAGACGATGAAGACGAAGAACACGTCCATTTCAGACGATGAAGACGAAGTACCCGGCGGATTCAGCAGATTCATATCGGATTCAGCAGATTCATCGTTTGATTTTGCTACATAAACCGGTATAAAAACCACCGGAGGGGGAAACTCGACAGGAAGAGAGGAGGTCGTCGGAGATGGTGTGCACGAAATAGGGGATGGAAGATGCCGATAGGAATGGAGGAGGCGATGAAGATGATAACCTCCTAAAATAATTCCTCCAAAATAGGTCTTTACCAAAATTAAGTAACTAACTAAAATAAATAAAAAATTAATTTAATTAAGCAAATGTCTTTAATACCCTTCACGCCTCTTTTCTTTTCTGGAATTAATTGTGTAAACCTCCTTAATTACACAATTGCCACCCCATGAATCTGGTACATTGATCTATTTTGATCTATTTAATGGATGGTGATTAGGATGGTTCTATAGTTTCTAAGAATGGGCTGGTTTGCAAAAAATACCACCCCTATATATGTATATATATATAGAGAGAGGGACAATAAAATGTAAACTACTAAATGTATGTAAACTATGTAAACCAATCCTAGCCCTTGATTCTTAATCTTGATTAAGATGTCATTAAGGGTAAAACCGTCTTTCATACCTTTATTTTTATTTTCGGAATTTTAATAATTAATGATATGTATCCTTTATTTTAGGAATTGATTGATTTTATTCAATTTTTTTATTTATCTTGATACTATCCGTTTTTTTGATAATCATCTCCATCATTCAACCATTTTTGAAGAACATCCCAATCTCCATAACAGCATTCGATCCAGAAACTCTCCATAACAATTTCACATAGGGCTTTAAAAAATGTGGGGTTTTCATATTCTCTTGAGTTAAACATGTGTTTTTTCCACACAAATCGTATTATGAACAACAATTTTCACACAATTCTTCTTCCTTCCTCAAGTCGTGATATTCGTCTTCTCCATGATAATCGGCCTTCAATTTAATCATCAAACCCACAACCGCAAAACTCAAAGACTTTTCATAGAAATATCTTCACTTTTTTATAACCATAACACTTTTTCATATATGAAATATGATTGAAACAGTATTTCACACATTTTTTTTAAAGAATCATGTTTTCACATAAAAAATATTGTTCTGCAGAACATTTTGTTTTTTCACACAATTGTCCCATAATTCCCAAATCCTATTTTAACCCCAAACACAATAGATTTTTTCATAATTTGTTTTGGGGTTTTCATACAACAGGTTTTCTAAAAACATGTTAATTTCACATAATTTAACAAACAATCCTGCATAAAAAACTACTGTGCAGCAAAACCGTTTTTTCTAATGATACGAAATTGCTTGTCGTTTGCAACTGACAGATTTCACACGAAATTGCTTGCCGTTTTCCCACATAATCGTCACATAATCCGCATTTTTTTTACCCAGATCACAAGATTTTTTCATTCATTGTTGGGGTTTTTAGTCAACAGAGCATAAAACCAATTAATTGTTTGGGATTTTCACACATCACATACTATCACAACAAGTTTTCATACATTCTTCTTGAGGTGCATTCACAGAAACGCCCTCCATGTCAATGTCGACGCGATTATCCCGTGTATTCTTGAACTTGGAAAACGATTTTCGTATCTTTACTCGATCGCTCGTCCTCCTTTCTGCAGAAATCAAAAACCCTTGTCAATATATGAACATATATCGACATTTTCATACATTGCGAAGAAACTCTAACCTCTAATTTCTATCGGTTCGCCATCCATCTTCGTCGAGTTCACTTTCGTTTTCACAGAGTGAAGTAAAAAAAAAATCTCAGAAATCAAAAATTTGCTGCAATGGATTTCATAGAATCAAATCTTTTGTTTGGAATGATGTGGCCTTGAAACATGGAAACAATGGCTATCAATCCCTATTTTCACGGTTTCCAATTTTATGACATATCGGTCTATGAATTTTTGCCTTTTTTACCCTTTTTCATTCCTTTATTTTGACCATATTGCCACCGTGTTCATAGAATATTACTAGATTGCCACCGCCCAATTTCAACCACTGATTGAAATGATCTACGGTCTAGATTAGTTTACATAGTTTACATATTTTCATAGTTTACATTTTAGTGAGCCTCTCTCTCTCTCTCTCTCTCTCTCTCTCTCTATATATATATATATATATATATGGGATATATTATGAAGATCTAAAGGAGTATAAGGAATACTAGACTTGTACTAAGGAGATAGGAAGAGAGAGTTTAGAGAGCCATATGTCAGTGGAAATTTCAACAAAATTGGTATGAATTGGACAAACCTAGATTTTGAAATCCAAGCATTAATAAACGCTTTAGAAAAATTTAAAATCTTTTTACAAAAAGAATTCACAGTCAAAACAGATTGTGAAGCTATAGTGCGCTTTATAAAAAATGATCAAAGTAAAAAAGTAAATAAAACACGATGGATAAATTTACAAAACATTATACAAGGATGTGGTTACAAGATAAATTTTGAACATATTAAAGGAAGAGATAATGGGATAGCAGATATGTTATCTAGAAATCTTAACAAATTATTTGTTTCAGATGGAGAAAAAAGATAAAGGAAAAAGAAAGGTTATACAACCTATCAGGTATCCATCCTCAATGAGTATCTCATCAGACGAGGAAAAGGTCAGTACACAAACAGTAAATACACAGATCATAGATACCAACAAGCTAATGCAAGCAGCTATGGCTCTCTAAACTCTCTCTTCCTATCTCCTTAGTACAAGTCCAGTATTCCTTATACTCCTCTAGATCTTCATAATATATCCCATATAATATAAAAAAAAAGACCACCGCCGTCTATACCATTCTGGTGCTTCCGCTCATCACCTCTAATTACTACTCTGGTGCTTCTGCTCTCACTGTAAGTATGTGTTCTTATGTGTTTTCTTAATCTACTACTGTCATAGTGGTTTAACGGAAACCCAAAAAATCCGCCATACCCCCCCTTATTGGTTATATATATATATATATATAGTGTTAGGTTCATTTGAGAAGTCTAAATATTTTGAGAAATAGAGAAGTGATCGCGACTCTTCGATTAAATGCACTGATTTTGAACACAGAAGGGTATTTTGGTAATTAGTCATCCTGTTTACAAAAAACACGGACTGAGTTCATATATGAATCTGTGTGATTCACATATGAACTATACGTTCATATATGAACCTTTGTAATTCACAAATGAACTCTTTATAACTAATTCATATATGAATCTTGTGATTCATATATGAACCTTTGTGTTTCATATATGAAACTAATTAATTGTAGGTTCATATATGAATCAGTTGAACCAATTAACTGATTCATATATGAATCTTTGTATTCATATATGAACCTTTGTAATTTACATATAAACTTTTTTTAACTCATTCATATATGAACCTTTGTGTTCATATATGAACCTTAATGATTTTTATATGAATTTTTTTAACTAATTCTCATATGAACAAATTAACTGATTCATATATGAATCACAAAGGTTCATATATGAATCACAAAGGTTCATATATGAATCACAAAGGTTCAGATATGAATCACAAAGGTTCAGATATGAATTAGTTAAAAATATTTTATATGTGAATTACAAAGGTTCATATATGAATCACACAAATTCATATATGAACCTGTCCCGCGTATTTTTTACGAAACTACCCTAAATACCCCTGAGCGTTGTTTATTAATTAATGTGGACGCACGCATTAATCAGGTGTAACGCGAATTTCTTGACCGTGGATTATTTAATCCAATGGATATGATCACTTCTCTATTTCTCAAAATATTTAGACTTCTCAATTGAACCCTTCCCTATATATATATATATATATATATATAGAGGACGATAATCAAATGAAAACCTAAAATAGGTTGAGAACCGTGAAAACCAATCTAAGCCGTTAATTGATTTTAATCTATGGACATTATTATAGGCAAAAATAGGTTGAGAACCTATGAATGAATTTTTATGTTTTTAAAACCATATGATCAAAACCAAATGACGGCTTAGATCGGTTCTTACGGTTCTCAACATATTTCTGGTTCTCACATGATTTAACCCATATATATATATATATATATATTCTTGTCCTGATTTGATGTTTATGATGATTTTTGTTCCTCATCTTCAAGACTTTTTTTTCATACTTGTGGTTTCCGTTTTGTTTCTATCTTCGTTCCTTCACCCAATGCTGTTAGAATAAGACGTTAACTCATGTGTCAAATCTAAAAAGTGATGGAGTAGAATACATATTTGGTCTTTGTGGTACACGTGTGTCTACAGATTTATTCTTATACTTCATTTAGTCCGTAACCAAACTGCAAATTTGATACTTGTGGTTTTTAGAAATAACACTTACATATATAGTTTACATTGTTTTTACTTTTAACATTCTTTCTTTATTATATTTTAACAATATATATATATATATATATATATATATAAGAGTAAATTACATAAATCGTCCATGTGGTATGGTCATATTTTGGATATGGTCCCTAAAGCGCATTAATTACACTGAACGTCCCTGTGGTTCGACTAACCGCACGCAGAGGGTCCCTCCCTCTAACGAAATTTGTTAACTCAGTTAACTCAAGGGGTATATTTGTCTTTCTACACCTATTTTTGTCTTTTTCCTAATAAGAAAAAAACAAAAAATCAATAAATAATAAAAACACTACCCCCACCCCTACCCCCACTACAAACCCCCCCCCCCCCCCCTCATACTTTCTCCTTCCTCCTTGAAACCGCCGACCACCACCCAGAGCCATCTCACGGCCTCCCTCACCTTCCTCAAGACCTGCAACCAAGGCAAATACCACACAAATACATTATACCATTTATAGATGGGTAGAGGGCAAAGAAATATATAATTTTAGAGTAAACTACGATTTTTGTCCTTCCTTCCTCACCTTCCTCTTGTTCATCTGGTAGCTAAATGCCATGAATTCTGGACTACTGAAGCTTTGAATCAAATTATGAAAGATGGAAACAACAAAAAAAACACATAAATATTTGATATACTTTTTACAAATGACAAAGTTTAAGCCAACCTATGTTATCTCTCAACTAAAAACCACAATATTGAATACAAGAACTAAAAAACATATATCAAAAGCTATGAATCCGCCATTGTTTCTGTTCTTGATTGCTTCCTGATCTCGATCAAACCATTCACAAACGCATCCACAATCTGCTTCTGCGACTCCAATATCAATTGGTTTCGTTTCATCTCCGTTTCTATTCGCATTCTCTCGATCTCTCGAGCCATGTCTATCTTCATCTTCTCCATCTTCATGAACCCATCTCCCAATAGCTTAATCGACGACACCACCTCCTGAATCTCTCTCTTTTTCCCCTGATTCAAACCAGAATTCCAACTGTTATCGTTTTGATGGTTCCCCTGAAACAAATTTGTGTTCTTGGGCACTTTAATCAAAATTTCACCATTGTCGTCGACTTCATGATCATGAACCACCTTGCTAAATTTTCTCATTTCCTTCGATTTTGTTATCCTCTGGCTTACTACTCAAACATTCATCTTCGATTTTGTGAGGTCCGATGCAGTGTCGGTGATTTTTTATCCGAGGAAGAGGAAACGGTGAAGGGGGGAGATGGGTGTCAGTGGTTTATCGGGAGGAAGAAGAAAGGGTTGGGTAGGTGGGGTGGGAAAGGTGAGGGTTGTAGTGGCCTAGTGGGGTAGGGGATTATAGTGTTTTTAGTAATTTATTTTTATTTTTTTAGGAAAAAGACAAAAATATGTGTAGAAAGACAAAAATACCCCTTGAGTTAACTGGGTTAACAGATTCCGTTAGAGGGAGGGACCCTCTGCGTGCGGTTAGTCGAACCACACGGACGCTCAGTGTAATTAATGCGTTTTAGGGACCATATCCAAAATATGACCATACCACAGGGACGATTTATGTAATTTACTCTATATATAAATATATATAGGATACAAACCAAATATTTGTTGCACCCCTTACAAACCAATGTGCGTATATATATAATCTGAGATGCATATATGCAGTATCCCGTATGAATGTATGTCCATTATATGTAAATTCTTGTACGTATGCATATGCATATGTTTATGCACATTGTGCACGTATGCACACTGGTTGTGCTCATATGCAAACTGTGGTTTGTAAGGTGTGCAACAAATGCAAGATTTGCATTTTACGGAGCCTCTATATATATAGAGAGAGAGGGAGGTTCAGGGGAAAACCTCAAAAAAATGAAAAACTGAAAAACACCCTAACAACCCTTCATCTACACGGTATGCACTTGTGCATACAAGTAAGTTACGTTGTTTTTTTGGTTTTATGCACAAGTGCATCATGCATTTGTGCATATATGCACGTGTACATGTTACAAATTATCTGTATGCACAAGTGCATACCGTTCAGATGGAGGGCTACCAAAGTGTTCCTTAATTTTCCGTTTTTTTGAGGTTTTCCCTGAACCTGACCCTATATATATATATTAGGGTTCAAAAAAGAGCACATTTTTTTTCAAAAATACGAAAACAATTATGGGTCTTCAAATTATTTACCCCATAATAAAAAAGCATAATAAATGAAAATGAATTAGTATTTTTCAACTATTTTCTATTATTTTATATTTGTCTTTAGTCCTTAAATGTTGTCGGTATCACTGAAGACTTTCTTATGTCGATACCTCAGTTGTCAATAATGTTGTGATGATAACGTGATTTTGCTATGATAATAATGTAATTTTGACGTGATGATAATGTGATAGTGCTTTGATAAATCAAATATTTCTTATAATGTGATCTTGCTATTGTTTTTTCTATCAAATCCGGTGACAATTCTCCATTTATGTTCTTCCAGAGCTAAATTTTCTTGTGGAAGTCATTGTGAACATCTTTTCTCTTAGCATGCACACTTTGATAAAGATGTGATTTTATTATGATAATGTTTTTTTTTGAAAAGCATCAAATTTAAGTACCACCATCAAACCAACAAACAAAACAATACAGTAGCAACTTACACACTCCCAAACCGAAGCAAAACAACTAAACAACTAAACCAATTTTCAGGTTAAACCAAAGACGAATCAACCAAATTCGGATCTCGAAAGGCCAAGGTGATTTGCGAGATACCAAACAGCCCCGACGATGGACAGACCCGACAGTATTCTTACTGCTGGGTACAAAACAACAGCAACCCCTGACAGAAAACACCGATGTGGTCACTCCGAGCGAGAATCTGTCGTGACAAACCTGCACAACAGCACGTAACTCCTCACGGTCGAGCTTCAAAACACGTTGCAGGGCTTGACATCCACCTCACCCAGTCCATGGAGGTTTTTGGGTCCCGTCTTTTGATCCACTCGAACGTCTTCCTTTGGAATTCAAAGAACGAGTCTTCTAAATTATTCTTCACTCCCTCAAACACTTTTATTATGATAATGTTGTGATAAATCGAAAAGCAATGATGATGACGTCCACAATCATCGTCTCTTTTTTTTCATTGTGTTATTTGTACATTTCTCCGTTTTAACCTTACATGCCTTCGATTCCTAAAAAAAGGTAAATATTTATTTAATGTTTTACAACTTCCTCAATCCTTTTAAAAAATTGGTGACTAAAAATAGAATGATGAACTTACAAGCGCTCTTGCATTTTCGTAAATCACAGTTGTTCTTGTTCATGAAACCCACATCCCACATCCCACAACACACACACACACACACACACCCCCCCCACACACAAACACACACACACACACACATATATATATATATATATATATATATATATATGGGGTCCCGTTCTTTTGTTAACCAGTCATTTAGTGTTAACCGTGTTAATTTTTTTGGACCAATAGGAATTAAGAGATTTTACTGGTTTGAACATATAGAGACCGAATTTTGTAGGGGTATTTTAGTATTTTCGGGATTTCAATTTATTAATGTTTATTTACTTTCCTAATTTCATACACCAGATAATTATGGTAGTTATTAATGATAATATTCATCTTCCTAAAATCACTATTCTTGTTTATATGCAAGTTCACGATTTCTTCATCTAAAACCCAGGATTCTTCTGCGATTCTACAACCATTTCACGTTTTTTTATGCAATCAATTATGGATTCCATTGAAGCTGAACGTGTTATGAAACTGCATATATGCACATCATAGAATTGCATATATGCACATCATAGAATTGCATATATGCACATATTACAACTGCATATATGTACACTTTACAACTACAACATATATGCACATATCAAAATTGCATATATGGACACTTTACAACTACATCATATATGCACATATCAAAACGGCATATATGCACATATCAAACTTGCATATATGCACACCTTACAACCGGATATATGCACATATCAAGGAAAAGCAGAAATGGCAAATCATTATGATGTAACTATAAAACCATGCAAGTATAAATCCATGAACACATGTTTTTTATTTGTTCACCAAGATCTCATAACCATTTTAACCATCACATACTAGGCGTTTCATATTTCATTCAAATCTATCCCAAATTGCATATATGATACTGATTTCATCAAACGAAAAAACTTCGAAGATATCCATCAATCATGGAATCGATTTGAAGTGTCACCTTTGTTGATGTTAGACCCGAATAGCACTAATTTCTTGAGATATTTCGTATGGCATCGACTTGTTTAAGAATCGATTTGTAATCTACCTATTTGGAATCGATTGCAATCGATTTGTTTCAGATCGATTTGGAATCGACTTGTTGATGTTAGCCCAATATCGGTACTTGTTTGGAATCGATTGGAATCCTCTTGTTTGGAATCGATTTGGAATCAATCTTCAAAAACATGTATCACACTGATTTCTTTGGAGATTTGGTTTGAATCGTTCTTTGCGAGAGAGTAGGGTTTGGATTTGGGTTTCTAAACCATTGTGAGATAATTCTAACAGGTGCGTGAAATTAGGAGAAAGAGTTATTGATTCCTTATATGATAATTACACATGTTTGTTAATTGACAAGTGTTGGGTTGTTTGGGCAAAAAATCACGTCGCTCGACCGCGACCAGAACAGGTAAGACGTATGATTAGGGATTATATCTTGTATTAAGATAAGGTCTCGACAAAGACCTAGAACACCATCGTCGTCCCTCATAAAAGGTAAGTCGAGAGTTCCTTACGACGCTCGACCATAGCGTCGCCCGATCCGCACGACTGTTATATAAGAACGTGCGACCTCGACCAAAGCTAACGTTCACCATGACCGTTTGTAAAGTGTTTAATGCAGGGTAAAAGTCATTAAGGAGCAACGACTATAACCGACGCAATCATTAAACAGCCGGTGACCGTAACGGACGAAGATCATTACTCCGACGACCGTTTCCAACCGTTAAGGCCATTAAAGGAGTATTCGTGGATGAAGCTAAGGACACAAAGACTATAAATATCAAGCTCAATCAACATTTCAAGACATCGAATATCCGACAATTAACAACCGAAGCAATATTCAAGAACACCTGAAGTGAAGAACCATTATTCTAAGTATCGCTCTCGACGCACGACAACAGCTCTCGACCAGCAGTTCACACTTTGTATTCACACGACAAACACCTGTTTTATACTTTAAACATTTGTACTTTACATTTTGAAGCATTTTCTTCATTTGTATTGTAATCACTGTACGATCGACACCAGTATCCAAGGACATCGCCCCTGATTGGCGACCATAGTGCAGCGACGACACCCACTGTCGTCCGCAGGTTTTTTCCTCGTTTGAGGTTTTTCCTGCGTCATCAAATCCCTTGTTTCTTTATTTTTATCCTCGTCGCACGTTTCATCGAAAGATTCTTTCTTTAGTTCCTTAAGTCCACATCGACCTTAAGTTGTCCCTTTGGTGCGATTTTTGGCATTAACAGTTTGGCGCCATCCGTTGGACTACATCTAGAGAAAATCCTCGACGAACGTGCATTCTACTAATAGTTTTTTGGAGTTTCTTCTATATTCTGTCGCAGGAAAATGGCAGATAACGGGAATCCAGAACAAGTCGTTATACCAGTACACACAAGCTTAGAAAATGCACAAAACTCCCCAGCAGCTGTCGATGAGTATCATTTGGAGGAAATCGTTCTAGATCAAAGCAAACCCGATCAAAAGATTCTTGTGGGTTCATCCCTTGATCCCCACATTAAAGAAAAACTCATATCCTTTTTGCAGGAACATGCTGATTGCTTCGCCTGGTCGCATGAAGATATGGTCGGTATTGACCCCAATGTCATTGCTCATAAGCTTAACGTTGATCCATCGTTCAAACCTATCAAGCAAAAACGTCGCAAGTTCGCTCCTGAAAGAAATAAAGTAATAAATGATGAGGTAGACAACCTCCTCAAGACAGGAAAGATTCGGGAGGTAAAATATCCTGATTGGCTCGCTAACGTCGTGGTCGTAGCCAAGAAGAATGGAAAATGGAGGGTCTGTATCGACTTCACCGATCTCAATAAAGCCTGTCCAAACGATCCATTCCCGTTACCTCATATTGACGCCATGGTCGATGCAACCGCGGGGCATGAGTTATTAACGTTCATGGACGCCTATTCTGGATACAACCAAATTTTAATGCACGTTGACGACCAAGAAAAAACCGCTTTCATGACGGATCGAGGTATTTATTGTTACAAAGATATGCCTTTCGGACTAAAAAATGCAGGTTCTACCTACCAACGGCTGGTAAACAAGATGTTCAAAGACCATCTTGGAAACACGATGGAGGTATATATCGACGACATGTTAGTGAAGTCGAAGCAAGCGATTGATCACATTGATCACCTCAGACAATCGTTCGACATCCTCCGGAAGTATAACATGAAGCTCAATCCGACGAAATGTTCCTTTGGCGTTAATACCGGGAAGTTCCTGGGTTATATGGTCACTCGTCGAGGCATTGAGGCTAACCCCGACCAAATCAAGGCCATCATTGAGATCAAATCTCCTCGAAATTTCAAAGAAGTCCAGAAACTCACCGGTCGAGTAGCAGCTCTAAACAGGTTTATCTCCCGATCTTCAGATAAATGTCATCTATTTTATAATGTCCTCAGGAAAAATAGGGGCTTCGACTGGACCAATGATCATGAACAAGCCTTGCAAAAACTCAAGGAATACATGGCGTCGCCTCCTCTGTTGTCAAAACCTCACGATCATGAGATCCTACAGTTGTATTTGGCTGTCAGCCCAAATGCAGTAAGCGCTGTTCTGACACGAGAAGATGAAAAACAGCAATTGCCGATCTATTATGTAAGTAAATCACTTTTAGACGCAGAAACCAGGTATTCCTCTATGGAAAAATTACTCTTATCACTAGTCACTGCTGCTAAAAAACTACATCATTACTTTGAATCACATCCTATTACTGTCGTGACTAACTTCCCTCTTAAATCTGTCTTAAGAAAACCCGAGTTGACAGGTCGCTTAGCAAAATGGAGTATATATCTAAGCAGTTATGACATCGATTTTAAGCCCAGGACCGCGATCAAATCGCAAGCCTTGGCAGATTTTATTGCCGATTTCAGCCCTGAGTTAGAAAAAGAAGCAGAACTCGAAGTGTCCGTTGTGGCGACTCGCGACGACGTACCTTGGATTCTACATGTCGATGGATCATCCAACATTAGAGGCTCTGGACTGGGCGTCGTCTTAAAGTCGCCACAAGGGGGGGGGGGGGAGATGGTATACTCGGTCCGATGCGACTTCAAAACCACCAATAACGAGGCTGAGTATGAAGCCCTGATTATGGGAATGAATATGGCCCACGACTCGGGGGCAACCGCACTGCATGTCAAGAGCGACTCCCTGCTGGTAGTAAATCAAATCAATGGAGAATTCGCAGCCAAGGATTCAAAAATGACAACATATCTAAGCGTGGCAAAAGAAATTTCCAAAAAATTTAAATCTTTTTCTATTGAACAGATTCCGCGAGACCAGAACACTCAGGCCGACGCATTGGCAAACCTTGGGTCCGCTTTAGTTGAACCAATATTTGATGTTATTCCTATGATTCACCTGGCAACGCCGTCCATTGGAAGCACATACGTCATCCAGATCGAAGACGAGGAAAATGATTGGTCACGCGACATTCGAAATTTCCTCATGCACGACCAACTCCCCGAAGACAAAATGGAGGCTCGAAAACTCAGATTCAAAGCATCTAAGTACGTCATGATCGAAAATAAGCTTTATCGGCGATCATCGATGGGCTTAAATTTAAGGTGCGTCATCAGCAAAAATCAAGCCCAGAAAATCCTCCAAGAGATGCACGACGGCGAATGTGGTAATCATTCAGGAGGTCGTAGTTTAGCTAATCGTATATCCCGACAAGGATATTTTTGGCCAACACTGCGACAAGACGCCATCATGTATGTCCAGAATTGCGACCCCTGTCAACGACACTCAGGTATGTCTCATAAACCTTCGGAACCTTTGCACTCGACACTTATCCCATGGCCCTTCATGAGATGGGGAATGGATATCGTCGGCAAGCTGCCACCTGCTCCAGGATAAAAGGTATTCCTCCTCGTACTTACTGATTATTTTTCCAAGTGGGTCGAAGCGGCTGCTTTCTCCCAAATCAGGGATAAAGAAGTTATTTCTTTTATCCAGACTAACATCATATGCAGGTTTGGGATTCCATCTGAAATTGTCTGCGACAATGGACCCCAATTCATAAGCGACAGGACCCAACAATTCTGTGAAGATAGGAATATCAAGCTGACGACCTCGACTCCCAGATATCCCCAAGCCAATGGACTAGCCGAGTCGAGTAATAAGACTATTGTAGCCTCGATCAAGAAACGATTAAAAGCTGAAAAAGGAAGATGGGTTGAAGAGCTCCCTTCAGTCCTATGGGCAAATCGCACGACACCCCGCACGTCCACAGGACAAACCCCCTTCTCTCTCGTCTACGGTTGTGAAGCCGTCCTACCAATCGAAGTTCATCTCCCGACTTCGAGGCACACTTCCATCGACCACAACTTGGTTGATTTAAGTCATGACCTCGACGCCCTAGAAGAGCTCAGAGAATCCGCCTTGATCAGGATGGCGTCGCAAAAGCAGGCAGTCGAGCGACATTTCAATAAACACGTCAAAATTAAAGTCTTTCAAGAAGGCGATTACGTCCTCCGTCGAGTATTCCCAAACACCCAGGAGCTCAACGCAGGTAAGCTTTCTACTAAGTGGGAAGGACCTTACCGCGTCTCCGAAGTCGTTGGTAAAGGAGCCTATCGACTTCAGACCCTCGACAAACAAGAAATCCCGCGAAGTTGGAACGCGACGCATCTGAAAAAATATTTCTTTTAGAGTCGCCTTCCTCTCATGTAAAGTTTTTTTTAACACGACAGTGAACGTCGTGAGATCGTTGGAGATCCGATGACCGACCTCTAACGAACTTTGTCGCAGGTACGCACGACATGAGTACCCGAGTGTGTGACTTAATTGTTTTACCACAGGGGCATACATTCTGGAATTTCATCATACGATACAGTCACATGTAAGGTCTAAACGATCCCTCGATCTAAGTTTCTGGAACTCAGAAAAACTTTGTATGTTCTAACACATCGGTGATATATATTTGTGTTTATTATTACAGTCCAAATACATGACTTATGTTTCAACCGATATATTGCAATAAAAGCCTAAGTCGCACGATCCTCCGTTTATTTCATACTTAACGAATTTTATGATCAATATTACATTTATCCACGACATATGTAATTAAAAACACGAGTTCAGCAAAAGGAGGAACTTCATTGAACGATTACATATGAACGACCAATGATCGAACATAAAAAGTCTAGCTCGTAAACCCAAAAATCTACCCTAAAACTAAAGAAGCACGTCGATGGCAAGCTCTGTTCGAAAATCTCGATCTTTGAAATCCTATCAATCCCGAAGAACTGATGCAAGGATCAAAAGAGTATATTAGGAGTTATCTTCCAACTCCTTACGCCTCGACACTCTGAGAATGTGGCTCTTAAGATTAATGTTAAGGTTGGAGGAAGGAATATATTCTTCTCGACGATCGACCTCCCCTCCAACATTTTCTCTGCCTTCACACACTTAATGAGAGGAAACAGGAACATCTGTCAAATACAGAAGGAACACGTTAGCAAAACATTCAGCTAAAGAACATCGATAACACAAGTTTTGAAAGAAAAACTTACAAGGAACGCCAGTTCGGCTAAACACAGCCCTATCTCTTCAATAGAGATCCTTTGAAAACACTCCTCGGAAACTAAGGGCTGATGATTCCCTAGATGCGGAAGTGACTTCATCCTGACGAGGACGTAGTCAAACGAGAGGGACGGCGACATCGCAAAGCTGATCACCATAAGTTCCTCCTCGTTCTCTCCCGTCTTTACACCCCCGCCCCTGTCGGCTGGCGAAAGGGTTGACGTGGCAAAAGACATCGTCGCCAGGTGCGCAGAATACACAGACATCGTGTTCATCGTAACCAACATCGTCAACGATTCGGGTATCACAACCCTTGATAGATCTCCAACCACCCAAGATTTGAACAAAATCGAGATTCTAGAGAAGGGCCTCATCGGGAACATAAAACTTTTAAAGAAAATCTCTAAAAGAAAACAGCCCATTGTGATCTTTATTTATGCAGGAAATCACAACAAGTCGAGTCCGCTGATGATCAACACGCGTCCATACCTATCCGAATCTTCGACACCTATCTTCGACAACTGGTAAGCATCATCGTGCGTCAGTATGACGTCATAACTTTTCAACTTCTCGTTCAGTTAAAGGCGAACCGGTCTAGTTCCACGACAACCAGGTAAGTCCCTTAACCCAGGTCACAAGTCTAAGCGTTCGACAAGCAAAATTTAAAACTTAAATTTGACATTCAATTTTCAAATTTTGGGGGCAAACTGTTTGGGCAAAAAATCACGTCGCTCGACCGCGACCAGAACATGTAAGACGTATGATTAGGAATTATATCTTGTATTAAGATAAGGTCTCGACAAAGACCTAGAACACCATCGTCGTCCCTCATAAAAGGTAAGTCGAGAGTTCCTTACGACGCTCGACCATAGCGTCGCCCTATCCGCACGACTGTTATATAAGAACGTGCGACCTCGACCAAAGCTAACGTTCACCATGACCGTTTGTAAAGTGTTTAATGCAGGAGTAAAAGTCATTAAGGAGCAACGACTATAACCGACACAATCATTAAACAGTCGGCGACCGTAACGGACGAAGATCATTACTCCGACGACCGTTTCCAACCATTAAGGCCATTAAAGGAGGATTCATGGATGAAGCTAAGGACACGAATACTATAAATATCAAGCTCAATCAACATTTCAAGACATCGAATATCCGGCGATTAACAACCGAAGCAATATTCAAGAACACTTGAAGTGAAGAACCATTATTCTAAGTATCGCTCTCGACGCACGACAACAGCTCTCGACCAGCAGTTCACACTTTGTATTCACACGACAAACACCTGTTTTATACTTTAAACATTTGTACTTTACATTTCGAAGCATTTTCTTCATTTGTATTGTAATCACTGTACGATCGACACCAGTATCCAAGGACATCACCCCTGATTGGCGACCATAGTGCAGCGACGAAACCCACTGTCGTCTGCAGGTTTTTTCCTCGTTTGAGGTTTTTCCTGCGTCATCAAATCCCTTATTTCTTTATTTTTATCCTCGTCGCACGTTTCGTCGAAAGATTTTTTCTTTAGTTGTTTAAGTCCACATCGACCTTAAGTTGTCCCTTTGGTGCGATTTTTGGCATTAACATGGGTCACCAAGGATTTGAAATTGACCTACCTATTTTACTCCTAAAATCTTACTTAGAATATTTTACTGTGGTTCTTTATATTGACTTAGACAAGACAACAAAAGTTCGGTGAAGTCGAAGATCAACCTAAATCAAGCTTGAAGATGTTCTCATTGTGGAAGTGAAAAAGACTCTTCTCAACAAAAATCTAAGTCATTGTCCACCGAAATTCTCTATGAAAATCGGTGGACTCTCCAACCGATCCTCTCTCAAGATCGTTCAATCAAGCCCACCGATAAGAGCTTCAAATCAGAGGCAACATGGTCTTCATCATGCTCATTTTGGTCAAAGAATCTCACCGACCTCACAGTCCAAATCGGTGAGATTTATTCTTGGAAGACAACATGAGAAGATCATTTATTATGGGACAATATCCATTGTCAGGAAAAAGGGACTATTTGTCGTTTTATCCAATCTCATATATTGTCTCAATCAAGCATGGGTATCCTTCCTGGTACTGAGCAAAAAAGGTGGAAAAGGACTTGTCAACTTTTCAAAGTCAACTCCTACACTCAAATCTCCAGATGACAAGTGTCCTACGCATTTAATGCTTCATGCACTATATAAAGAGGAAAGAGCTCCCCATGCAAGGTTACGCGTTCCTAAAGGATTTCTCAGTGCAAGATTACTCTCTCTCTCTTGTGAACTTCATAGCTTTCAAACTTAGTGCTTTAAAAGTTGTTTTGTTTTCAGTTTGCTTTGTGAAGATTGTTAGAATAGTTTAACTGTTCTTTTCCGCAACAATCTGTAGTTTTCTGTGTGTAATTCTTGTTGAAGTTTTTTAATAAAAGAATTAAATTAAGTGAATTTTTGTGTATTGTATTCAACCCCCCCCCCCCTTCTACAGTACTTGTTTAAGCCATATGTGACTAACAAGTGGTATAAGAGCAGAAAGTTTAATCTCAATAAACTTGATCTGCGATGGCCGCCTCTTCTTCAAACAATGAAGTTCCCTTTCAAAACAACGTGTCTGAAAATGGCTCTATTTCCAAACCTCCGAAGTTTAATCCCAACAACTTTTCTCTGTGGAAGAGTCGGATGATGCTTTTCATAGAAGGAGTGGATACTAGATATCCAACCATTCTCAATGAGGGACCCATTGTCCCTAGGGTCTGGGCTCGCTATGAAACGCAGAGTCCTGGAAAAGAAACTGCTGATAAGGATGATTCTGATGACTCTTCGGATGAAGAAAAATACGCTACTACTGGTCGTTACATTCTCAAAACCCCCAAGAAATACAATGATGAGGATAAATGTATAGTTTCTCTTGACTGTAAGGTTAGAGCAATCATTGCTCTTTCTCTTCCTGATGAGGTCTATCATTCTTTGGTCAACTTTGCTAAAGCTAAGGAAATATGGACCACTCTATGTGTTCTGTACGAAGGTACATAAGAAGTTAAGAAAAGCAAAAATATGGCTCTCATCAGGAAATATGAACTCTTTACTCATGAAAAAGGAGAATCTCTTTCTAGTTACTACAACCGTTTCAACAGTCTTCTTAATGATTTAAAGTTGTTGGGCAGAGTATATGGTAATGTGGAAGTTCTGTGCAAATTCATTGATTGTCTTCCTGATTTTTGGGAAAACATCTGTACTTGCATCAAGACAACCAAGGATCTTGAATACATGCCCCTCACTGTCCTCTATGGAACTCTTTTTAATTATGAACAAACTAAAATGCAAAAGAAGTCTATCATTAAAGACATAAAGGGCTCTTCTATAGCCCTTGTAAGTGATACTTCCAAGAAAGCTCATTGTGTTCCCCGTATCACCTATCCTTCATCAGATTCTGATAACGACAGTCAAAACGAGTCACTCACCAAACGGAGGCATATCTTAGTGATGCCGATGATGAAGGTAAGGAAACTTCTGTTGAACAGATAACTGATGAAATGGCCATGGTGGCAGGGTTCAAAAAATAAACCTCATTTTCCTGGCAAACCTAGATTCTTTAGAAAACCCTCCTCTTTCACAAAAAACTCCTCGACTGACAAGTCAAATGAGGAATGCTTCAATTGTAGTAAGAAATGTCACTTTGCTTCTGAATGCAGAAGCAAATGTGTTGAAAGGACTAGGACCACTTCCTCTGACAGATTTTCTTCTAGATATGAGAAATCCAAGAACAACACCTCAAATCCAACCTTTCCTAGAAAAGGTGCTCAACCTTCCTCTCTGGAACATTAGGGACGTGCTGAAAAGTACAAAGCCAAATATAAGAGAGAGAGGGAAAGGAATGAGGGTCTCCTTAGGAAAGGAAAGGGACTTTTGGCTGAAACCCACGACTGGGCTGATGAGCCTACTTCTGAGAGTGACAAGGACTCTCCCAACATGTGTTTTATGGCAAAGACCGATGACGTGGAGAGTTCTGACAAGGTAGTCACTTCAACTGCCTTGGTGGCAACTGGGTGTTCATCATCTTACTCTCAGGTACATCCTTTCAACTCTATGTCTGAAATTGAAAAAAATGATGCTTATGAATCTTTGACAAATGACTTCTATAACATCAAAGATGCTAAGAAAAGAAAACCAACTCAAGTTAAAACTCTGTCTTCCCAACTTGAAATCTGTCTTTCCAAACTTGAAAAGTTTGATGAAATCAAAGCTGAACTAGAGGACTTAAAAATCATAAATCTCATCATTGCCAAAAAGAAAAATAAACTTTTCAAAATATTAAAAAGAGAGCAAGAAACTGTAAGAAAATGGACAAATTCTTTAAAGAATCTTGAGAAAAAATTTCAAGGCCAAATTTCTCGTGATGATAAAATTGGTCTAGGTTTTGGAAAGATGGATATTGATTTTTCCTCTCATGCTCTTGCTTCTACTTCTTGTGCTCCACCAAATCATCATGAATCATCAGAGTCTAGTTCCACTGGCTCAATGTCTATGAACTCTGCTGATTTATCTAAAGCCTTTAAATTTGGAATGTTCATAAAAGCCAAAGATTCTTCTTCTGTTCAAAATAATGAAACATAGGACTCTACTGATTCTCCAAAACCTATCCATGATATTTTGAAGATTTTATCTCTTGATGAAGTATCCTTGTCTGATCTGGAGGACTCAAAGATTTCCAAAAATGATAATACCATAAATTTGTCTTTGAAAAGAAAATCCCCAGCTCTTTCAAAAGGTCATCATAAAAATTCTCCAATCAACCCCACTCCTAGATTTGCTTCTACCACTTCTGGCAATGGATTTTAAGTTTTCCTCCTCTCATTTCTACCTTTGGTCCAAAAGCTATTCAAAATGATGTTAAAGGAGAAGGCAAAGAAAATATTCAAAAGTCCAAAAAGGTGTTCATTTATAGAAAATATTATAACTGTGGAGACACCTTCCATCTTGCTAAAGATCATCCCAAGGACAGGATTGACCGAACCAAGGCTAAAGACTCTTCCTCCTCTAACCTAAAAGGACCCATCACCAAATGGGTACCAAGAACCTAATCTGTCTGTGACTGCCGGTAAATGAGCATCAACAGATCTGGTATCTAATAGTGGGTGCTCACGTCATATGACGGGAAACAAATCTCTTCTCATAAACTATGTGTTTGAAAAAGGCCCGTCTGTAACTTTTGGGGACAACTCTAGAGGCTACACAAAAGGCTATGGTACTCTCACCAATGGATCCATCACCTTTAATAAAGTAGCACTTGTTGAAGGACTCATGCACAATCTTCTGAGCATAAGTCAACTGTGCGATATGAGTTACAAAGTCATTTTTGAGCTTTGTATTTACACAATTGTTGATAAGGACATGAAGGTGGTGCTTTCTGGAAGAAGGAGAGAAAATGTCTATGTCATAGACATGGGACAAAGTCATGGTGCTTCAAGTGTATGCTTTATGTCGGATGACACAGCCAAAAGGAACTGGCTGTGGCATAAACGTTTGTCTCACCTCAACTTCAAAACTCTTCACATCATCTCCAACAAAGAACTGGTGATTGGCATGCCGAAGCTGAACTTCGTGAAAGAAAAGATGTGTGATGCATGTGAAAAAGGGAAACTCACCAAAACCTCCTTCAAAACAAAGCAATGCTCCTCCATCACTCTTCCTCTCCAAATGTTGCACATGGATCTATGTGGACCAGTCAACATTCCCAGCCTAGGTGGCAAAAGGTACATCTTTGTAATTGTTGATGAATTTACAAGATATACTTGGGTCTCTTTTCTCAGGTACAAAAGTGATGCTACTGAAGAAATCATCAACTTTATAAAAAATAATGAAGTTCTGAATGGCCAACTTGTACGATCAGTAAGAAGTGACAATGGTACTGAATTCAGAAACAGTGCATTGGAAGACTTCTTCAATGACAAGGGAATTTCTCAAAACTTTTCTGCTGTCAGAACCCCTCAACAGAATGGGGTAGTTGAAAGAAAGAATTTGGACTCTATGTGAAGCTTTCAGGTCAATGCTAAGTGAATCAAATCTTCCTACTTATTTTTGGGTTGAAGTTGTCAATACCGCTTGCTTTACCCAAAATAGATCGGTGATCTCCAAAAGACATGGGAAAACCCTTTATGAAGTTTTCCATGGTAGAAAACCAAAAATATGATTTCTTCACGTCTTTGGCTGTGTGTGTTTCATTCTCAATGATCGAGACAACCTTGGGAAATTTGACCCCAAGGCTGATGAAGGGATTTTTGTTGGATACTCTCTATCCTCAAAATCATACCATGTGTACAACCTTAGAAGAAAATGCATTGATGTATCCATTCATGTCAGATTTGATGACCTCAGATCATCATCCCTTTCAAATGATGATGATGAGTTACATAGATGGATCTCATCATGTATTGTTGATGCTTCTGTAGCAAATCCCACCAATTCCTCATCCATTCCTTTCACCCATTCTGATCCTCAAACATCTCACCAACAAGTTGGGTCACCCTCCACCTTACCAAATCCTTCATCCACCGAAATTGCCCCAAATACTTACCATCCTACCGATTTTCCAGATCCCACTCCAATCATCCAAGAGCCTCCATTTCTTCCCTCACAAAATCTTCCACCTCCCTTACCTCCTGCTACTAAATGGACCAAAGATCACCCCATTGACCAAATTATCGGTGATCAGCAAGCTGGGGTCCAAACTAGAAGAGGCATTGGAAATATTTGTCTCTATGTGAATTTTCTATCTCTCATTGAGCCAAAGAAAATTGAGGAAGCATTGGCCGATCCATGCTGGATCACTGCAATGCAAGAAGAACTTTCTCAATTCGAAAGAAACAAGGTGTGGAGATTGGTTCCCAAACCTCCGAAGAAAACAATTATTGGAACCAAGTGGGTCTTTAGGAACAAAATGGATGAAGATGGTACAGTCATCAGAAACAAGGCCAGACTTGTTGTTCAAGGATACAGACAGGAAGAAGGAATTGATTATGATGAAACATTTGATCCTGTTGCTAGACTTGAAGCCATAAGGATCTTTCTGCTCATGCTTCTTACCAAAACTTCAGAGTCTTCCAGATGGATGTTAAAAGCGCATTCCTCAATGGTGAACTTGCTGAGGAAGTCTATGTGAAACAGCCACCTGGATTTGAAGACCCCACACATCCTGACTATGTGTATCGCTTGGACAAAGCTCTCCATGGTCTTAAACAGGCTTCTCGTTCCTGGTATGATACTCTTGTTGACTTTCTCTTAAAGAATGGGTATTCCAGAGGTAAAATTGACAACACCGAGCCTCGTTCACCATCAGTGAGCTCTCTCTACTCACCGATGCTACTACCTTACCGACCCATTCCACCGACACCTATGTCACCTCTCTCCTCGGTGACCATCATCTCACCGATACCCTTTTTCACTGATATCCCTTTCAGTATAATCACCACTCACCGATACCCTTAGTTTCCTATTGGTGAGTACCCTTCTCTCCGCCATCTACTCACGTTGGTAGACACTCCCCACCGATTGTTTACCATATTCTTTTGTAATCCTTATCCTGTACGATTCCCTATGCTGACCTCACCCTACACTCTATATGTTAGTCCACTTTTGACCCATCACCTTCCTCTCTTATGCAATTTCTCTCAGCCGAATTCCATCCTTTTTCTAATCATTACTTCTTTTTTAATTTACATTTATTATATGTTTTAAAACCAATAAACCCTTTTGAATTCTCATAACCGTTACCGCCAAACTCACCCTTTCAAATTCTCTTCTATAAATACCCATCCTCTTCCCCACTTCTTCTTTTTCGAATACCTGCAAACCCACGATCGAACTATCTCTCTCTCTCAAACAAAACTTGTAACTTCTCTAAACTTCAACAATGGCATCCTCCACCTCCTCCAAGGCCTCCAAGCACCCTAAGATCGTCAAAGAAGTACCTACCTCCTTTGAAGACCTCAAGTTCAACCCTTGAAACCATGTTGCAAGATTTGAAGCTGATCCTTCACAATTCAGTATGAACGTCACAAATCTCACTTTGATTGATAAACAAAAAGATTAATTGGCAGTAGTCGTACAATAGGTAATTAGGAATTCTATGTTTAGGTCATTAACCCTAATCATAAACCTAAGCCATCTATTTATACCCCAAAAGGGATATTTACAAGAAATGACAATATTAGTCCCTTAACTTCTATTCAACTAACATGAGACCTAACAATCTCCCCCTTTGAATTGAAGTTCGATCTCACGCCAGTTAGGGACATAACGGTTTCAGATAGCGAACAAAATCTCGAAGTGCCGGATGGATTTTCTGAAATCCATCCTTTCTTCAATCGCTTTGAGGAGCTCTTTGGCAAGATATTTTCTAATATTCGCATAGTTCTCTGACGAATCTATTTCTTCTTCTTCAATGATCTTCTTGAGTACGTTCAGAATTTTCAACAAAGTTCCCTCACTGAATTTGTACACCTCGCTGATCCTCATGAACTGTTTTTCCCCTTTGTCATTCAGATACACGATCCTTGTTTCTGGTTTGGGCAGGAGAGTATGTACCTGTACGTCTTTGGTATCGGGATGATTCAGATTGGGCTTCAGAATGTTAATCTTCTTCTGATTGCTTTCTAAACCCAGCTGAAAATCGTAGATGTACGCGAGGGTGATAGAGCACTTCATGAACCTCTTTATCGTCTCGAGGGCTTTGGTGTATGGCAACGGTCGGATGGTACGAGTCTTCAGCTCTTTCAGAAATACCGGGAAGTCGTTCAGGTTCAGATGTCTGAAGTCGGCTTCCGAGAATACCCATTCCTTTCCGTCATCCATTTTAACCGTGAAAATTGGGAACCATACCTTTAGAACTTTATCTGACACGATCTCCACGATTTCGATTATTCTGTGTCTCGTTCGGACTTCATGGACCATTCTGCTTCTCTTCATAACTTCCAAATACTGTGAACGCACTGAATCTTTCAGAAATGAGACCCCATGGCACATAGCCGGGTCAAGAGGCCTAATCCAGTGGGCAAAAATCTTCTTCTGTGATTCCTCCAAGTATGGAACCTCGATTCGGACTCTCTCCAAACGAACTGGTTGAATAGGTGGGGGTTGAGCCATTTCCGGGTCTAGAGTTGGAAGTTTGGATGTACCTGCAGTATCATGTAAGTCGTGCTGAGAGATAGATACGTATTCGCTCTGAAGCAGGAACTGGTCGTAGTCGTCGTCGTTCATAAACTCTTCTTCATCAGAGAAATTTCAAAGAGCATCCGTCTCTGATTGGATGGCTGAAACTGCTTTCTCTCTCCATTCTCTTTCCAATTCCGGATTGCCATTTGAGTCCTCGTCAATAAATTCCAAGACTGGCCTTTCCGGAACTGTCAGCAATAAGATCTCTTCTGGTTGTCCCTCGGGCTTTTCAACCATTGGGTCTGCTGACTCTGGCACTGATTCTCTGACCGGTGTAAACAACTCCATATCCTGAACCATGTCTGAGTCGTCTGGCTGTTGGTTCAGCTCAATTGGATTTGGAGTTTCAGATGTTGGTACTGTCGCTGAGGTTGACAACTGGGTCATTTTCTGTCTCTTTTCCCCCCTCATGTTGGTTAGGATCCTCCTGATCATCATGTTTCCACTTCGATCCCTGGGCTTGACCCTTACACGTGTATTCAAGGCTGGCAACCCTCTCGGATAAAGTTTCGAGGACACGTTTAACTTCGGTTAAACGTACCAAAAACATACCTGGAGATCGAAATTGCACCCTTTTGACTTGGAAAACTTATGCAAACACTTTAGAACCATAACAAACACGCAGGGAAAGCAAAAACAACTGACCAAATTGATTAATGAACCACTTTTAAGCAAAAATTGAGATTTTTATAAAGAACAGAGTGTAGTTACCCAGAAAGCAAAAATCACAAAAATTGATTAACTTGAACTTGATTAAACTCAATAAAACTTTGAGATGACTCTAGAAACGCAATAAAGATGATTTCTTAAGCCTTAAATTCAAGTTTTAACACTTGAATCAAAGCAAAAAGAAAATAACCTTTAACCAAGAAACAGTTGACAAAGTTTGAATGACCAGAATTCGATGAATTTACCTTTGAATCGATCGTCTTTCTGCTCTGATACCAATTGTGGATCCCAGATTAACAAGTGCAATATGATTAATCAACATAATTCAGTATGAACGTCACAAATCTCACTTTGATTGATAAACAGAAAGATGAATTGGCAGTAGCCGTACAATAGGTAATTAGGAAATTTGTGTTTAGGTCATTAACCCTAATCATAAACCTAAGATATCTAGTTATACCCCAAAAGGGATATTTACAAGAAATGGCAATATTAGTCCCTTAACTTCTATTCAACTAACATGAGACCTAGCATGCCTATTCCGAAAGACCCTACAGCCGTGGTGGCCCCTATCCCCTCTACCCGAGTAAAGTCGGGTGGCGCCAAGAAAGAATCTTCACGGGCCACCGACACCTCCATGTCCGCTTCTGGGACCATGCCCTCGAAATCACCTTCGGAGGCTACCCAAGTCCCAACCCCTTCCCACAAGCGGAGGCACTACAATTCCCCTCCGAGATCTTTTCTAAAGAGGTCTCGGATACCTTCGGCCAAGCCACACCGGCCGGTTACCGATTCTCAAAAATCGGTGACCGTTGAAGTTGTCCCATCTAGGCCAAGGGAATTTGTCTTACCTCAAACCGACTCCTATGTCGCCTCTCAAAAGGCTTCGGTTGTTCCACTGGAGAACCCTCCACTTGCCTCATCACCCACTTCCTTGGGTGGTGCAGATAACTTCGGGGTCTCTCCTCTCGAAGGCATTGATTTTGTATTTCACAGCCTTACACCCGACCACTATGTGGTTGATGATGCACAACCCGATGAAGGTTCAGCCGGTCTAGCGGTTGTTCCGAAGGGGTTGGAATTTATGGACTTCTTGTTGCAAGATACAACTTCCACACGACAGGTACCCACTGATGATCCCACCAAAGCTAACACCACCGATCTTGTTGGTCCCAAAGGGGTTATACAAGTTTGTAGAAGGGGGGGGGGGGGTGAATACAAACACACGATTTTTATCTTTCTAAATTGTTTATTGATATGTATCAAACAATTTACAGTTTGTTGCGAAACAAGATTAAAGAATAAACCTAATCTAAACAAACTATGAGAATCACTAAGAGTTCTTGCACTAGAAATAGAGATTAAGAAAATCGAGAATACTAAAGAGAGTATTCTATCACACAGTAGTTCATCTAGAGAAGGAATGGCCGAGCACTTCACAAATGAAGTAGAGTTTCCTTTATATACTGCATGCATTTAATGCAAGTCAGTACAACTTTACACGTGGCAGCCTCTGGTTTGTTGCATGGTTTGACTTCAGTAGACAACCTATTAGCCGCATGATGAATAGTGTAGAATCAGAGTTGGTTGTACGATTCTGGACAAAGGGATGTCCGTTCTGACAATTCGTACAAAGGCGTGCAAGGGGATAAGACAAAAGTTTCTTGTAGAAAAGGATTCATGATCAGCGTTCGATGATTGATTCTTTATCAGCGAATGATAAAGTTCAGCGTTCGCTGAAGTATTCTACTTGAAACTTCACGTTGAGTGGACAAGTCTTGGCTTCGCTGATATCCGCATCAGTTCATTAGTAGACTTAGTCGCTGGTTCTTTGGCTTGATCTTCGACTTCAGCGTAGAACATGGTTGACGTGAATCTTGTCTTCAGGGATCATAAGTAAACAACATAAAGTATCAGCGATCATCAATGAGGCTGAACAGGCTCAGAGCTCACTGATGAATAGTGTTCGCTGAATAAGTAAATTTAAAGCGTATGTTTTCATCAGCGATACTAAGCAGACTTAGTATATTTTCTTTGATGACAAAACATTAAAACATATTGTCTACTTACAATTTTCACTAAGTGTTTCTCAGAGTCATTATCAAATCACTGAGGGTTTGGATCAACAATCTCCCCCTATTTGATGATGACATAGCAATAAAGGAAAATTGCTAATTAAGAAAACATACGGATAAAAAAGGACTCATAAAATATTTGTCCCATTTACTGTTTTCATGAATCTTTTTAAGTACTGATGGATTAAAGTACATTCACTGAAAATTATCATTTAACTTCGTATAATGTACAGAGGGAAGTGGAAAAATTACAAGTACAACGAATAATAATTACAAGTACAGAAAGTGATAAGCTGATAAAGATAGAAGAATTACAAAAGGGATCCTATCAGCTATTCAAGTTCATTCTTGACGAGAAGTTCATCAAGAGAGTTTGTGGTTGGAATCATCCAATCATGGACTTTTTGTCCAAGTTCCCCTCTTCGTTGTGCTTCTTTGTAGATCAAGGGCTTCATGAAGTGTCCGAGAAGGTCATTTCTAAAACCGCACCAGTAGATAAGATCTCTGAGTTGTTGTTCAATGGGAGCGATGCATAGCTCAGAGATGCGTTGAAAGCATTTTCGTCCAGTGCAGTCACTGAAGAAAATACCATGAGGTTCACTTAAGACTTTTCCAGGGATAAAGCGTTCACCAGGGGGCAGGGAGACGTCGAGTACAGAGAGATCAGTGTCAAGACCAAGGACTTCTTCTCGTGAAAAGATGATTCCGCTTTCATTTCTTATAGGAGGACCTGAAGCTGTAGGTTCTTTCTTTTTCTTTGCAGTAGGCCTTCTATGTTGAACTGGAGGAGGAGGAGGAATATCCACAGCTGATGTAACCAAGTCGATCTGCTTGTTCAGAGCTTTCTCGACAAAGGATTTGTAGTTTGAACGTGATCGCTGAATGGCTATCCGCATCTCCAACCATTCAGATAAACCGAACTTGTCAATCCATGAGGTATAGATGGTTTCCTTGTGACCATTCTCTCTGACAATCTGAATGTCAATGATAGGTATATCTTTTGTTGTATGACCCCTGATGTTGACTTTGTTTATTCTGGACACATAAAGTCGAAAGTGAAGTCTTTCTTTACACCAAATCAAGGTAGATTCAGAGACCTTGGCTTTTCCTTCGCTGACCTTTTTGCCGTTCTTCCACAATTGTCGCTGAACAGAGATAGGAACCTTTTTCAATGCAGGGTCCTTGACTGAATGTTGGACGAGTTCTAAGGCGTATGCTTTGTCTTTTTATTCAGCCTTCTTTCGTTCAGCCAGAAGTTTTTCAGCTTTGAAAGCCTCAGCGATTTCCCTGTTTGATAGGATGTTGAGATGATGAGGAACAATGTGCTGATCCTCTAGCTTTTGAATCATGGATACTCTCTTTTTCAGTTCATCACTTGGCTTTTGAGGAACCAAGGAAGGTCTTTTCTTGTGCGAGAGCAGTTCTTCTTCTTGTTCAGGTTTATCAGTCTCAGCGAAGTCTAAGACCGGGATTATTTGAAATTCATCAGCACTCGGGGCTGGGATTATTGGTGATGTAGGAGGAGCTTCAGCTTGACCCTCAAGCAGGGGAGAGGACTAGCTGAAACAAAACGATCACAGAAGTAAGATCATTTGGGAGAAGAGATAGAAAAAGGATGGGTTAAGTGTTTAGAGGTTTGATGGAGAGTAGAAATGAGGTTAAGAAGGGATAGAGGAGGGATGCAGAGTAAGGGAAGAGAGTATATGTTACCTGACAAACTGGCTTTCTGAGAAGGATAGTCAGATTGTCTTCAGCGGCGATGCCTTTGTTTTTGCCTTTATCGGTCGCAGTCGCAGGAGGCTTTGTTCTGGTCCCCTCCCCTGATTCTTTGATAACTACCCCTTTTTGAGCTGGGGTTTTCTTGGGCTTGGGCTGGAAGACGAAACCATCAAGATCATCATCATCATCGTCATCATCATCATTTTTGGGTGATGATGAAGGTTCGTCCTCCTGAAGATCCAGGTCTTCAGCGTCTTCTTCTCCTTCTTCCTCAGATTCAACAATTTCATCCGAGTCAACAAGCACTGGAGAATTAGCCTGTTCCTCGACATTCTCCCCCTCAGAATTTGCAAGGTCGGAGAATTCGGTTCCCTCAGGGTTTTCAACTCCCTGAGGTTTATCAGCATTTTCCTCCCCCTCAGAGTCATGGGGAAGGTCTTTTTGAGTCTTCTCCCCCTCTTCCACATGATGGATGAGGGAGGTATCAGTAGTAATAGCAGCAACAGCAGAATTATCAGGTTCCCTGTCTTCGTGGCCAGGGAGGCCTGATCGTTTTTCAACCGCTGCCAATCTGTCTTCTAGGCCAGATAGAGCAGGGGTGATCTTCTCTAGGGTTTCCCGATATACGTGAGTAAAGTGGGAAGGAGGAACTGTGGGAGCGTTCAGGCACTCGAGGATCTATTGTAGTAGTTCGTTGGATGAGCCAACCTTCAGAGCTAGGTTGTTCATTTCTCCCTAAAGATTTCCAACCACTGTCTTCAGCGATGTGACTTCGCTGGACAGGGTGTTGAAATTGTTGGAGAGATCGGTGTTGGTGTTGTTGAGAGCACTGAGTGTGGAGGAGTTAGTTGAGAGAGCCTCAGCAACAGAAGACAAGCTGCCTTCTACATTTGACATTGCAGCATTGGAGGCTTTATCAACAACCGCCTCGACCAACTTCTTTAAGGTCTCCCCAGCGTTTGTAACTGCTGTGGAGTTCGAGGAGATGGTGGTGGTGAGAGTTTCCACCTTATTAGCAATATCCTTGAGGGAGTTGCTAATGGTGCCCAAATTTGGACCTGTAACAGAGAAAAACTTATGAACAAAGGAAAGCTCAAAAGTTGGTGGTTTAGAGAGAGGGAGTATTGTGTATACTTGGGGCGGGTTGGAGAAGGTGTGGAAATCACGGTGACTTGTAAAATTTTCCATATCGTCTTCCATGTTCGGTTGACACTGAGAGCCCGCAGGTCCTTGATTTTGATCCATCATATGCTGAAGATCAGCAGCCGCTGTGTCACTTAGGTGAAAGTACCTGAGGTTGAGAATGGGGATATTAGGAAGTTTGGAGTGACCAAAAAAGATGAGAGAGGAACAAAGGTTGAGAAGAGGGATTGGGTGGCAGATTCAGCGTTGGATCCGCTGAGAAAAATTTCTGCAGTACTTAGAGGTACTGAGAGTGGGGGGTCCTGATCCATGGTAATCGCAGTGTCTTGAGGCACTGAAGTTGGTATCGAAGAGGAGGGTTCAACGGATGTGGCGGAGTGTGCCACGAAACTATCCAGCGTCTTCTGTAGAGAGACAGGCGCGGTGTCTTCAGCCTGGGAAGGCTTGGTTTGCTCCTTAGAGGTCTTCTTGGTCTTATGAATGCCAAGTGGGGATTCAAAATGTTTTCTCTTTCAAGAAGGAGTGGTGGTTGCGGCCTGGGTACCAGCGGTTGGGACGACCGCTGCCGAGGAGGTAGCCGCAGAAGAAGAAGAAGTAAAGGGGCGGAGAAGAGGTAAGAGAGTAGAGAGACGTACCTCATTTGCGATCGGCTTGTAGTCGAGTACCTTAGGGCCAACCTGAGAAAGTCTCAGGTCTCCCCCGGTTGGATATCTTTCTTTCAGCCCATGCAAGAATAGGGGGCTGAGAAATCGCGGGTATGGAACGTTCGCTGGTCGATTTGGGGCTTCGATGCGTTCCATCAGGTCTTCAAAGATTGGACGAGCCCAGTCCACATGCAAGCCTTTCATCAATGCACAACCCATGGCAGATTGGGTCTTCGAGGCCTGATCAATGGACCCGGTTTTAGCTGTCATACAGTTGATGAGGTGAGCGAAGATGAAGTTCATCTCGCTGGGCATTTTTCTTTTCAGCACGGTGGTTATCTTTTTCTCAGGGAGGTCATCTCTCCCTGTGTTCCATTTGTAGTTCATCGCGTCCAAGAATGCGATAATTTCAGCCTTGTCTTCGTTGGTGTTTGGGTCAGGGAATGGAACGAACTTGTTGTCCTTTGAGCTTGAAGGGGGGTTCAAGGCATGGCAGATAACGCCAGGGGTGATTTTTGCTTCGCCGAAGTCTGTTTCGAAGGCGATGGCATCAATCTTCTTCTTGGGATCTTTGGGAGAGGGGATTTGGGTACGATGAGCCGTGTACCAGAACTGAGCTAAAAGATTTTTGTAAGCAGGGGGCTTGATAGTCAGTGTTGTCGCCAGAGGACAGATTTTGATTAAGTTCACTGCATCATTCAGATGAGTGACCATTTTCTTCGGAGGGAATTCCAGCAGAGCATAGGGGTTGTTACCATGGAACGTAATCTGGTCCATTGAGAGTTTCATCATTGGAGCCTTAGTAAGTTCAGCCTTGTCAGAAGAAGTAGGGGATGCAGTGTTTGTACTATCAATGGTTGCCATTTCTGTTCAGAACACACAAAGATGAAAAAGATAAAGAAACTTTCTTAAGATGGAAAAGTTTCCAAAATAAGGGTTTTTAGGGTTTTCCAGTTTTGAAAAGAAGTACAAAACTAGTGAAAGTTCTTGTTTTCCAGTTTCCTTTTGAGGAAAGGATTCTGAAAAAACATATGAAAGTGTCAAGTTTAAGATTTTTGTTAAAAACTTGAAGAACAACCTATAAACATATCGTGTCTTTTTAAAACCATGAAGAAGATGATTTTAAATGTTAGAAACGTACACTGCTTGATCTTGTAAAAACAAGAATAAGATCAAAAATGTGGTTTAAGATGGATTAAAGAAGAGAAATTTAACCTGTTTCGTGAATGGAGATGATGATAAACAGGTTCTTGAGAAAATAAGTCGAATGCAACAGCGATTTCTTGCTTGAGAGAGTAAGTTCGCGTAAAAGGTAAAAATATAAACTCGATGGGTTTATATAGTGAGAATAGAGAGAGAAAAACTAAGAGTGGGAAAAGTTTTTCATGATGGTACGTGACACGTCCCTTAAATCTTATTGGACAAGAAAACCGAAACGGGCGAGTGTGTCAGACGAAAAGGCGTGCCATGGATTATCCAAAAGATGATGTCACAAACGTCCTTTCATATTTTAAGGTGTCTCTGAGGATTTTAGAAAAGCTCAGGGACATTTTGAAAATAGAAAAACACTGAATAGAAACATTAGTGAGATATTTTAGAGTTTCAAAAGAATCATTGAAAGGAAGAGATATTCAGCGATGTAATTTATTTTGAAATCTTGCATACTCAAGCGAACATCAGCGATTAAGAGAGAGAACATACCTTGATATCAGCGAATCAATTTTGTTCAGAGATTAAGTGACTAATGAAGATGTAAAAGTTCATATTATCACTGATCAAATGCATAACCGCTGAAGATTTTACTCTTCTAGGTTCAGCATTCTAAGCTCGCTGATGAGAAAGTTGAATCTTGTCTCATCAAGAGGTTTGGTGAAAAGATCAGCTAACTGAAAGTCAGTGGGAATAAAATGAAGTTCTATATCACCATTCATCACATGATCTCTGATAAAATGATACATGATCTCGATGTGTTTGGTCTTTGAGTGTAGCACTGGATTGTTTGCTATGGCGATGGCACTAGTGCTGTCGCAATAGATTGGATTTTTAGAGAGCTGAAGGTCATAGTCCAATAGTTGATTTCTCATCTATAGGACCTGAGAACAACAGCTTCCAGCAGCTACGTACTCAGCTTCAACGGTTGAGGTGGACACTGAGTTTTGCTTTTTACTTGTCCAACTCACCAGCTTTCCACCCAGGAGCTGACATCCTCCTGTGGTGCCTTTCCTATCCAATTTGCATCCTGCAAAATCAATGTCTGAATAGGCGATTAGATCAAACCCTGAGTCTTTGGGATACCAAAGACATAGGTTAGGAGTACCCTTAAGGTATCGAAAAATATGATTTACAGCGATCAAATGAGATTCCTTAGGTTCAGATTGATAACGTGCACATAAACAAGTTGCATACATAATATCAGGATGGCTAGCTGTAAGATACAGAAGAGAGCCGATCATCCCACGGTACGCTGTGACATTAACAGGTTTCCCTGAAGGATCTTTGTTAAGTGTCAGCGGCGGTGCCATTGGGGTTTTCATAGCTGAGCTTTGAGTTAAGTCAAACTTTTTCAGCATATCTTTAACGTACTTACCTTGGTGAATGAAAGTGCCTTTTTCATTCTGCTTGATTTGAAGACCAAGGAAATATGTCATTTCAACCATCATACTCATTTTATATTCAGCATTCATTCTTTCAGCGAAACGAGTACATAAATCAGGGTTAGTAGAACCAAATATAATATCATCGACATATATTTGAACAAGAATGATATGACCTTTCACTTTCCTGAAAAATAGAGTTTTATCGATTTTACCTCGCTTAAATTTTTAAATATGGAGATAAGTAGAGAGAGTCATACCATGCACGAGGAGCTTGCTTTAAGCCATAGAGTGCCTTATCCAGTTTATATACATAACCACTGTTCTAAAAGGCTCGTCGCGACAGCCGCCATGGCGCGCCATGGCTCAAGGCTTGTGTCTCACGCCACGTTATGCCTGTGGCACGCCATGGCCTAATGTGCGGTCTTTAATAACGCAATATTTGATTTTTCCTTACGTTTTTAATGTCTTATTTGCTAGTTTTTAATATATATAACATAATTTAACATGTTTATTGTCATTGACTCATCGATTAATACTTCAAAACATATGTTTTTATATATAATATTATATGTGATATAGAGATTTGCCGCCATATGTCACGCCTTAATAAACGCCATGGCTTTGCCATGGCTCCTAAGTCTTGAGGCTTGGCCTCGCCGCCACGCCACGCCTCATGCCATTTAGAACCTTGTACATAACCTGGATGCTTAGTATCAGTGAATCCTGGAGGTTGTTCAACATATACTTCTTCATTCAGCCTTCCGTTGAGGAATGCTGATTTCACATCCATTTGATATACCTTGAAGTCTTTGTGAACAGCGTAAGCTAAGAATAGACGAATAGCTTCGAGTCTTGCCACTGAGGCAAATATTTCGTCGTAGTCTATGCCTTCCTCTTGTTTTTATCCCTGAGCAACAATACGAGCCTTGTTGTGGGTTACAGTTCCATGTTCATCCAACTTTTTTCGATATACCCACTTAGTGCCTATCACTGACTTGTCAGATGGTCTTGGAACGAGATTCCAAACTTTGTTTCTTTCAAATTCTGTCAGCTCTTCTTGCATAGCGCTGAACCAGTTTGGATATCTGAGGGCATCATCTATTTTCTTTTGTTCAATTAGAGAAATAAAGTTAACAAATAAACTAATGTTAGCTGCACTTCGTCGAGTCTGAACACCAGCGTTTTGGATCACCAAGAATTTGATCAATGGGGTGATTTATAGTCCATCGCTGAGCCGGAGCATGATTAGCTGACTCGATTTGAACTTCTGGAGGAGCCGAAGAAGAAGCTTCAGCAACTTCAGGTATTTCAGGTAGAAGAGGAAGAGGTTCAGAAGTCATTTCATTCACTGATTGCTGAGAAATAGATGGTATGTCTGAGGTAGATAGTTCAGAAGCAAGCATAGTGGTGAGAGGAACAACTGAAACCCATGAAGATTCAAATTTACTTGTCTGCATGCTTGGGATGATTATAGGATCATCATCAGCGGTAGGAGTATTAACTTGAGGGATAGGAGCATCTTATGAATCACAAAGATGAGAAAACATCTATTGATTCAGTTCTTCAGTATCAGCAGAGGGTCTTGAGTTCGCTGAACGGGATTCGTCAAAAGTGACGTGGATTGTTTCTTCTACAGTTTGTCTTCTACGATTGAAGACCCTGAAGGCTTTGGAGGCTGAAGAATATCCAAGAAATATTCCATCATTAGCCTTTGGATCAAACTTTCCTAGGGCATCCCTGTTGTTCAGTATGAAACACTGACATCCAAAGATGTGAAGAAAGCTAATTGAAGGATTTCTCCCATGGAAAGGTTTGTAGGTTGTTTTCTTGAATCTTTTGACAATCAGCGATCTGTTTTAAGTAAAACAAGCAGTATTGACAGCTTCTGCCCAGAACTGAGTAGGTAGATGAGAATCGCTGAGCATTGATCGTGCAACTTCGATGATAGTTTGATTTCTTCTTTCAACGACTCCATTTTGCTGTGTTGTTCTCACTGAAGAAAAGTTGTGAGAAATACCCTTGTTTTCAAAGAAGTTTTCAAGAGAACTGTTTTTGAATTCAGTCCCATGATCACTCCTTATCGAGCGAACGGTCATATTATTCAGGACTTCCATTTTTCTGACGAAAGTGATGAGTTCTTCAGGTGTGTCACTCTTAGAACGGAGAAACATAACCCAGGTGCAGCGAGAGAATTCATCAACTATGACCAGTGTATATTTCTTTCCAGCGATGGATTGTTTGTTAACAAGGCCAAACAAATCCACGTGAAGAAGTTGAAGAGGAGATAACAATAAGGAAACTTGCTTAGACTTGAAGCTTGCTTTAGTTTGTTTCCCTTTCTCACATGCTGAACATAGGGATTCTTTAGCGTATGAGTGTTGAGGTAGACCAGTGACCAACTCTTTTGAAGAAAGAGTATTCAGTGTCTTAAAGTTGAGATGACAGAGCCTCTTATGCCATAGCCAGTTGACATCAGATGAGGCTTTTGAGAAGAAACATGAATTCGCAGTGGTTGTCAAGTCCATGTTTATAACATAAACATTTTCCAAACGATATCCGTTGAGAGAAATCTTCTCCTATTTGTCAGTGACAAAGCAGGATTCCTTAGTAAAACACACTTTGTAATCCTTGTCACATAGCTGACTGATGCTCAGAAGATTGTGCTTCAGTCCTTCAACATATGCGACTCTTCTGAAGGTAGTTGTACCATTATAGAGTACACCAAACCCTCGGGTATAGCCTTTTCCATTTCCACCAAAGGTCACTGAGGGACCTTTCTCTTCCTTATATTCAGCGAGCATGTTCTTTTTACCAGTCATATGTCTAGAGCATCCGCTATCGAGATACCAGATACCCTTCAGGACCTGCAAACAAAGGAAGATTAGTTTGATTTAGGAACCCATTTTACTATGGGTCTACATTTGTCAGTGGAGGTAGAGGAAGTGGAAGGTTCAGCAATCGTCGCAGCATTTGAAGATTCAGCTTCATGACTAGTCTTCACTTTGGTTAATTTCTTAACCTCAGTGGTTGGTTTCACCTTAACCTGATTTGCACCAGGATTGGTCTTCTTTGCCTTGGGGGCAGTGATCTTCACCTTAGCTAACTTTTCAGCTTTAGTGGTTGTAGGGCACTTACTGGCAATATGATCGGTAAGTCCACAGTGATAACATTTTCTATAGCTAAAAGTAGCTTTAGGATCATAGGCATTTTTATTTGAAATTTTCAAATGGGCAGGGCCTGTACCAAGAATACCTTTAGCATCAGATCTTGGAGGAACCTTAGGTTCATCAAGATTCTTAGCTAAGAAAATAATCCTAATCCTAGGAGTTGATCGCTGAGCATGCTCATTAATCTTATCCTTAGAAGTTGAGGATTGATTAGCTGAAGATTTAACATTCTTCAGCTTAGGTACTTTGGTACCCTTCTGAGGGTTTTGGAAAATCATTTTCTCTTTACCTTTCAGTTTAGAACTTGAGGTAGAGGTTTCGTCAGGAATGGGAGTTTTAGAAGAAGAACACTGAGACGAAGAGGTGTCAGGGATAGATGACACGAACATTCCAAACTTAAGCATGGAACGATCAGTGGTTGGTTCTTCAGCATCAGCCTTATAACCAAGACCACTTTTGTCACTCAGGGGAATCTGAGCACCTAATATCTTAGTGATCGTTGTTAAGGATTTAGACCATCCTTCAACAGTAGCCTTTTCAGCCTTTAATGCAGCAATAACATCTTCTCGCTCAATACGAATGATTTGATTTATACAGACCTGATCTTTCAATTTTTCTTCTATTTTAGAGAGCTTTTGAATTTCCAAATGACAATTCTTAAGCTGTTCAGCGAGATCAATATTTAATTTTTCAGTTTTGGTCTTGCCATTCATGGCATCATATAAATCAATAGTCAAAAGATCGACGGTCCGACGTCTTTCGATGTCACTGAGGGCTGAAGTATGATTATCAGTGAGAGAGTTTGATACCTGAGAGGTGGAGGTAGAAGTAGAGGGAATTTCAGTTTGTTCTTCCTCTTCTTCTATTTTAGCCATGAGGCAGAGATTGGCCTCATCATCATCTTCAGAGTCAGATGATTCTTCATCAGAAAGAGCCCATTCATGATCTTCAGCGATCATGCCTTTACCTTTCTTCTTAAAGCTTTTCAGCTTTGCATATTTTTCTTTCAGCTTCTTGTACTTGTCATCTCTAGCCTTGGGGTTAGAGGATTTCTTATAGGAAGAAGATGAGGGTCTGAAGACTTTCTTTGACCTGCATTCACTAGCAAAGTGTCCTACTTTTTCATAGTTAAAGCAGGTAGCAGTTGCCTTATCTACAAGGGTTGAAGACTTTGGCTTGTCAGTGAGGGAAAGAGGTTTATTTCTTCTGAAGTTACTCTTTCTGGCGAATCTCCTGAATGTATTAGTCAGGAGTGCCAGTGACTCATCAATTTTTGAAGGATCAGCTTCTGATGATTCATCAGAGTTAGACTCCAACTCAGTGATAGTGACAGTAGATCGCTGAGTAGGCACCAATTCTGAAGAGAGTAAAGCAACATGTGTGCTTTTGGAATCTTTTACAAGATTCTTCTTAAGATGACACGACTGCTCATGATTGAGCATAGTGCCAAATAAGGTAGAAAGGGTCATTGATTTCAGATCCTTTGAGAGCTTAAGACACATTGAATAACTGTCCTAGCTTTCAGGAAGACTTTCTAGAAACTTTGCCAGGATCTCAAAGTTAGAATATTCCTTACCAACAGTTTTTAAGTCAATGATTAAATAGTTAAACCGTTGATGAACTTCAGATAGGGTTTCATTCTTACCACAAATGAAACTTTCGTACTGTCTTACCAGGTTGATTTTTATTGAATCTTGGACTTCAGATGTACCTTCATATTGAACAAATATTGTGTCCCTCATGGCTTTAAAACTCTTCAGGTTCATGATGGAGTGATAGACTTCATCAGGAAAAGCCATAGATATGATAGATTTGGCCTTAGTGTCAATGGCCACCTTCTTCTTGTCTTCATCATTCCATGTACTAACTTCCCTGGGAATGATTCTTTTAGGGATAGCAGCTCTAGTAGCAGTGCCTGGAACAGCAGGGTCTATCATGAAAGGGACATATGGTCCATTTTCAATGTAGTAAGGTTGATATGCATTATTTATTTAATGCATATTGTGTCTTTTTCTTATCTTTTTAGTTAGAATATTTTATTTATCCCAACATTTGAGTCATTTTGTTTACTTATTTTTACCTTTTGTTTCATGGAGCTAAGTTTGTGATTTACCTGTCTTTTACTGATTTAGGAAGGATAAATGTGAATTTAATTATAGTGCAGCCCCTGCCCAATGCTACAGCATTGAAGACTGGAAGAATGGAATGAAGAATAAATTTCTAGAAGACTTTTGTGGCTGACTTTTGGTCCCATCATCCAGCCATGTTCTAGAAGACCTGAATTCAAATGCTTGATCTATTTTGTAAACTCTTAGATAGCTTGTTGTAGTGTCCATAGAAGCATGGGTTGTAATAGTATTAGTACATTTTGAATAGTGTAAGTTAGGCTAGTTACCTTCTCTCCTCTTAGTATAAATAGGAGAGGTTGGTTTTCATTTTCAGTAGACAATTTATGTGGATCAGTTCCTACAATTGATCTGCAGAACCTCTCTTTAATTTTATGCAATTATAGTTTATGATCTTCATCTTGTTCTTCATTTTGTTCTTGATATTCATACCATTTATGAGTTGCTGCAACATTGGTCCAGCATTGCTACAATAACTCATAATCTTTTATTTTCTTGCACTTTATATTTAAGTCATTTACATTTAAGTCTTTACTTTATGTATTTCAATTCTGTAATTTATATTACCTGTCATTTACATTTCAGTATGAGTAGCTAAGTTTAAATAGCTAGGGTGTGAGATAAAAGGATGAGATTTTAAATATAACGAAAAGTAGGCATCGCTTCTCAATAATGATGTTTACCATTTCATGTTAAGTTTTATAAAATATCCAGTTACTTCCAGATGGTTGATCACTTTGAAAGTGTTAAAGTGCCATGGTGTCAGGAATGAACCATTGATATGCACGTCAATCCAAATGACAAAGGAAGTATGCCCGGAAGAGATATTGATAAAGGAATTTATCGTCTCTGTCTTTTCTAGGTTGATTTTTTCCGATAAGTTGATCATCTGCGTGGATGGTAACAGTGTAGAGTGTGTGCCGGGAATGGACCGCTTAGAACACATCAACTTAACTGATATGGGAATCAGCTCGGAAGAGTGATTTTAACAAAGGAATTTGTTTATCCGTATACTTGGAAGGCTTCATCTTGCTATTGATAGTTCTGACAACAATGCCAGGAATGGATTGATTGGCTGCTATATCAGTAGTGAGTCGTTGAAAACCCGAGAGGGAATCCTGAAAAGTAGATGGTGAACTTAAGTGTTGAAAGACAAATGTTGTAGCAATGCTACAGCATTGGTCTGCTGGACTTTATATTTAAATCTCACCCCAAACATCTTGCACCCTTGCTATCCTTTATTATCTGTTTTATATAATCTGTGATAATCCAACTCCAAACAAACAAATATTAATCTTCGAATTGATCCTTGGAAACCATTTCTTTTATTAGACTTTTAATACGCTTTTACTCCAATCTCTGTGGGAACGATACATGGTTCTTACCATATTATTACTTGAAAGACGACATTAGATTTTAATGTCTACTTGCATTAAGGTTTAATTATTACACGTCTGTAGGTGTATTCAAAGCACTGTCAAGTTTTTGGCGCCGTTGCCGGGGATTGGCACGCTAAAAGTCTATAAAAGTATTTTAAAAGATTTGATTTTTCTACCACCTTTGTTGCTTGTCATACGTCTTAATGTGTGTACAAGTAACAAGCTTTGAGTTTATCTTTCTGTGAATAAGGATTCAATGGGATATTCGTTTGGGCCATATGAAACTGTTTTCTATGACTTCTGTGGCGGAAATCATTTCACATATTATTGCCCTTCGAACCCTGATTCCAATTATTTCATGGGAGATAGTAATTGGGATACCTCACACTTCAATGGTTATACTCAATCATGGGAGGATCATCCTAATTTGTTTTTAAATAATCAAAATCATGGCATTTTCACATCACCAATACCACCCTACCAAGATTGGAGTAACACTTACGCAAATAATTTTGACCAATCTTGGGAGGAACAAGTTGATTTTTCTAAGAGTTTTCAAGGGGATGACTTTAATAACTCATTTTTACCCCCTACAACCTCTTTAGAACAAGTTGAAAACTTCGAATCTCTTGAAACTATGGTGAAAGAGTACACACAAAGAATGGAAATATCTTTTGCCAACATTTCGGCTTATATTGAAGAGATCAACAGACAAAACCAAATTCCTATACCAAGTGAGATTGAAAATTTTGAGTGTATTGGTAAGGATGAGGATGAGGTCAATACTTTGGAAAATAGTCAAGAGATGGAGAGTTACGAGGAAGAACCTGAGCATTTAAGAAATCCCTCTTCACTTCAAAATAGTGAAGAGGTGCAACACAATGCCAAGATTGTCATTAACCCCTACTTTGAATCTGTGCAGAAAAAACACATTGTTGCGGATGCTGCAGCATTCATGCAGCAAAGATGCGCAGAAAATTTTCAAGTTATTTTAAAAAAGGGACGTGATGATCAATCCAAGGACTCGGGAAGCTTCATAAAATCAAGTTCTATTATTGGTGAGGTGGTGTGGAAAACTCTTTGTGGGATGGATTGTTTCCCCATTCGTTCCATTAAAATCTTGTGTCGTGATCAACCAATACAACACGTAATGAGAAACGTGTACAAGCATAAGTGGAAAGAGAAACACCAAGTTAAGTTGGTGAGTACCATTTGGGCTGAGGAGCATACTGATATGCTCCAGCAAATTCCACCATGCCACAATAAGTTGTCAACAAGAGATTCGGTTGTTGAAAAAAAAGAACATCTTGCTAAAAGAAGAAAATGCGGATTCTTGTGTCGCAACATTCATTCCAACCACTTGGTTCACAACCTACTCCTAAGGAGTAGGGCAGGTTCAAATCATTTACCTTAGTCTCCATGTTTTATTTTATTTTGTGTCTGGGATAGTTTTACAATTTTTAGGTTACTTTTCTTTTGCAAGATTACACATAAAATCATACCGTGTTTTTTGTTCATAGTCCTAATAATTTTTTATCACTAATTTACCTAAGTTGTGTGTTCTTGTTAGAACTAGCAAATTTCTTCTTGGGACACAACTTGACTCACACACCCTATACACATTTAGGGAATGATCTAGGCCTTCTTTTTAATTTCCAATAGCCACTTGTAGCCTTTATACACTCATACACTTCATGGCATACAATGAGGGCATTGTATATTATAAATTTGAGGGTGGGAAGGTTACACCTTAAGCATTTAAAGATCACTCAAAAGAGCAAAGCTCTAATATGATAAAGATGATGCAAAAATATACCAAAAAATGTCCCATAGGGGAAAGGTATAAAAAGTCAACAAGAAAAGAGGACAAAATACCAAAATTTTAAATTTTTTGTTGAGAGAAAAGGCTAGGTGAGAAAAGAAATGCCAAAGAGTGACCCCAAAAAGCCCTATTGATTCTAAATGTAGGATGTGTTGAGTCTAACAAAAGGAAGATTGGTGCTAGCTTATGATCCACACACACACTTAGGCTTTAAATGAATGATAAAAGATTTATGAAAGGTTATGAATTCCATGAGGTATGTTCTACATTGTCTGGGCACCTAATGCCATGATCTTGCAAGAAACTTCAAAAATTGAGTCATTTTCTTTTTTAGGTCTTTTAGTTGTTTGGGGGACAAACAACACTTTAAATTTAAGGGTGTGATATGCATTATTTATTTAATGCATATTGTGTCTTTTTCTTATCTTTTTAGTTAGAATATTTTATTTATCCCAACATTTGAGTCCTTTTTGTTTACTTATTTTTACCTTTTGTTTCATGGAGCTAAGTTTGTGATTTACCTGTCTTTTACTGATTTAGGAAGGATAAATGTGAATTTAATTATAGTGCAGCCCCTGCCCAATGCTACAGCATTGAAGACTGGAAGAATGGAATGAAGAATTAATTTCTAGAAGACTTTTGTGGCTGACTTTTGGTCCCATCATCCAGCCATATTCTAGAAGACCTGAATTCAAATGCTTGATCTATTTTGTAAACTCTTAGATAACTTGTTGTAGTGTCCATAGAAGCATGGGTTGTAATAGTATTAGTACATTTTGAATAGTGTAAGTTAGGCTAGTTACCTTCTCTCCTCTTAGTATAAATAGGAGAGGTTGTTTTCATTTTCAGTAGACAATTTATGTGGATCAGTTCCTACAATTGATCTGCAGAACCTCTCTTTAATTTTATGCAATTATAGTTTATGATCTTCATCTTGTTCTTCATTTTGTTCTTGATATTCATACCATTTATGAGTTGCTGCAACATTGGTCCAGCATTGCTACAATAACTCATAATCTTTTATTTTCTTGCACTTTATATTTAAGTCATTTACATTTAAGTCTTTACTTTATGTATTTCAATTCTGTAATTTATATTACCTGTCATTTACATTTCAGTATGAGTAGCTAAGTTTAAATAGCTAGGGTGTGAGATAAAAGGATGAGATTTTAAATATAACGAAAAGTAGGCATCGCTTCTCAATAATGATGTTTACCATTTCATGTTAAGTTTTATAAAATATCCAGTTACTTCCAGATGGTTGATCACTTTGAAAGTGTTAAAGTGCCATGGTGTCAGGAATGAACCATTGATATGCACGTCAATCCAAATGACAAAGGAAGTATGCCCGGAAGAGATATTGATAAAGGAATTTATCGTCTCTGTCTTTTCTAGGTTGATTTTTTCCGATAAGTTGATCATCTGCGTGGATGGTAACAGTGTAGAGTGTGTGCCGGGAATGGACCGCTTAGAACACATCAACTTAACTGATATGGGAATCAGCTCGGAAGAGTGATTTTAACAAAGGAATTTGTTTATCCGTATACTTGGAAGGCTTCATCTTGCTATTGATAGTTCTGACAACAATGCCAGGAATGGATTGATTGGCTGCTATATCAGTAGTGAGTCGTTGAAAACCCGAGAGGGAATCCTGAAAAGTAGATGGTGAACTTAAGTGTTGAAAGACAAATGTTGTAGCAATGCTACAGCATTGGTCTGCTGGACTTTATATTTAAATCTCACCCCAAACATCTTGCACCCTTGCTATCCTTTATTATCTGTTTTATATAATCTGTGATAATCCAACTCCAAACAAACAAATATTAATCTTCGAATTGATCCTTGGAAACCATTTCTTTTATTAGACTTTTAATACGCTTTTACTCCAATCTCTGTGGGAACGATACATGGTTCTTACCATATTATTACTTGAAAGACGACATTAGATTTTAATGTCTACTTGCATTAAGGTTTAATTATTACACGTCTGTAGGTGTATTCAAAGCACTGTCAAGTTTTTGGCGCCGTTGCCGGGGATTGGCACGCTAAAAGTCTATAAAAGTATTTTAAAAGATTTGATTTTTCTACCACCTTTGTTGCTTGTCATACGTCTTAATGTGTGTACAAGTAACAAGCTTTGAGTTTATCTTTCTGTGAATAAGGATTCAATGGGATATTCGTTTGGGCCATATGAAACTGTTTTCTATGACTTCTGTGGCGGAAATCATTTCACATATTATTGCCCTTCGAACCCTGATTCCAATTATTTCATGGGAGATAGTAATTGGGATACCTCACACTTCAATGGTTATACTCAATCATGGGAGGATCATCCTAATTTGTTTTTAAATAATCAAAATCATGGCATTTTCACATCACCAATACCACCCTACCAAGATTGGAGTAACACTTACGCAAATAATTTTGACCAATCTTGGGAGGAACAAGTTGATTTTTCTAAGAGTTTTCAAGGGGATGACTTTAATAACTCATTTTTACCCCCTACAACCTCTTTAGAACAAGTTGAAAACTTCGAATCTCTTGAAACTATGGTGAAAGAGTACACACAAAGAATGGAAATATCTTTTGCCAACATTTCGGCTTATATTGAAGAGATCAACAGACAAAACCAAATTCCTATACCAAGTGAGATTGAAAATTTTGAGTGTATTGGTAAGGATGAGGATGAGGTCAATACTTTGGAAAATAGTCAAGAGATGGAGAGTTACGAGGAAGAACCTGAGCATTTAAGAAATCCCTCTTCACTTCAAAATAGTGAAGAGGTGCAACACAATGCCAAGATTGTCATTAACCCCTACTTTGAATCTCTGCAGAAAAAACACATTGTTGCGGATGCTGCAGCATTCATGCAGCAAAGATGCGCAGAAAATTTTCAAGTTATTTTAAAAAAGGGACGTGATGATCAATCCAAGGACTCGGGAAGCTTCATAAAATCAAGTTCTATTATTGGTGAGGTGGTGTGGAAAACTCTTTGTGGGATGGATTGTTTCCCCATTCGTTCCATTAAAATCTTGTGTCGTGATCAACCAATACAACACGTAATGAGAAACGTGTACAAGCATAAGTGGAAAGAGAAACACCAAGTTAAGTTGGTGAGTACCATTTGGGCTGAGGAGCATACTGATATACTCCAGCAAATTCCACCATGCCACAATAAGTTGTCAACAAGAGATTCGGTTGTTGAAAAAAAAGAACATCTTGCTAAAAGAAGAAAATGCGGATTCTTGTGTCGCAACATTCATTCCATCCACTTGGTTCACAACCTACTCCTAAGGAGTAGGGCAGGTTCAAATCATTTACCTTAGTCTCCATGTTTTATTTTATTTTGTGTCTGGGATAGTTTTACAATTTTTAGGTTACTTTTCTTTTGCAAGATTACACATAAAATCATACCGTGTTTTTTGTTCATAGTCCTAATAATTTTTTATCACTAATTTACCTAAGTTGTGTGTTCTTGTTAGAACTAGCAAATTTCTTCTTGGGACACAACTTGACTCACACACCCTATACACATTTAGGGAATGATCTAGGCCTTCTTTTTAATTTCCAATAGCCACTTGTAGCCTTTATACACATATACACTTCATGGCATACAATGAGGGCATTGTATATTATAAATTTGAGGGTGGGAAGGTTACACCTTAAGCATTTAAAGATCACTCAAAAGAGCAAAGCTCTAATATGATAAAGATGATGCAAAAATATACCAAAAAATGTCCCATAGGGGAAAGGTATAAAAAGTCAACAAGAAAAGAGGACAAAATACCAAAATTTTAAATTTTTTGTTGAGAGAAAAGGCTTGGTGAGAAAAGAAATGCCAAAGAGTGACCCCAAAAAGCCCTATTGATTCTAAATGTAGGATGTGTTGAGTCTAACAAAAGGAAGATTGGTGCTAGCTTATGATCCACACACACACTTAGGCTTTAAATGAATGATAAAAGATTTATGAAAGGTTATGAATTCCATGAGGTATGTTCTACATTGTCTGGGCACCTAATGCCATGATCTTGCAAGAAACTTCAAAAATTGAGTCATTTTCTTTTTTAGGTCTTTTAGTTGTTTGGGGGACAAACAACACTTTAAATTTAAGGGTGTGATATGCATTATTTATTTAATGCATATTGTGTCTTTTTCTTATCTTTTTAGTTAGAATATTTTATTTATCCCAACATTTGAGTCCTTTTTGTTTACTTATTTTTACCTTTTGTTTCATGGAGCTAAGTTTGTGATTTACCTGTCTTTTACTGATTTAGGAAGGATAAATGTGAATTTAATTATAGTGCAGCCCCTGCCCAATGCTACATCATTGAAGACTGGAAGAATGGAATGAAGAATTAATTTCTAGAAGACTTTTGTGGCTGACTTTTGGTCCCATCATCCAGCCATATTCTAGAAGACCTGAATTCAAATGCTTGATCTATTTTGTAAACTCTTAGATAACTTGTTGTAGTGTCCATAGAAGCATGGGTTGTAATAGTATTAGTACATTTTGAATAGTGTAAGTTAGGCTAGTTACCTTCTCTCCTCTTAGTATAAATAGGAGAGGTTGTTTTCATTTTCAGTAGACAATTTATGTGGATCAGTTCTTACAATTGATCTGCAGAACCTCTCTTTAATTTTATGCAATTATAGTTTATGATCTTCATCTTGTTCTTCATTTTGTTCTTGATATTCATACCATTTATGAGTTGCTGCAGCGTTGGTCCAGCGTTGGTCCAGCATTGCTACAATAACCCATAATCTTTTATTTTCTTGCACTTTATATTCAAGTCATTTACATTTAACTCTTTACTTTATGTATTTCAATTCTGTAATTTATATTACCTGTCATTTACATTTCAGTATGAGTAGCTAAGTTTAAATAGCTAGGGTGTGAGATAAAAGGCTGAGATTTTAAATATAACGAAAAGTAGGCATCGTTTCTCAATAATGATGCTTACCATTTCATGGTAAGTTTTATAAAATATCCAGTTACTTCCAGATGGTTGATCACTTTGAAAGTGTTAAAGTGCCATGGTGTCAGGAATGAACCATTGATATGCACGTCAATCCAAATGACAAAGGAAGTATGCTCTGAAGAGATATTGATAAAGGAATTTATCGTCTCTGTCTTTTCTAGGTTGATTTTGCCCGATAAGTTGATCATCTGCGTGGATGGTAACAGTGTAGAGTGTGTGCTAGGAATGGACCGCTTAGAACACATCAACTTAACTGATATGGGAATCAGCTCGGAAGAGTGATTTTAACAAAGGAATTTGTTTATCCGTATACTTGGAAGGCTTCATCTTGCTATTGATAGTTCTGACAACAATGCCAGGAATGGATTGATTGGCTGCTAGATCAGTAGTGAGTCGTTGAAAACCCGAGAGGGAATCCTGAAAAGTAGATGGTGAACTTAAGTGTTGAAAGACAAATGCTGTAGCAATGCTACAGCATTGGTCTGCTGGACTTTATATTTAAATCTCACCCCAAACATCTTGCACCCTTGCTATCCTTTATTATATTTTTTATATAATCTGTGATAATCCAACTCCAAACAAACAAATATTAATCTTCGAATTGATCCTTGGAAACCATTTCTTTTATTAGACTTTTAATACGCTTTTACTCCAATCTCTGTGGGAACGATACATGGTTCTTACCATATTATTACTTGAAAGACGACATTAGATTTTAATGTCTACTTGCATTAAGGTTTAATTATTACACGTCTGTAGGTGTATTCAAAGCACTGTCAAGTTTTTGGCGCCGTTGCCGGGGATTGGCACGCTAAAAGTCTATAAAAGTATTTTAAAAGATTTGATTTTTCTACCACCTTTGTTGCTTGTCATACGTCTTAATGTGTGTACAAGTAACAAGCTTTGAGTTTATCTTTCTGTGAATAAGGATTCAATGGGATATTCGTTTGGGCCATATGAAACTGTTTTCTATGACTTCTGTGGCGGAAATCATTTCACATATTATTGCCCTTCGAACCCTGATTCCAATTATTTCATGGGAGATAGTAATTGGGATACCTCACACTTCAATGGTTATACTAAATCGTGGGAGGATCATCCTAATTTGTTTTTAAATAATCAAAATCATGGCATTTTCACATCACCAATACCACCCTACCAAGATTGGAGTAACACTTACGCAAATAATTTTGACCAATCTTGGGAGGAACAAGTTGATTTTTCTAAGAGTTTTCAAGGGGATGACTTTAATAACTCATTTTTACCCCCTACAACCTCTTTAGAACAAGTTGAAAACTTCGAATCTCTTGAAACTATGGTGAAAGAGTACACACAAAGAATGGAAATATCTTTTGCCAACATTTCGGCTTATATTGAAGAGATCAACAGACAAAACCAAATTCCTATACCAAGTGAGATTGAAAATTTTGAGTGTATTGGTAAGGATGAGGATGAGGTCAATACTTTGGAAAATAGTCAAGAGATGGAGAGTTACGAGGAAGAACCTGAGCATTTAAGAAATCCCTCTTCACTTCAAAATAGTGAAGAGGTGCAACACAATGCCAAGATTGTCATTAACCCCTACTTTGAATCTGTGCAGAAAAAACACATTGTTGCGGATGCTGCAGCATTCATGCAGCAAAGATGCGCAGAAAATTTTCAAGTTATTTTAAAAAAGGGACGTGATGATCAATCCAAGGACTCGGGAAGCTTCATAAAATCAAGTTCTATTATTGGTGAGGTGGTGTGGAAAACTCTTTGTGGGATGGATTGTTTCCCCATTCGTTCCATTAAAATCTTGTGTCGTGATCAACCAATACAACACGTAATGAGAAACGTGTACAAGCATAAGTGGAAAGAGAAACACCAAGTTAAGTTGGTGAGTACCATTTGGGCTGAGGAGCATACTGATATGCTCCAGCAAATTCCACCATGCCACAATAAGTTGTCAACAAGAGATTCGGTTGTTGAAAAAAAAGAACATCTTGCTAAAAGAAGAAAATGCGGATTCTTGTGTCGCAACATTCATTCCAACCACTTGGTTCACAACCTACTCCTAAGGAGTAGGGCAGGTTCAAATCATTTACCTTAGTCTCCATGTTTTTTTTTATTTTGTGTCTGGGATAGTTTTACAATTTTTAGGTTACTTTTCTTTTGCAAGATTACACATAAAATCATACCGTGTTTTTTGTTCATAGTCCTAATAATTTTTTATCACTAATTTACCTAAGTTGTGTGTTCTTGTTAGAACTAGCAAATTTCTTCTTGGGACACAACTTGACTCACACACCCTATACACATTTAGGGAATGATCTAGGCCTTCTTTTTAATTTCCCATAGCCACTTGTAGCCTTTATACACTCATACACTTCATGGCATACAATGAGGGCATTGTATATTATAAATTTGAGGGTGGGAAGGTTACACCTTAAGCATTTAAAGATCACTCAAAAGAGCAAAGCTCTAATATGATAAAGATGATGCAAAAATATACCAAAAAATGTCCCATAGGGGAAAGGTATAAAAAGTCAACAAGAAAAGAGGACAAAATACCAAAATTTTAAATTTTTTGTTGAGAGAAAAGGCTTGGTGAGAAAAGAAATGCCAAAGAGTGACCCCAAAAAGCCCTATTGATTCTAAATGTAGGATGTGTTGAGTCTAACAAAAGGAAGATTGGTGCTAGCTTATGATCCACACACACACTTAGGCTTTAAATGAATGATAAAAGATTTATGAAAGGTTATGAATTCCATGAGGTATGTTCTACATTGTCTGGGCACCTAATGCCATGATCTTGCAAGAAACTTCAAAAATTGAGTCATTTTCTTTTTTAGGTCTTTTAGTTGTTTGGGGGACAAACAACACTTTAAATTTAAGGGTGTGATATGCATTATTTACTTAATGCATATTGTGTCTTTTTCTTATCTTTTTAGTTATAATATTTTATTTATCCCAACATTTGAGTCCTTTTTGTTTACTTATTTTTACCTTTTGTTTCATGGAGCTAAGTTTGTGATTTACCTGTCTTTTACTGATTTAGGAAGGATAAATGTGAATTTAATTATAGTGCAGCCCCTGCCCAATGCTACAGCATTGAAGACTGGAAGAATGGAATGAAGAATTAATTTCTAGAAGACTTTTGTGGCTGACTTTTGGTCCCATCATCCAGCCATATTCTAGAAGACCTGAATTCAAATGCTTGATCTATTTTGTAAACTCTTAGATAACTTGTTGTAGTGTCCATAGAAGCATGGGTTGTAATAGTATTAGTACATTTTGAATAGTGTAAGTTAGGCTAGTTACCTTCTCTCCTCTTAGTATAAATAGGAGAGGTTGTTTTCATTTTCAGTAGACAATTTATGTGGATCAGTTCTTACAATTGATCTGCAGAACCTCTCTTTAATTTTATGCAATTATAGTTTATGATCTTCATCTTGTTCTTCATTTTGTTCTTGATATTCATACCATTTATGAGTTGCTGCAGCGTTGGTCCAGCATTGCTACAATAACCCATAATCTTTTATTTTCTTGCACTTTATATTCAAGTCATTTACATTTAACTCTTTACTTTATGTATTTCAATTCTGTAATTTATATTACCTGTCATTTACATTTCAGTATGAGTAGCTAAGTTTAAATAGATAGGGTGTGAGATAAAAGGCTGAGATTTTAAATATAACGAAAAGTAGGCATCGTTTCTCAATAATGATGCTTACCATTTCATGGTAAGTTTTATAAAATATCCAGTTACTTCCAGATGGTTGATCACTTTGAAAGTGTTAAAGTGCCATGGTGTCAGGAATGAACCATTGATATGCACGTCAATCCAAATGACAAAGGAAGTATGCTCTGAAGAGATATTGATAAAGGAATTTATCGTCTCTGTCTTTTCTAGGTTGATTTTGCCCGATAAGTTGATCATCTGCGTGGATGGTAACAGTGTAGAGTGTGTGCTAGGAATGGACCGCTTAGAACACATCAACTTAACTGATATGGGAATCAGCTCGGAAGAGTGATTTTAACAAAGGAATTTGTTTATCCGTATACTTGGAAGGCTTCATCTTGCTATTGATAGTTCTGACAACAATGCCAGGAATGGATTGATTGGCTGCTAGATCAGTAGTGAGTCGTTGAAAACCCGAGAGGGAATCCTGAAAAGTAGATGGTGAACTTAAGTGTTGAAAGACAAATGCTGTAGCAATGCTACATCATTGGTCTACTGGACTTTATATTTAAATCTCACCCCAAACATCTTGCACCCTTGCTATCCTTTATTATATTTTTTATATAATCTGTGATAATCCAACTCCAAACAAACAAATATTAATCTTCGAATTGATCCTTGGAAACCATTTCTTTTATTAGACTTTTAATACGCTTTTACTCCAATCTCTGTGGGAACGATACTTGGTTCTTACCATATTATTACTTGAAAGACGACATTAGATTTTAATGTATACTTGCATTAAGGTTTAATTATTACACGTCTGTAGGTGTATTCAAAGCACTGTAATTAAGCCTCAACGCAAGTATACATCAAGATCTAATATCGTCTTTCAAGTAATAAAGTGGTAAAATACCAGATATCGTTCCCACAGAGATTGGAGTAAAAGCGTAATAAAAGTCTAATAAAAGAAATGGTTTCCAAGGATCAGTTCGAAGATTAATATTTTTCGTTTGGAGTTGGATTATCACAGATTATATAAAATAGATAATAAAGGATAGCAAGGGTGTAAGATGTTGGGGTGAGATTTAAACAAAACTTCCAGCAGACCAATGCTGTGGCAATGCTATAGCATTGTGTCTTTCAACACTTAAGTTCACCATCTACTTTTCAGGTTTCCCTCTCGGGTTTTCTGCCATTCACTACTGATCTTGCAGCCACTCGACCCATCTCTGGTGTCATGTGTCAGAACTATCGATAGCAAAAGGAGTCCTTCCAAGTATATGGATAAACAAATCTCTTTGTAAAAAATCACTCTCTCGAGCCGATTCCCATGTCAGTTAAGTTGACATGTTCTAAGTGGGTCATCTCTGACTCGCACTCTACATTATTACCATCAAAACAGATGATCAACTTATCGGGCAAAATCAACCAGAAAGAACAGAGGTGACAAATCTCTTTGTCAGTAGCTCTCTCAAGCTTACTTTCTTTGTCATTCGGATTGACGTGCATATCAATGGTTCATCTCTGACACCATGGCACTTTAACACTTTCAACCGTCCTAAAGTAACTTGATATTTTATAAAACTTAACATGAAATGGTGAACATCGTTATTGAGAAACGATGCCCACTTTTCATTGTGTTTAAAACCTCACCCTTTAATCTCACACCCAAGCTATTTAAATTTAGCTACTCATACTGAAATGTAAATGACAGGAAATGTAAATTACAGAAATGAAAGACATAAAGTAAAGACTGAAATGTTAATGACTTGAATGTAAAGTGCAAGAATATAAAGGATCATGAATTATTGCAGCAATGCTTGAACAATGCTGCAGCAACTCATAAATTGTATGAATATTAAGAACAAGATGAAGATTATAACTAGAATTGCATAAAATTAAAGAGATTCTGGAATTCAGCTATGAGAACTGATCTCCCAAGTTGTCTAAAGAAAAATGAAAACCCAACTCTCCTATTTATACTAATAGAAGAGAAGGTGACATACTAACTTTACTATTTAGCACTATTCATCTAGGTACAAAAGACTATTGCAACCCATGCTTCCAAAGTTGATCTTTTTAGAGTTTACAAAAATAACCAGGCATTGATTTCAATCTTCCTAGAACATGGCTGAACATGGTACCAAAAAGTAAGCAACAAAAATCCTTCTAGAAGTCGATTCTTCATTCCATTCGCCCAGTCTTCAATGCTGTAGCATTGGGCAGGGCTGCACTATAATAAACAAACACAATAAGCCTTCCTAAAGTAGTAAAAGACAGGTAAATCATAATCTTAGCTCCATTAAACAAAGGGTGAAAATAAGTAAGAAAAATGACTCAATTGTTGGGATAAAATAGCAAAATCTAATTAAAAAGATAAGAAAAGGATACAATATGCATTAAATAAATAATGCATATCACACCCTCAAATTTAAAGTGTTGTTTGTCCCCAAACAACTAAAAGACCTAAAAAGAAATTGACTCAATTTTGAAATTTCATGCAAGAATATGGCATTAAGTGCCCACATCATATACATCATATCCCATGAACTAAATAGCCTTTCATAAATCCTTCATCATTCATTTTAACCCAAAGTGTGTGTGTGTGTGTCATAGGCTAGCACCAATCTTCCCTTTGTTAGACTCAAACACTCCCTACATTTAATGTCAATAGGGCTTTTTAGGGTTTCTCTTTGGCAAATCTTTTCTCACCAAGCCTTGTCTCTTAACAAAAAATTTAAAAATTTGGCACTTTGTGCTCTTTTCTTGTTGAATTTTTGTACCTTACCCCTATGGGACATTTTTGGTATCTTTTCCTTATGCATATCAGGTTAGAGCTTTGCTCTTTTGATTGATCTTTTCTTGCGTTTTAAGGTGTAACCTTCCCACCCTCAAATTTAGGCTTTACAATGTCCTCATTGTAACATTGAAGTTCATTGGTGTATAAAAGGCTACAATTGGCTTGTGAAATATGAAAAGAATGCCCAGATTATCTTCTAAATGTATATAGGATGTGTGAGTCAAATTTAGTCCCAAGAAGAGAGTGACTAGTTCTAACATAAACACCCAACTTTAGGCAAACTTATGACTTCAAAGAATTATTAGGGCTATGAAATCAAAGAAATATGATGTACTAATGCATTATCTAGCAAGAGAAAATAAACCTAAAAAATATACCAAAACATTATCCCAGACTCAAAATAAAAATAAAACAAACAAAAAAATGGAGACTAAGGAAGATGATTTGAACCTGCCCTACTCCTTAGGAATAGGCTGTGATTCTGTGGATGCTCCTTTCAATGCTGCAGCATCCATCCGCTGCTCCCTTTCCTTCACCAAACAGTCCCTTTCAGCCCTTAGCTTCTCATTCTCAACTGTCAGCTTCCTGTTCTCAGTCCTCACTTTGCTCAGTCTGCCCAGTATCTTTTCATTTGTTCCCCAGCTCTTGCTCCAGATCCCTTTTGAACAGCCTTCAAACCAGTTCTCAACTCCTTTCTAAACTCATCCAATTTTTCTTCTTACCATGTCATCCCTAATTGCAGGTCTCATGACTCTAGCCATGGTGATTGGTTTTTGCTGGTTGTTGAAAAAAAACAGAGGGAAAGAAGAGAGGTTGTAGACGACGGTTTGTGGAGAGAGAGAGAAAAGTGGGTTTTTGAAATTGGGAAGTTAAAAGGGTTTATTTAAGGAGATCTTTAAAAACCCAAAATCTTTTCTTTTCTTTTCTAAGTGTACGGTTATGGTAAGAAAAAGAAACAAAACAAAGACTTTTTAGGAAAAATGGTACAAGTATGGGAAATAAGGACAAACAGGGACATGCCTCTTTTTGCTTGCACCATCATTTTTCTGCAAAAAGGTCTAAAAAGATGGCTACTTGAGTTTTTGTTGGACAAAGGTACAAACAAGGGTGTTCTTGGTTGAAAAAGTCTCAACCACTCTTACTATTCAAGGTACTATTTAGAAAAGCTAACAAACTACCACAAGGGATGGGTTTCTTTAAGCATGCTTCTGATTTTAGTATCCTCCCTATTTAGACACCTTTCCAGCAAAAGCAATGGGGCCCACTTTCAGATTTTTCAAAACTTTTCCTTTTTATAAAGCCAGGGGCTGGATGCTGAAATGATGCTACAGCATCCAATACTTGTCTTTTGTGCCTAAAGAGGTAACTTCCTACAACGCAGTAAATTTAAGCTAGAAAATTAGAAGTAAGGAATATTTACAAACATGTATGGACTAGAAAGAGTCTATGGCTTTTTATGAAGTTTTTTCTCCAAATGTACCCAACACCACAGAGCAATGCTCTGGGAATGCTACAACATTGTGGTATGCTTTCACTCTCTGGCCATTCACTTTGAAAATGTTGTTATCCTCAGGGTTTATCAAGTCAATAGCCCCATAGGGATAGACTTTGTGGATGGTAAAAGGACCAGACCATCTACTCTTGAGTTTTCCTGGAAACAATTTCAGTCTTGAATTGAACAAAAGGACCTGTTGTCCTTCTTTGAATTCTATGGATTGGATTCTTTTGTCATGCCATTTTTTGGTCTTCTCTTTATAGAGTTTGGCATTCTCATATGACATGTTCCTATGCTCTTCCATTTCACAGAGTTGTAACTTTCTTTTGTTTCCAGCCTTATCTAAAGACATATTTAGCTCTTTGATAGCCCAATATGTTTTATACTCAAGTTCCAATGGCAAGTGACAGGCTTTTCCAAAGACTACCTTATATGGGGACATACCAATTGGTGTTTTGAAAGCAGTTCTGTATGCCCATAAAGCATCATCTAGTTTAAAAGCCCAGTCTTTCCTGGTTGGTTTTACCACTTTTTCTAAAATGCTTTTGATTTCCCTGTTAGAGAGCTCAGCCAGTCCATTAGTCTGTGGATGGTATGCAGTAGCTATCATGTGCCTAACATTGTACTTTTCAAGAACTCCTTGCAACAATTTATTTACAAAATGGGTACCCTCATCACTAATGAGTGCTCTGGGGGTACCAAATCTTGTAAAAATGTGTTTTTGAAGAAATTTAATTACAGTTTTTGCATCACTGTTAGCACAAGCTATTGCCTCCACCCACTTTGAGACATAATCAATAGCCACTAGAATGTATTGGCAATTATTGGATGGTGGAAAAGGTCCCATAAAGTCAATTCCCCACACATCAAACAATTCCACTTCCAAGATTCCATTTAAAGGCATTTCATTTCTTTGAGAAATGGAACCAGTCCTTTGACATTCATTGTATATTTTGGAAACATTATGGGAATCTTGGAAGAGAGTTGGCCAATAGAAACCAGATTGCAAAACTTTACCTGATGTCCTTTGGCTCCCAAAATGACCTCCATATACTGAGGTGTGGCAATGGTGTAAGATTTCTGCTACATCATTTTCTGGAACACACCTTCTCAAGATTTGATCTGCACCAAGTCTAAACAGAAAAGGGTCATCCCAAAGATAAAACTTCGCATCATGGAAAAACTTTTTAAGCTTATGGCTAGTACAATCAGGAGGTTTGATGCCACATGATAAGTAGTTGGCAAAATCAGCATACCAAGGGATGCTGGATGAATGCTGTAGCATCAAGATTTTCTCATCTGGGAAGGTTTCAATGATATCTTGTTGGTCCCGAAGGCCTATACAAGTTTGTAGAAGGGGGAGGGGGGGGGGGGGGGGTTGAATACAAACACACAGATTTTACTTTTCTAAATTGTTTATTGATAAATCATTAACAATTTACAGCTTGTTGCGGAAACAAGATTAAGGATAAACCTAAATCTAAACAAGTTGGAACACTAAGGTTTCGTGCACTAAGAGAGATAAGGAAATTACTAATAATAACCTATCTTGAGATAAGAGATTGAACTTGTCCAGAGTTAGCAAGTTGCTTCAAAAGAAGTGGGTTCATCTCTTTATATACTGCATGCATTTAATGCAAGTCAGTATACACTTTACACATGTCATCAGCTGGTTGGTTGCATGTCATTGACCTTGGTTGACAACCTTAGTAGCCGCATGGATGAACAGTGTAGTATCAGAGTGGTTGTACGATTTCAGACAGTCGGAGGTTCTTTTCTGACATTTCGTACGGAGTCGTGCAAGGGGGGTTAAGACAAAAGTACTTTGTACGGAGGACTTCATGATCAGCTTTTCGTTGATTCAGCGATTATCATTTTCTATTCAGCGAATGATAAAGTTCAGCGATAGCTGAAGTCTTGTACTTGATACTTCACGTTGAGTGGACAAATCTGAGTCTTCGCTGATCCGCATCAGTTCATTAGGAGACTTGTCGCTGGTTCTTGAGCTTGATCTTCGACTTCAGCGTAGAACCTTTGTTGACGTGAAACTTGTCTTCAGGGATCATAAGTAAACAACTAACTTATCAGCGATCATCATAATGACTGAACAGACTCAGAGCATTAATGATGAACAGTGTTCGCTGAATGTTTAACTTAAAAGAGCGAGAGTTCCTATCAGCGGTACTGTAAGATCTTAGTACTTATCAGCGATAGTGAAACTCTGATACATATTGTTTACTTACAATTTTCACTAAGTATAAGAGAGGGTCATTATCAAATCACTGAGGGTTTGGATCAACAATCTCCCCATATTTGATTATGACATAGCAACAAAGAAAATTGCTATTTAATGAAAACATAAGGATAAAAAGAACTCATAAAATATTTGTCCCTTTTACTGTTTTCTGGGATCTTTTCAGTACTGATGGAGTAAAGTACATTCGCTGAAATCTTTCTTTAAAACTTTGAATCAGGTTACAAAGAGAAATGGAAAGATTACAAGTACAAGCGAAATAAATTACAAGTACAGAAGAATAACTGATACAATAGAGAAAAAGGGTGATCATATCAGCTTATAAAGGTTCTTCCTTGATGAGAAGTTCATCAAGGGTCTTTGATGTGGGGATCATCCAGTCAGGGACATCTTCTCCTTGATTCTTTTTCTTCAGAGCTGCTTCAAAAATCAAGGGCTTCAGGTGTCTAGCTTTGATGTTGCGTCTGACTTCACACCAGTATACGAGATCTCTGAGTTGTTCGATGGGAGCGATGTCTAGCTCAGAGATACGTTGAAAGTGATGATTTACATAGTAGTCTAAAAAGAATATACCATAGGGATCACTTACAACTGTGCCAGGAATGAATGTTTCTCCAGGTGGTAGAGAGGTGTCAAGCATTGAGAGATCGGCATCAGGGCCAACAATTTCAGCACGAGAGAAACCAATGCCCGTTTCATTCCGAATATGAGGACCTGAACAAGAGGCTTTCTTTTTCTTATCAGAGACTTTTCTTGGTTGAGGAAGAGTAGGAGGAATATCCACAACAGATGAAAGCAGGTCGATCTGTTTGTTCAAGATCTTCTCGACATGGCTTTTGAACTTTGAGCGCGATCCCTGAATGGCTAATTTTGTTTCTAACCATTTAGAGAGACCAAACTTTTCTAAGGTAGCAGCATAGAAAGTTTGCTTGGTTTCGTCATCTCTGTAGACGTCCACTTCAACAACAGGAACTTCAGCGTACAATCTTCCTCTGATGTTTGCCTTGACAATTTTGGATGGTCTAGATCGATAGGTCAGCATTTGTTTAGCCCATTCCAAAGTCGTATCAGAGACCTTAGTCTTTTCTCTAACGATCTCTTGAGCATCATCCCATAGCTGACGTTGAACATCAATGGGAACTCTTTTCAGCTTGGGGTCTTTTATTGATCGTTGAGTAAGCTTGATGGCGTATTCTATGTCTTTTTCTTCGGCTTCCTTTCTTTCAGCGAGTAGGCGTTCAGCTCTGAGGTGTTCCTGGTATTCAGCTTTGGAAATTCTGAACCTTGGAGGAACTGAAGGAAGTTGATCACGCCTCAGAATGATTCGCTGATCCTCGAATCGCTTTATTATTTCCTCTCTTCTTTTCTGATCCTCTTCACTTAGCTTTTGAGGAGCTAAGGAAGGTCTGCCTCTGTGCGAGAGTAGCTGTTCTTCTGGTTCATCAGTCTCAGAGATTAAATCTAAGACTGGGATTATTTCTTCAGCAGCAACTGGTATTATTGGTGAAGTCGCAGTTGTGGAGCCTTCAGCGATATCCTCAAACAGGGGAGAGGACTAGCTGAAACACAACGATCTTACAAGTAAGAACTTGGGTAGAATCAGATAGAGAGAATTGGTTCAAGTGTATAGGCTTGGGTAGTAGAACTGATAGTGTATGAAAGAGGAGGGATGAAGTGAGAGATGTTTAGTATACCTGATAAACCGGCTTTTCAAGCAAGATCATCAGATTGTCATCTTCAGCGACGCTTTTACCTTTGCCTTTCTCAGCTCCAGAGGCTGAGGGCTTTGTCTTTGTCCGCTCCCCTGAAGGTTCATTTATCGAGATTCCCTTAAGAGCTTTGATCCTCGGAGCAGGTTTGACGATAAAGAAGTCATCGTCATCTTCGTCATCATCATCATCATTCTTTGGAGAAGAAGATGGTTCATCATCAGGGATGTCGACGGCTTCATCATCTTCTGCTTCGGTTTCAGTTTTCTCAGCTTCTTCTTCGAGTTGCTCCCCCTCAGATACAGAGGCGAGCTTCTCGGTTTCCTCAGGGTTTTCATCTCCCTGGGGTCCAGCGGTGGTTTCTTCAGTATTCGTCTTCTCTCCACTGATATATTCATCATGGGAAAGGTCTTCAGCGCTCTTGGAGAGGTCTTCAGCGCTCTTCTCCCCCTCTTTTTCATGATGACTGGGGGAGGAATGGGTAGATTCAGCAGTGTTGGTAGGTTCTCTATCTTCTTGGCCAGAGAGACCTATACAAACTTCAATCTTTGCTATTCTGTCTTCAAGGCCAGAAATAGCAGGATTGATTTTCTTCAGCTCAGTGCGATCTTCCGCTGTGAAGTTGTCAGATGCAGGGACGGGGGCAAGAGCAGGATTAGGAGTATTCGCTTTGTGTAGCAGCTGCTCGATCATCGTTTTCATCGAACTAACGTCGGTCTTTACAGAGCCTAAGTCAGTCTTCACAGTAGACATACCCCCTCTAGATGTCCAACCGATGTCTTCAGCGATGTAACCTCGCTGGACATGGATGAAACTGAACTTTTGAGAGATGTGTAGTCTGTGTAGATGTCAGCGAGCACCTTGGCGAAGTCGCTGAGAGTTTTATCCACCTGCTTCATGTCATATGTGGAAGCCTTCTTCTCCACCACCGTTGTCAGCTTGTTCAGATTCTCTCCAGCGTTTGTTACAGCTTTAGAGTTATTAGTAAGAGTGGTGGTGAGATCTGTCAGCGTTGTCTCCACAGCTTTCAGAGAGGCGTTGATGTCTCCCAAATTAGGACCTGTAACATATAAAAACTTGTGAACATAGGAAAGCTCAGAAGTTTGGGGTTTAGTCACAGTGTTTATGGGTTGGTGTGTACCTGCAAGAGGATTGGTGAATTCATCAAAATCACGGGTTCCTGAGTAAAGTTCCATGTCATCTTCAAAAGTGCCCATGGATTGTCCTGCAGGTCCTGTCTTCATCATTCCTGGAGAATCAGCTTTAGGTTCCGTAGAAATGATGGCAGCTCCAGTGAGAGCTGGATTAGAGACCAAATGAGTGGAGGGAGGAGCGAATGATAAGAATGGGGGTTGGGTTCTGAGTTCAGCGTTGGATTCGCTGACAATCACTTCATCAGTCTTTTGAGAGACTGAAGGAGGTTGGGTAGGTTCCAAGTTTGTAACCTCAGCGTTTAGAGACGCTGAAGTTGGGATTAAAGGGATGGCTTGTTCAGGTGTGGCAGAGCGTACCACTGAACGTTCCTTCAGCTCTGCAGAAAGAGCTGAGGAGTCTTCAGCATGAAATTGCTGGGGTTGCTCCTTTGTTTTCTTGATCCTTTTAGAACCAAGTGGGGTAGATGAATGTTTCCTTTTCTTAGAAGGAGAGGATTTTGTGGCCAGGGTATCAGCGATGGGTATTGTCGCTGAAGGAGCCACAGAATGAGAAGAAGAAGGGTTGAGAAGAGACAAGAGTGTAGAAAGACGTACTTCATTCACCATCGGTTTGAAGTCGAGTATCTTTGGGCCGACCTGAGAGAGTTTCAGGTCACCTTCAGTTGGGTAGCTCTCCTTCAGGCCATATTGGAAGATGGCGCTGATGAATCGGGGGTAAGGAACCCATGGAGGTCTGTCAGCGACGGTGTCCACCCTTAGAACTAGGTCATCATAGATAATCGATGCCCAGTCTATGTTGAGACCTTTCAGCAGTGCATACCCCATTGCTTGCTGAGGTTTAGCGGCTTGGTCAGAGGAGCCGCTCTTTGCAGTCATACAGCTGATAAGATGAGCGAAGATGAAGTTCATCTCGCTGGGCATTTTCGTTTTCTTGATAATCGTCAGCTTCTTCTCGGCCTTCATGTCTCTGCCGATTTCCCATACATAGCCCATTGCATCGAAAAATGCAATGATGGCTTCCCTGTCTGAGTTTTTCTTGGGGTCAGGGAGGGGAACGAATGATTTTTCCTTGGTAGCGATGGGAAGGCTGAGAGCTTTGCGAATAATGGCAGGGGTGATCTTCATCGTGCCATATTCGATGTCGCAGAGGATGCAATCGATTGTTTTGGAGGGGTCTTTGGCTGAAGGTAGTTGAGAGTGTCTGGCTGAGTACCAGAATTGTGAGAGCAAGAGCTGATGAGCAGGAGGTGTTATGGTCAGGGCTGTTGAGATGCAGCAATTTTTTAGGAAATTCACAGCATCATCTAGATGTGTGACTTGCTTTTGAGGAGGAAACTCGAAAAGCGCATAGAGGCTGTTCACCTTAGTCCAATCCAGTTTGTCAAGGGCAAACTTGACTTGAGGAGCCTTGAGGATGTCCACTTCCTCAGAATCAGCGGAGATGTTCTCAGCGGTAGCAGAAATGTCAGATGAAGCCATTTCTCTGTATTATCAGTTCAACCAAAGATGTTAACAAATAAGAATAATCTTAATGTGGAAGGAATTTCCATTAAGATGGTTCAAATTATCCATTTCATTCAGACACAAATGTCTTAATGAAGATTAGGGTTTTTCTTGATTTTAAGAAATGAAATATAAAACCCATTTATTCTTGTTATCCAGTTTTCTATGAAGAAATAGATTCTGGAAAAACGAATGAAGAACAAGTTTAAGATTTTCGCATTTAAACTTGAAGAACAACCATGAAATGGTTGTGTTCATAAAATCATGAAAGAAAATGATTTCATTTTAAGAAGTTCTTTTGTTTGATCTTGTTAAAACAAAGAGTAGATAAGAAACAAGTTATTTGCATTCGGTAAATAATAAGAACATATTAACCTTGATGTTTGATGAAGAAGATGATGAACAGTTCTTGAAGTTTTTGAAAGCACAAATGCAACAGTGAATTCTTTCTTGCGGAGGAAGATTGAGTTCGCGTAAAAGAAAAATATAAACAAAGAATTTGTTTATATAGAGATTTTTAGAAAGAGAAAATCTTGAGCGGGAAAAGATTTTCATCATGACACGGACACGTGTTTGCATTTGATTGGAAGTTTGAACGAGATGTGCAAACGTGTGTCAGGAAGAGAAAACGTGCCGGGGTTTTATCCGTTGCAATGACGTCACAACTGTCCTTTCATATTCTTGGTTGTCTCTGAGGTTTTGAAAAACTCAGGGATACTTTTGAAAACATGAAGCACTGAATGAAAATATTCAGCGATGGTTTTAAGAAATTTCAAAATATCGCTGTTAAGGAAGAGATATTCAGCGATGCATTTTGTTTTGAAATCTTGCATTTTCATGCGATTGTCAGAGAGAGAAAACATACCTTGATATCAGTTTAACCAAGTTTTATTCAAAGAGAAGATGATTGAATAGGTTATACGAGTTGATTTTATCCTATCGCTGATTAATGTGAACCGCTGAAGATTTTATCCTTCAAAGTTCAGCATTCCAAGCTCGCTGATGAGAAAGTTGAATCTTGTCTCATCAAGAGGTTTGGTAAATAAGTCAGCTAACTGATAAACAGTTGGGATAAAATGAAGTTCTATATCACCAATCATCACATGATCTCTGATAAAATGATATCTGATTTCTATATGTTTGGTCTTTGAATGTAGTACTGGATTGTTTGCTATAGCGATGGCACTTGTGCTGTCGCAATAGATTGGAATTTTGGAGAGCTGAAGATCATAGTCTAGTAGCTTATTTCTCATCCACAAGACTTGAGAACAACAGCTTCCAGCAGCTACATATTCAGCTTCAGCTGTGGAAGTGGACACTGAATTTTGCTTTTTACTTGTCCAACTTACCAGCTTTCCACCCAGGAGCTGACATCCTCCTGTGGTGCTTTTCCTATCCATTTTGCAACCTGCAAAATCACTATCTGAATAGGTGGTTAGATCGAATCCTGAATCTTTGGGATACCAAAGACCTAGGTTCGCTGTAACCTTAAGATATCGAAAGATTCGCTTTACATCTTTCATATGAGATATCTTAGGTTCAGCTTGATATCGTGCACACAAGCATGTTGCAAACATAATATCGGGTCGGCTAGCTGTAAGATACAATAGTGAGCCGATCATCCCACGGTACAGCTGACACGGGGTTTTCACACCCCGCGAATCTTACCGCAAGTGTACGGGTCGAAGTCAAGTAATAGTACTTGAGAAAGTACGAGTATCGAATCACGGGGAACTAGGAACTAAGTATCACAATTGCTATAGGCTCTATTAACTGGACTGTCGAAAATTGAGAGGTTGTTATTAAACTACTTAATTGCAATAAATAAAATCAAATCAGACACAAGACAAAACAGAACAGCTTTGAAAACTTTGGTAGAGAGAAAAGTTGAGGGTTGGAAATACAATGGTCCTCACATGCAAACGTCTGACTCAATTCAAATACCAGTTATTCCTATCAATGAATGCCCACTCTTTATCTAATCGTTGTTCTCTCTCGAGTTACACCGATTTTATTTGTAAAGCATGGTTCCTTTTTCAAACAACCGTGATTTCTATTTTGAAGACCTAAGTTTTATCTTGCGATCTCAACATATCGGGTTCAAAACGCATTAAGCTTAAGATGTAAACGGGACTAAGATTTACTCGGTATATCTCTATCCTTTCTTACCTTACACATGCAATTCCTAATTCTATTTCTCAATTACTTCTCTCGAACATTAATTGAAGACAATAAAACAATTGTAAGGTAGCTAATCTCACAAAAGCATTAAACACCGAATTGCAATCATTCATTAAAAGGAAAACTGATAAAGGTTTCAAGTCATCTGTTTACAAGTTTAAACCACATTCATTCCAACCCCCAACATGAACCGGTTAGTTCATGTCGGTGGTGGATTCAAACATAAGAGAAAAGGATGCAAAAGTGTATGTAAACATGATTAATATCGAAAGATGTAATCGTGATAAAAGTGATGACAACTCCCCCTTCTCGTGTTCGTCTCTACGTTCCGTGATGAATGTATCCGTGATCGGCTCTCTAACGTGGCTTCGAGGACTCCGAAAAATCGCCCAAAATCGCCCCTGAACTGCTCCCGATCGTCTGCCGTCTGAATGATATCGAATAATGACCTAAACCCCGGATAAAATAGCTGAAAATCGCGAAACAGACACTTACGCGACCTGCCACGCGACTTGCAAGTCGCGTGGTAAGTCGCGCGTGTTGTATTTGCTGCGCGAGTCGTTTTCTGGTTCGCGGGTTGGGTCCTGGTTCGGTCGCGGGTCTTGGGCTTGGCCTTTGGGCTCCCGTTAGGCTTCGTTTTGACTCGTTTTGGGCTCTTTTTAGCTTCTTTCTCGAGAAATGTCGCCTTTTAGCTAACCTGCATAATTCACTAGATAAACCGTAAAATACACGCCTTTTTACTTGAATCCAAGCCAATCTCGTTGGTTTGAGAACTGAAAATAACGCCAAAAAGTGGCGTTATCAACAACCCAAACCGAGCGTTGCTTGTCCCCAAGCAAATTAGCGATAAAATAGAATAAAAGCACACAGTGAATTTAGTAATGACTGCACAATTCCCAATCGGTACCAAGCGATGCATCGGTGATTTCCCATACCCGTGAATGTCTATCTCACTCTCGCCTTATTCTTATTTCGTTTGATCTATGACCTTCCATTGGGGGTTGAACTCTTGACTGTTCCGATTACATTAGGGTTAGACTAAGTCCAAACATACTAGGGAAAACATTTCGCCTTGACCCTACCGTACAGGATACTCTCTTTGCACTCGAACCTAAGTTATCGCACATGTTGTCATGTTTAAGGAGGTTATGTACAATAATACTCAAATTTCATGACAACTCTAAAGAAAGACGCACAAATGTCCAAAAGTTTGATCTCAGAAGGAATTCAAATAGCAAGACAGGGAATATCAGTAAAGGTAGTCGTAAACCGTAATCACATCTTTCAAAAGATCATCCAGGTCTTTACAAGGTTGTAATGGGGCTGGGGCTATGGGTGAGAAATGAAAGGTAAATTGGTTCAAAGATCCTTGGCGTGTCAATCATTGGCAGTTCCGAACTTTCTACTTCAGCCTCTATCATTTGGCCCTCTTTGTCACTATTGGAGTCGCTTTGACTCTCTTATTTAGATGCTGCTAATACTAGCTAACTGTATATATATATATATATATTTTTCAAGTTGGGACTTCATTGGCCCTCTTTTCTACTTCTCGGGTTACATTGACCCATTTTATTCTCATGACTGGCCGGAATTCTTTCTTTTCTGCTCTATCTCTAGTAGTTCATTACTGCTTCTGATTGACACACTTTCGGATAAGGGTTGGCTAAGGCTTTTGGCTCAAGGTATAATGGTGGGTTTAGAAAGAATTAAGGTGCGTGTTTGGATGCAAAGGGGGTTATGGGTACACACAAAAGGGTAAAAGGTAACGCTAGCTAAAAATGGTTTAACAAAAACTAGATGCCTGGAATCATATCTGAAGGTCCACATGATATAGTCTACTTTACCCTTATCTAATATCCCGATGTTTGTCTTTGCTACTCAATACAATAATGTAGCGAGATCATTCTACATTCACGACAAGGAATTCGAAAAGTGTATAAGAATTAAGTGTATGAATCCCTCGAAATGAAGAACGTCTTTTAGGCTCAAAATCTCACTATCGGGTGGTCTCCACTAATGTCCCTAGTTATGCCCTTTCCCGGTCCTTCCCTAACGGTCACGTCACTATCGTAAGATTCTTCCCACAATGGTCGGTCTCAATCATTCAAAACAAAAAAATTTAGCTATGTGATCTAGATACTCAGAAGTGTAGGAAATCTACGTGCATGAGCTTGGGCCCGATTGGGCAACCCCAAACCTTACCCACACATTGTCCCCGATGTGCAAGCAAAGTCGTAGATGATGCGACTCAATCATTGTGCAGTTATTACAGTTATAAAAAGGACGGGCAAGGCATTACATAGCAAGCAAAAAGAAATCCCAATTGTCTAAGATGGGCACCCCAAACCTAGGCCGTGGCCTAGGTTTGCCAATAAAAGCCAACCCCAAACCTCGGTGAAACCGAGGTTTGCACAGGGTTTAAAGAATTGAGTGTGTAGATGTGAAAAAGATAAGGCATCCCAAACCTAAGTGAAACTTAGGTTTGTTGCATCTCGTTAAACTACTCAAAATTGATCATCATACAACACTCATTAATAAGCAAGGTTTAGAACGTACCTGTTTTGCCCGGACGGAGGGAATTCTTGAAAGGTTGAACACTTAGAGGGGACGGAGAGATTATGCAAAAAAAAGGGAGAGACATAAAACAAGAAAAGGTAACACACAAAGCAAGAAAAGAAATAAAAACTGCACGAAAAACGAACAGGGGACACCCGCGGTTTAGCCCGCGACTTGCAAGTTGCGTGGAAAACCGCGTAACCTACTGTTTCAGAAAACAAACAGAGGGTCCCGCGGCTTGATGCGCGGTATGCAAACCGCGTGGCAAGTCGCGTATGTCCCTGTTCCAGCTATTTTTGATTTTTCAATTTTTCGATTTTTTTTTTGGTTTTTTCGGAAATAAAAACACACTTAACTAACAAAAATTAAAAGAAAGCAAACCTTGGTGGGTTGCCTCCCACCCAGCGCCGTATTTAAAGTCGTGGCACGACTGTGTGGTTTCAACTTGGCTCAGTATCCGCGGAATTATACTATCCACACTTACGGTTCTTCGCGGACTTCTCTACTCCTTCCTCTCTTTCACCACTTCCTCTTTCAAACATCTTGAACCTTACGTTCTCACCGCCGACTCTGAACGTGATCTCACCCTCTTCCATGTCAATCAGTGCTCGGCTCGTGGCTAGGAATGATCGTCCCAAAATCAACGGGACCTCTTCATCTTCGTCTATATCGATCACCACGAAGTCGACTGGAAAGTAAAACTTACCGACCTTGATGAGTACGTCTTCAACGACTCCGTATGGGTATCTTATTGACCGATCAGCAAGCTTGAGTGTCATGAACGTTGGACTCACCTCGCCCAATCCAAGTTTCCTGAAAATAGAAAGGGGCATCAAATTAATACTAGCCCCTAAATCACACAAAACTTTATTGAAAGAAAACTTCCCGATTTGGATAGGGATAGAAAAACTCCCTGGATCATTGAGCTTCTGGGGAAGCTTATTCTGGAAGATTGCGCTACACTCTTCAGTGAGTGCAACGGTGGATTGGTGATCAATTGCCCTCTTTTTGGAAAGGATATCTTTCATGAATTTCATGTAAGAGGGCATTTGGGTGAGAGCATCTGCAAAAGGAATATTGATCGTTAGCTTTTTAAACACATCTATAAATTTTGAAAAATTGACCTCATCCTTATTTGCTTTCAGCCTGCTCGGGTAAGGTACTCTTGGTGCTTCCGGCTTGACCGGTGGTGTCACTTCTTTCTTCTTCGGTTCACTTTTCTCGCTTTCTTCCGCTTTAACTTCCTTTACCTTCTCGACCTCTTTTTCCTTAGGCTCGACTTCCCTTGCTGGCTCCCCATTCAGTTCTTTGCCATTTCTCAGATAGATGGCATTGCAATGTTCCCGATTAGTCTTTTCGGGTTGACTCGGGAACGTGTCGGAAGGTCGGTTTTGTAGGGCCTCGGAGATCTGCCCTACTTGCCTTTCGAGGATCTTGATTGCAGTCGTATTCTGATCAGTTGCGGTTTTCACCGTGTTCACAGTGCTTGCTAGCTCTCCAACCGTGCTGTCCATTTTCGACATGAACTTCATCATCATCTCCTCCAGCCCCGGTTTCTTCTCTCCGGTTGGTCCTTCGTTTCTTTGATTAAAACCTGGAGGGCGATAAGCATTATTAGCATTAGAAGAATTTGAAGAGTTAGAAAAATTACATGGCTGTTGACCGGGTTGACTCCACGAGAAATTTGGGTGCTTTTTCCACCCTTCGTTATACGTGTTGGAGAACGGGTCGTTCCTCGGCTGATGATTCCGGTTTTGCATATACTGAATTTGCTCGGGTGCTTCCGGAATACCTCTATTCATCTGATTTGTGATAAAGGCCAATTGAGCCTTCAGTTCATTTAGCTCATTACTTTCTTGGACACTTGCAACTCGTCTCACCGCTGATCTCGGAGTAGAGAAGCTATGTTCGGCCAAGTTCTCAATCAGCTCGCACGCTTCCTCATACGACTTGTCCATTAGTGCTCCACCCGCGGCAGCAGTGATATCATTTTTGAATTGTGGGTGGAGCCCACTAAAGAAGGTCTGGATGATGACCCAGCCTTGTAGCCCATGATGAGGACACTTCTTGATCATGTCCTTGTAACGTTCCCACGCCTCATATAGCGTTTCTTGATCCCATTGAGAAAAATGGGTGATCTCCGCCATTAGTTGGGCGGTTCTGCGCGGTGGGAAAAACTTTTGGAGGAAGGCTGCTTTCAACTGTGCCCAAGTAGTGATCTGATCTGACGGTAAGCCTTCTATCCATATTTCAGCTCGACCTTTTAATGAAAAACTGCACAGCCTCAGTTTGATTGCGTTCTCCTCCATTCCGTTGATCTTGAAGGTGCTACAAATGCGCTCGAAAGCCCGGAGGTGAGCGTGAGGATCTTCGGTCGGTGCTCCTCCATATTGATTTTGCTGCACCATTACGATGGTGCTCGGCTTTATCTCGAAATAGTTAGCCGCAGTGGTAGGTGGTTGAATGCCTATCCGTGCGGCCGCCACATTAGGATCGGCAAATGACCGTATCGGAACTCTTTCCGGAGGTGGTGGTGGATTGTTGCGGCGAGGTGGAGGATCATTGCGCGGAGGTGGTCTCTCGTCGTCGGACATCTCGAATTTCAGATTCCTTTTGGCTTTCGCTTCCTTACGCAGCCGACGAGCGGTTCTTTCGATCTCCGGATCAAATTGTTCGATCTCTTTTCCTCGGGTCGTCCTTGGCATAAACCAAGTGGTACCAGAAAAGAAGAAAGTAAAGTCAATAATCCAAAAACTGAAAGTGATGGGAAAATAACAAGAAAAGAAAATGCCCAATCTAATAGCGCGTATAGATGGTAGTGCTATTAGTTACAACTAGTTCCCCGGCAACGGCGCCAAAAACTTGACACGTGGTTTTCACACCCCGCGAATCTTACCGCAAGTGTACGGGTCGAAGTCAAGTAATAGTACTTGAGAAAGTACGAGTATCGAATCACGGGGAACTAGGAACTAAGTATCACAATTGCTATAGGCTCTATTAACTGGACTGTCGAAAATTGAGAGGTTGTTATTAAACTACTTAATTGCAATAAATAAAATCAAATCAGACACAAGACAAAACAGAACAGCTTTGAAAACTTTGGTAGAGAGAAAAGTTGAGGGTTGGAAATCCAATGGTCCTCACATGCAAACGTCTGACTCAATTCAAATACCAGTTATTCCTATCAATGAATGCCCACTCTTTATCTAATCGTTGTTCTCTCTCGAGTTACACCGATTTTATTTGTAAAGCATGGTTCCTTTTTCAAACAACCGTGATTTCTATTTTGAAGACCTAAGTTTCATCTTTCGATCTCAACATATAGGGTTCAAAATGCATTAAGCTTAAGATGTAAACGGGACTAAGATTTACTCGGTATATCTCTATCCTTTCTTACCTTACACATGCAATTCCTAATTATATTTCTCAATTACTTCTCTCGAACATTAATTGAAGACAATAAAACAATTGTAAGGTAGCTAATCCCACAAAAGCATTAAACACCGAATTGCAATCATTCATTAAAAGGAAAACTGATAAAGGTTTCAAGTCATCTGTTTACAAGTTTAAACCACATTCATTCCAACCCCCAACATGAACCGGTTAGTTCATGTCGGTGGTGGATTCAAACATAAGAGAAAAGGATGCAAAAGTGTATGTAAACATGATTAATATCGAAAGATGTAATCGTGATAAAAGTGATGACAACTCCCCCTTCTCGTGTTCGTCTCTACGTTTCGTGATGAATGTATCCGTGATCGGCTCTCTAACGTGGCTTCGAGGACTCTGAAAAATCGCCCAAAATCGCCCCTGAACTGCTCCCGATCGTCTGCCGTCTGAATGATATCGAATAATGACCTAAACCCCAGATAAAATAGCTGAAAATCGCGAAACAGACACTTACGCGACCTGCCACGCGACTTGCAAGTCGCGTGGTAAGTCGCGCGTGTTGTATTTGCTGCGCGGGTCGTTTTCTGGTTCGCGGGTTGGGTCCTGGTTCGGTCGCGGGTCTTGGGCTTGGCCTTTGGGCTCCCGTTAGGCTTCGTTTTGACTCGTTTTGGGCTCTTTTTAGCTTCTTTCTCGATAAATGCCGCCTTTTAGCTAACCTGCATAATTCACTAGATAAACCGTAAAATACACGCCTTTTTACTTGAATCCAAGCCAATCTCGTTGGTTTGAGAACTGAAAATAACGCCAAAAAGTGGCGTTATCAACTGCGTGACATTGACAGGAACACCCTTAGTGTCCTTATCAAGTGTCAGCGGTGGTGCCATAGGGGTTTTCATAGCTGAACTTTCAGTTAAGTCGAATTTCTTCAGCATATCTTTAACATACTTTCCCTGATTAATAAAAGTTCCTTTTTCAGTTTGCTTAATCTAAAGACCAAGGAAATATGTTAGTTCACCCATCATGCTCATTTTATACTCATCTTTCATTCTATCAGCGAAACGAGTACAAAGCTCAGGATTAGTAGAACCAAATATAATGTCATCAACATATATTTGAACTAGAATGATATGACCTTTCACTTTTCTAAAAAATAGAGTTTTGTCAATCTTACCTCGCTCAAATTTTTCAATATGGAGATAAGTGGAAAGAGTGTCATACCATGCACGTGGAGCTTGCTTCAAGCCATAAAGTGCCTTATCCAGTTTATAAACATAACCTGGACGCTTAGAATCTGAGAATCCTGGAGGTTGTTCCACATACACTTCTTCATTCAGCTTTCCATTCAGAAACGCTGACTTAACATCCATCTGATGTACTTTAAAGTTTTAGCATATGCTAAGAATAGACGAATAGATTCAAGTCTTGCTACTGGAGCAAATGTTTCGTCATAATCTATACCTTCCTCTTGTCTGTATCCCTGAGCAACAAGTCGAGCTTTGTTGCGGGTTACAGTACCATGTTCGTCCAACTTGTTTCGATAGGCCCATTTAGTGCCTATTACTGTTTTATCAGTTGGTCTCTGAACAAGTTTCCAAACTTTGTTTCTTTCGAATTCAGTCAGCTCTTCTTGCATGGCGCTGACCTAGTTTGGATCTTTGAGGGCATCATCTACTTTCTTTGGTTCAGTTAGTGAAATAAAATTTACAAATAAACAAATATTACCTGCACTTCGTCGAGTCTGAATCCCAGCGTTTGGATCACCAAGAATTTGATCAATTGGGTGATTTATAGTCCATCGCTGAGCCGGAGCGTGAGACGCTGACTCAATTTGAACTGGAGGAGCTGAAGATGAAGTTTCAGCGACGTCGGGAGTATCAGCAAGAGAGGAATGGATGCAGTTGTCTTTATATTCACTGATTGCTGAGAAGTAGATGGAATGTCTGAGACATTTGGTTCAGCGTTAGGTATAGTGTTTATAGGAACAACTGAGACCCAAGAAGTTTCAGCTTCACTGTTCTGCATATTTGGAATGATAGGAGGACTATCATCTTCTACTGGATGAGCATGAGTAGTGGGAATATCTTCTGAATCACCAAGATGAGAAAACATCCATTGATTCAGTTCTTCAGTATCAGCGGACGGTTTAGAGTTCGCTGAACGGGATTCGTCAAACGTGACGTGAATAGTTTCTTCTACAGTTTGTCTTCTACGATTGAAGACTCTGAAGGCTTTGGAAACTGAGGAGTATCCAAGAAAGATTCCATCATCAGCCTTAGGATCAAACTTTCCAAGAGCATCTCTATTGTTCAGTATAAAACACTGACATCCAAAGATGTGAAGAAAGCTGATTGAAGGCTTTCTCCCATGAAAGAGTTCATAGGCTGTCTTTTTGAATCTTTTGACTATCAGCGACCTGTTTTGCGTAAAACAAGCAGTGTTGACAGCTTCTGCCCAAAACTGAGTAGGCAGGTGAGAATCGCTGAGCATTGAACGTGCAGCTTCAATAATTGTTCTATTTCTTCTTTCAGCGACTCCATTTTGTTGCGGTGTTCTCACTGAAGAAAAGTTGTGAGAAATACCCTTACTCTCAAGGAAGGAATCAAGAGAACTGTTTTTGAATTCAGTCCCATGATCACTCCTTATTGAGCGAACGGTCAGATTGTTTAGGGTTTCCATCTTCCGAACAAAGGTGATGAGTTCTTCAGGGGTGTCACTCTTAGAACGGAGAAACATTACCCAAATGAAGCGAGAGAATTCATCAACTATGACCAGCGTATATTTCTTTCCAGCGATGGATTGTTTGTTAACAGGGCCAAACAAATCCATATGGAGTAGTTGTAGAGGAGATGACACTGAAGAAACTTGCTTTGATTTAAAGCTTGCTTTGGTCTGCTTCCCTTTTTCACACGCTGAACATAAAGACTCTTTGGCGTATGAATGCTGAGGTAGACCAGTGACTAACTCTTTTGATGAAAGAGTGTTCTGTGTCTTGAAATTTAGATGAGATAGCCTCTTATGCCATAGCCAGTTGACATCAGATGAGGCCTTTGAGAAGAAACATGAGTTCTCAGTGGTTGTTGAGTCCATGTTTATTACATAAATATTTTCCAAACGATAACCGCTGAGAGCTATCTTCTCCTTTTTGTCAGCGACAAAGCAGGATTCCTTAGTAAAGATTACTTTGTTTTCCATGTCGCAAAGCTGACTGATGCTTAGAAGATTATGCTTCAGCCCTTCAACATATGCGACTCTTCTGAAGGAGGTTGTACCATTTGAAAGTACACCATACCCTCGGGTATGTCCTTTTCCATTTCCACCGAAAGTCACAGAGGGACCCTTCTCTTCCTTGTATTCAGCGAGCAGGCTTTTCTTTCCAGTCATGTGTCTAGAGCATCCGCTATCGAGATACCAGATACCCTTCTTAACCTGCAATACAAAAGAATATTAGTTTTTCTTGGGTACCCACTTGACCATGTATAGACGTTTGTCAGTGGAAGTAGTTGGAATGGAAGATTCAGCAGTCTTCGCAGCATTTGAAGATTCAGTTTTGTCTTTCTTCACTTTGGTTAATTTCTTAACTTCAGTGGTAGGATTCACCTTGACCTGATTTGCACTAGGATTGGTCTTCTTTGCCTTGGGGGCAATCTTCACCTTAGCTATCTTTTCAGCTTTGGTGGATGTGGGGCACTTACTAGCAATATGATCGGTAAGTCCACAGTGATAACATTTCCTGTAACTAAAAGTAGTTCTAGGACCATTTGAATGCTGAGCTTTTAATTTCGAATTAGAAGTGCCAATACCAAGTAAACTATTGGCTTTAGAAATGGGACGAACATTCAGTTCTTCATATTTCTTACTAAGGACATCCAATCTGAGTCTAGGAGTAGATCGCTGAATAGATCTAGAGATCTGCTTCCTTGATCCAGAGGGATGAGCCACTGAAGCTTTAGAAGCATTCAGCTTTGGTACTAAGGTACCCTTCTGAGGATTCTGGTAAATAACAATTCCTTTACCTTTGTCTTTAGAGACAGAGGTAGGTTTTGAATAAACCCTTTTCTCCCTGCCTTTTGAGGAGGTAGGAGTTTCCTCAGGGATTGGTGTAACGGACGAGGAGCACTGAGAAGATGAAGTATCAGCGACTGAGGATACGAACGTTCCAAATTTAAGCATTGAACGCTCAGTGGTTGGTTTTGGAGTATCATATTTGTAACCCAAACCACGTTTATCACTCAGGGGAATCTGAGACTTTATTATCTCAGTGATCTTTGTTGAAGAATTACACCATCCTTCAACAGTAGCTTTTTCAGCTTTTAATGCAGCGATAGCTTCTGCTCGTTCGATTTTGACTAGGTGATTTAAATATACTTGATCTTTAAAGTCTTCTTCAATTTTAGAAAGCTTTTCTATTTGAAGGTGGCAGTTTTTAAGCTTTTCAGCGAGATCAAGATTTTGGTTTTCAACCACAGTTTTGCCGTTCATGGCTTCGTATAAACTTCTAGTCAAGAGATCGATCTTACGGAGACTATCAGCTTCATCAATATTTGCAATATTGGTAAAGAAAGAAGTGATACCTGAATAGCAGATGTTGAAGTGGAGGGAATGTCTGAGCTTTCTTCCTCTTCTTCAATCTTGGCTATGAGACATAGATTTGCTTCATCATCTTCAGAGTCAGATGATGATGCTTCTTCATCAGAAGCAGCCCAATCATAGTCAGCCATCAGGCCTTTAGTCTTCTTCTTAAAGCTTTTCAGCTTTGCATATTTTTCTTTCAGCTTTGAATATTTGTCATCTTTATTCCTTGGAACAAAGGATTTCTTTGTAAAAGCTGAGGGTCTAGAAACTTTCTTAGACCTGCACTCGTTAGCGAAATGTCCTGTCTTTTCGCAGTTAAAACAAGTAGCAGTAGCCTTATCAACAAAAGCTGATGATCTAGGCTTGTCAGTTATGGAAAGAGGTTTGTTCTTTCTAAACATTTTCTTTTTGGCAAATCTCCTGAACTTTTTAGTTAGGAGAGCCAAAGATTCATCATCATCTGAAGAATCAGAATTTGATGACCTTTCAGAGTTACTTTCTAACTCAGTGATAGTGACCGAGGGTCGCTGAGTAGAAGGCTCCTCTGAGATTAATGCAACAGGGATGCTTTTGGAATCTTTTACAAGATTCTTCTTAAGATGGCTCGATTGCTCATGATTCAGCAACGTGCCATATAAGGTTGAAAGGGTCATTGATTTTAGATCCTTTGACAGCTTGAGACACATAGCATAATTGTCCCAGCTTTCAGGTAAACATTCTAGAAACTTTGTCAGTACTTCAAAGTTAGAATATTCCTTACCAACAGTTTTCAGATCTATAATTAAACAATTAAAACGTTGGTGAACTTCAGAGAGAGATTCATTCTTACCAGAAATGAAGCTTTCGTATTGTCTTACCAGGTTGATCTTTCTTGAGTCCTGGACTTCAGACGTTCCTTCATACTGAACACATATTGTGTCCCACATGGATTTTGATGTTTTCAGATTCATGACGGAATGGTAGACTTCGTCAGGAAGAGCCATGGATAGTATGGATCTGGCTTTTGTATCTATAGCCACTTTCTTCTTATCTTCGTCAGTCCATTGAAAGATTTCCTTAGGTACCAGCCTTTCTGGAATAGCAGGTCTATTCTCAGCGGCTGGAACAGCAGCATCAATTCTTACAGGGATGAATGGACCATTTTCGAGATAGTAAGGCATAGTAGGGTCTACACCTTCTAAGAAGAGTGTCATCCTATTTTTCCATAAGTTGAAGTTATCTTTCAAAAATCTAGGGGGTTTAGCAAGAGAACCATTGTCTATAGAATTTGTGTTTGTGTTGGTGGCCATTTTCAGATAATAGCAAGGAAGAGAAATATCTTAGATTAGATCTTATTTATGAGATTAAACAAATCCGCTCTGATACCACTTGTTGGTCCCGAAGGCCTATACAAGTTTGTAGAAGGGGGGGGGTTGAATACAAACACACAGATTTTACTTTTCTAAATTGTTTATTGATAAATCATTAACAATTTACAGCTTGTTGCGGAAACAAGATTAAGGATAAACCTAAATCTAAACAAGTTGGAACACTAAGGTTTCTTGCACTAAGAGAGATAAGGAAATTACTAATAATAACCTATCTTGAGATAAGAGATTGAACTTGTCCAGAGTTAGCAAGTTGCTTCAAAAGAAGTGGGTTCATCTCTTTATATACTGCATGCATTTAATGCAAGTCAATATACACTTTACACGTGTCATCGGCTGGTTGGTTGCATGTCATTGACCTTGGTTGACAACCTTAGTAGCCGCATGGATGAACAGTGTAGTATCAGAGTGGTTGTACGATTTCAGACAGTCGGAGGTTCTTTTCTGACATTTCGTACGGAGTCGTGCAAGGGGGGTTAAGACAAAAGTACTTTGTACGGAGGACTTCATGATCAGCTTTTTGTTGATTCAGCGATTATCATTTTCTATTCAGCGAATGATAAAGTTCAGCGATAGCTGAAGTCTTGTACTTGATACTTCACGTTGAGTGGACAAATCTGAGTCTTCGCTGATCCGCATCAGTTCATTAGGAGACTTGTCGCTGGTTCTTGAGCTTGATCTTCGACTTCAGCGTAGAACCTTTGTTGACGTGAAACTTGTCTTCAGGGATCATAAGTAAACAACTAACTTATCAGCGATCATCATAATGACTGAACAGACTCAGAGCATTAATGATGAACAGTGTTCGCTGAATGTTTAACTTAAAAGAGCGAGAGTTCCTATCAGCGGTACTGTAAGATCTTAGTACTTATCAGCGATAGTGAAACTCTGATACATATTGTTTACTTACAATTTTCACTAAGTATAAGAGAGGGTCATTATCAAATCACTGAGGGTTTGGATCAACATATCTCCTTCCTCTTTCTTTTCCACTAGGTTCTCTAACCTAGACAAATGGTCTGCTACTTGGTTGTTTACCCCTTTTCTGTCCACAATCTCTAGGTCAAACTCTTGTAACAACAGAACCCATCTAATTAACCTAGGTTTGGCATCCTTTTTAGAGATTAAGTATTTAATGGCAGCATGATCTGTATGCACAATGACTTTTGTTCCCACTAAATATGATCTAAATCTCTCAAAAGCAAAAAACTACAGCCAAGAGTTCTTTTTCTGTTGTTGTGTAGTTGATTTGTGCTTCATTCAAAGTCTTACTTGCATAATAAATTGAATGAAACACTTTTTCCTTTCTTTGACCTAAGACAGCTCCTACAGCCCAATCACTTGTATCACACATGATTTCAAAAGGTTTTTCCCAATCTGGGGCCACAACCACTGAAGCAGTTATCAAAGCTTTCTTTAAAGTAATGAATGCATTTCTACATTCATCATTGAAATCAAATTTGTGGTCATTTTGTAAAAGTAAACACAAAGGTTTTGAGATTTTTGAAAAGTCTTTGATAAACCTTCTGTAAAATCCAGCATGACCAAGAAAGCTTCTAATTCCTTTTACAGTGGTTGGTTCAAGTAGTTTTTCAATAACTTCCAATTTGGCTTTGTCTACCTCATCCCCCCTTTTTGAAATCAAGTGTCCAAGAACTAATCCTTCTTTGACCATGAAATGACACTTTTCCCAGTTTAGGACTAAATCCGTTTTTTCACACCTTTCAAGACACTTTTTCAAATTTTCCAAACAATTATCAAAAGATGAGCCATATACAGAAAAATCATCCATAAATATTTCAATGGAATCTTCAAGCATATAAGAAAATATGGACATCATACATCTTTGATACATCGATAGACGTGTCCCACATGGCTTTAAAACTCTTCAGGTTCATGATGGAGTGATAGACTTCATAAGGAAGAGCCATAGAGATGATAGATCTGGCCTTAGTGTCAATGGCCGCCGTCTTCTTGTCTTCATCATTCCATGTACTAACTTCCCTTGGAATGATTCTTTCAGGGATAGCAGCTCTAGTAGCAGTGCCTGGAACAGCAGTGTCTATCATGAAAGGGACATATGGTCCATTTTCAATGTAGTAAGGTATAGTAGGATCTACACCTTCTAAGATGAGCATCATCCTATTTTTCCATAGATTGAAGTTATCTTTGGAAAATCTAGGGGGTTTAGCAAGAGATCTATTATCGATATAGTTTGTGTTTGTGGAGTTTGCCATATTGAGAAAATAGCAAGGAAGAGAAAAGAATATAGTATAAGCAAGATCTTGTTTATTAGATTAAACAAACTGCTCTGATACCACTTGTTGGTCCCAAAGGGGTTATACAAGTTTGTAGAAGGGGGGGGGGGGGGGGTTGAATACAAACACACAATTTTTATCTTTCTAAATTGTTTATTGATATGTATGAAACAAATTACAGTTTGTTACGGAACAAGATTAAGGAATAAACCTAATCTAAACAAACTATGAGAATCACTAAGAGTTCTTGCACTAGAAATAGAGATTAAGAAAATCTAGAATACTAAAGAGAGTATTGTATCACACAGTAGTTCAGCTAGAGAAGGAATGGCCGAGCACTTCCCAAATGAAGTAGAGTTTTCTTTATATACTGCATGCATTTAATGCAAGTCAGTACAACTTTACACATGACATCCTCTGGTTGGTTGCATGGTTTGACTTCAGTAGACAACCTAGTAGCTGCATGATGAATAGTGTAGAATCAGAGTTGGTTGTACGATTATGGACAAAGGGATGTCCGTTCTGACAATTCGTACAAAGGCGTGCAAGGGGATAAGAAAAAAGTTGCTTGTAGAGGAGGCTTCATGATCAGCGTTCGCTGAATGATTCTTTATCAGCGAATAATAAAGTTCAGCGTTCGCTGAAGTCTTATACTTGAAACTTTACGTTGAATGGACAAGTCTTGGCTTCGTTGATATCCACATCAGTTCATTAGTAGACTTAGTCGCTGGTTCTTTGGCTTGATCTTCGACTTCAGCGTAGAACATGGTGACGTGAATCTTGTCTTCATGGATCATAAGTAAACAACATAAAGTATCAGCGATCATCAGTGAGGCTGAACAGGCTTAGGGCTCACCGATGAACAGTGTTCTCTGAATAAGTAAATTTAAAGTGTATGTTTTCATCAGCGATACTAAGCAGACTTAGTATATTTTCTTTGATGACAAAACATCAAAACATATTGTCTACTTACAATTTTCACTAAGTGTTTCTCAGAGTCATTATCAAATCATTCAGGGTTTGGATCAACAGATCTGGCGAAACCATCCACCCCACTGATGTGATCACCACCGATCCACCTCTCTCCCCCACCGAAACAACCCTCCCACCGACAATCTCCCACACCAACTCACCAAAGCAGTTCATCTTCTAAAGATAGTTCATCACCCTATCCCTCACCTACGAGAACCCTCTTCCCCGATCCCTTATCTGATCAACCATCCTCCTCCACCATTCCAGATACAAGGCCACTTCCCCACACTCCTTTATTTCCTACTACACCCCGGTTCCAACTCCCTAATGTCCGTCTCAGTGCATCAGCTACTTCAAACATCCGCCTGCCTCCTGATCTTTTTACCGAGGTTCAGGAGAGTGCTCGCCAGTGTCGGATGGTGGGTACCCAGTTTGAGGCTTTCAAACAGGCCTCCTTATCTCTTCTTGCTCAGACTGCAGACAGGGTTCGAGTTTTGGAAGATCAGAATCGCTATTTGTTTGAAGCTTCCCTTTAGACCCTGCTACGGCCTATCACCGACTCTATTGCTACTATTGGCCAAACGTTGGAGGATTTAACCACCTCCAACTCACATATGGCCATCTCCTTGGGTGCTCTCAAAGCTTCTGCCGATGTCAAGGATGCTGAGATTACCAGGCTTCGTGATAGGGACACTCAACAACAGTCCCTCAATTCTTCTATCATGGACTCTCTCAAACATCTTCACAACAAGGTTGATTTTCTCAATAACAACCTTGATTGGGATCTTGATCTTGGGGATTTCTCCTTTGATAATGTTGACAGGCTTCGGCTTCAGCAAATTCATCAGAGGATGGATGTTCTTTCTAATCACTTGGGTCTCAGCTCTTCGGTTGCTGCTAAGGGGAAGAAAGGCCCAACAAAGGCTCCCAGAATGCCTTCTGTTAGGCATGTCGGCAGCAACAGACCTGTTGATCCAAACCCTCAGTGATTTGATAATGACCCTATCTTAAATACTTAGTGAAAATTGTAAGTAAACAATATGTATCAGAGTTTCACTATCGCTGATAAGTACTAAGATCTTACAGTACTGCTGATAGGAACTCTCGCACTTTTAGATTAAACATTCAGCGAACACTGTTCACCATATCGCTGAGTCTGTTCAGTCCTTATGGTGATCGCTGATAAGTTAGTTGTTTACTTATGATCCCTGAAGACAAGATTCACGTCAACAAAGGTTCTACGCTGAAGTCGAAGATTAAGCTCAAGAACCAGCGACAAGTCTCCTAATGAACTGATGCGGATCAGCGAAGACTCGGATTTGTCCACTCAACGTGAAGTATCAAGTACAAGACTTTAGCTATCGCTGAACTTTATCATTCGCTGAATAGTAAATGATAATCGCTGAATCAACGAAAGCTGATCATGAAGTCCTCCGTACAAAGTACTTTTGTCTTAACCTCCCTTGCACGCCACCGTACGAAATGTCAGAAAAGAACCTCCGAAAATCTGAAATCGTACAACCACTCTGATACTACACTGTTCATTCATGCGGCTACTAAGGTTGTCAACAAAGGTCAATGACATGCAACCAATCCGCTGATGACACGTGTAAAGTGTATACTGATTTGCATTAAATGCATGCAGTATATAAAGAGATGAACTCACTTCATTTGAAGCAACTTGCTAACTCTGGACAAGTTCAAATCTCTCAAGATAGGATTTTATTAGTAATCTCCTTATCTTTCTTAGTGCAAGAAAACCTTAGTGTTCCAACTTGTTTAGATTTAGGTTTATCCTTAATCTTGTTTCCGCAACAAGCTGTAAATTGTTAATGATTTATCAATAAACAATTTAGAAAAGTAAAATAGTGTGTTTGTATTCAACCCCCCCCCCCCCCCTTCTACAAACTTGTTTAGGCCTTTCGGGACCAACAAGTGGTATCAGAGCAGATTTGTTTAATCTCATAAACAAGATCTAATCTAAGATATTTCTCTTCCTTGCTATTATCTGAAAATGGCCAACCCAAACACAAACACTCACTATATTGACAATGGTTCTCTTGCAAAACCCCCTAGATTTTCCAGAGATAACTTCAACTTATGGAAAAATAGGATGACACTCTTCTTAGAAGGTGTAGACCCTACTATACCTTACTATCTTGAAAACGGCCCACACATCCCTGTAACAATTGATCCTGCAGTTCCAGCCACTGCAACTAGGGCTGCTATTCCAGAAAGGCTGATTCCAAAGGAAATCCATCATTGGACCGATGAAGACAAGAAGAAAGTGTCTATAGATACAAAAGCCAGATCCATACTATCCATGGCCCTTCCTGACGAAGTCTACCATTCCGTCATGAACCTGAAATCCTCAAAAGCCATGTGGGACACAATATGTGTTCAGTATGAAGGAACGTCTGAAGTCCAGGATTCAAGAAAGATCAACCTGGTAAGACAATACGAAAGCTTCATCTCTGGTAAGAATGAAACTCTCTCTGAAGTACATCAACGTTTTAATTGCTTAATTATAGATCTAAAAACGGTTGGTAAGAAATATTCTAACTTTGAAGTACTGACAAAGTTTTTAGAATGTTTACCTGAAAGCTGGGACAATTATTCCATGTGTCTTAAGCTGTCGAAAGATCTAAGATCAATGACACTTGCTACCTTATATGGCACATTGCTGAATCATGAGCAATCTAGCCATCTTAAGAAGAATCTTGTAAAAGATTCCAAAAGCACCCCTGTTGCTTTAATCTCAGAGGAACCTTCTACTCAGCGACCCGTGGTCACTATCACTGAGTTAGAAAGTAACTCTGAAAGGTCATCAGATTCTGATTCTTCAGATGATGAATCCTTGGCTCTCCTAACTAAAAAGTTCAGGAGATTCGCCAAGAAGAAAATGTTTAGAAAGAACAAAACTCTTTCTATAGCTGACAAGCCTAAGTCATCAGCTTTTGTTGATAAGACTACTACTACTTGTTTTAACTGCGAAAAGATAGGTCATTTCGCTAACGAGTGCAGGTCAAAGAAAATCATGAGACCTTCAGCTTTTTCAAAGAAATCCTTTGTTCCAAGGAATAAAGACGACAAATACTTAAAGCTGAAGGAGAAGTATGCAAAGCTGAAAAGCTTTAAGAAGAAGGGAAAAGGCCTGATGGCTGACTATGATTGGGCTGCTTCTGATGAAGAAGCCTCATCATCTGATTCTGAAGATGATGAAGCAAATCAATGTCTCATGGCCAAGATTGAAGAAGAGGAAGAAAGTTCAGACATTCCCTCCACTTCAACATCTGCCATTCAGGTATCACCTTCCTTCTTTACCAATATTGTAAATATTGATGAAGCTGATAGTCTCCGTAAAATCGAACTACTGACTAGAAGTTTATACGAAGCCATGAACGGCAAAGCTGTGGTTGAAAACCAAAATCTTGATCTCGCTGAAAAGCTTAAAAATTGCCACCTTCAAATAGAAAAGCTTTCTAAATTTGAAGAAGATTTTAAAGATCAAGTCCATTTAAATCAGCTAGTCAAAATCGAACGAGCGGAAGCTATCGCTGCATTAAAAGCTGAACAAGCTACTGTTGAAGGATGGTGTAATTCTTCAACAAAGATTACTGAGATAATTAAGGCTCAGATTCCTCTGAGTGATAAACGTGGTCTGGGTTATAAATATGATACTCCAATACCAACCACTGAACGTTCAATGCTTAAATTTGGAACGTTCGTATCCTCAATAGCTGACACTTCTTCATCTCAGTACTCCTTGTCGATTACACCAATCCCAGAGGAAACTCCTACCTCAAAAGGTAAGGAGAAAATGGTTTATTCAAAACCTACCTCTGTCTCTAAAGACAAAGGTAAAGGAATTGTAATTTATCAAAATCCTCAGAAGGGTACTTTAGTACCTAAGCTGAACGCTTCCAAAGCCTTAGTGATTCATTCATCTGGTTCTAGAAATCAGACCTCTGGATCAGTTCATCGACCTACTCCTAGACTCAGAGTAGATGTCCTTGGTAAGAAATCTGAAGAACTGAATGTTCGTTCTATTTCAAAAACCAATAGTGTACTTGGTGCTGGCACTTCTAATTCCAAATTAAAAGCTCAGCACTCAAGTGGTCCTAGAACTAATTTTAGTTATAGGAAATGTTATCACTGTGGACTTACCGATCATATTGCAAGTAAGTGTCCCACAGCCACCAAAGCTGATAAGATAGCTAAGGTGAAGATAGCACCCAAGAAGACCAAACCAGTTGCAAGTCAGGTCAAGGTGACTCCTACCTCTGAGGTCAAGAAATTGACCAAAGTGAAGAAGGACAAAGCTGAATCTTCAAATGCTGCGAAGACTGCTGAACCCATTCCAACCTCTTCCACTGACAAACAAGTATACATGGCGAAGTGGGTACCCAAGCAAAACTAATCTTCCTTGTATTGCAGGTTAAGAAGGGTATCTGGTATCTCGATAGCGGATGCTCTAGACACATGACTGGAAAGAAAAGCCTGCTCGCTGAATACAAGGAAGAGAAGGGTCCATCTGTAACTTTCGGTGGAAATGGAAAAGGACACACCCGAGGGTATGGTGTACTTTCAAATGGTACAACATCCTTCAGAAGAGTCTCATATGTTGAAGGGCTGAAGCATAATCTTCTGAGCATCAGTCAGCTTTGCGACATGGATAACAAAGTGATTTTCACTAAGGAATCCTGCTTTGTCTCTGACAAAAAGGAGAAGATAGCTCTCAGCGGTTATCGTTTGGAAAATGTTTACGTTATAAACATGGACTCAACAACCACTGAGAACTCCTGTTTCTTCTCAAAGGCATCTTCTGATGTCAACTGGCTATGGCACAAGAGGCTCTCACATCTCAACTTCAAGACACTGAATACTCTTTCATCCAAAGAGTTAGTCACTGGTCTACCTCAACATTCATACGCCAAAGAATCCTTATGTTCAGCGTGTGAAAAAGGGAAGCAGACCAAGGCAAGCTTTAAGTCCAAGCAAGTTTCCTCAGTGTCATCTCCTCTTCAACTACTCCATATGGATTTGTTTGGCCCCGTTAACAAACAATCCATCGCTGGAAAGAAATATACGCTGGTCATAGTTGATGAATTCTCTCGTTACACATGGGTAATGTTTCTCCGTTCTAAGAGTGACACCCCTGAAGAACTCATCACCTTTGTTCGGAAGATGGAAACTCTGAACAATATGACTGTTCGCTCAATAAGGAGTGATCATGGAACTGAATTCAAAAACAGTTCTCTTGATTCCTTCCTTGAGAGCAAGGGTATTTCTCACAACTTTTCGTCAGTAAGAACACCACAACAAAACGGAGTCGCTGAAAGAAGAAATAGAACAATTATTGAAGCTGCACGTTCAATGCTCAGCGATTCTCACCTGCCTACTCAGTTTTGGGCAGAAGCTGTCAACACGGCTTGTTTTACGCAAAACAGGTCGCTGATAGTCAAAAGATTCAAAAAGACAGCCTATGAACTTTTTCATGGGAGAAAGCCTTCAATCAGCTTTCTTCACATCTTTGGTTGTCAGTGTTTCATACTGAACAACAGAGATGCCCTTGGAAAGTTTGATCCTAAGGCTGATGATGGAATCTTTCTTGGATACTCCTCAGTTTCCAAAGCCTTCAGAGTCTTCAATCGAAGAAGACAAACTGTAGAAGAAACTATTCACGTCACGTTTGACGAATCCCGTTCAGCGAACTCTAAACCGAACGCTGATACAGAAGAACTGAATCAATGGATGTTTTCTCATCTTGGTGATTCAGAAGATGTTCCCACTACTCATACTCATACAACTGAAAATGATGGTCCTACTATCATTCCCAATATGCAGAATAGTGAAGCTGAAACATCTTGGGTCTCAGCTGTTCCTATAAACACTATACCCGCAGTTGATCCAAATGTCTCAGAAATTCCATCTATTTCTCAGCAATCAGTGAATGAAGTGACAAATGCAAGCATTCCTCTCTTAGCTGATAATCCAGAAGTAGCTGAAGCCTCATCTTCAGTTTCTCCAGTTCAGACTGAGTCAGCGACGCATGCTCCAGCTCAGCGATGGACTGTAAATCACCCAATCGATCAAATTCTTGGTGATCCCAACGCTGGTATTCAGACTCGTAGAAGTGCAGGTAATATTTGTTTATTTGTCAACTTTATTTCTCTAACTGAACCAAAGAAAATAGATGATGCCCTCAGAGATCCAAACTGGGTCAGCGCCATGCAAGAAGAGCTGACTGAATTCGAAAGAAACAAAGTTTGGAAACTTGTTCGGAGACCAACTGACAAAACAGTGATAGGCACTAAGTGGGTCTATAGAAACAAGTTGGACGAACATGGTACTGTAACTCGCAACAAAGCTCGTCTTGTTGCTCAGGGATACAGACAAGAGGAAGGCATAGATTATGACGAAACCTTTGCTCCAGTAGCAAGACTTGAATCTATTCGTCTTTTCTTAGCATATGTTGTACACAAAAACTTCACTGTACATCAAATGGATGTTAAGTCAGCGTTTCTAAATGGAAAGCTGAATGAAGAAGTTTATGTGGAACAACCTCCAGGATTCTCAGATCCTAAGCGTCCAGGTTATGTTTATAAGCTGGATAAGGCACTTTATGGCTTGAAGCAAGCTCCTCGTGCATGGTATGACACTCTTTCTACTTATCTCCACCTTGAAAAATTTGAGAGAGGTAAGATTGACAAAACTTTGTTTTTTAGAAAAATAAAAGGTCATATCATTTTAGTTCAAATATATGTTGATGACATTATATTTGGTTCTACTAACCCTGAGCTTTGTACTCGTTTCGCTGATAGAATGAAAGATGAGTATAAAATGAGTATGATGGGTGAACTAACATATTTCCTTGGTCTTCAGATTAAGCAAACTGAAAAAGGAACTTTTATAAATCAGGGAAAGTATGTTAAAGATATGCTGAAGAAATTCGACTTAACTGAAAGTTCAGCTATGAAAACCCCTATGGCACCACCGCTGATACTTGATAAGGACACAAAGGGTGTTCCTGTCAATGTCACGCTGTACCGTGGGATGATCGGCTCACTAATGTATCTTACAGCTAGCCGACCCGATATTATGTTTGCAACATGTCTGTGCGCACGATATCAAGCTGAACCTAAAATATCTCATATGAAAGCTGTAAAGCGAATATTTCGATATCTTAAGGGTACAGCGAATCTAGGTCTTTGGTATCCCAAAGATTCAGGATTCGATCTAACCGCCTATTCAGACAGTGATTTTGCAGGTTGCAAAATGGATAGGAAAAGCACCACAGGAGGATGTCAGCTCCTGGGTGGAAAGCTGGTAAGTTGGACAAGTAAGAAGCAAAACTCAGTGTCTACTTCCACAGCTGAAGCTGAGTATGTAGCCGCTGGAAGCTGTTGTTCTCAAGTCTTGTGGATGAGAAATCAACTACTAGACTATGATCTTCAGCTCTCCAAAATTCCAATCTATTGCGACAGCACAAGTGCCATCGCTATAGCAAACAATCCAGTGCTACACTCAAAGACAAAACACATAGAAATCAGATATCATTTTATCAGAGATCATGTGATGAATGGTGATATAGAACTTCATTTTATCCCAACTGATTATCAGTTAGCTGATTTGTTTACCAAACCTCTTGATGAGACAAGATTCAACTTTCTCATTAGCGAGCTTGGAATGCTGAACTTTGAAGGATAAATCTTCAGCGGTTCACATTTAATCAGCGATACGTTTATACATTCTTGTATAGGCTCTGGATAAAATAAACTTGTACAATCCATTTCATCATCTTCTCTCTGAATAAATTTGGTTAAACTGATATCAAGGTATGTTTTCTCTTTCTGACAAAACGCATGAAAATGCAAGATTTCAAATTCTTTCATCGCTGAATATCTCTTCCTTAACAGCGATATTTTGAAATTTCTTAAAACCCTCACTGATATTTCTATTCAGTGCTTCATATTTTCCAAAGAGTTCCTGAGTTTTTCTTTCAAAAACATCAGAGACAACGAAAGAATGTGAAAGGACAGTTGTGACGTCATTGCAACGGATAACACCAGGCACGCTCTTTTTCTGACACACGTTTGCACGTTTCGTTGTCTATCCAATCAAATGCAAACACGTGTCTGTGTCATGATGAAAAACTTTCCCGCTCAAGTTTTTCTCTCTCTACTCTCTTCCTATATAAACACTCTCAAAGTTTATATTTGTCTTTTACGCGAATCAATCTTTCTCCGCAAGAAAAGAACATTGTTGCATTTTGTGCTCTCAATCTTCAAGAACTGTTCATCATCTTCTTCATCAAACTCAAGGTTAATATGTTCTTATCTATTATCAAATACGAATAACTTGTTTTCGATCTTATCATTGTTTTACACAAGATCAAACAAAAGAACTCAAAAATAAAATCATTTTCTTTCATGGTTTTATAAACACAACCATTTCATGGTTGTTCTTCAAGTTTTAAATTCTAAAATCTTAAACTTGTTCTTCTTTCGTATCCATTTTTTTAGAAACTGGAATACAAGGCTTATGGGTGTTATATTCGTTTTTTTTAAAACAAGAAAAACCTTAATCTTCATTAAGACTTTTTTTGTCTGAATGAAATGGACAAAATTCGAAAAATCTTAATGGAAATTTTCTTTCCACATTAAGATATTTCTTATTTGTTAACATCTTTGGTTGAACTGATAATACAGTGAAATGGCAACTTCAAAGCTGAATGTTACCGCTGAGTCCATCTCCGCTGAGTCTGAGGAACTGGAAATCACCAAAGCTCCTCAAGTTAAGTTTGAGCTGGATCAACTAGACTGGACAAAGGCAAACAATCTCTCAGCGCTTCTCGAGTTTCCTCCTCGGAAGCAGGTATCCCATCTAGACGACGCTGTAAATTTTTTGAAGAATAGCCCATCTACACAGCACTGACAATCACACCTCCTGCCAGTCAGCGTCTATTATCCCAATTCTGGTACTCTGCCAGACACACCGACCTACCCTCCGCCAAAGATCCATCTAAAACCATCGACTGCATACTCAGCGATACTGAGTATGGCACCATCAAGATAACCCCCGCAATAATCCGCAAAGCTCTGAAATTCCCTAACGCTACCTCAGAAAATCCTTTCACTCCATTACCTGACCACAAGAAGCACGCTGACAGGGAAGAAATCATTGCTTTCCTTGATGCGATGGGTTACATCTGGGAGACTGGAAGAGACAAGCTACCTGAGAAGAAGCTGACGCTGATAAAGAAATCCAAGATGCCCAGCGAGATGAACTTCATCTTCGCTCACCTGATCAGCTGCATGACAGCGAAATCCGGATCTTCTGATCAAGCCGCTCAACCTCAGCAGGCCATGGGTTACGCACTGCTGAAAGGTCTCAACATTGACTGGGCCTCCATCATCTATGAAGACCTCATTCAACGTGTTGATTCTGCCGCTGACCGACCAGCATGGGTTCCTTACCCACGATTCATCAGCGCCATCTTTCAATATGGCCTGAAGGACAGCTATCCTGAAGAGGGTGATCTGAAACTCTCTCAGATTGGCCCTAAAGTTCTCGACTTCAAGCCTGTCGCCAACGAGGTACGTCTCTCTACCCTTCTCACTCTACTTAATTCTCCGCTTTCTGTGGCTCCTTCAGCGACAATACCCCTCGCTGATTCCCAGGTCACAAAATCCATTCCTTCTAAGAAAAGGAAACAATCTCTTACCCCTCTTGATTCCAAAAGGATCAAGAAAACCAAGGAGCTACCCCAGCAATTCCATGCTGAAGACTCCTCAGCTCATTCTGAAGAGCTGAAGGAAAGTTCCGTGGTACGCTCTGCCACACCAATTCAAGCCATCCCTTCTAAACCTACTTCAGCGTCCCTACACGCTGAGGTTAGAACTTTGGAATCTACCCTACCTTCTTCAGTCTCTCAAAAGACTGATGAAGTACTTCTCAGCGAATCCAACGCTGAACTTGCAACCCAACCCCAATTCTTATCCTTCGATCCTCCCTCTACTTCTTTGGACACTCCTCCAGTTAAAGCTGGAGATGCCATCATTCAAGAAGCCGTTGAAGCTTCTCAGCGAATGACGAAGAAAGGACCTGCAGAGATCTCCATCCCTCACCGAACTTTTGAGGGAGATATGGAACACTATGGAGGGACTCGAAACTTTGATGAGTTCGTCAACGCTCCTGCAGGTACAGATCCCACCTTAAACACTGTAACTAAACCTGAAACTTCTGAGCTTTCCTTTGTTCACAAGTACTTATATGTTACAGGTCCTTATTTGGGAGACATCAACCAGTCTCTGAAGTCTATGGAGATGAAACTTACAGATCTCACCACCGGTCTATCAAATAACTCTACAGCTGTAACAAACGCTGGAGAGAATCTGACAAAGCTGACTGCTGTGGTGGAAAAGAAGACCTCATCTGATGACATCAAAGACCTTGATAAAACTCTCGCCGACTTTGCCAAAGTACTCTCCGACATCTACACTGACTACACCAACCTCAAATCGTCAGTTTCCACCGTTTCCAGCGAGGTTACAACGCTGAAGAAATCGGTTGGTACACTCGAAGGTGATATGTCAGTGGTCAAGACCGACTTGGGCTCAGTGAAGACCGACCTTAGTTCTGTCAAGACAATGATCGAGACGCTGGTGAACAAGGCAAACAATCCAGCTCCTGCTCCGGCCCCTGCACCTATTTTGGACTCATTCACCGCAGAGGATCGCCAAGAGCTGAAGAAAATCACGCCTGCTATTTCTGGCCTAGAAGACAGAATAGCTAAGCTTGAAGATTGTGTGAAAGTCTCTGGCCCAGAAGACAGAGACAACACCAATGCTGAATCTACCCATTCCTCCCCCGCCCATCATGAGAAAGAGGGGGAGAAGAGCGCTGAACAGGAGAAGAGCGCTGAAGATCAAAATAAGAGCGCTGAAGACCTTTCCCATGATGAATCTATCAGGGGAGAGGGTAATGAAGATCTGATTACTGGACCTCAGGGAGATGAAAACCCTGAGGGAACCGAGAACCTCGCCTCTGTATCTGAGGGGGAGCAACTCGAAGAAGATGCTGAGGAATCCGAAGCAGAAGAAGACGAAGACATCGACATCCCTGAAGCTGAACCATCCTCCTCTCCAAGGAACGATGATGATGATGATGATGAAGATGACGAATTCTTTGTCGTCAAACATGCTCCTCGAAAAGCTCTTAAAGGGATCGTGATAACCGAATCCACAGGGGAGAAGACAAAAACAAAGACAAAGCACTCAGCCTCTGGCGCTGAGAAAAGCAAAGACAAAGGCATCGCTGAAGATGATAATTTGGCGATCCTACTTGCAAAGCCGATTTGTCAGGTACACTAAACTTATTTTTCCTTCCCTGATCATTTCTGAACAATCAGTTATCCATTCCACAAACACCATACACATCCACATTTTTTTTCTATCTTTTCTACCCAAGTTCTTCTACCCAGTTCTTATTTGTAAGATCGCTGCGTTTCAGCTAGTCCTCTCCCCTGTTTGAGGATATCGCTGAAAGATCTTCTATTGCGACTTCACCAATAATTCCAGCTACCGCTGAAGACATAATCCCAGTCTTAGATTTAATCTCTGAGACTGACGAACCAGAAGAACAACCTCTCTTGCACAGAAACAGACCTTCCTCAGTTCCTCAAAAGCTTAGTGAAGAAGATCAAAAGAGGAGAGAAGAAATGATAAAGCGATTCGAGGATCAGCGAATCATTCTAAGGCGCGATCAACTATCTTCAGTTCCTCCTAAGTTCAGAATTTCAAAAGCTGAATACCAGGATCATCTCAGAGCTGAACGCCTCATCGCTGAAAGGAAGGAAGCTGAAGATAAAGACAGAGAATACGCCATCAAGCTCACTCAAGAATCTGTCAAAGACCCCAAGCTGAAGCGTATTCCCATTCAAATCCAACGAAAGCTTTGGGAACAAGCCCAGAAGATCGTGGAAAAGAAAGCTGAAGTTTCTCAGACCACCCTGATCTGGTGTAAAGAGAAAATCCACTTCAGATATCGTCCAGCGAAGATCAACAAGGTATTCATCTCTGGAAGAACCTCCATCGGAGTACCTATTGTTGACATCAAACTGTTCAGAGAAGATGGCTCATCTGAAACCTTTCGTGCTGACACTGTAAAAAGGTATGGTCTCTCTGAATGGCTGGAGATGAGGTTAGCTATCCAACCATCACAATCTAAGTACAAGGATCATTTCGAAAAGCTGATAAACAGACAGATCGATTTGATATCTTCTTGTGTGGATATTCCTCCTGTTCCTGATCTAAAGCCGAAAAGAAAAAGGGGCTCACCAAAGAAGAAACGTCAAGATTCAAACTCAGGTCCTGTCATACGAAATGAAACTGGAATTGGTTTCTCTCGCGCTGAAGTACTTGGTCCTGATCCTGATCTATCTGCCCTTGACATCTCTTTGCCACCATGTGAACTTTTCGTCCCTGGTAAAGTCATCAGTAATCCTTATGGAATATTCTTTCTTGACTACGACGGACGTAAATGCTTTCAACGGATCGCTGAGCTTCCAATCACTCCAATCGAACAGCTCAGAGATCTCATCTACTGGTGCGACTTCAGAAAAGACATTCAGGCACGACACCTAAAACCCTTGATTTTTGAAGCTGCTCTGAAGCTAAAGAATAAAGGAGAAAAGGTTCCTGACTGGATGATTCCAACTGAAAAGACAACCCTTGATGAACTTCTCATTAAGGAAGAACCCTTTGAAGGCTGACAACAATCACCGCTTTCTCTATTGTATCAGTCATCCTTCAGTACTTGTAATTTATTTCGCTTGTACTTGTAATCTTTCTTATTCATATTGTAACCTGATTCAAAGATTTAAAGAAAGATTTCAGCGAATGTACTTTACTCCATCAGTACTGAAAAGATCCCAGAAAACAGTAAAAGGGACAAATATTTTATGAGTTCTTTTTATCCTTATGTTTTCATTAAATAGCAATTTTATTTGTTGCTATGTCATAATCAAATAGGGGGAGATTATTGATCCAAACCCTCAGTGTAGACCCTACTATACCTTACTATCTTGAAAACGGCCCACACATCCCTGTAACAATTGATCCTGCAGTTCCAGCCACTGCAACTAGGGATGCTATTCCAGAAAGGCTGATTCCAAAGGAAATCCATCATTGGACCGATGAAGACAAGAAGAAAGTGGCTATAGATACAAAAGCCAGATCCATACTATCCATGGCCCTTCCTGACGAAGTCTACCATTCCGTCATGAACCTGAAATCCTCAAAAGCCATGTGGGACACAATATGTGTTCAGTATGAAGGAACGTCTGAAGTCCAGGATTCAAGAAAGATCAACCTGGTAAGACAATACGAAAGCTTCATCTCTGGTAAGAATGAAACTCTCTCTGAAGTACATCAACGTTTTAATTGCTTAATTATAGATCTAAAAACGGTTGGTAAGGAATATTCTAACTTTGAAGTACTGACAAAGTTTTTAGAATGTTTACCTGAAAGCTGGGACAATTATTCCATGTGTCTTAAGCTGTCGAAAGATCTAAGATCAATGACACTTGCTACCTTATATGGCACATTGCTGAATCATGAGCAATCTAGCCATCTTAAGAAGAATCTTGTAAAAGATTCCAAAAGCACCCCTGTTGCTTTAATCTCAGAGGAACCTTCTACTCAGCGACCCGTGGTCACTATCACTGAGTTAGAAAGTAACTCTGAAAGGTCATCAGATTCTGATTCTTCAGATGATGAATCCTTGGCTCTCCTAACTAAAAAGTTCAGGAGATTCGCCAAGAAGAAAATGTTTAGAAAGAACAAAACTCTTTCTATAGCTGACAAGCCTAAGTCATCAGCTTTTGTTGATAAGACTACTGCTACTTGTTTTAACTGCGAAAAGATAGGTCATTTCACTAACGAGTGCAGGTCAAAGAAAATCATGAGACCTTCAGCTTTTTCAAAGAAATCCTTTGTTCCAAGGAATAAAGACGACAAATACTTAAAGCTGAAGGAGAAGTATGCAAAGCTGAAAAGCTTTAAGAAGAAGGGAAAAGGCCTGATGGCTGACTATGATTGGGCTGCTTCTGATGAAGAAGCCTCATCATCTGATTCTGAAGATGATGAAGCAAATCAATGTCTCATGGCCAAGATTGAAGAAGAGGAAGAAAGTTCAGACATTCCCTCCACTTCAACATCTGCCATTCAGGTATCACCTTCCTTCTTTACCAATATTGTAAATATTGATGAAGCTGATAGTCTCCGTAAAATCGAACTACTGACTAGAAGTTTATACGAAGCCATGAACGGCAAAGCTGTGGTTGAAAACCAAAATCTTGATCTCGCTGAAAAGCTTAAAAATTGCCACCTTCAAATAGAAAAGCTTTCTAAATTTGAAGAAGATTTTAAAGATCAAGTCCATTTAAATCAGCTAGTCAAAATCGAACGAGCGGAAGCTATCGCTGCATTAAAAGCTGAACAAGCTACTGTTGAAGGATGGTGTAATTCTTCAACAAAGATTACTGAGATAATTAAGGCTCAGATTCCTCTGAGTGATAAACGTGGTCTGGGTTATAAATATGATACTCCAATACCAACCACTGAACGTTCAATGCTTAAATTTGGAACGTTCGTATCCTCAATAGCTGACACTTCTTCATCTCAGTACTCCTCGTCGATTACACCAATCCCAGAGGAAACTCCTACCTCAAAAGGTAAGGAGAAAATGGTTTATTCAAAACCTACCTCTGTCTCTAAAGACAAAGGTAAAGGAATTGTAATTTATCAAAATCCTCAGAAGGGTACTTTAGTACCTAAGCTGAACGCTTCCAAAGCCTTAGTGATTCATTCATCTGGTTCTAGAAATCAGACCTCTGGATCAGTTCATCGACCTACTCCTAGACTCAGAGTAGATGTCCTTGGTAAGAAATCTGAAGAACTGAATGTTCGTTCTATTTCAAAAACCAATAGTGTACTTGGTGCTGGCACTTCTAATTCCAAATTAAAAGCTCAGCACTCAAGTGGTCCTAGAACTAATTTTAGTTATAGGAAATGTTATCACTGTGGACTTACCGATCATATTGCAAGTAAGTGTCCCACAGCCACCAAAGCTGATAAGATAGCTAAGGTGAAGATAGCACCCAAGAAGACCAAACCAGTTGCAAGTCAGGTCAAGGTGACTCCTACCTCTGAGGTCAAGAAATTGACCAAAGTGAAGAAGGACAAAGCTGAATCTTCAAATGCTGCGAAGACTGCTGAACCCATTCCAACCTCTTCCACTGACAAACAAGTATACATGGCGAAGTGGGTACCCAAGCAAAACTAATCTTCCTTGTATTGCAGGTTAAGAAGGGTATCTGGTATCTCGATAGCGGATGCTCTAGACACATGACTGGAAAGAAAAGCCTGCTCGCTGAATACAAGGAAGAGAAGGGTCCATCTGTAACTTTCGGTGGAAATGGAAAAGGACACACCCGAGGGTATGGTGTACTTTCAAATGGTACAACATCCTTCAGAAGAGTCGCATATGTTGAAGGGCTGAAGCATAATCTTCTGAGCATCAGTCAGCTTTGCGACATGGATAACAAAGTGATTTTCACTAAGGAATCCTGCTTTGTCTCTGACAAAAAGGAGAAGATAGCTCTCAGCGGTTATCGTTTGGAAAATGTTTACGTTATAAACATGGACTCAACAACCACTGAGAACTCCTATTTCTTCTCAAAGGCATCTTCTGATGTCAACTGGCTATGGCACAAGAGGCTCTCACATCTCAACTTCAAGATACTGAATACTCTTTCATCCAAAGAGTTAGTCACTGGTCTACCTCAACATTCATACGCCAAAGAATCCTTATGTTCAGCGTGTGAAAAAGGGAAGCAGACCAAGGCAAGCTTTAAGTCCAAGCAAGTTTCCTCAGTGTCATCTCCTCTTCAACTACTCCATATGGATTTGTTTGGCCCCGTTAACAAATCATCCATCGCTGGAAAGAAATATACGCTGGTCATAGTTGATGAATTCTCTCGTTACACATGGGTAATGTTTCTCCGTTCTAAGAGTGACACCCCTGAAGAACTCATCACCTTTGTTCGGAAGATGGAAACTCTGAACAATATGACTGTTCGCTCAATAAGGAGTGATCATGGAACTGAATTCAAAAACAGTTCTCTTGATTCCTTCCTTGAGAGCAAGGGTATTTCTCACAACTTTTCGTCAGTAAGAACACCACAACAAAACGGAGTCGCTGAAAGAAGAAATAGAACAATTATTGAAGCTGCACGTTCAATGCTCAGCGATTCTCACCTGCCTACTCAGTTTTGGGCAGAAGCTGTCAACACGGCTTGTTTTACGCAAAACAGGTCGCTGATAGTCAAAAGATTCAAAAAGACAGCCTATGAACTTTTTCATGGGAGAAAGCCTTCAATCAGCTTTCTTCACATCTTTGGTTGTCAGTGTTTCATACTGAACAACAGAGATGCCCTTGGAAAGTTTGATCCTAAGGCTGATGATGGAATCTTTCTTGGATACTCCTCAGTTTCCAAAGCCTTCAGAGTCTTCAATCGAAGAAGACAAACTGTAGAAGAAACTATTCACGTCACGTTTGACGAATCCCGTTCAGCGAACTCTAAACCGAACGCTGATACAGAAGAACTGAATCAATGGATGTTTTCTCATCTTGGTGATTCAGAAGATGTTCCCACTACTCATACTCATACAACTGAAAATGATGGTCCTACTATCATTCCCAATATGCAGAATAGTGAAGCTGAAACATCTTGGGTCTCAGCTGTTCCTATAAACACTATACCCGCAGTTGATCCAAATGTCTCAGAAATTCCATCTATTTCTCAGCAATCAGTGAATGAAGTGACAAATGCAAGCATTCCTCTCTTAGCTGATAATCCAGAAGTAGCTGAAGCCTCATCTTCAGTTTCTCCAGTTCAGACTGAGTCAGCGACGCATGCTCCAGCTCAGCGATGGACTGTAAATCACCCAATCGATCAAATTCTTGGTGATCCCAACGCTGGTATTCAGACTCGTAGAAGTGCAGGTAATATTTGTTTATTTGTCAACTTTATTTCTCTAACTGAACCAAAGAAAATAGATGATGCCCTCAGAGATCCAAACTGGGTCAGCGCCATGCAAGAAGAGCTGACTGAATTCGAAAGAAACAAAGTTTGGAAACTTGTTCGGAGACCAACTGACAAAACAGTGATAGGCACTAAGTGGGTCTATAGAAACAAGTTGGACGAACATGGTACTGTAACTCGCAACAAAGCTCGTCTTGTTGCTCAGGGATACAGACAAGAGGAAGGCATAGATTATGACGAAACCTTTGCTCCAGTAGCAAGACTTGAATCTATTCGTCTTTTCTTAGCATATGTTGTACACAAAAACTTCACTGTACATCAAATGGATGTTAAGTCAGCGTTTCTAAATGGAAAGCTGAATGAAGAAGTTTATGTGGAACAACCTCCAGGATTCTCAGATCCTAAGCGTCCAGGTTATGTTTATAAGCTGGATAAGGCACTTTATGGCTTGAAGCAAGCTCCTCGTGCATGGTATGACACTCTTTCTACTTATCTCCACCTTGAAAAATTTGAGAGAGGTAAGATTGACAAAACTTTGTTTTTTAGAAAAATAAAAGGTCATATCATTTTAGTTCAAATATATGTTGATGACATTATATTTGGTTCTACTAACCCTGAGCTTTGTACTCGTTTCGCTGATAGAATGAAAGATGAGTATAAAATGAGTATGATGGGTGAACTAACATATTTCCTTGGTCTTCAGATTAAGCAAACTGAAAAAGGAACTTTTATAAATCAGGGAAAGTATGTTAAAGATATGCTGAAGAAATTCGACTTAACTGAAAGTTCAGCTATGAAAACCCCTATGGCACCACCGCTGATACTTGATAAGGACACAAAGGGTGTTCCTGTCAATGTCACGCTGTACCGTGGGATGATCGGCTCACTACTGTATCTTACAGCTAGCCGACCCGATATTATGTTTGCAACATGTCTGTGCGCACGATATCAAGCTGAACCTAAAATATCTCATATGAAAGCTGTAAAGCGAATCTTTCGATATCTTAAGGGTACAGCGAATCTAGGTCTTTGGTATCCCAAAGATTCAGGATTCGATCTAACCGCCTATTCAGACAGTGATTTTGCAGGTTGCAAAATGGATAGGAAAAGCACCACAGGAGGATGTCAGCTCCTGGGTGGAAAGCTGGTAAGTTGGACAAGTAAGAAGCAAAACTCAGTGTCTACTTCCACAGCTGAAGCTGAGTATGTAGCCGCTGGAAGCTGTTGTTCTCAAGTCTTGTGGATGAGAAATCAACTACTAGACTATGATCTTCAGCTCTCCAAAATTCCAATCTATTGCGACAGCACAAGTGCCATCGCTATAGCAAACAATCCAGTGCTACACTCAAAGACAAAACACATAGAAATCAGATATCATTTTATCAGAGATCATGTGATGAATGGTGATATAGAACTTCATTTTATCCCAACTGATTATCAGTTAGCTGATTTGTTTACCAAACCTCTTGATGAGACAAGATTCAACTTTCTCATTAGCGAGCTTGGAATGCTGAACTTTGAAGGATAAATCTTCAGCGGTTCACATTTAATCAGCGATACGTTTATACATTCTTGTATAGGCTCTGGATAAAATAAACTTGTACAATCCATTTCATCATCTTCTCTCTGAATAAATTTGGTTAAACTGATATCAAGGTATGTTTTCTCTTTCTGACAAAACGCATGAAAATGCAAGATTTCAAATTCTTTCATCGCTGAATATCTCTTCCTTAACAGCGATATTTTGAAATTTCTTAAAACCCTCACTGATATTTCTATTCAGTGCTTCATATTTTCCAAAGAGTTCCTGAGTTTTTCTTTCAAAAACCTCAGAGACAACGAAAGAATGTGAAAGGACAGTTGTGACGTCATTGCAACGGATAACACCAGGCACGCTCTTTTTCTGACACACGTTTGCACGTTTCGTTGTCTATCCAATCAAATGCAAACACGTGTCCGTGTCATGATGAAAAACTTTCCCGCTCAAGTTTTTCTCTCTCTACTCTCTTCCTATATAAACACTCTCAAAGTTTATATTTGTCTTTTACGCGAATCAAACTTTCTCCGCAAGAAAAGAACATTGTTGCATTTTGTGCTCTCAATCTTCAAGAACTGTTCATCATCTTCTTCATCAAACTCAAGGTTAATATGTTCTTATCTATTATCAAATACGAATAACTTGTTTTCGATCTTATCATTGTTTTACACAAGATCAAACAAAAGAACTCAAAAATAAAATCATTTTCTTTCATGGTTTTATAAACACAACCATTTCATGGTTGTTCTTCAAGTTTTAAATTCTAAAATCTTAAACTTGTTCTTCTTTCGTATCCATTTTTTTAGAAACTGGAATACAAGGCTTATGGGTGTTATATTCGTTTTTTTTAAAACAAGAAAAACCTTAATCTTCATTAAGACTTTTTTTGTCTGAATGAAATGGACAAAATTCGAAAAATCTTAATGGAAATTTTCTTTCCACATTAAGATATTTCTTATTTGTTAACATCTTTGGTTGAACTGATAATACAGTGAAATGGCAACTTCAAAGCTGAATGTTACCGCTGAGTCCATCTCCGCTGAGTCTGAGGAACTGGAAATCACCAAAGCTCCTCAAGTTAAGTTTGAGCTGGATCAACTAGACTGGACAAAGGCAAACAATCTCTCAGCGCTTCTCGAGTTTCCTCCTCGGAAGCAGGTATCCCATCTAGACGACGCTGTAAATTTTTTGAAGAATAGCCCATCTACACAGCACTGACAATCACACCTCCTGCCAGTCAGCGTCTATTATCCCAATTCTGGTACTCTGCCAGACACACCGACCTACCCTCCGCCAAAGATCCATCTAAAACCATCGACTGCATACTCAGCGATACTGAGTATGGCACCATCAAGATAACCCCCGCAATAATCCGCAAAGCTCTGAAATTCCCTAACGCTACCTCAGAAAATCCTTTCACTCCATTACCTGACCACAAGAAGCACGCTGACAGGGAAGAAATCATTGCTTTCCTTGATGCGATGGGTTACATATGGGAGACTGGAAGAGACAAGCTACCTGAGAAGAAGCTGACGCTGATAAAGAAATCCAAGATGCCCAGCGAGATGAACTTCATCTTCGCTCACCTGATCAGCTGCATGACAGCGAAATCCGGATCTTCTGATCAAGCCGCTCAACCTCAGCAGGCCATGGGTTACGCACTGCTGAAAGGTCTCAACATTGACTGGGCCTCCATCATCTATGAAGACCTCATTCAACGTGTTGATTCTGCCGCTGACCGACCAGCATGGGTTCCTTACCCACGATTCATCAGCGCCATCTTTCAATATGGCCTGAAGGACAGCTATCCTGAAGAGGGTGATCTGAAACTCTCTCAGATTGGCCCTAAAGTTCTCGACTTCAAGCCTGTCGCCAACGAGGTACGTCTCTCTACCCTTCTCACTCTACTTAATTCTCCGCTTTCTGTGGCTCCTTCAGCGACAATACCCCTCGCTGATTCCCAGGTCACAAAATCCATTCCTTCTAAGAAAAGGAAACAATCTCTTACCCCTCTTGATTCCAAAAGGATCAAGAAAACCAAGGAGCTACCCCAGCAATTCCATGCTGAAGACTCCTCAGCTCATTCTGAAGAGCTGAAGGAAAGTTCCGTGGTACGCTCTGCCACACCAATTCAAGCCATCCCTTCTAAACCTACTTCAGCGTCCCTACACGCTGAGGTTAGAACTTTGGAATCTACCCTACCTTCTTCAGTCTCTCAAAAGACTGATGAAGTACTTCTCAGCGAATCCAACGCTGAACTTGCAACCCAACCCCAATTCTTATCCTTCGATCCTCCCTCTACTTCTTTGGACACTCCTCCAGTTAAAGCTGGAGATGCCATCATTCAAGAAGCCGTTGAAGCTTCTCAGCGAATGACGAAGAAAGGACCTGCAGAGATCTCCATCCCTCACCGAACTTTTGAGGGAGATATGGAACACTATGGAGGGACTCGAAACTTTGATGAGTTCGTCAACGCTCCTGCAGGTACAGATCCCACCTTAAACACTGTAACTAAACCTGAAACTTCTGAGCTTTCCTTTGTTCACAAGTACTTATATGTTACAGGTCCTTATTTGGGAGACATCAACCAGTCTCTGAAGTCTATGGAGATGAAACTTACAGATCTCACCACCGGTCTATCAAATAACTCTACAGCTGTAACAAACGCTGGAGAGAATCTGACAAAGCTGACTGCTGTGGTGGAAAAGAAGGCCTCATCTGATGACATCAAAGACCTTGATAAAACTCTCGCCGACTTTGCCAAAGTACTCTCCGACATCTACACTGACTACACCAACCTCAAATCGTCAGTTTCCACCGTTTCCAGCGAGGTTACAACGCTGAAGAAATCGGTTGGTACACTCGAAGGTGATATGTCAGTGGTCAAGACCGACTTGGGCTCAGTGAAGACCGACCTTAGTTCTGTCAAGACAATGATCGAGACGCTGGTGAACAAGGCAAACAATCCAGCTCCTGCTCCGGCCCCTGCACCTATTTTGGACTCATTCACCGCAGAGGATCGCCAAGAGCTGAAGAAAATCACGCCTGCTATTTCTGGCCTAGAAGACAGAATAGCTAAGCTTGAAGATTGTGTGAAAGTCTCTGGCCCAGAAGACAGAGACAACACCAATGCTGAATCTACCCATTCCTCCCCCGCCCATCATGAGAAAGAGGGGGAGAAGAGCGCTGAACAGGAGAAGAGCGCTGAAGATCAAAATAAGAGCGCTGAAGACCTTTCCCATGATGAATCTATCAGGGGAGAGGGTAATGAAGATCTGATTACTGGACCTCAGGGAGATGAAAACCCTGAGGGAACCGAGAACCTCGCCTCTGTATCTGAGGGGGAGCAACTCGAAGAAGATGCTGAGGAATCCAAAGCAGAAGAAGACGAAGACATCGACATCCCTGAAGCTGAACCATCCTCCTCTCCAAGGAACGATGATGATGATGATGATGATGAAGATGACGAATTCTTTGTCGTCAAACATGCTCCTCGAAAAGCTCTTAAAGGGATCGTGATAACCGAATCCACAGGGGAGAAGACAAAAACAAAGACAAAGCACTCAGCCTCTGGCGCTGAGAAAAGCAAAGACAAAGGCATCGCTGAAGATGATAATTTGGCGATCCTACTTGCAAAGCCGATTTGTCAGGTACACTAAACTTATTTTTCCTTCCCTGATCATTTCTGAACAATCAGTTATCCATTCCACAAACACCATACACATCCACATTTTTTTTCTATCTTTTCTACCCAAGTTCTTCTACCCAGTTCTTATTTGTAAGATCGCTGCGTTTCAGCTAGTCCTCTCCCCTGTTTGAGGATATCGCTGAAAGATCTTCTATTGCGACTTCACCAATAATTCCAGCTACCGCTGAAGACATAATCCCAGTCTTAGATTTAATCTCTGAGACTGATGAACCAGAAGAACAACCTCTCTTGCACAGAAACAGACCTTCCTCAGTTCCTCAAAAGCTGAGTGAAGAAGATCAAAAGAGGAGAGAAGAAATGATAAAGCGATTCGAGGATCAGCGAATCATTCTAAGGCGCGATCAACTATCTTCAGTTCCTCCTAAGTTCAGAATTTCAAAAGTTGAATACCAGGATCATCTCAGAGCTGAACGCCTCATCGCTGAAAGGAAGGAAGCTGAAGATAAAGACAGAGAATACGCCATCAAGCTCACTCAAGAATCTGTCAAAGACCCCAAGATGAAGCGTATTCCCATTCAAATCCAACGAAAGCTTTGGGAACAAGCCCAGAAGATCGTGGAAAAGAAAGCTGAAGTTTCTCAGACCACCTTGATCTGGTGTAAAGAGAAAATCCACTTCAGATATCGTCCAGCGAAGATCAACAAGGTATTCATCTCTGGAAGAACCTCCATCGGAGTACCTATTGTTGACATCAAACTGTTCAGAGAAGATGGCTCATCTGAAACCTTTCGTGCTGACACTGTAAAAAGGTATGGTCTCTCTGAATGGCTGGAGATGAGGTTAGCTATCCAACCATCACAATCTAAGTACAAGGATCATTTCGAAAAGCTGATAAACAGACAGATCGATTTGATATCTTCTTGTGTGGATATTCCTCCTGTTCCTGATCTAAAGCCGAAATGAAAAAGGGGCTCACCAAAGAAGAAACGTCAAGATTCAAACTCAGGTCCTGTCATACGAAATGAAACTGGAATTGGTTTCTCTCGCGCTGAAGTACTTGTTCCTGATCCTGATCTATCTGCCCTTGACATCTCTTTGCCACCATGTGAACTTTTCGTCCCTGGTAAAGTCATCAGTAATCCTTATGGAATATTCTTTCTTGACTACGACGGACGTAAATGCTTTCAACGGATCGCTGAGCTTCCAATCACTCCAATCGAACAGCTCAGAGATCTCATCTACTGGTGCGACTTCAGAAAAGACATTCAGGCACGACACCTAAAACCCTTGATTTTTGAAGCTGCTCTGAAGCTAAAGAATAAAGGAGAAAAGGTTCCTGACTGGATGATTCCAACTGAAAAGACAACCCTTGATGAACTTCTCATTAAGGAAGAACCCTTTGAAGGCTGACAACAATCACCGCTTTCTCTATTGTATCAGTCATCCTTCAGTACTTGTAATTTATTTCGCTTGTACTTGTAATCTTTCTTATTCATATTGTAACCTGATTCAAAGATTTAAAGAAAGATTTCAGCGAATGTACTTTACTCCATCAGTACTGAAAAGATCCCAGAAAACAGTAAAAGGGACAAATATTTTATGAGTTCTTTTTATCCTTATGTTTTCATTAAATAGCAATTTTATTTGTTGCTATGTCATAATCAAATAGGGGGAGATTGTTGATCCAAACCCTCAGTGATTTGATAATGACCCTATCTTAAATACTTAGTGAAAATTGTAAGTAAACAATATGTATCAGAGTTTCACTATCGCTGATAAGTACTAAGATCTTACAGTACTGCTGATAGGAACTCTCGCACTTTTAGATTAAACATTCAGCGAACACTGTTCACCATATCGCTGAGTCTGTTCAGTCCTTATGGTGATCGCTGATAAGTTAGTTGTTTACTTATGATCCCTGAAGACAAGATTCACGTCAACAAAGGTTCTACGCTGAAGTCGAAGATTAAGCTCAAGAACCAGCGACAAGTCTCCTAATGAACTGATGCGGATCAGCGAAGACTCAGATTTGTCCACTCAACGTGAAGTATCAAGTACAAGACTTTAGCTATCGCTGAACTTTATCATTCGCTGAATAGTAAATGATAATCGCTGAATCAACGAAAGCTGATCATGAAGTCCTCCGTACAAAGTACTTTTGTCTTAACCTCCCTTGCACGCCACCGTACGAAATGTCAGAAAAGAACCTCCGAAAATCTGAAATCGTACAACCACTCTGATACTACACTGTTCATTCATGCGGCTACTAAGGTTGTCAACAAAGGTCAATGACATGCAACCAATCCGCTGATGACACGTGTAAAGTGTATACTGATTTGCATTAAATGCATGCAGTATATAAAGAGATGAACTCACTTCATTTGAAGCAACTTGCTAACTCTGGACAAGTTCAAATCTCTCAAGATAGGATTTTATTAGTAATCTCCTTATCTTTCTTAGTGCAAGAAAACCTTAGTGTTCCAACTTGTTTAGATTTAGGTTTATCCTTAATCTTGTTTCCGCAACAAGCTGTAAATTGTTAATGATTTATCAATAAACAATTTAGAAAAGTAAAATAGTGTGTTTGTATTCAACCCCCCCCCCCTTCTACAAACTTGTTTAGGCCTTTCGGGACCAACAAGACCTCCAACAGATACCACCGACACATCATCCATCCGCTTTTCTACAAGACCTAAAACCATTGAAATACCTGTTGAACCATCCAAGTTTGTGGGCACCAACAAACCACCGACCGACATTGCATGTAACGACCCGATATCCCAAAACCTACATAATATACATCAATTAACATATTATACATAACATCGTTACTTTTATAACAAAATACATGATAATTCACATTCGGTCCCAAAGTCTAAAAGCTATACAATACAAAATGTAAACATATCCTAATCTTCGTCAGCTAGCAATCGCCTCCTATGCTTTATTCTTCCCTTTGCTAACAAAAGATCCTTGACTTGGAATACATATTTTTGAAAGGAAAATGAGGGTTAGACCAAACGGTCTAGTGAGATAATCCTTGTCAGTTTAGAAGTCCTTTTTATAAAATACACATATACCACAAATAATTAAATATCAAATAAGACTCGTATATCGTGCACAACTCCTCATCCTCATTCCCCATGGCCATATTAGTTGGTTGCGAGCCAACAACACCGATGTACAACAACTACAGCACCGCTGTACAACAACTACAGCACCGTTGTACAACAACTACAGCAAACATCCGCCGGCATAGTTCGGCAAGTGCTCTCGTGTAGTGTAATGCACATATAAATACAATATATATCTCAATATATCATATTGTCATTTATAAAACCTTTTATCACATTCCAACCACATATACGTCTCAATATAAACACATAATCACATCATGTATCATAATCTCAATCCGTACATATCCATCTCATATATATATATCACATATATATGTATCCCAGTTGAAAATGTTTTAAAAGTAAACTCACCTTGAATGCTTAAAAATACGCTTCCAAGCCTTTCTCCGAGCTATCCGATCCTTTATCCAAAATTCTCAGAATCTGAAACCATTTACATACAAATATCTCCTTACCAACTTATGTATAAGACTTACTAGCAGGCTAAGAACTCTAGATACATTTATCAAACTTTTATCCTAAAAAATGACCAAACAGCCAAAGTTTCCGGAAACCACAAAAGAATCCGGACAACACAATTTATCCGGACAACACAGACTAATCCGGACAACACAAGGAATCCGGACACCAAAGGAATCCGGATGCCATCCGGTATCTAAATCATCCGACACTAACAAAAGGAACTACCGGACACCACCCAAGAATCTACCCGAACACATTCATTGGGTCCGAAAACCTTCGTCTGTTCATGTGTTTTCTACCCAGAAATCGACTGATTCAATACCAGCAGTGAATTCAAATATTCTAAACCGATAGGAACCATTGAATAGCAATTACAAACATAAATTACAAAGCCACATACCTTAATTTCACTTCCAATTGCACCAAATTGAATCCCTAGCCTAGCTTTTCTTCTTTTCTCCTTCTTGCTCTCTCAAAACACACACACACACACACTAAACTGACTTTGCTGGATATTTGTTGAATGAAAATATCTGGAAACCTTAAGGGATAATATCAATCCATATTTTCCACTTTGGTCCTTAAACTTCTCAATAATGACACAAAATGCCTTTAACTTATAAATTAACCCAGCTTATCCTAAGCATTAATTATATAGTTAACTTTATTTAACGGAACGATATTTTTAACTAACGAACTTACCCGGGGTATTACATTATCTCCCCCTTAAAAGAATTCCGTCCCGGAATTCGGTTAAGCGAAAAGGTAATGAATACTTATTTTTCACTATTACCTCGAACTCAATCAAAACCATAGGAACTAACTGAATAGATACCCCACACCCATCTATATCTCTAACATAGATAAGCAACAAAAGCACGGAAATACCAATAATCATTTTACACCGAAGTCATATAACACTTTAGCACGTATAGAGTTTATTAGAATCATACCTGTAACAGCATCATGACTTTCTTCTACCTCTTGTTCTGTCATCTGAAAAACACGACCTTGGATTCCAGGTAGTTCAGACCCTTGTACTCCTCCCGACTTACCACCCGTTGGTCTCACTGTCATATTACTTTGCTGTGCTTTCCACTGTGGACAATTAACCTGAATATGTTCAGGGGAGTTGCAAATGAAACAAAATCGAGTTACCCGACAATCTCTCGCGATATGACCAGCCTTTCCACATGTGTAGCACTTTCGGGAATCACCATAGCAGTTTCCTTGATGAATACGGTCACATGTTGAACATGGTCTTCTTTCAGCTAGCCTGAAAGGTGAATAACTATCAAACCTCGGGGATTCGTATTCTTCCGAATCGTACGTCGTTTCTTCCAGTTTTCTTTTCCCAGCACTCTTATCACCAACGTCTCTCCTATTATCCCGTTCCACATTTTCCGCGGCATCTACTGCGGCTGAGAAGGTATCGGGTCCTTTTGCAATCACTAGCCTTCTAATTTCTGCATTTAACCCGAAAATAAACATTTCCATCTTCAGAGCCTCCGTGGCAACATAGTACTCCGCAAAGCGAGACTTCTCCAGAAAGCGAGCAGTGTAATCCCTAACCGATAAACTTCTGTGATGTAGGTTCATGAATTCCTCTTCCAGCTGTCTAACTGCTGCTTGAGGACAGAACTGTCCTTTGAAAGCTGTTGTGAATTCGTCCCAAGTAAAAGTTGAGTATACATCAGATCCTCTAGAGGTAATATGAGCCTCCCACCAAAAATAGAGCATCTGCCTTCAACATCGTGGTTCCATATAGCACTTTATCTTCTTATGCACACTTGCTGGTCCTAAAGATAGCTTATATCTCTTTCAGCCACCTCATGGCCTTCACTGGATCTCTTTCTCCTGTATATGTCGGGGGTTTGCAATTTAAAAACATTTTATAGTCACACTTCCTTGGCACCGGTATGACAGTATGTGTAATGGGCATTTCGTCTTCCAGACTAGGTTCTGGTATTCCAGTTTCTGTGTGACGAGTTCTATCGAACATAGCTTGTATATTGGCTTGAAGTCTTCCCATTTCCACCGTCAAATCATTTCGTGTAACAAATTCGGTACCTCGCCCCTGAACTCTACCTCCAGTTCTGCCCCTACCTCTTTCTCCCCCTCTTCCCCTTCCTCCGACTGTTGGGTTTGTTCTATTCGGATTTCCTCCTCCTTCCCGATTCGTTTGTCTAGTACCACTTGCCATTCTGTTGATTCAGACAAGGTTAATATACACATAAGCACATACCCCATATAACAAGGTATTCCAGTTCAAACAAATACCTGTAAGATCACAATTACACTGGCCAGGTGTAATAATGAAATTACCTTACATGATGTTCCTTCTACCTTTTTATATTTAACATCCCAAGGTTCTACAATAATAGGGACATCCTACTTCACATGCAGTTTAAGTCTAGGTACATATACTAATACCTAAATCCCTTAAACTAGGGTTCTGATACCATCTGTAACGACCCGGTATCCCAAAACATACATAATATACATCAATTAACATATTATACATAACGTCGTTACTTTCATAACAAAATACATGATAATTCACATTCGGTCCCAAAGTCTAAAAGCTATACAATACAAAATGTAAACATATCCTAATCTTCGTCAGCTAGCAATCGACTCCTATGCTTTATTCTTCCCTTTGCTAACAAAAGATCTTTGACCTGGAATACATATTTTTGAAGGAAAATGAGGGTTAGACCAAACGGTCTAGTGAGATAATCCCTGTCAGTTTAGAAGTCCTTTTTATAAAATACACATATACCACAAATAATTAAATACCAAATAAGACTCATATATCGTGCACAACTCCTCATCCTCATTCCCCGTGGCCATATTAGTTGGTTGCGAGCCAACAACACCGTTGTACAACAACTACAGCACCACTGTATAACAACTACAGCACCGTTGTACAACAACTACAACACCGTTGTACAACAACTACAGCACCGCTGTACAACAACTACAGCAAACATCCACCGGCATAGTTCGGCAAGTGCTCTCGTGTAGTGTAATGCACATATAAATACAATATATATCTCAATATATCATATTGTCATTTATAAAACATTTCATCACATTCCAACCACATATACGTCTCAATATAAACACATAATCACATCATGTATCATAATCTCAATCCGTACATATCCATCTCATATATATATATATATATCACATATATATGTATCCCAGTTGAAAATGTTTTAAAAGTAAACTCACCTTGAATGCTTAAAAATACGCTTCCAAGCCTTTCTCCGAGCTATCCGATTCTTTATCCAAAATTCTCAGAATCTGAAACCATTTACATACAAATATCTCCTTACCAACTTATGTATAAGACTTACTAGCAGGCTAAGAACTCTAGATACATTTATCTAACTTTTATCCTCAAAAATGACCAAACAGCCAAAGTTTCCGGAAACCACAAAAGAATCCAGACAACACAATTTATCCGGACAACACAGACTAATCCAGACAACACAAGGAATCCGGACACCAAAGGAATCCGGATGCCATCCGGTATCTAAATCATCCGGAAACCATTAAATGAATCGTCTGGACACTAACAAAAGGAACTACCGGACACTACCCAAGAATCTACCCGAACACATTCATTGTGTCCGGAAACCTTCGTCTGTTCATGTGTTTTCTACCCAGAAATCGACTGATTCAATTCCAGCAGTGAATTCAACTATTCTAATCCGATAGGAACCATTGAATAGCAATTACAAACATAAATTACAAATCCACATACCTTAATTTCACTTCCAATTGCACCAAATTGAATCCCTAGCCTAGCTTTTCTTCTTTTCTCCTTCTTGCTCTCTCAAAACACACACACACACACACACACACACACACACACACACTAAACTGACTTTGCTGGATATTTGTTGAATGAAAATATCTGGAAACCTTAAGGGATAATATCAATCCATATTTTCCACTTTGGTCCTTTAACATCTCAATAATGACACAAAATGCCTTTAACTTATAAATTAACCCAACTTATCCTAAGCATTAATTATATAGTTAACTTTATTTAACGGAACGATATTTTTAACTAACGAACTTACCCGGGGTATTACATTGCATCCCACAAAAAATCGGTGGCCACCCCTACCCCATCAGCAGCAATTCCATCGGCAGCAATTCCATCGGCGGCCACAGCCGAAAAATCGGTGGCCTTACCTTCTATTATCCCATCGGTGGAGGGAACCGACGGATCAGTTCAAGGAGAGAAAATTGGTCCGGTCAATAAACCAAAGGACAAAGGCAAGGGCATCTTGTCCGCTGAGGAAGAAGTCATAAAAGAGAAGAAGAAAAAGAAGATAGCTAAATATGGGGCTCGACCATCTGATGCACAATCGTTAAGACTTAAACCTCCTTCCCAAGGAGTTGTCTCTGATTTGGGTCTATCTCCCCAAGAAATTGAGGAGGCTCGTCTTACTCAAAAGGCTTTGGATGACGACAAAGCCTTATCCATTAAAGTTGCAAAAGAAGAAGCTGACAAAGACAAAACCTTGGATCCTATCAAAGCTCAAAAATCTGAGTTGGGCTCTCTTGAAGAAGAAAATGAGAGAGAGATAGGTTGGTACAAGAAAGTCATGCACTACCGGACTGACAGGTCACCGATCTCATGTGTCAAAATTGCAACTTCTAGAGTTACTCCCTCCGATGTTCGGCTCATTATTGAAAGAGAGGATGGATCTTCCAGAAACATCAAAGATTACCATCTCAATCAATTCGGCCTCTCCGAATGGCTTGAACTTTCAAAACTATTGGTCAAATGTGCAAACCCAAAGAAGGAGATCTTCATCAGACAAATCGGTGGGTTGATGGACCGAATGAAGGAGATAAAGAAAAAGCACAACATTGCTCTTTCTTCTGAGGAACGTGCCCGTGTTCAAACCTTGAAAGAAATGTCAGACTTCCTCTTACAAAGACAAAATCGGTGAAAGACGCCATCTTCAAAGACATGGCTGCCAATGGAAGGATTGCCTATGTGGACAATCTTGACCTGTCTATCCCAACCTCCATTACTTACCCGTCTACCACACTATGTCTCTCACCAGTTCCAGGTTTGTTTTTCAACGATGCCCTGGGCCACCGACGTTTCCTCAGGTTCTCACAGATCCACCTTGCCGATATATTCTTCTTAGATGGCATTTGCAATCTCATGCCTTACATTCCTGAAGCACAACCATACTACCAAGACATCGCCACCGAAATCAAACGTCGTCGTCATCCAAAGAAGTAATATGGGTGTTGGTCATTTCAAGTACTTGTATTTTTTCTCTTTTGATGTTTCAGTCATTATAATGAATACACGTACTTTTCTTTCTTAACTTAGAATCTATTTGAATTTCATTTTATTGTTGCACATAATATTTTTTTCCTTGTAAATGTTGGATATACTTAACAAATCCATAAAATAAAAATAGACCAAAAAGAACAAAAAGAATGGTCTATGTGAAAAGAACCCAAAAAGAGTAAAAATGGTCAAAATGCATGTTATATTCAGTCACTCATAAATCTTCTAAGTATGGAGCTCAAATTCAAATAGGGGGAGATTGTTGGGTCACCAAGGATTTGAAATTGACCTACCTATTTTACTCCTAAAATCTTACTTAGAATATTTTACTGTGGTTCTTTATAATGACTTAGACAAGACAACAAAAGTTCGGTGAAGTCGAAGATCAACCGAAATCAAGCTTGAAGATATTCTCATTGTAGAAGTGAAAGACACTCTTCTCAACAAAAATCTAAGTCATTGTCCACCGAATTTCTCTATGAAAATCGGTGGACACTCCAACCGATCCTCTCTCAAGATCGGTCAATCAAGCCCACCGATAAGAGCTTCAAATCGGTGGCAACATGGTCTTCATCATGCTCATTTTGGTTAAAGAATCTCACCGACCTCACAGTCCAAATCGGTGAGATTTATTCTTGGAAGACAACATGAGAAGATCATTTATTATGAGACAATATCCATTGTCAAGAAAAAGTGACTATTTGTCGTTTTATCCAATCTCAGATATTGTCTCAATCAAGCATGGGTATCCTTCCTGGTACTGAGCAAAAAAGGTGGAAAAGGACTTATCAACTTTTCAAAGTCAACCCCTACACTCAAATCTCCAGATGATAAGTGTCATAAGCATTTAATGTTTCATGCGCTATATAAAGAGGAAGGAGCTCCCCATGCAAGGTTACGCGTTCCTAAGGGATTTCTTAGTGCAAGATTACTCTCTCTCTCTCTCTCTCTTGTGAATTTCATAGCTTTCAAACTTAGTGCTTTAAAAGTTGTTTTGTTTTCAGTTTGCTTTGTGAAGATTGTTAGAATAGTTTAATGGTTCTTTTCCGCAACAATCTGTAGTTTTCTGTGTGTAATTCTTGTTGAAGTTTTTCAATAAAAGAATTAATGTAAGTGAATTTTTGTGTATTGTATTCAATCCCCCCCCCCTCTACAATACTTGTTTAAGCCATCTGAGACTAACAATAAGAATACCCTTGTGCATATGTGCTTCATATAACCTCAACCGTCTTTTTTATTTAATTATGAATTAAAAAATCAATTTAATCTTAGCCATTGATTTTGATGATTAATGGTCCTGATTAGTTAACACGGTTAACACTAAATGACTGGTTAACAAAAGAACGACACTATGGGGGTGTTTGGGAGTGCTTATATTTTTAACTTATGCTTATTTGCTTATGTGGTGAGGAAAAGCAGTTTTTAAAAAGGGTTTGTTAAAAATTGAGGGTAAAAAGGTAATTTGGATAGATAAGGAAATAAGGAGAAGTAAATAAGTAGGTATGGAATGACTTATCAAAAACAACTTATTTGTGGTGAGGAGAAGCAAATAAGCACTTTTGATTTTTTCTATCCAAACACTCCAAATAGCTTATTTGCGGTGGGGAGAAGCTATAAGCAAATAAGTCAAAAATATAAGCACTCCCAAACACCCCCTATATATATATATATAGTGTTAGGTTCATTTGAGAAGTCTAAATATTTTGAGAAATAGAGAAGTGATTGTGACTCTTCGATTAAATGCGCCGATTTTGAACACGGAAGGGTATTTTGTTAATTATTCATCCTGTTTACAAAAAACACGGGTTGAGTTCATATATGAATCTGTGTGATTCACATATGAACTATACGTTCATATATGAACCTTTGTAATTCACATATGAACTATTTATAACTAATTCATATATGAATCTTGTGATTCATATATGAACCTTTGTGTTTCATATATGAAACTAATTAATTGTAGGTTCATATATGAATCAGTTGAACCAATTAACTGATTCATATATGAATCTTTGTGTTCATATATGAACCTTTGTAATTTACATATAAACTTTTTTTAACTAATTCATATATGAACCTTTGTGTTCATATATGAACCTTAATGATTTATATATGAATTTTTTTAACTAATTCTCATATGAACAAATTAACTGATTCATATATGAATCATAAAGATTCATATATGAATCACAAAGGTTCATATATGAATTAGTTAAAAATATTTTATATGTGAATTACAAAGGTTCATATATGAACACAAAGGTTCATATATGAATCACACAAATTCATATATGAACCTGTCCTGCGTATTTTTTACGAAACTACCCTTTATACCCCTGAGCGTCGTTTATTAATTAATGTGGACGCGTGCATTAATCAGGTGTAACGCGAATTTCTTGACCGTGGATTATTTAATCCAATGGATATGATCACTTCTCTATTTCTCAAAATATTTAGACTTATCAATTGAACCATTCTCTATATATATATATATATATATATAATAGTAGTTTTTAATTTAAATATTAAACAAGTTTAATTATTTAACTAAAAAAATAAAGTTTTAATTTAAAATATGAAATGGTGGAAATAAAAGGGAAATTAATTAAAATACCCCAAGTTTGAAAGTGACTTACCAAAATACCCCAAAAAATTATTTTCTTACCAAAATGCCCCTTATTTCCGCGGAGGGAGCCCTCTATAGCGGACAGGGACTGAAAGTGTAAATTTTTGCAAGATTATTTACACTTTCAGTCCCCATAGCGGGCCATCGCGGGCCGCGTTTGAGCCACCGCAGGCCTCGATCGCGGGGGCCAGGGACTGAAAGTGTAAATATTTCTTGCAAAAATTTACACAATTGGTCCCTGTCCGCGATCGCGGGTTCTTATCGCGGAAAAAAGGGGCATTTTGGTAAGAAAATAATTTTTTAGGGTATTTTGGTAAGTCAACTTCAAACTTGGGGTATTTTAATTAATTTCCCGAAATAAAACAAATTTAATAAAAAAAAGTCGGTTGTTAAAATTAGGGGTGAACATGGTACGGTACCATGTTTTTTTTTCATATACCATGTATCAACCAATTATAATTGGTATGCAAAATTTTATACCATGTACCAACCAACTATACTTGGTACCAACTTTTTTCGGTTTGTACATGTTGGTACGGTATTGTACCAACATCGTAAAAGTTCAAGTTAGAAATTTATTTAAATTGACATATTTACCAATTAGATCTAAATCTAAAACTCTCAACCATACACATAACATGTTGATAATTTGATGTCTTATACCACTTATCCTTACATATAAGCATTCGAATAATCTTCATATAATATAAGCATTCACTAATAATCTACTACAAGTGGCCATTGAGGACCGTCGATGGACCATGGAGGTGTGGACAAGTTACTACGGTTGTTAGGTTTAGGCGAATGAATTCAATTAAATTATATCCATTTGTATTATAATTTAGCAAAATATAAAACAAGACAATTTAAAACCTTAAATCAAAATATGTTGTATTATAATTTAAACATTAATTCATAAATAAATAAGTCTGTATGGTACGGTATTATCGTGATATATGACTTCTAATATCACGTACCAACCAAGTTTATATAGTTGGTATGATACTACCAACAAATTATGTCGGTATCAACTAAATTGGTACCAATTAAATTAGTACGGTTGGTATGAGAATTAGTTGAATTGTCTTGGTACAAAATTTACACCCCTAATTAAAATAGATAAATAAAAACCTTGATGGAAAGATAATTAAAAAATATTAACTAAAGTATCAAAATATATATTTTTCTATTAATTATATTGTTTATTTTCAAAATTATTATAAATCTAGTTACAAGAAAAGTAAAATGTCTCATTAAAACTATTGATAAGTAAATAATTTCTTATTTTTTAAGAGTTTTAGTTTAAAGTCTACTAAAATTAATAGTTTCTATTTATTAATTTATTAGATTTAAAAAAAAATCTAAATTATCATTTGAAGAAATTTAATAAGATTCAAGGAAAATAGTTTTATTTTATACCAAGGACCAAATATGTACATTACTCATCACTTTTTGGATTTGATACATAGGTTAACGTCTCATTTTTTGTCTCATTTTTAATGACGGTAGATGTATGGACGAAAATGTAACTAAAACGAAAACCATTTAGACGAAAAAAAAGGTTTTTAAAAAACAAGAACGAATATTGATATATACATCAAACCATAGAAACGAAAATCCAAGTTTTCTCTCTCTCTCTCTATAGAGAGAGAGAGAAAGGTTCAAACGAGGAGCTTACCTATTTACGAGAATGCGAGGAGCATTCTCAACCACTAATTAGGAGTTTAATACAAATTCATTCGAAGCTTTCCACGGCCTTTCGTGCGCCACATTTTTTTTATTTATAATTTGAAATTTACAATTTCAACCCCTATAATTAGTTACTTAATTTACTTTATACCTTTTACTTTTCTAATTTTAATTTTACACCTTCATCATATTAACACATATAATCGTTTATTAACTAAAATACGTTAAAAAAATACGTTTTAATTTTAACAAGTTACACCATTGTAATCGTCTCTTCGATACCTTCGAAATGAACCTAATATTGAATATTTTTTGATTTAATTATTTTATTATATATCATATAAACTAGATAAAAATATTTATAATATTTATAATTCATACCCTTATAGTTTTGATGAAATGTTTGTTAGGAACACCTATCAAATCATATGTGATTAGGAAACAATAGTAAATCATATGTGATCTATAAGACTGTTATCTAATATCACTAGTTATTAATCATATATGATCTTGTTTTACATTCTGATATCACTTAGTTATTAATCATATGTGATTTTGTTATTAATCTATATAGAGAAAGGTTCAAACGATGAGCTTACCTATTTACGAGAACGCGATGAGCATTCTCAACCAACCATTTGATTTATTAAGGGAATTAAATGGTAAGGGTGAATAATTGAATTTTTTTTCATTATTTATTTTATTCGCTCTAATCATCCATCCATATAATCAAATTTAGTGTTAATCGAAATTATTTCGCATTTACGCAATTAATAACTTTAAAATAGTTTGCTAAAAATTATCCTTTTATTTACAATTTCTTAGATTTTTTAACTATTTAAAATCGTCATTTTATGTAAATTTTTGATTGATATTTAGTTGATAAGAGGTGAGTTCATATGAGAACGCTAACTATTTATGAAAACAAGAAAACAACCGCTATGTATAAAATCATATATGATTCACGTACAAAATCAAATATGATTATGCGATTTTTCCCTCCACTTTAAGTCGCAACCAAAGTCGCGACTTAAAACAAAATCACATATGATTAATAACTAAGTGATATCAGATTGTAAAATAATATCATATATGATCACATATGATTTACTAAAACACAATCACATATGATTAATAACTAAGTGATATCGGATTGTAAAACAAGATATGATCACACATGATTTAATTACTAAAACAAAATCACATATGATTAATAACTAAGTGACATCAGATTGTAAAACAATATCATATATGATCACATATGATTTACCAAAACAAAATCACATATGATTAATAATTAAGTGACATCAGATTGTAAATAAGATCATATATGATTAATAACTAGTGATATCAGATAACAGTCTTATAGATCACATATGATTTACCAACTAAAATAAAATCACATATGATTAATAACTAAGTGATATAAGAATGTAAAACAAGATCATATATGATTAATAACTAGTGATATCAGATAACAGTCTTATAGATTACATATGATTTACTATTGTTTCCTAATCATATATGATTTGATAGGTGTTCCTAACAAAAATCTCATCAAAACTATAAGGGTATGAATTGTAAATATTAAAAAAATTATGTAGTATATATGATATATAATAAAATAATTAAATAAAAAAATATTCAATATTAGGCTCATTTCGAAGGTATCGAAGAGACGATTACAATGGTGTAACTTGTTAAAATTAAAAGATATTTTTTTAACGTATTTTAGTTAATAAACGATTATATGTGTTAATATGATGAAGGTGTAAAATTAAAATTAGAAAAGTAAAAGGTATAAAGTAAAGTAAGTAACTAATAATAGGGGTTGAGAATTGTGTGGCTGAGAATGCTCCTCGCGTTCTCGTAAATAGGTAAGCTCCTCGTTTGAACCCACATCTATATATATATATATATATATATATATATATATATATATATATATAGTGCGTTTCATTTGCAAATCAAATAGATTGTACAAACTTTGCAAACCATTATATTAAGAAACAACAGATATATTTATGGTAATTATTATGATTTATTAATAATGATTGTGATATATATGGAAGATGATAACGTTCATTAATTATGATCATGACTTTAGATTAGGAAACATAATAAAATCAGATATTGATTAGAGTTGATGAACGGCTAAGATTGATTTACATAGTTTGTACAATTTATTTGGTTTGTAACGGAAACGGACTCTCTCTCTCTCTCTCTCTATATATATATATATATATATAGAGGGCCCTTCTTTTGTTAACCATCCATTTAGTGTTAACTGTATTAACTAATCTGGACCATTAATCATCAAAATCAATGGCTAAGATTAAAAGCATTTTTTAATTCATAATTAAAATAAACACATGGCTGATTTCATTTGCAGCATATATGCATAGGGTTATTATTGTCATTTAACAAATCTGGATAACTATGGTAACTATCAGATAAGGAAACAATTAACCCAATCCCTACATTTAAGGACCTGATAACTATGCATAGGTTGTTGCAGGCGCCTCTTTTGTTTGCATCTTTCAAATTACTCCATTGAAATCAATGGAGAGATATGATGATGAAGAAGAACAGTAGCCATCCAATTACTTCCCACATTTCTTCTCTCTCTCTCTCTCTCTCTCTCTCTCTAAAACGAGATGGATTTTTGCGACAACACTGATTCTTGCGAGTTGCAACAAGGATGAACTCCGGCGAAGGATTTCCAGAATCCGGCGAGATTCCGGCAAAGTCGTTTTTTCGGCGAGTTTGAGTTGAGACAAGAAGATAACAGTTGCGATATGATCCAAGTTGCGATATGAGCCAAGTTGTGATATGAGCCAAGTTGCGATAACCTTTCACTTGCGACAAACAAGACTTGCGACGACTATGAACACCGGCGAAATATCGTTTTTCCGGCGACGAAAATGCAGAATCCGGCGAGATGAAGCAGTTTCCGGCGACGACAAAAACTCACTGATCTCGTTGATTTCTCAAGGTTTTTCGATTCTGTAAATTGTAGTCTGCTCGAAATCAACACAGAAATCGATCTGTGGTATCAAATACACCGTGCATATGATTATTTGTCATGTTGGTTTGATTATTGTTATGGATACACGCTATTTTATTTATGTGCATATATGCAGAGTTACACAAATGTATGGTTGTGCATATATGCAAGTTTACATAGATTTATGGTTTACACAGATTTATGGTTGTGCATGTATGCAATTTTACATATATTTATTTTTTCACAGATTTATGGTTGTGCATGTATGCAATTTTACATAGATTATGGTTTACACATAGTTATGGTTGTGTATATATGCAATTTTACTTAGATTTATGTTTGTGCATATATGCACTTTTTATCTTCATATATTCAACTGATGTGCATATATGCAATTCTATGATGTGTATATATGCAGTTCTAAGGTATGCATATATGCAGTATTAATATGTGCATATATGCAATTCTATGATGTGCATATATGCATTTCTATGATGTGCATATGTGCATTTCTATGATGTGCATATATGTAGTTTGAAATCGTGCATCTATGCAAAAAAAAACGTGAAAAAAAAAATCTCTGGAACGTGAAGATGAAGATTATGTTTGAAAATGGGTTTTAGATGATTAAAATTATCATTAATAATTACCAAAAATGTAAATTGGTTTTAAAATATTAAGATTGTCATTAATAACTACCAAAAATATCTTGTGCATGAAATTAGGAAAGTAAATAACCCATAAATAATTAAAATTCTGAAATTCCTAAACTACCCCTATCAAACCAGTAACCTATCTTGATTCCTATTGATCCAAAAAAGTTAACATGGTTAACACTAATTAGACGGTTAACAAAAGAACGGGACCCTATATATATATATATATATATATGGATAAATTAAAATTACCATTTTAAATTATTTATAAATTATAACAACCTAAGGCCATCAGTACCCCATGGGGGGAATCTTTCAATGATTCCCCTCCACATCATCGCCACATCAGCTTTTCTTTCATCCCTCACTCCATCCCTCACGATCCCTAAACATCCGTACCCCATTCCCTCAAACCCCTTTGCCACCTCATTTATTTTAATTCTTTTATTTATACATTTAATTATTTAACAAAATAAAAATATTTATATATTTTTTAATAAATAAAAATAAGATAAATAATAAAAATTAAAATTCATATCATTCATTAAAAATAAAAATTACAAAATATCATTCATACCAATTATGAAATTTTTGGAGTTGTTTTTTTCTCGCTAAAGTAGCCCTCAAAGCGTTTCCCGTAAGGTGATCATGCGGGCTTATGAAAAACTCGAAGGTTGGGATATATTGTGGTGAGTTCGGGGTAGAAGGTTGGGTTTCCGGAACAATGTCGTCGTCGAGATTGAAGTTGGCCGGAGTAAAACCTTGTTCAATCAACCCGGGACGTGTAAATTGGTAAGGAATTTGTTGGTGAAATTGTTGGGGAAATTGTTGCGGATATTGTGGCGGATTTTGTTGCGACCATTGTGGCGGAATTTGTTGCGAGAATTGCGGATGATAACCTTGTTGTGTAAACGCTTGGAAACCAAGCTGTTGATCTTCTTGCGATTGTGGTGTATTCGGTCGGTTACGACGGGATGTAGGTGTTCTGTTTGAATTCATGATGAGAGAGGTGTGAAAAATAAGAGGTTGAGAGAATTTGAGAGAGTTTGAGAGGTGTGAGATTGAGAGAATTTGATAGTGTGAAAAATAAGAGGTTGAGAGGTGTGAGAAATAAGAGGTTGAGGGTTAAATATATAGTGGGATTAAATTGAGAAATTTTTTTTTTTAGAAAGAGCCGTTCAACGGATATATTTTTTTAAAAATTTAATTAAAATTTTTTTTTTTTTAAAAACCTTCGGGATGGATCGGGATCCCATCCCCGGATACCATCCCGCCCCGCCAACCCCGCCCGGGCCGTAGCCCATCCCGCATCGACCCCGCCCATCCCGCATCCCATCCCGAGCTCATCCCGAGCCGGGTACGGATGGCCTAACAAATACATTAAAAACCACAAATTGTACATGTCATACTTTATTGACGAATAGTATTAAAATGAATATTAATTGATTTCGGTTCAAATTTTGAAGAATTTCACTTCAAAAGGTCTATTTTAATTAGGGAATAAACTCTCTTCAACAATTAAAATAACGTCTCATATATTTGATGCAATTAAAAGAATGTATTATCTTTTTTACATACCCACAATGAAGTTTTTGAAAACTAATTTTCTAAAAAAGAAAATGAAACAAAATATGTTTAAAACATATATAACAACTATGCTATAATTTTTGTAATTTTATAACATTAAAAATTAAATTGTCTAAAAATAATTGCATCCAGCTCCAACACTACTCCATTTTAGTAATTTCAGTAATGGTTATATTATTAAAATTTTATTAAATTTTATAAAGTTTTATCATTTTAATTTACTTTATAAAAAACTGTGTAACACATTCAGACATATTGATGAAAAGAATTAAAATAGAATACGTCTTTAATTAATATTAACTATTAAGTTGTAGAGAAATCTTTTAATTTAGATATATTTCGATACAACAACTAAAATAAAAATAAAAATTCTAACTTTTTTAACATAACTGTTAAAGATGCTTTATTTTTATACAATTTGTCCCACTTTATTTTAAATTTGTTAGGGATGAGTTTGGGGAAGAAAGGTGATTAGGGATATGAAAATTGAAATAAAAAGTGATTAAGAAAGTTCCAATTGGTCATAAACATGGTCTATGTCAAATGCCAAAAAAACAAACCAACAAATCTTCACCAACTTCCAATGTAAATCTTTGATTATATGCTCTTGTCTTTCACTTTTGTGTGTATTTTTTTAAAGACTATAAACCCACCAAAAATTTCTTTTTAAAAGAAGAGACCAACCAAGCCAGGTAACCATGATGTGAGTCAGAAGACTGCTTTAGGTTTAATTAAAAAACAAAAATATTTTTAACTAGTACCATGTGCATAGAGATTTGTACCATCAAATGGTGTCCGTACAATCTTAATAATCTTGTTCATAGAGTTTGTATTAATATTTTTGTTCTTTTAGTGAAAAGCAAAAAGTTTCAAAATTATTTATAAATATATATGTATAAAAGAGAGATCAAATGCAAACCACTTTAATTTTGCAAAGCGTGCAAACCATCAATTTCAATGATTAACTTAATGAAATTGGTTCATTAAGTTGTTTAATTTGATGAAATTGTTTCATATAATTTCTTTTCTTGATTAAATTGTTTCATATATTTGTGTTTTTTATGTAGTTTCATTTATTTTTTCTTTTTTTGATGAAACTGTTTCATGTATTTTCTCAATTTGATGAAACTTTTTCATTTTTACATAAAAAAACACAAGTATCTGAAACAATTTCATTAAGAAAAGAATGATATGAAATAGTTTCATCAAATTAAACAATTTCATGAAAGAATTTCATTAACTTATCCAATGAAATTGATGGTTTGCATGATTTGTAAAATTGGGGTGGTTTGCAAATGAAACTACCTCTATATATATATATATATATATATATAGAGAGAGAGAGAGAGAGAGAGAGAGAGAGGAAGACTAATTTGAAACCCTCTCAAAGGTTGAAACCCTTGAAACCCTAATCTAAGCCGTTGATCTAATCTTGATCTAACCAAATTATCTCCTAAAATTTAGCATCATGGATCGGTAGTTATTTCTAAAGTTGATCTCAACCGTTAAATATTTAATCAATGGTGAGATCATGGGTTGCATTGGTTTCAACCTTTTGGAGGGTTTCAAATTAGTCTCCCTCTATATATATGTGTATGTGTGTGTGGGGGGGGGGGGGGGGGGGGGGGGGGGGGGAGAGGGGATTTCAAAATAAACCATGGTGTTAGGAAGCATACAAACTTTATATTAGAAACAATCAAAATATTAATGAAAGATAATAGAGCTCATTCTTTATTATCATTATTTTAGATAAAGAAACAATCGAGATATTTATAAAACTGAATATTCATTATGGTAGATAAACGGTTAAGATAAGTTTATGATATTTACATGGTTTTTATTTGAAACTAAATCCATGTATGTGTCTATATGTATGTGTCTATATATATATATATGTGTGTATATATATATAGAGGCTCCGTAAAATGCAAACCTTGCATTTGTTGCACCCCTTAGAAACCACAGTCTGCATATGTGCAGACTGGTTCTGCATATATGCATATGAATACGTGCAAGAATATACATATAATGGACATACATTCATATGGGACAATGCATATATGCAGAACCAGTCTGCACATATGCAGACTGTGGTTTGTAAGGGGTGCAACAAATACATGGTTTGTATTTTATATATATAGCCTTAGGTTCAAATGAGAAGTGCTAAATATTTTAGAAGTAGAGAAATAATTTTGGCTATTTATTCGGTCAAGATCAGTTATAATTGGTCAAAAGTTGCGGCTTTGACTGGTCAAAAGTTGCAGCTTTGACTGGTCAAAAGTTGCGGCTGTTCCAAAAATAGAAGGGCAATTTCGTAACTTTTACAAAAAACACGGGACGAGTTCATATATGAATCTGTGTGATTCACATATGAACTATACGTTCATATATGAACCTTTGTAATTCACATATGAACTCTTTATAACTAATTCATATATGAATTTTGTGATTCATATATGAACCTTTGTGTTTCATATATGAAACTAATTAACTGTAGGTTCATATGTGAATCAGTTGAACCAATTAACTGATTCATATATGAAACTAATTAACTGATTCATATATGAACCTTTGTGATTCATATATGAATTTTTTTTAACTAATTCTCATATGAACAAATTAACTGATTCATATATGAATCACAAAGGTTCATATATGAATTAGTTAAAAAGAGTTCATATGTGAATTACAAAGGTTCATATATGAACACAAAGGTTCATATATGAATCACACAGATTCATAAATGAACTCGTCCAGCGTATTTTTTTACGAAACTACCCCTCTATCTTGTGCAAACCACGTGCATACTACACGAGGAATTATTCGCTACTTCTCGGTCAAAGCCACCGATCTTGACCGAATGAATGGCTAAGATCACTTCTTTATTTCTCAAATATTTAATACTTCTCATTTGAACCTCTCCCTACATATATATATATATATATATTGTGTGTGTGTGTGGAAGGGTTCAAACAAGAACAAGTATTTTTTACGAAAACACTAGAACACATTTTTACTATAGTTAATCACATGTGACACTACAACTCAACACATATGATAAACATGTGAAACTAAATAGAGACGCAAATGACCTGTGGCGCGACCTAGGTTGCAGCCAAGTTGCCTCCAAATCATTAGCCCCGATCATGCGTAATATCACATGTGGTAATGATGTTCTTGACGCGATATTATAATCCATCACATGTCGATACTAAATCAAAGACGTTAACGACCTTTGGGGGACCTAGGTCACAAGTTAAGTCGTTCACACACAACCAGGTCCCTTGCATGTATTATCACATGTGATAAATGTGTTCTCGTGTTTTCGTAAAATGAAAGTGTTCTCGTTTGAACCTCCGCTTATATTGTAACACCCATATTTTTGGTATGTAAGAGTTACCCTGTGCGCCTCTATAGCTTTTAAATAATATATTTTGTGCCAATAAATCTTTCCCGTTGATCCTTAAGAGAACCAGAGGGACTCTTGTGTGAGAAAATTCAAATTTTTGGGGTTTGGAGCACTTGGGCGATTGTGCCAGCGAAAGTGCTCTAAGGCACAATCGCATGGCACTCTCGCCGAGCCAGGGGAACTGGCGGTACAGATGGAGCGATTGTGCCAAGCGAGAGTGCCACTGGCACAATCGCATGGCAATCTCGCCGTCAGGCTCCAGTGTAATACCTCGGGTAAGTTCGTTAGTTAAATTCTAGTTCCGTTAAATATATTTAACTTTATTATTGAGGTTTAGGGTAAAATTTGGGAGTTTTATAAGATAAGGGTGTTTTGGTCATTAGTGCTAAGCTCAAGGACTAAATTTGTAAATTAGATTAGATATTACCCATTAGTAGTTCAGATATTTCATACTCAGCAGAAAGTATCAGAAATATCCAGTGTGTGTAGTGTGTGTTTTGAGACCAAAAGAAGAAGAAAGAAAAGGAAGGTTAAGGCTTCAAATCGGGTCCTTTGGAAGTGTTTTGAGGTATGTTTCTTTACATTTTATGTGTGTAATTGCTAGTAGATAGTTTATGTCGGATTAGAATTATCAAATCTGGACTGGGGTTAAAATTAATAGATTTCTGGGTTAAATTTATGCAAACCGACAGAGGTTTCCGGACACAATGAATGTGTCCGGGTGGTTTTGTTGGTAGTGTCCGGGTAATTTAGCTGGTGGTGTCCGGATGGTGTTCTAAGGTGTCCGGACGAGTCTTTTATCCGGGTAAGTTCCTCTTTCCATTTTGTCCGGTTGATATGAGTTTCCGGATATCGTCCGGATTGTTGATATTGTTCGGACAGTAGTGTTGTCCGGAATACCTGTTCTGTCTGGAAAGTTGTGTTGTCCGGATAGTGGGTGTTGTCCGGATACTTTGGTTGTTTGGTCAAATTTGGGAGTTTGGATACTTTTGAGTATCCAGTAGCCTGTGTTATGTTGATTTTTGGATAGGGAAGGAATGAGGATTAATTATACTATAGACTCGACTTAAATTCGGGTTTGGGGGTAACATTTGAGGATAGAGTTATCTAGAGCCTTTAGCTTTAGTAAGTCTTGTGCGTTCTATTTGGTAAAGGGATATCTGCATCTATTTGTTTCAGATACTGTGAATCGAAGGTGAAAGCAGAGTTCTTTGTGGAGAACTGGAAAGAGTTTTGATAAAGCAAACCGGTGAGTTTTTATTTAAAATATTTTCAACTGGAATACATATATGTGGAATGAGTGTGATAATGTGCATATTATGTTTATATGAGTATTACACTGCATGGGTTCTAGTTGGCCGGGCTTAGGACCGGTGTATGTTGGTTGTACAGAGGGACAGTGGTGTTGGCTGTATTCAGTACAGTGGTGTAAATTAATTAATTGGCTCGCAACCAATTAATATGGCCAAGAGAATGAGATGGAAAGATACATGATGCATGAGTTTTAATTGGTATTCCTATGTGAATTATGTGTATGATGTTGTGCAAATGGTTTTTAACTAACGAGGATTTTCTCACTAGACCTCAAGGTCTAACCCTCATTTTGTTTTAAAAATATGTATTCCAGGTCGTGGATCGAGTAAGAACAAATAAGAAGGTTAAGCCGCGAATAGCTTTTGGGAGGACTATGATGTGTTTTGTAGTTATAGCATGTTATTGTAATGATCTAAATTTACTATGTAAACGTTTGTAATGATGTACTGAATGTTGGTAAAGACTAGGAGACCATATTTGTTCTACGATGTATCTCTTGTTTTTTTACGACGTTATGCAATGTATGCTATTTGAACTATGTATGGGATTTTGGGTCGTTACAGATGGTATCAGAGCCCTAGTTTAAGGGATTTAGGTATTAGTATCTGTACCTAGACTTAAACTGCATGTGAAGTAGGATGTCCCTATTATTGTAGAACCTTGGGGTGTTAAATATAAAAAGGTAGAAGGAACATCATGTAAGGTAATTTCATTTTACACCTGGCCAGTGTAATTGTGATCTTACAGGTACATGTTTGAACTGGAATACCTTGTTATATGGGGTATGTGCTTATGTGTATATTAACCTTGTCTGAATCAACAGAATGGCAAGTGGTACTAGACAAACGAATCGGGAAGGAGGAGGAAATCCGAATAGAACAAACCCAACAGCCGGAGGAAGGGGAAGAGGGGGAGAAAGAGGTGGAGGCAGAATTGGGGGTAGAACTGGGAGTGGAACTCCGCCGCGAGGTAATGAATTTGTTACTAGGGACGATTTAACAGCCGAAATGGGAAGACTGCAGGCCAGTATACAAGCCATGTTTGATCGAAATCGTCATAATGAAGCTGATACACCAGATCCTGGTCAGGAAGACGAGATGCCTATTACACCTACAATCACACCAGTACTAAGAAAGTGTGACTATAAAATGTTCTTAAGTTGTAAGCCTCCAACTTACTCGGGAGATCGGGATCCAGTGAAAGCTATGAAGTGGCTGAAGGAAATAGAAGCTATCTTCAAGACTAGTAAATGCGCTGAAGAGGATAGAGTACTCTATGGAACTGCAATGTTGAAAGGCGATGCCCTATACTGGTGGGAAGCACATATGTCCTCGAGAGGATCTGATATATATTCTACTTACTCTTGGGAAGAATTTATGATAGCTTTCAGGAAACAGTTTTGTCCTCAAGCCGCAGTTAAACAATTGGAAGGGGAGTTTATGAACTTGCAGCAAGGGAGTTTGTCAGTTCGGGACTACACCGCTCGTTTCTTGGAAAAGTCTCGTTTTGCGGAATACTACGTTGCTACAGAGGCCATGAAGATTGAAAGGTTTATCTTTGGATTGAATGCAGAAGTCAGAAGTTTTGTGATTGCTAAAGGACCAGAAACTTTCTCCGCTGCAGTAGACGCCGCGGAAACCGTGGAACAAGATAAAGGGAGAAGTACTAGTGATAAGAATGTGGGGAAAAAAAGTGGGAAGAACCGCAGTATGATCCGAAGAAGTCCAGGTTTCAGCGATTTGATAACCGTCCACCTTTCCGACCAGTTGAAAGACCTTGCCCAAAGTGCCACCGTTTTCATCAAGGAAGTTGTCAAGTGGATCCTAGAAACTGTTATAAGTGTGGAAAGATCGGTCATATTGCTAAAGACTGTCGAGTAGTTAGATTTTGTTACTCGTGCAATTCTCCTGATCACCTTCAATTCGATTGTCCACTGGGGAGAATACAACCGGGTGGTACGTCAGTAAGACCAACGGGTGTTAGACCGGTAGTACCAAGGCCAGAAGTACCAAGAGCAAGGGGTCGTGCCTTCCAGATGACAGAGAAAGAAGCGGATGAGACTCCCGATGTGGTTACAGGTACATTCTTAATAAATTCTACACGTGCTAAAGTGTTATTTGATTCCGGTGCAAACCGATCGTTTGTGTCGCCTTCTTTTGTTGCCTATATGCATTTAAAGCCTAAAGTGTTAGATCATGCGTTAATGGTAGATACGGCTAATAATAATCAAGTACCGGTTAATGAGGTATTTGATAGTTGTGTGATAAACATAGATGGGTGTGGAGTGCCTATTCAGTTATTTCCTATAGCCTTGATCGAGTTTGATGTGGTAGTGGGAATGGATTGGTTAACCGAGAATCAGGCTAATATAGTTTGTGATAAGAAGTTGATAAATGTTGTCTTACCTGAGAAGGGACCAGTAGTGATTTATGGTGACCGTAGAAATCATCAGTCTTGCCTTATCTCTTTGTTGAAAGCTCGTAAGTGTATCAATAAAGGCTGCTCAAGTTACTTAGCTTATGTGATAGATATTAAGCTAGAAAAGAATAAGCTGGGAGATATTCCGGTTGTTCGTGAATTTCCGGAAGTTTTCCAGAAGATTTGACTAGCCTTCCGCCCGTTAGACAAGTAGAGTTTGGTATAGATCTGATTCCTGGAGCCGCTCCTGTTGCCCGTGCACCTTATCGTTTGGCACCTCCAAAGATGAAAGAGATGATGACTCAACTGCAGGATCTTTCAGATAAAGGCGTCATCAGACCCAGTTCTTCGCCGTGGGGAGCACTGGTTCTGTTTGTGAAAAAGAAGGATGGTTCGATGAGGATGTGTATTGATTATCGGGAACTGAATAAGCGCACGATCAAGAACAAATATCCGCTTCCCAGAATTGATGACCTCTTCGATCAATTAGTTGGAGCTTGTTATTTCTCCATGATTGATCTAAGATCTGGCTACCATCAACTGAAGGTTAAAGAAGAAGACGTTCTGAAAACTGCTTTTCGCACACGGTATGGTATGAATTCTTAGTGATGCCTTTTGGATTGACGAACGCTCCAGCTGCTTTTATGGATCTAATGAATTGTTAAAGAAGCAACAGTTATACGCTAAGTTCTCTAAGTGTGAATTCTGGCTACGGGAAGTTCAGTTTCTGGGGCATGTAGTTTCCGAGAAAGGTATTCAAGTTGATCCGACGAAGGTAGAAGCAATTGAAAAATGGGAACCGCCGAAGACGCCAACGGAAGTACGAAGTTTTCTGGGTTTAGCCGGTTACTATCGAAAGTTTATAAAAGATTTTTCTCGTATCGCTACGCCTCTCACTAAGCTAACCCGGAAGAATTTAAAGTTCGAATGGAAAGCAGAACAGGATGAAGCATTCCGAATATTGAAAGAGAAACTTTGTAGCGCACCGATACTAGCATTACCTGAAGGTTCCGATGATTTTGTTGTTTACAGTGATGCTTCCAAATTGGGATTGGGTTGTGTACTAATGCAGCGTGGAAAGGTTATTGCTTATGCTTCTCGTCAGTTAAAAGATCATGAAAGACAGTATCCTACGCACAACATGGAACTGGCAGCAGTTGTTTTCGCGTTGAAGATTTAGAGACATTACCTTTACGGCTCTAAATGTCAAATTTATACTGATCATAAGAGTCTCCAACATCTTTTCGATTATAAGAAACTAAATATGAGGCAAAGAAGATGGCTAGAATTGGTGAATGATTACGACTGTGAAATCCTTTATCATCCGGGAAAGGCGAATGTGGTAGCTGATGCACTAAGTCGTCAAGAAAGGAGTGGAACAATAAAAGCTATTTCACTACGAGCTGAACTCCTACCTAACATCTTTGACGAATTGCAGAAGTATCAAATAGAAGCTTTTCAAGAAGAACACTTAAAACCAGAACGGTTAGTGGGTATATCAGCATTGCTTGTAAAAGATGATCGTCGGTTGTTGTGTTTAGGAAACAGAATTTGGGTGCCTCGTTTGGGTGGCTTACGTGATCGGGTACTACAAGAAGCTCATCAATCTCGTTTTTCTATTCACCCAGGTACGAATAAGATGTATAAAGACCTGAAACAATTTTATTGGTGGCCTGGAATAAAAAGAAGCATTGCTCAGCATGTGGAAGGTTGTACTACTTGTAAGAAGGTAAAGATTGAACATCAAAAGCCGTTTGGTCAGTTGCAACGGTTAGAAATACCTATGTGGAAATGGGATCAGATTACTACAGATTTTATCACGAAGCTACCAAGGACTCCGAACGGATTTGATGCCATTTGGGTGATCGTTGACAGATTGACGAAGTCTGCTCACTTCCTACCAATAAAAGAAACTGATTCGTTGGAACGATTAGCCAAGTTGTACATCAACGAAATAGTAACTCGACATGGGGTTCCAATCTCGATTATTTCTGATCGTGATAGTCGTTTTACTTCAAGATTCTCGAGGAGCTTTCAAAAGGAAATGGGTACAAAGATAAAGCTAAGTACGGCGTATCATCCTCAAACTGACGGTAAGAGTGAACGGACGATTCAGACTTTAGAAGACATGCTTCGGGCTTGCATTGTTGATTTTGGGGGATCATGGGATAAGCATTTACCGTTGATTGAATTTTCTTACAATAACAGTTATCATTCCAGCATACAAGCGGCACCGTTTGAAGTTCTGTATGGTAGAAAATGCCGAACGCCTCTGTGTTGGAACGACGTGGGAGAGAAACAGTTAGCGGGGCCAGATATAGTTCAGTTGACCGCGGATAAGATTTCTCAGATTCGGGAACGTTTGAAAGTGGCTCAAGACAGACAGAAAATCTACGCTGACCGACGTCGAAAGCCGTTAGAATTCCAAGTTGGAGATTTCGTAATGTTAAAAGTCTCGCCTTGGAAAGAAGTCATTCGATTTGGCAAGCAAGGTAACCCAACACCCATTGAGTTTCGGTTGTGAACCGGGGAACAAAAGAGGGTGCGTCATGTGTCTACACTTTCACGGGTCATTCATGTATTATTCATCATTAATGTATCATTTAGGATGAATAGTACAACATTCAAGGTGAATAATACACGATTCATGAATTCGTGTTTTATTCATCCCGAATATTATATTATTCATCATGAATAATGGATGAACGTTCACCTATGTTATTCATACTGAATGTGGACACCCGGAGATGTGCATACATATTCATAATGAATAAAACCAAATTTCTGGTATGAATCGTGAAACAAAAAGAACGCCTTCATTGTCTTTCATTTATTGTTCATCATGAATATTGTATCATTTAGGATGAATAATACAACATTCATGGTGAATAATACACAATTCACGATGAATAATACATGAATAATGAATTCGTGTATTAATCATCCTGAATGTTATATTATTCATTATGAATACTTTATTATTAATACTGAATACTGTATTATTCATCATGAATAGTGAATGAGCGTTCACCTTTGTTATTCATACTGAATATGGACACTCATGGACGTGCATACATATTCATAATGAATATAACACATATATGACATTTCACGTAAAATGGTTAAAATAAAAAAAAAACTATATCAATATGGATGTCATATCGAAGAGCACGAAATTCTCGTTTTTTTGATGTAATTTTTTTAATTAAAATATTATTAATTTTTAAGATAATTTATTTTAAAATTTAAAGGGGTAAAAGTTTTTAATTAAAAAAAAATAAAAAGTCAAATAAGGTAGACGCATATTCAAATTCCCAATTTTGTCCCTAATCATTTCTTAGTTAATCTTATTTTGTTTTAACCATTAATTAGTTTTTCAAATTTTGATCAATGGTTGTGACTTGTCCTCATGTGCACAATCGAAAATGAGTTTTCATTTGAACTCACCCCTATATATATATATATATATATATATATATATATATATATATGGTCAGGTTCAAGGTTAAACCTCAAAAAAAAAGAAAACTGAAGAACACTTTAGAAGCCCTTCATCTGGGCGGTATGCACTTGTGCATATAGGTTATTTGTAACATGCATTTGTGCATATATGCACAAATGCATGATGCACTTGTGCATAAAACCAAAAAGTCAACTATTTACCCAGATGAAGGGCTCCTAGGGTGTTCTTCAGTTTTCCGTTTTTTGAGGTTTTCCCTTGAACCTCTCTCTCTCTCTCTCTCTCTGTTCAAACGAGAACGAAAAAAATCATTAGTGATTTTACATTAACGCAGGAAAAAAGGACTTTGGCCGCGACTTCAGGTCTGCGTGGCTTTTTTGCACGTTAATGTAAAATCACTAATGATTTTGTTCATTTTCGTGTTCTTTTAAATAATTATTGTTCTCGTTTGATTCTCCCTCTATATATATAGAAGAAGGTTCAAACGAGAACGCTAATTATTTAATAAAACACGAGAACAACCACTCATGTGCAAAATCATGTGTGATTTTACATTAACGGACGCGGGCGACTTTGACTTCGACTTAAAAAACGTGGGGCAAGTTGCGTGAATCATATATGATTTTGTACATGGGCGGCCGTTCTCGTGTTTTTTTTAAATAGTTAGCGTTCTTATTTGAACCCATACATATATATATATGTGTGTGTGTGTGTGTGTGTGTGTACATATCGGGGAGAGATAAAATGCAAACCACTTTTATTTTGCAAATCGTCGATTTCATTGGTTAAGTTAATGAAATTGGTTCATGACGTTATTTCATTCGATGAAATTGTTTCAGATATTTGTGTTTTTTTATGTAATTTCATGTATTTTTCTCATTCTGGTTAAATTGTTTCATGTATTTTTCTCAGTCTGATGAAACTTTCTCACTTTTACATGAAAAACACAACTATATGAAACAATTTCATCAAGAAAAGAATGATATGAAACAATTTCATCAAATTAAAGAATTTCATGAATCAATTTCATCAACTTTTCCAATGAAATCAATGGTTTGCACGGTTTGCAAAATAAAAGTGGTTTGCAAATGAAACTAGCCCTATATATATATATATATATATATATATATATATAGAGAGAGAGAGAGAGAGAGAGAGAGGAAGGTTCAAACGAGAACTATTTACGAGAACACGAGAATGGTCGCCCATGTACAAAATCACATGTGATTCACGTACAAAATCACATGTGATTTTACACTACCTGGATTTTGTACGTGATTTGTACAAAATCACATGTGATTTTACACTACCTGGATTTTGTACGTGATTTGTACAAAATCACATGTGATTTTACACTACCTGGATTTTGTACAAATGATTTTACACTACCTGGATTTTGTACAAAATCACATGTGATTCACGTCCAAATTTCCAGGTAGTGTAAAATCACATGTGATTTTGTACGTGAATCGCATGTGATTTTGTACATGGGCGGCCATTCTCATATTCTCGTAAATAGTTAGCGTTCTCGTTTGAACCCACCTCTATATATATATATATATATATATATAGAGAGAGAGAGAGAGAGAGAGAGATAGATTCTTTTGTAAACCATCATTTTCGTGTAAACCGTCGATTTCATAGGTTTTTTGATGAAATTGTTTATTTTGATGAAATTGTTTCATATCATTCATTTCTTGATGAAATTATTTTATATATTTGTGTTTTTTATGTGAAAACGAAAATATATGAAATAGTTTCATAAGAATGAAAAAATACATGAAACTACAAATATATGAAACAATTTCATGAAGAAATGAATGATATGAATCATTTTCATCAAAATAAACAATTTCATAAAAAAACCTATGAAATCGACGATTTACACGAAAATGGTCGTTTACAAAAGAAGGTCTCTCTCTCTCTCTCTCTCTCTCTCTCTCTCTCTATATATATATATATATATATATATATATATATATTATATACGGTTGGGTTCCGGTAAGAAGTGTCAAATTTGATGAGAAGTGTAAGAAGTGGTTATCAACCGTTAGATGAGATATGGGCGAACATTAGGATAGATGCATTAAGATGCACCGAATCAATTCTTTTTTAAGCCGCAATTCATAGGAAGGTATTTGCAATGGTGGATGCCTACGAGGGCTACAGGGGGCCATGGCCCCTCTGTTTTTGTTGCTGCCTAGAAGACCAATCTTTAAGATATATATGTATTTAATTTAATTTTTTTACTTGGCCCCTGCCCTTTAATCTGTCAACCAACTCTGCCGTTTAATCCACTAACCAACTCAAGTCATATTCATGATTTACTTAAAAAATTTAATTTCAATGCTATATAACATGATTTAGATTTTTATTATGAATATTTGATTTTTTTTTTGTTTTCTTGAAGTTTTTGTCTTGTAATTTAGATTTAATCCTAGGGATTTAGGCATTTAGGACTCATTTGATTTCTCATGTTTATAACTTTGATTTTAGAAAACAGGGGCTAATACCATATAGCAAGTTCTTGAAAAATTAAAATTACGATTTTACATTGTTTATGACTTAAATTAGAAGAGACAATTTTATATCACATAAGTTTATAACAACAAATAGTTGTACGTCGTATATAACAATGTTTATGTGACGTTTGTACACGTCTTAACAAGTTTTAAGTACATATTTTAGAAGCCTCCTAAAAATATATTTTTTTATAAGACATGTTTTCAAATAATGACATATAAAAAAACTAATATGGCACTTTAGTTAAACAAGATGTGCTAAATTTTATGTTAAGACGCCTGAAAGCACCCTATTAACTTATTGTAATACTTTTACTCTAGACACGTAAATGTTTTGTCTTATAACTTAAGTCCTGTAAAACAATGTATCAAAAAATTAGACATTGTACAGGTATTATCTCATTTTATTAACTTCTCATGACCCAAACAAAATCCAATTTTGTTGTAGTATTGACATATACTATTCATGGGTTTAGAAAAAACATGTTAGTTTTTCTCAAGACCCCGAATAGATCTCATTTATATAACGAGTTTTCATAAGAGATTAAGTTCGACCTCTGGAGTGAGAAGGTTTGTGTTTCGCCCGTGGGTATTTGATTAAAAGTGACGGATACATATACACATTGGTTTGTAAATGGTGCAACAAATACATGGTTTCTATTTGATTTGTATTTTATATATATATATATATATATATATATATATATGTGTGTGTGTGTGTGTGTGTGTGTGTGATTTTAAAGATATAACCATTTCAAGTTGCCTTTTTCTTAAGGCTGTTTAGTTTGTTTAATGTTTTTGAAAGTAATAGAATCCGTCAAAAAAACTTGAATTTGATTTGACATGTGTAGTTAATAGGAAATGATTTGAAAATCAATCCATTCCCTTCAATGCTCAATTTGGCTGGTCAAATATAATTTTAGAATTAGAATATAAATAATGATGAATAAGAAGATCATCCTTTAATAATATTAATAAAAAACCAAATTTTAATAGAACTGGAATTGAATTCCATTTAATAAAATGATGAAATGTACAATCTCTTTACATAAAGAAATTTGTTAATTACATAGGGAGTAAAGGGTAATAGAGTAGAAAAGAGTTGGATGAAATGAAATGGGAATAGTAGAGATGAAGACTTTGGTTACAAAAGTTATCTTTGTATTGTATGTGTTAAGTATGTATGTTGTAGGCTTTTTAGGTTTGGAGGTCAAGCATCAACTTTTTTAAGGTGAGGGAGGCATGCTAAAAGGCCCATAGGCTACCTACAAATACAACAATAAACATTAAACACTATTTAAGAAGCCCATTTTCTATGTTGTACTCTAACCTAACATATTCCTTTGGTATCTTTATAAGTTTATTAGATTGTAGCTTCTTTTTATCACTATTGAATATGTCATTCTTGTCTCATAATTCATAAGAGTTTTTAATTTTCTTTTATTTGGTTGACTTATTTTCAATCTTATATTTATATAATGTTCAATTAATTAATAGAGAATGAGTGAATAGATGAGCTATTCCATTCTCTCAACTTACTATGTAAAATCTAGTTTTTTTCATTTTAAAGAATATATGTTGGTGTAAATATGATGCTTTTGTATAATGAAATGATTATCTCTCTTTTTTTGTCTTAAAAAAATGCATCATAGCATATGCTCATAATAGAGATGCAAAGGACCAGACCTTGGTTCACTCCTTTTAGTCTTAGTTTTGACAAACATCAATCCAAATAAGGTCCTTACAAGGATCGGTCCTTCATCTGAAACATATGACCAATTTGGTTCCAATGGTCTTAGACAAGACCTGATTCTCTTTTAAAGTCCATTTTGTGTAACAAATGTAAGTCTAGATATCTGACCTTTACAATATGGTATTCGCTTGTGCTTTAACCACTCTAGTCCTTTTGCGTACCAATCCATAGTTTGAAAATTAGGACCGATTCGCACTCAAAGGACTAGTCCTATGACTTATACTTTGTTGGTCCTATCGACCTCAATGCTTTTTTTGGTTTGGTCCAAATTTGGCCCTTCGTCCCTCTAAGTGGATATACATAAGAAATTATATCATATTTTGAGTGTGTTGTACCCTAACAAATTTGTTTCAAGAAATATTGCAATATTCTTTGTTATAACTACATATATCTTTGGTAGTTCGGTTCTAAAAAAATAGGTTTGAATAACCAATCTCCAAAAAAAAATAACCAATCTCCAAAAAAAGGGAACAACTATATTGACCCGTTGAAATTAATGAACAAAACAAAAAAATTGGGGAGGCCCACCCGATTTATTTAAATTTTAATAATTTTATGTAATAATTTCTTTTATAAAAGATATTTGTAAACTTTATTTGGGCTCCCCACAAATAATGACGAAGATGATGATGTTCTCTGTTTATCATTGAAAAAAACTACTGCGTTTAACACACTTAGGGAGCGTTTGATACACTGGACATGACAGAACATAACAGAACATGGTCCATTGTCCCACGTTTGGCAGAACATTTATGTGGAACAGACTGGAACAAGGTGGAATAAACTGGAACAGGCCTGTTCCACCCCCACCCCATGGAACAAGCTGGAACAAGGTGGAACAGACTTATGTTCTACCAATATAACCTCAAAATAAAATCTAATTCTCTTCTAAAACATCAAATAAACCTTCTATTTCATATTTTGTTCATTCTTTAAACTTAGCAAGGGTAAATTGGTCAATGTTATCTATTATGTTCTATCCAGTTATGTCTTACCAAACGTGGAACAGCTGTTATGTCCTGTCCTGTTCTGTTCTGTCCCACATTGTCCTATCCTATCCTGTTTGCGTACCAAACGCACCCTTAAGTACTTTTTTCTATATAGATTTGTAAATTTCTTTTTATTAAAAATTAATCTTTGAAACTTCATGTACCGCTATTTAATGTTAATCACTTAAAATCTCTTAAAAACAACTAATGAAGTTTTATGTACCACTTTTAATGTTAATTACTTGATTAATAAATATCTCTAACAACCTTTAAATCCTTAAATCGTGGACTTTTATTAATTAATCTTTATCTCTAATCACTTTCAAATCTTCAAATCATGAACTCCTCAAAAAATGTCATTCTTTAAACAAATTTATAAAAAAACTTTGACCGTTTTCTCAAAACCATACATTAAAATCGATATATTGCACTGTATTGCGCGAGTAGACTTCTAGTCAATTTTAAACGTATATAAAATTTTGTCTTAAAGATTTTCTTGGAGAATATGATATTGGAATACACTTTAAAATCTTTAATTAGATCATTTTAAATACATTTTAAAAATAATATTTTAAAAAGCCAGCTATATATATAATTTATAAAGGTTTCAATTACAAAAAAATCAAGCCTATGTATAATCTTCCCATCCTGATCGGTGATTTTTTTGCAAAAGGTGGTGTAATTGGGCCGGGGACTGCCTGTCCATAACAGGTCTTTTGACCATCTATGTTAAGTTAGTTGGACAAAAAAAGTATAGGTTCGGCCCAACCTTTTGTGCGACCCAAACCCATTTTTTTTGGATCAGAACAAATCTCAAAGCAACAAATGAAGTTGATATATTTTTCATAAAGTTGCTATATTATTTTTCATACAAATGAAGATGATATTACTTATCATGAAGTTGGTATATTTATTCTCTCTGTTAACATGCATCGATTTATGTTATTCGGTTGTTAGTATGTATTTTATATGGTTACTGAAGAATCAAATTTATATAGCAACTATCCAATATCTATACTATATTATAAAACATTTGAGAAAAAACAAGTTTTTATGCATCAAGTATTGTTTGTTGATGTAGATTACTTAAAAGTCAAGATTACAAATGATGATACATATGTACAATTTTTAAACCTACATGTTTAAATTCATAACTAACTGATAAACATACTCAAATACAAGATAAACATTCAATTTTAAATATAAAAAACTCAAAATATAATTAAGATAATCATAAAATCCTAACAGAATAAATAATTATTATTTTTGTAAAAAACATTATATTATTAAATCTAAATTAAATTAAAATAAATTATTAAATTAAACAAATTTATGAATCAAAAACATTATCTCTTTTTCAAAACCATATAAAATCGTATAACAAAATTAATAAAAAACAAAAATTAAAATGAAACATTAAAATAGAGATATATCTCACCTGCATTGGGCGAGTATACTTCTAGTTTATTATAAACAACTGTACCGATTACCAAGCTTCTATACGATAATAGTTAATTAAATGGATAGGCAAAAAAAATTGGAACAAAAATTAAAAATAAATATTACTAAAACCTTTTAAGGAACCTATTCTTCCAACCTTCATTCGAGGTATATATTTTTCAAATTAAAAGTAGAGTAAACTTCAATTTTGGTCCCCGTGCTTTGTTAAAAATCTAGGTTTTGGTTCTTAGAGTTCATGGCATGAGATCATGTGACAAAGTGCTATTTTTTGTAAGAAGTATTTTTAAACCGTTGATCACTTTTAATCAAATACACTCCCATAAATTGCGGCTTAAAAAAAATTTGATTTAGTGCATCTTATATCGGTGCATCTCATCCTAATGTTCGTCCATTTTCTCATCTGATGGTTGATAACAACTTCTCACGATTCTCATCAAATTTGACACTTCTCACTGGAAACCAACCCTAGAGTTCATTTAATACAAATTTGCCACTATTGTTTACATTTTTGCTTGGTTTTGGTCCCTCCGACTAACAGATGTTAAATAAAATTGTTAATTCAAGGACAATTAGGTCTTTTTCCTTTTTTATTTTGTCTTTTCCTTGTTTTTACAAGGTTCGGTTAAGACCCTACCTGAAAATGTCCGGCTTAATCAGGCATATTTTCACACCCAAAGCCCGGCTCAGCCTGGGCTATTATTTGGTTACTAAAAAGGGGCTTTTGTGGCATTTCACACTAATCCCCTGTCGAATTTGAATTTTTAATCCCTTCCACCAACTATTTCATCATCTAAAGATCTAGTTGTAATCCTACCAAAAATTCTGCTTATTAACAGTGGAAAACTGGTTACTGGAACCTTGAAACAGTAGACATAGCAAAAGAAGTTGCATTACCTATGATGCCTCAAGAACAACCTCTTCCCAGTAGTTTTTTTCCTGGAAAACATAAAGGAGTTTGGTCGATTATTAGTATGTTTCAAGTGCCATAACTTCTGATCTCCTAGCATACAGATAAAGGGATCAGTTTTGAGGTTTGGGTTCCGGTGAGAAGTGCTAAATTTGGTGAGAAGCGTGAGAAGTGTTTTTAAACCGTTGATCACTTTTAATCAAATACCCTCCCACGAATTGCGGCTTAAAAGGGAATTGATTCAGTGCATTTTATCTCGGTGCATCTCATCCTAATGTTCGTCCATTTCTCATCCAACGGTTGATAACCACTTTCACGCTTCTCATCAAATTTGGCATTTCTCACCAGAACCCAACCCTTTTTGATCTCCTAGCATATATATATATATATATATATATATGCATTCTAGAAGCTGAATTTAGATTAAAAAGTTAAGAGCATTAATCATGTCTAGTAAAAGCTTACTCACCTAATTATTGGTTAAGTTAATCTATGATCAAGCTGATGCAGCCCCATAATGCTTCCGTAGTTCATCAATGGCTTTCTCTACGGATTGGGAAAGTTCTGGGAAGGTTGTTTTGCATACTGAATTTTTGAGTATGGGCAAAGAGCTTAATCAAGTTAGAAGAAGGTTGGAGTATTCTGAAGCAAACATATATGCTTCTTTCAAATCATAATAGATGCAAATGTTTAGAAATGAAAAGAGTTAAGAATATAGAAACATACAACGAGTAGCTCGGGCCTGTGCTTCTGCTATCAGATCCATATATGATGCCTGAAACAATCAATCTTGTGAGACTTGTAAACATCAAAACTAATAGAGAGCTTGAGAACTTAGAGGGTGTTTGGGAATGCTTTTTAAATCTCCTTATTGACTTATTGGCTTTTCAAAAAGTCAATAAGTCAAAAATGGTGTTTGGCAAATCCAAAAGTGCTTTTAAAATAGCTTTTGGCCAAGCCTTGGAAACGTGATTTTAAGAAGTCAAGGAAACCTGACTTTTGGATTGGAAAATGACTTCTTGGTAGCAAATTTACAGAAATACCCTCATCCTATAAAATATAACAACAAAAGTATAAATACATATGTTTACCATAATTTAATAATAAATAATTTGGTACGAAAAATAAAATAATTATTGTAAAATAAAATAAATTATTTAAATAAAATATCATGTAATATATCTTGTTTTGTGTAAAAGTAACTGATATTCTATATTGATGTAGAAAAACTAGGAGGGTGAACCCTCTATATATACAAGATACAAACCCTAAAAGATACCTAAACAAGGCCCATGGGCTGTAGCCCAATATACACTAAATATACAATTAACACTCCTCCTCAAGTTGGAGCATAAATGTTAATCATGCCCAACTTGTTACAAATAAAATCTATTTGAGTTTTTCGGAGAGGTTTAGTGAGGATGTCCGCAAGCTGAAAGTCTGTCTTAACGTGAATTGGTTGGATGGATGGAGGGTCTGCTTGTGTGCCTACAACTCGATCTCTGATAAGATGACAGTCAACCTCAATGTGCTTCGTCCGCTCATGAAATACTTGATTTTTTGCTATATGAATAGCTGATTGACTATCGCAGTATAACCGCATCAAGTTATTAGAAACTACACCGAGCTCTATGAGAAGACGACGAACCCATATCATTTCTGATGTAACATCTGCCATGGCTCTATATTCTGATTCAGCACTAGATCTAGATACTGTGTGTTGCTTCTTACTCTTCCACGATACAAGATTTCCTCCAACAAATACACAATACCCGGTAGTAGATCGTCGAGAGATCGGGCAACCTGCCCAATCAGCATCTGAAAAACCAGATATCCGACCATCTCCTTCTTCTGTAAAAGCACCTACACGACAATGCCCCTGATCAGAATATAAGATGCCAAGACCTGGTGTGGTCTTGAGATATCTCAAGACACGAAGAGCAGCATCCCAGTGTCCAGTGTATGGAGCAGCCATGAATTGGCTCAGGACACTGACGGTAAAGGAAATATCTGGTCGTGTGACTGTTAAATAATTAAGCTTCCCGACCAATCATCTGTAGCGCTCAGGATTCTTCATCGGATCTCCGTCCTCTGGAAGGAGCTTCCTTGTAGGAAGCATTGGAGTATCAACGGGCTTGCAACCCAGTAAGCCACATTCGGTCAACATATCAAGGACATACTTCCGTTGAGAGAGAAGTATTCCTTGTGGAGAGCGAGATACCTCTATGCCAAGGAAGTACCGAAGTCGACCTAAGTCGCTTATCTGAAACTGCGACTGAAGAAACTGTTTGAGTTTGGTAATCCCGACCTCATCATCTCCTGTAATTATGATGTCATCAACATAAACCACTACAATAATCCTTTTGCCCTGCCGGTGTCTAAAGAACACAGAATGATCAGATGCACTGCGAACCATCCCAAATTCTCCCATAACACTAGAAAATCGACCAAACCATGCCCTGGGAGACTGCTTAAGACCATATAAAGAACGGCGTAATCTGCAAACTTTCGAGGCCTCCTCCTCGACAATGAACCCAGGTGGCTGCTCCATATATACCTCTTCCTCAAGAACACCATTAAGAAAGGCGTTCTTGACATCAAGCTGATGGAGCGGCCAATGATGAATGGCAGCAAAGGCAATACAAATACGGACAGACGGCATTTTAGCAACCGGTGAGAAAGTTTCATCATAATCAATTCCGTATGCCTGAGAATACCCTTTAGCAACTAACCGAGCCTTCAAGCGATGTAGGGAGCCATCCGGGTGTAGTTTAACTGTAAATACCCAACGACAACCAACAATACGTTTTCCCGGAGGAAGTGTTTCAAGATCCCAGGTATGATTAGCCCGAAGAGCCCCTAACTCGTCTTTCATAGCCTGTCGCCATCCCGGGTGAGCTAGAGCAGTCGTCACATCCCTGGGAATTGGGTAGGAATCAAGGGTACTGGTATAGGCTTCAGACTCGGGGGAGAGGTGAGAGTAGGCAACATAATCCTGAATAGGATAACGGGTGTAGTGTCGAGGTTCTTTGCGAAGGGCAATAGGTATATCGGGAAATGGTGCTCCAGGAGGATCATAGATAGGAACATCAGGTGTAGGAGAGGTGGTATTAGGTATGGTTGTTTCTGGTAAGGGTGTATCTGGCAACGGTGTGTCAGGCTCATTTGTGGGAAGCGGAACTGAGGATGGACCAGAGTCATGGTTCGGTTGTGAATTAAGTGGCTCTGTTGTTTGAGCCTTACCTCGTCGAGCATATGTGAAAAGTAATGGCGGAGGTTCTGCCGGTAGGCCCGTGGTAGCAGGAGTCGGAGCGTCTGAGACTGGAGGAACAGAGGGTACAACGGACACAGGAAAAGTGGGAATAAGGTGAGAGTCGGGTATGTCAAGTTCAGGGAACGGGTCGGAAATGGGATGGGAATGTTCGAGGAAGTAAGGGCATGACTCATGGAAGGTGACATCGGCACTAGTAAAGTAGCGGTGAAGAGAGGGACTATAACACCGATACCCTTTCTGGACTCGTGAGTAACCAAGGAAGACACAACGAATGGCTCGTGGATCAAGTTTAGTGAGTTGTGGACGATGATCATGAACATAGGCTACGCATCCAAAAATTCTGGGTGCAAGAGGAAAGGGAGTTCCTTTAGGAAAGAGTACAGAAAAGGGGGATTTACCATGAAGGACAGGTGTAGGCATGCGGTTAATCAGATACGCGGCAGTAAGAATCGCGTCCCCCCAGAATCGTTTAGGGACACGAGATTGAAACATGATTGTTCGAGCAACATCCAACAAATGGCGATTCTTGCGTTCAGCAACACCATTTTGTTGGGATGTATATACGCATGAAGATTCATGAACAATGCCGTGTGTTTTCAAATACGAAGAGAAGTCAGTAGAGAAGTATTCCTTTGCATTATCGGATCGTAAAGTTTTGATTGATGAGTTAAATTGATTTTGAACATATGAATGAAATTCGCGAAAAATGGTAAATACTTCACGACGAGATTTTAATAAATAAACCCAAGTAGCACGAGAATAATCATCAATAAAGGTAATAAAGTACTGAAATCCCAAAGTAAACGTTGTAGGGCAAGGACCCCATACATCAGAATGCACGAGTTCAAAAGAAGAACTGACTCTACTAGACACTCTAGGGGGATAGGGATGCCTGGTGTGTTTACCAAGCTGACATGACTCACAATGAAAATTAATAGACGAAAGTGGAAAATCCGGTCTCAGTTGTCTCAGAACTGCTGCAGAAGGATGGCCTAGCCGGCAGTGAGCCTCCCTTATACTAGAATCACATATGTTTGCTGTAGGACGTGAAGGTAAGGATAAACGGTAGAGACCTCTTGATTCAAAGCCTGTGCCAATCAGTCGGTTCGTCCCCAGTTCTTGAAAAATACAGTGAGTAGGAAAAAAAGTTACAGAGCAGTTATTTTGTTTTGTAATTTGACTTACTGAACAAAGACTATCAGGAAATGTAGGAACAAACAAAATAGAGGAGAGGCGTAGGTTTGTCGAATTGTTAATGGATCCAATGCCCTGAACTGGGCATGAAGATCCATTAGCAATTCGAACGGGTGGATGAAAAGCTTTATGTAGGCTAGAAAGGATACCTTGATTCCCAGTCATGTGATGAGTAGCTCCAGAATCAATAACCCAAGATGAATCAAGACTGGAAAACGTACCTGAATTGGCCGAGTTGGCACGCGTAGTAGGGGAGATCGACTGGGAGACTAGGAGTTGCTGGAGTCGGTGATAGTCCTCCTCATTAAGCGTGTAGGCTGGAGTTTGAATACCACTTCCACGTCCAATACCCTTCTTTGGAAACACATGAGAACCTCGGCCAGTACTCCTACCAGTAGAAGTATACATGGTAAATTGTATGATAAAGGAAAACCTCAGACGGTTCGAGACTGAAAATTACGACAGATGGTGGCCGGAGACAAAATTCCGGCGGCGGCAGACGGCGGCGACGGTGGCGGACAGAGATGGCAGAGGCGGCGGAAGGGTTTTGAACAGGTGGCGGCTGGTTCAGACGAGTTCTGGCTTAGCTCCGGCAGGTCTCAGCAAGTTCCGGCAGGTCCAGACAGGTTCCGGGCAGATTCCGGCAGGTAGTGGGGGATTCCAGCGGGTTCTGGAGGATTCCGGCAGGTCTCCGGCGGCGGCGGCGGCTGGCGGTTTCCGGTGGCGGCGGCTGGTGGTTCCGGCTACAGCAAATGGAGTTCAGGTAAGTTCCGACGATGACGGCTAGGATTCCGGCGATATTCCGACGATGACGGGTGGGTGTTGAGCCTTAGCTCTGATACCATGTAAAAGTAACTGATATTCTATATTGATGTAGAAAAACTAGGAGGGTGAACCCTCTATATATACAAGATACAAACCCTAAAAGATACCTAAACAAGGCCCATGGGCTGTAGCCCAATATACACTAAATATACAATTAACATTTTGCGTTGTATAATTAAATAACAAGGCATGTCCTTTTTGGTCATTTTACATGTATAAGCTAAGCCAAACACTTTTTTAAAAATAACTTATTGACTTATTGACTTTTTCTATCTCAAAAGCTAATCCAAACACTTTTTTAAAAACTCCTTTTCCAAAAGCAATAAGTCAATAAGCACTTTTGGCCAAAAGCATTTTTGGACTAAAAAAACACTCCCAAACACCCTCTTAGTGTCAGGAGAAAGACCCGAAAACTCACTTCCATTGTGTCATGAGTTTCTCTCATGTGGTCAATCATCTTCTTGAAATCCTTTTCAGCTTCATTCATTGATTGTTCACATGCTTGGTTTTGGACCTAGAGAAATAGTGATGAGGGAGATAAAATTTTAAGAAAAAACAGTTGGCAAGCGATGGAAGCAATTTGAATTCTTCATAGATAATAACCAAAAATTCTACTCATAACTTGTAATTCCTCCTTTCAATGAGTTCCCCAAAAACAGTTAGTATCTATTATATGGCCAAAAGTAACATCATGCTCCAGTGGTCTACTAATTTCTACCTTACACAGTATTGTGATCCATACGAGATTTTATAAAACCTCTGTGGTGACAATATGCAGAACTTTAGTCACGTGATTCAAATAAAGAATACTGCATTGTGGGTATGCAGAGTTAGGGGCAGTTTACCAAACACTTACCCGGCAAGCGCTTACCGGTAAAGTTCAACACTATCACTTACTTACCGGGTAAGATTTTTTTTAGTCCACAAAAACGGCATCATATGCAACAATTTACCCGGTAAGCGCTAACCTTGGTAAGAGTCGTCGTCCTCACTTACCGGTAAGACTCTTGGTCCTTGTCTTAGCTCTTACCGGGTAAGATTCTTGGTCCTTACCGTAAGGTAATGTGACCAGGTTGGTAAGCGTTTGGTAAACGGCCCCTTAGTTACCTGCATACTAGTAAGTAGAGATCACAAGTGGGTGATAGTCCAGAACTTGAATTGGCTCAATATGGCGAATCAGGAGGAGTTGGAGTCTATAAATGGAAATCAATTCACAACAGATTATTAAATATCCACATATGTAAAGCATTTGTTTCTAGCTATCACCTATATGGGCTGGGTTCTGGTGAGAAGTGTCAAATTTAGTGAGAAGCGTAAAGAAATGGTTTATCAACCACTGGATAAGAAATGTACAAACATTAGGACGAGATGCACCGGATCAATTCCCTTTTAAGCCGCAATTCATGGGAGGGTATTTGATTAAAAGTGATCAGGGTTTAAAAATATTTCTCACCAAAAATGGCATTTCTCACATAATCCCATGCCTCACCTATATTGCATCAAATCCTGCACTTTTCTACCTACATATATCAACACAACATGTCAATTTCAATGATTACTTGTGTTCCCTCTGTTAAATGAAGGTCGAAGCTTTGTAAAAACAACTCTTAAATCCAAAATTTCTACAAAACCTACATCAAGTAGGGAACATATTCAAAGAAACTCTATGTCTCTGCATTATAAACAGCACATAATGAAAGATACAATCTCCAATTGCATAGAAAGTGCAACAAAATTACCCTGAATGGTCCTTTTCCTGTAGATACCATTGATGTAGCCTCATACTTTTAACAGTGTTGCTGTTCTTCAGATAGAAATACATGATCTAAAGTAGCTATTTAATATGATCTCTGGTTGTATATATATAAAATGACATGAAGCATTATCTCCAATATCTTGTGAATATAAAATCGTATCAACCAACAGTAGATGCTATAAATGAACACATGAATACCGTAGAAAATGAAAATTCAACATAGCTCTTTTAAGAAAGAAGAAATTACTCTCTCTAATTGCATATGAATATCAGAGTTGAAATTTCCTACTAAGAAATAGAACAAACAAATCAATAATCAGATATAACTATTCACACAATTAAATTTTAATAAATGCGAAAATCTACAAGCAGAAAGTACGTTTTCTACCACTAATTTCATTTTCATCAGAAATTTAGAACTAACTTTCAAGGAGGAGTAACTTTTCCAAAGCTAATTTTACAACAATAAGCAGATTTAACTTCTCTACAACTAAGATCGATACTAAAACAATATCTGTGTGCAGAAACTAACATTCTCTCCATAAAAAATTTACGCACACAAAAGCGAGAGATACTCACTGACCTTATATCGTTTGTGTAGGCGAGAATGAGACATTTCCATGTCCTTTAGTATATCTCCGTAAGAGCAGTCGATCTGTCGCTTGATTGAATCAATGCGTGACGATGCCATTTCCTTCAGATCTGCGATCCTGCTGTGTGCTTTATTCAGTGAAGACATCGCCGGCACCGGTGATGATGAGGTTGGTGGCTCTACAGCAGGTTTTTTGCTGTTGTTGTCGCTTCTGGTGTCTTCGTTTAGAGACGAGGGGGAATTCGTAGGTGTATTGAAGCAGCTTGAACTGCAATTGAAAATCTTCGGAGATTCAGTCGGTGATCGGTTTGGAGTCGCCACCAACGACGGCGGCGTAAATAGAAGATCTGCTGCCGATGACTTTCCCCTTGACCTCCTCCTCATCTCCTCGTTTCAGACAAGAGTTGATAGTGGAACCATTTGCATTCAAAATTTAGGTATATATAATGGCGGGGAAGCTCCGGGCGCCGTAGGAGTTCTTCAGGAAGGTCAAAATGTTCAAAAATTTAGTATTTTTTTTTTTAGGCCTAACCAATCCTATCATTAAAGCAAGGAACGTTACATAACTGAGTAATACACCAGAAATGAAAGGACTTAAATACAACATAAAGTTAAAGACAAGATAAAAACGGAAGTGACTCAGATAAGCCGCTTCGTAATCTTGTTTTTCCACCGCAAGGATAAGTCCCCAACCGTTCCAACTGAAGGCAATCAAAAAACTGATTGCTTGACATTCTTGCATAAGCAAAGCCTGAAGGTAAGAGAAAAAGTGGGAAGGTGCCACTTTGAAGTTTTTCTCCTTGATGAAAGTGGGTATGATCCACTCTACTTGGTTGTGTTTTCCTAAATGCTGCTCATGCCTGGAAACAAAAGACTAAAAAAACCACAAGGGGTTTAGAGCCACCAGTGGCGGACCCAGGATTTTAGGTGAGCGGGTGCACAAACGAAAAGTATAAGAAATTGTTGTCGATGTGTTTTAGCCGTAGGGGATTTTTTAAGTTTTTAGTTGATTTCGAGATATTTTTTCCAATCTTTTGGTTGATTTCGAGGGATTTTTTAAGTTTTTTGTCGATTTCAATTAATTTTTTTCTGTCGATTCGAGATAATTTTTTGGGTTTTTTTTAATTATTTCAAAATAAATTTTTTATTCTTTGGTTGATTTCGAGAATAAATTTTTGGATGTTTTGCAAATCAAAATTAAATATGCATATAGACTTTCATGTAATAATAATCAAATCAATAACTAAAAAATGAAAATTTTAAAATTCTGGAGATAGTTAATGATCAAATTAAATTATATTAATAGAGTATTTAATGTGCATTAAATGTAATTTGTGGGGAGAAGTTATGAGCTTTCTCTAGTTTTAACAAAAATTAAAAACATAAGTGTTAAGAGTAGGAATAGAACCCCAAACCTCTTGAAACTATAAACTCTAATTAAGTTGACACAAACCATCTCACTGGAAGCTCATTTTGGTTAGGTATCCAGTTTAAAAATACTCAAGAGCACTCTAAAAATTAAGCGGGTGCACTGTCAAACGATCTACATTTTTTCCCTTACGGCAAACAAGTGAGCGGGTGCACGGGACCCCCCCGGAGGAAGGGTAGGTCCGCCCCTGAGAGCCACACAGGGATTTAGAGCCACAAAGGGAAATCGAGCCACAAAGGGAGCGAAGCACCAGCGACGGTGAAGCAGGCGGCAAAGCAGCGGCGGTGTCGTATCAGCGGGCGGCGGCCGTCGGAGCAGCAGCGTCACTCTCTCTCTCTCTCTCTTTCTCAGTCACACACTAGGGCCTGATGGTGGTGGAGGTGGCGAGATGGTGGTGGTGAGATGGAGGTGGTGGTGGCGGCTAGGTTAAGAGAGAAGAGAGAGAGAGAGAGAGGCCGATGGAGAAGATGAGAGCTTGTAAAAAAAAAAAACCTAGCCGCTCAAAAATTTAGTATTTATTTAGTGGATTTAATATCACAACAAATTTTTTTCATTTGAATTTAAACTTTAATGCAAATTTGATTCCTATCATTCACAAATGAACGAGCAAGGGTCCCTGTTTTTTTTAGAGTAAACTACGATTTTCGTCCCTGTGGTTTGATGTTTATAACGGTTTTCGTCTCTGTGGTTTAAAAACTACTTTTTTTATCCTTGTGGTTTCCAATTACTTCCATTTTCGTTCTATCATATAACTCTGTTAAATTTAGCAGTTAAAAACTTTTTGGGAAATTACATATTCAGTCCTTGTGGTGTGTAAATTTGATAATTTTTTGAGCAGATGTAAATTTGATAATTGCTTCCATTTTCTTTTTTATATCTTATAACTATATATTTTCTTTATTAAATTTTTAATTGAAATATAAAAATAATCGATTAATTAACAAAAGATAAAGTTTAAATGCAAACACACACACACACAGACACACATAGTTATAAATATTTATCCTTAAATTTCATTTAGACATTAGTAAACTATAAATTTTGCATTTATATATATTGTATTCTTCTTACTTTTTCTTTTTTTATTACATTTTTTCTACATATATATGGAATAGTGGAAATAAAGTGTATTTAATAAAAACAAACAAACGGTTGGTATAAAATAAAAAACATTCTTTCTCGAATTTTATTAATTAACTTCTTCATACAAACAAACAGTTGGTATAAAATAAAAAACATTCTTTCTCGAATTTTATTAATTAACTTCTTCATATGATCACTTGAAATAAAATAAATCTTAAGTAGATCAAGAAATAAAAACTATTAATTTTAGGAGATTTCAACTAAAAAATTTGAAGAAAAAAAAAATCATTTACTTATCAATAATTTTAATTTAATAATTTCATTTAGTATATTAGTTATACTTTTCTATTAATTTTTTATTTAACTTAAAAAAATATATCATTACTATTAATCATAGCTTACTAATATAATAATTGAAATTATTAAATTAAAACTATTGATATTTGTTTTTTTTTAAGTTTTATATTGAAATATCTTAAAATTATTGGGGTTTTTTCATTGATTTACTTAAGATTTTTCTTTATTTTAAATTATCATATATATAAGTTTAATATGATTTGCGAAAAAAATTAGTTGTATTTTATACAAACCAATTGTTTTATTAAATACACTTTACTCTATCAATTCCATATTTTCATTTAAAATTTATTGTAACACCCCGAAAATTCTAACTCAAATTGTAAATAAGTCCATTTAGATTTATTAGAAGGACAAGGTGTTGCATTGGAAGGTGGGACACGTAATGCTAATTGGATCTCTCGAGAAATTGGCCAAGTTTGGGCTCGGTACAAGTCCAGCGAGTATGACACCCGCGAGAGTGACATGGTCACTTTCGCCGAAAATGTACCGTGGGCATTTTGGGTAGCGGGCGAGAGTGCCCCGCGAGAGTGACAGTGGCAATCTCGCCTGTCACTCTCGCCGTCGGGCTCCAGAGTGTTTTAAGCCCACGACTTCAGCTCCCTTTCATTTTATATTCCACCCATTTCTCTCTAAACTCTCCCAAACCAAACCCTAACCCTCTAAATCGTATTTGGAACTTTTGAAGCCAAAAATCTTGCAAATCAAAGCTTCTCTCTCGGTTCTTAACAAGGAATTATGGATGGAGGTTAGAACCCTTCTTCTCACTTTCGTTTTGGTAAGATTTCTACACTTTCTAGGGTTTTACCCAACCCTCACCTAAACCTTTTCCTTTCTTTAGATGAAACGAAGAATGAGACTCACTTTGGTAACACTATAAGTGTTTGGTTGGTGGATTCACTTGATGATTGAGGTAATCTTCTCTTCTCTTTATTTTGGAAATTAGGGTTTCGATGTATTGGTGATTTTGGGCGTAATACGTTGGGGGAAATGATTCTAAGTGTTTGGGGATAAATATTGATGATTGGAAAATTATGGATTTAGGTTTGGAAGGTTTTGGTTGAGGATTCATGTGCATCAAAGGAGCATACCTTTGGGAAAAATCTAGATTTAGCTAAATCTAGCAAAGGTGAGTTCAAGTTACTTTGCGAAAACTTTGTACATGCCAAAATGTTATTTTTCCAAGCAATTATGTGTTTTACCTGAAAATTATCATTGTTGAATTATTTGGTGGATTTTACCCTTTGAAGTATTAATTGTGGTAAACATTGTAAAATACTACTTTTGGGTATTTTGGAAAAATATGATGAATAAATCATACATGAAAATGAGTTGCGGATTTATGTGATAAATGGAGTCTATTTATTATGAAAATGCATTTGTGGATTTTGGAATGATGCATATGGTACATCATGTGATGTTTTGAAAATGTAAGGGTGTGAGTCCTTGGAAAGGAGGGTTCTTCCCGATCCACGGTTTTATCTCGGGTTTTCATAAAATTGAGGTATTTACCGGCAAACGGTGTGTATTGTTATATTTGATGTCATTTTATGATTTTCATAAACTATCTTTTGAGTTAGTTGAGCTGGTGGCTCGGTATTGAATTTTATTAAGTCGTGGGGACATTTGTCCAGTTTTGGTAACTCAAGATTGAGTTTTGATAATGATTTATGTTATTTGGGGAATTGCATGTTTTGAATGCATTTGTTTAATCATTTGGGGTCCTGTAATATTTAGACCTTGTTAGCCATGGATCCATAGGCATTTGAGTTTCCCTTAGTCTCGCGGGCAAGAGGTCGAAATTGATTGAGCTCAGCTTACGAGACGTTAGTTTATTTTGTAGCACGGGATAGGCATCGGGTTCCATGATAAGTAAGACGTGGACCTATATGGTCGGGCGTCGTCTCATGGGCAGTAAGGTGTAATCCCTAATGTGTTGTTGTGGATTTGGAGTGAGCCAATGTATAGACCTGGAGTGGTTGAAGTTGGGGGGTCCCTAGTCTCGCGGGCAATAGATCTGGAGTGATTGAGCTCAGTTTACGAGAGTAATCCATGTGGGTGTTTTTATTGCATAGTAGGTGACCCACTTTTGTGTTCCGTCACATGCAATGTATATGGGCCTCCCTCGTCACCGGAAGGTGTTGTTTTGGGTATTTGTTGCTACTCATGTTTTCGGTGACGTGTTATATTTATATGAATTGTTTTCCATGGTATGTAAGTTGTGATGTATATCTCATCCGTGAGTGATGTTTTGGGTATTTGTGTTTATCCATGTTTTCGGTAATGTATCATATTTATGAGAATTGTATTTCCACGTTATATGAGTTATGGATTATGTTTTATCCATGTTTGGAATGTTTGTGGAATAATGACAAATTGAATTATGGATTTAAATGTTTTGAGTATCAAATGGTATTTCACCCTATCACGTTGATTTTGGGAATGAGTCTATTTTGGAAATCATATTGCATTAAAGATTTCATTTATGGGAATTGTGTGAATTGGAAAATGGGTGATTTGCAATTAAAGTAAACTCTTTTGGAATCATGACTAAAAACTACACTCCTCTTGATTTATGAATTTATATAGTCATGATAAAATGCTTGAACTCACTAGGCGTTAGCCTAACCCTTTTATTTGTCGGCATGTGCAACAGGCTCAGGTTGGGAGTAGCTTTCTACACTGTGAAGTGGCGAGTGCTAGTAGAGTGCACGAGAGATGATTATGAATGAGTGAATCTTCTGCATTTTTTTGGGACTAGCAACTTGTGTGGTATTAAGTAATGCCCGTATTAAGTTTTAGTTGTGGAAATTTTAATGTTTAAATTCCGAGGTATTTTCAGGGATGAGTTGTAGAAATGATTTTTATTTACTCTTGGTTATTTTATCGAAATTTAAGTTAGTTGCTCGTTCCAAATTTGAGGGTGTTACAAGTTGGTATCAGAGCATAAGTTTGAGAGAATTAGGTGTTGATTTTGGATACCTAGACTCAAACTAGCGATCTTTTAAGTGAGGGAAAGTGAAATTGCACTATTAGGCACGTTAAGATAGGATGTTTTGAGGTTGATGGATTCACTAGGAACGAGAACCACGTCGAGGATAGCAAGGATAAACATGTACGGTACGTTCATAATTACACCTGGCCAGTGTTATGGTGAACTTACTGGTTACATGTGCATACTTGAATTAATCTAACGTGAAGACCGTTGGGGTAGTAAAGAGGTTCCTAAGCAAATAGTTGTTGGAAAAGATTGACGATTTTAGTATTAGTCACTTGGGGTGACAATAAGCATGATAATTGCTTTAAGTGGACTGTTTCGGGTCGAAATTTGATGGTTGGATTAGAACCATGGACGTATGGAAACGATTTTGATTCGAGGAAGAATTGTAAAGGTGACCGATGTAATTCCGAACTCTACCTTAAGAGGTTTTGGACATCCGAATGACGGTAGTGTGACCGGAGTGATTTGGAGGAGCATGGGTTGAGGTGTTGAGTACCGACTAGGTCATGAACATATTGTATTTTTGAAAATGACATTGCATCAATTATTTCTTGTGTTTCAACTCCTTCTATGGATTGTGTTACAAATTTTGGGAAATGTTTAGCACATGCACAAGATTTTAAATCATGGGTTTTGTACCTGCACGAAATTATTTTATTGCGGGAGTTGCAAACTCCGTCGGGACTGGCTTATTCTATTATTGTTCAACGTTACTTTCGGATACCGTGATATCCATATTTTGATGATGTTTAAGATATTGGGCAAGTAACTACGGCTTATGACCTTAACATTGGATCTCCTCCACATATGTTAAGGTTTGGAAGGAAAGTTATCTTCCATTATGTTTAAGTTGAGTTTTATTGGAAAATTTATTTAATGGAAGTTTTAACGAAAGTGTTGTTTAGATTGTATTACAACAAAAGGGAACTTTGGGAGTTTTGGCATTTTGGCCATGGTTTTGTGTTATGCAATATGATTGTTGGAAGCAAAATGGCCTGGCACCATTTGGTTGAGTTGAGGCGATTAAGCCCATGGAATTTTATGAAATTTCGTTTTACGACGTGTTGGGTCGTGTGAGTGCAAAGTTTATAAGGTACATACCTTAGTTGTTGCGTGTGTTGAATTTGGATTGTATTGGGCATTTTGACTCTTTCGGGTTTTGTTGAGAAGTGTTATTTGAGCCGTAAGGCAACCAAATGGAACGTTTTGGGAACTTTGATGCAGCGTGGTTTCTCTTTCAAAGAAGTGTGTTAGCATGTTTTGTTGCAATTTATTTAATTGTACGAGTTGATTTATACGTGGCATAATGCATGAAAGAATATACAGGTTGTATTTCTGAACAATTTGCTTTATGTGCTTCCAGCTAGTTGAATATTTTAATGTCCTTTCTTGCAAACGCATGGTATTGATCTAAGGGCGTACACAATTTGGTAGTCACTAACCCTCGAAAGCTTTGATAAACGTATCGTGAATGGGAATGTTTTATAAACTCGTTACATAAGTAAGGGTCGTTTGGCCAAGATATGTTTTGGACTTAATGGATATTTTGGAAAGTTGTAAACCTTTTGGTTTTGGAGAAAATGGGTATTTTGAATATCCTCACGAGTGAATTTGAAACATCGTCATTTCAACGTTTTATATTGCGAGTGCAAAATTTTGGTGTAAATGCTCCGTGATGGAGATTTTGGAAAATTAATTGTCCTAAACTAGGGTGCGTGGAATTGCTTAAAATTTTGGAGCGTTAATACGCACCGTTTGTATGAGTCGACATTTGAAGTCGATTTAAACCCTTTTTGGTGTCAATCAGCTACAAACACTTATTTTCCTAAGTTTTGCGGAAACGCATTAATGCGCGGGTATGGTCAAAAGTGTTTCACTCGCATGTCATTATATGACTAGATGAGAAGATTTTGAATATTGATTTAAATGATTTCATCTTTTGAAATTTGTTACGAATGATTTGATGCATGTAATTTCGTTTCAAGAAAATCTTTAAGAGAATGTTACAAGCTTGCCTGCTTATTGCAATTTAAAATTCCCCTTGGCGTTTTAGTCAACATCTTTGAATGATGGGAACGTATAGAGTTTGTCTTTAAACTTGGATTTGACGCAAATCACTCTACGTTTTTACCAAAGTACAATTATGGGATTGTTTCACCGGTTGTGAAATAAACAGACGTGTGCGTACTTTAGTGGTAAATTTTATTTCATACTATTCATGATTTAAAAAGGGAATTTTTGGAATCGGGTGACATTCAAACCCTTTTGAGGCACGTATAGACCTTTTGGTTGCATACTATTTAAGGTGGGAAATTACCTTACGTACATGACGTAGATCAATCCATGCTAGGACCGTATCGGTCCCTTTCAGAGAAATTGTTTGTTGTGCTTTTGCGCTTTGTTAACGATACAAATTTTGATGAAATGGTTTTCAATATGATTTTCATATGGAGGATGAATATGCCTATTTTTGCACGACTACCGAAGTGATAGTAGTAGATTTTGTGCGTGCAATTAGATTGACATGAAAACCTTTATCTTAAAAGTTTTTATGAACTTTTCGATTGGCATATTTGTTAAACATTTCGCTTGAGAAGCCTTGAACTCGTAGGAACCTTGGAAAGGTTAAATAACCCAGTTAAGGTGTAAGTGTGTGTAGCACTTTATTGGTGGAAGGTTTGAGTATTCCACGCATGATAACACTGTAGGCCGAATGGTATCGGTTGCGGAGGTGATGCACTTTAGTAACTGAAGGATTTGATTCGCGGTGTCTTATATTAAGGTTGGTGGTAACCATTCTTGTGGGGAATATTATTTTGGGGTCTTGGTCAACTTTCGTATGTGAGACCCTTTAGACACCATAGCGATAATTTTGGTTTTAATGAGAATGCTCGACGAGTGAAACTCGTGTGTAGAGCCTGTTGTGATTCGACTTGGTGGTATGACTAGGAGTTGACTTTTGGTTCTGAGGTCAAGGACCGTTAGCGTAATCGGTGGATTGTAGTCCGATTTTAAATTAATGATGGTAATGGTTGTAGTAACCTGTGGATGTTCAATTGTGATAAGAGATTTTAGTGAAATGACTTTCCTTGGGTAGTAAGAGAATCTGTCGGTTGGATGATTGAAAATTAGACACGTCTTTGGGATCGTGTAATTGACGAGTCAATGATGACCGTTGGTGTTGAATTGATGGAATCCACTGAGAGTAAATGCTAGTTCAGTAGCGAGATTATCTTGGGAATTCTGAAGTTTTGGTTAATGGTTAGTAGTAATTAAACGTTGGGGTTGGTTTGGAGAGAAATTTTAAGAATATGTGAATGTGGTATGATTGGGGACTCGAATCTGTCGTTGGGATAGTATGGACCATTTAAGGTTGGGAGACAACTTAAGTCTGGTGGTCGAAAGCCACTCTAACAGCTTAGGCCTTCAATTGAATGTGGGTGCTTTATGCCTAAACGGGGAATGGTTGTGAGTAACACCAAGAAGCCAATGTGGGCAATTCAGTGGGAAATAAATTTGAACCGGGTTGAAACCGAGGGAAGTTGGAACGTGTTGGGCGCGGTGGCCATTGTTTGTGTGAGAACTGGATTTCGAGGACGAAATCTCTTTAAGGTTGGGAGGATTGTAACACCCCGAAAATTCTAACTCAAATTGTAAATAAGTCCATTTAGATTTATTAGAAGGACAAGGTGTTGCATTGGAAGGTGGGACATGTAATGCTAATTGGATCTCTAGAGAAATTGGCCAAGTTTGGGCTCGGTACAAGTCCATCGAGTATGACACCTGCGAGAGTGACATGGTCACTTTCGCAGTGTCACTTTCGCCGAAAATGTACCGTGGGCATTTTGGGTAGCGGGCGAGAGTGGTCACTCTCGCCGTCAGGCTCCAGAGTGTTTTAAACCCACGACTTCAGCTCCCTTTCATTTTCTATTCCACCCATTTCTCTCTAAACTCTCCCAAACCAAACCCTAACCCTCTAAATCGTATTTGGAACTTTTGAAGCCAAAAATCTTGCAAATCAAAGCTTCTCTCTCGGTTCTTAACAAGGAATTATGGATGAAGGTTAGAACCCTTCTTCTCACTTTCGTTTTGGTAAGATTTCTACACTTTCTAGGGTTTTACCCAACCCTCACATAAACCTTTTCCTTTCTTTAGATGAAACGAAGAATGAGGCTCACTTTGGTAACACTAGAAGTGTTTGGTTGGTTGATAACGCCACTTTTTGGCGTTATTTCCGGTCCTGAAACCAATGAGATTGGCTTGTATTTAAGCAAAGAAGCGGGATCTTATGGTTTATCGAGTGATTTATGCAGGCTATCTAAAAGACGGCGTCCATCGAGAAAAGAAGCGAAAATAGCCCAAAACGAAGCCAACGGAAGCCCGAGATCCAAACCCAAGACCCGTGCCCGAACCATGAACCAAACCTGACCCGGAAAGCATCAGAAAACCGTGCGGTTTTCCACGCAACTTGCAAGTCGCGTGGAAGGTCGCGCAACCCTCTGTTCCAACCTTTTATTTTGGCGTTTTCCGGAATTAGGTCATTATCTCGCACACGACGAACGGCAGCGACTTGGGGGCGATTTTCAGAGGTTTTTCGGAGCTTTTGGAGCCACGATAGAGGATCGATTGAGGAGGAAATCACGACGCGAAGTGGATTAGAGCCGAGAGAAGGGAGTACATCATCACATTCATCACGTCCACATTTATCATGTTTTCATTCATTGTTTCCATTCCTTCTCTTATGTTTGTATCCACCACCAACATGAACTAATCTTTAGATGTTGGGGGTTGGAATGAATTTGGTTTAAGCATGTGAACATATGACTTGAGATTTTTACCAGTTTTCCTTTTTAATGAAGCATGTGATTTTGCGTTTAATGCTTTTGTGAGTTTAGCTAGCTTCCAATTGTTTTGTTGTTTTCAATTAAGTTCGAGAGAATTAATTGTTAACTAGAACTAGAAATTGCATGCCTAAGGTGAGAAATTGGTGATAGAGATATACCAAGTAAGCCTTAGTCCCGTTAAATCTTGATTTTAATGTGTTTTGAATTCCATAGGTTGAGATCGAGAGATAAGACTTGTGCTTTTCAAGATAAAACCCGTTGTGCTTGAGAAAGAACAACGGTGACTTTTAAAGATTGGGTATTCATTGAAAGGAATAATTGGTAATTGTTTTGAGTCAGATGTTTATATGTGAAAACCTTAGGATTTCCAACTTTCAACTATTTTCTCTATCTGAAGTTCCTTAAGTTGTTTCTGTCTCGTTTGTGATTTATTTTGTTTGCAATTAATTAGTTTAAAACCAACAACTCAAATTTTGATAGTTCAGTTAATAGAGTTTATAGTCATTGTGATACTTAGTTCCTAGTTCTCTGTGTTCGATACTCGTACTTACAGTACATTATTACTTGATTCGACCCGTACACTTGCGGTTAGATTTAGGAGGGTGTGAACCCGCCTATCAAGTTTTTGGCGCCGTTGCCGGGGAACTAGTTGCAACTGGTAGCACTACCAGCTATAAGCGATTACATTGAACATTTTTATTTATGTTATTTTGTTCCATCACTTTCAGTTTTTGGATTGCTAATTCTGTTTACTTTGTTTTCAGGAACTAATTGGTTTATGCCAAGGAAAACCCGAGGGGAAGAAATCGAACCACTCGATCCGGAGATCGAAAGAACCGCCCGTCGACTGCTCAAAGAATCAAAAGTTAAAAGGCAATTGAAGATGGGTGACGAAGCGCCTCCTGCGAGACGTCCTATGCGTTCGTTTGCCGATCCAAACGTGGCAGCCGCACGCATAGGAGTCCAAGCGCCCACTACTGGGGCGAATTACTTCGAGATCAAGCCGGGTACCATCGTGATGGTACAGCAGAACCAGTTTGGGGGAACACCGACTGAAGATCCCCACGCACACCTTCGGGCATTTGAACGGATCTGTAACACATTCAAGATCAACGGGGTGAATGAAGACGCCATCAAGCTAAGATTGTTCAGCTTCTCACTCAAGGGTAGAGCTGAAGTCTGGATAGAGGGCCTACCAGCGGATCAGATCACTACATGGGCAACCCTGAAGGCTACGTTCCTTCAGAAATTCTTCCCACCGGGAAGAACCGCTCAACTGATGGCCGACATTACTCACTTCGCTCAGTGGGACCAAGAGACTTTATACGAGGCTTGGGAAAGGTACAAAGATATGCTGAAGAAGTGCCCCCATCATGGGTTACATGGTTGGGTCATTATTCAGACGTTCTTTGGAGGACTTCACCCGCAGTTCAAGAACGACATCACTGCTGCAGCGGGTGGGGCTCTCATGAACAAGACATATGAAGAAGCAATTGAGTTGATCGAGAACTTAGCCGAACACAGTTTTTCTACTCCAAGATCAGTCGTTAGAAGAGTTGCAAGCGTTCAAGAATCGGATGAGCTGAAAGAAATAAAGGCGCAACTAGCTGCGATCACGAACCATCTGAAAGGAGGTAGTCCGCAAGAACCCGAGCAAGTTCAATTTTTACAAAACCGGAATAACCAGCCGAGGAACGATCCTTTCTCGAACACTTACAATGAGGGGTGGAAGAAACACCCTAACTTTTCATGGAGTCAACCCGGTCAACAACCACAAGGTAATAACTCTAACTTTTTCAATTCTTCTAATACTAACAATGTTTACCGTCCTCCAGGTTTCAACCAAAGGAATTTCAATGAGGGACAATCTGGGGAGAAGAAACTGGGACTGGAGGACATGATGACGAAGTTCATGACCAAGATGGACAGCACGATTGGAGAGTTAGCGAGCACGGTGAGTACGGTCAAGGCGGATTCTGAACAGAATACCGCATCCATCAAGATCCTCGAAAGACAAGTGGGGCAAATTTCGGAAGTTTTACAAAACCGAGCCCCAGGTTCGTTTCCGAGTCAGACTGAGAGGAAACCGAGAGAAGAATGTAATGCCATCTATCTAAGAAGTGGCAAGGAGCTGATCAGGGAGCCTACACGAGAACCGTCATCAAGGGGAACCGAGCCTAAAGAGAAAGAGGTGGATATCATAGATATGGATGAGTTGGAAGCCAATGAAGGTAGTGTGTCTAAGGAGAAGCCGAAGGAAAAAGAAGCGACACCTCCATCGAAGCCGGTAGTCAAACCGTTCGTACCACCACTACCATTTCCGAACCGGGTGAAAGCACATAAAGATGACGAACAGTTCAAGAAATTTCTCGACATCTTCAAGAAGCTTCACATCAATATCCCTTTCGCAGAAGCACTTGCCCAAATGCCAACGTATCTCAAGTTCATGAAAGAGATCGTATCCAACAAGAGGAAGATTGAGGAGCACGCAACAGTTGCACTTACTGAGGAGTGCATCGCGATCATTCAGAACAAGCTCCCCCCAAAGCTTAAGGATCCAGGGAGTTTTTCTATCCCTATTCAAATTGGGAATCTTTGTTTTGAGAAAGTGTTGTGTGATTTAGGGGCGAGTATTAACCTAATTCCTCTATCTATTTTCAGGAAACTTGGCTTGGGAGAAGTGAAGCCGACGTACATGACACTCAAGCTCGCGGGTAGATCCATAATATATCCATATGGAGTGATAGAGGATGCCCTGATCAGAGTTGGTAAGTTCTACCTTCCAGTCGACTTCGTGGTTATAGATACAGATGAAGATGAAGAGGTCCCGTTGATATTGGGACGACCATTTTTGGCCACGAGCAAAGCTCTTATCGACATGGAAGAAGGTGAGATGACACTAAGGGTCGGTGGTGAGAAAGCGGTGTTCAAGATGTTCAAGAGGGTGAGAGGTCGAAGTGAAGAGGAATCCGGAAGTGGTCAAGGAAAGTCAGAGTGGGAAGAAACTGCGGACAAGCCGAATGAGTGATCGAAAAGAAGGTCGAGCCACGACCGAAACCAAAGCGCTAGGTGGGAGGCAACCCACCGAGGTTTGTTTCCTTTTTACTCTGCGTTTTTGAGTGTTTTTATTTTTAAAAAATTAATTTTTTTTAACAGAGACATACGCGGGTTTGGCCGCGGTTTACAAGTCGCGCGCCAAACCGCGTAGGTCCCTGTTTGGTTTTTCCTTTCCTGCTTCGTGTGTTTCGTTTCTTTGTTTTCTTTCGCCGTTTGCTTTGTTTCCTTTTGCTCCTAGATTAGCTCTACTTCCGCTCCGATGTCTCTCGTCCGATGGTCGCTCAAATCTTTCAAGTGAATCTCCTCCGTCCGGGCTAACAGGTATGTTCTAACTGTGTATATAACGAGTGGTGTATGATGTTGTGTTCTTTTTTTTAGTAAACGAGATGCAACAAACCTAAGTTTCACTTAGGTTTGGGGTGCCTCATTTTTCAACATCTAAACACTCACTTTAATCCTGTGCAAACCTCAGTTTCACCGAGGTTTGGGGTTGGCGTTAGTTGGCAAACCTAGGCCACGACCTAGGTTTGGGTGCCCATTTTTGAAAATCTTTAGGCTAGCTCTTTGATGTTTCTCGTTAATTCTATGTCTTTCCTTCTTGATGACTGTAATAACTGCACACTGAATTGTGTCGCATCGCCTGAACTGACACGTGCACATTGGGGACAATGTGTGGGTAAGGTTTGGGGTTGCCCAATTGTAACATCCTGAATTTTCAATAATAGTATTTTAATGAGAATTGGGATGTGTTTGTATTTTGTGTAACCTTGAATTATATGGAAGTTTTATAATTCAAATAAGGTTAAAATACAAGAGATTAAAGTAGAATGTTACTTTTGGAATTAATGAAACTTGAGGGGGTGTTTGGTTATGTTTTTAGAAGTGTGTATGGATAAAAAGGAATTGAGATAGAAAATATCTCAGTTTTGTTGTTGTTGTCGGCAGAAAGAATTCAAGAGAAAGGAATAGAGAGAAAAAGATAGAAAAGAAGAAAAGAAGATTTTGGCTTCTAAATCTGGTAAGAATTGATCATGATCTTGATAAAAGTTGTTCTGGATGATTGTATGAGAATGAATCTGTTTATTGAATTGATTTTAAGAATCATAAACAACAGATTGGAGTTCTAAATTTGTGCAGAGAAATGAGTTTTCTTCAAAAGGTGAGTTCATTTGTTCTTTGTTCAAATCAGTGTTCTCATGTTAAATTAAACCTTGAAAAAGCTGTATAAATTGGTTATGAACTGTATGGTATGGTTTGGATTATGCTGAATCGAACAAACATGAAAATAGATTGAAATTTAGGCTGCAGGGCCGACTTTTCCGGATGAATTGTCGTATCCGGAAAACCCCGATGATGAATGTTTCCGGACGCGGGAAGTATCCGGGTAAGTTTTATTTTTACAAGAATCCGGATGAAATTAGTTACCGGATGGTATCCGGATTGCTTTAGTTTCCGGGTGTCGTCCGGATTAAATAGGTATCCGGAAAGTATGGTTTACCCGGAAAGTTGTAGTTATCCGAAAAAGTTCAGCTGTCCGGAAAACCCCTGTTGTCCGGACACTTTTAAGAAACTGAAAAAGGCTAGGTTCTGATGGCTGGATGCAGTTCTGGAAGTTTTGTCTGGTTAAGTTCTAGAAAAATTTCTAGGGGTGCTGCCCCCAGACCCCGCAAGGGCGTTGCCCCTTGACCCCATCCGCTAACCGGGTAGCGGAACCCCCGTGCTAAGTCGCCGAAGGGGGGCATTTGAGGATGAAGATACGATAGGTTATATAGTATTCTTAGAATTGAGAATATGATATGAGTTGTAATATGTTGTTATGCATATGCGTTAGTAAAGTGTAATGGATCCATAGGCACTAGTGGTTATGTACACGTAGAATAGATGAAGATTAATCATTATTCTGATGTGTGTGAGAAATCATGGAATAAACGTAATTCCTGATTTTTAAGGAAAAGAAGAGATTGACATGTGTATATTGTAATCACTATTTCCTTCTCTAAGAAATAGGCATGTGTATATTGTTATTTCTTAGATGTGTACATAAATGGCCATGTGTATATTGCGGTTTCTGGAATAGAGGTGTACGGAACTGGGCATGTGTATATTGCGATTTCCGGAATAGAAACATTTCTCTAGAATCAGTATAGATTCGTAGAGTAGCTCTGAGACATGATATGATGATGGAATGTGGGTCAGGCATATTCATGGAATTGGGTAAAATCGTGCTAACGGAATAGAGTTACACGTATGGTAAGAGAAAGGGTAATCAGGTTTGTTATAACTTGCTTACATTGATTTTTGCAAATGTTATTATTGAAACGAATGTTCTCACTAGGCGTTGGCCTAATCGTTTCATATGATGTTTTCTTACCAGGTACCAGCTCGGGAAGGTAAAGGGTTGTGGGACGGGCGTTTTTGGAATAGCAGAGGTGTCAATTAACAAGAGGAGATTTTGATGGATTGCTTAGATAACTTAGTTAATCTGATTATAATGATATGATTAGATTGATAGGTTATTTGAAGGATCCTGTATTGTAAATATACTCTTGATGGTTAATTCACTTGCTATATATAGATAAGTTTGAAGTTTATATTATCATAACTTGTGGAATTTTGAGGTTCAAATTAGCCCCGAATTTGGGGTGTTACAATATGGTATCAGAGCCCACGTTTATGCACGTAGATTTCCTACACTTCTGAGTGTCTAGATCACATTAGCTAAAAAAATTTGTTTTGAATGATTGAGACCGACCATTGTGGGAAGAATCTTGTGATAGTGACGTGACCATTAGGGAAGGACCGGGAAAAGACATGACTAGGGACATTAGTGGAGACCACCCAATAGCGAGTTTCGAGCCTAAAAGACGTTTTTCATTTCGAGGGATTTAAACACTTAACTCATATACACTTTTTCGAGTTCCTTGTCGTGAATATAGAGTGATCTCACTATATTATTGCATTGAGTAACAAAGACAACCATCGGGATATTGGGAAAGGGTATAATAGACCATATCGTGTGGACCTTGAAAGATGATTCCAGGCAGTGTGTGTTTTGTTAACCCGTTTTCAGCTATCGTTCCTTTTGACCCATTATGTGTGTACCCATAAACCATCTTGTAGCCAAACACTCACCTTATTCGTTTCTAAACCCACCATTAAACCCTAACCAAAAGCCTTAGCCAACCCTTATCCAAAAGTATGTCAATCAGAAGCAGTACAGGCCAGTTATGAAAATAGATAGAAAAGAGGGCCAATGCAGCCCCAATTTGAATAAAGAGGACCAATGAAGTCCCAATTAAAAAAAAACACAAATAAATACAGTTAGTTAAATAGTATTTATAGTAGCTAAATAAGAGAGTCAAATCGACCCCGGTAGTGACAAAAAGGGCCAAGTGATAGAATGTGAAGCAAAAAAAATAAAAAATCCAGAACTGTTAATGATTGACACGCCGAGGATTTTTGTTCCTTTTTACCCTTCGTTTCTTAGCCAGAACCCTAACCCCGTTACAACCTTTGTAAAGACCTGGATGATCTTCTGGAAAATATGATTAGGGTATACGACCACCTTTACCAATATTCCCTGTCTTGCTACTTGATTCCCTTCTGAGATCAACTTTTGGACATTTGTGCGTCTTTCAATAGATTTGTCATGTAATTATTGAGTATTCTTGTACATAAATTCCTTAAACATGACAATATGTGCGACAACCTAGGTTCGAGTGAAATGAGAGTATCCTGTGAGGTAGGGTCGAGGCGAAATGTTTTCCCTAGTATGTTTGGACCTAGTACAACCTTAATTGAATCGGAGCAGTCACGAGTTCAACTCACACTGGAAGGCCATAGATCAAACAGAATAAGGATGAGGCGAGAGTGAGATAGGCATTCACGGGTATGGGAAATCACCAGTGCATTACATGGTACCGATTGGAAGTTGTGCAGTTATTGTTTCACTGATATATGCTTTTATTCTATGTTATCGCTAATTTGCTTGAGGACAAGCAACGCTCGGTTTGGGGTTGTTGATAACGCCACTTTTTGGCGTTATTTCCGGTCCTGAAACCAATGAGATTGGCTTGTATTTAAGCAAAGAAGCGGAATCTTATGGTTTATCGAGTGATTTATGCAGGTTATCTAAAAGACGGCGTCCATCGAGAAAAGAAGCTCAAAGAGCCATAAACGAGTCCAAAACGAAGCCAACGGAAGCCCGAGATCCAAACCCAAGACCCGTGCCCGAACCATGAACCAAACCTGACCCGGAAAGCATCAGAAAACCGCGCGGTTTTCCACGCGACTTGCAAGTCGCGTGGAAGGTCGCGCAACCCTCTGTTCCAGCCTTTTATTTTGGCGTTTTCCGGAATTAGGTCATTATCTCGCACACGACGAACGGCAGCGACTTGGGGGCGATTTTCAGAGGTTTTTTGGAGCTTTTGGAGCCACGATAGAGGATCGATTGAGGAGGAAATCACGACGCGAAGTGGATTAGAGCCGAGAGAAGGGAGTACATCATCACATTCATCACGTCCACATTTATCATGTTTTCATTCATTGTTTCCATTCCTTCTCTTATGTTTGTATCCACCACCAACATGAACTAATCTTTAGATGTTGGGGGTTGGAATGAATTTGGTTTAAGCATGTGAACATATGACTTGAGATTTTTACCAGTTTTCCTTTTTAATGAAGCATGTGATTTTGCGTTTAATGCTTTTGTGAGTTTAGCTAGCTTCCAATTGTTTTGTTGTTTTCAATTAAGTTCGAGAGAATTAATTGTTAACTAGAACTAGAAATTGCATGCCTAAGGTGAGAAATTGGTGATAGAGATATACCAAGTAAGCCTTAGTCCCGTTAAATCTTGATTTTAATGTGTTTTGAATTCCATAGGTTGAGATCGAGAGATAAGACTTGTGCTTTTCAAGATAAAACCCGTTGTGCTTGAGAAAGAACAACGGTGACTTTTAAAGATTGGGTATTCATTGAAAGGAATAATTGGTAATTGTTTTGAGTCTGATGTTTATATGTGAAAACCTTAGGATTTCCAACTCTCAACTGTTTTCTCTATCTGAAGTTCCTTAAGTTGTTTCTGTCTCGTTTGTGGTTTATTTTGTTTGCAATTAATTAGTTTAAACCAACAACTCAAATTTCGATAGTTCAGTTAATAGAGTTTATAGTCATTGTGATACTTAGTTCCTAGTTCCCTGTGTTCGATACTCGTACTTACAGTACATTATTACTTGATTCGACCCGTACACTTGCGGTTAGATTTAGGGGGGTGTGAACCCGCCTATCATTGGTGGATTCACTTGATGATTGAGGTAATCTTCTCTTCTCTTTATTTTGAAATTAGGGTTTCGATGTATTGGTGATTTTGGGTGTAATACGTTGGGGGAAATGATTCTAAGTGTTTGGGGATAAATATTGATGGTTGGAAAATTATGGATTTAGGTTTTGAAGGTTTTGGTTGAGGATTCATGTGCATCAAAGGAGCATACGTTTGGGAAAAATCTAGATTTAGCTAAATCTAGCAAAGGTAGTTCAAGTTACTTTGCGAAAACTTTGTACATGCCAAAATGTTATTTTTCCAAGCAATTATGTGCTTTACCTGAAAATTATCATTGTTGAATTATTTGGTGGATTTTACCCTTTGAAGTATTAATTGTGGTGAACATTGTAAAATACTACTTTTGGGTATTTTGGAAAAATATGATGAATAAATCATACATGTAAATGAGTTGCGGATTTATGTGATAAATGGAGTCTATTTAGTATGAAAATGCATTTGTGGATTTTGGAATGATGCATATGGTACATCATATGATGTTTTGAAAATGTAAGGGTGTGAGTCCTTGGAAAGGAGGGTTCTTCCCGATCCAAGGTTTTATCTCGGGTTTTCATAAAATTGAGGTATTTACCGGCAAACGGTGTGTATTGTTATATTTGATGTCATTTTATGATTTTCATAAACTATCTTTTGAGTTAGTTGAGTTGGTGGCTCGATATTGAATTTTATTAAGTCGTGGGGACATTTGTCCAGTTTTGGTAACTCAAGATTGAGTTTTGATAATGATTTATGTTATTTGGGGAATTGCATGTTTTGAATGCATTTGTTTAATCATTTGGGGTCCTGTAATATTTAGACCTTGTTAGCCATGGATCCATAGGCATTTGAATTTCCCTTAGTCTCGCGGGCAAGAGGTCGAAATTGATTGAGGTCAGTTTACGAGACGTTAGTTTATTTTGTAGCACGGGATAGGCATCGGGTTCCATGATAAGTAAGGCATGGACCTATATGGTCGGGCGTCGTCTCATGGGCAATAAGGTGTAATCCCTAATGTGCTGTTGTGGATTTGGAGTGACCCAATGTATAGACCTGGAGTGGTTGAAGTTGGGGGCTCCCTAGTCTCGCGGGCAATAGATATGGAGTGATTGAGCTCAGTTTACGAGAGTAATCCACGTGGGTGTTTTTATTGCATAGTAGGTGACCCACTTTTGTGTTCCGTCACATGCAATGTATACAGGCCTCCCCCGTCACCGGAAGGTGTTGTTTTGGGTATTTGTTGCTACTCATGTTTTCGGTGACGTGTTATATTTATATGAATTGTTTTCCATGGTATGTAAGTTGTGATGTATATCTCCTCCGTGAGTGATGTTTTGGGTATTTGTGTTTATCCATGTTTTCGGTAATGTATCATATTTATGAGAATTGTATTTCCACGTTATATGAGTTATGGATTATGTTTTATCCATGTTTGGAATGTTTGTGGAATAATGACAAATTGAATTATGGATTTAAATGTTTTGAGTATCAAATGGTATTTCACCCTATCACGTTGATTTTGGGAATGAGTCTATTTTGGAAATCATATTGCATTAAAGATTTCATTTATGGGAATTGTGTGAATTGGAAAATGGGTGATTTGCAATTAAAGTAAACTCTTTTGGAATCATGACTAAAAACTACACTCCTCTTGATTTATGAATTTATATAGTCATGATAAAATGCTTGAACTCACTAGGCGTTAGCCTAACCCTTTTATTTGTCGGCATGTGCAACAGGCCCAGGTTGGGAGTAGCTTTCTACACTGTGAAGTGGCGAGTGCTAGTAGAGTGCACGAGAGATGATTATGAATGAGTGAATCTTCCGCGTTTTTATGGGACTAGCAACTTGTGTGGTATTAAGTAATGCCCGTATTAAGTTTTAGTTGTGGAAATTTTAATGTTTAAATTCCGAGGTATTTTCAGGGATGAATTGTAGAAATGATTTTTATTTACTCTTGATTATTTTATCGAAATTTAAGTTAGTTGCTCGTTCTAAATTTGAGGGTGTTACATTTATCTTTTGTTAATTAATCAAATTTATTTAATATTTAAATTAATATATATATATATTTGTTTTATAGAGGTGGGTTCAAACGAGAATGGATGGTGTTTAAAAGAATAAAGGAATAACTCTCAACCATTCATTTTTAAAAACAATTCCAAAAATAATAATTTCCAAAAATCAGACTAAAAGGGTATTAAGGTCATTTTATGATATGAATTAATTTAGGATAGTGTTGACTTCCTAAAATTCAGGGATCACAATATATCATTCAAACCAAAATCGTTTGTATCATTTTCCTTTATTCAAGCAAAATCGATTAATCCATTTCGGCAATTCATTGGCTATTCATCCAGTTAATCCAAAATCTGTTATAGAATATCACTTGTGATAATCAATAGAGAAACAACAATAACATAATATCAATTGTGATTAACAATAGAGAAACCTAAATTCTGTTATAGAGAAACCTAAAATCACGTAATATCACTCGTGATTAACAATAGATAAACCTAAAATCACTTGTGATTAACCATAGAAAAACCTAAAATCCCATAATATCTCATAATCCAAGCCTAAATCACTTGTGATTAACAATAGAGAAACATAAAATCACTTGTGATTAACAATAGAAAAACCTAAAATCAAGAGAGAGAGAGAGAGAGATCGGCAGCGGTGGTGGCGTTGTAGGTGAACAGAAGAACGGGATGGAGAGAGCGTCGGCGTCTGGTGGTGGCGGCGTTCGATGGTCGAACAAGAGAGAAGAGAGAAGAAGTAGCGGTCGGCGGTTTGCGCTTGGTTTAGATTGAGAGATGGAGAGAAATCGAGATGGCGACTGCGGTTGACGGAGACGACGGCGAAGGGCGGTCGTGCGACGGGCGGCGAGCAGATGCGGCGGTTGCAGCGGCGGCGGTGAGCAGGTGCGGCGGCGGTTCCACAGGTCGCCGGAGACGATGCAGAGAGAAGAGAGAAAGGAGACGTCGCCTGGAGCAGGTGCATCAGCGGTGGCGAGCGGGTGCAGCGGCGACGAGCAGGTTAGAGAAGAAGACTGGAGAAGAAAATTGGAGAAGAAGTTTGGAGAAGAAGATTGGAGATGAACGTATGAGAGAGGTGATCCCACAATTTAAGGAATTAAATTCTATCCTAAAATAATTATCATAATATAAGACCAAAATACCCTTTTAACTGATTTTTTGAATAAATAATTTTGATATTTAATTTATTAAAATGATTGGATGAGAGTCATTCCTTTATTCTTTTAAACAGATGTCATTCTCGTTTGATCCTCCCTCTTGTTTTATATGCATATATACATAGTTATAAAATATTATAAAGAAAATGGAAGCAATTTAAAATTTTACATATCACAAGGACTGAATATATAACTTCCCAAAGACTTTTTAACGGCTAAACTTAACAAGGTTAGATGCAAGGACAAAAATAGAAGCAATTGGAAACCACAAGGATGAAAAACGCTGTTTTAAACCACGGTGACTAAAACCGTTATAAACATCAAACCATAAGGACCAAAATCATAGTTTACTCTTTTTTTTAATTGAAGTACGTTGCCATATATTATCACTTTTTAACAGAGTTGATTCGTTTTACTAAGAGCATCTCCAACCGTACGGTAAATCCTTTGATTTGCCGTGCAGAGCCCTCCAACCGGCCGTCAATTGTAAAAAATAAATGCCGGCCATGAATTTGAAACGGCAAATATGCCATGCCTTTTCCACACGGCAATTCTTGAGGCCCCGCCACTTTCTCTTTAAATATTAATATATTAATAACACATATATATAATATTTAATAACTTATATATATATAATAACTTATAGATAACTTACGTCTTCAAAAAACTTATAAATAAATTACAATGGTGGAGTTGAACAATTTCTTGCTCAACATAAAAATATCAAAGATAAAAACACTCACTTTGAACTTCGAGATGCATTAATTGATCATTTATGGGACGAATATACTAACTCGGAGCATTAGTATTATTTAATCATCTTTTTAATTTGTGTTATTTGAATTAATGTAATTTAATTTAGGGAAAAGTCCAAAAAAACCAACGAACTTTGCTATTTGGAATGATTAATTCCTTGAACAATTTTTTGGAACAAATAAACCACTAGACTTTTTAAAACCCATCATATAAATCCTTAGACTTTTCCAACATATCAAATAAATCCTTATTGGTTTAAAAAGGTAACCTGCAACCTATACAACAAGTAAAGGGAAAAGTCCAAAAAAACCCAATGGACTTTACCATTTGGAATGATTAAGTCATTTGACAATTTTTTGGAACAAATAAACCACTAGTCTTTTTAAAACCTGTTAAATTAATCCTTAGACTTTCTAAAACCTGTTAGATACATCCTTATGACCTCTAAAACTAGTTAATATGGTAAAATAATTAAAAAGTCCGAAAAACCGAATAAACTTTGATATTTTAAACACTTACGGTACAAGGCTTATTTACAAAGTGATCATCAACTATTTTGCTTAAGTTGGTAACATCATCCTCATCTTCAAAATAAGCCTACTGTTGTGTAAAGCTATTGTGTAATATGCATACCATTTAAAAGTAATAAAAAAAGCATACCATTTGAAGCCTATCATCTATAAGTAACAAAATAAGCCTATCTTCATCGTCTTCTTCATCGCTATCAATACCAGGAATATCCAAACGATAAACTTCGGACTCGTCTTCTTCTTCTTCATGTGGTTCTTCTACCGGTTATAACCCCGGTAACGCATCTTCTTGTTTTTTTTATTACTTTTAAATGGTATGCATATTACAAAGTAGCTTTACACAATAGTAGGCTTATTTTGAAGATGAGGATGATGTTACCAACTTAAACAAAATAGTTGATGATCACTTTTTAAATAAGCCTTGTACCGTAAGTGTTTAAAATATGAAAGTTTATTCGGTTTTTCGAACTTTTTCATTATTTTACCATATTAACTAGTTTTAGAGGTCATAAGGATGTATCTAACAGGTTTTAGAAAGTCTAAGGATTAATTTAACAGGTTTAAAAAGTCTAGTGGTTTATTTGTTCAAAAAAATTGTCCAAGGACTTAATCATTCCAAATGGTAAAGTCCATTGGGTTTTTTTTGGACTTTTCCCTTTAATTTAAATGTAATATCAATTAAAAAATTATCGTTTTTATTTTTATCGGTCTTCATTAATAAATTAATTACCGATTATTTATTATTATATTTACAAATTATAATTATTGTTATTAAAAATAGTTAATAGTAAATAAAATATGTTATTTTAACGTGGAGTCCACAAATTTGGTATTTTTTTAAAGTATGGTTGGAGTTGAGGTTTTTTTGTATTGTTGGGCCCACCAAAATTGGTGTTTTTTGTGCTAAAAATGGTGTCAAGGTTGGAGATGCTCTAACACCCTCAATTATGGACGAGTTAGGTTGGGGAAATTGAGAGTTAGAAAATGAGAATGATAATGGGTAATATAGTTTGATTTGATATAATATATTAGTCATTAATTTTTAGAGTAATTAATTAAAATGCCCTAACTTCGATTTTGACTTACAGATATACCCAAAACCTCTTCAAGTTAACCAAAATACCCAAAAATCCGTGAAATACCCCGTGATCACGGACTCCTTTAAATTGTTGTGATTCGCGGACCAATTCAAATCAATTTTCATGAGAAAAGTGTGCTTCGTGGACCCAAATTCATGTGGTTCACGGACAAACCATGTCCTTCGCGGACCCAAATTCATGTGGTTCAGACAAACCATGTGGTTCACGGACAAATTCACGGATGGGTATGTCCTTTGCGGACAAAAAATCCAATTTTTTTACAGGAGTCCGTGATCACGAGGTATTTTTACGAATTTTTTGGGTATTTTGGTTAAATTGGAAGAGTTTGGACATTTTAGTAAGTCAAGAGTCAAACTTGGGCATTTTAATCAATTTCTCTAATTTTTATGCCCGACCAAATTGTGGGAATGAATAATTTTTTCTATTTGTATTATGCTGCATTCTAATTTTCATACATATTCTTTAAAAAAAATCAAACATCTCCTAAATTTACATTAGTAAAGGTAATTTTGTCTATTGACCATCATCTCCCTCAACTTTTATTTTTATAATGGATTTGATCTATCCAACTACTTTTCATTTTTATAAGCATTTTTAGGATTTGATTCATCCCTTTAATCAATAAAATTTGGAGCAACAAATATACATCTTCTAAATGTAATGAAAAACATAATTAATTAAAATAGTAAATTAGAAATTTCGTTTGATTACGAACATGGTCATACTTGAAAAAAATCATGGATAGGGTCTACCAAGATTTTCAAACTCATATATCAACAACTTCTTTATTCAAACTTCAAAGATATACAAACGATATACAAATAAAACGTAAACCCTAATCTAGAATGAAGATTACTGAAATCTAGAGAGAGAGAGAACGTTTGAGAGATTAGAGAAATATGAGTCGTATGTGTGTAATACTAAAAACACAACATATCTATATATTAATGAACAATGTTCATCTTCAGTCCTTCAGCTTTATCACAACTTGCTCCGCTACCCTCTGAGTCTCACAAGTAGTGAGGCGCACCCCTTTGAGTTATTGTCACTTGTCACTTGCAGCCCTTTGAGTTCCATATCAACTTTATTCTCTTAATTGTTCTACTTTCCTACAACTTACACACACACACACAATAAGTACACAATAAATAAGTGACAAGATTGATAAACATGTTAATTATTTTAACACCCTCCCTCAATCTTGACACTTGAATAAGTCCAACATGTGCAACTTTTCACAAAGATAGTTATGTTGACTTATTCCTAAAGATTTTGTGAAAATATCAGCAGGATTTTCAGATGAAGCAACTTTAACTGTTTTAATCATTCCTGATGCAACATTTTCCCTTACTTGATGAACGTCTATTTCAATATGTTTTGTACGTTCATGAAATACAGGATTATTTGCAATCTGAATTGCTGACTTGTTATCACAATTAAAATTTACTGGTAGTAAATTTGTCATTTTTAAATCTTTTAACAAACTAAGAACCCAAATAATTTCGCATAGAGCAGCAGCCATTGCTCTATACTCAGATTCCGCAGAAGAACGAGAAACACATGTTTGTTTCTTGCTTTTCCATGAAATCATAGAATTTCCCAAAAAAACACAATAACCAGATACAGACCTTCGTGTAGACAAGCACTTACCCCAGTCTGCGTCAGCAAATACATTCAACTTAAACTCAGATGATACAGAAAAGTTAACACCTTTTCCTGGAGAAGCTTTAAGATATCTTAAAACTCTTAAAGCTAACTTCAAATAAGACTGTCTTGGTGCATGCATAAACTGACTAAGACAATGTACTGTAAATGCTATATCTGGTATTGTAGCTAACAAGTAAATCAATTTTCCAATTAATTTTTGAAAACCAGTGAAATCCTTTAATAGAGAGTCATTTGAATCAGAACCAAGAAAATCTGTCACAACTAAATTCATATCCATTGGTGTTCCTATAGGCTTAACACCCAAATATCCAAACTCATTTAAAAGCTCCAAACAATATTTTCGTTGTGACATGCAAATTCCTTTTTCCGTTCTCAAAATTTCTATCCCTAAAAAGAATTTTAGTTCACCCAGATCTTTTATCTTAAAATTTGATTGCAAATGTTTCTTTACCTTATTAATTTCAACTGAACAGTTTCCAGTCAATATTATATCATCTACATATACCAATAAAATAAGAAACACATAACCTATAGATTTGGTAAACAAGGAGTAATCGCAAGAACTTTGGCAAAAACCATTTTCAAACAAACAAGATGAAAGCTTTTCATACCATTGTCTAGGCGCCTGTTTTAAACCATATAAAGACTTAACTAATTTGCAGACACGTTTTTCACTTTTAGAGAAATATCCAGGAGGTAATGACATGTAAACTTCCTCAGCTAAGTCACCGTATAAAAACACATTATTTACATCTAACTGGCACAAGGCCCAATTGTTTTGTACAGCAAGTGCAATAACAGATCGTACAGTAACCATTTTAACTACTGGTGAGAAAGTTTCCTCATAATCAAGACCCTCCCTCTGTGAATACCCTTTTGCAACTAGTCTGGCCTTATATCTTTCTACCTCACATGTGTATTTATATTTGATTTTATAAATCCATCTACACCCTATTGGTTTTCTACCTGGAGGTAACTCAGTCAACACCCAAGTCCTATTTCTATATAATGCTTCCATCTCATCATTCATTGCAGTTACCCAGTTTTGATCTTTAGATGCCTCAAAAAAATTATTTGGTTCTACAACTTTATTTAATGTAGAAACAAAACAAAACAAATCTTTATTAAGAAAAGAATAGTTTACTACTCTTTCAAGTCCATATTTTACTTTTCCTTCAATTACATAATCAGTAAAATGTTTAGGTAAGTTTGAAGATCTACTAGAATTTCTAGAAGAAGAAACCAATTGATTAGAAGTACCCTCAGAAGGGGACCTCAAAGATTCATCATGATTTTGTACTCTTAAGGGACTATAAACAGTATCACCTAGATCACCGACAGCTACCTCAGTACCACCATGGATCTGAGATCCGACAGAATTATTTAGATTATTCAAATTTTCAGTTGTTTCACTGATAAATCTATCTGGGCTACTATCCAGGTGATCCGGGTTACTGTGAACATCAGTGTGACCAGAATTTGGTTTACTTTGAGTATTCGCCCTATTATCATCATAGGGTATTCCAGAAGCAAACTCATTAGACTGAACGAAAATTGAATCAAATAAATTTAAAGTATTTATGTTACTAGAATTGATATCTTGCTTGTTACTAATCATTTTAAAAGGGAATATAGTCTCGTAGAATTTAACATCACGTGAAACTATAATTTGCTTTGAATCGAGACTATACACTCTATACCCTTTTTTTGAATTTGAATACCCAAGCAAGACACATTTCTCAGCCCGTGCAGAAAACTTATCATTATTATTTGGTTTCATTGCAAAACAAAGACACCCAAAGTTACGAAGATGAGAAAGCACAGGAGAGAAACCAAATATCATTTCATAAGGAGATTTTCCATTCAAAACAGACGAAGGTGTTCTGTTAATAAGGTATGTGGCAGTGAGAATACACTCACTCCACATATTTAATGGAACTTCCCCTTGGAACATTAGAGCTCTTGCAACATTCAGCAAATGTCTATGTTTACGCTCCACAACACCATTTTGTTGTGGAGTATAAACACAAGATGTTTGATGTAAAATACCATTCATCTTAAAAAAATCACTTAACCTATTATTAAGAAATTCAGTCCCATTGTCACTACGAAAAATCTTTACAGACTCCCCAAACTGAGTGACGAGTAAGCTGTGAAAAGAAACAATGTTATCATAAACCTCATCCTTGTATTTTAACAAATAAACCCACACTGAACGAGTATAATCATCCACCACAGTTAAAAAATACCGATAGCCTTCTCTACTGTTCACACGATAAGGACCCCAAAGATCTATATGAATCAAGTCTCCTAAACTAGAAGTGTTATGATTACTTAAATTGAACTTGTCCCTAGCTTATTTAGCTTTGTGACAGATTTCACAAGGAAGCAAACCATGATCATTTTTTATTTCAAGTTTATTTTTTAACACAGTTAAAACTTGATCTGCAGGATGTCCTAATCGTGTGTGCCAGAGATGACGAGATACATTACAAAAGATTGACATATTAGAGTTATTAACCCTATTATTAAACATATTAGAATTAACAACTTGATGGCTATTAGCCTGATCATACCAATATAAACCACCACGTTCACTACCAGTCCCCACTATATTCATTGCAGGAAAGTCCTGAATGAAGAAGCACTTATATTCGTTAAATCCCACAAATATTCTGTTATCCCTAGCTAATTTGTGCACATATAACAAGTTTACATGAAAATCAAGAATCACTAGAACATCAAACAAAGTGACCTTATTATTTAGTTTAAAATTTCCAATCTTATTTATAACTACTTCAGCACCATTTGGTTGAGTAACTTTTAACTTTAAATCAGCTATATCAACCACATTTTCTAAATAAGCAACAGATGAGGTCATGTGCTGAGTTGCCCCAGAATCAATGATCCATCCATGCTTACTTAGACTATCAGTTGTTGAAGTAAAACTGGAAATATTAGCCATACCACAAAACATACCAGCCATATTAACAGCAACACCATCGTTTTGTTTCTGGTCTATAAGGGACAGCAACTTGTTTATCTGTTCTTCAGTGAGAGGTGAGTACGTAGGAACATGACTAGACCCATCCGTGGTAGTAACATTGTTGGAAAAGGATTTTCCAGATTGATTTGATTTATTTTTATTAAATTGAAAATCTTTTGGAAAACCTATTAACTTGAAACACCGTTCAATTGTGTGACCAAATACACCACAATGCTTGCATGACAGAGAATTTTTACCCGATTGTTTTTTGTTGTTAGAGGAAGTTTTGCCAAAAAATGCAGTGTTCTGAACCTTGGTATCAACAGTAGAACGAATTACACCTCTGTGTGACTCCTTGTAACATCCCTTAAACCCAACATACAAGTTTCATATAATTCACCCCAAAATAACATATCATAATCCAAATATGGTCCCTTAAATTCTACAATTAGGTCTTTCAGTACAAACTTTTTCGAATAAAGTAAAATACATAACAACTACTAATTATAACTGAAATCTTCATAATCATTCAACATCCACAAAAGCTAACATGATAAATCCTATCATTGTCTCTTGTTTGCTCCATGACCTGGAATACATATTTTTAAAACAAAAATGAGGGTTAGACCTTGAGGTCTAGTGAGAAAAATCCCCGTTAGTAAAAGAAAACATTTGCACATATTCATACATATTATTCACATAAGAATACCAATTATGACTCATGTAATCCTTCCATCTCTTTCTCTTTTCTTTTCCTTGGCCATATTAATTGGTAGCAAGCCAATTAATTAATTTACACCGCTGTACTAAATACAGCCAACACCACTGTCCCTTTGTACAGCCAACTTTCACCGGTCCTAAGCCCGGCCAACTAGTACTCATACAATGCAATATTCATATAAACATTATATGCACCATATTACATTTAATCACACATATATGTATTCCATTTGAAAATATTTCAAATAAAAACTCACCTCTTGTTTTGATCGCAAAAACCCTTCCAAGATAATTCAAGTAGGTCAATCCTTCACAGAATCTGAAATCAGATAAAATACCGAATATCTCCTTTAATACTTAAACTTACAAAATCCTTAACCCAAGTCGCAACCCAAAATATATGAAATCGAAATCAACAGTACAAGTCGCAACCGTAATGAACAGTACCAAGTCGCAATCTCCTATTGCGATTCCACCCTGAAGTCGCAACCCCTTATTGCGATTTCACCCCGAAGTCGCAACCCCTTATTGCGATTCCACCCTGGAGTCGCAACACACTATTGCGATTCCACCTTGGAGTCGCAACGCACTATTGCGATTCCACCTTGGAGTCGCAATCAACAACTGCGATTCCAAACTTGAATCGCAACCAACTACTGTGATTTCAAGCCAAGTCGCAAACGACCATTGCGACTTCATACCCAAGTCGCAACCAACCATTGCGACTCCGATAAATGTCGCAGTCGTCCATTGCGACTTCGATGAATATTAACCTACTGCGACTTCGATGAATACTAGCCTACTGCGACTTCGATGAAAGTCTCAGTCTACTGTTTCATCCTAAAACCCAGATTTTTGCAGTTTTATTCTATGTATGTTTATATAAAGATGCAGTTATGATTAAGACTATAAACATAACCTAACCTTAAGCTCAGATTTCCCAAAACACCTCTTTTTAACAAAACCCACCAAGAACTTAACTATAAACCTCAAGAACACTTTAGAGAATTAAAACACATATAAGGTATGGATTGTTTACCTGAATCACTTCAGTTTAAATCCCTGAATCACAGCAACAAACTTCTTAATCTTTTCCTTCTTCTTCCCTTCAAACTTTCTCTCGATTTCTCTCTCTCTCTCTCAACCGAATGCACTTACACACACAAACACTTTGAATAATATCTTCTAATTACTAACAAGAGGACACCTCCTCTACAAGAGGTGGAAGTGGCGGTGGTGGGAGAGAGTTTGTGAAGAGAGACAAAACAAACCTCAAGTTTAGCTTATATGACAAAACATACCCCTAAACTTCCATTATTAAATTAAAACTTACCCTTTAGCTTTTAACTCCTAAAATACTAATATAAAAACTTATAAATTCCTTATTCGAAATTAGATAAAATACCTGGTTATTACAACATCTCCCCCTTAAAAGAATTCCGTCCCGGAATTCAGTCAAGTGAACAGATGAGGGTATTTGGCTCTCATTTCCGACTCTGATTCCCATGTCGCATCCTGACCCCTATGATGTTTCCATTGAACCTTTACCTGCCTGATCTCCTTATTCCTCAATACTTTAACCTTGTGATCAACTATTGCTTCCGGTTCCTCCACATAGTTCAACTTTTCATCCACTTGTATATCCGGTAGAGATACTGCCTGATCTGGTGATACCAAACACTTTCGAAAATTCGACACATGAAACGCGTTGTGAATTCTGCTCAACTCCTGCGGAAGATCCAATCTGTATGCTACTTCACCAATTCTTTCTGTAATTTCAAATGGCCCAATATACCGCGGACTGAGTTTACCTTGCTTCCCAAAACGTATGACTCCTTTCCAAGGTGAAACTTTTAACATCACAAATTCCCCAACCTGAAATTCTAACGGTTTCCGGCGTCGATCTGCATAACTTTTCTGTCTGTCTTGTGCCGTTTTCAATCTATCCCGGATCTGAGTAATCTTATCTGCTGTTAACTGTACTATTTCTGGCCCTGCTAACTGCTTTTCCCCTACTTCATTCCAACACAAAGGCGTTCGGCATTTCCTACCATACAATACTTCAAACGGTGCCGCCTGAATACTAGAATGATAACTGTTATTGTAAGCGAACTCTATCAAAGGCAAATGTTTATCCCATGATCCTCCAAAATCAACTATACAAGCCCGAAGCATATCTTCTAACGTCTGAATTGTTCTTTCGCTTTGTCCATCAGTTTGAGGATGATATGCTGTACTTAACTTTATCTGCGTTCCCATCTCTTTTTGAAAGCTCCTCCAAAATCTAGAAGTAAAACGACTATCTCGATCAGAAATAATCGAAATTGGTACTCCATGTCGAGTTACTATTTCATTAATGTACAGTTTGGCCAAACGTTCCAAAGAATCGGTTTCTTTTATTGGCAAGAAATGAGCAGACTTCGTCAACCTATCCACAATCACCCAAATAGAATCGAATCCCTTTGAAGTTCTTGGTAACTTGGTAATGAAATCAGTTGTGATATGATACCATTTCCACACTGGAATTTCTAATCGTTGCAGTTGACCAAACGGTTTTTGATGTTCAATCTTCACCTTCTTGCAAGTAGTACATTCCTCCACATACTTTGCAATGCTTCTTTTCATCCCCGGCCACCAGTAAAATGGCTTTAGATCTCTATACATCTTATTTGTACCTGGATGAATGGAGAATCGAGATTGATGAGCTTCTTGTAGTACACGATCACGTAATCCACCCAAACGAGGTACCCAAATCCTATTCTCCAAACACAACAACCCACGGTTATCTTTCCCAAGCAATGCTGATATCCCAACCAACCGTTCAGATTTCAAACTTTCTTCTTGATAAGCATCTAATTGGCACTTCAGTAATTCGTCAAAAATGTTTGGAAGCAGTTCCGCTCTTAAAGATATCGCCTTTATCGTTCCACTTCTTTCTTGTCGACTTAGTGCATCTGCCACCACGTTCGCTTTTCCTGGGTGATAAAGGATTTCACAATCATAATCATTCACTAACTCTAGCCACCTTCTTTGCCTCATATTCAGTTCCTTTTGATCAAAAAGATGTTGAAGACTCTTATGATCAGTAAAAATTTGACATTTGGAACCATACAGATAATGTCTCCAAATCTTCAATGCAAAGACAACCGCTGCAAGTTCCATATCGTGGGTAGGATATTGCCTTTCATGGTCCTTTAATTGACGAGAAGCATAGGCAATTACTTTTCCACGTTGCATGAGTACACATCCCAAACCTAACTTAGAAGCATCGCTGTAGACCACAAAATCATCCGAACCTTCTGGCAATGCTAAAATCGGCGCGCTGCAGAGTTTCTCCTTTAATATCCTGAATGCCTCGTCCTGTTCTGCCTTCCATTCGAACTTCAGATTCTTCCGAGCCAGCTTCGTCAACGGTGTGGCAATACGAGAGAAATCTTTTATGAACTTTTGGTAGTAGCCGGCCAAACCCAGAAAACTTCGTACTTCTGTTGCTGGCTTTGGTGGTTCCCATTTTTCAACTGCTTCCACTTTCATCGGATCGACTTGTATACCCCTTTCAGAAACTATATGCCCCAAAAACTGAACTTCCCGCAACCAGAATTCACACTTTGAAAATTTCGCATACAACTTTTCATTCTTCAACAATTCCAAAATCAAACGAAGATGTCGTGCATGATCCTCTTTGGATCGGGAATAAATAAGTATATCATCGATAAATACAATGACGAATTTATCAAGATATAGCTTACATACCCGATTCATTAGATCCATAAAGGCGGCTGGAGCGTTTGTCAATCCAAATGGCATTACTAGAAACTCATAGTGACCGTACCTGGTGCGAAAAGCAGTTTTCAAAACGTCTTCTTCCTTGACCTTCAACTGATGATAACCGGATCTTAAATCAATCTTGGAGAAACAACAAGCTCCGACTAATTGATCGAAGAGGTCATCAATTCTAGGTAGGGGATACTTATTTTTGATCGTGCGCTTATTCAATTCTCTGTAGTCGATACACATTCTCATCGAACCATCTTTCTTTTTCACAAACAAAACTGGTGCTCCCCATGGCGAAGTACTTGGTCTGATGAAACCTTTATCGGATAGATCTTGCAGTTGTGCCATCATTTCTTTCATTTCCGGAGGCGCCAAACGATACGGTGCACGGGCTATAGGGTTGGCTCCAGGAATTAGATCTATACCGAATTCTACCTGTCTAACGGGCGGAAGACTGTTCAAGTCTTCAGGAAACACTTCTGGAAAATCACTAACAATTGGGATGTCTTCTAACTTACTCTTCTCTATCTTAGTATCTATTACGTAAGCTAAGTAACTCTGACAACCTTTATTAACACACTTACGGGCTTTTATCATAGAAATAAGATTATACTGGTGATTCCTACGATCGCCATAGATCACTACCGGCCCTTTTTCAGGTAACACAACGTTTATTAACTTCTTATCACAATTTATATTAGCTTGGTTCTCGGCTAACCAGTCCATTCCCACTACCACATCAAACTCTACCAGGGCTATTGGAAATAACTGGATCGGTACTCCGCACCCTTCTATATCTATCACACAACCATCAAATACTTCTTTAACTGATACTTGATTTTCATTTGCCGTATCTACCATTAAAGCATGATCTAACACTTTCGGCTTTAAACGCATATGAGTAGCAAATGAAGGAGACACAAACGATCGGTTTGCACCGGAATCAAATAACACCTTAGCACGTGTAGAATTTATTAAGAATGTACCTGTAACCACGTCCGGAGTTTCCTCCGCTTCTTTTGCTGTCATCTGAAATGAACGGCCTCTTGCTCTTGTTGGCTCTGACCTCGGTACTGTTGGTCTAAAACCCGTTGCTCTTGTCGACGTGCCTCCCGATGGTATTCTTCCCAGTGGACAATCCGATTGAAGATGATCTGGAGAATTGCATGAATAACAAAATCTAACCACCCGACAATCTTTAGCAATGTGACCAAACTTCCCGCACTTATAACAGTTTCTAGGATCTACTTGACAGCTTCCCTGGTGGAAACGGTGGCACTTTGGGCAAGGTCTTTCAGCTGCTCGAAAAGGTGGACGATTATCAGATCTCTGAAACCCAGACTTCTTCATATCATGTGGCGGTCCTTCCCATTTTCTCTTTCCCGCACTTTTATCCCCAACATCCCTCTTATTGTCTCGCTCCACATTTTCCGCAGCATTGACTGCTTCTGAAAACGTATTAGGTCTCGCTGCAGTTACCAACTTTCTGATCTCCGAATTCAATCCGAATACATACCTTTCCATCTTCATCTTTTCGGTGGCAACATAATATTCTCCGAAACGCGACTTTTCCAAGAAACGAGCAGTGTAGTCTCTTACCGATAAATTTCCTTGCTGTAGGCTCAGGAATTCCTCTTCCAACTGTCTAACTGCGGCTTGCGGGCAAAACTGTTCCTTAAATGCTCTCGAGAATTCGCCCCAAGTAAAAGTTGAATATACCTCAGGTCCTTCAGAGTCAATAAGGGCCTCCCACCAATACAAGGCGTCCGCTTTCAACATTGCTGTTCCATATAACACTTTATCTTCTTCCGCGCATTTACTGGTCTTAAATACAGCTTCAACTTCCTTCAGCCATCTCATTGCTTTTACTGGATCTCTGTCCCCTCCATACGTGGGTGGTTTACAGCTTAAAAACATTTTATAATCACACTTTCTTGGTACTGATGTGACAATAGGCGCGATAGGTACTTCGTTTCCAAGGGTAGGGTCTGGTATTTCTGTTTCCGAATGATGAGTCTGGTTAAACATGGCTTGAATATTTGCCTGAAGTCTTCCCATTTCAACCGCTAGATCGTCTCTTGTAACAAACTCTGTGCCTCGCCCCTGTACACTGCTCCCTGTCCTACCTCTGCCTCTTTCTCCCCCTCTTCCCCTTCCTCCGGCTGTTTGTCTCGTTCCACTTGCCATTCTGTTGATTCAAACAAGGTTAATATACACATAAGCACATACCCCATATAATAAAGTATTCTGGTTCAAACATGTACCTGTAAGATCATATTTACACTGGCCAGGTGTAATCTGAAATTACCTTACATGATGTTCCTTCTACCTTTTTATATTTATCATCCCAAGGTTCTAAAATAACAAGGACATCCTACTTCGCATGCAGTTTAAGTCTAGGTACAGATACTAATACCTAAATCTCTTAAACTAAGGCTCTGATACCATTTGTAACATCCCTTAAACCCAACATACAAGTTTCATATAATTCACCCCAAAATAACATATCATAATCCAAATATGGTCCCTTAAATTCTACAATTAGGTCTTTCAGTACAAACTTTTTCGAATAAAGTAAAATACATAACAACTACTAATTATAACTGAAATCTTCATAATCATTCAACATCCACAAAAGCTAACATGATAAATCCTATCATTGTCTCTTGTTTGCTCCATGACCTGGAATACATATTTTTAAAACAAAAATGAGGGTTAGACCTTGAGGTCTAGTGAGAAAAATCCCCGTTAGTAAAAGAAAACATTTGCACATATTCATACATATTATTCACATAAGAATACCAATTATGACTCATGTAATCCTTCCATCTCTTTCTCTTTTCTTTTCCTTGGCCATATTAATTGGTAGCAAGCCAATTAATTAATTTACACCGCTGTACTAAATACAGCCAACACCACTGTCCCTTTGTACAGCCAACTTTCACCGGTCCTAAGCCCGGCCAACTAGTACTCATACAATGCAATATTCATATAAACATTATATGCACCATATTACATTTAATCACACATATATGTATTCCATTTGAAAATATTTCAAATAAAAACTCACCTCTTGTTTTGATCGCAAAAACCCTTCCAAGATAATTCAAGTAGGTCAATCCTTCACAGAATCTGAAATCAGATAAAATACCGAATATCTCCTTTAATACTTAAACTTACAAAATCCTTAACCCAAGTCGCAACCCAAAATATATGAAATCGAAATCAACAGTACAAGTCGCAACCGTAATGAACAGTACCAAGTCGCAATCTCCTATTGCGATTCCACCCTGAAGTCGCAACCCCTTATTGCGATTTCACCCCGAAGTCGCAACCTCTTATTGCGATTCCACCCTGGAGTCGCAACACACTATTGCGATTCCACCTTGGAATCGCAACGCACTATTGCGATTCCACCTTGGAGTCGCAATCAACAACTGCGATTCCAAACTTGAATCGCAACCAACTACTGTGATTTCAAGCCAAGTCGCAAACGACCATTGCGACTTCATACCCAAGTCGCAACCAACCATTGCGACTCCGATGAATGTCGCAGTCGTCCATTGCGACTTCGATGAATATTAACCTACTGCGACTTCGATGAATACTAGCCTACTGCGACTTCGATGAAAGTCTCAGTCTACTGTTTCATCCTAAAACCCAGATTTTTGCAGTTTTATTCTATGTATGTTTATATAAAGATGCAAGTATGATTAAGACTATAAACATAACCTAACCTTAAGCTCAGATTTCCCAAAACACCTCTTTTTAACAAAACCCACCAAGAACTTAACTATAAACCTCAAGAACACTTTAGAGAATTAAAACACATATAAGGTATGGATTGTTTACCTGAATCACTTCAGTTTAAATCCCTGAATCACAGCAACAAACTTCTTAATCTTTTCCTTCTTCTTCCCTTCAAACTTTCTCTCGATTTCTCTCTCTCTCTCTCTCTCAACCGAATGCACTTACACACACAAACACTTTGAATAATATCTTCTAATTACTAACAAGAGGACACCTCCTCTACAAGAGGTGGAAGTGGCGGTGGTGGGAGAGAGTTTGTGAAGAGAGACAAAACAAACCTCAAGTTTAGCTTATATGACAAAACATACCCCTAAACTTCCATTATTAAATTAAAACTTACCCTTTAGCTTTTAACTCCTAAAATACTAATATAAAAACTTATAAATTCCTTATTCGAAATTAGATAAAATACCTGGTTATTACACTCCTCCCTTGATACCAAGGAAAAAGTTGTTTTAACCGATGGCAAAGGATCAGTTAATAATATGTGGCTTCTAATATTAACATACATATCATCAAGACCCATCAGAAACTGCATTAATTTTAATAGTTGATTGTGTTGGGTAAAGTCATGAGAAGCATTGCAAGTGCATGATGGTAATTTTATTAATGCATCAAACTGTTTCCAAAGCGAATTTAACTTGTGATAATACTCAGAGACAGGAAAACCGTTTTGTCTAAGAGAATTAATTTTCTGATGCAAATTAAACGTAACAGAGCCATCAATCTTATCATATGTCTCCTTGAGTTCTTCCCATACTTCAGAAGCAACTCTAGAGAAAACTTGACTCACAAACAAGTCATCAGAAATGGAACCTAGAATCCAGGATAGAACAACAGAATTACATCTATCCCACTGTCTTCCTAAAACCTCATTATTAGTTGGTCTAACAATTGTGCGATTTATAAAACCCAATTTATTCTTTGTTTCTAAAGCTAATATCATAGCACACGACCAAACTTTGTAGTTTTCAGTACCACTTAATTTCATGCCCAAAATAGAAGCACTGGAAGTATCACTTGGATGAAGATACAGAGGGTCCCCAAAATCAAGTTTAGCAATAAGAGATTGCTCCACTTGATTTTTGGGATCATCTTCTCCAACAGCCATCACAACAGAAAGTAACACACACGGTAGAACCTAGGAGACTAAAACAGGGTTCCTTGCCACTCGAGGTGGTAGGTCAAGCCAATCTCCTAGTTACCAAACAATAAGAGGAGAGAGGATCACACAAAGGTAGGGCACAGAAGACTTACAGTGGTTGCAGCTACAGTAAAACTCTGAATGAAAGATACTTACAAGTAGTATCCGAATGTAAAATACCAATAGCACAGCGGATCGTAAGATGAGACAAGCAAGTCTTTGAAGTGAAGACTTGCAGTCAAATAAGTCTCTGAACACGAGACCAGGAACAAAAACCTGAACAAATCATATAGCGACAGACAAGAAAAAAGTCCACACAAGTGAGTGAAGAAAAAGAACTTCAAACAGATCTCAACTTATATAGAACCTTTACCAAATCTGAAACATAACAGAGCAGATATAGTACATGAAACAGTAGAAACAAATGAATCCAAAATAGTCCACAACAGTTTAGTTACAACTCAGGCCTAACCACTGTTAGACCAAGCCTCACATGAGTTAACCTCAGTTCATCAGCTATATTAAAGCGAGGTTGAAGGCAAAAAAAGAAAAGAAAAAAAAACTTCAAGAGTTACGACGAAAATTAGTTATGCAAGACACTAGATAAGCCTTGTAGGCCTATTTAACAACCTTGTATATCTGAAACAGGACACATACAAAAAAAACAGATCTGATGATACTTGTTATAAATCCACAGAAAGGTATATACAGAACCTTATAGATCTTAACAGAGATGAGTAGATCTGTGGTTTAAACTATACGAGCCTGAGCACTTCGTGAAAACAACACAGATCTAACCATGACTTATAGTAAAATACGAATAGTTCTACGGATTAACCAAGATAAAACCCGATCTAAACAAGGATCTAAAAAAGAAAAAACCGTAGATCTGTATATAATATGAAGGGATCTGTAGTTAGAAAACCAGATCTTAAGAATATTTGAAAACTAGATCTAACAAGTCATGTAGATGAACATAAGCGAACAGATCTGAGAGTAACCAGGTACAAACAGATCTAAACGAAAAACCTTGAGTGGATCTGGAAAAGAAATCTCGATAAAGAGAACAAAAGGACATACCAGATCTTAAGAGTATTTGAAAAAACCAAATCTAACAATTCATGTAGATGAACATAAACGAACAGATCTGAGAATAACCAGGTAAAAAACAGATCTAAACGAAAAACTCGAGTGGATCTGAAAGAAAACTCTCGATAAAGAAAAGAACATACAAAACAAATAACATACAGAAAAATCACAGGTTTATGCAAACAAACCAGCAGATTTGTGCGTAGAAAACGATTATACAGAAAAATTGTGAAAGATGTTTGTTCTTTTGAAAGAGATAACCAGATGAAAAATGAACAGCATGGATCATAAACTCACCACAGAAAAGAGGCTGTTGATTTCGAGAGATCGATCAAGCACAAGGCTCTGATACCATTTCAAACTCATATATCAACAACTTCTTTATTCAAACTTCAAAGATATACAAACGATATACAAATAAAACGTAAACCCTAATCTAGAATGAAGATTACTGAAATCTAGAGAGAGAGAGAACGTTTGAGAGATTAGAGAAATATGAGTCGTAATGTGTGTAATACTGAAAACACAACATATCTATATATTAATGAACAATGTTCATCTTCAGTCCTTCAGCTTTATCACAACTTGCTCCGCTACCCTCTGAGTCTCACAAGTAGTGAGGCGCACCCCTTTGAGTTCTTGTCACTTGTCACTTGCTTTGAGTTCCATATCAGCTTTATTCTCTTAATTGTTCTACTTTCCTACAACTTACACACACACACACAATAAGTACACAATAAATAAGTGACAAGATTGATAAACATGTTAATTATTTTAACAAAGATTTTATCTTACCTTTGTCGATTTTGTAAAGGAGAATGTGGCAAGAGTTGCAAGCCTATATGCCTCATTCTAGGAGGAGAAAGGGATGTAGATGTTTGGGGTTGAGTGGACTAGAGGAGGCTGGAGGGACTGGTTTTTGAACTGGATCACATATACAAACCCAAAAAAAGAGTGCCAATAGAAAACAAGGAAGATTGCAGTGGTTGCAGTTATAGGGTTTCACTTCCTTCTTTCCTCAGTTTGAAATCACCAACGTCCCCACCACCATATCCCTTTATATGTGGCAACAAATGTGTCTCCCCTTCTTCCCTCTATTCCGTTTGGGTTTATTTAGGTAATTTTTGGTGGTTATGGTTTGAATTTGAGTTGATTTTGGTTGAGTTTTGATGATTACGATTGATTTGGTATGTGTGGGGGTGATGGTCGAAAAAGGCGATTGGAGATGGTGTACTAGCTAGAGAAGATGATCGGAAGAAGAGGGCATTTTTGGTTGTGTGTATATGTAGAGATACAACATACATATATATATATATATATATATATATATATATATATATATATAGAGAGAGAGAGAGAGAGAGAGAGAGAAAGAAAAAAAAGGTTCAAACGAGAACGCTAACTATTTACGAGAAATACGAAAACGGCCGCCCATGTACAAAATCACTAGTGATTCACGTACAAAATCATATGTGATTAAAATTCTGGACACACGCGGTTTGAGCCGCGACTTGCAAGTCGCGTGGCAAGTCGCGCGAATCACCAGTGATTGTGTACGTGAATCACCAGTGATTTTGTAAATGGGCGGCCGCTCTCGTATTTCTCGTAAATAGTTAGCGTTCTCGTTTGAACTCACCTCTCTCTCTCTCTCTCTATATATATATGCCGAATATCAAAACTAAATTGGTTATCGGGGAATGTGTGATGTTGCGCCCGACATTGACATTCCAAGTCTGATTGGACTGATCATTCGATTAGACATCGTATTATTGCAATACGGGTGACTTATTGATTTTTTTAAGAAAACATGATTTCTACATCCTTTATTCATGTTCAAAATTATTTCACTACAATTATGTTTACGTTAACCTTTATTTGAACTTATATTATGTTCACACTGTTACGCACATTATCCGCCCACTGAGCGACATTGCTCAGCCGAGGTGTTTTTTGTTTCCTCAGGTTTAGGTTCCACTCCAGGGATGGGTTGAAAGATCGAGATACCAATGGGAGTAAAAAGGAATTAAGATCAACTTTTGTAATAATCTTTTGGGATCATTAACATTTTGGGTTTGTAATTATGCTTAAGTTTCATTTTAAGTTAACTGTTATTTTTGGGAAGCTTAGTGTCACTCTGACTTGTGGTATTTTGACTTTTGATCCAATTACCGGATTGTACACCTTCCGTCTCAGGCTGTGTGGGGCGAGGGTGTTACAATTTGTGTAGTGCGTGAGAAGTAAATAAGTGATGCTAGCTTAGTCACTTAAAAAAACTGGTCAAGCTAAATCACTTATTTTGGGTTGTTATCTACAATATATAATGCCTAGTTGTTTAGAGATTTTATCGAAAAAAAAATATATCTGAACTGAAAGCAAGGGAAAGTGAAAGAATGGCGTTTATGAAAGAAAATAAAAGTTAAACTTACTTTTAGACAAGACAATATTGTAACATATTTTGATTTCTATATAAGGCCTCATTAAGCATAGAAACTCAAAGTTCCCTTAGGGTGCGTTTGGTTCGCAGAATGATTTCTGAAGTAATAGAATCTGTTAAAGGAATTGGAATCTGGAAGGAATTGGAATGGAATGTTGTCAGGTTTGACCACCTGTTTGATTGACAGAATTGGAATGAAATCTATCAAAAGAATTGGAATCTGTCTGTTTGGTTCACAGAATGTAGCTTTGAAATTTGAACGAATTTTCGACAAATGACCAAAATACCCTTTTTTATAAAATAGTTATTAAATACTTTAATGTGTAAAAAATATAATATACACAACCCAAAAATAAAAAATAAAATAAAAATAAAAACTAAATGTATTAAATTTTATTAAAAAAAAATTAAAAATTAAAAATTAAAAATTAAAATTAAAAATTAAAAATTAAAAATAAAAATAAAATTAAAATTAAAAATAAAATAAAATACTAAAATATTAAATTAAATGAGGGTATTTTTGTCATTTAGACAAATTTGGATGGAATGGAATTCAATTCCATCCATTTTGTAAAGGAATGGTGAATTCCTTAGTTGGGTGGAATTCATGGAATTCAATTCCATTTTATTGCAAACCAAACAGCACAATGGAATTTAGTAAATGGAATTGACCATTTCAATTCCGTCGGAATCCGTCGAACCAAACGCACCCTTAGAGTATATGTATATGGAGCCACGTAATGCTGTACAAGTAAATTAAATAACAACTTCTTGTCAATTAGTAACAAGGTTCTAAATGGCGTAAGGCGTGGCGTGGCGGTAAGGTCAAGCCTCAAGCCTTAGGAGCCACGGCAAGGCCATGACGTTTATCAAGGCGTGACGTATGACGGCAAATCTCTATATCATATATAATATTATATATAAAAACATATGTTTTGAATATTAATCGATGGGTAAATGATTACAAACAACTTAAATTAGGTTATATATAAAAAATTAGTAAATAATACATTAAAAAAGTAAACAAAAATCAAATATCACGTTACAAAAGACCGAACATTAGGTCATGGCGTGCCACAAACATAACGTGGCGTGAGACACAAGCCTTGAGTCACGGCGCGCCATGACAGCTGTCGCGACGAGCCTTTTAAAACAATGATTAGTAATCATGAGCCATGGGAAGAAGAGGAGTCCCATGGTTCATATATATGATAAGAATTCGATGAAGGATCGTACAATAAGCTTTGAACCTTTTGAAATAAGATTATGGTTATTACTTTTTAGGATTTTGACATTTTTGTTTACCTCAAATTGAAAAGAAAGTGTATTCGAGGAAACCATCAAGTATGTGTGAAATAGAGTTTTATCTATTGACTGAATAGAAAAGTCAAAATTGGCTTGGAAAAATCATCAAACAATGGTCATTGAAGGTGGAAAGGAGTCATGCTTGTGGTTTGCATGTTGCTCTGAAAATAGGATCTCGATGTGTTATAATTTATATATTATTAGATATACATGACTTTTTTTATTGCCTAAGAAAAAATATTTATCAATCATATACTTAATTAAACTAGAGTAACTAGAGTAAAGTTTAATTTTGGTTCTTAAGGTTTAGTAAAAAGTTTGAATTTGATGTCTAACTTTTGATAAGCCTAGGAGTCATACTTGTGGTTTGCATGTTGCTCTGAAAATAGTATGTTAAGTGAAATGTATTTTTGTATTTTTCAATTTTTTTAAAATTTTCACACACACACACACATGTATAAAAGTTAATGAAATTGTAATGTTTTATATAAATCTTTATTGAAGAAATTTTTCATATATTTGTGTTTTTATGTAGTTTCATATATTTTTTGATTTTGATGAAACTTTTTCATTTTTACATAAAAAAACACAAATATATGAAACACCTTCATCAAATTAAATAATTTCATGAAACAATTTCATTAACTCATCCAATGAAATCGATTGTTTGCAAAATTTGGATGATTTGCAAATGAAACTACCCCTATATATACACGCTCATCATGCCTTCATGGGCGGACCCAAACCTTTAAATACGGTGGCACGTGCCACCGTATTCTTTTTTCGACAAAGGGTAAAAAAAATAGGTTTGTGAAAGGTGCAACCGTATCGTTTTGAAAGGTGCTACCGTATTATTTTGGAAACTTAAAGAAGGTGCAACCGTACCTCGAAATCAACCAAAAAACCAAAAAACGGAAAAAAAACTCTTGAAATTAACAAAAAAAAACCTAATTTTTTTCTCAAAATCGATAAAAAAAACTTAAAAATCCTTTGTAATCAAGCAAAAAGATTTAAAAATCCCTTGAAACGGTGGATTAAGCTAAACGCACATCAGACAATATTGAACGTCAGTAAAATGATGTAGACACGTCGATAAAATGATGTAGACACGTCGATAAAAACTGCCTTTTATAATTATATTTTGCCTATATTATATGGTGTCACAATATAAAAAAAATTATGGGTCTGCCTCTACATGCATTCCACACCATTCATATAGCTAATGCATCACATACCCTTTAGATTGATCACAATTTCTGACAAAAACCACACTAGTTCCAACCTAACTCTCACGACCCCCTTCAGACACCACTTCTACCACATACTCTCTCAGGGAGGGATCTAAGAACTTTTCATATGGTGGCACTAACATTCAATATCAGTCAACGTTTTTTTGGCTAAATTTCGACATTTCGAGAAATTTTAAAGTATTTTGTTTGATTTCAAGGATTTTTAAGTTTTTTAAATAAATTCAAAAAGTAAAAAACAAACACCAAAGAAAGGATTAATGTGTCCTGTGTGTATATATAATAATAATAATAATATATTTATTATTAATAAGTCATATTATTTAAAATAATGTAATGAAATATTATAAAATAAGTATTTATTAATAATTCTATTAACTAAAACATAATACAAATACAAAAATTAAATTAATGATTAAAAAACAAATAAAATATAAACAAATAATAAAAAAAAGACAAAAGAACAATGGAAATTAATTAAAATGGACCAAGTTTGACTTTCTCTTACAGAAATATCTCATTCCTCTCCCGGTTTACCAAAATACCAAAATATTCAACGATTTGACCCTCGATCGCGGATTAAAATAAAAAATTCAAAAAAATCCGCGATTTGTTTTCTCAATCGCGGATTATATCCAAAATGGTGGGTTATACCCAAGGTTATAAATGGCGTGAGGCGTGGACGCGTGGCGTGGCGGCGAGGCCAAGCCTCAAGTCTTAGGAGCCATGGCGTTTATCAAGGCGTAACTTATGGCGACAAATCTCTATATCACATATAATATTATATATAAAAACATATATTTTGTAGTATTAGTCGACGAGTCAATGACAATAAACGTGTTAAATTATGTTATATATTAAAAACTAGCAAATAAAACATTAAAAATGTATCGCGTTATTAAAGACCGCACATTAGGCCATGGTGTGTCACAGACATAACGTGACATGAGACATAAGCCTTGAGCCACGACGCGTCATGCCGGCTGTCGCGACAAGCCTTCTAGAACAGTGGTTATACCCAAATTGTTCCCACAAAAATGGTAGGTTATACCCAAATTGTGCCATGTGTTCCATAGCAAAAAATGGTGGGTTATTGTAACACCCTAAAAATCAGGGCTAATTTGAAACTCAATTGTAACAAGTTATGACAAAATAACATCCAAACTTTTATATAAGAAAAGAGTTAACTATGAGGTTTCGTAATTACAAACATGGAATTCTCCCAATAACTTATTAATCTAATCATGTCCACTATAATTAGATTAACTAAGTTATCTAAGCAATCCATCCAAAAAGCCTCAACGCATTAGCTAACTCCTCCGCTTATCTCTTAAGTTGAATACTTCAAAAGCTCTCGGCTCACATCCCATCTACTTCCCTGAGCATGTACCTGGTAAGAAAATTTAATTTGAAACGATTAGGCTTACGCCTGGTGAGAACATTCAATTTCAAATTAAAAACGTTAACAGTTTGAAAATATCCAATACATATAAACAAACATGTTCTCCACCGTTCTTACCATACATGTGTTCACCTCCATGACAGGATCATACCCGATCCCATGAGTATGACTAACATTCAGTAAGTCATATTATCCCAATCAAGAGCCTACTACGAATCCTTATAGATTCTAGACTATTGCTCTTATCCAAGAAATTACAAATTGCTCTATGCCTATTTCTTGGCCTGGAAGTAGAGATTACAAGTTACTTTATGCCTATCTCTGGTCTTCCCCTAGAAATTAGGAATTACAAGTTACTTTATGCCTATTCCTCAATTTATATACTATGAAATAGAAATTACAATATTCTTTATGCCTATTTCTTATTTCATAACACCTTTACGAAATGGGAATTACAATTTACTTTATGCATATTCCTCATTTCAGGTCAACGGGAATTACAAACTGCTTTATGCCTATTCCTCGTTACAATACATAACAGTGTCTATGGATCCATTACACATACTATACACAAGTATAGTATTAACTTAAATCAAACCTTTTAGCCTAACACACTAACATTCAATCGTAAGTATGTTCAAGCTACTAGGATTATATTTCAATTTCTCCTTTATACCCTGTCCAAGAATTATCAAAATTCTTAAGTTGGGATTTGGATATAAATGTTTTGGGGAATGATTCCACTTGGTTAGATCTAATTAATGTTGGTTGAAAACTTATGGATCTAGGTTTTTGGGGGGTTTTAGCTTGAAGATGCAAGATGCTTCAAAGGAGCTTACGTTTGGGGAAATTCTAGATTTAGCCTAAATTTAGCAAGGTGAGTTCAAGTTGATTTGTGAAAATTTTGTACATGCCAAAAATGTTATTTTCCAAATGTTTGTGTGTTTTACCTGAAAATATCAATTGTTGAGTTATTTGATAAGTCTAACTCTTTTGAAATATTTATCTTCATAAATGTGTAAAACACCCATATTTGGGATGTTTGGATATTTGATACGTAGAAATCACAAATATATCCTTAAAAGATTTATTGCTCAAAATGAAGTTTATTTCATGGTTTAATCATAATTTTATAAACCATTTGGGAGAATGCACGTTTTAGTGTCAATAACTATTTTGAGAATTATAAGGGTGTGAGTCTTTTGGGGAAACCCTTTTTGTTTAACCCGTGTCGAGTTTTTGGTTAATAATGATTTTGTGGTACTTGTTTACCTAAATGATATTTAAATGCATTTTTATGCTATGATGACCGTTATTTATGGGTCTAATGAGTATTTGAGCATTTTGCTCGGCTTTGACTTTGAGATAGTCTTGGGGATATTTTGTCCGGTTTTGGATGGCTCGATGTGGAGTCTTATTTATGGTTTGCTTTTATTGCACCATATCGCATTTATTACGCATTATTAATATTTAAATGCTCGGGTGCGTTAGTCATTCCAGGATGGGCTTATTATTATAGACTGTGTTGCATTGGATCCATAGACACGTGAGTCAGTCTTTATTTGATGGTCTACTGGGTGTCGCGGGAATTGACCAGGCCCCATGCTAAGGGTACGATAGGAGGACTGAGTCATGGATGAGCACGGTGGGCGAATATGACCTTCGCCAAGTCGGGGCAATGCCGTGGTTGTATCCCCCTTGGGCCGAGCCTTTGGTGGTATTCTTGATAATACTTCTCTAAGGTCACCTGTCTCTTGGTCGTAACTTGAAAGGCGCCGTATGGGACACTTGGGCTTTTAGGCAGTGAAGTGTCGTACGATTAACATTGTTAGAGTGGCGTACTTTTGTGTTCATCCACTCTCAATGGATACGGGTCTCCCCCGTCGTTGGCCAACCTATTTGGGATTTTATATTGTCCCTGTTTTATTATTATTGTTGGTCTTATACATTTGACTGCGATTGGATGACTTTATTATTGGATCCCCCTCCATGTATATTAAAGTTTAAATGAAGCAGGTCACTTCCATATTTATGGTATTTGGACTTCATTACATTTTACGTTCGCGTGAGTATTGCTTCGTATTATGTTTTCAATGAAGGGTTATATTTAAATGGATGGTTTTCCATGAGTTATGGGTTGAGTATTTTGTTGTCAACCGTATTTGAAGGTTTTGCCTGAACTAGATTTATTCACGTATTTGAGTGAGTTGGGATCGTAATTCATTTTGGAAAACGCTTTATACCTTTTGGGAACTTTTCTCCTAGATTTTGGGTGCGTTGGAAAATGAGTCTTTTATATCCCTTTTATAAACTCTTTTGGAAATCATAATCTATGTTGCAAACTTTCATTTAAAGAATTATTTAAATCATGCTATAAACTCTTGAACTCACTAGGCATTAGCCTAACCCTTTTTATTTGTCGGCATGTGCAACAGGTCTCAGGTTGGGAGTAGTTCTAGTGACACAGTGAAAGGTTGTGTGCTAGTAAAGGGCTCGAGAGGTGAATAGCTTAAGTGATGTTTCCGCATTCATCCTTGGGATTAGCAACTTGTACTTGGGTTAAGCATTACCCGATGTAGTTTTAGTCTTTGTAATGAGACTTGTATTATACATTGTTTGAGGTTAACCATAGTTTGTAATTTGAGGTATTGCACCTATTGAATTATAGGAATAACTCCTATTGTTTCGGATGTATTTATCGAAAATTTTAATTAGTTGCTTGATAGGGTTATTTATTTAACCCTATTTTAGCTATATAATTCCAATTTTTGAGCCATTTTGTCACCCCATTTAGTCAATTTTAGTTAATTATAGTAACTTTAGCGTAAAATAAATAAGTTGGGCCTTTGTACGTCAAGTTGGCCAAAAACATCTAAAAATGCATGAAAAACGTCCAAAGATGCTTATTTCAAACTTTGGGTATTTCAGGTTGCATAAAGACGGTCTCTTGGAGTCATCAATATAGAAGATAGCAGATAGTAACAGCTTTGGAAAGAAACCGACCACTCCAATTTTTGAAGACCGAGCTTTTGTAGTTATGAATTATCTCGTTTTGGATCGAACGTTTGTGGATTTTTGGGCCGGTCGTGTACACAAATGGGCCGAAGATATGTTGCATGCAAACTACACTTTTGTTGGGCTTGGAGTAATTCTCGGATGGGCTTCCCTAGAACCGGCCCTTATGACCTCTCGGCCCATGGATCTTATAATCCATGGGTGTGACCCATATTGGTTACCTCCTTCTCCAAGTTTAGTTGTTGTATATATATTCATGCTTTGTAGTTGATAAAAAAATACACCTGGAATACAGTGGCGGATCTAGAAATATTAGAGACGGGGGTCGAGATTTAAATAACATAATATAAGGTATAATAAATAAACATTTTGTGGTAATGTAGGGTCAAACTTTAAAATTTTAGGGGGTCAAAGAAGTATACATCAATTAGAAAAAACAAACTTTTAATATTAAAAAATAAAAAATGTGAGGCTTTATGGGTGTCAAATGACCCCCAAACTCACGGTGTACATCCGCCCCTGCTGGAACACCTCTTGCTACATCTTGCTTGTAACATCCTGAATTTTCAATTATAGTAAGTTAATGAGAATTGGGATTTATTTGTAATTTAGTTTTAACCTTGAATTGTATGGAAAGTTTATAATTCAAATTGGGGTTAAAATGTTAGTGATCAAAGTTAAGTGTCATTGTGGAAATAATGAAACTTGGAGGTGTAAATGGGTAATTTTGGAAAGTGTGTATGTTAACTTAGCTGAAACAAAATCAGATATTCCTCATTTTGTGTATTGGGTCGGTCAAGAAATAGAGAGAAAGAGAGAAAAAGAGAAAAAGAAGGAAAGCAAGGGTTTGGTCATCAAATTGGTAAGATAATTGTGTTGGTTTATGATAAAATCTGTTGTAGTTGTGTGGGTGTAAACGATTTTGATTATGGAATAGGTATTTGGAATCATAAACAACAGAATTGAGGAATCAGACTTGTGCAGAAAGTGGGTTTTACATCAAAAAGGTGAGTTCATTTGTTCCTTGCTTAAATCAGTGTTTTCATGTTAAATTAAACCTTGTAATAGCTGTAGAAAGTGGTTATGAACTGTATGGGATGGTTTGGAAAGAGCTGAATCGAACAGGCATGAAAATGGATCGAATTTTAGGCTGCAGAACCGAGTTTTCCGGATAAATCGTCGTATCCGGAAAACCGAGATGATGAATGTGTCCGGACGTGATCAAGTATCCGGGTAAGTTTTATTTTGTTGTAAGAATCCGGATGAATATAGTATCTGGATGGTTTTAGTATCCGGATGTCGTCCGGATTAGATTAGTATCCGGTAAAGTGTTGTTATCCGGAAAAGTCCTTTTATCCGGATAAGTTAGAAGTATCCGGAAAACCCCTGTTGTCCGGACACTTTTGTGAAATTGGAAATGTTAGGTCTTAATGTTTGGAAGCAGATTCTAGATGAATTGTCTAGTTAAGCGGAACCCCCGTGCTAAGTTGCCGAAGGGGGAGCATTTGAGAATATGATATGAGCTGTAATGTATTGTTATACATATACGTTAGTAAAGTGTAATGGATCCATAGGCACTAATGGTTATGTACACGTAGAATAGATGAAGATTAATCATTATTCTGATGTGTGTGAGAAATCGTGGAATAAACGTAATTCCTGATTCCTAAGGAAAAGAAGAGATTGTCATGTGTATATTGTAATCACTATTTCCTTCTCTAAGAAATAGGCATGTGTATATTGTTATTTCTTAGATGTGTACAGAAATGGGCATGTGTATATTGCATCTGGAATAGATGTGTACGGAACTGGGCATGTGTATATTGCGATTTCCGGAATAGAAACATTACTCTAGAATCAGTACAGATTCGTAGGGTAGCTCTGAAACATGATATGATGATGGAATGAGTGTCAGTCATATTCATGGGATTAAATGGAAGTCCTGTTAACGGAATAGAGTTACACGTTTGGTAAGAAAAAGGGTAACCAGGTTTGTTATATCTTGCTTACATTGATTTTGCAAATGTTATTATGAAAACGAATGTTCTCACTAGGCGTTGGCCTAATCGTTTCATATGATGTTTCCTTACCAGGTACCAGCTCGGGAAAGTAAAGGGTTGTGGGACGAGCGTTTTTGGAATAGCAGAGGTATCAATTAACCAGCAGAGATTTTGTTGGATTGCTTAGATAACTTAGTTAATCTGATTGGAGTGATGTGATTAGATTAATAGGTTATTTGAAGAATCTTGTATTGTAAATGTACTCTGGATGGTTAATTACCTTGCTATATATTTTGTAAGTTGAAGTTTATTGTATCATAACTTGTGAAATTTGAGGTTCAAATTAGCCCTGATTTTAGGGTGTTACATTGCTACACTTACTCCATTGGTTACTATGGTTCACTAGATAAATTAGTTTGGTTAGTATTAGTTTAGTGAGCATTAGAGCCGGTTGCTCTAGCTCACGGCTCGCACCTCTTGTTTCCACAATTGGTTCGGCTTGGTTAATGTATTGAAGACTTTCTCGTTGGCAATCGTTTGTGACCCGTTTCATCATCTACTAATCTTTCTTAGTTGCTTTAATCTTGTTTCTAATCCCCTTGCTTACGGTTTTGTTACATTATAGTTATATTGCTTTACTTACTTGCATGACCATCGATTCTCTTACATTCGATATTCACTTGCTTACATCCAATTTCACTGCTGCAGTTTACCATCTCGATACTAATCTCGTTTTCATTACTTTCGGTTTAGTTTAAATTACTCTTAATCTCGGTACTAATCATTTCCTTGCCTACGGTTTTTGCTTAATCTCGTTTACTTGCTTTCAATTATAGTTTGTTAACTCGTCGTTATTCTCGTCTCATTTCCATACTCACGTTTTTTTACCATTGCTTTTCTCTTCCCTTAAACTCCTCGTTAATTTAGTTAATTGTTGTTAATCTCGCTTTATAATTCACGTTCACTTATTTTATCGTACAAGTAATTTTAATCACGCCGTCGTTGGTTGTTAACAAAACTTTCCATTTCAAGTTTTACATTTAAGACAAGACTTTCCACTTAGATTTCAAACTGTCGTTAACTTCTCATTAGATAATTTTTTGCATAACAAGTTACGTCATTTTCATGCATTGTCCATCTCCACTATTTGCTTTCCATTTCTACACATCTATTATAATTAGAAACCGAACGATGATGGGCTAACTGCCTTAGTTCGGGGTATAAAGTGAAGTTGGATTCAAGACTAATAATTGAATAGAAAGGTGTCGCGTACTGCATGATTGTCCGAAGTTATTTAAATCAATGTTATATTTTGTGGTGTAAAAACAATTGACCAATTGACACCCGGTTCGTTGTATCATAAAATAGTCGACGTCTGAGATAACTGAGGAATGCGGTCTCATCGCTATATTTAATTATTATTATCATCCCAACGAATCTTTATACCTTGTGCTTCTTTTTATAACTGATTTCTGTCATTAGTTGTTAATCAAACCACCAAAATACTGTTTTCGAATTCGCCATCTGAAACTCGCTTTTACGAACTGGACTTTTAAAGAGAAACTTTTCCACGCTTCCCTGTGGGTTCGATATCCGGTACTTTTGTACCATTATTACTTGTTTTGAGACGATAATAGATTGAGATGTATACTTGCGTCTTGGTTTATTTATTGAAAGATTTGGCCCGATAAGCACTACATTTTTTGCTATAACATAATATAAAAAGGGATACACCAAATTAGCCATCAAGTTTTTGGCGCCGTTGCCGGGGAAGCACGCTAGAAGTTTTTCTTTTATTCAAGTAAAGTTTTTAAAAGCAAGTTTTTCTACCACCTTTTTGAAAAAAACCAAAAAAATAGTGTATGCCAAGGTTGTCTCACGGTGAATTTTTCGAATTTGATCCTGAAGAACATTTAAACAACGAAGAAGAATCCAAAGAGCTAACACAGTCTTGAATTCTCCTGAGATGTCTGATCATTATTCTTCTGCGTCGGATGATGAGGAGGAAGGTCCCCCGTTTGTCAATCATAATGAGCGTCCTAATAATAATGGTGAAATACCAGAAAACCGTCCAGTTAATAATATTGATGATGAGGAACAAAACATTTTTCGGTTGACCAACTCCAAAGATGGTGGTATTATGTCTTACGCCATTCCTGTTCTAACTCAGCTACATTCAGGAATTTTGAAACCAACTTTGCAAACCCACAACTTTGAGTTAAAACCAATAATATTTCATATGTTATAAACCAACGGTCAATACGCTGGTATGGCAACAGAAGATCCTCATTCTCATCTACGGTCCTTCATGGAAATTACAGACTCTTTTAAACTTCCTGGAGTTGAAGATGATGCATTGAAATTAAAACTTTTTCCATATTCTTTAAGAGACAGTGCAAGATCTTGGTATAACTCTTTGAAGCCGGATTCTATAATTACATGGGCCCAAATGGCTGAGAAGTTTTTAAAAAAATATTTTCCACCCACGAGGAATGCTAAGTCCAGAAATGCAATCTGTACTTTTAGACAAATGGATGATGAAGCAGTTCCTGATGCATAGGACAGGTACAAGGAACTTTTGAGAAAATGCCCTCACCATGGCATTCCGTACTGCATACAGTTAGAGACGTTTTACAGTGGTTTAAATATCAATGCGAAACAAATGCTCGACGCTACTGCAAACGGAGCTTTCACCTCTTGTACCTACAATGAAGGATATGACATCCTTGAAAGAATTTCAAACAACAATGGTTAGTGGGCTGATCCACGTGCATTACCAGTTAGAAGAACCGCAGGAGTGCAAGATCCCAATGCTTACGCATTAATATCAACTCAGTTAAGTGACATGACATCTTTGATTAAAAACCTTAATGCTGTGACACTCAACCCAGTTGCACCACCGCCTACTGTCAAGTCTATACAATGCACATACTGTGGTGATGGCCATAATTTTGATCATTGTCCTGGAAATCCTGAGTATGTTAACTACGTTGGTCATAACAGTCATAATAATAACAATAACAAAGGAGGTCCTTTTTCTCAAACTTACAACCCTGAGTGGAGAAACCATCCTAACTTTTCATGGCACAATCCATCTTTGAATCCACCACCACCAAAATTGCAAGGTCAAAACCAACAGTTTCAGCACAGACCTCAAAATAATCAGCACGCAAATTCTCAAAATAATCAACATGCTTTTCAAAAGTCCAACCATCATGCCGAGTCATCTACTTCTTTGGAAGCTATGATGAAGGGATTCATGTTCCAGACTCAGGCATCCATAAAAAATCTGGAGACCCAAATGGGTCAAATGGCTTTAGAAATGAGGAAACGTCCTCCTGGTTCATTCATTACATAGTGATACTGAAACACCCCCGAGAATCGGAAAAGAGCATGTGAAAGCTGTAACTTTGAGGAGTGGTAGGGATTTACCAGAAAATGTACAAAAAGAGTGTAAAAATCCAGACAAAGCAGAGACAGAAAAGAAAAACACAGTCCCCAGCTCTGCTCAGGCTAGTGGAAATGTTAACATCACTATGCCCTGTGATTCCACTACCATTCCTATTTTCCCATTGTTAATCCCTGATAATCCCAAGAAAGATTCACAAACCAAACAAAATCCTGTTGTGGATGTGTCACAAGCTGTTGACAGTCCCAAAGTCCCTAGTGATATTAGGAAAGACAACACCTTACCATCAACACCAGCACCTACTCTTCAAAAGACTGCACCTTCTACTACAGTTCCTCTTTACATGTAATACCCCGGGTAAGTTCGTTAGTTAAATTCTCTTTCCGTTAAATTTAGTTAACTTTAAAATTGGATGTTTAGGGTAAGTTTGGGTTAGTTTATAAGATTAAGGGTGTTTTGGTCATTAGTGAATAGTTCAAGGTCTAAAATGGTAATATTGGTTTAATATTACCCTTCAGCCTTTAGATATTTCATAAAGCAGAAAAATCAGTGGGTGTGTGTGTGTTTTGAGTCAAGAAGAAGAAGAAGAAGAAGAAAGAGTCACAAGGTTAAGGCTTCAATTGGTTTGCTTAGAAGTGATTTTGAGGTATGTTCCTTTACATTTTATGTTTGTAATTGTTAGTAGATAGTTTCTATCGGATTAGAATCATCGATTTCATGTCTGGTAGTAATTTCTGTCGAATCTGGGTAAAAATGGGGTAAACCGACATAGGTTTCCGGACACAATATGGTGGTGTCCGGTAGTCTCTTTTGATAGTGTCCGGAAGTTGTTCTAATGGTGTCCGGACGAACCAACTACCCGGTAAGTTCCTCTTTTCCATGGTTTCCAGATGATATTAGATACCGGATGGTGTCCGGATTACTTTAGTGTTCGGATGTTGTCCGAATTGTTTATGCTGTCCGGAAAGTTGGGTTGTCTGGAAAGTCATGTTGTCCGGATAATCTTGTAGTATCCGGAAACTTTAGTTGTTTGGTCACTTTTGAGATTTCTGATACTTTTGGAGTATCCAGTAACTTTAGGTTTTGTCGACTCTTGGATAGGATATGAATGAGGACTCGACTTAAGTTCGGGCTTGGGGGAAACAATTGAGGATAAGAGTTAGATAGAGCTATCTAGAATTCTTAGCCTACTAGTAAGTATTATGTGTTCCATTTGGTAAAGAGATATTTGTATCTGATTGTTTCAGATTCTGTGAATTTGGGGTGAAAGCTGAATCATTTTGAGAAAAGCTTGGGAGCATTTTGATAAACAAACAGGTGAGTTTTACTTTAAAATGTTTTCAAACTGGAATGCATATATGTGGATTGAGAATGTGATAATTGGTGTAATTATGTGCATATGTATGAAGTATGATATATTGAGGTGTATAATATATTTATACGAGTATTACACTACACAAGTGCACGTTGGCCGGGCTTAGGACCGGTGGAGTTGGCTGTACGGAGGGACAGCGGAGTTGGCTGTATATTAGTGCAACAGAGTAAATTGATTAGTTGGCTCGCAACCATCTAATTTGGCCATGGGAATGAGACAGGAAAGTACACAATGCATGAGTCCTAATTGGTATTTATATTGGTGTTATGTATATGGTATTTGTGCAAATGATTTCAAACTGACAGGGATTTTCTCACTTAGACCACTAGGTCTATCCCTCATTTTGTTTTAAAAATATGTATTCCAGGTCGTGGATCGGGTAAGAGCAAGTGAAAAGGGTAATCAATGGCTAGCTTTTGGGAAGACTTATGTTTTGAAGACTATGACGTGTTTTGCAGTTTTAACTTCGTTATTAGATATCATGTAATTAATTAGCAAAAAGTTTGTAATGAAATACCTTATTTTGGTTGTAAAGACTAAGGGACCGTACTTGTTAGATGATGCATCCTTTTGTTATGTAACGATGTTATGCAATATATGTTATTTGATGCATGTTTGAGAAACGGGTTGTTACAGATGGTATCAGAGCCCTAGTTTAAGGGATTTAGGTATTCGGATCCATACCTAGACTTAAACTGCATGTGAAGTAGGATGTCCCTATTATTTTAGAACCTTGGGATGCTAAATATAAAAGGTAGAAGGAACATCATGTAAGGTAAATTCAAATTACATTTGGCCAGTGTAATCATGAACTTACAGGTGCATGTTTGAACTGAAATACCTTATTATATTGGGGTATGTGCTTATGTGTATATTAACCTTGTTCAAATCAACAAAATGGCAAGTGGAACTCGGCGTACGAATAGAGAGGGGGAAGGAAATCATAATAGAACGAATCCAACAATCGGGACAAAGGGAAGAGGCGGAGAACGAGGTAGGGGCAGAACTGGAGGCAGAGTTCAGTCGCAAGGCACATAATTTGTTACAAGAGACGATTTGGCGGCTGAAATGGGAAGACTACAAGCGAATATCCAAGCTATGTTCAACCGAACTCGTCATACTGAAACTGAAATACCAGATCCTACTCTAGAAGACGAGATGCCCATTACACCTACTGTCATACCAGTGCCAAGGAAGTGTGACTATAAAATGTTTCTAAGTTGCAAGCCTCCGACATACTCAGGAGAAAGAGACCCAGTAAAAGCTATGAGGTGGCTCAAAGAGATAGAAGCCATCTTCAAAACCAGCAAATGCGTTGAGGAAGATAGAGTACTATATGGAACCGCAATGTTGAAAGTCGATGCTCTATATTGGTGGGAATCTCTTATTACCTCTAGAGGGTCTGATGTGTATTCTACTTTTTCGTGGGAAGAATTCACTATAGCTTTCAAGAGACAGTTTTGTCCTCAAGCAGTAGTTAGACAGCTGGAGGAAGAATTCATGAACCTGCAACAGGGAAGTTTATCGGTTAGAGATTACACTGCTCGTTTTCTGGAGAAGTCTCGCTTCGCTGAGTACTACGTTGCCACTTAGGCACTTAAGATGGAAAGGTTTTTCTTCGGGTTAAATTTAGAAATCAGAAGTCTAACGATTGCAAAGGGACCAGAAACCTTCTCAGCCGCAGTAGATGACGCGGAAAATGTGGAACGGGATAGAGGAAGAGATGCTAGTGATAAGAGTACTGGAAAGAGAAAATGGGAAGGACCACAGTATGACCCAAAGAAGTCCAGATTTCATAGATTTGATAGTCGTACACCTTTTAGACCAGCTGAAAGACCTTGTCCAAAATGCAACCGTATTCACCAAGGAAATTGTCAAGTTGATCCTAGAGTTTGTTACAAGTGTGGAAAGACCGGCCATATTGCTAAAGACTGTCGGGTAACTCGATTTTGTTTCACATGCAATTCTCCTGATCACATTCAGTCTGATTGTCCACGGGGGAGAATACAACAGGGTGGTACGTCAGTAAGACCAACGGGTGTTAGACCAGTAGTACAAAGGCCGGAACTACCAAGAGCAAGGGGTCGTGCCTTTTAGATGACAGCACAAGAAGCGGAGGAAACTCCGGATGTGGTTACATGTACATTCTTAATAAACTCTACACGTGCTAAAGTGTTATTTGACTCCGGTGCAAACCGATCCTTTGTGTCTCCTTCATTTGCTGCTTATATGCATTTAAAGCCTAAAGTGTTAGATCATGCTTTAATAGTAGATACTGCAAATGATAATCAAGTATCGGTTAAAGAGGTTTTTTATAGTTGTGTGATAAATATAGAGGGGTGTGGAGTACCCATTCAATTATTTCCTATAGCCTTGATCGAGTTTGATGTGGTAGTGGGAATGGATTGGTTAGCCGAGAATCAGGCTAGCATAGTTTGTGAAAAGAAATTGATTAATGTTGTTTTACCTGAGAAGGGACCGGTATGATAAGTGCCAATTTCATATATATTTATACGTCAATTTCCCCATTATTTTGCAAGAATTGATACTCAAAGAACCCCATTTCGTTAAGTTTGTTATTTTATTACTTGTGATTGCGTTTATTTGTATAAATGTGCTTTACAGGTGTTTTTTATGAGAAAATGATGCACACGTCGAAAAACGGGATCGCGAAACAGAGAAACGAGCAAAAAACGGCAAAACGTTGCAAAACGAACAGAAGCCGGCGCCGATGTTTCGGCGCCGATGCATCGGCGCGGAGCAATCGGCGCCGAACACCTGTGTGAACGCAAAATGAATGCCTGATTTAAAGGGCTGCAAAGCTTTTCTTTCTGCAATTGAGACCGACTTTTGACTGCTTGAGGAGCCGATTATCCCTGGTATTAGGGTGTGGAGGCATGCTTTTTCCTTCCAATGATGAATCTTGAGCCCATAAATAACACTTATTAGTTGTAGTTTAAAAAAAGATCTCTCAACATCTCTTCCTATAAGATCCCAAGAAGAGTTCTGGTTGAAGGGTGGTTATTTTTCACTGGTGATTTTTGGTTTTGGAGAGCAAAAACAGAGCACTTCTTCCAGCCTTGTATCTTACATTTTGGTAATCTCTTTTCAAGTTTACATTAGTTAAGTTATGAGTAGCTAAACTTTCTTTCCTAGTGATGAGATTGTAACTATTTCTTTTTATGAATATTGTTGAGGTTTGATCTACCTTTGTTATCTATCTAATTTCATTTATATAAACCTTGTCTAAAGCATGTTCTTCATTTGTTAGGTCTTTGATTTAAGAATGATCACTTAAATCTTACATCTAATCTTGAATCGCTAGTTAAGATTTGGAATACGTAATCGTTCTTAATCTCATTTTAAGTAGCAAGATAATACATCAATTGTGTCAATCAATTGATTTGTATTATGGGATTGTATAATCTAACTTTAATGATTGGGCTTCCGATCATTAGTTAGGATTGGTGTTTGTTTGATTATATTGCAATTGACAAGATAAATTTGAGTTCGTAACCAAACTAACCTTAGTCAATTAGGAACTACATCGAGCTTCTCATGATAGTTTATTCTTAAGACAAACGGAGTGTATGACGCATGTCAAACACTTACGACCGATCTGAAATTAATGGTAACAAATGTACTTCTATTCAAATCAATGATATAAGATTTCAACAAAAGATTGGTTATACTCATCACTAGGACGTTTCTCATTATTATCTCATCTCAATTCAATTTCGTGTCTAGTATTAATCAACAACTTCAAAACCCCCCATTTTGTATTTTATTTAGAATTCCGATCTTACATGAATATGTTTTGGTTCTACAATTAACAACGAGTCCCTGAGGAAACGACCCTACTTATCATTATCGCAATTTATTGTGTTTAAGAGATAATAGGCTAATCATATAAACTACTTATTATTTGTCGGATTCAACACCCGTCAAATTTTTGGCGTCGTTGCCGGGGACTCGGCAAGTTTAACTGTTTATGCCAAGATCTATTCGTACAGGTTCACCGATCCCAATCGATCTAGAAATTGAGAAAACCGCCAAGAGATCAAGAAAGCAAGATAAGCTTAAAAAGAAGCAAGGCGAGTCAACTTCTTCAACGCAGCCCAATTTTTGGGAAGATATTGAACTATCAACGGAATCAGAAAGCGAAAAGGAGGATTTACACTTCGAAGAAGAAAAACCGGTCACCAAGACCGAAGAAGAGAAAAAAGAAAACATGGAGAATACCGAGCGTACTCTAAGAGAATGGGCAGCACCCAATGTTGATGAGCAACCTCTATGTATCACATACCCAACGGAAGAGGTAAGTACCGAACTCAAAACAGGTTTAATTCACTTACTACCTCGTTTTCATGGTTTAGCCAACGAAGACCCATACAAGCACATGACAGAATTCCATATGGTGTGCTTGGGAATGAAGCCGAAGGCACCACAATTGAGAACTTAAAGCTAAAGGCATTCCCTTTTTCCCTAGTCGACGCGGCTAGGGAGTGGCTTTTCTACCTACCACCAGGTTCTATCACCACGTGGACACAAATGGCGAGGATTTTCTTAGACAAATTCTTCCCCGCATCTAAAGCTGCCGGGCTAAGGAGGGAGATTTGTGGAATCAAAAAAAGGGACATGGAGTCTCTATACGAATATTGGGAGCGCTTCAAGCGCCTTTGTGTAAGTTGTCCTCAACATGGTATTTCCGAACAACTTCTAATCCAATATTTTTGTGAAGGTTTATTACCAATGGAGAGGAAAATGATGGATGCGGCAAGCGGAGGGGCAATCGTAAACAAAACACCGACTCAAGCAAGGGCTTTAATCGACACCATGGCAGAAAACTCCAAGCAATTTGGAGCTCGTAGTGATGTTGGTCGAGGAGCTAGTGAGGTACATGTAAAATCTTTAGAAACTAAGATTTCTGATTTGACTGACCTTGTTAAGCAGCTTGCTATGGGGAACATGCCTCAAGTCAAGTCATGCGGATTTTGCTCTTCGGTAGCTCATCCCACCGACGCGTGGCCCACACTACATGAAGAGGAAGAACAGGTGAATGCCATAGGAGGTAACAATTTTCAAGGCTCAAATAATCGGGCGTTTAATCCATTTTCAAATACCTACAACCCCGGTTGGAAACAACATCCCAATTTGAGTTATACCCCTAAGCAAGAACAAGGACAAGCTCAAAATCAACAATACCAACCAAGAGCTCCTTACCAAAGACCTCAACAGTTTCAACAAAATCAACAATACCAAGCACCACCAGGATTTCAACAACAATCCAATCAACCATCCAACTTTCAGCAACAAAGAGCACCCTTCCAATCACAACAACAAGCATCGTCTCAACTCCCTAACGGAACAGGTATGTCCCTTGAGGATATTGTAAAATATTTAACTACTAACATGGTAAAACTTCAGCAAGATTCTCAAAACACGCAAGCAAGCATACAAGAGCTTCGAAACTCCGTAGGGCAGTTAGTAAACAAAGGGAAATTGCCTTCCCAAACAGAGACCAACCCAAACGCAAATGTAAGTGTAGTAACTTTGAGAAGTGGGAAGGAAATCCAAGATGATGCCGAGAAAAAGAAGGCGGTTGAAAAAGAGCTGGAGATTAAGGAATCCATTTCTGGTGAAAAAGAGGAGAAGATTGAAGAGACGAAGAAAAAGACACCCGAGGTAATAGCACAAGCACCACCCTTTCCGGAAAGATTTGCCAAGACAAAACGAGAGCAAGAAGAAAAAGAGATCTTAGAGACCTTTCGTAAGGTGCAGGTAAACATTCCACTTCTTGATGCAATTAAACAAGTTCCTAGGTATGCTAAATTCTTGAAGGAACTTTGTACAAATAAAAAGAAGTTAAAAGGAGATGAGAAAATCACCATGAGTCAAAACGTATCTGCAGTCTTACAGAAAAAACTACCACCTAAATGTAAGGACCCCGGCATGTTCACCATACCTTGTAAGGTAGGCAGTACCGCAGTAAATCAGGCTATGCTAGATTTGGGGGCATCGATTAACGTCATGCCATATGCTATATACACATCCTTGGATGTGGGCCCCCTCAAGCCAACAGGTGTAGTAATTCAACTTGCAGATAGGTCAATTGTATATCCTAAAAGGGTGTTAGAAGATGTCCTTGTACAAGTAAACGAATTAGTTTTTCCGGTCGACTTCTATGTGATAGACATGGAGGAGAAGAATTCCTCCAAGGCCGAAATGATTTTATTAGGAAGGCCATTTCTCAAGACCGCCAAAACAAAGATAGATGTACATGATGGTACTTTGACAATGGAATTCGATGGTGAGATAATTAAATTCAACATATATGATGCCATGCGATATCCAAGTGATATTTCATCTTTATGTTCTGTGGATATAATTGAATCTCTATCTGATAATGTTTATGATTTATCTAACAAAGATGTGTTGGAAGTGATACTTAGAAGGGATCTGCATAGCGATAGTCTAAAGAAGCTAGCTCAAGAATATGATTTGAAAGAAGAGTATGCCGAGTTGGTATCTTTAATGGAGAACGAGAAGAAAGTAAGGTATGAAGTTTCTAAGATTGATTTACCTTTTTCTAACACAAAACTTTTACCTTCCATTGAACAGGCCCCTGAACTTGAGCTTAAGCCGTTGCCGAATCATTTAAAACATGCATACCTAGGTGAAAAGGATACACTTCAGGTAATCATTTCCGCACACCTTTCACCTAGGGAAGAAAAGGAGCTTGTTGACGTGTTGAGAGAGCATAAGAAAGCAATCGGATGGACCATAGCTGACATCAAAGGTCTTAGTCCATCACTATGCCAACACAAGATTTTGCTAGAAGATGATTACAAACCCTTTCGGGACGCACAGCGAAGGTTGAACCCACCTATGATGGAGGTGGTAAAAAAGGAAATCCTGAAACTTTTAGACGCCGACATGATCTAACCAATTTCCGACAGCAAATGGGTAAGCCCGGTCCAGGTAGTTCCTAAGAAATCAGGTATTACCGTGATAGAAAATGCCGACGGTGAGTTGGTGCCCACTCGTGTTCAAAACGGGTGTAGGGTATGCATGGATTATCGTAAATTAAATGCATCGACTAGAAAAGATCATTTCCCGCTACCTTTCATAGACCAAATGTTAGAACGATTGGCTGGTCGCACTCATTACTGTTTCTTGGATGGATACTCAGGTTTCCATCAGATACCGGTGGCAAGAGAGGATCAAGAAAAGACCACATTCACATGTCCTTTCGGTACATTTGCATACCGATGAATGCCTTTTGGTCTTTGCAACGCACCCGCTACCTTCCAAAGATGTATGGTAAGCATTTTTTCTGACTATGTTGAGGATATCATTGAAGTTTTTATGGATGACTTCACCGTATATGGTGATTCATTTCAAGTATGTCTAGATAACTTGACCAAAATTCTAAAAAGATGCATTGAAACTAATCTGGTTTTGAATTTTGAAAAATGCCATTTTATGGTCAATCAAGGAATAGTGCTTGGTCATGTTATTTCAAAGAGGGGCATAGAGGTTGACAAGGCAAAAATCGATGTCATAAAATCCTTGCCTTACCCCTCAAGTGTTAGAGGAATCCGTTCTTTTTTAGGTCACGCAGGTTTCTACCGGCGTTTCATCAAAAATTTCTCAAAAATCACCCGACCCCTATGTGAGCTTTTACAAAAGGAGGTAGATTTCGACTTCAACGAGGTATGTAAAAGTTCATTTGATTTATTGATAGACATGCTTACTTCTGCTCCTATAATTCAACCACCCAATTGGCAACTACCATTTGAAATCATGTGTGATGCTAGCAATCATGCAGTTGGGGCGGTACTAGGACAGAAGGATGGTAAGAACTCTCACGTTATTCATTATGCATCACGAACACTTGATAGCGCCCAATGCAACTACTCGACCACCGAGAAAGAATTGTTGGCGGTAGTTTTTGCTTTAGAAAATTTTAGATCCTATTTGTTAGGCACTAAAGTGATTGTGTTTTCTGACCATGCAGCCTTGAAGTATTTGCTCAAGAAGAAGGACGCAAAGCCGCGGTTAATTAGATGGATTCTCCTACTCCAAGAGTTCAACTTGGAGATAAGGGATAAGAGTGGAGCCGAGAATCTAGTTGCCGACCACCTTAGCCGGCTTGTGTTGGATGATGACTCCAAACCAATCGGTGAGGAATTCCCATATGAACAGCTTTTTTCCGTCTCGGGAGAAACCCCATGGTATGCCGATATCGTGAATTACTTGGTCTCAAAGACCTTTCCAAGTGAGTTATCTAAAACCGAGAAAGAGAAAATTAAGAGAGAGGCTCGCCTTTACATGTGGGACGAGCCATATTTGTGGAAACATTGCCCGGATCAAGTGATCCGTCGATGTGTGCCCCAAGGTGAGTTTCAATCTATTCTAAGGTTTTGTCACTCCGAGGCTTGTGGAGGCCACTTTGGCCATAAACGAATGTTTAGAAAGATCCTTGAGTGTGGTTTGTATTGGCCATCCCTTATGCGAGACTGTTATAGCTTCTGTAAGAGTTGCACGAGATGTCAGATGACAGGAAACATTAACTCTCAAAATCAAATGCCCCAATACCCCATGTTAATATGCGAGATATTCGATGTATGGGGTATGGATTTCATAGGAACTTTTCCCTCGTCTTTTGGTAATTTATATATTATTTTGGCCGTCGACTATGTCTCAAAATGGGTTGAGGCAAAGGACACCCGAACTGATAACTCAAGTGTTGTTGCAGATTTTGTCAAATCTCACATATTTTCCAGGTTCGGGACACCAAAGGCCATCATCAGTGATCGAGGCACCCATTTTTGCAATAAGGCCATCGGCGGCCTTTTCAAGAAATATGGGGTTATCCATCGCATCTCCACCGCATATCATCCACAGTCGAACGGGCAAGCCGAGGTATCCAATAGAGAGGTAAAGTCCATTTTGGAGAAGGCTGTCAACCCGAATCGGAAAGACTGGAGTTTAAGGCTCAATGATGCCTTATGGGCATATCGTTCGGCCTACAAGACACCGATAGGTATGTCTCCTTTTCGGTTAGTGTACGGTAAGCCTTGCCACCTCCCGGTGGAATTAGAGCATAAGGCTTATTGGGCAATGAGGACAAGTAACATGAACTTGGATGAAGCGGGGGTCACATAGGAAGCTTCAAATCCTAGAGTTGGAAGAAATAAGAAACGACGCTTATGAGAACGCTCACATATACAAAGCAAAAACTAAAGCGTTCCATGATTCACGTATATCACGTAAGTCGTTTACAAAAGGTCAGAAAGTTCTCCTTTACCATTCTAGGTTGAAATTATTTCCTGGAAAATTAAGGTCCAGATGGATAGGACCTTTTGTGGTTATTGATGTTTTTGAGCATGGTGCAGTAAAAATTCAGAGTCTTTCCACTGGACAGATTTTTAAAGTTAATGGTCATAGGCTAAAGCCGTTCTATGAAGGCTTTGATGGAAGGGACCTAGATAAAGTAGCTTTGGACACACCAAGCTACAATGAATAAACGGAATTGGGTCTAGCCAAAGACGGTAAAGAAAGGCGCTACATGGGAGGCAACCCATGGTAGGTTCGTTTTTTCCGTTATTTTTTTTATTTTTTTTATTTTTGCGTGTTTTGGATATAATTGGGAACTTAGAGATGTATTTCGGAGAGATTCGGCGAAAAACGAAAAAAGTTGGACGAAAAAGTAGCAAACAAACAGAGGCTGGCGCCGATGCTTTGGCGCCGATGCATAGGCGCGGAGCAATCGGCGCCGATGGTCTGACCGAAATAAAAACCCTTTTTGTTCATTTTACTTTCACTCCCTCAAACCCTAATACACTCTATCGGCACCAAACAACCAAGTACTCCCAAATTCGATTTTGTTGGGCCGATCTTCTCCAAATTTCTTGCAAGCCTTGTGTGTTTCATCAATTAAAGGTGTGATTCCTTGTTCCAATTTCACCTTTTCATGGTTTGTTCTTGAGAAATCCAAGGTATGCATATTTTACTTTCTTCTTCAAAATTTTCAAGCATGTTTGTATATTTCTAGTGATTTTGTTTACCATAGAGGGGTTTGCCAACAATGTGATAGTGTTATTCCACTTAGGGTTTGAATGTGAAGAAAGTGTTAGAGAAAGTTTTATCAAAAATTTTGTTAAGCACTTTCTATATTTGTGTATTGTAGAGAGCATAAACTCCCTGAGGGTTGAATGTGATAGTGTTATTCCACTTAGGGTTTGAATGTGAAGAAAGTGTTAGAGAAAGTTTTATCAAAATTTTTGTTAAGCACTTTCTATATTTGTGTATTGTAGAGAGCATAAACTCCCTGAGGGTTGAAATTGTTGGTAACATCTTGTTGTTGGTATGCTAAATTTTGTATACTTTTAGAGGTGCTTAATGACAGTGCTTAATGATTAAGTCACTGATTTCTTGTGTATCTAAAAGGTTGTTTTAGACTCTTTGAATTTTTGTGTCTTTTTAGGATGTTAAAAATTGTTGTTAAATGTTATGTCTATGCGGGAAACTTATGTTTCCAATTGATCAAGTTGTATATGCAAGTCCAAGTTTGCTTTGGTTTTTCCACGTAACTTCCCATCGAAATCTTAACTCTGCCAAAGTTTGTAATATGATTCTTATCCTTTGATATGAACATGAGTTAAACCACAAATCTAGTCTTTGACTATGTTTTGGGGTAGTTTGTCTTAATCATTCATAAACTAATTAACTCATTCAAATTTTTACAGAATCATGGTGCATACTAGACCCGACCTTCCAGGGAGGTGGACAAAATATTATCGATTAAACACGGCACAAAGACGTCAATTGTCAAAGGCACCAAACCAGGATTATGAACAACGGATCGTGAAAAACAGGAGCAGGAAAATCCATCCCGAACAAGGGATGAATATTGATGAAATGAACAGCCAACGATTACGCGATATTGTAAATTTTCAAGGATGGGAACATTTCATCAGAGAACCTGAGCCATATGATCCCGATTTGGTTAAGGAATTCTATGCCGCAATGGTACCACCCGCATTTGGCGAGTGGTCCACAGTCGTCGTACGAGGTGTGAGAGTACAAATTTCAATGGACGACGTCTGTCGTCACTACAATGTGCCTCAACGCGCAAATCTTGACAGTACCTATGGCATTCCACCAATCCCAAATGTTGCTCAAGATGAGCAATACAGTCCAATCATAGCAGCAAATTTAAGGCGAAGTGGTCGTGACGATTGGGTCCCTAAACAGGACATGATAAAGAAGACGGAACTTCGGCCAGAAATTGCCATGTGGTTGAGATTTGTCAAGTGCCGTCTAGCACCTTCAAGGCACTACTCAAAAGTCGATTGGTATGTAGCGCGCATCCTATATTGCCTCCAGAATGGCATGCTCCTAGATATCGGGCACATCATCGTCCTCCATATGATGGACACCGCGGCCGAGCGGTCTATAGGTATACTTCCTTTCCCAAGCTTAATAACTAAGCTATGCAGGGACGCGGGAGTGAGGATTGGACCAACAATTCCCCCACCACCACCATTTGATCGAGCGACATATCGTGCGCACATAAGGGTCGTTAATAGGTTCGACGGACAAGGGGGTGGTGAAGAAGAGGATGATGTTTTGATGTCTGACGAGGAGGGTGCTGACGTGGAGTACGACCCAGCTGAGGATGCAGAAGAGGAGCCAGAGGACCCGCGGATAGTTGCTCGCATAGACCGGCTAGAAGCCAATATGAATCGAGGGTTTTACAACCTATCTTTGTTGGTTAGGGGACAACCGGTGCCGGATGACGCATTCCCGGCACCTGATGATGCAGGTCCATCTAACCCAAGACCCGCCCGGCAGCAGAGAAGAAGAAGGAATGAATGACAGTGAGCTCGGAAAAACCTTGATACATAAAACGCCAACGATCCATACATTCGAGGACATTTCATCAAACAAGGGGAGTTTATTGTTTTCCCTCAATTATTAACTGTTTTGAATGTCCTTTGCTTTATATACACACACATTGAGGACAATGTTGGATCAAAGTGTGGGGGTGGGGTCATTTGCATGATTTGGGCTTGTTTTGATATATAAATGCTTTTAGGGGGTAAATTTTTCTAAAATTTTGTGCTTAAATATAGATTGTTGTCTGTTTTGGAAATGTGTTAGCATGTTTTAATGAGCTTAAATGATTGATGATGATGAGTTTTGACGCATGTATAGCATGATTGAGTTTGATTGATAGCACTTAGAGTCAATTAGTGGTGTATACCGGTCAAAAGTAGACTATTGCTAATCTCTTGAACTATCTTAACCCCGTGAGACTCGAGCCTATTAGACTAAACATCTTATGCAAGTCTCTAATTCATTTCTTGTGTGATTACGTCATGCCTAGTTACGCACCTCTAGAACTTGATTTGTCTCTTCTTAAGACTACATGATACTACATGCTAATAAATATGATAAAGGCCATCGTTTTTCTCATTTTTATTTTAGCCAATTAGCCTTAAGCCTACCCTATATGTTATTACTACCTTTTTGTACACCCTTTTGAGCCTTAGCCTATTTCTTTTGTCACCTACATCATGAACCAATCCAAACACAAACCACCTGACCAGTCATCAATGGTATGTCACGGTGTCCCTATGTGCTTGAAAGTAAACATATATGTTGGGAAAGAAAAGAGAGAGTAAAAAAAAGATGATGAGTTGTCAATAAATAAATAAAGACGACATAAATGATGGTACGGTTGATTATAAAAGTTTCATCTTTATTCTCTATCATCCAAAGGGAAATGTGCTTCAAAGATAAAGGTGTTAAGCCCCTTGTTGAGAGAAAGTTTTTGTGTGAATAACCGGGTTTCCCACTTGGTGTATGGTCCTTAGCCACTCTTCCTATAATATCTCACCTTACCCAAAGCCTTATTTTACATTACACCTAATAAAGACCTTTTGATTTATATGCATGTATGTTATCCAAGTAGTGGAAAGTGAGAGGTTTTTCAAGCTTATGGTAGGTGCATACTAGCGTAGTGACGGTTTGAACGATACACTTTTAACCCCGAGGAGTGAATTGAGTTTTATCTTGATTATCCCATTCGTGAGAGTTCTCGTGATTAGCTTGTGTCTACTTGGTTGTGTGTGCTAAATTTTTGATGCTTGATTGCAAATCTCAATCTCATGATATGCTATACGTATTGACATTCTCGTTTGATTCGTTTTTATCACGACGTGCTAACTTAAGTCATTGCCGGGACGGACAATGATCTAAGTGTGGGGGTATTTGATAAGTGCCAATTTCATATATATTTATACGTCAATTTCCCCATCATTTTGCAAGAATTGATACTCAAAGAACCCCATTTCGTTAAGTTTGTTATTTTATTACTTGTGATTGCGTTTATTTGTATAAATGTGCTTTATAGGTATTTTTTATGAGAAAAGGATGCACACGTCGAAAAACGGGATCGCGAAACAGAGAAACGAGCAAAAAACGGCAAAACGTTGCAAAACGAACAGAAGTCGGCGCCGATGTTTCGGCGCCGATGCATCGGCGCGGAGCAATCGGCGCCGAACACCTGTGTGAACGCAAAATGAATGCCTGATTTAAAGGGCTGCAAAGTTTTTCTTTCTGCAATTGAGACCGACTTTTGACTGCTTGAGGAGCCGATTATCCCTGGTATTAGGGTGTGGAGGCATGCTTTTTCCTTCCAATGATGAATCTTGAGCCCATAAATAACACTTATTAGTTGTAGTTTAAAAAAAAGATCTCTCAACATCTCTTCCTATAAGATCCCAAGAAGAGTTCTGGTTGAAGGGTGGTTATTTTTCACTGGTGATTTTTGGTTTTGGAGAGCAAAAACAGAGCACTTCTTCCAGCCTTGTATCTTACATTTTGGTAATCTCTTTTCAAGTTTACATTAGTTAAGTTATGAGTAGCTAAACTTTCTTTCCTAGTGATGAGATTGTAACTATTTCTTTTTATGAATATTGTTGAGGTTTGATCTACCTTTGTTATCTATCTAATTTCATTTATATAAACCTTGTCTAAAGCATGTTCTTCATTTGTTAGGTCTTTGATTTAAGAATGATCACTTAAATCTTACATCTAATCTTGAATCGCTAGTTAAGATTTGGAATACGTAATCGTTCTTAATCTCATTTTAAGTAGCAAGATAATACATCAATTGTGTTAATCAATTGATTTGTATTATGGGATTGTATAATCTAACTTTAATGATTGGGCTTCCGATCATTAGTTAGGATTGGTGTTTGTTTGATTATATTGCAATTGACAAGATAAATTTGAGTTCGTAACCAAACTAACCTTAGTCAATTAGGAACTACATCGAGCTTCTCATGATAGTTTATTCTTAAGACAAACGGAGTGTATGACGCATGTCAAACACTTACGACCGATCTGAAATTAATGGTAACAAATGTACTTCTATTCAAATCAATGATATAAGATTTCAACAAAAGATTGGTTATACTCACCACTAGGACCTTTCTCATTATTATCTCATCTCAATTCAATTTCGTGTCTAGTATTAATCAACAACTTCAAAACCCCCAATTTGTATTTTATTTAGAATTCCGATCTTACATGAATATGTTTTGGTTCTACAATTAACAACGAGTCCCTGAGGAAACGACCCTACTTATCATTATCGCAATTTATTGTGTTTAAGAGATAATAGGCTAATCATATAAACTACTTATTATTTGTCGGATTCGACACCCGTCAGACCGGTAGTGATTTACGGTGACCGTAGGAATCATCAGTCTTGCCTTATTTCTATGATGAAAGCTCGTAAGTGTGTTAATAAAGGTTGCCCGAGTTACTTAGCTTATGTGATAGATACTAAGCTAGAAAAGAATAAGTTGGAAGATATTCCTGTTGTTCGTGAATTTCCATAAGTTTTCCCAGAAGACTTGAATAGTCTTCCGCCCATTAGACAAGTAGAGTTTGGTATAGATCTGATTCCTGTAGCCGCTCATGTAGCCCGTGCACCGTATCGTTTGGCACCTCCAGAAATGAAAGAAATGATGACGCAACTGCAAGATCTTTCAGATAAGGGCTTCATCAGACCTTGTTCTTCACCGTGGGGTGCACCAGTTCTGTTTGTGAAAAAGAAGGATGGTTCGATGAGGACGTGCATTGATTACCGGGAACTGAATAAGCGTACGATCAAGAACAAGTATCCGTTTCCCAGAATTGATGACCTCTTCGATCAATTAGTTGGAGCTTGCTATTTTTCCAAGATTGATCTAAGATCTGGTTATCACCAACTGAAGGTTAAAGAAGAAGACGTTCTGAAAACTGCTTTCCGCACAAGGTATGGTCACTATGAATTCTTAGTAATGCCCTTTGGCCTGACGAACGCCCCAGCTTTCCGCACAAGGTATGGTCACTACGAGTTCTTACTAATGAATCGGGTATGTAAGCCATATCTCGATAAATTTGTTATTGTGTTTATCGATGATATCCTTATCTATTCCCGATCCAAAGAATAGCACGCACAACATCTCCGTTTGATTCTGGAATTGTTGAAAAAGGAACAGCTGTATGCCAAATTCTCTAAATGTGAATTCTGGCTACGGGAAGTCCAATTTCTAGGACATGTAGTTTTAGAAAAAGGCATTCAAGTTGATCCGATGAAAGTAGAGGCAATTGAGAAGTGGGAACCGCCGAGAACGCCAACCGAAGTATGAAGTTTTATGGGTTTAGCCGGCTACTATCGAAAGTTTATACAAGACTTCTCTCGTATCGCTACGCCTTTGACCAAGCTGACCCGAAAGAATATAAAGTTTGAATGGAAAGCAGAACAGGATGAAGCATTCCGAATATTGAAAGAGAAACTCTGTAGCGCACCGATATTGTCACTATCTGAAGGTTCCGAATATTTTGTTGTTTACAGTGATGCTTCCAAACTAGGATTGGGATGTGTATTAATGCAGCATGGGAAAGTTATTGCTTATGCTTCTCGTCAACTGAAGGATCATGAACGACAGTATCCTACACACGACATGGAACTTGAAGCAGTTGTTTTCGCGCTAAAGATTTGGAGACATTATTTATACGGCTCTAAATGTCAAATTTATACCGATCATAAGAGTCTCCAACATCTTTTCGATCAGCGGGAATTGAATATGAGGCAAAGAAGATGGTTAGAACTGGTGAATGATTACGACTGTGAAATTCTTTATCATCCGGGAAAGGCAAATGTGGTAGCTGATGCACTGAGTCGTCAAGAAAGGAGTGGAACAATAAAAGCCATTGCACTACGAGCTGAACTCCTACCTAACATCTTTGATGAATTGAAGAAGTGTCAAGTAGAAGCTTTTCAAGAAGAACATTTGAAACCAGAATGGTTAGTGGATATATCAGCATCACTTGTAAAATATGATCGTGGGTTACTGTGTCTGAGAAACAGAATTTGGGTGCCTCGTTTGGGTGGTTTACATCATCGGGTACTACAAGAAGCTCATCAATCTCGTTTCTCTATTCATCCAGGTACGAATAAGATGTATAAAGATCTACGACAATTTTACTGGTGGCCGGGAATGAAAAGAAGTATTGCTCAGCATGTAGAAGGTTGTACTACTTGTAAGAAAGTAAAGATTGAACATCAAAAGCCTTTTGGTCAGTTACAACGTTAAGAAATACCTATGTGGAAATGGGACCAGATTACTACAGATTTCATTACGAAGTTACCAAGGACTCCGAAAGGATTTGATGCCATTTGGGTGATCGTTGATAGGTTGACAAAGTCTGCTCACTTTCTACCGATAAAAGAAACCTATTCGTTGGAAAGACTAGCCAAGTTGTACATCGACGAAATAGTAACTCGACATGGAGTTCCAATCTCGATTATTTCTGATCGTGATAGTCGTTTTACTTCAAGGTTCTGGAGGAGTTTTCAAAAGGAAATGGGGACGCAAATAAAGTTAAGTACAACGTATCATCCTCAAACTGACGGTCAGAGTGAACGAACAATTCAGACTTTAGAAGATATGCTACGGGCTTGCATTGTTGATTTTGGGGGATCATGGGATAAGCATTTGCCGTTGATTGAATTTGCCTATAATAACAGTTATCATTCCAGCATACAAGCGACACCGTTTGAAGTTCTGTATGGTAGAAAATGTCGAACTCCTTTATGTTGGAACGAAGTGGGAGAGAAGTAATTAGCGGGGCCAGATATAGTTCAGTTAACCGCAGATAAGATTACTCAGATTCGGGAACGATTGAAAGTGTCTCAAGACAGACAGAAAAGCTACGCTGATCGACGCCAAAAACCGTTAGAATTCCAAGTTGGAGATTTCGTAATGTTAAAAGTCTCGCCTTGGAAAGGAGTCACTCGATTTGGGAAACAAGGTAAACTGAGCCCAAGGTACATTGGACCGTTTGCAATTACAGAAAGAATCGGGGAAGTAGCCTACAGGTTAGATCTTCCGCCAGAGTTAAGCAGGATTCACAACGCCTTTCACGTATCAAATTTTCGAAAGTGTTTGGTTACGCCAGATCAGGCAGTTTCTCTACCAGATATACAAGTTGATGAAAAGCTGAATTATGTGGAGGAACCTTAAGCCATTGTTGACCGTAAAGTCAAAGTTTTGCGGAATAAGGAGATTAGACAGGTAAAAGTACAGTGGCGACATCATAAAGGGCAGGATGCTACTTGGGAATCAGAATCAGAGATGAGAACTAAGTAACCGTACCTTTTTGCCTAACCGAATTCCGGGACGGAATTCTTTTAAGGGGGAGATGATGTAATACCCCGGGTAAGTTCGTTAGTTAAATTCTCTTTCCGTTAAATTTAGTTAACTTTAAAATTGGATGTTTAGGGTAAGTTTGGGATAGTTTATAAGATTAAGGGTGTTTTGGTCATTAGTGAATAGTTCAAGGTCTAAAATGGTAATATTGGTTTAATATTACCCTTCAGCCTTTAGATATTTCATAAAGCAGAAAAATCAGTGGGTGTGTGTGTGTTTTGAGTCAAGAAGAAGAAAGAGTCACAAGGTTAAGGCTTCAATTGGTTTGCTTAGAAGTGATTTTGAGGTATGTCCCTTTACATTTTATGTTTGTAATTGTTAGTAGATAGTTTCTATCGGATTAGAATCATCGATTTCATGTCCGGTAGTAATTTCTGTCGAATCTGGGTAAAAATGGGGTAAACCGACATAGGTTTCCGGACACAATATGGTGGTGTCCGGTAGTCTCTTTTGATAGTGTCCGGAAGTTGTTCTAATGGTGTCCGGACGAACCAACTACCCGGTAAGTTCCTCTTTTCCATGGTTTCCAGATGATATTAGATACCGGATGGTGTCCAGATTACTTTAGTGTCCGGATGTTGTCCGGATTGTTTATGTTGTCCGGAAAGTTGGGTTGTCCGGAAAGTCATGTTGTCCGGATAATCTTGTAGTATCCGGATAATCTTGTAGTATCCGGAAACTTTAGCTGTTTGGTCACTTTTGAGATTTCTGATACTTTTGGAGTATCCAGTAACTTTGGGTTTTGTCGACTCTTGGATAGGATATGAATGAGGACTGGAAATACTGTGTACTCGACTTAAGTTCGGTGTAATACCCCGGGTAAGTTCGTTAGTTAAATGTTAGTTCCGTTAAATTTTGTTAACTTTAAAGTGTGAAGTTAAAGGTAAGTTTGGATAAATTATAAGTAAAGGGTGTATTTGGTCATTAGTGAATAACTTAAGGACTAAAGGGGTATATTGATTTGGATATTACCCTTAATGGATTTAGATATTTTCTAAATCAGTATTATCCAGAAAATCAGTTCAGTGTGTATGTGTGTGTTTGGGAGCAAAAGAGGAAAAGAGAAAAGAAGAAAGTTAGGGTTAAGGCTTCAATTGGATTGCTTGGAAACGATTTAAGGTATGTTCCCTGTGTATTTTGTGTTGGTAATTACTAGTTAATGGTTCCTATCGGAGTAGAATAGTCGAAATCACCTCTGGTAATGTTTTCTGTTGAATCTGGGTTAATTTTGTGCAAACCGACAGAGGTTTCCGGACACCATGAATGTGTCCGGGTGGTTTGTTGATAGTGTCCGGGTAAATTAGCTGGTAGTGTCCGGATGGTTTTATAAAGGTGTCCGGACGAGTTCATTATCCGGGTAAGTCACTTATTTTCATAGTTTCCGGATAAAATAAGATACCGGATGGTATCCGGGTTACCTTAGTTCTCGGGTGTTGTCCGGATTAGTATGTCGTCCGTAAAGGCCTTGTTGTCCGGAAAGGTCATGATGTCCGGAAAAGTGGTGTTGTCCGGATAACTTATGGGATCCGGATACTTTTGCTGATTGGCCAATATTGAGAGTTTAGATGCTGTCGAGTATCCAGTAACCTATATTTTGTTAACCATTAGATAGGGAATGAATGAGAACTGACTATTCTGTGGTCTTGACGTGAGTGCGGGTTTGGGGACAACATTTGAGGATTTGAGTTCCTTAGAGTTCTTAGCCTTAGTAAGACTTATGTGTTTTATGTGGTAAAGAGATATCTGTATCTATTTGTTACAGATCCTGTGAATTCTGGGTAAAGGACTGAACCTGTTTAGAAGGCTTGGAAACGTGTTGATAAGCAATCAGGTGAGTTTTACTTCAAAACATTTTCAACTGGAATACATATATGTGTGTACTGGATATGTGATAAATGGTGTGACTATGTTTATATGTGAATTATAATATGTTGAGATATTGTAATTACGTGAGTATTATATTATGTTATAATACGTTGGCCGGGCATAGAACCGGTGTGTTGGCTATAGTTGTTGTACAGTGTTGATTGGCTGTAGTTGTTGTACATCGTTGTTTATTAGTTGGCTTGCAACCAACTAATATGGCCATGGGAAGGAGACAGGGAATTACGCGATGAGTGAGTTATGATTGATAATTGTCTTTGTATTATGTGAATGTTGGTGTGCAAAGGATTTTCAAAGAAACAGGGATTTTCTCACTTAGACCATTAGGTCTAACCCTCATTTTGTTTTAAATATGTATTCCAGGTCGAGGATCAAGTAAGAGCAAATAAGGAGGTTAAACCAAGAATAGCTTTTGGGGAGACTATGTATGGGAAGACTATGATGTGTTTAGTAGATTTGGCATGTTGTTAGTAATGTCAATTACTATGTAAACGTTTGTAAATATGTAATGAATGTTTGTAAAAGACTAAGGGACCGTATTTGTTATATATTATATCTCTTGTTTTAACGACGTTATGCAATGTATGCTATTTGAACTATGTGTGGGAGTTCGGGTCGTTACATTCGGGTTTGGGGGAAACAAGTGAGGATAAGAGTTAGATAGAGCTATCTAGAATTCTTAGCCTACTAGTAAGTATTATGTGTTCCATTTGGTAAAGAGATATTTGTATCTGATTGTTTCAGATTCTGTGAATTTGGGGTGAAAGCTGAATCGTTTTGAGAAAAGCTTGGGAGCATTTTGATAAGCAAACAGGTGAGTTTTACTTTAAAATGTTTTCAAACTGGAATGCATATATGTGGATTGAGAATGTGATAATTGGTGTAATTATATGCATATGTATGAAGTATGATATATTGAGGTGTATAATATATTTATACGAGTATTACACTACACAAGTGCACGTTCGCCGGGCTTAGGACCGGTGGAGTTGGCTGTACGGAGGGACAACGGAGTTGGCTGTATATTAGTGCAGCGGAGTAAATTGATTAGTTGGCTCGCAACCATCTAGTTTAGCCATGGGAATGAGACAGGAAAGTACACAATGCATGAGTCCTAATTGGTATTTATATTGGTGTTATGTATATGATATTTGTGCAAATGATTTCAAACTGACAGAGATTTTCTCACTTAGACCACTAGGTCTAACCCTCATTTTGTTTTAAAAATATGTATTCCAGGTCGTGGATCGGGTAAGAGCAAGTGAAAAGGGTAATCAGTGGCTAGCTTTTGGGAAGACTTATGTTTTGAAGACTATGACGTGTTTTGCAGTTTTAACTTCGTTATTAGATATCATGTAATTAATTAGCAAAAAGTTTGTAATGAAATACCTTATTTTGGTTGTAAAGACTAAGGGACCGTACTTGTTAGATGATGTATCCTTTTGTTATGTTAATATGTTATTTGATGAATGTTTGAGAAACGGGTTGTTACATTACATTCCTTATCCTCAAAGAATGAGAAATGAGAAAGAGCAATTGGAATTGCAATTCAAAAAGTTTTTAGATGTTTTTAAACAGTTGCATATAAACATTCCTTTGGTTGAAGCCATTGAACAAATGCCAACCTATGCAAAGTTTTTGAAAGACATTTTGAGCAAAAAGAAAAAATTGAATGAGTATGAGATTGTAGCTCTGACTGAAGGTTGTAGTGCTATGTTGTCCAACAAAATCCCTCCAAAGATGAAAGATCCTGGCAGTTTTACAATACCATGTTCCATAGGAGGAAAAGAAGTTGGACAAGCTTTGTGTGACTTAGGAGCCAGTGTAAACCTTATGCCTTTATCTGTTTTTAACACCTTAGGCATAGGTGAAGCTAGACCCACGACTATTTCTCTCTTATTAGCGGATAAGTCCATAGCTTGGCCTAAAGGTAAGATTGAAGATGTCCTTGTTCAGGTTGATAAGTTTATTTTCCCTGCAGATTTTATCATCTTAGACTTTGAAGCTGATAAAGACATTCCTATTATTTTAGGAAGACCTTTCCTAGCCACAGGCAGAACTCTGATAGATGTCCAAAAAGGTGAGCTGACCATGAGAGTACAAGACCAACAAGTGACTTTTAATGTGTTGGACTCCCTTAAATACCGTGAAGAAAGAGAGGAATGTTCTACCTTAGGTTTGATTGAATCTTGGTGTCAAGACCAAAGTTTTGGGGAGGCTATGGGGAGGCTATGGGAAATGGAGAGTCTGATAGTGAAGATGATATAGCAGAGTTTGATGACTTAGAAGACATACAGGTCACCTCTGCTATTGAAGTATTAGAAAATAAGGATAGGAAAACCCTCACCCCTTCTTTAGAATGTGCTCCAGATTTAGAGTTAAAACAACTTCCCTCACATTTGAAATATGCCTTTTTAGGAGAGCAAGGGAAGTTACCAGTCATTATTTCAGCGTCCTTAGAGTCTGACCAAGAGGAAAAGTTGGTTAGTATGTTAAAACAACACACCAAAGCCATAGGATGGACCATAGCTGATCTGAAGGGCATAAGCCCTACTATTTGTCAACATAAAATCATTTTGGACAACAAAGATTTTACCTCTGTTGAGCCTCAAAGAAGACTCAATCCCATGATGAAAGAGGTTGTGAAAAAAGAGATTTTAAATGGCTTGATGCTGGCATAATCTATCCTATTGCTAGTAGTACATGTGTCAGTCCAGTGCAATGTGTACCCAAAAAGGGTGGAGTAACTGTAATAACAAATGAGAAGAATGAACTTATACCCACTAGAGTTGTGTCAGGTTGGAGAATATGTATGGACTACAGGAAGCTTAACCAAGCTACCCAAAAAGACCATTTTCCATTACCCTTCATAGACCAAATGTTAGACAGACTAGCGGGAAAAGAGTTTTATTGTTTCTTAGATGGTTACTCAGGTTACAATCAAATTGCCATTGCACCAAAAGACCAAGAGAAAACCACTTTCACCTGCCCTTATGGCACTTTTGCTTTTAGAAGAATGCCTTTTGGACTTTGTAATGCTCCTGCCACTTTCCAAAGATGTATGATGTCTATTTTTTCAGATATGCTTGAACAGTCCATGAAAGTTTTCATGGATGATTTCTCCGTCTATGGTACATCATATGATCTGTGTTTAGAAAACCTTGAGAAAAGTCTGAAAAGATATGAAGAAACAGATTTGGTTTTAAGCTGGGAAAAATGTCACTTTATGGTTAAAGAGGGCATTGTGTTAGGGCATCTCATTTCTAATAGAGGTATTGAGGTTGATAAGGCAAAGTTGGAAGTAATTGCAAATTTGCCTGAACCAACCACTGTGAAAGGGATCAGAAGTTTTTTGGGACATGCAGGATTCTACCGGAGGTTTATAAAAGATTTTTCGAAAATATCCAAACCTCTATGCTCACTACTACAGCATGACCATGCTTTCAACTTTGATGAAGATTGTAAAAAAGCTTTTAAAATCTTAAAAGAAGCATTGGTCACCACTCCTGTAATAGTAGCACCCGATTGGTCCTTACTTTTTGAAATCATGAGTGATGCAAGTGACTAGGCTGTAGGAGCCGTTTTAGGACAAAAGAAGAATAAAGTTTTTCACTCCATATATTATGCTAGTAAAACCCTCAACGAAGCTCAAATCAATTACACCACCACTGAAAAAGAATTATTAGTTGTGGTTTTTGCTTTTGAAAAATTTAGATCATACTTGATGGGTGCCAGGGTAACTGTGCATACTGACCATGCAGCCATCAAATATCTTATTTCCAAAAAAGATGCAAAACCCCGGTTAATCAGGTGGGTCTTGTTGTTACAAGAATTTGATTTGGAGATTGTTGACAGGAAGGGTATAAATAATCAAGTGGCTGACCACTTGTCAAGACTGGAAAAACAGGATAAAAAGGAACACATTAGTGATATATGTGAGGTTTTTCCAGATGAAAGAATTTTAGCCATACAACATGCTGCATTACCTTGGTTTGCAGATATTGTTAACTATTTGGCTTGTGGGATCATTCCCAAGGAACTCAACAAACATCAAAGAAAGAAACTTATTTGTGATTCTAGACAGTTCCTGTGGGATGATCCATATTTGTTTAAAATTTGTGCAGATCAGGTGATACGAAGGTGCATTCCAAAAGAAGAAGTGACATCCATCTTACATCACTGCCACACAGGACCATGTGGTGGTCATTTTAGTTGACAAAGGACAGTTGCAAAAGTCTTGCAATCAGAATTTTATTGGCCTACCTTGAACAATGATGCTCACAATTTTGCAAAAAGTTGTGGTGAGTGTCAGAGAAGTGGAAACATCTCTCACCGGAATGAAATGCCCTTAAATGGGATTTTAGAAGTAGAGTTATTTTATGTTTGGGGCATTGACTTCATGGGACCTTTTCCACTGTCCAATAACTGTGCCTATATCCTGGTAGCTGTGGACTACGTGTCCAAATGGGTGGAGGCTATGGCCTGCCATGCCAATGATGCTAAGACAGTTGTCAAATTTCTTCACAAGCACACATTCACTAGATTTGGTACACCTCGTGCCTTAATTAGTGATGAAGGCACCTACTTCATTAACAATTTATTAGAGGAAGTTCTGGACAAATACAACATTCATCACAGGGTGGCCACTGCTTACCACCCGCAAACCAATGGTTTGGCTGAACTGTCCAACAGGGAAATCAAAGGTATTCTAGCTAAGGTAGTTAAGCCACACAGAAAAGACTGGGCCTCCAAATTGGATGATGCCCTGTGGGCCAACCGGAATGCCTATAAAACGCCTATTGGAGTGTCCCCCTATAAAATGGTTTTTGGAAAGGCCTGTCATCTACCTGTTGAACTAGAGCACAAAGCCTATTGGGCTATCAAGGAACTTAACATGAGTCTAGATAAAGCTGGGAAAAAGAGAACTCTACAACTCTGTGAACTAGAGGAACACATGAATTTTTCTTACGAAAACGCCAAGCTTTACAAAGAAAATACCAAAAAATGGCATGACAAGAAAATAGTTCCAAAAGAGTTTTTTGAAGGTCAGCAAGTTTTATTGTTTAATTCTAGACTCAGGTTATTTCCTGGAAAATTGAATTCTAGGTGGACTGGACCGTATCAGATTGCAAAAGTCTATCCCTATGGTGTTATCGAATTAATTAATCCAGAAAAGGGAGACACTTTCAAGGTAAATGGTCAAAGGGTAAAACCTTTTATCGAGCCTACTACACTGACACGACAACCTCTTGAGGTTGTCCATCTCCTGAATTGAGCAATAACTCGAAAGCTCTTGGATTTTTATAATCCAAGAAATTGTAAATATCATTCTAAAAACAAGAAAAAGATTTTCAATTTTTCCTCCTTTTTAAGTTCATTTTGATAATTCATTTTTTTATGGAAAAGCACAAAGATACGCAGCACTGATTTAAAATGAAGATAAATGAGGAGCCACCATGCTAACAAGAGAAATAAAAAAAAATCGGCCCAAGGCCAAAAATTTTATAAAAAGTTCTTTTGGGTTCTAAACAGGAAGGTAATTCAGACATGGATGGTAAAATGAACTCTCGAGATTGAAACGTTTCGATCAGAAAAGCAATTTACGAGTCATTTTTACCGTAGCCCAAAATTTGATTTGTTTGGCATTAGTTTCGGCCCAAGCGTAAAATCTTATAACTTTCGGCCCACAACTAATAGCAAGCCCGCATCAAATTTTCGGCCCATGTGGAATTTTTATAAATCTGATTTGTGGATTGGTTAGGCTGACTAATTTAGTTTGGTTAGTCTAAAACTAAATTTTAGTTAATGGATTCGGAGAGTACACTGTAGATTTTATTTCAGTATTTGGAATTTGAACAGTGTAGGGAAACAGAGAGTACTTCATCGTACTGAACAAACAAACTCTCTCTATCTCTCTGTATTCGTCTCTCTCGACCACTCACGCCGCACACGTCATCGTCGGCGCTGACATCCTACCACTGCCACTAGTCAGTTCTCTCTATCTTCTGTTCCCAATGAAGACCTTCGGCCCCTCATCTTCTTTTTCTTCTTATAATCGATCATCTGAGCGAAGGGAATCCATCTCTACAACCCATTCACCAAAAACCCCTTTTTCGCAAAACCACCGACGAAAGAAAACGCCGGCAGAAGTAGAGATCCTCTTTGTGCGCTTTTCCGGTGTCTTCCGCCGATCTTTTTCGACTGTCCTCTGATCATCCATCGCCGATCATTACCCCCCATGGAGAATCGAAACCCCAATCTCCCCTACTTTTTCGGTTCAACCTCCGATACACATCGATCGCCAACTCAACCCCTAAATCAACCCACGATAATTACCCGTGATTTTCTTGGTTTGGAACTACCTGCTCAATTCCATCGAGCTCCGCCTGACATACAACCGTTCTTGATCGCCAATCAACGAGCCGCCGCACCACCACAACATCCGCCGGGATTCCCCATTGCTAGGTATGAGTCTCAACCCTCTCACTCTCGACCATTACCTCTCGCAACCCAACCCTTCGCATCTGCGGTTGTTCTGGACTCGCACAGCGACCCTATTATGACCAGAACATCGGCATTTCGCCCGGTCCGGCGACATCCCCGATTAAACCTAGAATACCCGCCCATCGCACCTACTGCAGTCCCTGTTGACCACCGGGCCAATATTCCCACACCCTAACTCACCTCTCACCACACCCACTGCCCAACCCAAACCTCCTATCCAGTACAAACATAGAAACAAGGCACTGGTTGCAACTGATGACACACCCATCAAAAAGAGAAAAATCAGTAATACGGGTGTGGTCCTTCGAGAAAGAGAAGAGGGTAAGATCAGTGACTCCACTGATGACTCAGATGATGATATCGAAGCTGAAGAATAGGCTGTAGTGCTCCCACAAACTGCCACACAACAGGATAAAGGTAAAACAAAAATCACCCGTTTGCCAGACGACCAGTGGAGCACATTGAAGAAATGGAGAAGAGAGGACAGAGAAGAGAGAAATGCGTGGTTAAGATATGAGAAAGCTAAAGACGATGCCATGAGATTGATTTGGAGTCATGAGCATCCGGATATCTTGAAGACACTACCCCCATTTCCGATGCACTTACTATGGCAGCCCGTGGGGCAACATCCTACTCCTTCCGAGTAGGGCAGGTTCTTCCTATCATCCCTTTTTAGTTCATGTTTTTATATTTCATGTCCAGTAGTAGCTTTAATTTTATAAGTAGGGGAATTCTTTTGTTGAGGCTTGTGGAAGGTAATATTTCTAATGTTCTCATGCATTCATGCAAACCATGCACACGTACTCTATACATGATTCGTTGCTCTTTTTATTTAGTTGTTTCATAGCCTCGAATAATTTCTTTGTTTTCATAACTCCATTCTTTTCACACATCACTAGAACTAGCCGTCTAACTTTTTGCTCTCACCAATTTTTATTGGAAAAAGATTTTTGCATACACCATACATTGATACATAAATCTTACCACCAATTGGTTCGATTTTTTTTCTCTTCAATGTTCAATGAGGACATTGAACCGTTCAAAGTTTTAGGGAGGAGATATGGTTCTTATTCATACCATATCAATTTTTGCACATATCTCCATGCATACCCATGTACACATACACATATTCAAAAATGCACACGTGAAAACACATAAACACTCAAAAAGAGCAAAACTCTACAAACGTTTTCCGTGCATACTTGTCAAGTGTCAAAGACACTTATTAGGACCAATGTGTCCGAATGCAATTCCTCAAAATGAGAAGATGGCAAATATAGCCATATGTTGAAAGTGGTACAAAGGCAATTGCCAAACCATTCAAGACATGTGCAATTTTTTTTTTCAATTAGACATTGAGTTGTTCGGCTATCTTATGGTTGATGTGCTTTAAAGAATGAGTTGAGGAACATTGAATCGTAAAGGGCTATTTTTTCTCAACTAAGCGAAATTTAGTAATTGTTTCATTATATTAAATACAAATGCATGCTTGTGGGATTCTCGAGAACTTAGTTAAATTGTTACTTTTCATATTGACACAACATCGTCTCGCTCAAAAATTGTGTCTTTAATAAAGTTGCTTGAGGACAAGCAACAGTTCGAATTTGCGGTTGTGATAGGTTTATTTATTTAACCCTATTTTAGCTATATAATTCCAATTTTTGAGCCATTTTGTCACCCCATTTAGTCAATTTTAGTTAATTATAGTAATTTAGCGTAAAATAAATAAGTTGGGCCTTTGTACGTCAAGTTGGCCAAAAACATCTAAAAATGCATGAAAAACGTCCAAAGATGCTTATTTCAAACTTTGGGTATTTCAGGTTGCATAAAGACGGTCTCTTGGAGTCATCAATCTAGAAGATAGCAGATAGTAGCAGCTTTGGAAAGAAACCGACAACTCCAATTTTTGAAGACCGAGCTTTTGTAGTTATGAATTATCTCGTTTTGGATCGAACGTTTGTGGATTTTTGGGCCGGCCGTGTACACAAATGGGCCGAAGATATGTTGCATGCAAACTACACTTTTGTTGGGCTTGGAGTAATTCTCGGATGGGCCTCCCTAGAACCGGCCCTTATGACCTCTCGGCCCATGGATCTTATAATCCATGGGTGTGACCCATATTGGTTACCTCCTTCTCCAAGTTTAGTTGCTGTATATATATTCATGCTTTGTAGTTGATAAAAAACACACCTGGAACACCTCTTGCTACATCTTGCTACACTTACTCCATTGGTTACTATGGTCCACTAGATAAATTAGTTTGGTTAGTGTTAGTTTAGTGAGCATTAGAGCCGGTTGCTCTAGCTCATGGCTCGCACCTCTTGTTTCCACAATTAGTTCGGCTTGGTTAATGTATTGAAGACTTTCTCGTTGGCAATCGTTTGTGACCCGTTTCTGTAATAACCCAATATTTCTTTAAGGGAAAAGTTTGGTGGCCAATTTGGGAGAAAAGGAAGTTCTCTTAAGGGGCCTTAATAAAAGTATGAATATGGCTTTTGGGCCCAAGTCCCTAGGGCAGTATTTTAATTCCTAAATCAATACTTTTGTTTCCATTTTCTCTTTGAGTGATGGCGGCTGGAAGAAACAAAGAAGAAAGAAAGAAGCATTGCAGAGGGATTCTTGTGCAAGGAAGAAGTTCCAACCAGGTAATCTTCCATAACTTAGTGGTTATTGTCAGCTCAAGCTCCTAGTCTTGCCATTGTCGATTGTTTTTTTAACTTCTAGTTTCATTTTCGTATTTTCGAACAAGTGAGATAGTAATGAACTCGAATTTAGTGGCAAGAAGGGTTTAAGTGCGAATGGTTCCTGAGACTTCAGAAAATAAATGGCAGACCTGGGTTTTTAAGAAAGCCATTCGGTTTCTCTGTTTTTATTAAGAAATGATGTTTAATGTTATAATGATGCTAAAATAGGAAGTTTCGACTTTAGGAATGAGGGGTTTTCGTCGTCTGTTCGGGTACCGGGAGTCGCCCGTACCGGGAGTCGGGGTACCGGGAGTCGGGTACCGGGAGTCGAGTACCAGGAGTCGGGTACCGGGACTGTTGGTATGGGCTTCGCCTGCCAGGCCGTAGTATCGAGCTACTTGGGCCGATGGACTTAGAGTTTAGCTTAAGTCTCTTGGGCTAAGTAAAGGATAGAAGAAATCCAATAATTAATAAATGGACCTAAATGAGTAGTTGAGACCGGATTAAGAGAACCGTAGGATGAGAATAGAGCGTTCATCTAATTAAATCTGTGAATCATTAATTAGGTGAGCGGTCGGTGCAAGAATCGAGGTTAGAGAAGGATTTGCAACCAGGTGAGTTCTCTCATCCCTTTTATGACGTACTGTTTTTACTGAAATGGTTCCTCTATCGAGCATGATTTGAATTTATAAAAGCTATGAATGTTTTCATGAATTGCATGATTATTTACCAATGAATGATGATTAAGGTTTTCATGCACGTGGTTTCAAATGTATGTGAATGCTATGTGGGGTCGGTTACACGGTGGGGTCAGGGTACCTTGGGATCTCTGATCCCTTGGGGCATATGGAAGATTAGCTTGTAGGTTGGAATCCGTTTTCTCCTACATGAAGGAACGAGGAGTCCATTTGGATTTCGTCGTATGCGAGAGGGTGCCCGTCAGGCCCCAATCGGTTTAGCTTATGCAAACCCCTGAACCCTGTGTTAACCTTGTATGATGGAAATGTGATGCATAAGAGTTCTTTTATACGTGAAATGAATTTATTCTATATTACATGTTTTTATGGAGGGAATTCACTAGACCTTTCGGTCTAACCCTCGCTTTTCAAAACTAAACCATTTTCAGGTAAGCGAGTTTCAGGCTCCACTTCTAAGATCTAAAGGTTGAGGCGTTGTGGCTTGGAGATAAGAGCGACTCCAAAATAGATGATTGACTTTAGTTAGAGCTCGGATGTGGATAGTTTAGACTTCCGCTGTCATTTTGTTAAGCTCATATTTCTAATGTAATGGACAAGAAATTTTTTTGTTGGGTAAAAACGCTCATTCTATGTTTTATCGCATGATCAAGTTTTAGGGTTGTTACAGTTTCATCATCTACAAATCTTTCTTAGTTGCTTTAATCTTGTTTCTAATCCCCTTGCTTACGGTTTTGTTACATTATAGTTATATTGCTTTACTTACTTGCATCACCATCGATTCTCTTACATTCGATATTCACTTGCTTACATCCAATTTCACTGCTGCAGTTTACCATCTCGATACTAATCTCATTTTCATTACTTTCGGTTTAGTTTAAATTACTCTTAATCTTGGTACTAATCATTTCCTTGCCTATGGTTTTTGCTTAATCTCGTTTACTTGCTTTCAATTATAGTTTGTTAACTCGTCGTTATTCTCGTCTCATTTCCATACTCACGTTTTTTTACCATTGCTTTTCTCTTCCCTTAAACTCCTCGTTAATTTAGTTAATTGTTGTTAATCTCGCTTTATAATTCACGTTCACTTATTTTATCGTACAAGTAATTTTAATCACGCCGTCGTTGGTTGTTAACAAAACTTTCCATTTCAAGTTTTACATTTAAAACAAGACTTTCCACTTAGATTTCAAGTTGTCGTTAACTTCTCATTAGATAATTTTTTGCATAACAAGTTACGTCCTTTTCATGTATTGTCCATCTCCATTATTTGCTTTACATTTCTACACATCTATTATAGTTAGAAACCGAACGATGATGGGCTAACTGCCTTAGTTCGGGGTATAAAGTGAAGTTGGGTTCGAGACTAATAATTGAATAGAAAGGTGTCGCGTACTGCATGATTGTCCGAAGTTATTTAAATCAATGTTACATTTTGTGGTGTAAAAACAATTGACCAATTGACACCCGGTTCGTTGTACCATAAAATAGTCGACGTCTGAGATAACTGAGGAATGTGGTCTCATCGCTATATTTAATTATTATTATCATCCCAACGAAGCTTTATACCCTGTGCTTCTTTTTATAACTGATTTCTGTCATTAGTTGTTAATCAAACCACCAAAATACTGTTTTCGAATTCGCCATCTGAAACTCGCTTTTACGAACTGGACTTTTAAAGAGAAACTTTTCCACGCTTCCCTGTGGGTTCGATATCCGGTACTTTTGTACCATTATTACTTGTTTTGAGACGATAATAGATTGAGATGTATACTTGTGTCTTGGTTTATTTATTGAAAGATTTGGCCCGATAAGCACTACATTTTTGGCTATAACATAATATAAAAAGGGATACACCAAATCAGCCATCATTGCTCTTTCCCAATTTTGAGGGTGTTACAAGTTGGTATCAGAGCATAAGTTTGAGAGAATTAGGTGTTGACTTTGGATACCTAGACTCAAACTAGCGTTCTTTTAAGTAAATGAGAGTGAAATTCACCGTTAGGCACTTTAAGATAGGTTGTTTCGAGGTCGATGCAGTTTCTAGAAACGAGAATCACGTCTAGAGTAGCAAGGATAATCATGTACGGCACGTTCATAATGACACCTGGCAAGTGTCATGGTGAATCTACTAGTTACATGTGCGTACTTGAACTACTTTAATGTGATGATCGTTGGGGTAGTGAAGAAGTTTCTAAGCTAGTAGTCGTTAGAATAGATGGACGATCCTAGCATTAGTCACTTAGAGTGTCGATAAGCATGATATTTGCTTTAAGTAGACCGTTTCGGGTCAAGATTGATGGTTGGATTAGAACCATAGACTTATTGAACCGACTTTGATTCGAGGAAAAACCGTAAGGTTAATTGATGTAATTCCCAGCTTGCCTTAAGAGGTTTGGACATCCGGATGACAATAGTGGACCGGAGGGATTTGGAGGCGTATGGGTTGAGACGTTGAGTGTCGACTAAGTTATGCACAAAAAATTATTTTAAAATAAATTGCATCAACTATTTCTTGTGTTTCAAACCCTTATATGTATTGTGTTACAAAATCTTGGAAAATGTTTAGCACACACAAGATTTTAAATCAGGGTTTTGAACCTGCATGAAATTATTTTGTTACGGGAGTTGCAAACCCCGTCGGGACTTGCTTTATCTTATTACTGTCCAACGTTACTTTCGGATACCGTGATATCCATATTTTTATGATGCTTAAGATGTTGGGCAAGTAACTACGGCTTATGTCTTTAACATTGGATCTCCTCCACATATGTTAAAGTTTGGACGTAACGTTATCTTCCATGATGTCGATGTAAAGCTAATTTGGGGAATTTGTTTAATGTGAGTTTGTTAAACAATGTTGTTTATATAGTATTACAACAAGAAGGGGATTTTTGGAATTTTGGCATTTTAGTCATGATTTTGCTTATTGCAATTTGACTTTTGGAAGTATAATATTTGGTGCCATTTTGTTGACTTGAGGTCATTGAACTCATGGAATTTCATGGAGTTTTGTTTTACGACGTTTTGAGTCGTGTGAGTGTAATTTCACAATGTGCATACTCCATTTAATTATGTGAAAATTTATGAGTTAAGTTGGGCATTTTGTCCCACTCAAGCTTTGTTGAGAAACATTGATTTTATGCCATAAGGCGACCAAAGGGAATGAGTTTTGGAACTTTAGTGTCGCGTAATTCATCTTTCAAATATTTGTGTTAGCCATTTTGTTGCAACCTGTTCAGTATGTGGATTGATTTATACATGACATAAGTAATGAATGAAAGAACACCTGACGGTATTTCATAACAGTTTACTTAATGCGCTTTCGGTCAGTTGATTGTTTTATTATCATTTTCATGTAAATGCGTTATATCGACTAGGGTATGCATGGCTTGGTAACCATTGCTTCTCAACACTTTGATAAACGATTCGTGAATGAAAATGTTTATTTAACTCATTGTATAAAAGGTCTTTTGGTCAAAGTATGCATTAATGTCGTGGAGATCATGCATAGTTCACAATACGTTACATTTTGAAAACACAAATGTGTGAGTCGTTCACATTTGGTCAATTTTGGTTCGAGGAACATTTTGGAGAATTGTAAACCTTTCTAGTTTTGGAGAAAATATGTATTTTGAGTATTTTCAACAAATAAACTTTTAGGCATTGACGTTTTAACATTTTATATTATGAATGCGAAACTTTTGATGTAAATGCCTCGTGATGGAGATTTTGGAAAAGATATTTGCCTAAACCTAGAGTGCGTGGAGTTGTTCATGTTTTGAACATTAATGCGCATTGTTTGTATGATCTAAGGTCGGTAGTTGATTTGAACTTTTTTTTGTGTCAACAAATTGCAATCACTTATTTTCTCCTAAGTTTTGGAAAACACGTTGAGGTGTGCGAGCCTCGTCAGAAACGTTTTACTCAAGTGTCATTGTATGACCGGATGAGAAAATTTTGGAAATTGATTTAAAGAATTGCATCTTTTGGAATTTTGTCGTGAAATATTTAATGCATGTTATTCCGTTTCAAGAAAACCACTATGAAAGTGTTACAAGCTTGCATGCCTCGATGTGGAGTCTTATTTATGGTTTGCTTTTATTGCACCATATCGCATTTATTGCGCATTATTAATATTTAAATGCCCGGTGCGTTAGTCATTCCAGGATGGGCATATTATTATAGACTGTGTTGCATTGGATCCATAGGCACGTGAGTTAGTCTTTATTTGATGGTCTGCTGGGTGTCGCGGGAATTGACCGGGCCCCATGCTAAAAGACCTTTACTTTCAAGGGTACGATAGGAGGGTTGAGTCATGGATGAGCACGGTGGGCGAATATGACCTTCGCCAAGTCGGGGCAATTCCGTGGTTGTATCCCCCTTGGGCCGAGCCTTTGGCGGTATTCTTGATAATACTTCGCTAAGGTCACATGTCTCTTGGTCATAACTTGAAAGGCGTCGTATGGAACACTTGGACTTTTAGGCAGTGAAGTGTCATACGATTAACATTGTTAGAGTGGCGTACTTTTGTGTTCATCCACTCTCAATGGATACGGGTCTCCCCCGTCGTTGGCCAACCTATTTGGGATTTTATATTGTCCCTGTTTTATTATTATTGTTGGTCTTATACATTTGACTGCGATTGGATGACTTTATTATTGGATTCCCCTCCATGTATATTAAAGTTTAAATGAAGCAGATCACTTCCATATTTATGGTATTTGGACTTCATTACATTTTACGTTCGCGTGAGTATTGCTTCGTATTATGTTTTCAATGAAGGGTTATAATTAAATGGATGGTTTTCCATGAGTTATGGGTTGAGTATTTTGTTGTCAACCGTATTTGAAGGTTTTGCCTGAACTAGATTTATTCACGTATTTGAGTGAGTTGGGATCGTAATTCATTTTGGAAAACGCTTTATACCTTTTGGGAACTTTTCTCCTAGATTTTGGGTGCGTTGGAAAATGAGTCTTTTATATCCCTTTTATAAACTCTTTTGGAAATCATAATCTATGTTGCAAACTTTCATTTAAAGAATTATTTAAATCATGCTATGAACTCTTGAACTCACTAGGCATTAGCCTAACCCTTTTTATTTGTCGGCATGTGCAACAGGTCTCCGGTTGGGAGTAGTTCTAGTGACACAGTGAAAGATTGTGTGCTAGTAAAGTGCTCGAGAGGTGAATAGCTTAAGTGATGTTTCCGCATTCATCCTTGGGATTAGCAACTTGTACTTGGGTTAAGCATTACCCGATGTAGTTTTAGTCTTTGTAAAGAGAGTTGTATTATACATTGTTTGAGGTTAACCATAGTTTGTAATTTGAGGTATTGCACCTATTGAATTATAGGAATAAATCCTATTGTTTCGGATGTATTTATCGAAAATTTTAATTAGTTGCTCTTTCCCAATGTTGAGGATGTTACAATACCCAAATTGAGCCACGTGTTCCATAGCAAGAAATAGTCCGCGATAGATAAATTTAACTTTCTGCAGGTATGGATTTATAACTTCAATAAAAAATTGGTTTGCTTTATTATTTCAAGATAAATTGTCCGCGATACCAAATTGGGTTGTTTTATATGAATGCGGACCGACTTTTTAAAGTACAAATTTGGATATAATCTGCGATTGAGGGAACAAATCACATATTTTTTGAATTTTTTATTTTAATCCGCGATCAAGGGTCAAATCGTAGGAGAAATGGGTATTTTTGTTAATCGGGAGAGAGATGGGGTATTTCTGTAACACAATTACAAACTTGGTAACAAAAAAGCAAAAAACATAATGATAGGGTAGAGGGTTACAAATGCCATTAGCAATGGCTAGAGATGCCATTACCCTGTCTCGATTTCAAAATTTATAACTTACTTTAATTTTAATTAGCTATAGATGAGAGGCTTATTAATCTTAATATGCTCACCATTTATATCTATACTATATATTTGAGGAAAAATTTCAAAAATATCTAAAAGAGTCTTTTTTATTTAGTTTGAATGGTTAATAATTCAACTATCTTTTAATGAAACGCTATTGAATATTTTCATTTTAAATGGTTAAGTTTTTGAACTATTTTTTAAATAAAAAAATATTGAACTTTCTCATTTTTTAATGATCCAAGTTCCTAATTTTTTTAATAAATAAACTATTTAACTTTAAAAATTGGTTACTTATATTCTTTTAACAAAAAAAAAACTACCTGAAACCGGTTAAAAATGTTTTGAAGTAAAAAAGAAACTAAATCAGCTTTACCGTTGCCGAAAACTACGTCATTCAAATCGCCCACACAAAATCGCCCCCTCACACTCCTCTTCGCCCCATCGTTGTTTGTTCTTCATAATGGGGCACATATAGACACATCAAAAAAATATGGATAACCGAAAAAAATAAAAAAACGATTAAAAAGAGGGGATCAATGGCAGCGACCAACAACAGTGATCGAGAGCGAATGATGATGAGGCAACGAGGGATTTAAATGACACAAGGTTTGAAAACGATAAAATAAAAAAGTTCATTGAAAATGATTTATTTAAACAGAAAATCATGAACTTAATAATTTATATTTAAATAGTTCAACAGTTTTTTTCATTAAAAAGTAGTTCAACAAGTGCCATATCAGCTTTGCAATAACACATTCCTCATCCATGCAAGACCAAACTCCTTTCTAAAGCAATAAATTATAATATAAATAATTTAGATAATTATAATATAAATAATATATATAATTATAATATAACTAATAAATTAATTATAAAATATTTTTTTAATGTTTGTGTACATTTATCTATTAGTATTTGTATTTTCGTAATTTTTATATTAATGTACTTTTATTTTAGCAGTTTAAATAAAAACACATTGCATAAAAATATCATTTTTTTTAAAATAAAGCGTGGGTAAAAAATCTTAATAAAAATAATAATAAAATAATGTTCAAATAAACTAATAAATGAATAAATTTAATAAACATATTATTAATTAATGTTTAAACAAACAAATTAATTAATTAAATTAAATAAAAATGAATTTGTTTAATATATATGTGTTTGTGAAAGATCTTTCTAATTGTGAAAGAAGTGACTACACTTGCAAGATCTTGCAAGCCACATGACATGTCATGTCATCTTGCAAGCCTTTGTGCAAGACCTATGTGGATTCTCTAACCATTCAATGCGAGAAAACTTAATAATATATTAATTTAAAAAAAAATAAGGGACTTAACATTAAAGTGAAAAAAAATCACTCAACGGTCCAAAACTTTTCAAGTATCTATATCTATATCTATATATATATAAAAGCAAAATGTGGAGTTGCTTATGTGGCATCATGAGAAACCTTCATTCACATTTCTTTATTTTCTCATAATTTTGATTTTTTAAATAAAAAAACTTCTCATAAATGACCATTCTACCCCTAAATGAAAATTATGTATTTCATTATACAAAGGTTTATTTGGTAACTTCACTTGCAACTTAATTACCTTTAATTTTTAAACTATCTAACTTCTTAAACACATTAATTTTGCTCTCTTCATCTTTCCATTTATTAATTAGAGAAAAACCTACAACAAAATTATGTATAAATACATCCTAATGCTTCATCAACATTGAACTAACAAAATTCATGTTCTATACTATGTTCTATTATGTTTGTTTGAAGTTTTTTCTTTGTAGAATTTATTTTCCATCGATATTGTTGCCATCCTACGTAAAATTTCCAGGTAATGATTTATGTGAGTTATATATTATTGATATGTGTATATGTGTGTGTCTTCCCAATCAATATCATTGTGTTTTTATATAAAATCTTACATATACTTTTTCTATTGTTTTGTGTGATTTACATATTGTTGTTAAATAAGTTTTTGCTTTTTTCATTCAATTTATTTATTTACAATTGTTACCTTCGTTTTTGTTATAGATTTTTCTTCTCATTCTTTTACGTCTACATAGTTTTTTAATTTTTAATTTATAATTTTATAAGAAAAACCACACGAGATGACATTTTCTAGGCATCTCAATCCTAAATTTCTTCATTTTTTCCTCAAATTTTGCATTTTTTATTGTAGTTATTAGCAAAATGTTTAATTATTTAAACTATTTTGTTCTTTGTTTACACCTAAATTTGTTTATTTAATTTATTTCACCTTATTCTTTTTTTTTTACATAACATTCTAGGAATACAAATAGTCAACATATTTAAAAACTCATTATATAAACGAAATTACGATCAATATGTATATTTCTATTTAGATTATAATTGAATATCATAACATGTGCATTTTAATAATAAAATTATTATAATTAATATAAAGATGACTATTATTCACATCAATATAATACCTTATAATCATTGTGAGTTATATTATTTACATAACCCTCTTTATATATATATATATATATATATATAAATTATTTAAAAAATAATATATTTAAGTCACATACCACAGGAGTTTTAATCTTTTTATTTATTACAATATGCATATATATTGATATTATTTTCAATAAAATTAAATATCTAAAATTTGAATTAATATTTAAAGTAATCAATTTATAAAACTAAAGTATTGTTATTATTTAAAGTTTTATTAAAATCAATATATAAATATAAATGATATTAGAATCAATATATATATATATGAATAAAATTGGAATCAATATACAATTATATACTTACTATTAACCCCTCTTTAATAAATAAAATATTTATTACATTTAATATCATTAAATAAATTTAATATATAATCAAATACTTATTACTAACTCTCTCATTAATAAATAATATACTCATTACATTTAAATTTACTAATTAAATCAATAATTATTATATTTAATGATGTCACTACTAAAATCAATACATAAAATAAAAAATTAGTATGAATCAATATATATAGTTAAAGTATAATCAAAACTGAAACTTATTATTATCAATATAGCAATATCTACAAAACGATAGAAACATATATATATATATATATATATTAGAATAACCAAATATATAAAACTAAAAAGAATAACTTATTAGAATCATCAATACATAATAATTTCAATTGCATCTTTTAATTTAAATTGAAATCAAACTATGTATAAAAATGAAATTAGAGTTGATATAATACGTTTCATTTTACATAATATGGCTAAAACCTCTTTTTTCAAGATTATCTACTAAGAAATTAAGCTATGAAGATGTAAGATCCCACATTGGTTGGGGAGGGGAACAAAGGTTGCCTTATAAGAGGAACTTGATACCTCCCCTATCAGACGCGTTTTAAAACTGTGAGTCCAGGTGTGTGGACAAAACGGACAATATCTGATACGGTTGGCCTGGGATGTTACAGATGGTATCAGAGCCGGGAACCGGACTGGTGTGCCAGCGAGGACGCTGGGCTCCCAAGGGGGGTGGATTGTAAGATCCCACATTGGTTGGGGAGGGGAACAAAGGTTGCCTTATAAAAGGAACTTGATACCTCCCCTATCAGACGCGTTTTAAAACCGTGAGTCCAGGTGTGTGGACAAAGCGGACAATATCTGATACGGTTGGCCTGGGATGTTACAGAAGAAACAGTCTCAAACAAATCAAAAAACTCGAACAATGAAAATTTAACAATTCAATCAGGCTCGCATATACTTGAAGTGGTCACAATACTGACGGCTTTTGTTACTCATTCGTCCAACAGTAGGCTGGGAACGAGAACTTCATGGAAACTTTTAGCCGAAGTTGAAACGAGACATTATAACAAATGCATGCAGTTTACCAAGATGCCCCACAATTAAACAAAGTAGGTAGCAATATTATGGTCGCATTATGAATATAATTATTTTATGGGATAATCGATATATTACGAGTTATGATAAAACAATACTAATTGTACATCTAATTATTATAATCAATAGTCTCACTCACTTCTTTTATCATTTTGAGTCAATTACAAAGTTTAATGATGTGTAACTTCTAAAATATTTTTTAATTATATATATATATATATATAAAAAACAACTAAAGATTATGAACAACTTCATATCAACTGTAATATTGATTCTTATTATTTTGATATATGATATATGATTACCGGGCCTTTTAACTTCAATATATTCTAAAGAATTTATCACTACCGCGCAACGCGCGGTACCGAACCCTAGTATATATAAAAGCAAAATGTGAAGTTGCTTATGTGGCATCATAAGAAGCCTTCATTCACCTTTCTCTATTTTCTCATAATTTCGATTTTTTTTAAATAAAAAACTTCTCATAAATGACCATTCTACCTCTAAATGAAAATTGTGTATTTCATTATACAAAGGTTTATTTGGTAACTTCACTTGCAACTTAATTACCTTTAATTTTCAAACTATCTAACTTCTTAAACACATTAATTTTGCTCTCTTCAACTTTCCATTTATTAATTAGAGAAAACCCTACAACAAAATTATATATAAATACATCATAATGCTTCATCAACATTGAACTATCAAATTTTATGTTCTATACTATGTTCTATTATGCTTGTTTGAAGTTTTTTCTTTGTAGAATTTATTTTCTATCGATATTGTTGCCATCCTACGTAAAAATTTCAGGTAATGATTTATGTGAGTTATATATTGTTGATATATGTATATGTGTGTCTTCCCGATCAATATCATTGTGTTTTTATATAAAATATTACATATACTTTTTCCAATGTTTTGTGCGATTTACATATTGTTGTTAAATAAGTTTTTTATTTTTTCATTCAATTTATTTATTTACAATTGTTACCTTCGTTTTTGTTGTATATTTTTCTTCTCATTCGTTTATGTCTACATAGTTTTTTAATTTTCAATTTGTAATTTTATAAGAAAAACCACACGAGACGACATTTTCTAAGCATATCAATCCCAAATTTCTTCATTTTTTCCTCAAATTTTTTTATTGTAGTTATTAGCAAAATGTTTAATTATTTAAACTATTTTGTTCTTTGTTTACACCTAAATTTGTTTATTTATTTTATTTCACCTTATTCTTTTTTTTCACATAACATTCTAGGAATACAAATAGTCAACATATTTAAAAACTCATTATATAAACGAAATTACGATCAATATGTATACTTCTATTTAGATTATAATTGAATATCATAACATGTGCATTTTAATAATAAAATTATTATAATTAATATAAAGATGACTATTATTCACATCAATATAATACCTTATAATCATTGTGAGTTATATTATTTACATAACCCTCTTTATTTATATATATATTATTTAAAAAATAATATATTTAAGTCACATACCACAGGAGTTTTAATCTTTTTATTTATTACAATATGTATATATATTGATATTATTTTTGTAACGTCCCAAAAACATAACAAGACAACCATAGCATTAAATCATACTCTTGTAATAAAATTGGGTCCCAAAATTCTGTTACATCATTCCCAAACTAAGGTTGGCGGAAACAACCTATACACAACTGAGAACAACAACTACTACAAGTGGCATCGGCACGGTCTCTAGCTGCATCTGTACTCTATCATGCTCTTGCTCACTTACTTGAGCCTCTTACTACTTGCTTACCTGAAAATGGTTTAGTTTTGAAAAGCGAGGGTTAGACCAAAAGGTCTAGTGAATTCCCTCCGAAAACAACACATATAAACAGTGGGAAAATCGTTTATAAAATTCATCATCAAACTTCACATAACGTCAAACATGGTACTGCACCGTGATGAGGACCGCATAAACTAACCATGATCGGGGCCCAAGCAGACTCCCCTCTCGCCGCGATCGGGGCCCAAGCAGACTCCCCTCTCGCCTCGTATCGGGGCCCAAGCAGACTCCCCTCTACCCGAATAGGAGGGAAACAGATTCCAACCTATCGGCTCATCACCCATGTCCAAGGGATCATCGGATCCCAGAGCATACCGATCCCACGGTGCAGACCGACTCCACATAGCATACATAACATGTCATACTTCATACAACTTGGAATCTCGTAAACCATATAATCATTTCATCATGCTAAATATTCTTTGAATAAAGTATGAGCTTTCATCTAAAAACAAGCATATCGATTTGGTAAACATTTCGTGCTCAAAGTGAACCATTATCAGTTAAAAGAACAATTAATACATTGCGTCGTAAATAGGTTTAGGGAACTCACCTTGATGACGCTGAACGCACTTCTTGAAATCACCAAGCTAATCCAACCGAACACCTAAGGGCATTGAATTCGAATCAGATAAATAGCTCAGCCCTACTGTCCGGATACCCCTTTCCGGACACAACACTTTTCCGGACACAACATTGTCCGGACACAACAATCCGGACGCTAGACTTATCCGGGCAAGACTACCCGGACACTAAGCTTATCCGGAGACTTCAGCTACCCGGACACTCTCACAGGGCACTTGCCCGGACACATTCAACCCATCCGGACACCACTGAACACTGGTGTCCGGAACCCACAACTGTTTCGAACTAAAATACTTAAAAGTGATCATTAACTCGCTTTTTAGCCAATAATTTGATTAGATATACATAAGGGTTCAACCACCAACCCCAAATATCCATTTAATCCATATTTAATCCCTTAAATCGATTACTAAACCAAAAACTCTCAAAACCCACTTTCAAGGAAAAAGTGATTGAAAACTCAATGAATCTCCCCATTCAGACTTATGAATCTAGAACAAGTGAGAAAGGATTCACACAACAATAAGGAAAACGAAATTAGAACGGGTTACCTTGACGATTTCTTCTCTTTTGATTTCTTCCCAAAAGTTCCTTTCTCCTTCTCTTTTCTCCTCTTTTCTCTCTTAGCTGCCAAACACACAAAGAACACCTCCAACACTCATTTTTAGAACAAAAGAGGGGTTGCCCTAGGGATTTGAGGCCATACATACTATTCACTAATTGCCCTAATGCCCCTCAAGTCCAACTTTCATTCTTTAAACTTCGGCCCCCAAACTTTCGATACTTACTTAGAATTTCGGGTTGTTACAACACTCCCCCCTTAAAAGAATTCTGTCCCCGGAATTCCTTATTGGGAAAAGATGCGGGTATCTTGCCCACACCAAAACTGACACTTCCCCAAGGTAAAACCGCTTCTGACCCAGACAAACACCTCATTAAATTCGAAACAATAAACAATGGGTGCACTTCCTTCAATTCTTACGGTACTCCTAACTCGTAGGCTATTGTTCCTACCCGATCGGTCTTGACAACAGAAGATTAACTAAGGCTTCTCAAGCATCTATACTTCCTTTAAGGAGGAACCTGGCTAACTCTCCGTCACAACATAGTATTCACTTACCAAGAGACAAACACACACTTGACAGCTTGGCACCAGGCCAAACCCGTACGTCCCGACAACTCACAACCCAGAGTTCCTTCGTCGCAATACAAGCAATCCTAGATCACTTCCCTCAACCAACAATCGTCTAAGCGGCCAACATTTCCCTTACTCAGACCACCTCGACCACAGTTCGTCAACCAACTCTCTTATCCTCATCACTTCACCACTCCATACTTATACGCAACTAAGAGTAGGAACCTCCAAACCCATCGTTGAAGTGTTCACCTACTCAAATTAAACTTATCCTGAAACACATAAATTCCTCGCTGATTGCCACGTTCGCTCAGACATATAACACATAACTCCGGTTATCCTCACTCAACTGGGAGGAGTAACCATGGTCACACCATACTATTCTCACTAGCTCAATCACTGCACGACCAATTCATTTATACATTTCTCACAAGGTCACTTAACTTAACTCATTCAGTCGTCTAATCCACTTATTTCCTGCACAAAATCTTACACAAATCCCTTCCTCAAAACTCGTTCCAAAAGTTCGCACATTTCCACTGACAATCTACATAACACAGCACCCTTCTGGTATTACTGCCACATTTACTACTTCCAATTTACTCACTTAATCCGACATACTATCTTCACCTCCCCACGTTAGCGTGGAGCACTTCTCATCAAACATTACTTGCCCCTCTCTCCTGACCTATCCACATGCTGATAACACTCTCTCAATACTTGCATAACCAACCAGTTGCACCAAAGTTATAACTTAAGGCATTCAAACAAGTCGTCTTGAAACGACACTAGAGTTCGACGTCACTACATGAAACACCCTAAAAACAGGGTCAATTTAAACCTTGAAATTTACCATAAGTTATGATTAAACTTTCAAACTTATATAACCTGAGGATCAAATGTAAGGTTTCTATATACAAACGTCATTACTTAAATAACTTATTAATCTAATCATAACATAACAATCAGATTAATCCAGTTATCTAAACAACCGTCCCAAAAGCATCAAAAATCTCTAGATCCTCCGGTATCTCTAAGTCTGAATCTTTCCAAAAGTTCTCGTCTCTCATTCCCGCTATTTCTCGGAGCTGGTACCTGGTAAGAAGATTCAACTTGAAACATTAGGCTTTCGCCTAGTGAGGATACTCAAATCAAAATAAAATTTAATAATTTAAAACAAGAACAGATAACTCAAACCTGTTTTCACCCATCTTACCGTACGACAACTCCTTTTCAAATCGGGGAATCTACCCCACTCCCAATTTCCTATGACTAACTCATTTAATCGTAATAACAACATAAGAGTTAACTCTGAATCATTCCAGATTCACAATCAATAATCACACACAAGAAATTACAAGTCAAAACCTGCCTATTTCTTAATCAGGAAGTAGATATTACAAATTACTTTATGCCTATCTCTAATCTTCTTCTCATCACAGGGAAATCTCCGATCTTCCCAAATCGAAATGGGAACTATTAAGCATAACTGCTTTTCCACATTCCACCTTAGAATCAATGGTCCCCATGGGATTGTAATATCGCGATGCTCAAATCGAGACTCATGATTCAAGGTTCACCCAATTACTAAAATTACATCCCTTTAGTCTATGGCGAGTAATCGGTTCCCATCATACCGTACCCAAGTGCCCTCGGTGACCGGATGCCTATTTTAGTAAAAGCACATAATCATATGATATAATATATGTAATAATCGATACTACTATATGCGTCCAGCATACAGTATATCATTTCTCCGAACATATTCTATATATATAACATATCAAGAATATTAATATCTCCTCATCTCAATCTCTTAATCATCTCCTCTTTAACTTAGCATGGAAGTTAATATCTCAAGAAAGCTTCAAATCATGTTTAGAGTTCATAACCACATATCAATTTCATGTATCACTCCTCTTAAAAGTTTTAGCATGGACTCAACATAATACAACTTTTAATTGCCCTCTTGGCTTATTTCTAATTCAATCAAATCTACACAAAACATATTCATGCATACATATAAAGCATCTAATTCAAGATTAATTACTGAATTTTAAAGAGAGTTGAATAAACTCACCTGATGCGTTATTACTCCTTTTAATCCTTTTTAACACGTAAGGCTCCTTTCTTCACTACCACAGCTTACTGTATTATTCAATTACATATACTGATATTAATCCTCAAAGCAGAACCCTCTATAACTGAAAATCCTTAATCTCTAAAAATCACGTCTCAAGTCGCAATGAACTGAAATCGCAGTCCACTATTGCGATTTCATATCCAAATCGCAGTGAACTGAAGTCGCAGTCCTCTATTGCGATTTCAATTCCAAGTCGCAGTGAACTGATGCGACTACAGTACCAAGTCGCAACTGCCTATTGCGATTTCGACCCAAGTCGCAACCAACTGTTGCGATTCCAAAGCCAAGTCGCAACTGCCCATTGCGATTTCACTCCGAATCGCAACCAACTGTTGCGATTCCAAAGCCGAATCGCAATGGTCTGCTGCGACTCTAACTCCAAGTCGCAATTGCCTATTGCGACTTCGATGATGTTCATCCAAGTCTCAGTCCACTAAGTTCATCTAAAACCCAGATTTTTATACTTTTAATCCATGATTGTTTATGCCAATTTGCAGATATGTTTAATACACTTATCCTAACATATCCTAAAAACTCAGATTCTCTTTATCATCAAGTTTACCAAAACCCAATATAAAACTCCATAGAAAGCTTTAATCTAAGAAGATGAAGAATTAAATGATATTATTACCTTTATGATTCTTCAACTAACACCAGATTATAGAATTTCCAGCAACTCTTTCCTTTTCTTCTTCTCTTTCTCGATGTCTCTATCTCAATCTCTCTCTCGGTTTTACTTTCTCAACCGAAAATACCCACAACCATAAGACCCACACACACTCTCAATTACTTAGCTTACATAGCTAAATTAATGACACCTCATAATTTGAAACATGAGTCATAGACCATTTCCAAATTAAACCTCCAACTTTCAAAGAATTGCACAAGAAACCCTCAACATGAAAATCCATTTCAACAACACTTTCAATCAATTAAAAACCTAACCCCCAAGTTAGTTTATAAATCCATAAAATAATATAACAGAAAATTTAGGATGTTACAATACTCCCCAACTTGAAAATGATTTCGTCCCCGAAATCAAAGTCAGGTAAACAAATGAGGATACTTAGCCCTCATACTCTCTTCTGACTCTAAAGTTACATTAGTACCTCTATGGTGTTTCCACTGTACTTTCAACATAACTACTTCTTTACCACTACGTAGCTTTCTAACTGATCTTTCTAAAATTGCCTCTGGTTCTTCTACACAGCGACTCTTTTCATCTATTCTCACATCTGTGAGTGGAATCACATCCTCTTCTTCGGCCAAACACTTCCGAAGATAACATACATGAAAAGTATTATGAACTCCTTCCAACCCGGGTGGAAGATCTAACTTGTAAGCTTGTAACCCTATTCTCTCAACAATGGTGAAAGGTCCTAGAAAACGAGGACTCAACTTCCCACATTTTCCAAATCGTATTACACCTTTCCATGGGGATACCTTGAGCATCACACGCTCCCCAACTTGAAATTCCTTTGGTCTCCGCTTCGGATCAGCATAACTTTTCTGTCTATCCTGGGCTGCTTTCATGTGCTGTCGAATCTCTTTTACTTTATCCGCCATTTGCTGTACTAACTCTGGACCAGCAAACTGTTTCTCCCCGGCTTCTAGCCAACACACCGGAGTTCTACACTTACGACCATACAACGCTTCGAAGGGTGCTCTCCCGATGCTCGAATGATAACTATTGTTATACGCAAATTCTACCAACGGTAGATGCGTATCCCAGTTACCACCAAAATCTAAAACACAACACCTGAGCATATCCTCCAAAGTTTGAATAGTCCGCTCACTCTGTCCATCGGTCTGGGGATGAAAAGCAGTACTCAAATTAACTTTAGTACCCAATTCTTCTTGCAATGATCGCCAAAATCTCGAGGTAAACCGACTATCACGATCTGACACTATCGACACCGGTATACCATGCCTTGACACCACTTCATCAATATACAACTTTGCTAATTTCTCAATTGGTGATGCCTCTTTTATTGCTAGAAAATGAGCACTCTTAGTTAATCTATCCACGATTACCCATATTGTGTCGTTACCCTTTTGCGTCTTTGGTAAATTTGTCACAAAGTCCATGGTAATCTTCTCCCACTTCCATTCCGGAATTTCCAAGGATTGGAAACTTCCGTAAGGTTTCTGATGTTCAGCTTTCACCAACGAACATGTTGTACACATCTCTACCTTTCGTGCTACATCTACTTTCATCGCTGGCCACCAAAAATGCAATTTCAAATCTCGATACATCTTCGTACTCCCAGGATGTATGGAATACTTAGATTTATGAGAATCTTCGAGAATCAACTCTCGATTTCCTCCAATTTTAGGCACCCAAACTCTTCCTTGAAATAATTTAATCCCCCGGCCATCTTCAGTCAACTGAAGATGTTGCTTACCCATTACTTCTTCTTTCAGATTTTCCTCTCGCAAAGCAACCACTTGTGCTTCTTTAATCTTTTCCATCAAACTTGACGTTACATCAATTCTAACGTTTACCAATTTCAAACACCCACCATACTCTTTTCTACTTAAGGCATCAGCCACGACATTTGCTTTACCAGGATGATAATGCAATTCACAATCGTAATCCTTAAGCAATTCTAACCACCTTCGCTGCCTCATGTTTAACTCCTTCTGATCAAAAACATGTTGCAAACTCTTGTGATCAGTATAAAGAGTACACTTCGTTCCATACAAATAGTGTCGCCACAACTTCAAAGCGAACACCACTGCTGCTAACTCTAAATCATGGGTAAGATAATTCTTTTCATGCTCTTTAAGCTGTCTTGAGGCATAGGCAATTACTTTGCCCCTTTGCATTAGCACACATCCTAAACCCATCTTCGAAGCATCACTATACACAACAAAATCTTCTGTCCCTTCTGGCAAGGCAAGAATTGGTGCTTCACACAGTATTTGGCGTAACGTTCTGAAAGCTGTTTCTTGCTTCTCAGTCCAAACAAACTTCTCATTCTTTCTAGTTAATAACGTCAGAGTAGATGCAATCTTAGAGAAATCTTTTATGAATCTTCTATAATAACCTGCTAATCCCAGAAAGCTTCTTATCTCAGATGCACTTCTAGGTGTCTCCCAATTCGTCATCGCTTCAATCTTTGAAGGATCCACTTTAACTCCTTCAGAAGTAATCACATGACCTAGGAACTGTACCTCCTTCAACCAAAACTCACACTTTGAAAACTTTGCGTATAACTTCTCTTTTCTTAAAACTCCTAAGACTTCACGAAGATGCTGCTCATGATCTTCTTCAGTCTTAGAATAAATAAGTATGTCATCAATAAACACAATGACAAACTTATCTAAAAATGGTCGACACACTCTGTTCATCAAATCCATAAATATCGCAGGAGCATTTGTCAACCCAAACGGCATTACAAGGAACTCATAATGCCCATATCTTGTTCTAAACGCTGTTTTTGAAATGTCTTCATCTCTTACTCGCACTTGATGGTATCCAGATCTTAAATCTATCTTTGAAAAGCATCCCGCACCTTGGAGTTGATCAAATAAATCATCGATCCTCGGAAGCGGATACTTGTTCTTAATAGTTACTTTATTCAGCTCTCGGTAATCAATACACATTCTCATGGTACCATCTTTCTTCTTAACAAATAAAACTGGAGTTCCCCACGGTGAAGAACTCGGTCTTACGAAACCCTTATCTAATAACTCCTGAAGCTGAGTCATCATCTCTTTCATCTCAGCAGGTGCTAAACGATAAGGTGCTCGTGCAATCGGTGCCGATCCAGGAATAATATCGATACGAAACTCCACCTGTCTTTCAACTGGCAAACCTGGAAGGTCATCCGGGAATACATCCGGAAACTCACGCACCACGTTGATATCTTGAATATTTTTCTTTTCTAACTTTGTATCAATAACATAGGCTAGATAAGACCAACACCCTTTCGATAAACATTTCCGTGCCTTCATCACTGAAATCAACGGAATTTCTCCTTCCTGTTTTTCCCCGAACACAAATACACTATCTTTCTCGCCCATTGGAATTCGAATCAGCTTCTTTGCGCACATAATTTCTGCCTGGTTGTTGCTCAACCAGTCCATTCCTACCACAATATCAAAACTCCCAATTTCCATTAACAACAAGTTAATCGGAAATTCTGTTCCCTCTATCATAATCTTACAATCGGCCAGGCTCTCCTTAACCAAAGTCTGAACTCCATTAGCTATCTCGACTACTAAGGCATCTCCTAGAGTAGTAACAGGCATAGCTAATTTATGTTGAAACAACTTGGATACAAAAGAATAATTTGCACCACTATCAAACAACACACGTGCAGGAACAGAGTTTATAAGAAATGTACCCGAGACCACGTCCTTTGACCCTTTCGCTTCATCAGCAGTCATTTGGAATGCACGACCGGTTGGTTTGGGAATATCCATCTTTCTTCCCTGATCTCCTCCTCTTTTCAACTTCGGACAATCTTTTCGAAAATGACCCGGTTGCTGACATTCAAAACAAACCGACCCAGGCACTGTACAACTCGACGCCATATGTCCCATCTTCCCACACTTGAAACATTGATTTCCAACCACACGGCATTGGCCAAAATGTTTACTTCTGCACTTTGCACACCAACTCGGTTCCCTACGGGAATCATTACGAATGTTCTTTCCGAATAATCTCAATTTCGGAGAAGGTTCGGAACGACCCTCCCACTTTCTCTTTTCTCCAACCTGCGCTTTCTCCTCCTTATCTTTCACATACATTTCTTCTATGACCTTAGTTTCCTCAATCGTCTCCCTCAAAGTAGCAGATTTTGAACTACGAACTCTTGTCATCATATCTGCTGGTAGACCTTTCAAGTAATACTTAATCTTTTCTTTCTCTGTTGAAGCCACGTGCCCCGCAAGATTTAGCTTCTCCATAAAGACCTTGGTATATTTTCTCACCGACATATTACCCTTCTTAATATTCCGAAACTCTTCTTCAATTCGGTCCATCTCGTGCTCGTTACAATATTCTTCTAAAATCTTTGCTTTAAACTGACTCCAAGTTACGGAATTCAAAGCTGCTTCCGTCACAGTTGATGACAACACATTCCACCACTGTAACGCCTTTCCACGTAACATTTGCGACCCAAATCTCACCTTAGATTTCTCATCTGTACATTCACAGGCACGAAAAGCCTGCTCGATTTCTCTTATCCAGTTCATACAAACCACTGGATTATCATCTCCCTTGAATTCTGGTGGTTTACAACTTAGGAACGTCTTGTAGGAACAGTTTCTGTCAACCCTCCTATCTGTCTCCACTCCTGGATTTACAGTCGGATTGATCACATTAGTATCGGCCACTGTTCTCCTTGGCTCCACATTTCGATCATTAATCAATTTCGTAAACATCTCTGCCTGTCTCCCCATTACAGTATTCATCATCTCTGCTTGCCTCTCCATTGAAGCATTCATCAGCCGAGTCACATTATCCATTATTCGCCCCTCCATACCTGAATCTGACGACGTTTGATCAACATTACTAGTACCTCCTGGATGTACTCGACTTCGCATTCCTCCCAAGGAAAGAAAATCTGATGGCGTATCAGGAACTCCGCCCAATCCAGTTTGTCTCTCTCCAGCATCGTCTAACCAATTCCTATTCATCGAAGAATTTGGAGACCTCGGGGGCGTATTCACCATCGTTCTGATGGAGCATAAAAGAATACTCATCAGTTAATGGTTCATACAACTAAACATACAATACATACTTTACCACTAATCAGTCACTGTAACAATTTAGAAACAAGTATGCTTGTGTAATAATATATTCATAATAACAGTAGCTAATTGAAATTGCGAACATATCATACATGAGAATTCTCATTACTATTGTTACAGTACTAACTTCGCGTATTTCTGTCGACTCTAAGACTACCCATTCTTAGTACTTCTACCCAAAACTCACGGATCATAACTTAACTCATCTCAGCTTAAGTCTAGATATCTCAACTTCATACCTAGTTCGCTTAAACTAAAGCTCTGATACCATACTGAAACACCCTAAAAACAGGGTCAATTTAAACCTTGAAATTTACCATAAGTTATGATTAAACTTTCAAACTTATATAACCTGAGGATCAAATGTAAGGTTTCTATATACAAACGTCATTACTTAAATAACTTATTAATCTAATCATAACATAACAATCAGATTAATCCAGTTATCTAAACAACCGTCCCAAAAGCATCAAAAATCTCTAGATCCTCCGGTATCTCTAAGTCTGAATCTTTCCAAAAGTTCTCGTCTCTCATTCCCGCTATTTCCCGGAGCTGGTACCTGGTAAGAAGATTCAACTTGAAACATTAGGCTTTCGCCTAGTGAGGATACTCAAATCAAAATAAAATTTAATAATTTAAAACAAGAACAGATAACTCAAACCTGTTTTCACCCATCTTACCGTACGATAACTCCTTTTCAAATCGGGGAATCTACCCCACTCCCAATTTCCTACGACTAACTCATTTAATCGTAATAACAACATAAGAGTTAACTCTGAATCATTCCAGATTCACAATCAATAATCACACACAAGAAATTATAAGTCAAAACCTGCCTATTTCTTAATCAGGAAGTAGAGATTACAAATTACTTTATGCCTATCTCTAATCTTCTTCTCATCACAGGGAAATCTCCGATCTTCCCAAATCGAAATGGGAACTATTAAGCATAACTGCTTTTTCACATTCCACCTTAGAATCAATGGTCCCCATGGGATTGTAATATCGCGATGCTCAAATCGAGACTCATGATTCAAGGTTCACCCAATTACTAAAATTACATCCCTTTAGTCTATGGCGAGTAATCGGTTCCCATCATACCGTACCCAAGTGCCCTCGGTGACCGGATGCCTATTTTAGTAAAAGCACATAATCATATGATATAATATATGTAATAATCGATACTACTATATGCGTCCAGCATACAGTATATCATTTCTCCGAACATATTCTATATATATAACATATCAAGAATATTAATATCTCCTCATCTCAATCTCTTAATCATCTCCTCTTTAACTTAGCATGGAAGTTAATATCTCAAGAAAGCTTCAAATCATGTTTAGAGTTCATAACCACATATCAATTTCATGTATCACTCCTCTTAAAAGTTTTAGCATGGACTCAACATAATACAACTTTTAATTGCCCTCTTGGCTTATTTCTAATTCAATCAAATCTACACAAAACATATTCATGCATACATATAAAGCATCTAATTCAAGATTAATTACTGAATTTTAAAGAGAGTTGAATAAACTCACCTGATGCGTTATTACTCCTTTTAATCCTTTTTAACACGTAAGGCTCCTTTCTTCACTACCACAGCTTACTGTATTATTCAATTACATATACTGATATTAATCCTCAAAGCAGAACCCTCTATAACTGAAAATCCTTAATCTCTAAAAATCACGTCTCAAGTCGCAATGAACTGAAATCGCAGTCCACTATTGCGATTTCATATCCAAATCGCAGTGAACTGAAGTCGCAGTCCTCTATTGCGATTTCAATTCCAAGTCGCAGTGAACTGATGCGACTACAGTACCAAGTCGCAACTGCCTATTGCGATTTCGACCCAAGTCGCAACCAACTGTTGCGATTCCAAAGCCAAGTCGCAACTGCCCATTGCGATTTCACTCCGAATCGCAACCAACTGTTGCGATTCCAAAGCCGAATCGCAATGGTCTGCTGCGACTCTAACTCCAAGTCGCAATTGCCTATTGCGACTTCGATGATGTTCATCCAAGTCTCAGTCCACTAAGTTCATCTAAAACCCAGATTTTTATACTTTTAATCCATGATTGTTTATGCCAATTTGCAGATATGTTTAATACACTTATCCTAACATATCCTAAAAACTCAGATTCTCTTTATCATCAAGTTTACCAAAACCCAATATAAAACTCCATAGAAAGCTTTAATCTAAGAAGATGAAGAATTAAATGATATTATTACCTTTATGATTCTTCAACTAACACCAGATTATAGAATTTCCAGCAACTCTTTCCTTTTCTTCTTCTCTTTCTCGATGTCTCTATCTCAATCTCTCTCTCGGTTTTACTTTCTCAACCGAAAATACCCACAACCATAAGACCCACACACACTCTCAATTACTTAGCTTACATAGCTAAATTAATGACACCTCATAATTTGAAACATGAGTCATAGACCATTTCCAAATTAAACCTCCAACTTTCAAAGAATTGCACAACAAACCCTCAACATGAAAATCCATTTCAACAACACTTTCAATCAATTACAAACCTAACCCCCAAGTTAGTTTATAAATCCATAAAATAATATAACAGAAAATTTAGGATGTTACACTACACATTCTTTACTCTTCAACTTTTACTTTCTCAGACAATTCTTTCACTCATATACCACAGCTCACACTCTTTCAGGAATTCACATCTATTCCACCACACTTGACTAACACACCCACCATCTTTTTTAAACTTCCAATGATCCCAAAATATGCTTACTTAGCGACTCTTATAACTAAAACACTTGGTTCTCCTTCGGGTAACCACCCACCATCACTCCGTCATTCTATCCCGAACATAAACACACCACAATGTCAACTTACACCCTACGTGCTCCAACGATCCGGTTAACAAATCGTACACCTCAACCGAAACCCCAAAACGGTTCCTATCTGATGCTTCCTCTCTCTCTAACATCACATCACTACGACACTAGCTGGCACAAACAGTTTGACAATTATTGTCACTATACATCCGTACACTCTTTGCTCGTAACATCCTACTACAGACCAGACTACTCATGATCATTTACACAATTCGAACTTGCTCTCATATCCTCCTGTATACATACTCGAGTCTAACTCGCTACTCAGTCCTTTCCCCACTTGTTGAACTATAACTCGTGAGTTCTCAATTAGCTCAAACACAACCATTCTAGCTAGCTCTTTACTATCCGAGCCTTTTCATTGACACGACAGGTTTCTTTACTGACTGATATAGTCTACACTCACTCTGATTGTACTACACACCTTATTCTTATATGGGCCTTCCACACCTCGTAAGTAGGACACTTAATCAACAACAACGGTCTCTCACTAACTTAGCACCTCCACAAGGTGTTCTATCAACCTTCGACCTTCTGGTTCAAGCCTTCGGTCTTAACCATCTTGCACGACTGTCGACCTCTACAACAGACAACCTGTAGCTACATTCTTAACCTATTCTTCAACATGGGTTCCTTACGGATCCTGATCTTCCTAACATATCACCAACAACTTCATACTCCGTCTCCCTCGTTTCAACACCTACTCATGTAACATCAAAATTACAAGATCACCTTAAGACTCTTTTCGACATCGAAGATGTCTCACTTCTGCCTCAACACACTACTCATAACGAGTTGCTAATACCAACACCTTGAAGGTTTTAAGTCCTTCCTTCGGACGTAAACGTCCCTTGTCACCCATACTTCTAGTTACCGAACAAGGGTGCAAACCCTTATACAACCGATACTGTAATTCACTTCTGACTCTACCACTGATCACCTTTCCTCTTAAACATAAATACGAAAACTACAACATTCCTTCCTGATTTGGCCGACACTTTTCCACTCTAGAAGTTCTTCCTTAGCTTATCATGATATACCTTATGACCTAGTGAGTTCATAGCCTTCATGCATGACAACGCAGTAGATAAATCACTTAGTACATTATATCATTTTATATAAACACGTTTAGAAACAACTCGGGTACACATGACCCCGTCACTCTTATAACTTCAATGCCCTGCACAACGATTCGAGAATCGTTTGCATGCATCTTTTCGTGAACCTCAATCTTGCTCAATCCGAACAATGTTATTATGACAGTAATAAGTTGCATGAAAATCTTTTCATATTGACACAATTCTGAAAGAATTACTGACACAAGTAAGCCAGTCGGTTCTCCCGCTCATTTGTATGATACAGAGAGGTTAAAACTCATTTTGATTGCAAAAGTTTTGCTGGCAAACGTTTTCTCGACCCTTTTTGTAACAATGTAACTTATCAGGAAAGTGTGAAATATTTGCAAATCGTTAAGCTAAAAATTTCTTCGGGCAAGGTAACAAAACAAACAATTATTTGAGTCCCAACTTCCAATGTGCAGACAGACGTTACAATCCCGTACTAGTACTTGATTGAGTGATGCCGCCCGTGTGCCTGCTCTATCCCTCCGTATTTACCTCTCCCATGAAACAGTACTTTAAACATACACTCGTACAAGCTGACTCATTTTGTTCAAAATTGACATTTACGTGTTTACCTTAAATCGTGAAAATTTCATGTTACACAAAAGAACGCCATGCATGAGACTCTACTTGCAATTGAAGGCTACTCACTCTAACAAGGTCAACCGCCTTGCTTACGCAACTTATCCTTGACATTTCACCTTCGACCAATGGTCGCCCTCTCGACCAAACAATAACTTGCTGAATCTGCGTTCTACATCTCACTTACTCAACCATTTCATACGATTTTGTTTTGATCAACTATCTCACTTTTTACTTCTACATGCTTTCATTTCACTATCGGCATCTTATTTCATTTACCCTGCCATTGAAAAGCTCGGTTAAGAAGTCAGAGCTCCCTTGACACTTTTAAGATTTCGACACCGTCCTTTCTTACCATCCTGACTGATATATTCCAAGATTTCTAGAACTGGGACTCTCTCGAAACAGGAGCCCCACCCAAACTCAAACATTCATCCTCTCCGAATCCACAAAGAGCTACCTCTAGACGACTCATAACATTCTATGCAACATTCTTTCTCTATGATGTATACATACATCACATCATAAGTGACCTCTCAAGAAACTTCCCCAACAAGGGGTCTCAGTCTACCCCTCAGGGATCTTGTTGACAATCTAACGTACTAGAACACGACATGAGCACTAGGTAGGTTAATAAGGTAGGTTAAGCACATACATGTACCTGTAAGTTCGCAATTTCACTGGCCAGGTGAAATCTCAAACTTACCTTACATGACAGTGCTCAGTACCCTAATAGTCCTATCTCTATAATAGTGTCCTCCTAACGCATTTCTTGTATCTACATTAGTGCCCTCTTAACGCATTTCATGATTCTCAGTTGTGATTTCTACTCCCAAGTTTAAGTTTAGGCCCGTCCGGTCACCTAAATCCCTTAAACTATGGCTCTGATACCATTTGTAACGTCCCAAAAACATAACAAGACAACCATAGCATTAAATCATACTCTTGTAATAAAATTGGGTCCCAAAATTCTGTTACATCATTCCCAAACTAAGGTTGGCGGAAACAACCTATACATAACTGAGAACAACTACTACTACAAGTGGCATCGGCACGGTCTCTAGCTGCATCTGTACTCTATCATGCTCTTGCTCACTTACTTGAGCCTCTTACTACTTGCTTACCTGAAAATGGTTTAGTTTTGAAAAGCGAGGGTTAGACCAAAAGGTCTAGTGAATTCCCTCCGAAAACAACACATATAAACAGTGGGAAAATCGTTTATAAAATTCATCATCAAACTTCACATAACGTCAAACATGGTACTGCACCGTGATGAGGACCGCATAAACTAACCACGATCGGGGCCCAAGCAGACTCCCCTCTCGCCTCGTATCGGGGCCCAAGCAGACCCCCCTCTACCCGAATAGGAGGGAAACAGATTCCAACCTATCGGCTCATCACCCATGTCCAAGGGATCATCGGATCCCAGAGCATACCGATCCAACGGTGCAGACCGACTCCACATAGCATACATAACATGTCATACTTCATACAACTTGGAATCTCGTAAACCATATAATCATTTCATCATGCTAAATATTCTTTGAATAAAGTATGAGCTTTCATGTAAAAACAAGCATATCGATTTGGTAAACATTTCGTGCTCAAAGTGAACCATTATCAGTTAAAAGAACAATTAATACATTGCGTCGTAAATAGGTTTAGGGAACTCACCTTGATGACGCTGAACGCACTTCTTGAAATCACCAAGCTAATCCAACCGAACACCTAAGGGCATTGAATTCGAATCAGATAAATAGCTCAGCCCTACTGTCCGGATACCCCTTTCCGGACACATCACTTTTCCGGACACAACATTGTCCGGACACAACAATCCGGACGCTAGACTTATCCGGGCAAGACTACCCGGACACTAAGCTTATCCGGAGACTTCAGCTACCCGGGCACTAACAAACACCCGTACACTCTCACAGGGCACTTGCCCGGACACATTCAACCCATCCGGACACCACTGAACACTGGTGTCCGGAACCCACGGCTGTTTCGAACTAAAATACTTAAAAGTGATCATTAACTCGCTTTTTAGCCAATAATTTGATTGGATATACATAAGGGTTCAACCACCAACCCCAAATATCCATTTAATCCATATTTAATCCCTTAAATCGATTACTAAACCAAAAACTCTCAAAACCCACTTTCAAGGAAAAAGTGATTGAAAACTCAATGAATCTCCCCATTCAGACTTATGAATCTAGAACAAGTGAGAAAGGATTCACACAACAATAAGGAAAACGAAATTAGAACGGGTTACCTTGACGATTTCTTCTCTTTTGATTTCTTCCCAAAAGTTCCTTTCTCCTTCTCTCTTTTCCTCTTTTCTCTCTTAGCTGCCAAACACACAAAGAACATCTCCAACACTCATTTTTAGAACAAAAGAGGGGTTGCCCTAGGGATTTGAGGCCATACATACTATTCACTAATTGCCCTAAGGCCCCTCAAGTCCAACTTTCATTCTTTAAACTTCGGCCCCCAAACTTTCGATACTTACTTAGAATTTCGGGTTGTTACAATTTTCAATAAAATTAAATATCTAAAATTTGAATTAATATTTAAAGTAATCAATTTATAAAACTAAAGTATTGTTATTATTTAAAGTCATATTAAAATCAATATATAAATATAAATGATATTAGAATCAATATATATATATATATATATATATATATGAATAAAATTAGAATCAATATACAATTATATACTTATTATTAACCCTTCTTTAATAAATAAAATATTTATTACATTTAATATCATTAAATAAGTTTAATATATAATCAAATACTTATTAGTAACTCTCTCATTAATAAATAATATACTTATTACATTTAAATTTACTAATTAAATCAATAATTATTATATTTAATGTCACTACTAAAATCAATACATAAAATAAAAAATTAGTATGAATCAATATATATAGTTAAAGTATAATCAAAACTGAAACTTTTTTTTGGAAAGGAGGCGGCACTCCTGACAATATATAAATGAAAAGAAAAAATACACCTACATGACGATGAACTCCCTCCCAAAAAAGAGTCATTCCCACCATAAACGACATACCCAAAACGGAGGAGAAGGCAATATCTACAAAACGATAGAAATATATATATATATATATATATATACTAGGTTCGAACCGTGTATTACACAGGGTAATTTAAAAAAATTAAACCATGCCAGAAAACTTATCAACTATTATGAAAGATTAATTTAAAGTGAATTGACGGAAAGCATAACAATTTGACTTTGAAAATATCATTAACTAACCATCTGTTGATAACTGATATTATGTAATTCAATTAAAATTAGAAAAAATAATATAATCATGATTAAGAAAGTATAAATAATTAAATATACTATACTAAAATATTTGCATATTTATATTTTTGAAAAAGATTCGAACTCATAATCCAAATGTCAGTTGATAAATGATACATTTTTTCCAAGTAATTAAATCTCTTATGCTAATTCTAAAGGTGTTTCGTTGACATAATGGAATTTGATAGAATTGTAATTCGTCTAAAGAATTCGACTTTGAAGTAAAAATTGATATGAAATTGCAAAAAGAAAATCACAACAATCTAGTGATTATTTGTATCAAATCCCATACTAATTTCAACAAATCCAATACTAATCACGACACATTAATTCACATATATTTATGATATTTAATAATATAATTAAATCCAAAAATATTCAATATTGGGTTCATTTCGAAAGTATTGACGAAACGATTACAATGGTATAGTTTGTAAAAAAATAGAATTTTTTTTAATGCATTTTAGTTCATATACATTATTTATGTTAATATGATAAGAGTCTAAAATGAAAAATAAAAAAGTAAGGGATTAAAAGTAAACTACATACCTAATTATAAGGATAGTAAATGTAACGTATAAATTAAAAAAGTTGAATTAAGGAGATATTTAAGGAGGAGTGAATGCGGATGTGCTAATGAACTTATAATGTAAACTGCGTCTAGATACATGTTTAGGCGGGAAAATACTGAAGTCGGCTCACCAGAAGACGACACGTGGCATGCTAGTTCTTTATTTATTATATGTATATATATATATATATATATATATATATTAGAATAACCAAATATATAAAATTAAAAAGAATAACTTATTGGAATCATCAATACATAATAATTTCAATTGCATCTTTTAATTTAAATTGAAATCAAACTATGTATAAAAATGAAATTAGAGTTGATATAATACGTTTCATTTTACATAATATGGCTAAAACCTCTTTTTTCAAAATTATCTACTAAGAAACTAAATTATAAAGAAACAATCTCAAGCAAATCAAAAAACTCGAACAGTGAAAATTTAACAATTCAATCAGGCTCGCATATACTTGAAGTGGTCACAATACTGACGACTTTTGTTACTCATTCGTCCAACAGTAGGTTGGAAACGGGGACTTCATGGAAATTTTTAGCCGAAGTTGAAACGAGACATTATAACAAATGCATGCAGTTTACCAAGATGCCCCACAATTAAACAAAGTAGGTAGCAATATTATGGTCGCATTATGAATTTAATTATTTTATGGGATAATCGATATATTACGAGTTATAACAAAACAATACTAATTGTACATCTAATTATTATAACTAATAGTCTCACTCACTTCTTTTATCATTTTGAGTCAATTACAAAGTTTAATGATGTGGAACTTCTAAAATATTATTTAATTATATATATATATCAAAAGAAACAACTAAAGATTATGAACAACTTCATATTAATTGTAATATTGATTCTTATTATTTTGATATATGATATATGATTACCGGGCCTTTTAACTTCAATATATTCTAAAGAATTTATCACTACCGTGCAACGCGCGATACCAAACCCTAGTAACCAATAATCACAAGATACTACATCTTAAGTTCTTAACGCATGGAATTGAAAATTTTCTTAGAGCATCTCTAACTGTTTATCTAAATTAGAGGATAAAAAGTTAAAATCTCTATATAAACTACATTTTATATGAACAAATTATTTATTTTAAATTTTTTAACATTAATTATATTATTAAAATATTATACAATCTTACTATCTCAATACACTTTTTTTTAAAAGTTATGTAACATTGTGATAGTTTAATCTTATCGGTGTAAATCAATAAAATAACAATTTATCTCATCTTCCATCAAGTTTTAGAGATTTCTTTAAATTTAAAGTTTTTTCTACTTTTTTATATTTTAGAAAACAATATAATAAAGCTATTGAAGCAAAATTTAAAGAACAAAATTTTCATTTTCTGTATTTTAAATAAAATGTTGGAATGCAATGTTCTTATAAGCAAAAAGTGATGTGACTTGTAAGAACTATCATTGTGGAGAGTTCTTATAAAAACCTTGAGTTTTTATTTAAGAACATTGGTTTTTAACATGAAGTTTGTGTGAAGTGACAACTTCCTCATTTTTATTGGTGTTTAAATTAAATATTTGATATTTATTTATAGTTATATAATAATTATTAATACATGGGAACCATAAAAATGAGTTTTTTTTATAGAAACTTACATTATGGATTTCTATATGATTTTTTAATTTAATGAGTTGGAAATAAGGTGACATCAAAAAGTATAAAAAGAAGATTCTTATAAGAACCTTCATTGGCATCTTCAACAGATTCTCTAATTTTTTTTTTAAAATAGGGACTCAAAAGTCAAAATCTCCAAAAAAGAATTACATTTTAACTCCAACGGATTCTTTATTTTAGAGATTTTAACATCCATTATATTATTAAAATAATTTAGAAATGTATCCTTCCAATACACTTTTTAAAAAGATTTTTTATAAAGTAATATTAACTCAATCCTATTGGTTGAAATGAATAAAAAATTAATTTCTGTCTCCATATACCAAGTTTTAGAGAATTTTTAAACTTGGAGTTTTTGTTAGTTTTCTCTATTTTAGATAACCATGTAGAAAACTGTTAGAGCAAATTTAGAAAACAAATGTCTAATTTTCTCTATTTTAGATAAGGTGTTGGAGATGCTCTTAGTTACTACTCTCAAAGCATAAAATACAAGTTGTTGATGAAATAGATTTAAACCCATGCGCTGCGCCACCCCCAAAATGGTCGACTCAAACCTCAGCTTTCTTTCCTAACAGTTGTCTTTTTCCCTATTTCACGTCTCCCACCGTTTTGGTAGCATTTAAAGGTTAATTTCTTCCTTCAGATTTTTCTTCATCCTAATTCTTGCTACACATGGACGATTTGATACGTCAAATAATATCTCCAGGAACAGCTGTATCCAAACACAACCTCATCGTAGAAGCATATAATCCCCGCTCTTATGGTTTTGATTTCTCCACCAGTTAATTCTTCAAAACTCTACATTTTTTGATTTAGATTTTTATTTCCATTTCGATTTTGCAGCTAAATATCATCGCCTTTCTTTTTTTCCTCAATCGGTTCTTCAAAACACTTTTGGAAGCGAGCTGTTGATTTTGATGAGGTATGTTGTAGATTTTAATTGATTCAGACTGTTTACTTTTTAGTTATAATAAGAGGTTCTTATTTGTGAGCGTATTCTGATCTGGTACCCTCCTCTTATTTGGAGGAAGTATGTCCCCAAGTCTATCAAGGGTTCTCCTCATTGAAGGTATTTTGGTTTTGGTTCAAAATCTTGTTAATTTATAACCTTATTTTATTTTTATTTAAGAAACACTATGTGATATTTCATGTAGTTTAGGCCATCCGTACACATACCCTCAAACCTTCTTGCCACCTCAGCGTCACATCAGCTTTTCTCCTTACCGTCTCGTTAACCTAAAGTTGAGTACCCATACCCTCAAATGTAATATTGTTGATTTGATTTTAAAATGAGGGGTAAAATAGTCATTTCAGTCATTCAGATTTATTTAGCACAACAAACAAATTATATTATAAGGTAGACAATATAGACAATTTAATTTATACAAACATCTTAAGGGTCTGTTTGTTAGCAGCTTAATGAGCTTAATGGGACTCACAACTTATTCGGTCAGCTATATATGACTGTTTGGTAGTGGCTTAATGATACAAAAAGTAGCTTATTCAGTAAGATTTCAGGGGGGAGCTTTATGCAGAAAGCCAAGGTTTTTCCAAACCAGTCCCTCCTATTAAAAAACACGTTCATTTCATCTATGAAAAAACCATCTCAAACAAAAACCTTTCATATCTATACAGACAGATTAATCCACACAGTCAACTTTATCCATACAGAACATAATAGAAAACCAACCAAACAGCCCCTAAGCCATATATAGCTTAATGGAAAAACAACCAAATAGCCCCTTGGTATTAATTACATTGCTAGGATTTTTATTGTTACATGAACATAAATCCTAAACATTTAGGGAACTGTTACTTTAACCTGGTATCTGTCATAACCATTTTATGATTGAAATTAGGGTTTTACAAACTGGTGAGCTGGGTGATTTCAACCAAATACCGTTGGAAGATGGTGAACCATCAACATTCAATCATCGTTTTCCAAAGCTACTTGATGCTAAGTTCATTTGTGTACAAAATCTTACTACATCGAAAACAATTTTCTTGATATTAACATATTTCTGGAATTATCTAGGAGCAAAAATGTTAGATTATGTGAAGATTTGTATTCTCATGTACAAATCTTCAATAAAAGGGGATTATATAGTTGTGAGAGACATTCTACAAGATACTCATCAACAGGTGATGCGATTTAGTAGCATCACACGTAATCTGGACATGATACTCCACATGGAAGCAACTTCTCAAACTTTTCGGTTAGTTGTGTATCTCGTGTGTAGGATTTCCGACGACGATCTCTTTCTTCAAAATGTTCGAAGCTACACTGGCCTTTCTATAGTAGCTTCACGTGGAGATATCAATATGGCGCAACCTATGGTTGGACTGTGTCAAGTGTCAACAACAACTCCTAACCATTCGTGGTAAAGGGAACATGTTGTCACTCTATATTGCTGCTATGCATGAAAGACGTGAAATGATGACTCATTTGTCTAATCACTCTGGTTGCTTTTCTTGAAATGCTTCTAGTCCAATCTCTTCGGTACAATCCGTATAATCTTCCCCGATTTTGGCTTCATTTTGTTGCTTAGTTTCTTCTTATTGTCGTTGTTCAATCTTATGTAGTTGTTGCACAAAAAATGTTAGTTCAGAGCAACCGAAACTTTCTAAATCTCGGTGAAGGTAGTCACGATTTATGGGGTGTACTATGTATCTTAGTTTCAAAGCCTTATGCATTTGAGGATGTATAATATGCGTAGTACACCATATATTTAGAGACCCTCTTTGCCAAGCTCCAAAAAGTTACCGTGGCTCTCGGCTAACATTCTTGGTGCGATAGATACATAACACTTGACAACAATGATCAAGATAAAATGAACAACAAATTGAAGCAAAAATAAGTGAAGATTATACAAAATTAATGATACCAAATTGATTAGAATGGGCACATTTTAAGAAAAGCAAACGCTTTTCTTCGTTTGTCCAACCACCAAGACTGTACAGATAATTTGTCACTTCACGTGTTACGTGCATCGCTGCTAAATGGAGTGGCATCATGTTATCTTTAACCCGGATGGTCCGAAGTAGTAGAGACCTTTCAACAAGAAGATGTGCCATATTGGCATCTCCACGTGAAGCTACTAGCGAAAGTGCGGTGTGGCCTTGAACATTTTGTAGTGAGACGTCGTCGTCGGACATCTTTCCCACAAGGTACTGCACTAACTTCTGGAAGTTGCTGCCACGTGGAGTACTCTATCCCGGTTAGGAGTGATGCTAAACCGTATCAATCGTTGATGATTATCTTGTAGGATTCTTCTCACACCTACATACTCCCCTTCTATGGAAGATTTGTATAGTGGAATACATATCTTGATGTAATATGAGAATCTTGTATCTAATTGTGATTCCATAAATTTGTTAATATTGAATTAATGAAATAAAATACTGTTGTTCGAGTAAGATTCCGTGTACAATTGATGAACTTACCACCAAGTAGCTCTCTAGAAGGAAGATTGAATGTTGACCGATCTATGTCATCTAGTGGTAGCTGATCGAAATAAGCCGACTCAACCATCGGAAAACCTTAATTTCGATTATATTTAAAATGGTTAGGACAGATATACAAAGTTAGGATTAATAGTTTCCTAAAAATTTTAAAATCTTAGCAATGCATTTACTACTAATACTTGGGTATCGAATAGCATTTTCAAGGCTACAAAATCTCAATAACCCCATTGTAAATTCGAAATGCGTATAGAGAGAGATTATAATATTGGTTCTATAGTTTCTTGTATGGTTTTGCTTCAAAGTACTTCTATCTATCAATAAATATATACAGGAACCTCATATTGGAATACACCAGATCATACCTACATTATCGAGGCGAAACTGTTTGATATTTATATGCGATTTTCTTTGATCAATATCATTTGATCGATAAAAAAACCCACATAAAATCAATCAAGTTGATTCCGGAGTACCGGTCCTTCTTCATCTCAACAACCCTGTTTCTAACGGTATCGGTCCTTCTGTACATCAAACTGGAGTCTACACTTTTGTTGGTCATGGTTTGCTCCATTTCCTCTAACAAGCGTCTCTTTAATCCAAAAATACATTTGCTTTACTGTTAAAGCTCCAAGGTTAGGATAAAGGTTGTCGTTGTGTTATGTGTCTAAGGTGCAAGAGCCCAATTACGAAAGTGTTGTCAAGATGCAGGAGGGAGATAAGCCCAAGTAGAAGTCAATGTAAAAGCCCAATGACAATTGGCTGGATAGCTGCAACTTTCCTTTTGATTTAGTCTTTTCTGTTTTGCTTAGTTGCTGAAATAAAGGAGATCATGGGGATGCCCATATTTCCAGTAACGTAATTTTCCTATTGTTAGGTAGTTTTGAATTGTTCCTTGTTGTTTTCCCTTTATAAGGAAAGCATAACTTTTGATTAATGGTATTGAGAAGAATTGCTCCAATATTCCTTCTTATTCTCTTCTTCACTTCTTCCTTATTTTCTTCCAACCGTTCGGATCACATCAGTGGTATCAGAGCGGTCGTGATCCCATTAATCAAATGAGCAAGAAAAATCTCGAACAATATCAGCAAGAAACAAATGAGAATTTTGAGAAGGTCTCGGCTCTAATGGCGCAGTTGATAGCCGATATGAAGACCCTTAAAGAAAAGGAACCATCTGGTTCACGTTCTAGCAAATTGGTTGCTGGGGGTGAGGTTAAACCTTACCTGAAACTTCACTTTCCTCGGTTCAGTGGCGACGACCCTACGGGGTGGGTATATCAAGCAGAACAATATTTTGATTTCCAGAAAGTAGCCGCGGACGATCAGGTTAATTTGGCTTCGTTTCATCTTGATGGGATCGCTCTCCAGTGGCACCGCTGGTTCACAAAGACCCGCGGCCCATTGACATGGACCGAATTCACCACGTCTTTGCTGGATCGGTTTGGTCCGACTGATTATGAGGATCCTTCCGAGTCTCTCCATCGTTTAAAGCAAGTGACGACAGTGGCAGCCTATATTGAAACCTTCGAGCGCTTGTCCCAACGCGTAGAAGGGTTACCTGAATCATTCTTGTGCGGTTGTTTTATAGGGGGCCTGAAAGAAGAAATTCGTTTAGAGGTGAAGCTTAAAAAACCAAAAAGATTATCAGACGCTATAGGATTGGCAAGACTAGTGGAAGAGAAAATGACGTTACAACGCAGGACCTTCACCCCCAACCGGGCGTCTGGATTTTCTCCAACCCCAAAGACCCATTCCAGTCCTGGTATACTTGGCCCGAGTCCTAGTCCACGACTGGCTCTTCCTGCCCCAAACCCAATTCGTAGAATATCAGGGGCCGAGGCTCGTGAACGACGAGAAAAGGGACTTTGCTACTACTGTGACGAACGATATGTTCCGGGGCATAAGTGCAGCAAACCTCAATTGTTTATGATCAGTGAGGCCATAGAAGTAGAAGAGGAAGTGGTTACCGAAGAGAACGCGGATGAGGCCGTTATCGAAGAAGTTCATGCTGAGGTCTCCTTCCATGCAATTTCAGGATCCTTCTTACCCCAAACCTTACGATTGCCGGGTAAGCTTCATAATAAAGACATTGTAATTTTGATCGATGGGGGTAGTACTCATAACTTTTTGGAACAAGCCTTGGTGGATCGGTTTGGACTCGTTGTTGATACCGGGGTTCGATTAGAGGTTGTGGTTGCTAATAAGGAGAAACTGACTTGTGTGAGTCGGGTTCGGAATCTTACACTCACCATCCAAGGATACACAATAACTACTGACTTCTTTGTCTTACCCGTGGCGGCATGTCCGATAGTTTTGGGTGTTCAATGGTTGAAGACTCTCGGACCAATAGAGATTGACTTCGAGAATCTCACACTTGGATTTCGCCTGGCCGGTTCTTCCCACAAGCTACAAGGGTTAAAGGGTACTGACTTAAGGGCCTTTAAGTCGAGTGAGTTAATGGGGATCCAAGGTTCGGTAATGTTACTCCAAATCAATTCCCTTGTCGCCAGTACACCCAACCAACCAACCCCATGTCCGTCCATCCAGAATGTTTTGGATGTTTTTCCTCAAGTATTTCAAGAACCCGTTGGACTACCTCCTCAGCGTTTTCATGATCATGATATACCTCTGTTACCAGGCTCGAAGCCGGTTAGCTCTAGACCGTATCGCCAGCCATATTTGCAGAAGGCTGAAATTGAAAAGCAGGTTCGAGAGCTGCTCCGGGATGGGCTAATCCGTCCTAGTCATAGTCCCTTTTCCTCACCGGTTCTGTTGGTCAAGAAATCGGACGGTTCGTGGAGGTTTTGTGTTGATTATCGTGCTTTGAATGACATCACAATCAAAGATAAATACCCCATCCCTATGATCGATGAACTCCTTGATGAGTTGCATGGTGCTACTATATTCTCCAAGCTAGATCTTCGCGCTGGTTACCATCAGATACGGGTTCGTGAGAATGACATTCATAAGACGGCTTTCCGCACACATGACGGCCATTATGAATTCGTTGTCATGCCGTTTGGACTCACAAACGCCCCGGCTACCTTCCAATGCTTGATGAATGATATCTTCCGTCCATACCTTCGTAAGTTCATATTGGTATTTTTTGATGACATACTTGTGTACTCCAAAAATTTAGATGCTCACTTGGGTCACTTAAGAACTGTTCTGGAATTACTGTTTGCTAATCATCTTTTTGCCAAGCTTTCAAAATGTTGTTTTGGAGTCCCTCAAGTGAATTATTTGGGTCATATGATATCTACTAAAGGCGTAGCGGTTGAGATTGATAAGGTTCAGGCGGTGTTATCATGGCCAACCCCCACTTCAGCTAAAGGGGTTCGGGGTTTTTTGGGGCTGGCTGGATATTATCGAAAATTTATTAAAGGGTTTGGGGGAATAGCTGCTCCCTTGCACAAGTTGGTGGGCACAGGCTCTTTTGTATGGGATGATAAGGCAGAAGCCGCTTTTCAAAGCTTGAAGGTGGCATTAACAACAACGCCTACATTGGCCTTACCAGATTGGTCCCACCCCTTTACGGTTGAATGTGATGCAAGCGGGGTGGGAATTGGGGCGGTTTTAACCCAAAAAGGGCGACCTTTGGCTTACTACAGCTCTCCTTTGAAGGGGTCGATGTTGTCATGGTCGACTTATGAAAAGGAAATGCTAGCAATTGTGAAAGCAGTGAGGAAATGGCGGCATTATTTATTGGGTCGGAAGTTTATAGTTAAGACGGATCACATGAGCTTGAAATATTTGCTGGAGCAACGAATCACCACGCCGGCGCAGACGAGGTGGTTACCTAAGCTATTGGGGTATGACTATACGATTGAGTATAAGAAGGGGGTTACGAACCGTGGTGCCGATGCTCTTTCTCGAAAGGCTGAGGTTAGTTATCTGGCAATTTCCCACCCCTGTTCAAAGTTGTGGGACGACATTCAACAAGAGGTCATCTCTGATGTTTTTTATCACGATTTACCTATGTCATTTCCTTTTCCGTCTAAAGAGGGATTAGTGCAACGTGATGGGGTATGGTTTCGCAAAGGGGCTATTCTTTTGAGCTCCCACTCTCCCTTGTTGGCTACTGTTATGGAACTTTGCCACTCTTCGCCGGAAGGCGGGCATTTCGGTTTTCACAAGACGATCGCAAGAGTGAAACAGAATTTTTGGTGGATCGGGATCAAAGAGTTTGTGAAGAAGTACATTCGAGAATGTCATGTGTGTCAACGGGCTAAGTCGGATAGTATGAAACCCGCCGGATTACTACAACCTCTGCCGGTGCCGGAACGGATTTGGGAGGATATTAGTATGGATTTTGTTGAGGGGTTACCAAATTCTAATGGGTTTACGGTAGTAATGGTTGTGGTGGATCGACTTTCCAAGTACGCTCATTTTGTTCCCATGCGCCATCCATTCACGGCTGCTTTGGTTGCTCGGGAATTCTTGGTTCACATTGTCCGTTTGCATGGTATTCCTTCAACCATTGTAAGTGACCGTGATAAAATATTTGTAAGTTCTTTTTGGCAGGCCTTATTCAAGTTACAAGGAACAACACTGTGCATGAGCTCGAGTTATCACCCACAATCTGATGGACAATCGGAGGTGGTAAACCGCACACTCGAACAGTATCTACGTTGTTTTGTTTGTGATAAACCGAAGAAGTGGGTAGATTGGCTGCCATGGGCTGAATTTAGTTACAATACCTCGGTCCACACGTCGACTAAGTTATCACCATTTCAAGTTGTCTATGGTCGTTTACCTCCTAGAGTTCTGCCATACATTCCGGGAACGACTAAGGTTGATGCAGTGGCAGGGTACCTTCAGGATCGTGATGAGCTGCTCAAGACACTTCGTCATAATCTCCTTGAGGCTCGCAATCGTATGAAGATGTATGCTGATCAGCATCGGAGGGAGGTGCAGTTCAAAGTGGGAGATTTTGTCTACATCAAATTGCAACCTTACCGGCAAACGAGTGTTGTTAATCGAGTCTCCGCCAAACTGGCGCCTCGGTTTTTTGGTCCTTATAAAGTCCTGGACCGTGTTGGGCAGGTCGCTTATCGGATTGAGTTACCACCAGGGTCTCTTGTTCATAACGTTTTCCATGTGAGTCTATTAAAGAAATGTGATGGTCCAACTCCAGTTCAGTCTACGGAGCCTATGGATGAACAGGTTTTGCCTCCATCTCAAAAGCAACCGGGAAGTATCTTGGAAGAAAGGGTGGTGCAGAAGGGTAAGTACCGACCTAAAACTGAAATCTTAGTTAAGTGGGTTGGTCAAGATAGGGAGGATGCAACTTGGGAAACGAAGTGGAGGTTCCAGCGTGCCTACCCTGATTTCCACCTTGAGGACAAGGTGAGTCTAAGTGGGGTGGATTGTTATGTGTCTAAGGTGCAAGAGCCCAATTACGAAAGTGTTGTCAAGATGCAGGAGGGAGATAAGCCCAAGTAGAAGTCAATGTAAAAGCCCAATGACAATTGGCTGGATAGCTGCAACTTTCCTTTTGATTTAGTCTTTTCTGTTTTGCTTAGTTGCTGAAATAAAGGAGATCATGGGGATGCCCATATTTCCAGTAACGTAATTTTCCTATTGTTAGGTAGTTTTGAATTGTTCCTTGTTGTTTTCCCTTTATAAGGAAAGCATAACTTTTGATTAATGGTATTGAGAAGAATTGCTCCAATATTCCTTCTTATTCTCTTCTTCACTTCTTCCTTATTTTCTTCCAACCGTTCGGATCACATCACGTTGTTACTACTTTCAAGTTTCGAAACATGTGTTACTACTTTAAAGCTCCAAGGTTAGGGAACTGTTACTTTAACCGTGTATCTGTCATAACCATTTTATGATTGAAATTAGGGTTTTTTTAAACCGGTGAGCTGCTCGATTTCGGTCAAATACCGTTCGAAGATGGAGAATCATCAGCATCATCACCATTCTCCGAAGCTACTAGATGATAAGTTCAATTGTACACAAAATCTTACTACATCATAACGCTTTTCTTGATATTAACATATTTATGAAATTATCTAGGAGCAAAAATGTTAGATTATGTGAAGATTTTGTATTCCCTTGTGCAGAGCTTCAATAAAAGGGATTATACAGTAGTAGAGACAAGACATTCTACAGGATACTCACCAACAAGTGATGCATTTACTAGCATCACACCTAATCTGGATACGATACTCCACATGGCAACAACTTCCAAAAGTTAACGGCTAGTGGTGTATCTCGTGTGTAGGATGTCCGACGACGATCTTTTTTCAAAATGCTCAAAGCTACACCGCCTTTCTATAGTAGCTTCACGTGGAGATATCAATATGGCGCGACTTATGGTTGGAATGTGTAGACAACTCCTAACCATCCGTGATAAAGGAAACATGATGTCACTCTATATTGCCGCTATGCATGAAAGACGTGAAATGACGACCCATTTGTCTAATCTCTTTGGTTGGACGAACGAAGAAAAACGTTTGCTTTTCTTGAAATGCGTCTAGTCCAATCTTTTCGTACAATCTGTATATTCTTCCCCGATTTTTGCTTCATTTTGTTGCTTAGTTTCTTCTTATTGTCGTTGTTCAATCTTATGTAGTTGTTGCACAAAAAATGTTATGTTCAGAGCAACCGTAACTTTCTAAATCTTGGTGAAGGTAGTCACGATATATGGGTGTACTACGTATCTTAGTTTAAAAGCGTTATGCATTTGATGCATTTGAGGATGTATAATATTCGTAGTACACTATGTATGTACATACGCTGTTCACCAAGCTCCAAAAAGCTACCATGGCTCTCGGTTAGCATTCGTCGTGCAATATCTACATAACATTTTACAGCAATAATCAGGATAAACTAAGCAACAAATTGAAGCAAACATAGGTGAAGATTATACAAATTAATTATACCGAACATATTAGAATGGACACTTTTTAAGAAAAGCAAGCGCTTTTCTTCGTTCGTCCAACCACCAAGACTGTACAGATTATTCGTCATTTCCCGTCTTCCGTGCATCGTTGCTAAATAGAGTGGCATCATGTTATCTTGACCCCGGATGGTCCGGAGTAGTGGAGACCTTTCAACAAGAAGCCGTGCCATATTGGCATCTCCACGTGTAGCTACTAGCAAAAGTGCGGTGTAGCCTTGAACATTTTGTAGTAAGAGTTCGTCGTCGGACATCTTTCCCACAAGGTACTGCACTAACCGGAAACTTCCGGAAGTAATCTCGCTATCACGACCATTTCTCCTTTCAGCATCACCTTAATTCTACTTGTTTAACGTACAGCCTCTTCACGGTTAATGTAAGGAAACCTCCAAACCCATTCCATTCACTCTAATAATCTGAAGATCCTGCGTAGGGGGGTCTCCATTTACGATTTTGGATTATATTGGTTTTCATTTTCTCTAAAGGTAGCAGATAATTCGTTCTTTTGGTTTAATATATGTTTGCTTTTCGTAAGTTTCATTATGAATGTTTCTTATGAATGGTTTTCATTTTCTCTCAACATATTCTCAAGGTTTGAGGAAGAAGATGAAGGACACGATTCGTAATCTCTTTGTGGTTTGTTTCTTATTCTCCCCTTGTGATGTTTTTTTTGTTCATAACTTTTAGCTTTTGTGGGTTCGGGCCGTTTACCAAATGTTTACCTGGGTAAGGGCTTACTAAGTCATTACCTTATCGGGAAAATTGTTGCACACAATATCGTTTTGGTGAACTAAAAATCTTACCCTGTAAGTTAATGATATCGTTGAATTCTACCGGTAGGCGGTAAGCACTTACCTGGGTAAACGATTAAAATGATTGGTAAAAGACCCATAAGTTTCATTGGTAAAATGTTGTTGGTACATTTTTGTAATCGAAGTGTAGCAATTTTTGGGGATTTTAGAGTACATGTATTTTTGTTGGTTAGAGGTACTTTTTTACCAAGTTGATTCTCAAATCAATGATATGTTTGGTCCATCAAAACCAATTAGTTTTTTGTCCATTAAAATCCAAATATTAGTTTATCTTTTTCGGCATGTGCTTATGTGAGCCCATTTCTATCTAATGTATTCAATCGGAATGTGTAGGCATGGAAATGAGACCCGTCTCAATGGACTGAGGATTCCATGTTGGGGATCCCTAACGCTTCCTGTCCCCATATATTAAATATATTATATATTTATCAATAAATATATTATATATTTATCAATAAATATATTATATATTTATCAATAAATATATTATATATTTATCAATAAATATATTATATATTTATCAATAAATATATTATATATTTATCAATAAATATATTATATATTTATCAATAAATATATTATATATTTATCAATAAATATATTATATATTTATCAATAAATATATTATATATTTATCAATAAATATATTATATATTTATCAATAAATATATTATATATTTATCAAGGCTCTAAGTGGCGTAAGACGTGGCGTGACGGTGAGACCAAGCCTCGAGCCTTAGGAGCCACAGCGAAGTCATGGCGTTTTCAAGGAGTGACTTATGGCGTCAAATTTCTAACTCATATATAATATTATATATAAAAACATATGTTTTGTAGTGTTACTCAATGGGTCAATAGTAGTAAGCAAGTTAAATTAGGTTATATATTAAAAAACTTGTAAATAACTCAATTAAAACGTAAAGAAAAATCAAATATTACATTACAAAAATTGCGCATTAGGTCATGGCGTGCTACGGGCTTAACGTGGCGTGAGACATAAGTCTTGGTGCCATGGCGGCTGTGCGGCGAGTTTTTTGGAACAGTGATATTTATTATTAGATATATTATTTATAAAGAACTAGGTTCGAACCATGTATTACACGGGGTAATTTAAAAAAAATTAAAACATGCTAGAAAACTTATCAATTATTATGAAAGATTAATTTAAAGTGAATTGATGGGAAACACAACAATTTGACTTTGAAAATATCATTAACTAACCATCTGTTAATAACTGATATTATGTAGTTCAATTAAAATTAGAGGAAATAATATAATCATGATTAAGAAAGTATAACTAATTAAATATACTATACTAAAATATTTGCATATTTATATTTTTGAAAAAGGTTTGAACTCATAATTCAAAAGTCAATTGATAAGTGATATTTTTTTCCAAGCAATTAAATCTCTTATGATAATTCTAAGAGTTTCGTTGATAGAATGAAATTTGATAGAATTGTAATTCGTCGAAGGAATTCGACTTTGAAGTAAAAATTGATATTAAATTGCAAAAAGAAAATCACCACAATTTAGTGATTATTTGTATCAAATCCCATACTAATTTCAACAAATCCCATACTAATCACGACACATTAATTCGTATATATTTATGATATTTAATAATATAATTAAATAAAAAAATATTCAATATTGGACTCATTTCGAAGGTATTGACGAAGCGATTACAATGATATAATTTGTAAAAAATAGAAATGTTTTTAATGCATTTTAGTTCATATACATTATTTATGTTAATATGATAAGAGTCTAAAATGAAAAATAAAAATGTAATGGATTAAAAGTAAACTACATACCTAATTATAAGGTTAGTATATGTAACGTATAAATTAAAAAAAAATGAATTAAGGAGAGATTTAAGGAAGAGTGAATGTGAGTGTACTAATTGAACTTATAATGTAAATTGCGTCCAGATACATGTTTAGGCAGGAAAATACTGAAGTCGGCTCACCAGAAGACGACACGTGGCATGCTAGTTACTTATTTATTATATGTATAAATTATATTTAGATTTAGAAAAAAATATTACGACCTTTCTTTTTATATACATTTTTTATGACTTGTCTAATTCTTTATTTAAAAAAAGATGGAGTGCCGAAAACGTTTGATCAAACAATTACGTATATTATGATATTGTTAATAATCTTCATATTTCAAATGTGGAGAATCATCCGGGCCTTTCTGGGATTCGAATGCCACTAGACAGAATTAATATCTCAATATGAGAGCCATTTTAAAGTGTAAAAACAAAATATGAATATTTGATAAATCAGGAAGTTATTAATTTTGGTAATTTTCACTGAAATTTAATTTAAAGGGCATATTATGTATTAAGTTTTTTTTTATCTCTCCTCTCTCCGGCAGTCGGTTATGATTATGATACCATATGTGATACCAGCTGTGATACCATTGTGATACCCTGAAACAAACGATGCAGGCCTTCAATATCTATAATACATACTAAGACTATATGTGATACCAAAAGTGACGAACACCTAGTAAACTCAAGATACATAATGTGATACCCTATCCTGTGATACCAATAGACACAATGTGATACCCAAAAAAAATGCAAGATACAGTGTGATACCCATTATGATACATACTGTGTTACACCCTAACCCTAAAATTAAAATAAAATCCACAATGATACCCATTGTGTTACATCCAAACCATACAATCAAAATCAAACCCACAATGGTACTCACTGTGATACCATTGTGATACCCACCGCCCAAAACTTGTAACAGAACCACCACAGTCGTCGTTGTCGTGGTGTTTACCGCCACCATCACAACCCCTTTGTAAGAGAACTCTGTACTTGTTTGGGTAAAATTTCACCAGTCTCGACCACGACCAAAACAAGGAAAACATCTATTACACTTTTCCATGATGAGACAAAATCATAAACACTTTATCTTTTGACCAAAGTTGAAATCGAAAGTTACTTGCGACATACGACCGTCGTATGGAACCTCACGACCTGGACCGACTAACATGCGATATTACTGTTACGTTTTCGCTGTTTAATGCAGGGTCAATGTCATTAATGACCAACGAACATAACCGACAAGGATAGTTATGAGCATTAAACCCAGTGGCCGTTACGACCGTTATCAGAAGTTTTTATGGAATCATTCAAGACACTTGAAGGCTATAAATACAAAGGCTCAATCATCATCTCTGGTATCTTGGCATAACTGAACTCTCAAGAACACTCGAAGCAAAGAATTCTCTCTCGAAAGATCGCCACGACGCTTAGTTTCTACACACGATGCACCCGTTTTTACATTCGATACACTTGTTACTTTACATTTAAAGTCTTTCTTTCATTTGTATTGTAATCGTTGTACTCTCGACACCTGAAACATAAGGACATCGCCCCTGTTTGGCGACTATAGTGCAACGCCGACCTCCACAGTCGTCCGCGGGTTTTTTCCTCGTTGAGGTTTTTCCCGCGTCACCAAAATCTTTGTCTTATTTACATTTTATGTCTTTGTCGCATCGTTTTGTCGAACGATTTCTATCTTTAGTTGTTAAGCTCCACAATCAACCTTAAGTTATCCTTCTGGACGATTTTTAGCATTAACAGTTTGCCGCCCACCGTGGGGCGCCAACTAGAGAAAATCTTCGACAAACGTGCGTCTTACTAACGTTTTCTTGGAGTTTTCTCTCTTTTCTTTTTCAGGAAAATGGCAGGTGAGGGAAACCAAGAGCAGATCGTTGCCCAGATGCATTGGGAGCTTGAAAATGCACGCCGTCAGATCAATGCCCTTGCTGATCAAAGTCGAAGGGCAGTCGAAGAGATCGCGCGGCTGAGAAATCCATTCGGACCACATAACGGTCCTAGACCATTCGTTCAGAATCCAGGTCCAGGATCGTTCGGTCAGAATCCAGGATCCGTTCCCTTCATCCAGAATCCAGTTTCGGGCCCGTTCGTTCAGAATCCGGGTCCAGGAACATTCGGTCAGAGTCAGCAGCAAGTTCCGTTCGGTCAGAACCAGCAGCCGGGATCGTTCATCCCAAATCCCCAGTTCGGGCCAGTTCCTCCTCAGCATCTGAGGCCTCCACCCATGCAAAATGGGTCCCAGCCGTACTTCGTCCCTTTCAATGGGGACGCCAACGGCTCGTCGTATGGAAATGGCACCAGTTCTGGATTCAACCCCCCAGCAGGTGTGAATTCTGATCCCAATGATCCTGTCGCCCAACGGTTGAAGATGTTGGAAGACCAAAACGAGCGTGTCCTGTCTTTGCTCGCCAAACTGCCAGGGGCAGCCGTGCCCGTCGACGTCGAGCCTCGTTCGGGGTATCAGACGTCGCCTTTCGTCGACACGATCGCAACTGTCGACGTCCCGAAGAAGTACAACATCCCCTCTTTCACGCCCAAGTATTCGGGGATAACCGATCCGACGGAGCACATCGCGCAGTATAAGCAGCTAATGCGGACGGTCTCGATCCCACATATGTATCAAGAAGTTTGTATGTGCAAGAGTTTCGGGGCGACCCTCACAGGTCCCGCCCTCCAATGGTTGATTAACCTCAAACCCAAATCCATCGGGTTGTTCGCTGAGTTAGTCAACCAGTTCTCCCAGCAATTCGCCAGTAGTCGCAAGATGGAGAAGCAGACCAGCGACTTGTATTATGTCGTGCAGAAGGCCAGTGAATCTATCCGGAGCTATTTCAATAGATTCAATGCAGAAATGATCAGTGTCCGTAACTGTGACGTCAAGACCGCGATCGAAGCCTACAAACGTGGTCTAGACGACAATTCGGGTTTATACACTGATCTGACCAAGTATCCCCCGGAGAATTTCGAAGATGTCCGAGCCAGAACCCTTGCTTATATGAGGGTAGAAGACGACGCTGCCTTTCGTCGTAAGCATACCGACGATAAAAGGTCGTTAAGCGTAAAAAAGCCAGAGTTCAAGACAAAGGCAGTACCCAAGCCAGAATCCGCACGGCATATCTCGAACGTCCGATTTAAGACAAAAGCTGTAACAACCCATATCCCATATACACAACAAATCACATAATGTAACATAACATTGATTAATCAAACGAAACATCATATTACAAGTACGGTCCCTTCTCTATTACAATCAAAAGAAGACATTCTACTACAAACTTTTTCCTTAATACATACATAACATTTAATCATTATAATACAACTGCTAAACATGCCAAAATCTTCGTCACATAATCCTTCACATAAGCCATCCATCGATTACTCTAATTACTTGCTCTTACGCGATCCACCACCTGGAATACATATTTTTAAAACGAAAATGAGGGTTAGACGCGATGGTCTAAGCGAGATAAATCCCTGTTAGTTTGAAATCATTTATATAAACCTTATTCATATAAATCATTCAGCACAATCAAATATATCAATTTGAACTCACACATCGTGTACCTTCCTTTCTCATTCCTCCTAGCCATATTAGTTGGTTGCAAGTCAACTAATAATTTACAACGCTGTACAACATCTACAGCCAAACAACGCTATACAGATTCTATAGCCAAACACACCGGTCCTAAGCCCGGCCAACGTATTATAACACATTATAATACTCATGTAAACATAATACCTCAATATATTATAATTCACATATACCATACATATAAACACATAATCACTAATTATCACATTCCCAAACCATACGTATGTATTCCAGTTGAAAATACTTTTAAAGTAAAACTCACCTGTTAGCTTAACAAAAATGCTTTCAAGCCTTTTCCACAGATTCAGTCTTTCACTTCGAATTCACAATATCTGAAACAATTCAAATACAATCACTCTTCACCAAATAGAGCATCTAAGACTCTCTAACAGGCTGAGAATCCTAAATAACCTATCAAACTCTTATCCTCAATTGTTCCCCTACGGCGACTTAACACGGGGATTCCACAAGTTATCCGGACAACACTACTTTTCCGGACAGCATGACTTTTCCGGACAACCTATACAGTCCGGACGTCATCCGGACACCAAAGTAATCCGGATACTATCCGGTATCCAATTCTATCCGGAAAACATAGGAAAAAGGAACTTACCCGGAAAAATCCCGTCCGGACACCACCGAAGAATTACCCGGACACTACTAACAAAAACCATCCGGACACCTTCATACTGTGTCCGGACACCTCTGTCGGTTTCATCAAATTCGACCCAGAATTCGTCTAAAGTTTATACCAGTTCGATTCTGCTAATTCTAAACCAATAGAAACAATCTACTAACCATTAAGAACATAAAACATAATAGAAACATACCTTAATTTTTACTTCCAAGTACTCAAATTTGAAGCCCTAACTCTTTCTTCCTTTTTCTTCTTTTGCTCTCCAAAACACACACACTTCACACACTGGATTTTCTGAGTTTAGAAAATATCTGACTTTTCTTTAGATAATACTCACTCCCAATTACCTTTTTAGCCCCTAAACTCTTCACTAATGACTAAAACTCCCTCAACTTACTCTTTAACCAACTTTTACCCTAAACATACTTATTATAAGGTTAAATAGATTTAACGAATTTAATATTTAACTAACGAACTTACCCGGGGTATTACAAAAGCGGAATCCAAGACTGCGACCAAATTTTCTCAGTACCCTAAGATATCCTCTTACGGATTCAAAGGGACTACTAAGGACTTGGTCGAGGCTCTGAAGACTGTCCAGGCGACCATCCGGTGGCCAAAGTAGTCCGACCAAGATGACGACAAGAAAGATAAATCGAAGTGGTGCGACTTCCATGTCGACTATGGTCATGCGACAGATGATTGCATAGCTCTAAAAAAGGAGCTAGCATACCACGTCCCGAAGGGCAATCTCAAGGACATCATCGATGACGTCTTTACTTCAGTTAACGACGTTCGACCGCCAACCCCCGAGCATGCAAAGGTCGTCAACTGCATCACTGGTGGTTCTGACGTGTATGGTCTGACGTATTCCGCAGCCAAACGTCATGCCAGCCAGGCACCTGACGATCGCCCTACCCCACGTTCATCAAGACCCAAAGAAGATCTGGAGTTGGAAGCCATGAAAATCACGTTCGACCAAGACGACCTCGGTGACTCGTATCAGAAGCATCATGACGGGTTGATCATTCAACTCACGATTGGTAATTGTTTAACCCGGCGAGTCTTGGTCGATGGAGGCAGTTCAGCGAACGTCATCTTCCTTGATACCATTAAGGCCATGGGAATCGATCGATCGGAAATCACCCGATGCTCGACAACCTTGGTTGGTTTCAATGGAGACACGACGAGTACCTTTGGAGAGATCACCTTGCCTGTCTATGTCGGAGGAATCAACAAGCAGACAAAGTTCAACGTCATTGATTGCTCGTCGGCCTATAACATCATCTTAGGTCGACCGTGGATCCATGAAATGAAAGCCGTTCCCTCGACGTACCATCAGACCATGAAGTTCCCTACGTCGTGGGGAATCCAGGAGATCAAAAGTGAGCCGAAAGTCGCCCGTGACTGCTATAAGACCACCCTGAAGCCACAGAAGTAGGCCATCTAGCAGTTACAGGTCCAGGATGCTCCTGGGGTAGCCGACAACTATCGCCTGGAGGAGGTCGTCCTGGACCAGAACGAGCCTGACCAGAAAGCCTTCGTAAGTTCGTCTCTCGATCCCTGCCTTAAAAACAAGCTAATATCTTTCTTGCAGGAACATGCCGATTGTTTTGCCTGGTCGCACAAAGACATGGTCGGCATAGACCCTGACGTCATTTCCCATAAACTCAATGTCGACCCGTCATTTAAACCTATCAAACAAAAGCGGCGGAAATTTGCTCCTGAAAGGAATAAGGTAATAAATGATGAGGTCGACAACCTCCTCGAGACAGGGAAAATTCGAGAAGTAAAATACCCCGACTGGCTTACTAATGTCGTGATCAATGGAAAGGTCCTTGTCGTATCTCAGAAGTCATGGGTAAGGTGCCTATCGACTCTAAACCCTCGACAATCGAGATATCCCACATAGTTGGAATGTAACACATCAGAAACGGTATTTCTTCTAAGCCTTTCTCCTTCTTTCATACAATTTTTATTCATCATAACGATTACTGACTTAAGCATTGGAGGGTCGTTGGTTAGCCAACGACCAACCTCTGACATTGTTTTATCGCAGGATCGCACGACATCAGTTGCTAAGTCTACTATACGATTTTAATTTCGCAGGATCGCACGACATAAGCGATCAGGTCTATGACTTGATTATCCTTCCACAAGGACATATGATTCAGGTTCATCGTGCGATCTAGTTGTACGATCATAAGGTCTAGCGACCTTAAGATCTAAGTTTTTTAACTTAGAGGAATTTCATGTTCTGAATGAATGCTTTGATCGCATGTGCTTATGTTTTCCAACACGATTTAAAAGTATAAAAGTCTTATGACTTATGTTCTAGTCGTTGTATTACAATGGATGCATAAGTCGTACGATTTCTTGTTCATTCTATACTTAGTAAATTTCGCAATTGATATTATACCTGTCCACGACACGTATGAGTCGAAATAATACATGAGTTCAACAGAAAGGTAAGTTTCATTCATGAAATAATCAATTACATCTAAGTAACTCGACCACCAACGGTCGAGCACTCAAAAACAAAACAAAAAATAAAATCTCCTAAGGCAGAGGAGGATCGACAGCCGCATCCTTGCCGGAGGCCTCACCCTTTAAACCCTCTTCGATCTCCTCCTCGTCGAACCTCCTTCTCGTCGTCTGAGTCGAGGTACCTTTCGGTCCCGACACTCGACAGGAAGAACGCCAGCTCGTCCGACGCAGAGGCCAGAGGATACTTGCCCGACAAGTGTTGTCGCATGATTGTCGCCCACGCGGTCAGTCGGGCAAAAGCAAAGACGGACTTAGTCTCGTCCTTCAGTTCCCTCACCTCTTTCTCCAAACTCTCCACCTTAGACTTGGATTCCTCGGCTTCTTTTTCCTTCATAGCTAAGGACTCATTCGTCCTGTCCAGCTCCTCCCTTTGGTCGGCGATCAAAGACATGGATTGCTTCAGACGAGAGTTCACCTCGTCCTTTGCATGTCCGACGGCTTCCAACTCGTTCAAAGCGTCGTTGAGTCGTACCGACATACCCTCGGCACGTGCCAGGGCGGACTTCTCTCTCTCCAACACCGCGTTCTCTCTTTCAAGAGCAGAAGACACTAGGCCTTCTATCTTTGTCATTTCGGCGTGAAGAGCCAGGGAAGACTGGAACGCCTGAAAAACACGAAAAGTATTGTTAAGTAAACACTCGACAAAGTTAAACAACGATAAAATAAAACAAGTCTTGAAAGAAAGACTTACCATGAACACTAGTCCGACAACATGGGACCCCGCCTCTTCGACAGAGACCCCACGGAAGCGCTCCCTGAAAGAGGGGAGCTGATATTTCCCCAGATGAGGAAACAATTTCATCCCGTCTAGGACATTGTCAGCTAAGAAGTCCAACGGCAACGTAAAGTTAACCGTCGTGACTTCCTCCTCCTCGGTCGCGTGACCCTTGCCCCTGTCGGCCGCTGTACGGGTCGACGCCGCAGATGGAGGCTCCGTCGCTGTCGCCAGATGTGCCGAACTGATCAGCGTCATGTCAATCGCGTCGGAAGACGTCTTCGTCTTCTCAGGAGTCACGGTTGTTTGGGCAAAAAATCACGTCGCTCGACCGCGACCAGAACAGGTAAGACGTATGATTAAAGACTATATCTCGTATTAAGATAAGGTCTCGACAAAGACCCAGAACACCATCGTCGTCCCTCATAAAAGGTAAGTCGAGAGTTCCTTACGACGCTCGACCATAGCGTCGCCCGATCCGCACGACTATTATATAAGGACGTGCGACCTCGACCAAAGCTAACGTTAACCATAACCGTTTGTTAAGTGTTTAATGCAGGAGTCAAAGTCAATAAGGAGCAACGACTATAACCGACGCAATCATTAAACAGCCGGCGACCGTAACGGACGAAGTTCATTACTCCGACGACCGTTTCCAACCGTTAAGGCCATTAAAGGAGCATTCATGGATGAAGCTAAGGACACGAAGACTATAAATATCAAGCTCAAATCAACATTTCAACACATCGAATATCCGGCGATTAACAACCGAAGCAATATTCAAGAACACCTGAAGTGAAGAACCATTATTCTAAGTATCGCTCTCGACGCACGACAACAACCCTCGACCAGCAGTTCACACTTTGTTTCGTACACGACAAACACCTATTTTTACATTCAAACACTTGTACTTTACATTTCGAAGCATTTTCTTCATTTGTATTGTAATCACTGTACGATCGACACCAGTATCCAAGGACATCGCCCCTGATTGGCGACCATAGTGCAGCGACGACATCCACTGTCGTCCGCAGGTTTTTTCCTCGATTGAGGTTTTTCCTGCGTCATCAAATACCTTGTTTCTTTATTTTCTTTATCGTCGCACGTCTCGTCGAAAGATTCTTTCTTTAGTTGTTTAAGTCCACATCGACCTTAAGTTGTCCCTTTGGTGCGATTTTTGGCATCAACAGTCGCCGCCTTCGCCTTCTCAGGAGTAACGACTCTCGACGAGTCGCTTACCTTCGAAGACGGTTCCCGCGGAATCGTCATCCTCGTCTTCTTTGGGACACCCGACCCGGTGGTCGAGATCTCCTTCTTTTCTCTCTGCCTACGCGGGCCAATTCAGCTTGAGCTGCCCTCTTGGCAGCCGCGGACGTCTTCCTTGCATGAGATTCCCCTGAAAAAACAAAGAGAAAAATATTACACGACATATATAAGTGGAAGGATCGAGGTCGAGTAGAAAAGAGTAAAGAGCATTTACCAGTCATTTCGACTTCCTTTCTTACTCTTGACTCCTCTTTCTTCTATTCCTCCTCAGTCTCCTCTTCCTCCTCTTCTTCCTCTTCCTCTCCTTCCTCTCGTCTCGCCTGTCGGTTATCACCCAAGAAAACCAAGTCGTCGTCCTCGTCTACCAAATGACGTGTGACGAATGACCGATCATCTGTGCTAATCTCCAGGAACTTCTCGATTTTCGCATTGGAGTCGTCGTTGGGCTTCACGTCGTCAAATTTAATGTCTGAAAATATAGAGAAAGGAGGTTAGTCGATAAGCAAAGCAATAAAGGTAATAAAAACGCTCGACCATAGCCAAAACTCACCCGTCATGTTCCAGCCGGATCTGATCCAATCGCTGTCGGGGTCCAGCGTCGCTACTCGCACGAATGCGTACCTGGTCTTCCATTTGCGGTCGTTGACCGCAGTTTTCAGAACCAAGGTACGATCACCTTGTACTTTGAGAATAGACTGTAGCGACGGTACGTGTCCATCTTGACCTGGTAAGCCGTCAAGAGATCCTTCACGTTCATCGGCGACTCCCAATTTTTCGTAAGTCGCTCGACAACCTGGATGACCCGCCAAAACTGGGGCATCAGTTGCTTCGGCAAGAGGTCGAACTCGCACATAAAGGATTTGGTCAGAGGTGAATAAGGCCATTCGAAACCTATCTTAAATGGATACTCGTATATCACGACGTACCCATCAGGACACATCTCCGGTCGTATCTGACCGTCCTTGCTCAAAGTGATCCCCGCAGGGATTTTCGCTAAACTCCTAAGGTCGTCGAGATCATCTTGATCTCGAATGGTACTCTTGGGTTCTGTCGACATCGCTAATCCCGTTAACCAAGTTTGCAGGTCTGAAAAACCACAAATATCCCAGTTTTTCCTAGGCTTTCTAGCAATGGACTTACGACGCATGCAAAGACTAAGGAATCATACCTTATATAAGCGCTTTAAACCTCGAAAATTCTAAACAGGTCGAAGATTTCTTGCAGGTTTGGAAAGAATCTGACGAAGAACAGCAAGAAAATCAAGAAGAAATCTCTCTCTAAAAGCGTAAAATGTAAAAGATCCACCGTGGGTCTCTATTTATGTAAACGATCGTGTCAGGTCGAGTCACCCGATGATCGACACGTGCCTTCACCTTTTCGTATGCACACACGGATCGTCGACACCTGGCGTTGATAGCTCTTAAGCATGATCGCACGTCATCATGACATCACGATCTTATCCCTTTTTCGACTTCCCCTTCAGTTGGAATTGGACCGATCCAGTTCCAAGGCAATTGAAGAGAGTTTCGACACGTGTCACGACCCTAGACGTCCGACTGACAAAAATTTAAAATTTGAATTTGCCACTCTATTTTTAAATTTTGGGGGCAAACTGTTTGGGTAAAATTTCACCAGTCTCGACCACGACCAAAACAAGGAAAACATCTATTACACTTTTCCATGATGAGACAAAATCATAAGCACTTTATCTTTTGACCAAAGTTGAAATCGAAAGTTACTTGCGACATACGACCGTCGTATGGAACCTCACGACCTAGACCGACTAACATGCGATATTACTGTTACGTTTTCGCTGTTTAATGCAGGGTCAATGTCATTAATGACCAACGGACATAACCGACAAGGATAATTATGAGCATTAAACCCAGTGGCCGTTACGACCGTTATCAGAAGTTTTTATGGAATCATTCAAGACGCTTGAAGGCTATAAATACAAAGGCTCAATCATCATCTCTGGTATCTTGGCATAACTGAACTCTCAAGAACACTCGAAGCAAAGAATTATCTCTCGAAAGATTGCCACGACGCTTAGTTTCTACACACGACGCACCAGTTTTTACATTCGATACACTTGTTACTTTACATTTAAAGTCTTTCTTTCATTTGTATTGTAATCGTTGTACTCTCGACACCTGAAACATAAGACATCGCCCCTGTTTGGCGACTATAGTGCAGCGACGACCTCCACAGTCGTCCGCGGGTTTTTTCCTCATTGAGGTTTTTCCCGCGTCACCAAAATCTTTGTCTTATTTATATTTTCTGTCTTTGTCGCATCGCTTTGTCGAACGATTTCTATCTTTAGTTGTTAAGCTCCACAATCAACCTTAAGTTATCCTTCTGGACAATTTTTGGCATTAACAGTACTCACCTCATGTTCTCCGACCACATCCAAACACTCACCATAACCACTGCCGCCTCCACCTTCATGTTTGCCACCACCACCGCTTCCACGAGACCGTGCCTCGTTGACTGTGATGTTACGACCGTCAAGGCTCTGGCCGTTCATCCCCTCGATGGCGTCTCTCACCGCTTCCTCCGATCTCCATCTTCCTCGTGGACCACCAACAAGATTTGTTCTGGGAAGATGAAGAACTCGTCTCTCATTTCGTCAAAGTCTTGTTTGGCTACATTCCTCCAGGTACGGTGGTGGCGATGAAAAAAATGACGGTGGTGGCGGCGGCTGATTTCTTTAGATGGAGGAGGGAGGTGGGTTTCAACCTAATATATTAGGGTAAATAGAAATCAAATATATTGGGTAACCGTAAAATTAATAAGGAATCGATTTGTTATAAAAATCCCATTTGTCAATTTACTAAAATATCCTTTTACTTTATTTTAATAACAACATTAATTATATTAAATGAGTGGCTCACATTGGATCTTACGGTTACCACAAACAATTTAGTTCTCATTTGATTAGGCCTCTCTATATATATATATATGAATAAATAATTTTTGAAATTCATTAATATCATTTTCAGATTTCATTATCTCTCTCTAGCTCTCAATTTCTCCTTAAAGCTTTAGTGTTCTTGAAGATTTGATGTTAGAAATGGAATTAGGAGCTCAAGATAAGGTATGTTCATGATTTAATTTTATGATTTCTTTAGTTTTGGGACAAATGTGTTAAACCCTAAGTTATCTATGATTATCATAGGTGGAAGATTGAAGAATTGAAGTGGAAATTCTTCAAGTTTGGCGCTGTGAGAAGTGACAGATTCACTATGGTAAGTTTAAAAATTCGTATAAAATCAACCATTTATCCAAATGAGGTTTTCTTTATATCGATGGAAAGGTCTGTGAGTGTAGAACAATTTTGTAATTTACTCTGAGGTCTAGTTCGGACTGTAGGTGGCTTGAAATCACTGATTTTCCAGACCTGTTCTGCAGACACTCAAATTGCATATTGTTAGTATAAGCTCTGTAGAAATTAAACCATAGCTCCAAATTACGTGAATCCAGTTGCTATGAAACTCTAAGCGGTATATGAACAGTTTTCATGTTGACAAGAAAGTTTGGTTCTGCCTCTAAGCATGAGAAAAAGACTTAAACTTTTGGTATAAAGAACTTGTTAGCTACTGTTTGGAAGTGTGGAATTTGGATTTTTGCAAATGTTGTTTAAGGTCCTAAGAACTATGTGAAGTGTTCATGAAGTGACATAAGGTTATTAAGTATGTTTGAAGGTTTGTAGGCTCTTTTAAAGTATAAAGGCTTGAAGGAACTTGAAGTTGATGAGAAACTATTACCGAAAATCGTCTAAAATCATTTTATTAATAATTGTAGGTAACCGAAATGAGAGAACCGTTCCTAAGTCTCAAGTTTCATGTAATCATTTATAAAACATCCCCAAGGTACAAATATCTAATTCGTTTCAATACGTGGGTAATTATTTGTGGTGATTATCTGTTCCGTGAAATCGTGATCATGACATACATCCACAAAAGTGGAGGTTATCAAGTTGTTATCCGATTTTTTTAATGTTTTATGTGATGTTTTGGTGTAACGATTTGTGAACTTGAGAAATTCGAACCATTACCGATATGTTTTAAGATTCATGGCCGATTATATGAATTGGAATCCTTAATGATTTTATTAGACTTGTTTCAAATGTTTACTTATTGGTTTGGCTATTTGAGTTTGAGTTTATTGAATTAAATTTGAATAGGCTCAATACTCGGGGCACGAGTGTTGAGACGCCTCCATGATGGCTAAAATAGTCATGGCATTCTCGTAAGGGCTATGGCCAAGCCAAATAGAGAACGTTGGATGCATCCTTAGAACCGAATACCAATAAGAACCGAATACCATTTATGTTGGTTACCGGATAGAGCCGAATACCACTTATGTTAATTACCGGATAGAGCCGAATACCAGTTATATAGATATATCTGGTTATCGGGGAATGAGACGGTGTAGTGCCCGACACTTCCATTCCATTTAGACGCCTGATATGACTAATCATCTACCAGGAACAACGTATCTTAATGATACGGTTGACCTTCTTACCTTGAGTTTTTAATTGTATACGTTTTAATTTTAGAGTTTAACATTTTAACCGATTTCAACTTTTATCTTAATGTTTCTCACTACTACAGGAATGCCTTTTTTAAACGCACTTTTTAAACGGTTTTAATTTTTTAAAAAAAAACCGTTTAAAAAGATAGCCGTATTTTTTGATGTATATTTTTAAACTGTTTTTTAGTGTAAAACCGTTTGAAAAAGTATCCGACTTTTTTATACGGTTGTTTACAGAAAACCGTTTAAAAAGACGTATAAAATTCATATGTCTTTTTACACGGTTTTCAGTAAACAACTATATAAAAAAGTCAAATACTTTTTCAAACGGTTTTACACTCAAAAAACCGTTTAATAAGGGTTTAAAATTGTAGGGTTTTTTTTATATTAATCCCAATCGCCGTTTTTTTGTCTTATAGCCTCTCCATCTTCTTTTTTTACTTTCTACACACAAATTGAGGAGCCAATATTGATCCATTGAAAGCTACTTGCAAGGTATGTATTAACTAAATATCATTAACCAATCAATATATTAATTATTAACACAATTGCATGATGTTTTGATTTCATTTATCAACAAACCATATGTTAATGATGTTTTTTTATATTTTTCTCATTAATGTTATCATATTCTATTACATATGTATATATACACAATTGTATCAATTTATAATTAATAAATTAAAATGTTTAATTGTAGGACGACGTCTTGATTAAGAGATTTACGTAAAGGTGTACGACGACTATTATACGACATGGATCTGTTTTTGTAAGGTACGTTAATTTGTTCATTACTTTACATCCTTTTCATATTTTTTTGCCAACTATTATTAAGTGCAAATAGAATTATAGAAACATGCATGCATACGTTTATTATACAAGTTCATATGCCTTTAGGTCACCCGTCCGAAATTGATCTAATAGAGATTAATTTCGGATAGTCCCCAGTTTGGGGCTGTTTTTTGAATACTTTGTCTCATTTAGGATGTAATTGACTATAACAGATTGATTATTTAAGGAAATTTCGATAGACATTTCCCTTTGCTCCTATGAATATGTGTTTTGATTATACACATTTTTGGGGAGTTGAGAGGAAATGATGTCGAATTTTTTCTTAAATAATCAATTTGTTATAGACATTCACATGTGAGACAAAGTATTCAAAAAGTGGGTTAGGATGGCCACCTATTACCTTTTGTTCTCCACTCATGTCATGCATGCATTACTTAATAATTTATTTTTAAAATTACAGATGGACCACATTGATTGGATGTACGAAATACCACGTGCTATACAAGAATATTTAACCGGTCTCGGTGAATTTATGGAAGCTGCTAAGAACTACCAGTTGAATAGCGAAGAAAGTGAAATTTGGTGTCCTTGTCGAAAATGTAGAAGTTTTTTGAAACATAGTGATCATAATGTAGTTCAAGAACATCTAGCTTATCATGGGTTTATGCAACGGTACACTCGTTGGATACGACATGAAGAGGATTTGATGAGTGTAATCAAGGGGTTGATCATGATTGTAATGACGATAATAATAACTATGAATCGGACGATGAAATATGTGATGTTACACCCTAAAAATTGGAAATAGCAACTAATTAAAATTTCGATAAAATAACCACTCAAGGAATAAAATCTCTTCTACAAACCATTCTTGGAATTACCTCAATTAATAACAACTCTCACAATTAATAACTCAAGTCATACTATGCGACCACATAAAATCGGGTGTCACTTAACACGTGTACAAGTTGCTAATCCCAAAATAAGTGCGGAAGACTTCACTAAGCAATTCACTTCACGAGCACACTACAAGCACTCATCTCTTCACCGTGTCACTAAAACTACATCCCAACCGGAACCTGTTGCACATGCCGACAAATAAAAAGGTTAGGCTAACGCCTAGTGAGTTCAAGAGTTTTATTATGATTATATAATTCGTAAAACGAGATAGATGCAACTTAAATCATGAGTTCAAAAAGAATTTACTTTAGATGCAAATCACCTATTTTCCAACACACACAAATCCCGTGATGAAAGCTTTACTGTAAAACGATTCCCATAATTAATGGACTCATCCCAAAACTTTCTTGAAAAATATAATAGTATTTGATTTTCAAAAGGATTGAAATCATGAACAAATCGTTATTATTCAAAACATCCTAAACACGGATGAAGCATAACCCTCAACTCATATGTCGTGGAAAGAAATCCATATAAATATAATACGTCACCGAAACACGGATAAAAATAAATACCCAAAGCAACATCTTTCGGTGACGGGGGAGGCCCGTTTACATTGCACCTGACGGAACACAAAAGTGGGTCACATGTCTATGTAATAAACAAACACGTGGACTATACTCATAAGACATATCGAGCTCAATCACTCTAGATCTATAGCCCGTGGAGACTCAAATTCAACCACTCCAGGTCTATACTTTGAGATGTCCAAGTCCACACAAACATACAAGCACATTGGGATTACACCTTACTACTCATGGGACAATGCCCGACCATATAGGCCCACATTTTACTTACCATGAAACCCGATGCCTATCTCGTGCTCCAATGAGAGAAACTAGCGTCTCATCATTGAACGTAAAAACTCAAGTGCCTATGGATGGTCTAAAACATTACATGACTCCAAACGGATGAACAAATGCATTCAAAACAGGTATTTCCCCAATAAACATAAATCATGACCAAAACTCGACTTCAAGCTATCAAAACTGGACAAATGTCCCCAAGACTTAACAAAATCCATTACCGAGCCATAATCTCGACTAACTCAAAAGATCAATCGTGAAAAGTCATAAAATGAAATTAAACGTAAATACCCCACGTGTATGCGAAACATGCTCCATAAACGTAAATGACCCCACACAACTTTTAGGTCAATGCAAATCATTTTCCAAAACACCCATTAAGGCGCATTTTTACCAAAAAGATTTATACTCGTAGGATAAATCGTTAAAATATACCAATACCTAAGATTTACTTATCGAAATACTCAAAATATGTCTTTTCCTTAAAACCAAAAGGTTTACCGTTTCCAAAATGTTCGCAAGAACGGGAATGACCAAAATCCAATGACTCACACGTCCGTATTTTCAAAGTGTACCATAACACAAACTATGCATATTTCCAACAAACATTAAAATGCATTTTACCAAATAATTTCCATTTATGCAATAATTCGTCAAAACATTTTAATTTATGATTCATTTTATCAAATTACCCAAAAATCCCCAAATATGGGTATTTTACAATGGTTATAATGTTAAATACTACAAATAATCAAAATCCACCAATAACTCTAAAATTGCTAATTTGATGTAAAACACATAAATACTTGAAAAAGAACATTTTTGGCATGCACAACGTTTTCACAAATCAACTTGAACTCACCTTGCTAGATTTAGGTTAAATCTTGATTTTCCCCAATTTGAACTCCTTTGAAGAAACTTGAATCATCAAGCCCAAATCTTCCAAAACCCTAGATCCATGAGTTTACAACCATCAATAAACATAATCAACCATTTAGAAACGTTCCCCACACATTTTCATCAATAACCTCAACTTATACCAAAACCCTAATTTCCATTAATAAAGAAAGGAGAATGTTACCTCAACCACCACATGAATCCACCAACCAAACACCTCTAGGGTTTCCAAAATGAGTCTTGAACTCCAAAAGGTGAAAGGGTTTTGAAGAGAGTTGGATGAAACCCTAAAATCAAGGAATCTTCAAGATAAGATGAGATTAAATGAAAAGAGTTTCAAGATTTGTTTTCTAAACCATGATAGATGAAGAAACCCACTTGAAATCTTGAATCTTGAGGCTAAATGGCTCAAAATCGACTTTGGGGCTTAGGGTTTCAGTTTCGGAGAGAAGGGAGTGGAGTGGGAGAAGAGGGAAATGAAATGGGTAAAACTCGGATTTTAAACAACCATCAACACCCCGACCACGGCAGTGCCCGACGACTATGCCCTGGGCATAGTCGCGTGTCACAGTCGCACCGAGTGTACTGAAGCCAGCCAAGGGCCGGCGACTTTGCCCAGCGACTATGCCATTTTGGCAATGTCGCGGGCATTGTCGCACCATGCGTAGCGAGGGTGATCATCCCCTCACGATTATGACACGGCGATAGTGACCTCGTCACTATCGCGGGGCACTATCGCCCAAATAGTCCCGAAGCTTGTTTTGATCCGATTAACCCGAAACGCTCCCGATATGCTGAGCTTCATTCGTAAAACATTTCCCCGCCTTTAACCTTCATCAAAACCTTTCATGAGTCATGTAAACAATTCATTTACCTTTGTGAAATTCCGGGTGTTACAATCCTCCCAACCTTAAGGAGATTTCGTCCTCGAAATCTGGTTTCCGTACATCCAATGGTCACTGACCCCGCACTTTTCATGATCCTCCGACTTTCAACCAAATTTCGGAATTCCCTCCTTGACAGAACTGCTCTGGCAAACCTCAGCTGATACTCACAACGAATGCCCGTTCAGACACATTACACCTACGTCCAAGTGAACGCTTAACTAACTAGAGTAGCTTCTAACCACCAAACCTCGGCTGTCTCCCAACCTTATGTGATCCATACTTCTCCAACGACAAATCCCGACTCCCAAACAATTCGGATCTACATGCCTTTAAATTCCCCCTCCAACCAAATCTAAGATTCAATCGCTACCGAAGCGAACATAACTTCTAAATTCAACCATCCCCACTGCTGAACTGCCATCCATCCAAAACGTGTACCATTAGTCTCCAAGACGGACGGTTTTCCTCGACCCATCGACTGCACAACTTCCAGAAAATGTCCAACTACCAACCACCCGAACGACAGGTTCTCTAGCCAAACAAGGAAAATCGTCCAACCATAACCATCTATTATAATCCGAACTTCCTAAAACTAACACAAGCGAAACAACGATTCCTTAAGATTGGTCTACAACACTCCGTATACCCTAACGATTCTGGGCCTCGAAATCCAAGAGTTGACACTTAGTTATTTCACCAAATTCGAACCACTGCAGAATTCCATACCCGAGTTTCATTCATCAAGCGTCCCCACAACCAAGGTTAACAACATGGTGTCTAAAGGTACCTACACATTCTTTATGCAACTGACCAAAACCCAATCAAGACGAAAAGGACGGTTATCACCAACCCTAACAGAATATACTGCGAACATCACCCTTTAGTTAACAAAAGAAGATACATCGATCCTGCTAACAACACCGTTCAATTTACTGTACTATCACGCGTCGGAGAACACCAATCTTTCACCGAAGTATTCTACACGCCGTCACTCCTAATCGGGGTTGCTTAACCATCCCAAGCCTAACGAGTTCAAGGTTTTTAAGCGATAGACTCAACAATTATTAGAAATTTTCGACACGGCCGAATTCATAACAATTAATAGCACGTATAAATTCTATTACTACCTATCCGGTAGTTGTGCAAAATGGACACGCTCGTCCCACATATGAAAATCATTTGAAAATTACTCGATCATTACTCGATTTACTAGCAAAGCAAAAGTAGGTTTGACAAACTTTTACAATGGACCGCTACGGTCCTAGCATGAATTTATTTATGTTACGTACAAACTTCAAAAGAGGAATTTGAACGACATCAATTTCTAAAATTCTTCTTTTTAACCATAAAACGACATGAAATGAATTCAGTAGTAAAATTTGACACGTGTTAGTTTGTTCGCAAAGAAACGAAGCAATCCATATATACACCTTGGTTAAAAACTTAAAATGTTTTGTGTCGGCTCCAAGTTTAAAGCCAAATAACAATCATGTTTTCATCATTCGAAAATATCGACTAAAATATTGTGAAGAAATCTCAAATCGGAATATGCATGCAGACTTGTAACACTCTCCTAGTAGTTTTCTGAAATAAAATAACATGTAGCAGATAGTTCATACTAAATTCTCAAAAGAGAAAATTCATTAAATCAAATTTCAAAATTTTCTCATTTAGTCAGACAATGACATAGAAGTAAAACCTTCTGACAAGACTCACACACATTAAAGCATTTTCTCAAAACTTAGGAAAACCGTAAGTGCAAGTAATTGATTGACACTTAAAGGATTTAAATCGACTTCAAATTTCGAGTCATACAAACAGTGCACATCAATGTTCCAAAAGTAGTGGCTACAATGCCATGTATACCGACAAATCAATTTAATGCATTTGCATGAAATGATAACGAAGAATAACAAACCAATTAATTGAAAGTGCATAAAGCAAAACATTAAGACAAACTGTCATGATGCTCTTAAATGCATTACTCACGCTACGTATAAATTAATTCGTACGCTAAACAAGTTGTAACGAAAATGTGATGACACAAGTCTCAAAAGAGAAAACCATGTGACATGAAACCTGTAAAAGCTACTCCCTTTGGTTGCCACGCCATAAAATAATATTTCTCATCAAAACCCGCATGAGACAAAATACCCAATAAGGTCCATAAATTAACACACATAAGAATTAAAGTATTCATATTTCAAAGTTGCACCCACGAGACACAAAACGTCGTAAAACAAAACTCCAAATTACCCAATAAAACTTTCATAAAACTCAATAAGGCTCAACGACATCCAACCAATCAAATAGGACCAAAATTTTCGTCTCCAAAGATCAAATCCCATAAAACAAGGTTATGACTAAAATGTCATAAATCCACAAATTCTCACTTGTTGCAATACAATATAAAGTAGTACTTTAAAAGAAATATCGCATGGGATAAAACTCTCAATAAAACTCAAACACCAAAATAGCGGGAAGTAACTCTCTGATCGACCTTAAGATATGTGGAGTAGATCCAATGTTAAAGTCATATGTCGTCGTTACTTGTCCAAAATCATAGACAACAATAACATATGGATAACATGGTATCCGAAAATAACATTGGACAACAACAAAATAAAGCAAGTCCCAACAAAGTTTGCAATTACTTGTAATAAAATAATTTCATGCATGTTCAAAATCATGATTTAAAATCTCGTGTGTGCTAACCGTTTTTAATACAACCTACATGACAGTTTGGAATACAAGAAACAATTGATGCAATTTATTTTTAAAGGTAAATTCCGTGCATGAATTTAGTCGGCACTCGACGTCTCAACAACACACTCCTCAAATTCCTTCGGTCACACTATCGTCATCCGGATGCTCAAACATCTTAAGGCATTAATCAAGAATTTCATCGGTTCACCCTACAATTTCTCCTTGAATAAGGTCAAGTTCATAAGCCTATGGTTCTAACTCAATCATCAACTTCGACCTGAATGGTCCACTTAACGCAATCATCATGCTTACGGTCACTCTAGTGACAAATGATAAAATCATTAACCTCTTCTAGAGGTTTACTCGCTTAGAACTCCTTCACTACCCCAACGAACATCACATCAAAGTAGTCCAAGTACACACGTGTAACTTGTAGGTTCACCATGACACTGGCCAGGTGCAACTATGAACGTACCGTACATGATCATCCTTGTTACTCTAGACGTGATTTCTCGTTTCTAGTGACTCCATCAACCTCAAAATATCCTATCTTAGGCTGCCTAATGGTGCAATTTCACTCTCATTCACTTAACTGAACGCTAGTTTGAGTCTAGGTATCCAAAATCAACACCTAATTCTCTCAAACTTAAGCTCTGATACCAACTTGTAACACCCTCAAAATTGGAAAGAGCAACAAATTAAAATTTCGATAAAATAACCACTCAAGGAATAAAATCCCTTCTACATACCATTCTTGGAATTACCTCAAGATAAAACATAACAACTCCCACAATTAATAACTCAAGTCATACTATGCGACCACATAAAATCGGGTGTCACTTAACACGTGTACAAGTTGCTAATCCCAAAATAAGTGCGGAAGACTTCACTAAGCAATTCACTTCACGAGCACACTACAAGCACTTGTCTCTTCACCGTGTCACTAGAACTACTACCCAACCGGAACCTGTTGCACATGCCGACAAATGAAAAGGTTAGGCTAACGCCTAGTGAGTTCAAGAGTTTTATCATGATTATATAATTCGTAAAACGAGAGAGATTCAACTTAAATCTTGAGTTCAAAAAGAATTTACTTTAGATGCAAATCACCCCTTTTTTCCAAAGCACACAAATCCCGTGATGAAAGCTTTAATGTAAAACGATTCTCATAATGGACTCATCCCAAAACATTCTTGAAAAGTATAATAGTATTTGATTTCCAAAACGATTGAAATCATGAACAAATCGTTATTATTCAAAACATCCTAAAAACGGATGAAGCATAACCCCCAACTTATATGTCGTGGAAAGCAATCCAGAACACGGATAAAAATAAATACCCAAAGCAACACCTTTCGGTGACGGGGGAGGCCCGTTTACATTGCACGTGATGGAACACAAAAGTGGGTCACATGTCTATGTAATAAACAAACACGTGGACTATACTCATAAGACATATCAAGCTCAACCACTCCAGATCTATTGCCCGTGGAGACTCAAATTCAACCACTCCAGGTCTATACTTTGAGATGCCCAAGTCCACACAAACATACAAGCACATTGGGATTACACATTACTGCTCATGGGACAATGCCAGACCATATAGGCCCACATTTTACTTACCATGAAACCCGATGCCTATCCCGTGCTACAATGAGAGAAACTAGCGTCTCATCATTGAACGTAAAAACTAAAGTGCCTATGGATCGATAGCAAATAAGGTCTAAAACATTACATGACTCCAAACGGATGAACAAATGCATTCAAAACAGGTATTTCCCCAATAAACATAAATCATGACCAAAACTCGACTTCAAGCTATCAAAACTGGACAAATGTCCCCAAGACTTAACAAAATCCATTACCGAGCCATAATCTCGACTAACTCAAAAGATCAATCGTGAAAAGTCATAAAATGAAATTAAACGTAAATACCCCACGTGTATGCGAAACATGCTCCATAAACGTAAATAACTCCACACAACTTTTAGGTCAATGCAAATCATTTTCCAAAACATCCATCAAGGCGCATTTTTACCAAAAGATTTATACCCGTAGGATAAATCGTTAAAATATACCAATACCTAAGATTTACTCATCGAAATACTCAAAATATGTCTTTTCCTCAAAACCAAAAGGTTTACCATTTCCAAAATGTTCGCAAGGTCGGGAATGACCAAAATCCAATGACTCACACGTCCGTATTTTCAAAGTGTACCATAACACAAACTATGCATATTTCCAACAAACATTAAAATGCATTTTACCAAATAATTTCCATTGTTACCTAAAAATCCCCAAATATGGGTATTTTACAATGGTTATAATGTTAAATACTTCAAATAATCAAAATCCACCAATAACTCCACAATTGCTAATTTGATGTAAAACACATAAATACTTGAAAAGGAACATTTTTGGCATGCACAACGTTTTCACAAATCAACTTGAACTCACCTTGCTAGATTTAGGCTAAATCTTGATTTTCCCCAATTTGAGCTCCTTTGAAGAAACTTGAATCGTCAAGCCCAAATCTTCCAAAAACCTAGATCCATGAGTTTACAACCATCAATAAACATAATCAACCATTTAGAAACGTTCCCCAAACATTTTCATCAATAACCTCAACTTATACCAAACCCTATTTTTCATTAATGAAGAGAAGAGAATGTTACCTCAACCACCACTTGAATCCACCAACCACACACCTCTAGGGTTTCCAAAATGAGTCTTGAACTCCAAAAGGTGAAAGGGTTTTGAAAAGAGTTGGATGAAACCCTAAAATCAAGGAATCTTCAAGATAAGATGAGATGAAATGAAAAAGGTTTCAAGATTTGTTACCTAAACCATGATAGATGAAGAAACAACTTGAAATCTTGAATCTTGTGGCTAAATGGCTCAAAATCGACTTTGGGGCTTAGGGTTTCGGTTTGGGAGAGAAGGGAGTGGAGTGGGAGAAGAGGGAAATGAAATGGGGTGGAAATCGGTAAAAATCGGATTTTAAACAGCCATCAGCACCCCGACCGCGACAGTGCCCTGGGCATAGTCGCGTGTCACAGTCGCGCCGAGTGTACTGAAGCCAGCCAAGGGCCGGCGACTTTGCCCGTCGACTTTGCCCAGCGACTATGCCCTTTTGGCAATGTCGCAGGCATTGTCGCGCCATACGTACCGAGGGGCACTATCGCCCAAATAGTTAACCCAAAACGCTCCTGATATGCTGAGCTTCATTCGTAAAACATTTCCCCGCCTTTAACCTTCATCAAAACCTTTCAAGAGTCATGTAAACAATTCGTTTACCTTTGTGAAATTTCGGGTGTTGCATGTGATATTGTTGATCAAATGTTACATGATATGGAGGGTGATATTGATGATAAGGATTATGATAAATTTGAACAACTATATGTCGACGCTGAAAAACCATTATATGTTGGGTGTGCAAAGTTTACCAAACTTTCTGTTGATCCAAACCCTCAGTGATTTGATAATGACCCTCTCTTAAATACTTAGTGAAAATTGTATGTAAACAATATGTATCAGAGTTTCACTATCGCTGATAAGTACTAAGATCTTACAGTACCGCTGATAGGAACTCTCGCTCTTTAAATTAAACATTCAGCGAACACTGTTCACCATAATTCTCTGAGTCTGTTCAGTCCTTATGGTGATCGCTGATAAGTTAGTTGTTTACTTATGATCCCTGAAGACAAGTTTCACGTCAACAAAGGTTCTACGCTGAAGTCGAAGATCAAGCTCAAGAACCAGCGACAAGTCTCCTAATGAACTGATGCGGATCAGCGAAGACTCAGATTTGTCCACTCAACGTGAAGTATCAAGTACAAGACTTCAGCTATCGCTGAACTTTATCATTCGCTGAATAGTAAATGGTAATCGCTGAATCAACGAAAGCTGATCATGAAGTCCTCCGTACAAAGTACTTTTGTCTTAACCTCCCTTGCACGCCGCCGTACGAAATGTCAGAAAAGAACCTCCGAAAATCTGAGATCGTACAAACACTCTGATACTACACTGTTCATCTTTACGGCTACTAAGGTTGTCAACCAAGGTCAATGACATGCAACCAACCAGCTGATGACACGTGTAAAGTGTATACTGACTTGCATTAAATGCATGCAGTATATAAAGAGATGAACTCACTTCTTTTGAAGTAACTTGCTAACTCTGGACAAGTTCAAATCTCTCTCAAGATAGGTTTTTATTAGTAATCTCCATATCTTTCTTAGTGCAAGAAACCTTAGTGTTCCAACTTGTTTAGATTTAGGTTTATCCTTAATCTTGTTTCCGCAACAAGCTGTAAATTGTTAATGATTTATCAATAAACAATTTAGAAAAGTAAAATAGTGTGTTTGTATTCAACCCCCCCCCCCCCCCCTTCTACAAACTTGTATAGGCCTTTCGGGACCAACACTTTCAACTGTGTTAAAACTATTTAACTTAAAAGCAAACAATGGTTGGAGCGATAAAAGTTTCACAAGCTTATTAGAACTTTTGCATGAAATGCTTCCAGAGGACAATAAGTTACCAGTTTCACTGTACCAAGCCAAAAAACTGATGTGTCCAATGGGTTTGGAAATAGAAAGAATACATGCATGTCCGAATGATTGTATGTTATACAAGAATGAGTATGTTGACCTACATGAGTGCCCTATACGTGGTACATCGAGGTATATACGGAAACACCAAATGGAATAAAATAGTGATGTGAAACGTAAGGTTGGCCCGCCCGCAAAAATGTTGTGGTTTTTGCCCATCGTTCCAAGATTGAAACGATTATTTGCAAGCGTCAAGGATGCGAAGTTGTTGCGTTGGCATGCTGAAGAGCGTAAAATAGATGGTAAAACTAGGCACCTGGATGATTCTCCTCAATGGAGAAATATCGATCGCATTTTTGAAGAATTTGGAAAATAATGTAGAAATATTCGGTTGGGACTTAGTTCAGAAGGAATTAATCCATTCGGAAACATGAGTAGCCGTCATAGCACTTGGCGGATACTTCTTTCCATTTACAATCTTCCACCCTGGTTATGCATGAAATGCAAATACATTATGATGTCATTGCTAACTCAGGGTCCTAAACAACCCAATAATGACGTTGATGTGTATTTGGCTCCGCTAATTGATGATTTGAAAGAATTGTGGAGTCCAAGTGTTGAAGTGTATGATGCATATGGGAAGGAACGTTTCCTACTACGATCCATGATTTTTTGCACCATAAATGATTTCCCAGCTTATGGGAATTTGTCGGGATACAACACCAAAGGAGAAAAAGCATGTCTTGTATGTGAAGATGACACATATGCTCTACGGTTGAGGAATTGTGGAAAACATGTGTACATGGGCCATCGAAGGTATCTTCCAAAGAACCACCACTATGGAAAACTAAAGTCATTGTTTGATGGGAAAACTGAGCATCGAGTAGCAAGACAACCATTAGATGGAAGAAATGTGTATTCTTGAGTTAAAGATCTAGACATTGTGTTTGGGAAACGTCGTCTAGCTCATCCCAAAAATATTTGGAAGAAGAAAGCTATTTTCTGGGATTTACCATACTGGGAGCATTTGACCGTTCGACGCTGTCTTGATGTAATGCACATTGAAAAAAATGTATGTGATAGCTTGATAGGGTTATTGTTGAACATTCCGGGAAAATCAAAAGATGGAGTTAAAGTTAGAAAGGACATGGTAGTGGGGATTCGACCAGAGCTTGCTCCTGTTGATAATGGAAAGCGCACATATCTGCCACCAGCTTGTTATACCTTCTCGAAGGTTGAGAAAACCAGATTCTGCCAATGCTTACAAGGTATTAAGGTTCCATCCGGCTATTCTGCTAACATTAAGAAATTAATGTCAATGAAAGACCTGAAGTTGCTTGGTATGAAGTCCCACGATTGTCATGTTCTAATGACACATATGATTCCTATTGCAATTCGTGGAATATTGCCATATCGCATCCGACACACAATTACAAAACTTTGCTTGTTATTTAACATGATTTATTTAAAAGTGCTCGATCTTGAGGTGTTGGATTCATGGGAAAGTGATATTATCCTCACTTTATGCCAACTAGAGATGTATTTCCCGCCTTCATTTTTCGATGTGATGGTACACCTGATATCTCATATTGTAAGAGAAATAAAGTTTGGTGGTCCTGTCTTCCTACGATACATGTATTCGTTCGAGAGATATATGGGTTGTTTGAAAGGATATGTAAGGAACCGATCCAGACCCGAAGGCAATATTGTTGAAGGATATGCTTTCGAGGAGATTTCTGCACAGACTATCTAGCCAGTGTAAAAAATATTGGCATCCCACGATCTCGACATGAAGGTAGACTTGGAGGGGTTGGGACAGTTGGAATGAAATTTATCACTCCAGATTATGACGAACTACAAAATGAACATTTTTTCGTCCTACAAAACATGACAGCAGTTGCTCCCCACGTACATGAGCATATGGCAATGTTGCACCAAATGCACCGATCGAAGAGCGACAAATGGTTGGTTACTGAGCATAATAAAACATTTTCACAATGGTTGAAAGAAAGAGTGAAACCAAACTATGGGTGAAGAATGGGGTTACAGTTGAGGTCAATGCAGGTGTCTTTGGCCCTACGAGTATCTCTATAGGGGTTGATTATCGTGACTTAGAGTAATTAATAACGAAGGGGTGGCTTGATCAAAGCATTATCATGTTTCATGGCGTAAGTTATTACTTATATATGTCTACTTAATATTGTGTCTATAAATATTCATAATTGTAATTTTTTAGGGATCTATATATGATAATATCAAAAAATTCGAAGAATCGTTGTGCATTTATTGCCCCAAGAGCAATTGATGAACCTGCGATTGAACGAGATGGTTCATATGTCATGGAGACAATATTCAAATCGATGATGCACAACATAGAAAAGGAGTTCTTTTTGGCACCGTACATACAAGGGTGAGTTGTATATATATATATATATATATATATATATATATATATATATATATATATATATATATATATATATATATATATATATATAGGGTCCCCTTCTTTTGCTAACCAACCCATTGGTACTAACCGTGCTAACCGATCACAACCATAGATTATTTAGATCAACGGTTATAATTAAATCAATGATTATAATATTATCCAAAATTAAAGAAGAGAATGTTGACATTTGTGCATAAGTGCAGAGGGGCATTTTTGTCCAAAACAATAAACATTCAAAATGGAATCACCTACTTTTAAGGGATAATTATCTCATCTCTTCCAAAAAAACAAAAGAGATCGTGGGTATCTAAAACCTAAAACCAAAAACCATCACATTATCGAACACAATCAACAACCCGTCAATTCATATCTTCGATCAACCATTCTTATATGGAACATAATGGTGCTTAAGTTCATCCATTAGTTTTTAAAAGATTAGTTATGTGCATATATGCAATATTTATAAAAGTCTAGTATACGTGCATTTGTGCACATATAAAGTAATTGTTATTTAGAATTCTTTATGCAACATAACTATGTGCACTTATGCAATTGGATTGATGATATAAAAGTCTAACAAAAGTGCATATGTGCACATATCAAGTATCTGTTATCAAAATTCTTTATACTACATAACTATGTGCACTTATGCAATTGGATTGACAATATAAAAGTCTAATAAAAGTGAATATGTGCACATATCAAGTGACTGTTATGAAAATTCTTTATAATAAAATTGGGTACGTGCATATATGCAATGATTATAAAATTCTAATAAAAGTGCATATGTGCACAATTTTTCAGAAAAGTTAAAAGCAAGTATTATTGAGGATTAACCTCGAATATGTCTTTAAATCAACTATTGCGTTAAAGATTAATCATAATCGTGGAATGAATATTAAATTTTCTTATTGATAATGATTGAATTTGATTTTTGCTAAAAATAAGGAATGAATATTAAATTTTATTTGGGCTACAAATAAGGAATCATAATCCTGGGATATTGGTGAGATAAACAAGGAAGTAATATAATGGATATATTAATAAATTGAAAATACAATTTTAACCCTACTTTGTAAAACTTGCGTGAACATCAACCAATTGTTAAAGATGATTTTGATTGGTCAATTGATGGTTAACACGGTTAGTACCAATGGGTTGGTTAAGAAGGGCCCTCTCTCTCTCTATATATATATAGTTTACACTTTAAGTTTACTAACATTATTGTTTTAACATTTTTGAGGCATCATTGGTCGTTGCTAATCATACGGCCTAGACATCACTTAGTATATATACTGGATTCAAAGATGTCGGAAGGAAAGACAGCGGAAACTTACCGGATCAAAGAGATGGTGGAAATGTAAGTAATGTATTACATTGATATAAAACGGATGGTTATATTTATTTTTAATTAATTATTGACAATAAAGTATAATCAATGTGAAAGGTCTTGTCATGCCGTAATTTCCGCTCCTGTCACTTGGAAATTAAACATGGTAGAATTCACATATCCCGACAATCTATTTCATACTTTAGTTTTTCTAATTATTACATCTCCTTATAATTTCGTGTAATCAACAACAGGAGGATTGAGAATGTGGATATTATGTAATCAAGCAAATGTTCCAATATTCAATGTACGAGCAGTATCATTTCCCCCCACAAGGTACTTATTTGTTAAATTTCAGTCATTTATATGTTGTATAAAACACTTTTTTAGATAACTTATCTTTTATAAATTTTTGTATAGGACATATGGACGACCACTTTTTCAATTGAACAAATAGATCAGATAGCTTGTCATGTGGCCAAATCATTTAGTTTAAACCGTATGAAGGACGGTAAAATGTGGTAAAGGTATGTGTCTTATGCACTTCACTACAAGTGGTCGATGTATTTATGTGTTTAAATAACATAGTTATTCATGTTGTTATGTATTTGCAATATAAACTCGTATTATATGTTCATAAAACGTGGAGTTCTTATATATAGAGCCGTTATTTGTTTTCAGGATAAGAGATCGATGAATGAAGTGCACGAAAGAATATTGAGCTAGTTCTAGGAAGAAAGTCATGTTGGATGTAACAAAAAATTGAGAGGTATAATGTTGATGATGTCTTTGAAGAAACAAGTTTGTGGATATTTTTGTAATGACTTTTGGTTTTTATATAGAATATTGATGAAGAAAATTTATGGATATGGTAGTTTTAATGTCCATTGACTTTTAATAGGATTTGGAGTTCTATATGTGAATGGATGAAAAAAGTTTGTGCATTTGGTATATATGTAATGGCAGTTTAAGTATATATATATAGTACACATTTTTACACCCTCCGACTTAGCCGTATTATGCTTACCGTCAAATGTATGCATACATGACAACATAACTTACCAAACATAGTAATCATGCAACTTTATACATGTAAGATAAAACATTCAGTTCCATAATATTTCATGCATTTAAAATAGCATACAAATCATCTCATTTTCAGTTAGAAAGACTCACATGTCATTGCTTGCTACTTCACACTTACACTTCAATCCTTAAGCCGAACACCTAAGTTAAAGGCAGAAAACGAGAGTGGTAAGTCACTTGTCCCGACCTTCTCGAAATATCCTCCTAACACAACAAACTGCTTATCCAGTCACCCTTCCTCATCCGGAAAACAAGTTATTCGGGACATATATTGTCCGGACGTGATCCGGAAACAACCCGGAAACTCCCGGTCCGGACACCACTATCGGAAACCTCATATTCGGGCTCTACCGGGAACCCTCATCCGGACTCTTCCGAAAACTCTCATCCGGACTCGCAGGGTTTTATCGAGTAGAAACCCAAATCATAAACGCACCCCCCCCCCTTCGGATTTCTTATCAAAATGGTTTAAGACTTCAAAGTCACCAATGGAACACACACAATACCTTACTAGAACTATTAATCGGTCAAAACTTATTCTCAAAAACATTAAATCAAGGATTGAACACCTATTTTCTCAAAATGGGTCGATTAACAGCAAGGGTCTCCAAAATCCTTTCACACACCCTAAGAACAAAGAATTACCAAGGGAAAAGAGATAGAGGTTACCTTCTTGATGCTGAATTTCTCTTCCAACGATTCTCCTTCTTCCCAAAATAGTGAAATTGATTTCTAGCTTCTTTCTCTTCTCCCAGATTGCACGCCGCCATGAGCAAGAATCAATAATAGGGTTTTGTGCCAATCATTGTGGGTTTTTATACCCTCTTTCTTAAATTACAAAATTCACCCCCAAGGTTAAAGAAACTCGACTTTTCCCACATTACTTCCCATTCCCTTCATTTTAGGAACCCGGTTATCACAACCAGGGGCAGGATGAACGCTCAAGATGGATTAGGATGCTTAAAGACTAGTTGTTTAATCATGGCTTTTGTTATGTAAATATGTTAATTGTATAATTAGTGATGGATGTAATGTAATCTTTTGGGAGTTCTGTTAGAGCTCTGTATGGTGATTGGTAGACTTTTGATCCGCTTTCGGTTGTGGCATTCCCCATCTTAAGATTAGTAGGACATGGGTGTTACAGTAACAACCATTGTTCTAAATTGTAAACTTTTGGGAAAATTGAGACAAAAGTTAAGAAAAGAAACTTGAGGGACTTGGATGCAAAAAATGAGAGGTATAAATAGGGGAATAAAATCCCTAATTGCTCATTGTTGAGAAATTAGAGTTGTGTCGGCCGAAATCGAGAAAGAGGAGGAAGTGGAGAAATCGATCAAGGGTTCTTCACCTAAGGTGAATACCGATTCCTTCTCCATTGGTTCGTGTTATTAAGTTTTTCTATTGTATTGACCCTGTAAAAATATAAGAACGTCTCATTTCTCACTATGTCTATCTTTTAAAAGCATGATATTGGGGTTTTGGTTGTTTGGGATGATTGATGTTCAACAAATGTTATTGATTGATGGGGAAATGCTAGCAATCGAGTTCCTAATGATTTATCTGGGTTGGAATCAAATTGTATGGAAAACTTTGCTTAAATAAAAAAGAAATCGGAATACCAGTTTGAGGGTTTTGGATGTCGCCCGACAATCCGGACGGGGTTACTCGGATTGTTGGTTTCCGGATAAAGGTATCCAGATACGGGTTACCGAATTTGTTGGTTTCTGGATAAAGGTATCCAAATAAGGGTTACCGGATTGTTGGTTTCCGGATAGGGCATTCGGATAGCGGTGCCCGGACTGTTTTGTGTTCGGATGTAGAGAGAGGGCCTGGATTCGGAGGGTCTGGTTTAGAGGGGAATTTTCGATTATGTTGTGTCCGATTTATCCATGAGTCCGATGAAATCTCATATCCTATTTGGGACACTTGTAGGTTGATGGTTAGTTCGGAAGTGAGGTTGGTGTTAGTCGAATTTATCTGACTTCAGGTGAGTTCCCTTACACCCTTTTAAGTGAAATGAAATGTAAACGTTTTTGTTTGTTACCGACTATGGTATGAAATGCGAGCATGTTTATTTATAAACTCGTTATCTATTTCTCGCATGAATGTTATGTTTTGGGAATGTTTATCACGCATGCTACAAACTGTTTTCTAAAGATACATGCATTGCTATTTTACTCCCAGCCTTACTTTGTATGCTTATGTGGAGTTAGGTTGCACAGTAGGATTAGTGTACCTTTGGATCTGGCGATCCCTTGGGAGTTAAATCATTAACCCCGTGTGCACGAAATCTGTTTCCTCCACACGAGGTAAATGGGGAGTCTGCTTGGGCCCCGAAGGCGAGAGGGGAGTCTGCTTGGGCCTCGATCGTGGTTGTTGCTGGTTATCGATGTGGTCTATGAACACTGTGCAAATACCCCTGTTTGTTATGGAATTATTTGTTGGGCCTTATGATGTATAAAGTAATGTTTTTACGTATGAATTTGTATAGATCGCTTTTCAGAGGGAATTCACTAGACCTCATGGTCTAACCCTCGCTTTTCAAAAACTAAAACCAATTTTAGGCAAGAGTGGTATTGGAGCTTCCTCCAAAGGCAAAGAGAAGGTTCGAAGGTAGAGATTGAGGGATCGAGTTTAGAGCACTGTAGCTCTATTTAACCTAGCATGTTAGCTTAGTTGGTTTCTCGGTTGTGGAAGTTTGTTTCTGCTGCAAGTTTTGTAACTCTGATTGGATTATTTTGTTATGTATTGGGACCCGTCTGGGACATTTTAATTATATTGCATGTTTTGGAATTTGGGTTGTTACAATATATATAATTAAAGTACGTACATTTCAATTTGAAAAAGAAAAAGAAAAAGAAAACATAGATATCGTCCTCAAAGTCCTAATAAATAGCTTGAAAATGGCCAGAATGACAACAATTAGAATCTTGGATTGCGACAGTAAAGCACTCACTTTTTTGGCCTAAAGAGATACCTGCTACCATATGTTGAGCGATACACATCCACCAAAAGAGGAAACTGCAGTTTCATGTATAGAAAGATCGGTACAATAGCAACAACACTGATGATAATTGGTACCGAGATCAACTTGTTATGGTATAAGACGAAGAAGCTGATGACAAAGGCAACCATCATGGTTATTATAGAGAGGAAAAGTGTTGTTAGACCTATCATCAACTTTTTTGGTAATGATTTCAGAAAATCTTCTTGAGTATAACGAGAAGTAAGGATGGATAAGAACATGAGGATGGAAGCTGAAGACAAGATTAAAGAAATGGCATCGAATATGACAAACGCTATGAAGGGTCCATCTTTGCGGAAGATAGGAAATCCATTGTTTTGGTCATACCCACCTGGAATGGTAAAAGCTACCGAAAATACTACAGTGGTTATTAGTGCAGCAACAACCATGCATTGGTTGGCTGTTTCTTTCATCCACTTCTCACTTTCGGATACCATGTCTTGGTGGTTCTCGATGAATAGTTGAAGTGGTGTACGACCAACGTTGTTCTTCTCTTCTCTACAATAAGGAGGGACTTTAGAGTTTACTTCCTACAATACACATATAAGCTCATTAAATATCATTGAAACCATAATTTGGATACCCATGTTAACGATGTGTTCTTGGATTTATGAAGAAAATAAAAGGATGGAAAAGAAAGGAAAGGGAAGAAAATAAAATAAAGTTGCATGCCTTTGGTACGAAAGAAAGGAAATGAAGGATGTCATTTTATAAATATACCCTTATTTACTTTCTTGTATTGGGAGGAAAGTTTTGGAAGGGAAAACAACATTATTTTCTTTCTTAAAAAGGCTCAACACAACATTTTTTTCTTTAACCCTACTTTCTTTCCATTTCCTTTATTTCCTTCGTAAAAAAGGACTCGAGAACACATTGTAAAGCTCATAGAAAAAGGAAAGAAACATATAGAAGATTTATAAAAAAAGGAATAGAAAAAGAAAGGCATCAGCTAACAACCTACACCCCTTGAGGAAAATATGTACCTTGAACCATAACAATTCACGTTGCATTTGAAAAGCAGCTCCTGACACATCGTTAAGGGGACTCTTTGCTTTCATTCTCACTAAATGCAACATATTATTGTCGTCTTTGTCTGTTAAACCAGTCACAACATCATGTATTGGGCCCATATCATATAATAGATTATAGATACTTTCATGACGATGAGAGACCGCAATGTGAAAGATGTTTTGTTGATTATCATTTTTACTCCAAGAAAGATCGGGATATTTACGAATCAGCTCAACTAAAAACTTAGTGTTGCCCATTTCTGCTGCGATAGATGGCATATGAAAGGGGTACGTTTCCTCTGCATCTTTATTAGTAATCATGGGGCCTTTAAGAATGTCATCAATTTCATCACTCGGCCTTTCCATAATATTTTCCCAAATTTTTCTAAGTAATTCTTTTGCTACACTTTCCCTTGTCGGTCGCACCCAAGTGACTGCAAGAAATCAAAGTAACAATCAAACTAAATGCGAATCTTTTAACCTTATCATAAGCATGTTTACCGTTACCAATTATAGACCTAATTTTATTTTACAAAATTCATTCCCGTCAATTATCTATGATCAAGGTTCTAAACGGTGTGAGACGTGGTATAACGACCCAAAACAAACAAACATGCTAAAAGCTACATCTTTAAATTAAAACGCCAAAATGGCTCAACGTGTTCACACTATTTAGATTACAACACAAGGTTTGCGGAAATAACCCTAAATACACCTGAGAAAGTCTAACTAGACATAAAGAAAGTACTTCGATTCCCTCGAAACACAAGCTCCGACCCACATCCGGCCAAATCTCTAAACGTGCTCTCGACTACTGCTTACATGAAAAAGTTTTAGTTTTTAAAAAACGAGGGTTAGACCATGAGGTCTAGTGAGTTCCCTCCACACCAAGTCACACCAGAAATATCACAGTTTAAACTCAGTTATGAAAAGAGTTTGTATAAATCATAACAAGCACACAAAATTGATATGCACACATTGACACATGCTACTGGCATGCGCTATAGTCACACACACACCGTGACAGCGCAATCAGACACACACGCTAAAGTCACACACACCGTGACAGCGTAAGAGCATACACGCTATAGTCACACACACCGTGACAGCGCACCGGGCACACACCGCCTATATACGAAACAAATTCATATATTAAATATAACATGGGACACACCCCCATTCCATAACAACGCCAGAGCATGGTCACACACGTTTGAATCACACATATAAGCCACACTTATAAATCGCACATTCATACCTTGCCTTGAAATAAAAGCAGTTGAAAAGCACATTATTACATAATAATCTTCAAACCCAATGTTTCTTCATTTGAAATACATACAGTTGAAAGCACACAGTTTGATAAATACCTTTAAACACATTTGCATAAAATTTAGGTTTAGAAAGACTCACCTGGAGTCCTGAATAGGAACTCTTACTTGCATCAATCGTCTCTACTCGCACCTACAATTTACCCAACACATACACTTGGTAAGACACACTAGCTTCCACTGAGTTTATTGCCTTTAAAAGTCTCAACCGACAGTACCCAACACTTAAATACCAGATCCGATATATTTAAAGCCTAACTTCGGTTCCCATATATAAGAATATGCCAGAAACCACTTAAATAAATATCTACCGGATCCCCATTTAACTAATAATATCGAGGCCGAACTAATTATAAATTTTGGAGTCCACTTAACTAAAAATATCGAAGCCCCAAACAATTTATACATCGAAATCCATATTAATCAACATATCGAAATTAATATGTCAAAACCCCAAATTAATTAATATATCGAAATCTAATTAATTAATACATCCAATTCCAATTAACTAATATCCAACAACAACCAAAATGGATCACGTGATTATAAGCCTAAGATATTAAACTTCCTAATTCCATTTTAATTATCTAGAACCATTAACAGATCGGTCAAATAAGAAAATCTCAGCCCAAAACTTTTAATACCTGTTCACTATTCCAAGCACACATACAGCCCATAATAATTATATAATACCGGCCCAAGCTGAGTTTGGATGTCGGTCCAGTTTTAATTAAACAAACCTGCAGCCCACTTAAAATACTCGGTCCAATACCAAATCCCACAATCAATTAAACACTAACCGGGCCCTTTTTCCCAAACCACTACCGGAACCTTTTGTTAAGTACCCAACACACATACCCACACTTCCGGGACTCACACACACTCACACTCACACTTCCGAGACTCACACACATACACACTCCGTAACTCACACGTTCCGGAACTCAAAGGTTCCGGGTCCAACATCCACGTGAGTTCCGGTATTGTTCTAAAATGGGTTCCGGAGTTCGGCGATTACGAACAGAAACTCAATTTCTTTATATTAAAAAATTACACCAACCGATCACCCATGGTATTTCTTCCGCTAACAATTGTGTTACTCTCTAATCTTCTACACTCACTTACCAAAACTTATTTATCCAGTTAACAACCGATTTTAGAAATTAAACCCCAGGGATGTTCTTACCCCAATATTTCACAGCTTAAACAAAAAGAAGATCAACTATTGATTTACCAGCTACCTATTGCAGAAGAATAATGAAGAAGGAGTCATTACTTACCAATTTAGAGTCTCTCCACCAAAAACGTTGCCGAGCTTTCTCTCTAATTTTTCTTCTGAATAAACTTCTCAGCCGCTACCAACATTATAGGAATGATTTAGAATTTGAAAAACCTAAGGATCCACACCCACTTTATATCTTTCAAAAATTGCCAAGAAGTCCCTCACTTAAACTTTCGTTTCTTTGACATTGGCCACCTAACTTTCTAACTTGCTAGAAGTTCGGGTTATTACAACACTCCCCCCTTAAAAGAATTCCGTCCCCGGAATTCCTCATTGGAAAAGACGCGGTTACTTGAACCTCGTGCCCGCTTCTACCTCTCAAGTTTCCTCTCGTTCTTTATGGTATATCCATTGAACCTTTACTACTCTCCGACAAGTCTAACTTGTAAGCCTCGACTCCAACTCACAACATCAAAAATGCAAGATTTAATTTCTTCGAATCCTGAGTTCCTCTCTTCCATCACTAAAACTCTGCATCGCTTTTGCCACTTTGGGTTGAATTTTCTCCAGCTCAACAACAATAGGTAACATATAGTTGGCGATACATCACAGATTCGAGTATTTTAAGTGGGCTGAGAAGGGTTTTTGATGTGGCAGCTAGTCGAACAAGGTAATCAACAAATTTTTCTTTCTCGTTCTATTTTATTTTTTATTTTGCATTACTGTTTATCTGTGTTTACTTTTCCATTCTTTATTTCCCATTTAGCTTACTTACCAAGAGCAAGATGTTCATATCATCAATGTTCGTTGCATTTCCAGAGAGAGGGAATCCACATGAAGGTATCATTTGGGTTTGTTCTATCAGTTTAGGATAATCGTACTAATTTAACATATATATGTACATGTCATACTTGGAAAGTCAAACATTTAAAACTTAATATCGGGGAACCTCTGCAATCTCATAAAAACCATTTGATTATATGTACATAAAGTAAACCATTAAAGAATGTCTACCGGTTGTAACTAAAGGATGCCTTTAGAGAAAGGTTCACAATAAACGTCATTAAAGCGTATACATTTCTTAATTCTTTTTACAAACTAAAACCCTAGCTTCCAAAAATCGTCCAAACCCCCAAATGCATATGTAAAAAACCCTAAAACTCGAATCTGTGATGTATCGCCAACTATATGTTACCTATTGTTGTTGACCTGGAGAAAATTCAACCCAAAGTGGCAAAAGCGATGCAGAGATTTAGTGATGGAAGAGAGGAACTCAGGATTCGAAGAAATTAAATCTTGCATTTTTGATGTTTTTTTACAAGCTTCGTACCACAACAGAAACACTTTTATTGCCCTTAAAAAATATCCATAAAGTTACAACAATCGAACATACACATGTAAGTGATAAAAGGGTGTCGCCTGCTATAGTTAAAACTCCATTAATTAAAACTCGATTCCTTATTAATTTCTCTCGGATAAGAGCATCCACAATGGTAAAGCTATTGTGAAAGACTTGGAAAAAATAAAAATACATAGAAAATGTGTTGGTCCCACCATAATATACTTTCTCTCTATGTTGCCTCTCACATTCATTTTTTCAAAGACTTGAGGAACATCAAGTGTTTGATGAGTAAAGTCATTTTCAAGTCTTTGTCTCCAATGGTCAAGCATTGTTCAAGTCTTCTCCAAGCAACCATCGTAGATGTTCTAATATTGTTGGTTAGTCTCAAATTAATAGTAAGCTAAAATTATAAGATAAAACATTTTGATTACTCATATAAACCCCATGTAAAATATAAATTAATAACTCTTTAGATATTAAATGATACATGAATAATTAATGAAGATTTCTTAAATGAGTAGTTACTAATTTTTTTGATTAATTAATAAAAAACATCAAATGAGTAGTCACAACAGAATTCCACTCACATGAAGGTAAAAGAAGTGAACATCAAATGGGAAAAAGAGGTCAATGATAAAGCTAACATTCATGGCATATATATATATATGTGTGTGTGTGTGTGTGCAGAACATCAAAGACATACCCATCCCTGTCTCTTCATTACTTGTCTCACCTCATCCACAACATTTATATATTCACCTCCATAGTCCTCAACATCACCTCCATTACTTGACATGTTTCAAAATAAATTAAGTTACATATATGAAGCAAGATAACATCACAATGAAGAACACAACAAGGAGCATCTTATACATCCAAAAAGTACTGCCATCCCTTGATGCTAATTAAATGTCATCAATCCAATAAAGTCACAAGAAATGCACAGTAAATGGTAAAAAAAAAACAGACAAAATGATATAGCTATTGGAAAATGCAGAATGCAAAACATGCGACACAATATGGATGTGGTAGAGGGTTCCTACTTTTTTATTATTTGACTAGCTAGCTTCCTTTAAGTTATTGTTTGTAAGATTACTAACAGATGCCTATATCACCAACCTAAAATTGCAAGAATGGAGAAGTTCTTAAGCTAAGGCTAGTAAGAATCGCCAAGTGTGGGTGTGTGTGTGAGTCCCGGAAGTGTGGGTGTGAGTTACGGAGTGTGGGTATGTGTGTTGGGTACTTAACAAAAGGTTCCGGTAGTGGTTTGGGAAAAAGGGTCCGGTGAGTGTTTAATTGATTGTGGGATTTGGTATTGGACCGAGTATTTTAAGTGGGCTGCAGGTTTGTTTAATTAAAACTGGGCCGACATCCAAACTCAGCTTGGGCCGGTATTATATAATTCTTGTGGGCTGTGTGTGTGCTTGGAATAGTGAACAGGTATTAAAAGTTTTGGGCTGAGATTTTCTTATTTGACCGATCTGTTAATGGTTCTAGATAATTAAAATGGAACTAGGAAGTTTAATATCTTAGGCTTATAATCACGTGATCCATTTTGGTTGTTGTTGGATATTAGTTAATTGGAATTGGATGTATTAATTAATTAGATTTCGATATATTAATTAATTTGGGGTGTTGACATATTAATTTCGACCTGTTGATTAATATGGATTTCGATGTATAAATTGTTTGGGGCTTCGATATTTTTAGTTAAGTGGAGTCCAAAATTTATAATTAGTTGGGCCTCGATATTATTAGTTAAATGGGGATCCGGTAGATATTTATTTAAGTGGTTTCCGGCATATTCTTATATATGGGAACTGGAGTTAGGCTTTAAATATATCGGATCCGGTATTTAAGTGTTGGGTACTGTCGGTTGAGACTTTTAAAGGCAATAAACTCAGTGGAAGCTAGTGTGTCTTACCAAGTGTATGTGTTGGGTAAATTGTAGGTGCGAGTAGAGACGATTGGTGCAAGTAAGAGTTCCTATTCAAGACTCCAAGTGAGTATTTCTAAACCTAAATTTTATGCAAATGTGTTTAAAGGTATTTATCAAACTGTGCGCTTTCAACTGTATGTATTTCAAATGAAGAAACAGTGGGTTTGAAGATTATTATGTAACAGTGTGCTTTTCAACTGCTTTTATTTCAAAGCAAAGTATGAATGTGCGATTTATAAGTGTGGCTTATATGTGTGATTCAAACGTGTGTGACCATGCTCTGGCGTTGTTATGAAATGGGGGTGTGTCCCATGATATATTTAATATATGAATTCGTTTCGTATATGGGCGGTGTGTGCCTGGTGTGCTGTCACGGTGTGTGTGACTATAGCGTGTATGCTCTCTTACGCTGTCACGGTGTGTGTGACTTTAGCGTGTGTGCCCGATTGCGCTGTCACGGTGTGTGTGACTATAGCGCGTGCCAGCAGCATGTGTCAATGTGTGCATATCAATTTTGTGTGCTTGTTATGATTTATACAAACTCTTTTCATAACTGAGTTTAAACTGTGATATTTCTGGTGTGACTTGGTGTGGAGGGAACTCACTAGACCTCATGGTCTAACCCTCGCTTTTCAAAAACTAAAACCTTTTTCAGGTAAGCAGTAGTCGAGAGCACGTTTAGAGATTTGGCCGGATGTGGGTCGGAGCTTGTGTTTCGAGGGAATCGAAGAGCTTTCTTTATGTCTAGTTAGACTTTCTCAGCTGTATTTAGGGTTATTTCCGCAAACCCTGTGTTGTAATCTAAATAGTGTGAACACGTTGAGCCATTTTGACGTTTTAATTTAAAGATGTAGCTTTTAGCATGTTTGTTTGTTTTGGGTCGTTACAAATGGTATCAGAGCCGGGAACCGGACTGGTGTGCGAGCGAGGACGCTGGGCTCCAAGGGGGGTGGATTGTAAGATCCCACATTGATTGGGGAGGGGAGCAAAGGTTGCCTTGTAAGAGGAACTTGATACCTCCCCTATCAGACGCGTTTTAAAACCGTGAGTCCAGGTGTGTGGACAAAGCGGACAATATCTGGTACGGTTGGTCTGAGATGTTACACGTGGTGTGGCGGCGAGCCCAAGTCTCAAACCTTAGGAGCCACGGCAAAGTCATGGCGTTTTCAAGACGTGATTTATAGTGTCAAATTTCTAAAACATATATAATATTATATATTAAAACATATGTTTTGTAATGTTATTCAGTGAGTCGATAATAATCAGCAAGTTAAATTAGGTTATATATTAAAAAACTTGCAAATAAGACATTAAAAACATAAAGAACAATCAAATATCGCATTACGAAAACTGCGCATTAGACCATTGCGTGCCACGAGCTTAATGTGGCGTGAAACACAAGTTTTGATGCCATGACGCACCACAGCGGCTGTGCGACAAGTTTTTTAGAGCAATGTTTACTATTCATGACATGTTTCACTTAATTATTGCATTTTATATATTCCAACCTACTTTATTTATTTTTGATAGACGAATTATTTTATTGGTTGTTTTTCTTTGAAATAAACTATTATAAAGAAGTTGTTCAATAGAAAATAGTACTATTAGTTGATATAAATTCAAATGAAGAACGTAAACTAACATACTATAATGTGACAAATTTGTGGTTTGACCAGCGACATAATTTTGATATCCGGAGAGTTTAATAGTCCATAAAAAATAGCTGGAACTCAAGATGAAAATAAAATATGAAAAAATTGATATAAAAGTATATTGAAAAAAAAATGAAATGTTATTATAGAAAGAAAAAGTTTTTTTTCCTTGAAGAAGAGTGATTGTTGGTTTGATACTTGTGTTTTGATATTTTTTTAATTAGGGTTCCTGTGGTATTTACTTTATCTTGGTCATCGTTCTTTAGACTAACGTCTCCGCTAACTCTGTTAAATTAAGAATATTTTAGTCTTTTTGCCTAACTTTTATCTAGACGGTATGCACTTGTGTATACAAGTAATTTGTAACATGCACACATGCATATGCACAAATGCATAATACACTTGTGCATAAAAACAAAAAAAAACTTAGGGGTTGTTTACTAACTACTGACCAGGCTGACTCGATCAGCACATCTGACTCGGTCAGCAGTCAGTGCGTTTACCAAATCCCGGATCTGACCGAGAAACTGACCGAGCTCTGACCGAAACCGCTTGAAAATTATACTGACCCGGGTCATTTTTTCTTTTTTCCATGGTGCCCTTCTGATTTTGCTTGTTGTTAGTGGTTTTTAAGAGTGTATGTATATTGAATGATGAAATGGGGATAGAAATGGTTCATTGCATGGGGTTTTTGAAAGAGGGATGATTCATGGTTTTGTCTGCAGATTTTGAAAGAGGGATGATTCATGGTTTTGCTGTTAGTGGTTTTTAAGAGTGTATGTATATTGAATGATGAAATGAGGATAGAAATGGTTCATTGCATGGGGTTTTTTTTTTAAAGAGGGATGTCTTCATCAAAGAAATTTTGATTTTGATTTTATGGTTTTGTCTGCAAATTGGAGTTAGAGCATCTCCAACCTTCGCACACAAAAAAACACCAAAAACACCAATTTTGGTGGAGCCAACATCAAAAAAAAAACCTTCAACTCCAACCATACTAAAAAAAACACCAAATTTATGGACCCTACATTAAAATAACATTATTTTATTTACTATTTGCTATTAATATATATAAGTTATAATATTTATTAATTAAATAATATTACTTTTAGGAAAAAGTAGTGGGGTCCACTAATTTGGAGTGTCAAACTCACACTGCATATTTGGCGTACAAATTTGGTACACTGCAAAAAAAAAATTAGAGTATGAAGTATGATTGGAGGGGGTGTAAACGCCATTTTCATAAATATGAAGTATGATTGGAGATGCTCTTAGGAATGGATGAAGATGAAGAAGAAAAAAAAAGTTTTGGAGAGAGAAAATGATGGTGGGACCTAGAAAATGATGAAGAAGAAGAAAAGGGTTTTGAGGTTGAACAACCACGTGTATTAGGGGTGAGCATCGGGTCGGGTCGGTCGGGTTCAGACCAAAAACCCACCACCCGATCGGGTTTCGGGGGGGAGATACGAAACCCGAAATCCGTCCAAGAATAATTTCGGATATCGGATTTCGAGGGGATCGGATTTCGGGTATTTTAGGTCGGGGCCATCGGGTTCTAAAGTGATTATATGCTTGAAAGTTGAAATCAAATAAAGCAGGCATATTTAATAAAGAAAACCCACCAGCTTTCTTTTCTCTCTATGACAGCTATATCCCAAGTTCCCAAGTTCCCAAGTTCCTTTTCTCTCTCCAACATCCTTTGGAAATGATACATCATTAATTCATACAGATTTACATATCCTCCTGTTAGTCCCAGATGGCTTAACAAGTATTGTAGAAGGGGGGTTGAATACAATACACAAAAATTTCACAATTTTAATTCTTATATTTGAAAAACTTTCAAAAGAATTACACACAGAAAACTTAAGATTGTTGCGGAAAAGAACAGATAAACTATTCTAACAATCTTACACAAAGTATACAACAAAACAACTAAGAACACTAAGAGCAAAGCTATTGAGTTTAAGGCTTAAAAGAAAGTTTCTTGCACTGAGAGAATTTCTTGAAAGCGTGAGAATTGCATGAAGAGCACTTCTCCTTTTATAGTGCCAAGGAGTGCCCAAGCATTAAATGCTTGGGACACTTGTCATCTTCACATATGCTGATAATGTTGACTTCAGGAGAACTGTGAAGTCCTTGTCACTTTTCACTAGGTGCAGACAGAGTAGCTTGAGCAGATAATAGGGACCTTAACTGAAAGTGGATAAAGAGACAAACTGTCACTTTTCTCTGCTGGAGGATATTGTCCCATAATAAATGATCTTCTGTTTTGAGCGTTTAGCACCGAAGTGGTTTCCACCGAGATTGAGAAATCTTCGGTGGAAAGAAGACTAGTCCACCGAAATTGCAAGCATGTTTCGGTGGTAAGAGGACCACCGAAATTGCAAGCATGTTTCGGTGGTGAGAGGACCACCGAAATTGCAAGCATGTTTCGGTGGTGAGAGGACCACCGAAATTGCAAGCTTGTTTCGGTGGTGAGAGAAGCACCGAAAGAGTCATCGGTGGAGGATAGGGCCACCGAATTTGTCCAAGCACTTCGGTGGAAGAAGGCCACCGAAATTGTCCTATAATTTCGGTGGAGAGAAGGCCACCGAAATGTCAAGGAATTTCGGTGGTGATGACTTGTTTGAATGTTGCCGAGAGTCTTCTATTTTCCACAAGTAGAGAGTCTTCAAGCTTGGTTTCGGTTGATCTTCGACTTCACCGAACATTTGATATCTTGTACAAGTCATTCAAAGAACTGAACTAAAATATTCTAAGTAGGAGTTTTAGGGAAAACATCGGTGAGTCAATTTCAAATCCTTGGTGACCCAACAATCTCCCCCTATTTGAATTTGAGCTCCTTATCTTAGAATATTCAAGAGCAAACAAAAGTAAGTGCGTTTTTGACCCTTTTTACTCTTTTGGGTTCTTTTCACATAGACCATTCTTTTTGTTCTTTTTGATCTTTTTCTTTTGTATGCGTATGTATACTATGTACAGTATTTACAGGTAACGAAAGATAAAGTATGTACAGAAATAAAATTCAAATAGAGATACTTGTATTAAGATAAGTTCTCGTACAATTTACAAAATGAGAAACTAACTTTTACAAGTACCAAATGGAGAGAACTTACTTCTTTGAGGTTTTGCGGCGCTTGATTTCATCCAGTAAGTTTCTATAGAACGGTTGAGCTTCGGGGATGTTCGGAAAGAGGTTGTGAATGCCTTCCAGAAATATAGTGTCGGCGATGGATATCTGGGCAAATCTGAAGAATGCCCGACGACCGAGACCGTCGTTAAAGAACAATCCTGGTATTGGTGAGAGGCTTAAGGTTGTGGTAGGATAGGGAACAGAAGTGGGAATGGTAAGGTTAAGATTGTTTACATTCGGGATTTTACCTTCTCTTGCCATTTCCTTGAAGACTGAGTCAGGAGGATTTTTGACTTTGGGGAGGATGATCTTCTCTTTCAGAGACAGCAGTTTGGCTCTTTCTTCGGTGGAGAGGATGATGTTATGTTTTCTTTTGATCTCCTTCATCTTATTCATTAGACCATCAATGTATTTGACAAAGATGTCTTTCTTTGGATTTGGACTCCTGACAAGGTGTTGAGTGATTTCATACCATTCCGAGAGACCGAAGAGTTGGAGATGGCTTTCTTTCACACTCTTCATAGAACCATCTTCCCAGTTAATAATCAATCTGATGTCTTGAGGGTTTGCCTTGGAGGTGGCAATCTTTACTGAAGAAATTTGTGACCTATAGCTTCGGTGGTGCATGGTCCTTTTGTACCAACTAATTTCTTCATTCTTTTGTTGTTCCAAGGCACTGAGCACCGATTTCTGTGTTTGGATGGCATCGGTGGACTTGACTTTTGTAGCTTCTTCTGCGGCAGCTTTGAGAGACAGATCTCTGGATTTGTCTAAGTCGATTTGAGCTATTCTTGCTTCCTCAATTTCTTGAGCAGAGAGGCCAAGTTCGGTGGTGATAGGTTGAGAAGCAGGCTTGAGTTTGAGAGTTTCAGCGTCCTTCGGTCGAGCCCCATATCTTGCCAGATCCTTTTTCTTCTTTGCTTCTCTGGCCAATTCTTCGGCCGAAAGAGTTCTTTTTCCTTTGTCTTCGGGAGTTTTGCTGGACTGCTCCCCCTCAACTGATGCATTAAGGTCAAGAGCTTCGGTGGAGCCAGTATGGGTCGGTGAGAGTGAGACATGTTTCGGTGGAGAAGAGGGTTTCGGTGGTGAGGTAGAGAGTTTCGGTGGTGAGGATTTCGGTGGAGAGGTAGATTTCGGTGGAGAGGAGGATTTCGGTGAAGAGGGTTTCGGTGGAGGCTGGTTACTGGAAAGTTTCTTGATGGATGGAAGTTTCGGTGGAGCCGTGGTTTTCTCCCCCTCAGGAACAGCCGGTAACTTGAAACCCAACTCATAGAAGGCCTTATCAAACTTGGAGTGTAGGAAGGCCAGACTCGTTTCGGTGGTATGGGGAACCAAGGCAAAGTCACCGAGATCCATTTCCCACTGGGAACGTTCAGGACTGGGTGAGTCGGTGGAAGGTTTGGAGAGGGACTCCACTGCGGTAGAAAGGGTAGATAATTTTTCTTGAATGGGGCGTAGGGCTTCGGTGATGGCATCAAGAAGAAGATGCGGTAGCTGAGACTCGAGGTTAGAAATGCGGGAATTGGCTTGGGAGATTAAGGTGATGGTAGATTTAAGAAAGGTAGAGGTGCGGTCGATGTGCGGGGAAGTTTGCCCACCGATTTCGGGAAACTGGAAGAGGAGTCGGTGGGGGTCAGGTTCGGGAATGGGAATACGGAGGTAAGGCATCAAGTCGTCGGTGTGTAACATTCGGGGGGGAGTAGGTGATCGGGGGGGTGATTGGTGTGAAGACGAGGGAGACTTGGTGTGATGTTCTTCGGTGGACGGGATGGTTTGGGGAGAACCAGTGTCCGCTAAAAGAAAATCGAAAAAATCAAAGGGTGGAATTGGGGGGGAACCCTTAGAGGGTTGTGCAATGTCTTCGATCGAAAACTGATCGGGTGTAAAGCTGTGTAGTGTGAAGTCAGAACCCTCGAGCGGAGAGATCTCGAGGTCATCTCCACCACCCAAAGAGTCGAGTGGGGAGGTATGGGGGGGGGGGGGGGTCCTCCTGAAATGTAACTGAGGCCTTTCGAGAGGCAACAGAGGAGACGGTGGGGTGTGTAGCAGGTACCCTTGGCCCGGAGGGATGAAGTTCAACAACCGGCGATTTTGGAGAATCGACGGTTGGATGAGTCGGTTGGGCCGATGGTTTCCGAGACCTCTTTGGAAGAGATCCCGAAGGGGAAGGTGAGTGCCTCCGCTTGTGAGAAGGGGTGTGAACCGGGGAAGTCTCCGAGGGATCTCTCGGTGACGTGGTTCGAGAAGCGGGAGCGGAGGTGTCGGTGGCCTTTTGTCGTTTCTTTTGAGTGCCACCCGACGTCACTCGGGAACGGGTAGAAGGGACCACAACATTTGGAGTGACCTCGGGAATTTCCAGGTGGCGAAACCCGGGAATTTCCGCATCACCCCAATGAAGTTCGGGAGATAGGGCGAATGAAATCATACCTGGGCGTAATGGGCGATCGGTGGCGAGCGGCTTGACGTTGAAGGTTTTGGTGCCCACAACGGGAGATGACCATTCATAACAGAACCGGGGCGAGGAAGAGCGGCGATCGGTTTCCAAAGCTTTGGAAAGCTTGTGTTGTAAGATCATGGAGATGAAGCGGGGAAAAGCAACGTAACACTTCTTGGGAGTTTTGATGACCTCGACAAGCTCTGAGAAGAAATATTGGGCGAAATCCACTTTCCTTTGGAAAATGAGGGCATGAGCGAGTTTGTTGACGTGTGAAGGCGATTGATCATGCCCACTTGTTTTGCGTGAGAGGCAATGGATAACGTGGGCAAAGAAGAAATTCCAAATGCCTCCCATTTTGCTGCGAAGAAGAGTACCGGGGCCTTTGGAGCTTTTGGAGGAGTCATCGAGTACATAACCGGTGGTAAGAACAATGTCTTCATGTATGGTGTCCAAATACATGTCTTCATAGTCGGAAAAGGCGTCGATCTTGAGAGCGAGACGAACATCATCGACCCCAAACGTGAGGTCGTGATCACCTTCGGCATTGGTGAAGATGGAGGCGTGAATGGCCTCATTGGAGGGATCGTACACGGAGGTGAGCCAGAACTGTCCAATGAGCATTTTGCTCATATTGGGGTTGCATGTGAAGGCATGAAGAAGAGGAGAGCGAGACAGAAATTTAGCAATAGTAGAGAACTCGGGATGAGCGGGATCGGATTCGAGGCGGGCAACGTGATTGCACTGGTTGAAGCGGAGGTCTTCAAAACGTGTAGGAATTGGATATCGTGAGGATGCCATGAGAGAGATATGTTTGAAAGAGAAGAGATAGTTGCAGGTTTGAATGGTGAGAAAGGAGTGGGAAGGAAGTGAAGGGAGGTATGTATATATAGGGAAAGGATCAGATACCGTGATGATGATTTTGTATGGGGAGAGGGGACATGCGGCTCATGAGGTGAAAAGATTATTGGGAATCGGGACACGGAACGGCGGATAGGCGAAGGGTCTGACACAACTGCAATTGAGTGGTCACAAGTGGGCTTTGGGAACCGTGTGGATCGGTGTAGGCTCGGTGATGCTTCGGTGGAGGATTCGGTGTTCGTTCGGGAGACGATCGGTGGAAGTTCGGTGGAAATGGGACATCGGTGGTAGAATGGTTTCACCGATTTGGATGAGGTCCACCGAAATGGGACTTCGGTGGTAGAATGGATTCATCAACTTTGGAAAGTACCACCGAAATGGGACTTCGGTGGTGGAAGGTTTTCACCGATTGGAGACGACCACCGAAATGAGACTTCGGTGGTGGACAAGTTTCACCGATTTTGAAAATTTCCACCGAAATGGGCTTCGGTGGTAGACATGCATCACCGATACTGGAGATTATCACCGAAAGTGGACTTCGGTGTTGGAAAAAAGAGATAGAAATGATTTAACACATAGATTTGTCCACCGATGAGAGATCGGTGGAGAGAGAGAAGTAGATAAGAGGGTGTCCACCGATGTGAGATCGGTGGAGCATGAACACATGTTTATTCTTGGAGATTGCACATCCCAAGTTCACTGATGAGAAAGTTGAACCTGGTTTCATCAAGAGGTTTGGTGAAAATATCAGCAAGCTGCAAATCGGTGGGAATGAAGTGCAGTTCAATGTCACCTTTGGAAATGTGGTCCCTGATGAAATGATACCTGATATCGATGTGTTTAGATCTAGAGTGAAGAACAGGATTATTTGCTATAGCTATAGCACTGGAATTATCACACAGAATTGGGACTTTAGAAAAGAATTGATTATAGTCCCTTAGTTGGTTTCTCATCCATAGAATCTGAGCACAACAGCTCCCAGCAGCTACATATTCAGCCTCAGCAGTGGAGGTTGATACAGAGTTTTGTTTCTTGCTGGACCAACTTACCAATTTTCCCCCAAGGAGCTGACAGCTTCCTGTAGTACTCTTTCTATCAATCTGGGAACCTGCATAGTCTGAATCTGAATAACCAATTAGTTCAAAACCGAGTCTTTGGGATACCAAAGACCCAAGTGCAGTGTGCCCTTAAGATACCGAAAAATTCGTTTTACAGCCTTTAAATGTGATACTTTAGGATTGGCCTGATAACGAGCACATAGACAGGTAGCAAACATTATATCCGGTCTGCTAGCCGTTAGGTAAAGAAGAGAGCCTATCATACCTCGGTAAAGAGTAACATCCACAGATTCACCTTTTAGATCAGCACACAGTTTCAAGGGAGGTGCCATGGGAGTTTTCATAGGAGAGCTATCTAGAAAGTTAAATTTCTTCAGAAGGTCACGAATATATTTGCTTTGATTTATAAAAATCCCTTCTGAAGATTGTTTGACTTGAAGGCCCAAGAAAAATGTGAGCTCTCCCATCATGCTCATCTCATATTCACTCATCATGAGAGAAGCAAACTCATCACATAGGCATTCATCAGTGGCACCAAAGATGATGTCATCAACATAGATTTGAACAAGAATGATATTACCTGAGGTTTCTTTGATGAAGAGAGTGTTGTCAATTTTACCTCTGGAATATCCATGCTTGAGAAGAAAGTTGGCAAGAGTGTCATACCAAGCACGTGGAGCTTGCTTGAGACCATACAATGCTTTATCAAGCCTGTACACATAGTCTGGATGAGCTGGGTCTTCAAAGCCAGGAGGTTGTTTCACATAGACTTCCTCTGCAAGTTCCCCATTGAGAAAGGCACTTTTAACATCCATTTGAAAGACCCTAAAATTTCGGTAGGCAGCATGAGCCAGAAAGATCCTTATAGCTTCAAGTCTTGCAACAGGGGCAAATGTTTCATCATAGTCAATGCCTTCTTCCTGTCTGTATCCTTGAGCTACTAATCGGGCCTTGTTTCTGATAACAGTACCATCTTCATCCATTTTGTTCCTGAATACCCACTTGGTTCCAATGATTGTCTTGTTTCTGGGTTTGGGAACCAATCTCCAAACTTTATTCCTCTGGAACTGAGAAAGTTCTTCTTGCATGGCAGTGATCCAACAAGGATCTGATAGAGCTTCATCCACTTTCTTGGGTTCAGAGAGAGAGAGAGGAAATTCACATAGAGACAAATATTTCCAACTCCTCTGCGAGTTTGGACACCTGCTTGTTGGTCACCAATAATTTGATCTATGGGGTGATCTTTGGTCCATTTTAGAGCAGGGGGTAAAGGTGATGGGGTATGAGAAGTAGAGTGAACTGGAGTAGTGGGATCAGAGGTTTGGTGTAAGATGGGATTTTCGGTAGTAGATGCCATGTGATTTTCGGTGGGATTAAGGGTGGAAGAAGGGCTTCGGTGTGGAGTTTCGGTGGGAATAGGAAAAACGGTGTGAGAGATGGGTTGATCAATTTCGGTGGGAGAGAGTGATCCAGCTGGGTTTTTTGAGGTAGATGGATTTGAGGGAATTGAGGAGATATCGGTGGAAGTGACTAAGGGGGTATCACCAATACATGATGAGATCCATCTGTGTAAATCATCCTCATCACTTGAAAGTGATGAACATCTGAGATCATCAAACTTGACATGAATGGACTCATCAATGCATTTTCTTCTGAGATTGTACACCCTATAAGCTTTGGAGGATAAGGAGTACCCAACAAATATTCCCTCATCTGCCTTGGGATCAAACTTCCCAAGATTTTCACGATCATTAAGAATAAAGCAGATACACCCAAAGACATGAAGAAAGCCAATATTTGGTTTTCTGCCATGAAAAACTTCATACGGGGTTTTATCATGTCTTTTGGATATTACTGACCTGTTTTGAGTGAAGCAGGCAGTATTCACAGCTTCGGCCCAAAAATAGGTGGGGAGATTTGATTCACTCAGCATGGATCTAGCGGCCTCACACAGTGTTCTGTTTTTCCTTTCCACCACTCCATTTTGTTGAGGAGTACGAACAACAGAGAAGTTCTGAGAGATCCCTTTCTTGGTGAAGAAGTCTTCAAGAGCACTATTTCGGAATTCAGTGCTATTGTCACTCCTTACCGAGCGGACAAGCTGGCCATTGAGAACTTCATTTTTCTTGACAAAGTTGATGATTTCTTCAGTGGCATCACTTTTGTACCTGAGAAAGAATACCCAAGTATATCTGGTAAATTCATCAACAATAACAAGAATATACCTTTTGCCTCCAAGACTTGGAGTGCTGACTGGTCCACATAGATCCATGTGCAGCAATTGAAGAGGAAGAGTGATGGAAGAGCATTGCTTCGTCTTGAAGGATGTTTTGGTGAGCTTTCCCTTTTCACATGCATCACACAACTTCTCTTTGACAAAGTTCAACTTTGGCATGCCCGTCACCAGCTCTTTGTTGGAGATTTTATGCAAGGTCTTGAAGTTTAGATGAGAGAGACGTTTGTGCCACAACCAGTTCCTTTTGGATGCATCATTTGACACAAAGCAGACATTTGATGAAGAATTGGATTGTCCCATATCTATGACGTAGACATTTTCCATCCGTCTTCCCGATAACACCACATTGAGTTGTTTGTCTACCACGGAGCAGACACTAAGTTCAAAGATAACTTTGTATCCAAGATCACACAGTTGGCTAATGCTGAGGAGGTTATGCATGAGGCCGTCCACAAAAGCCACTTTATTGAAGGTTACAGATCCATTAGAGAGAGTTCCGTATCCTTTGGTGTAACCCTTAGAATTATCACCAAAAGTTACAGATGGACCTTTTCCCGGCACATAGTTGATGAGAAGAGACTTGTTTCCCGTCATGTGGCGTGAGCACCCGCTGTCTAAATACCAAATTTGATGGTGCTCAAAAGCCTGCATGCAAACACATATTAGTTCTTTGGTACCCATTTTGTAATGGGTCCTTTGGGGTTAGAAGAGCATGATTCCTTAAGATTGGATCTATCAATCCTATCCTTAGGACAGTCCTTAGCCATATGAAAAGTGTCACCACAGTTATAGCATTTTCTATAGATAAACACCTTTTTAGCATTTTTCATGTTTTGGCTTTTATCATTTGTTCTTATAACCTTGTTAGAGGAGAACAGAGCAGGAGGCTTGGACCCAAGGATTCCTTTGGATAAATCTCTGGAGGTTGATTTTCTTAAAAGCACAGATCTAGGAATATAAGTGTTGTTAGAGGGAATGTTTGGGGTAAAACTTTTAGGATGGGAGCTTGCCATGCAGTTGACCACCGATTTTCCTTTGTCGGCACAGGAGATCCTTTTTGAGTGAACAGGAGTTTCTCTTTTGGGGATCTTTGAGGGCTTAGGTTCGGTGTAGGTATCTATGTGAATAGATTTTAACACTTCATGAAGAGGAATTGGAGGGTCATTGATTGAGGGATCGGTGGGCACAAAGAGGATAAGATCGGTGGGTTTAGATCTTTTGGAAGGATTAGCTTTTGAAGAGTTTGAGGAGGAGGCTTCATCCATGGCCGAAAATTTGAGCTGATCATGGATGGGTTTAGAAACGTCATTTGAATCTTGCTTCTCAATGACTTGCAATGAGGAGTCTTTGGCCTTTAAGGATATACCATACTTTAAGGCTTCACACAGATCTAACGAGTTCAAAGAGATGGAATCACAAGAGCTAGAATCAGAGAAATCATCACATGCATTGGTGGGGGGAACAAGAGCAAGAGTGGACTCACAAACATCAGTTTTTCCAAATCCTAGACCGAACTTGTTTGAACTACAGATTTGACTTTGAAAGATTTGTTCAAGATTTTTGGAAGAGCTTGACCATTTTTTGATGACTTCTTGTTCCCTTTTTAGTTTCTTAAACAGGGAGTTCTTTTCTTTTGAGATCACATGATTTATTGTTTTCAAGTCTTCAAGCTCATTTTTTATTTCCTCAAACCTTTTAAGCTTAGACATGCAAATTTCAAGTTCAGCTTTGAGCTCTTTCACTTGAGCAGATTTTTTATTCTTACTGTCTTTAACAGAATAAAAATCTTGAGTTAAAGACTCATAGGCATTGATCTTTTCAATATCAGACATATTATTGAAGGGATGTACCTGAGCGTAGGCTGTGGAGCACCCAGTTGCCACTAGAGCCATAGGTGAAGTGGCCTTTTCGGAAACTTCCATTTCTTCTGAGATGGCCACGAAGCATCTATTCTGAGAATCACTGTCGGAGGTGTCTTCGTCGTCCCAATCGTGGGTTTCTGCCATGAGACCCTTCCCTTTTCTCTCTAGACCCTCACTCCTTTCCTTCTCTTTCTTGTACTTGGCCTTGTATTTCTCAGCACGCTCCTGATGATTTAAGAAGGATGGTGGGGACTCCTTTTTGGGAAAGGTTGATTTGAAAGGCATGTGTTTGGATTTTTCCCTTTTTGAAGAGGGATTGTCAGAAGAAGTAAATCTGGACTTGGAGATACGCTTGCTTCTACACTCAGATGCAAAATGTCCTTTCTTGCCACAGTTGTAGCATTCCTCATTAGACTTGTCAGAAGAAGTTTTGAAAGATGAAGTTTTTCTAAGACTTCGAGATTTGTTGAAGGGACGAAACTTGTGTTTAGAACCGGCCATCATTGCCATCTCATCTGACAACTGTTCAACCATGATATCCTCACCTTCATCATCAGCATCACTAAGATATGCTTCCGTTTGGTGGGTTACATTTGTTTGGCTGTCATTGTCAGAGTCAGATGAAGGATAGGTGATTCTAGGAAGATTCTGAGAATTCTTGGAACTTTCACTAACAAGAGCTATAGAGGAGCTCTTTATTTCTTTGATGAAAGATTTCCGTTGAAGCTTGGTTTGCTCAAAGTTGAAAAGAGTACCATATAAAACAGTTAAGGGCATGAACTCAAGGTCCTTGGTAGTTTTGATGCAAGTACATATATTTTCCCAAAAATCTGGGAGACAATCCATGAACTTGCACAAGACTTCCTCATTATCATAGACTCTGCCCAACAACTTAAGATCATTTAAAAGAGAGTTGAAGCGGTTATACTTTTTCAAAAGAAAATAGTTCATACTTTCTGATAAGACCAATCTTTTTACATTTCTTGACTTCCTCTGTACCTTCGTACAGAACACATAGAGTGGTCCACATTTCTTTGGCAGTTTCAAAGTTCACCAAAGAGTGGTAGACCTCATCAGGAAGAGAGAGAGCAATAATAGCTCTTACCTTGGAGTCAAGAGTAACTAAACGTTTTTCCTCATCAGTATACTTTTTAGGATTTTTGAGAATATACCGACCAGTAGCACTGGATTTTTCCTCATCAGAATCACTAGAGATTTCCTTTTCAAAGGTCTCTTTACCTGGCCTCTGCGTGTCATAGCGAGCCCAAACTCTGGGGATAATGGGTCCCTCGTTGAGAATGGTTGGATATCTAGTATCCACTCCTTCCATGAATAGCATCATGCGGCTTTTCCACAAGGAGAAGTTGTTGGCATTAAACTTAGGAGGTTTTGAAATAGACCCATTTTCTGAAAAGTTGTTTTGAAGAGAGTTTTCAACAGTAGAAGAAGAAGAGGCAGCCATCGCAGATCAAGTTTATGGGATTAAACTTTCTGCTCTGATACCACTTGTTAGTCCCAGATGGCTTAACAAGTATTGTAGAAGGGGGGGGGGGGGGGGTGGGGGTTGAATACAATACACAAAAATTTCACAATTTTAATTCTTATATTTGAAAAACTTTCAAAAGAATTACACACAGAAAACTTAAGATTGTTGCGGAAAAGAACAGATAAACTATTCTAACAATCTTACACAAAGTATACAACAAAACAACTAAGAACACTAAGAGCAAAGCTATTGAGTTTAAGGCTTAAAAGAAAGTTTCTTGCACTGAGAGAATTTCTTGAAAGCGTGAGAATTGCATGAAGAGCACTTCTCCTTTTATAGTGCCAAGGAGTGCCCAAGCATTAAATGCTTGGGACACTTGTCATCTTCACATATGCTGATAATGTTGACTTCAGGAGAACTGTGAAGTCCTTGTCACTTTTCACTATGTGCAGACAGAGTAGCTTGAGCAGATAATAGGGACCTTAACTGAAAGTGGATAAAGAGACAAACTGTCACTTTTCTCTGCTGGAGGATATTGTCCCATAATAAATGATCTTCTGTTTTGAGCGTTTAGCACCGAAGTGGTTTCCACCGAGATTGAGAAATCTTCGGTGGAAAGAAGACTAGTCCACCGAAATTGCAAGCATGTTCCGGTGGTAAGAGGACCACCGAAATTGCAAGCATGTTTCGGTGGTGAGAGGACCACCGAAATTGCAAGCTTGTTTCGGTGGTGAGAGAAGCACCGAAAGAGTCATCGGTGGAGGATAGGGCCACCGAATTTGTCCAAGCACTTCGGTGGAAGAAGGCCACCGAAATTGTCCTATAATTTCGGTGGAGAGAAGGCCACCGAAATGTCAAGGAATTTCGGTGGTGATGACTTGTTTGAATGTTGCCGAGAGTCTTATATTTTCCACAAGTAGAGAGTCTTCAAGCTTGGTTTCGGTTGATCTTCGACTTCACCGAACATTTGATATCTTGTACAAGTCATTCAAAGAACTGAACTAAAATATTCTAAGTAGGAGTTTTAGGGAAAACATCGGTGAGTCAATTTCAAATCCTTGGTGACCCAACACCTCCTCTCCTATCTCTCTCTCTCTCTCGTTTGTCTCTCTCTCTCTCTCTCGAGTGAACTGTGAAGAAAGAAAACTACCAGTCTCCTTTAACCCCTTTCTTCTCCCCCTTCTTTCTCTCTTTCTCTATCTCTCGCAGCAATATATATATATATATATATATATATATATATATATATATACATACACTGACACACACACACACAGCAGGTCGTATATATATATATATATACATACACTGATACACACACACACAGTAGGTCGTGTATATATATATATACATACACTGATACACACACACAACATACACAGCAGGTCGTATATATATATATATATACACACACAGGTACAGTCTCTCTCTCTCTCTCTCTCTCTCTCTCTCTATATATATATATATATATATATATAGACACACACATACACAACACCAAAATGACGAGGACGAGGAGGATTATGAAGAAAAGTTCGGATATTTCAGACAACATCAAGAAAACTTCGGATATTTCGGACAGATCGGGTTTGGTCTAAGGGTACCCGCCCCAATCCAAAATATCCGCAAAAATAATCGGGTTCGGGTAGTTCGGGTGGTCGGGTGACGCTTTTCCGGGTGGTCGGGTCGGTCGGGTTTTTCGGGTCGGTCGGGTTTTGCTCACCCCTAACGTGTATTCCCAAAAATATTTGATTTTATCAAAATAAACTTCTATATCTATTTAAAAGAAAGGATAATTTTAAAAATTAAAAGTATATAACTATTTAGATAAAAAATATTCATATTTTGAAAAATAATATTTGGAAAAAAATTAAAATGGTAAAATAAATATTTATTTTAGGATATAAGTAGTATTTCTTTTATATTTTGTTGTCTAATTTGTCAGTTAATTATATAAAAAAACGTATATTGTTGGTAAGCATTTATTTAAAGTATGAATTTTTTTTCCATTAAATGATTTATAACAGATATAATTACATGTAATTTAGCATATAATTACAAAAGAGTTAAAATAGTCATTTTTTTGTCAGTGAGCATTTACCGAAAAACACTTGGTAAACACTCTTATCCGGACATCACTTACCGGGGACATCACTTACCTGGGACAACACTCTTACCCGGACAACACTTACCCGGAAAGAGTTGGTAAACGGGCCCTAATTTACTTCTATGAACAAGTGCGGTTTTATAATTTAATTTGTTTAAATTAAAATTTAAACTACAATAAAACAATAAAATCATATCTTTTTCCACCATTACAATAAAACAATAAAATTAAATTGTATTTAATATAATAGTTTTTAATTTTTTTTAATAAATCAAATCAAACAATAATATCCTTTTGTTATATTGTTATATTGTTATATATATATATATATATATTTGTATATAAAAATATTGTTTTTACTTTTTTATATGAAAAAAACAAAAGTTAGGTAAAAAAGCTAAAATGGTCTTTGATTTAACGGAGTTAAAAGATGTGCTAGTCAGAGGAACTATAGCCGGGTCTGTCACGCAACTATGCCGACGACAATGTCATTTGGCAAAGTCGTCGGGCAATGTCGCACCCGGGGGCAGGGGGTATAAATATGACCCTTTACGACTTTTGACCTTAATTTTCACAAACTCAGTTTTGGAACCTGATTTTTTTCTTCTCCTTCATCACTCACTCCTCATTAATTACAAACTAGGGTTTATTGGTCCTTTGATTTGGACATTAAAAGCTTTCTAGGAGTCGTTAAGAACAAGGATTCAAGCACTGACCAAGTTTTCATCTTCTTTCTCAACTTTTCTAAGGTATATTGACTCTTGAGATGGAATTTGATTTGGTGTTTTGGGTCTTCCCCATTGATTCCATGTACTGAACCATTATTTTATGTTCGAAATTCCAAACCATGTTTATATTGAAATTGTAACCGGTTCAACTCACTAGGATTTTTGGTCTAACATTTGTTTGGTGTCGACATGAATCTTAGGTTCTAGCGGCGCTGGTTCTAAGAAGGTTTCGCCGAGTTTAGAGTGAGCTTGGGAAAATACTTTTGGGACACCAACCTTGTGAAGACATTATTTTGGAGTAAAGATGACATCCTTTTTGTAATCTTATTTCTAGTTAGAAATTAAATTAGTAGGTTGTCGTTTGTTACCGTCAAATTGCAACTTGTAAGTAAACAAATGTTTATTATTTTCCCCTTTTGGGAAGCTCATGCCTTGGCAATTGTATACCACATTTCCGTATGGAAATTTTTGTTTATCCCAATTTTTGGGTTGTTACAATACGATACGTATGCGATATTAAATCTGAGATGCGGAAGACCTTTGACGCCACCTAGGTCGTTGGCCAAGTCTTTCACACACCACGAGGTCTCCTCACCTGTTTTTTGGTTAAAAAAAGGATCAAGTGCAAGTATCACCTCGTTCACAAATCTTATTATTATTTCTTTCCATGGTGAAAATTATGACAATGTCTTTCAGTTGTCCTACAAAACGTTCTCTATATGTTGTTAATAAAGGTTCAATTGAATTTGTTAGAACAAATATGTGTTTTTTAGGGAGAAGAAATGACGTGTCACATGCTTTGCTAAAAAATAGGGATAAATACATGAAATAGTAGACTATTTTCATAAATTTATTTAACCTTAACTTCTCATCGGAAGCCAATCTCCTTGATCTCAATCCGTTTTTTCTTTTTTCTTTTTTAATTTAAAAACGAATGAGGGTATTAAGGTGATAACATAGCACCCCTTACAAACCAATCTTCACCATTGATCTCAATCTTTTTTTTTCTTTTTTCTTTTTTATTTAAAAACGAACAGGGGTATTAAGGTAATAACACAATTAGGTTTTATTTAAGATATATATTTTTATAATAGGATAGTTATGAATTTGATTATCATTTAAGATATTTTCCTAAAATAAAGCATATGCTTTCTATACTCTTTATCCTGTATGCATGTATTTTTGATTTGTAGGTTTCTTTTTCCTCTTAATCGTGTTTTTGGTAGATTCTATAGAAGACATGCATCCAGAAACAATGATTGGAGAAAAACATGCAGACAATGAAGACATACCATGGTTGTGTGTGTGCATATCGGTAAATGTTTTAAATTCTCGATTTCAAATTCTGGTTCATTTAGCATAAATGGATGACATTAACAACTCGTAGGAAAATCATATTTATGGAGAACCATCGATACTCCTATGTGCATATATGCATACTCCCATGAGCATATATGTATAATCTGAGATGCATATATGCATTATCCCATATGCATGTATGTTCATTATATGTATATTCTTGCACACAACTGTACATACTTTAACATATGTATATACAAATGAACAATAAGAGGTTTCATATATGCAACTTAACATATGAACAGGGTGGCATAGAAGAACCAACTGGAGTTGGAGTTGGAGTTGGGGTGGTGCAAGGGGGTGTGTCTGAGAGATTAGGGAAAATCGCGTGTTTTGCGGTGTGCTCAACCGTCGTCAGAGATGAAAGAGAAGAATCTAGTCGGTATTTGTATTTCCTAATTTGAGATATGTTGCGTTTTACCCAATTTGCCCCTCACGTGCTATTTTTTTTCATTTTTGGTAACTAGGATTCATTAACTTACAATCCATACCCTTTTTAAAATAGACCATTGGATGAGAAAATGGAAGCATAAGATTGGTTTGTAAGTGGTGCAAGATATGCAAGGTTTGTATTTGAATGAGTTGTAAGGGTTTAAGCACTATTTCTAACAAATTGCGATTACCTTAAATGTAGAATGATGAATTAGTAATACTTACTTGAAATATTTTTCCATGATTTCATATCCTTGAACGCATTAGTCTTTCGAGCCAATACGTATAGTACCACCCGTGCACACTCTTTTTGGGGGAATCCTATTTCGTTGTTGTCAACAAATACTTTTAAAACATGTACATACCAAAGAGATCAACCTGGATGCATATGAAGAAAACCTCATGTATGTCGTTGTATGTGCAATCTTTCATACTTCAAAAAATGGAAAACTAAGGAACACCTTAGTAGCCTTTCATCTAGACGGTATGCATTTGTGCATACTGGTAAATTAAGTTGTTTTTTTGGTTTTTATACACTAGTGTATTATGCATTTGTGCATATGCACATGTGCGTGTTACAAATTACTTGTATGCACAAGTGCATAGCTTCGAGATGAAGGGATACCAGAGCGTTCCTTAGTTTTCCGTTTATTTGAGGTTTTCCTTTGAAGGCTTGAACCTGACCCATATATATATATAATACTAGAATAATTAACTTACGATCAAGTAGATCTCCACAAGGATGATTGTATGGTGATTTGTGTTGTTGTAGTGGTTGATTACTCGTATCAGACATTTCCCTGGTGCTGGATTGTCAATTAAGCTCTTTAATTATTTCTCTTCAGCTGCTTATCAATTCCCAGCTGCCTACTACGTACACCACATTGTTAATTAATGAATGATAACTAACATCGTAAACTAATTAATGTCAGCATGCATGATAGAGGAGATGGATTTTATATATATAGGGTCAGGTTCAGGGAAAAACCCTAAATAACTGGAAAACCGGAAAACCACAAAAATACGGAGGAAAAACAAATCAATATGGATGTCAAATTAACGAGAAAAATATGATCGTTTATTTGGTGTAATTTATTTTGTTCGAATTTCGTTTATTTTTCCTCTTTTTTCGAATAAAAAATAGGGGGGGGGGTGAGGGTTTTTAATTTAATTAATATTGTTGTAACCATCCGTTTAATCACATCCATCAGATTATCTAATCTAATGATTGATAAAGTGTTTTTTAGTTTTCCATTTATTTGAGGTTTTTCCCTGAACCTCCCTCTCTCTCTCTATATATATATTTGGTAGGGACCGTAAAGACTTGTTGTCAGCCTTCACTAACAAAGAAATACTTCTCTAAATATTTGCAATTAATATCATGAGGAGCTTACTAGGATTATACACCCCCTTCATGAATTGCGTTTTTCACGAAAATTGATTCAATGCATCTTGGTGCATTTCAGTAGTGTTAAAATGCATTGCTCATAAACGATGATATATATTGTTGCGTGCATTAAACTACTTTTTAAGGAATCAAAGAACATGACATAGTTGTTAGCCGTAGGGGTGCTAAAACCCCCGGCAAAATCCAACCAACCCAACCACAACTCAGGGTATAACCTAACACATATTTGATATAAAAAAAGGTCAAACCTTATCTACTATGTTCGAATTGTGTTAGGGTCATTTCATTTGAACTCAATCCAACACAATGTCTTTCAATAATATGAATTTAATGCGACTCTTAAGTCATTGATTAATATATGTACATTAGTAATTAGATCAACTCGAAATTAGCTATATTCAAAATTATATTACAATTTCAACCGTAATTTTACATTTTCATGCATGAACCTTCAATTTTTTTGTTGAGCTTGTTAGGCGTTTTTGTAAGTTTTCATTTTGATTTAGTTCGCTTAAACACAAAAGCTTAGTTAGACTGTAAAATGATCTACCAAAGTTTCAACCCAACTTGCACGGTTTGGGTTGGGTTGATTTGTAGTTTTGCTTGCATTGGGTTGGGTTAAGATTTTTCAAATCACAAACATTGGAATAGGTTATTCAAATGTGTTTATAACCTAAGGTCGTTTCAATCTTTTTGGAGGACATGTTACACCTGTTGTACCCGTACTAACTACGTACCTATCGTCTAAAACGAGTTATAAACAAAATAAAATATAAAATTAATGTCATAATAAAAATCTTACAAATTAAAACAAAACTAGATGTTTAAAATGACAAAGTGGAAGAATAACGAAGAGCCATTTTTGTTTTTGTTCGGCAAATTCTGAAATTAAACGAATTAAACAACTACTTTTGAATTTTGATTAACGAAGAGTGGTTTTTATTTTTGTTAGCAAATTCAGAAATTAAACAACTAATTTTGAATTTTGATTTTGAAAGAATTTTGATAGGTTTTGATTGCGGTTGGTTTAAAGGTCTATATAAATCAATCCCAAACCCAACTAAAATTTGGCCCAAAAATATTGGAGGCCTTGTTTAATAAAGTCAAACTTAACATTCTAATGGACCGCTATTTTTACCCAGTCAACTCAACTCATGCGCACCATACTTAGCAAACTTGTGCGTTTGGCACGCAGACTAGATGGAACGGGTCGGAACAAAAACAACAGTCCTATGTTTGGTGTGCCATGTGACAAAAATGAGATGTGACAACATGAGACAAAAATGAGATGTGACAACATGGGACAAAACTTAAAAAAATTTGTTCCACCAAAAAAGGTGGAACAACATGAGACTAAATAAAAAGATTACAAAACTACCCTTAGCATCAAAACTGGAGACTAAACCTAAACCAAAAACTTATCCAACCTAAACGTCTACTTCCATTTCTTTGATTGCCTCCATTTTCTTTGATTAACTTTGACTGAAATCGATTTCCATAATATCAATTGGTTCCTGGGAAGATTTCGTTCAAATTATCAATTTCGACTTCGATTTTGTGAAGATTTTGACTTCGATTTTGTGAAGATTTCGTTTAGATTATCGATTTTGTTCATATGGTTCAAATTATCGATTTCGACTTCGATTTCGTGAAGATTCATGAGAAGATTTTGTTCCGATTTTGACTTCAATATCATGAAGATTTCGATTTTGTGTTTCAGATTATCCACCCCAACCTAAATCGATTTGAAGATTTAGATTTTTATTTGAAGTTTCATTTTGAAGATTTCGGTTTGAAGTTTTTGACTTATAGACTCATGTGAAGATTTCGATTCCACAAGTTTTCGATTTACAGATTCATGGGATTTCGCTCCCACAAGTCATATGTCAAATTCAATTCATGTTATTTGCAGATTTGAGCTATATATTGATTCCAATTCAACCGATTATGTGTTGGTATGCAATATTACAAGTTGTTGAACCTGATGGAATCACTTGGTTTTACATTAAACAACGATTAGGGGTAATATGGTCATTTTAACTGTTTTGTCCTATCCTATCCAACTTACTGAACGCAAGACAGACAATTAGTCCGGTCCTATTCTAGTCCTACCAAATGTAGGACAAACAATTAGTCTCGTCCTATCCAGTTATGTGTTGTCCCAAACAGTCTATCCCATACAATCTGCATACCAAACGCCACTGTTATAAAAGGCTCGCCGCAACAGCCACCATGGCGGTCGTGGCTCAAGGCTCGTCTCTCACGCCACGTTATGCTTGTGGCACGCCATGGCCTCATGTGCGATATTTTGAAACGCGATATTTAATTTTTCTTTACGTTTTTTATGCCTTATTTGCTAATTGTTTATATATAACATAGTTTAACTTGTTTATTATCATTCACTCATCGAGTAATAGCACAAAACATATTGTTTCTATACGTCTTGATAAACGTCGTTGCCTCGCCGTGACTTCTAAGGCTTGAAGCTTGGTGGCATTGCCACCACGCCACTCTTCATGCTATTCAGAACCTTGCCAAACGTTACCTTATAATTCTGTTTTAAATCAATAGTTTCTTATATATATTTTAATTTTTGTACAAATGACTTTGATAATAAATTTAGTGACTAAACTAAATTTGATGTATTTATGTAAAGAATTAAAGGTATGGTGAAATAAGATTATAACCAAGGGAAAAGCCTTTTTGTTCTCCTTTTGTTCATTCATTATTGGCTTTTAGTTCAATCATTAAATGATCGAAGCAGTTCCATATGGAACAAGGACAAGCCAGGTGCAATTTTTTTAACAGTTTTTTGTGGACTTTATTTATATTTTATAACCACTAAAAACTGAAATGATACCGTAAATGATAGAGAATATTTTTTATATAAATTTAATTTGAAAATAATGATTTATATTTTTATAAGAAATTTTAATAGTAAACCAAAATACCTTTATCCGTTACCTACTTATCTTCCTTACCTGCCAGCGCCACATTGATTCAAACTACAAGTCTATAACCCCTTCTTCCAAGAAGATCTCGTCGATCTCCAACAAACAAAATTGTATTATTTATTGGTCTATCCATCGCTTCATAAAAAGATTCAAGGTTTTCCATTTGAAATCACTCTTGTTATTTGTTAGTGAAATGATACTATATTCAAAACATATCAACCTCATGTGTTGTTTCATAGATAAAAAGACCTATAGTCCTTGTGGTATGCAATATATTGTGGCTTCAATACTAACACCGTTAAGTTTGAAATGTTAAAGGTATCATGTGTCTTGCACATAATGAGTATAATTGTCAATTTACTTTTCCCTTTCAATTAACCTATATGTTTTTAAAACAAACAATATTAAATTGTGGATTTGGTCCTTATGCATCACTCATCATCTTTAAAACCCATCTATCATCTCTTAAATATCGTAACAAAATTTTCCTTAACTTTAATATAAAATGATAATACATTCAATTTCATTAAAAAATTAACAATACATTCGATTTCATCATTATTTTAATACATAATAATAATAAATTTAATTATGTTAGAAAATTTTCTATTTTTCGATATTTTAATCATAAATGAATTGTTCAAATTTATAGTTTTCATTCAATCTTCTCTACTTTAACCCTGTTTATGTAAAGAATATACTAAAAACTTCAAAATCTTTATTTTTTATAAGAAGCTCTAAAGAGGATAAATATTAAAGAAAATCTAAATTAAAAATGTCATGCAAACATTTTTATAGACCTAATTCTTTTATTGATACCAAAAATTACTTTTAAATATTTCAAATTTAACATTATCATGATTTAGCTAACCATATCTAATCCTTTGCTGATGCTACCATGAGATATAAAATAATACATTCAATTTCATTAAAACCTTATATAAGATAATAATACATTCAGTTTCATTATTCTTTTAGTACAAAATAATAATAAATTTAATTTTGTTAGAAAAATTTCTATTTCTTCGAAATTTTAATCATAAATGAGTCATTCAGATTTATAGGTTTTCATTTATTCCTTTCTTCTTTAACCTTGTTTATGTTAAGAATATACTAAACAATTCAAAATCTTAATTTTTATAAAATGATGTAAAGTGGATAAACATTAAACAAAATCTAAATTAAAAATGTCATGCAAACATTTTTTCGACACATAAATCTTTTAGTGATACCATAAATTATTTTCAAATATTTCAAATTTAAAATTATCATGATTTAGCTAACCATACCATTGATGATGCTATCATGGGACTGAGCTCCCAGTTGCAATAGTAACGACTCATTTATAATTAGTGTAGTAAAGAAATAGATTTTTTTAACAAAATTAAATGTATTATAATTTTATATTAAAATAATAATGAAATTGAATGTATTGTTATTTATATAAGGTTTTAATATAATTGAATGTATTATCATTTTATTTTAAAGTTACAGAAATGTTTGTTAGGATAGTTAAGAGAAATGATAGGGTTTTAAAGATTATGAGTGATGCATAGGGACCAAATTTACAATTTAGTATTTTTTGTTTTAAAAACTTATAGGTTAATTGAAAGGAAAAAGTAAATTGATAATTATACCCATCATGTGCAAGACACAAGATACATTTAACCTTTCAAACTTATCGGTGTTACTATTGAGGGACCCTAGCCACAACTCATATAAATGGTTTTAATTAGTGTGTTGTCAATCTTTAATATCTATCCATAGAAATTTGTAAACACTATTACTATTTCCCCTTTTGGATGATTTCCTTATATTTAGAATGTTATATTTTACATTTATTCAGGTTTAAATTTTACTCCTATTTTTAGGGTGTTACACAATATATATATATATATATATATATAGAGAGAGAGAGAGAGAGAGAGAGAGTTAATAAAATGTAAACCTCTAAATTGGTATAAACTATGTAAACTAATCCTAGCCCTTGATTGCTAATATTGATTAATCTATCTAAAAGGGTAATTGTGTCATTTTAATAACTGATCTATTTTCGGTAGTTATCTATGAATTAAAAAAATCCATTTTTTAAGGAATTGATTTATCCCAATCTTTTTTTTGTTTTGATTAAAACTGATCTCTTTGATTCATCATCGTCTCCTTTGTTAAAACCGATTTCATAATATTGATTAAGTCGAGCATATGAACCAATCTGTCCAAGACGAAGAAGAAATTCCATAGTCCATCGATTTCTGCAGTTATGTCGTACAACGAAGAAGAAGAAAATGACATCGAACAAACACTGCATGATCAATTGGAGGTCGACCATGACATAGCCGATTTTGTTATCCCACTTGAGTCAGACGAAGAACGCCAGGACGAAGATGTTGAGGAAGATTTTCTCCAGGGTGTTGATGATGCAATGGACGTGACACCAATTAAGAAAGGTAAGATTTGTAATGTTTTTCATAATTTTTATACGAAATATGAAAAAAAAAACGTTAACAAACAGGGGAAATTTCATTGTCCCTATTCAATCCCTCTCGATTTTATGCGTATTGTGTTCATAATAATATGTCTGCCATTGTTTAAGTTAGTATGAAAATAGGAACAACTGTTATTATGAAAAATATGAAAAACGTATGAGCAATTAAAACAATTCAATATGAAACTTATGAAAAACATACAGTTATTATGAAAAGCCTATGAGCCATTAAAACAATACATATGGACTGTCTTATTTTTAAACAAATCGTGTATTTGTATCATATGAAAAAACCCGATGTAATGTGTCGTGATAATATGAATATATGCAAAACATAGTTTTTCCTATATCATGTGAAAAAAGTATGAATAAAACCTAAATCAAGATGTTATTATAAAACTTATGAAAAATATGTGTTATTTGTAGCATATGAAAACTCGATGGAACATGTTTTTTTACAGAGTTCAGTCCCATGATTTTTCCTTATTATTTTTAATTTGTTTTGTTAATACTTTTGTTGTAGTACATCATGAGACCTTTGTTTCTCCCGCTGGTACGAAATATTGGATACCAGTTGTCGATGAGACTTTAAAGATAGGACTAGGAGATGAATTTAGGTCTATTGAGCTTGTCGATAGTGCGTATATGAAATATGCCGAAGAAGCCGGCTTTGATGTTCGACAGTCCAATAAGAAGAAAAACAAGTTTGATCAAGTGCAATGTCGTTATCTACTATGTAGTAAGCAAGGCATCCCGGCTAGGAAAGATGTCGAGAGAATGGTTAGGAGTTCTAACGTGAAACGCACTAATTGTAGAGCATGTATTAAGTTTCGTCTTAGGAAGGAAACTGGTTCATATGTTGTTTATAAGTTTGAAGAAAGGCAAAACCATGCTCTATACAACTTAGCTGACAAGGGGATGTCACGTTCCAAAAGACGTCTGCAATACACGGATTTTAGGAATGTGTACAATGATTCATCATCGTGTGCTGGCGGTGCAAAGTCTTATAATATTCAGGCGGCGCTTAGAGGTGGTTACGAACATGTTAGTCAGACTCAAGTTGACTACCAGAACGCTAGGACTGCGATGGGCACATTTGTGGGAAAGAAAGACGCGCAAATGCTGGTTGATTTGTTGTGTAAACGTAGAACAGTTGTTTCTGACTATTTTTTCGATATATTGGTCACTGACGGTGAGTTGCAGGCTGTTTTTTGGGCTGATGAAATCGCTAGATTAAATTATAAAGAGTTTGGCGACACCATATCATTTGATGCAACATACCGTACAAATCGGTATGTATGATATTAGGTTCCTTTATTTGTTGCGTGATTAATTATAATGTTAAATGTATTAAGTGATGAAACCTTTTATTTTACACAGACATGCTATGAATTTTGTTCCGTTTATAGCTATCGACAACCATAAAAGATCAGTTGTTGTTGGGTCTGCATTGATAAGCCACGAGAACGTTGAAAATTTCAAGTGGGTGTTGTCTGCATTTCTTAAAGCGCATGTGAAACAACCTACTTTTGTTATAACTGATCAATGTGCGGCTATGAAACAAGCAGTTCCAGCTGTGTTCACAGAATCGAAACATCGTTTGTGCATGTGGCACATTATGAAGAAACTTCCCGGAAAGGTTTATTTTGTATGTTATATACTGAATAATATAATAGTCGTAGCCATTCAACCATTTTGAATTATTCTTTTTTTAGATAACATCTGATCTTGATGCAAATATATCATTCAAAAGGAGATTTAATAAGCTAGTATGGAATAGTCATATGAGTCCGGATGAATTTGAGTCGGAGTGGTGTAGTATAATTGACGATTATGAACTCCACGGGAACGGTTGGCTATCAGAGATGTTCCGAATTAGGCAATCATGGATATCTGCGTATTATAGAGATGTCCCCATGTCTGGGTTAATGAGGACAACATCACGATCCGAGAGTGCGCACGCCTTTTTCCGAATATATGCATATTATCGCAATGATCTGGTGAAGTTTATACATGCATTTGACGGTGCTATCGAAAAGCAAAGGAACAAGCATCGCATTCTTGAGTTCATCACAAGAAACACTTTCCCTCGATGTGCTACCCCGTTAGTGATTGAAAGGCATGCTTCGGAGATATATACACGTACTGTTTTTAAAGAAGTTCAAAAAGAGATTAAGAAAGCTGCCTATCATTGCGGTGTCGTGTATCTTGGGGAAGATGGTGATATCAGAAAGTACAATGTTTTACACAAAAATATAAAGGGTATTACAAAGTATTCTTATCAGGTATGTTTAATTATATCTGTTATATTTACAATTTCGTCTATTTACACCAATTTTGTATGAAATGTTTTAATTATAATTCATTCTTTAACGTGTTTCACAGGTTTCACACAACATTTTGACGAACATGATGGAATGCGAATGCAACTTCTTCCCCCGACATGGTACCCCGTGTCGCCACATGTTCAAGATTCTTCTTAACTTTGACTTTCTTGAGATACCTGATATTCTCATATCTCGGCGATGGACCCGTTCTTTGGTCCCTGTTGAAGTTCAGGCTGCCCGTGCACGTTATGGTGAGGTCGACGTAGAGAAGGAGCGGTTGATCAACGGTTTATATTCGAGGCTTGATTTGTTGGTTAGCCGAATTAGAAATGATAAAAGCAAGTTGAATGTGCTAACGGAAATGATGGATAATATGAAAATTGAGTTCCAAGTTGATGACATAATTCCATCTGCGTCCGCTGATAGAGCCGAAGCGCTTAGGGAATGCTATGGTGTAGACGCTCCCAAGGAGGTTAAGGTATTACCACCTGCTGGTATACGTAACAAAGGCTGCGGAACCGGAAAACGTTTGGTAGGTGCTTTGGAGAAAGCGGTTAACAAGTCTAAGAAGCAGAAACGTTTATGTAGGGGGTGTAACAGTCTGGCTGAACATGATTTAAGGAATTGTCCAACGCGAAAAAACAAAGGGTGTGGATGATTTTTTCATAAGATTGTCAATGAATATTAGTTTTTTTGTTGATGCAAAATAATTTTTATTTTGTGTATGGAACATGATTTCTTTATTATTGTTTAATAGATTTTAGTACTTAATGATATTATTTTATCTAACTTTTTTTTATTGTGATCCGAGTTGTTTGTTGTTGTATTTATTTTTTTCCATATTATGTTTTTAGAGTTTAATTATTCAATTTATTTATACCATCTCAAATCAATCCTCAAATATTTATGAAAAGATATGTGATAAGTAATGACATATAGGCTTAGGCTTGTGTGTTGTAGATTGCATGATGATGTTTCTAATATGACAAAACCCTTTATCATCTTCTATATAATAAGGCATTCTTCTATTCTTTTATATGCAAGAAAAATACTTACACAGCCTCTCATAAACAATGGCACAAAACAACCCACCAAACCAAAATGGAGTTAACCCTATTGCTTCTCAATCAAACCAAGTTATTGTTACTGATGCTTTAGTTCGAGACTGTCGGGTTATCAAGGAGGAGCTAAGTCGTTTGTAAGAGAAAAATGAAGATACCGTTCATCATATGGAGTGGGTTAAAAATCAACTCGACTATAGCTGCAAAGTTTGCATTGTGATGTAACTCCTATTGTAGTGTCTTTTCTTTATGTTAAGTATCATTTTATGTGTGTTATGTAGTATGTGTTGTGTTTTCACGGTGTTTTCATAGTCCAGTTTGAAATTTGTATGGTGTTTGTAACTATATGAAATGGTAGGTTATATGGATGTGAAATGTTAAGTTTTATGAAATGTTGTTTCTTTTAATGATACCAAATGTTAAGTAATTTCATGGATTTTTTATTTATTTATTTTCTACCAGTTGAATCCCATTTTTCATATGTCGTCATCTAAAATCCAATATTTTAGATGTATGAAAAAAAGAGGTTCATAAAAAAATATGAGAGATTCAAAGCATATGTAATATATGAACACAGTATATTCATAAAAAGAACCTAAAATAAGTATATGAAACACCAAATGTGGTAATCCATACGTAATAAAATCTAATTCAAACAAAACAACAAATGTGATAATCCATGGTTTCCTACTGTTAATAATTGAAAACAATAAAAAACACCTAAAAAATTAATGCTTGTTCATAACATAAATCCAGTAACCGGCTCAGATTTTACTCAAACGATCGTAACGTGTTGCATTTGCACTACGTAGAATGTGTGCTTGACTTGCTTTATCCAGTTTATAGAATCTTGATACCTCCCCTTCCACATACCCTTTTCTTGTGTTCCCTTCACTCAATAGTATCTTTGCTGTGTATTTTTTCCTAAGACCGTCTAGTTGCTTCGCTTGCCCCGGTCCTTCTTTGTCTAGTTGCGTCAGCAAACCTCGGATACCCCCGCCCATATAGCACTCCATGTGCCTCATCAAGAAAACCCCGCAGTCTACATAATTCTCCTTGGTTTGCCATGGCATATGAACTCTAATTTTTGAGAATTGTCTGATAAGTCTTCCTGATGGGTGACGTGTATCCGTAAGGTATGTGGCCATCATGTTTTGCTGTTAATATTATATATTTTTTATGTTTTAAATATGAATGAAAAAAAAATTACATTGTATAATATTAAACATTAATAAATACCAATAAACTGACGTCCGCATCGCATTCTTCGTCTATTCCGCTCCCGTTACTTTTGATCATGTTGTCGAGTATTTCGATCACATTACACTTGAGGTTGAAAACCACACAATAGTAATGTCGATCTCGTATCATTGGGAAGAATACCTGACATTAGTGAAATGAAATTGTTAATTATTACAATAAGATTATAAAATATAGCAAAAATATTTTTACTTAACCAATTACTGTTTTTTCATACCAGATCAAAGTTTCTCATGTTCACGCTCTCAGGCTGGTTGCGCGTTGCTTCAGATATGGTATCGAGGAACCATTTGTAATGCATGTTTTGCTGGTGCAGATGCGTCATCAATACGCATCCACCCTGTATTTTCTAATGCAATTTATAATAATATATCATGTAGTTTTAGTTAGTGTATGAAAATAATTTATAATACGTACCAGAACAAAAGTTTTAAAGAAGAAACGTCTTGGTGAGTACACGTTTCTGTATTTCTCTGCATCGTTTAAGATGTCCACCCATCCGTCTATCACGTGGGTGAATATATGTTCACTCCCAGCAAGGCTCTCCATGGCCGCTCGTAAAATCGTTTGACCCGTGTTCGACTGGTACAACATGTCACTACATCGGTGAACATTTAATTCAATACATTAGTAGCAGTTAAAGCTAATTTTATACATGAATCTATTAAATCAAAGTTTAAAAATAAAAATATTCGTATGATTTTTTACGTACTCTGGTCCGCCATATGCTGCCAAACAAAGCTCGTGAACTTTTTTCTCGTCATTTGTCACAGCCATACGCAGCTCCACGTTCCTCTTTACGTAAGGTGATCTCATTTGATCTCCAAGCTTTGTTTCTCGTTGACTAGCCCTTCGTTGAACCACATCCTCCGGAATTGCACCTTTTCCCTTATCGTCGGCCGTGTAACGAACTATTTGACCACCCTCCAAATAAGCAGGTTTGTCCCCAGATCTTTGTTGTATTTCCTTGTCAATTTGATTCAATGACTGCGTGCACCATTCCTGTGAAATCGCAGTCGGTGTAAGTTGGAAGTCTAACCTCGTTGGCGTTACCTCTTTTGGTCCGTGCACATCCATTTCATTCGTAACCGGGAAATCCTTCAGATGATCATCGCCTCTCTCTGCGCCAACACTATCACTGTCTTCATCCTCATCTGTCATATCATCAGCCATGAAGATGTTATCAAACTTCTCCTGATAATCATCGAAGTTGCTATCTTCCGGGAACAGCTCCATCGCCTCCTTGATAAGCTTGCTTACGTCATATTTTGCACAACAGATTTGATCCAGTGACGCATCTATCTTCTCCATGTATTCCTGGTTTTCACACATTAAGATATTCTAAGTCATGCATTTACAAAAATTATGGAACAATTCATATGTGAATATGTTGTTTTCTTATATCATTTTAATAATGTACGAAAATTGAATGTTAATGAATATAGTAGATTTAAAATCATATTTATTAATTTGTATTTTTGTTAGGGCATTTTTGTAGCTATCAAGACAGTATTAATATCTTGTACTGTTCTTCTTAAGTAGAGGCATGGACATGTCATGGCCCTACTATATAAAGAAGACTCCTTTGTAATCTTGGTAACAACTTGTAGTATTAGTCATTTGTACTTTGAAGATCAATATATGGATGACTTGTGTACTCTAGATTTTCTCTCTACATCATTCTTGATTTCTTGCTAGATTTGGGATTTCACATTTGGTATCAGAGCTAAACAGAAGATTCAAGCAGATCGAAGACCAAATTGAAGATTTTTTACACTAAACTCGAAGAATTCGGATCTGGTGTTCATCACTGTTCATCTGAACACTTATCATTCAGACATAGATTTTTTCTGGATTTTGATTTCTTGGATCGTTTCTTAGCATCACTGAACTCGGAATTGATATCTGAACAACATTAATTCTTGGATCATCATCATTTTCTAAACAGAATCATCAGACTTGACCATTTCTTTGGATTTTGGTTCGAAAACCCTAATTCACTGTTTTGGACTTTAATTCGATTAAATTGATCGAATTAGATCTTGTGATTAACTAAGAAAGTGTGTGGATTTTGATTTCGAGCAAACCAGTACAAATTTCGTGTTAATTGATCAAGAATTAAGGAAGATATGGCAGATTCAGTGATTTTGATGGTCGAAGTGCAGAATTCGGATTATTCAAAGTGAATTCGGATTATTCATAGTGAATTCGGATCATTCATACGGATTATTCTTGGTGAATTCGCATCATTCAAGACTTTCGAAGTACTCAAATATTGGTTTCAGATCAAGTTAAGTCCGAAATCCGTGGTGTCGCACCCTGTTAAGTCCAAATTCCGATGATTTCGAATTGGTGTACAAGTGTTGAATTCGTATCTGTTAAGTTCGAATTCCGTGATTTTGCACTCATCTACATCCGAATTCTGAGTTGAAGAGTATAATTGGTTTTGATTTTGGCCAAGTATTGATTTCGCACCAAGCTAAATTCGAATTCAAGGATTTCGCATTCAGTTGCATTCGAATTCAAGGAATTCGTACTCAGTTGCATTCGAATTCAGGGAATTCGCACCGTACTACATCCGAAATCTGAAGGTTTCGAATTCTAAAGCATCCGAAATCTGAAGGTTTCGCACCACTCAGAATTTGTCTAAGTGTTGGTTTCGGACCCAAGTGCTGATTTCTTTCTTAAACAGTTTATTCTAAGTGTAACCTCTGTTACACTTACTGCTTGATCTTCTGAACGATCAATTATCCTAGCTATTTGAAAAGATGTCGAGAGATTTAATGAGTATGGGATCAAAGAATAAGCCTCCAGTTCTTCTAGTGGAAGAATATGCCCAATGGAAGAAGAGAATGACTCAGTTTCTAAATCATCAGAACAGAGATTTAATGGTTTCAATCTAAGAAGGTCATCACACACCACAAATGGATGTTGGTGGTCAAGCTGAAACTGCTACAAGTCAGTATATTGCTCCTAGAAGGATTGATAAAGAACCCAGATTTTTAATCAAAATGACAAAGATAGAATTGCAATTGATGAACTGGCTTTGACTTATTTGACTATGGCAATTCCAAATGATATCTACAATCGAGTAGATAGTCGTGACTCAGCGAAAGAGATATGGGATGAGTTAGAAAGGCAGTTTGAGGGATCATCAAAGTCTAAGAAAACCAAAAGGAATCAAAGCATCAATGCTTATGAAGGGTTTAAAGCAAGAGAAGGCGAACCTTTGAAAGAGACCTACAATAGATACAATATCATCCTTAATAATTTGAGAAGAAATGGAGTCGACAAATCAGAATCAGAAATAAATTACAAATTTGTCAAGAATCTTCTACCAGAATGGGATTCCTACTCCATTCAGCTCCAAATGTCAAGGGATATGGATGATGAAAAGTTGACCAACATTTTCAGTATTCTAGGTCAACACGAAGAAAAAGTAAAAACTGTTAAAGAAAAGGATAAAAAGGTCGAAGAATCTTTAGCCCTTCTGAGTAAACATAAGAAGAGTGAAGCTATGAAAACAAAAGCTTTGATTTCTGGGATGAGCAAGAAAAAGATAAGTTCTGATGATGATGATAGTGGCAGTTCTGGAGATGAAATGACTGATATAGCTGAGAAGTTGGCTTTATTAACAAACAGATTTCAAAACAAGTTTGACAAAAAGAAGTTTTATTCAAAAACCAAACCTGAATACAACAAAGCTAACAAGTATAAAAGATTTGAGAAGAAATATGAGAACAAGGAGGAAAAGAAAGAGGAGAAAGAGGAGAGAGTTGAGAAAAAGGAAAGAGAGGAAACGAATGATAGAGATGACCGAAACTGTTTTAACTGTGGAAAGCCAGGTCATTATGCCAGAGACTGTAAGCTAAAGAAGGTGAAGGATTCTGACTATTATCAGCGAAAGGCACATCTGGCAAAAGCAAAAGAAAGTGGAAAGCCAGTCAATGCTGAGGAAGAAATTTGGCTTATGGATTCCTCTGATGATGAAGAAGCTCACTTTACTCAAGTAAAGCATAGCTTAATGGCTAAACTAGATGAAGATGACCAGGAATCCGAGGTATCATCTCTTTATTCTTCTGATAATTCTGATAATGAGTCTGAAACTGAAGATGACAGATATGAAGAAATGCAACTCGTGATAATTGAACTTAATAAGAAATTTGAAAAAGTTCAAAAGGAACTTGAAAATAAGAAAAGTTCAATGATGAAATATCACGATGAGGCACTTCTTTACAAATGTCTTGCTGAAGATAGAGAAAATGGAAAGGAAGTTATTAGAACAAAAGTTAAAACACTTGAATCTGAAATTTCTGAATTGAAGAAGAAAATGATTGATATAAGTGATGAGAATAAAGACTGTCAATTTAAAATTAAGATTCTCACTGAAGAAAGAATAGAAGCTCTTGCAAAGATCAAAGAACTTGAAGAGTTAAACTATAAAAGAGGTCAGACTGAGCAAACTCTAAGATTATTAACCAATAATCCAAAAGATAAACGATTTTTAATCCTAAAATGGGACTTGGTTTATCTGATGTAGAGGTATCAAAGAAAGCGCCTGAAAATTTTTATACAATTACAAAATTGGATGAAGATTTAAAGGAACCCATTAAAAAGGAAATACCTCTTATATCCAAAATTTTTGTTAAATCTGAATGTTCAACTCCGGATTCTAATAAAGATAAGGATAAGACGGATAAAGGTTCGGAAGAAAAGCCTAGATTCAATACGACAAACTTTAAATATGATGAACTAAATTCCAGTTACAAAACCAAAAAGGTTGAACTAACTGAATTTAGTTTATTATTCTCAAATGAATCTATGGATAAAACATTTGATTCCAATATCAATGAACCTGAACCTGTTAAATCTGAATCTAATGTTGAAATGGAGTCAAATACAAATTCAGATTCTGACAAAAAGGAGTTTGTTCAAGAAACCTCTTCTGAATTTCCTGATTTGGATTCTGCTTTACGAAAAATTGTTGATTTAGAAAATCAAATTTCTAAATTACAATTAAATTTTGAAATATTAGAGGATGATCATGATAATATTGGGATAAATTTTGATCATAGTCAAAAAGTCAATCTTGAACTTCAAGTTGAGATTCGACGACTTGAATCCCGAATATTAGAATTATCAAAATCTAAAGATTCAATTACTTGTGAAAAGTGTTCAAATCAAAGTGAAACAACAGATCAATCTAATTCTTCAAGTTCGGTCAAAGTAAAAGAAAAATGTTCTTTCGAAGGTTATGAGAAAGGAGAATCATCCGGAACCAAATCTAATTCTTGTTCGAATGATTCTTCTAACTCTAAAAGCTCTAACATTTTTTCTTCAAGTAAAATTGATTCTGGTGTAAAAGTATCTTTAGAAAAAGATAAGCTTTTTGAAGAAAACAAAGCACTTGTTTTGAGATGTGCAAAACTTTCAAATCAAATTTTAGATTTTGAAAAAGTGCTTTTTCTTGAGAAAGAGAAGCATAAAAAGGAAAGAACTGAACTTGAAATTGAACTGAAATATTGTGAAGTATATCATACAAAGTTTTCATCAAATATATCTAATGTCAAAAAGGAACAAGAACTGAAAAGAAAAGAAAAAGAAAAATTATTCGAAACAAAATCAAATGTGTTTCCAAATAATGCTTCTAGTTCTAAGACTTCTAACAATGTTTCTCATTCTTTCTCAGAAATGGATGAAGAAAAGTGCGTGGATCTGAAGGAGAATATTTCGAATAGCGAGAATAGGAATACTGATACTGAGAAATGTATTTCTTCAAATAAAAATTGTATTCATTCGTGTAATGTTTACAAAGTTTGTGAAAATAAAAATTCTGCAATTTCAAATTCTATCTTGTTGACACAAGCAAAAAGAAGAATACATTGTGCTCATTGTTGGGATAACTATTTCAAGCTAAATAGAAATGATCCAAAGAACAAAAAGACTAATACTTCATTTTTTTCTTTAAAATCTTCAGCGAACAAATTTGTTAAAATGTTCGGTTTCAGATCAAAGAAACAGAATAAGAAGAAAGAAACAAAAACAGTTGATGTGAATATGGTTTGGATTCCAAAAGATCAAATCAACAAACCAAATACACAAAATAACCTTACCTTTAAAGGCAAAATTCAAGGTTCATCAACTGTAATAAACAAACTGATCCGTACTAACAAGAAAGGACCCATACAGATATGGGTACCTAAGATCAGGTAATTATCTTTTTACAGGATCGTCATGTGTGGGTCATTGATTCGGGAGCTTCTAGACACATGACGGGGTACAAGCACTTATTGCACGATTTTACTGTACATCCTGGCGGATCGGTAGGTTTTGGTAACGATTCTAAAGGTCACGTTCGAGGCTACGGAACGTTGAAGAATGACTCGATGCAAATAGAAAAGATCTTGTATGTTGAAGGATTAGGGCATAACCTTTTCAGTATTAGTCAGTTTTGTGACAAGGACTGCAAGGTAATTTTTGACAAAAAGTTTTGTTATGTTGTGGATGAGAACTGGTCAGAGATTTTCAGAGCAAAACGATGCGGCGATCTATATATGATGGATTTCTCGACTCTTGTTGCTTCTAATAAAGTTTGTCTTGTTTCAAAAGCCTCTCAAGATGAATGTTGGTTGTGGCATAGGAGACTCTCACATCAAAATTTTCGAAGCATCAACAAGCTCAGAATAGATGGATTAGTTTCCGGGCTTCCTGAACTGAAGTTTGACAAAGTTTCTATCTGTTCGGCGTGTGAAATGGGAAAGATGAAACACGTCACGCACAAATCCAAAACTTTGTCTAACTGCAACAACGTCTTGGAATTAATTCATATGGATCTCTGTGGCCCTATGAGAACTCAATCAATGGGAGGAAAGAAATATATCTTGGTTATGATTGATGAGTATTCACGCTACACTTGGTTGGATTTTCTTCGACTCAAATCTGAAGCACCTGAGCAAATAATTAAGTTCATAAAAAGGATTCAAATTCTTCTACAACGTCCAGTTCAAAAGATAAGGAGCGACAATGGAACTGAATTCAAGAATGAAACTCTTCAATCGTTTCTTGAATTCGTTGGCATCTCTCATAATTTTTCTGCACCGATTACTCCACAACAAAATGGAGTAGTTGAAAGAAAAAATAGGACGCTTGTGGAAGCAGCTCGGACTATGCTTGCTTATTCGGGTCTTCCACCAAGTTTATGGGCTGAAGCAGTTTCAACCGCATGTTTCACTCAAAACAGGACAATTATTAATAAACGTCTTAATAAAACTGCATATGAAATAATCAATAATCGCAAACCTAACATCAAATTTTTGCGTGTTTTTGGATGCAGATGTTTTGTCCTAAAAGATAGAGAACACCTTGCAAAATTCCAAGTCAAGGCTGATGAAGGGATTTTTATTGGATATTCCTTGAATTCTAAAGCATATCGGATCTACAATAATCGTACAAAATCAGTCATCGAGAGCATCAACGTTACGTTTGACGAGAGTGTGACTTTGACTTCTGGACAACACAGTTCAGAACTCGGACAAAAATTTGAAGTTTCTACTCAAAAAGGAGTAGAACCTGTGGCGAAAATGTTTTCTAATTCTGTATTAAATAATAATAGTACTAAGGATTTAGATTTGTTATTTCATGATGCATTTGTGGATTATTGTGAAGATATGGAACAACCCATCACATCTGTAAATGCATCTCCACAACAGACGAGTGTGAATGTCTCTGGTCCATCTGACGATGTCGGTGCTAGTACTTCTGGGACAACCAACGAAACTCCAAGTGAACCTACAACTATTCTAGTTTCTGAACCTGAAATTCAGCCTGAAGTTCCGGTTTCAGTAAACACATCATCGGAGGTTCCTATACATGAAATACAACAACAAGAAGTTAATGTACCAGAACCAACACATGTATCTTCAGCTGAATCTACTGAAGAGATTCTTGTAGTTATGGATGAGAATGATTCATCGAACACTCGTGTAGAGATTTCAACTCTTCCCAGTGTACATAAGTGGACAAAAGCACACCCCCCAGCAGATATTATTGGTGATATCAATGATGGAGTGAAAACACGATATGCGACTACCAACGAATGTTTGTATGTCAACTTTCTAAGCACGTTAGAACCCAAGAAAGCATCTGAAGCTTTACAAGATCCAGATTGGATAAACGCCATGCAAGAGGAGTTAAATGAGTTTAAGCGTAACGAAGTTTGGCATTTGGTGAAGCGTCCTAAAGACAAGACCATTGTTGGAACTAAATGGGTCTTTAGGAACAAGAAAGACGAAGCAGGAATTATAGTCAGAAACAAAGCAAGACTGGTTGCAAAAGGGTATAATCAACAAGAAGGAATAGATTATGATGAAACCTATGCACCAGTAGCAAGGATTGAAGCCATCAGAATTTTTCTTGCATACGCCGCACATAAAAGCATGAAGGTATTTCAAATGGACGTCAAATCTGCGTTTCTGAACGGAATACTTCATGAAGAGGTTTATGTAAGTCAACCTGAGGGTTTTATAGATCCAAAATATCCCAACCATGTCTATGTTTTGGACAAAGCACTCTACGGTTTGAAACAAGCTCCGAGGGCATGGTATGAGACTCTGACTATTCATCTGCTTAAAAATGGATACACCAAAGGTACAATAGATACAACTCTTTTTCTCAAAAGAGAAGGTAAAGATTTAATGTTAGTACAAATATATGTTGACGACATTATATTTGGATCTACAAATCCAGGTATGTGTAAAGATTTTGAAGAGGTGATGAAAAGCCGTTTTCAAATGAGTATGATGGGAGAGTTAAAATTTTTTCTTGGTCTCCAAGTGACACAGTCAAATGAAGGCATTTTCATTAATCAATCAAAATATATAAATGATATGCTTAAGAAATTTGACTTAAATTCCTCTTCCACCATGAAAACTCCCATGGCTACCGGTAAGCTTTTGAATGCTGATTCATCTGGTATATCAGTTGATCAAAAGTTATACCGAGGCATGATTGGATCTTTACTGTATCTAACGGCAAGTAGACCGGATATTTTGTTTGCAACATCTTTTTGTGCACGTTTCCAAGCAAACCCGAAGGAATCTCACATTGTGGCTGTAAAGCGAATCTTTAGATATCTCAAAGGCACAAAAAATTTGGGTCTTTGGTATCCTAAGGATTCTGGGTTTGAACTAACTGCTTACACAGATGCAGATCATGCGGGAAATATGATTGACAGGAAAAGCACATCTGGTGCTTGTCAATTCTTGGGAGATAAACTTGTAAGCTGGTCATCAAAGAAGCAAACTTGTGTATCAACATCTACGGCTGAAGCAGAGTATGTGGCCGCCGCTAGTTGCTGTTCACAAGTAATTTGGATGAAAACTCAGCTAAAGGATTATGGATATATCTTCAACAAGATCCCCATTTATTGTGATTCCAAAAGCGCAATTGCAATAACTGAAAATCCTGTTCAACATTCCAAAACGAAACACATAGATGTCAGGTACCATTTTATCAAAGACCATGTTGAGAAGGGAACTATAGAAATGCACTTTGTACCAACAGAACTAGAACTTGCTGATCTTTTCACAAAACCTTTAGATGAAAAGAGGTTAAACTTTTTAATCAGCAAACTAGGAATGTTGAATCCTTAAGACATTGAGGGGGAGTTCGTGTTCTTGCTTACTTAAATCTATGATCATATCCTAACACACTAGGACCCAAGTCCCGTTGGGTACCAAAATCTGCTTAATCTGTTTTGCAGGTTTATCATGTGTTGTACTGACTTGTAAATTCACACTACACACATGACTGAAAACAGAAGAGAAGCGGTGGATTTTTTTTGAAGAATATTTGTACCATTAAGGGGGAGACAAAGAACATTGGCTTTTGAACATATCAGTTCAAAACCCGTGCTTCAACGACTATGGCTTCTGAACAATTCAGTTCAGGACCCGTACTTCAAAGACTAAGACTTCTAAACAAATCAGTTTAGAACTCACACTTCTCAGGTAATATCCTTAAATGTTATATCTTTTTACTTCAAGGAACAAGTGATGAAAGGTAACATTGAATTATATTTTGTTTCTACTGCTTTGAAAACTTGAATCTTTACAAATTTAATTCAAAGAGATGAAATTTTCAATTCTCATTCAATAAATTAAATGCGTGCTAAAAGATGATTTTTCAAGAATCTTTGTATTATCTGAGTTAGATTTGCTTCAACTTTCACCTCTGAAATAAATCGAAAGGTAAGCAAAACATGAATGAAATTATGCTGAATGCTCAAAGTTATGTGAATCTGGATATATATAGAATATAATGCTCAAAAAGTCTATATGTCAGAATGATGGATGGAAACGAAAATATGGGGGAAGCACTATGTTTTAGAACCAAGTGATTGAGATATCATTCATATTTTGTGATGGAAATCTGAACTTATATAGAATATCATTTAGTTTGAAAGTTTGTACCTGTGGCCTTTCTGGTTTGGGAGAGTAAGTCCTAAGGGGTGCTCGACACCTAGTCCCTAAGATCAACTGGTCTGGGATCGGCTGACCCAAATCCTACAATAGAACCAGATAGAAAGCCATGTTCTACTAGTACAAATGGGTTTAAGATATATCGATATGGCCTTTCTGGTTTGGGAAATTAAGTTCTAAGGGGTGCTCGACACCTAGCACCTAAGGCCAACTGGTCTGGGATCTGCTAACCCAAATCCTGCTATAGAACCAGATAGAAAGTCATATTTAACGATGTATCTTATTCTTACTAAGCTATTTGATTAAAAGATGCCAATGTGCACAAATCAAAAGATGCCAATGTGCACAAAATCAAAAGATGCCAATGAGCACAAACGAAAAGATGCCAATGAGCACACATCTCTTGAAACTTGGGAAAATACAAAGTCGCGATAAACCCGTAAATTTGTGAAAATCCTGATTTTGGACAAATAGTGTGAGTAGAGCAAAGTATTCTTATATGTTTTAGAATTGCATAAGCTTTATGCTAATCATATTTCGCATGCCAGCACACCAAATAGATTTGATAAAGGGGTTGACACTGAACGTTTACAACTTGATATATAATGATGACTTGTTCTTCAATCCAAACACATGCATTTGATTTCAGTTGATTGAAAAATTTGTTAAATTTCATTAAGCTGAATTTCTTTTGTAAAGCTTTCAAATGATCAGATGGTAGTAGTCATAAAATAAAATTCAATGAATTTTACTTTCCTTGTAAAATGCATTTGTTGCTACAATGTCAAATACTGAGCGTTATTGAAATATATGCATATTTTCAGAGGAAGAAAACAAGTTACTTCAGAATTCATATTTTGAGGGGGAGTTAGATTTTTACACAAAGTGATAAGTCTAACAGTTTGGACTCATGTTCTATGAGTACCAAGTTTTCATCTGTCTGTACAGATTCCTCTGAAGAAAAGACAGCAATTTATGCAATTGTTTAGGGGGAGCAATTCGGCATAAGTCGGTAAGTTAAAAAAAAAGGTTTTGTATTTGAGAGCTTACAAAGTTTTATCTGATGTGAGATTTGTGGAACAGTTGTTAAATTTTCTGAAAAAGTTGTAATTTTTCATGAATTTATTTGAAGAATTCAATTTCTCAAAGATTCGAATTCAAAGAATTCGAACTCTTAAGGATTCGAATTCAATGAATTCGGACTCTTAAGGATTCGAATTCAATGAATTCGAACTCTTAAGGATTCAAATTCAATGAATTCAACATCATCTTTTTCTACTGTTTGCCAAGTGGGGTACTCTAAATCGTGCCAAGTGTCCAAATTTTTTTAAGTATAAATAGAGTTCAAATGTTCATTTTCCCACTTTTTCACTTCTGGCATTCAATTCGAATTCTCTGAAGTAGACACTATTCATCATCTTCAATATCAATCTTCATCTGTTCATATCTTCTTCATCAGGTAACCATTTCGTTTGATTTTAGTATCATTAGATTCGGTTTTTGCATGCCTATCTTTCCATCTAAGTTTTGTCATCAATTTCATTCATCTGTTAGGCTAAGATGTGAAAAATCAGTTCGATTTTCAACTTGTGTTCTTCGTGTTCTTGATGTTCTTCATGTTTAACTAAGATTTCGAACCCTCCTTTAGAATAGAAATTTTTTTAGGGTTTCGATCTTATGTTTTATTAAAAAGAATCGAATTCGATTTAAACTGATATGTGTTTAAAAAGGTTCATGTTAGGGTTTCGAACCATTAAGGATTCGAATTCCTTGGTTTCGAACCATTAAGGATTCGAATTCCTTGGTTTCGAACCATTAAGGATTCGAATTCCTTGGTTTCGAACCCTTCTGGATTCGAATTGCATGATTTCGAACCATTCTAGATTCGAATTCATATGTTCCAATCAGTCTTAAAAGACAAGTGATGAATTCGAATGCTCCTTGATTCGAATTCCCTGAATTCGGATCCTCTTTAATTCGAATTCATATGCAGATGAATGATTCGAATTCTATACTTGGGTATTTTTTTAAAAAATTTTTCAAGTTTTTTTTCTTTCAAAGAGTAATCTTGTCAGAACTGATATCTTCTTTATCAGATGGTTAATCAGGAAGAACAAAGTCACATTCAAGGCTTTGGTGATTATATTCCGAGTCTACCCGAACCGACACACGATGTACCTTTACCGTCAACACGATCAGTACATCAATCCCAAGCCGGAATTCATCCAGATCATTCTATCATTCATCCGGTCAACTATATTGCGATCATTCCCAACAATCATCACATTGATTTTGATCACATCAACATTCATCCGGTGATAAAGGAAGTGCTCAGGAATCATCCGCTAGCATACGCATTAACGAATACTGTCGTTGTGCCTATGCTATATTTACAGCAAGCATGGAAGACAATAACAACAACTATGGAAGATGGAAGACCAATTTTTGTATTCCAAATAGACAACTTCATCACAAAGCTTGATTTCCAAAGACTGATTCTGAGGCTACCTGAACCTGATTCACGAGAAGGAAAGACTGAGTTTGATCCTTTTCCATCTGAAGAAGAAACGTTTGAAGGAATACGAGCTATGGGATACACTGGAAACTTAACTCGGGTGAAGGAATTTCATAAGGCGAACCTACCACCGTTATACTATACAATCTTCTCCATTATTAATCGATGCTTATCTGCTAAACATGCCGGAACAGACAGTGCCAGTGTCGGATTTCTGAAGCTATTTCATGTAGTAGTGTATGATCTTCATGTAGATTATGCAGCTATCTTCTGGCATCAACTGAATGAGAAGATATATCTTCGCCGACAAAACAAGGGAAAACCTTACATTCCATATATGAGGTTTCTTCAGATTATCATTCATAGCATGCTTCGTTCTAACAGAGAAATTCCAAGACGAGCAAATCATCCTTCTGTGCCCGAGAAAGCTATGCAGTATCTTCAGTTTCGTAAAACTGAATTTGATTATGAGATGCCGTTACCTGAAGGATTTCTTCGATACGCGGATCAGGACGCTGAGTGCATTATCGAGTATAGAGAGTCTATGGTCCAGCCAGAACCGGAGGGACCTACCCCAGACTCAACCCCTAGGCGAGAGGAGTCGGTGAGTGTTCAGGATGCACGGGCTACTGAACGGGGAGAGTCGAGGGAAAACACCGAGAGGGGAACTGGGGGGGATCATACATCTGTACTTGAAGATACAGGGTCATCGTCCGAGGACACTCATACAGATGACCTTGTACAACACGATTCTGAGGGAGAAATTCCTAAACACATTGGGGATCCTCCTTTAGTTGAGTACTCTAGTGATAGTACAGAGTCTGATAATGCGTCTGATCCAGCGGAGGAACATCGTGATGATGATGAAGATGACAACGATGATAATGATGGTAAGCAAGGGAATGCTGGAAATCTTGTTGCTGATGCTACTACTGAAGAAAACTGGTTTGGTAACATTTCTGATATCTTTGAATTTCCACAATTGAATATGTCAGATAATGTTAATGTGGAAAGCTTAAACTTTGATGACATGCCTTTAATGTCGACTCAAGTTAGTGAAGGAACGGAAGGTATAAGGAGAACCGATGGAGTATCAGTTGAAAATATATGTGAGTCTGTGAGAGAAACTGAAGAAAAGAATATGGAGAGTGTGAGAGATATCCAAACTGTCTATTCCAGAAGGGCAGCCATATCTACCACCAGATCTCATTTGTTGGGATCAGGTGTTGAACAAGACGTTACTCGCCCAGTAACGCAATTGCACACCTCTGCCAGCTATTCAGCTTCTTCTTCACAAGAAACTGTCTCATTTTCTCACGGGGTTTTAGCACAAACACTATCTGGATCTCATTCGGAGATTCCGGATATTGAAACAGAGCGACTTCCTCCCCAGTCCTCGACCTTCTTTCCTGCACAAAGTTCGAGTCTAGTGCCTGTTACTAACATATTTGATTCTTCGAATAGGACACTTTCAGGAACATCTGATGCGCGTCTTGGTGACCCATCCGGAACACTCAGAGTAGATTCTTTTACAGGACTACAAGGACAGAGTGGAAATCCTACCAGTGCTAACACTATGCCAACACTGAGCGTAGGTCACACAGTTGCAACAACTGTTGTGTCAACGGCGAACCTAAGTGGTGTCGGTGTTACTTTACCCGTCTTTGTGACAAGGGAAACATTCGATGGCGCCCTAAAGGCTATTGAAACTATGTTCATTCGTGAGTTACAAAGTGTAAAGAATCAGCTGAAGGGAAAAGAACCGATGACTTATGGGCCAGTTGTACGTCCTCGTCCAGAAATCTACTTGGCTCCACCTCGAGTACTCAACCTTCTCCTATGCAACAACTACCAGTGGATCAAAGTGTTGATGAATTGAGAGACTTATTCTATGCCAAGCTAATGTCCATGAGTCCTGAAGATCAGCAAAGTAAAACCTTGTTATCTCTACTTCAGAACTTCCAATCTACTCCAAATCCATCTCCACCTCCACCTACACCTTCAGTTACACCTACGCAGTTTCAAGAATTATCCACGAAGTTATCTACATTCAAGACTGAAGTTGTAAAGTCGTTAAGTGATATGAAGCAGTCAATTGTCGAGTTAAAAGCTTTGATGGAACAGTCGTGTAAGACTCAGGCTCAAGGTACTAAGAGAAGGCATGATCAGGATCCCGATGATCATGATCATGAGGGGGAGATGACTAAGAAGAGAAGAGCTGAGTCAGAAAGCTCTCAAGGTCAGAAGAAAAATCCGACTGTTGCTGAAATTTCAGAGATGTTTGAATCAGGTGCTATGGGTGATCAAAGCGGAAAACAAATTGTATTATATGTTGATCCGAATATAGAATCAACGGTTGAAAAGCCTGAGGTAAATGAGGAAGAGATAAGAGAAGTGGTTGATAGATTCGTACAATCTGTGGAGTTGATTGAAATTAGTTCTGATGATGAAGAAGCTGATGAAAGTGCAAGAGCTTATGATCGGTATTGGAAAGTTAAGGAGGAAGAAGAACCACTTTTGGTATTTACTTATGAACCAGAAGATCAAGGTGTTGGATTTAATGAAGAAGAGGTTGATATTTTGTCAGAGATATATGGGCCACAAACTCCTGAAGAAATAATCTTTAGCCCTGTACACTCACCCGAACATATCTCAACCACTTTGATGTCAGAACAACCTTCTGTTACACCTATAACCATTAACCTTAACCAATCTACTTCAGCTCAAACCACTATACCAGTATCTGAACCACATCATTCTCATGATCCATTACCTAAAGAGCCAAAATCCGAAGAGACTGATCCTCAATCCACTACATCTTTAGTACCTCCTATCATTCCTAGTCATGATGAAGCTGGTCCTTCTAATCCAGCTGATCAACCTGGTCCTTCATCCTCGCGGAGCAGAAAATTGACTGAACTTGAACAACGACAAAGAACTTTGTATTTGAGAACACCTTTCCTAGAATAAGAAGAAAGAAGACTGTTTGTGCACAGAATCAGAACTTTGAATCCCCACGCCGTGTTGGGTATTACAGATCAAACAGCCGAATACAAGTTCGAGTATATGTACTTTCTAAGAGACAAGTGTCAAAAGAAAAAAGACGTGAGGAGCAAGAAATTGATTGTGACTATAAAGGAGGTAACTGCCAGATTATACTACAAATTGTGGTATCCAGAGTTTCTTGTTCAAAGGCAAGATTGCAGAGATTATAGATTTACTGAAGCAGATTTTTGTCACCTAACGATAGAAGATTTTGAGTTCATGTATCATCATTTCCGAGATCTTCAGATCAGAAGGGAAAATGTGTCTCTTGCTTTGAATGCCATTAAGAGATTTCTGAGAAGACACGTTTTGTTCACACAGTGTCATGATTTGCAGATGGGTGTGGAAAGCTATCAACCAAGAATAAGTCTGTTAAGACCAAATCAAGAATTGACTGGATTGATGAGGATGCCTTTATATTGTGTGATTGCAGATCCAGAGTTTGGTGTTGTGTTCAGTAATGGTGCAAACAAGATATTCATTCGGTTTAATGAGTTGGAAAAATATTCAGATGGTACGCTTAAAATTGTAAGACTTCAGTTAGTCGAAAAGCTTAAAAGACATGATGCTGAACGAAAAGTTAATTGGATGTCTTCAAGACCTAGAAGAGTTTTGTCAAGATCCATTGAAGAGATAGATGAAAAATTGAGTTTCAGAATGGCTATGCGAAGGATTGAAACGCATCTTGGGTTTCGAAGTAGAAGAAGACCCTTTCTGCCTTGATAGCTAAGGGGGAGATTGTTAGGGCATTTTTGTAGCTATCAAGACAGTATTAATATCTTGTACTGTTCTTCTTAAGTAGAGGCATGGACATGTCATGGCCCTACTATATAAAGAAGACTCCTTTGTAATCTTGGTAACAACTTGTAGCATTAGTCATTTGTATTTTGAAGATCAATATATGGATGACTTGTGTACTCTAGATTTTCTCTCTACATCATTCTTGATTTCTTGCTAGATTTGGGATTTCACAATTTTAATATTGACCCCGTTACGTTGCTACCTTTCGAAGTTCCTCTTCGTCCTCAAAATCATCTCCACCGTCACTCTCTTCAACAAAATCAGATTCTGGCTTGCGTTTTTCGCCAGCGACACCAGATTCACAAACCACTATTGATTCACCAACTGTTGTATTGATTGACGTTATCACCTTATTCACTGCCTCAAAAGCCAATTCAACTTCTTCATCGTTTTTCCCATACCAACCATCTTCATCATCCTTATTTTCATCGATTTCCTGCACAAACACAGATAATTGTTGTTGGATTACGCACATATGTTAGTTGTCCTAAGATTAAAGATACATTAACATGAACTATGCATTTTTTAAATCCCAGATACCTTTTCTTTTGAACTGCTGTTTCCAATTGTATCCTTTTCCTTCTCGATTGGTGCATCCATCGATGACAGTTTAATCTACGCAAATGACATTGCAGTATTATTTTTTTAACACTACAAGACTTACAATATGGTGCCCAAGTCAAAGATTATATGAAAAATAATGTATGCTATTAAAAAATTTTGAAAATTAAATTTTAACGAATGGTATTTCATACCTTTTCGATAGTGTCTATGACCTCATTACGTGCTTCATCAACTACTTCGTTTTCTTTCTCCATGAACGTATCCCCCTTTAATAGTAGTCACATTCAGTCAAATCCAGTCTCAATACAAAGCACTATTTTATAGACTAATATATTATCACCTTTTATTATGTCACATGAAAATACTTTTCATCAAATAGATTTTAATACCTTTTCTATCGTGCGTATCTCCGCGACCCGTTCTTCATCCTTATTTGTTTTTTCTGTCGCCATGAGGTCACCATCCTATAATAATTTCATCATTTTTTATCATATGAAATAAAATACAATAGTCAATAATATATGCCAAATTTAAATATTGATTTGTTACCATATCTTTTGGAACGGTTGATTCATCCTTGCTTAAACAAACATTTCCATGCCCCGATGTGTCCGATGTGGCCATATTCTATGAAGTTGGCACCACACAATTAATTTTCGGAATATCAAATTAAATTTTAGAATATCAAATTAAGTTATTACCTTTTTTTTTCACATCTGACTTGACATATTTTGCCCTTTTTCAACTTCTTGAAGTAGTCTTTACCACTGCTTGATTGTCTGATGGAATTTCCTTTTGCAATCCCCCATCCTTAAACCAGATTTTGGTCCTGTCGCGAAGTTTTTCCATTGTCCATGCATGCAATGGCAGAATCTTTCTGTTAATGTTAACAGATGGGCACGCTGTCATATGAACAAAAAGTAGCTGCATAACAAATTATACAATTGTTTCATTATTTACAAAGTTTAAGAGTATTAATAACAATTGCAGAACAATAAAGCAATACCGTTAAGAATGTGAGTGGTCCCGCGTAGAAGCTGTCGTACGTGTCTCGCCTCCATTTTCGTTTGCTTCGTCGGACCGACTCCAAAATGTATCGACACCAATTTATCTTTGGAATCATGTCTGTACTGCTAATTTTGTTCAAGAACACCGTGTGACAATTCCCTGACGGACTGCACTCTACCATGGTATTCACAAATAGGACCAAAAAATCTAGCTGGAACATTTCACCCGTCTCACGTTTGTCGATTATTCTGTTTGACACGTCGCAAGGTCGCGGCCTATCCTTTTTGTATGAACTTGACCACCTTTTTGCCAACTCCATATTAGTTGGGTCAACCTCCATCTCATCTAGGTTTATTCCTTCGCATGGGAGCCCTAGTATTTTGTGAACTACTTGATCGCTTATGCTAATTGACCATCCTTCCAAATGCAGCTCCAACTTCTCCGTATCCAAGTTGTCAACAACGTAGTACCCCAGTTTAGAAGGGATCCCATTAACCGTCATACTCAAAAGAGAACCCATACCCATTTTTTCCACTGCCTTCTTTTGTTCATTTCCTAAAACTGAACACGTGACATTTAACGTTATGGGGGATGTCCGTGTTCTAATCCCGTTAACCTTGGCTGGCATTTTATGCTTTACTTCCACTTGTTTCCCTTTACTTTTCTTCCCATCATGTGCACTCGTATGCTTGATTGCTGCAATTTCAGAAACATTAACATTTGTTATAATCTAATCAAAAGTTCATATACTCCCATTATTTAATTTATTTTTGTAATACTTACCATCTTTCGTCAGCTTCACACGTGGTATGCAAAAGTCATCATCGTACAAGTAAGACATAACTGGCTTTCCTGTGTGGACTGTTACAATTACAAATCTGCCATTTTAAATTAACTATATTACGTCTTGATTCATATTGTACAATAACAATGTTCATACCTTTTTTTTACGAGTCTGAACTGAACTTGTCACTTCAATAGTGCTTGCTGGTTCCTTTTCTTCAGGTTCTTTACGGCCTGATTGTTTTTTCATTGCAACAACAACAATTGTGCTTTTAGATCTAAATAAAAAATGTTTGGTTCAACTAAATTGGTTTCAAAGTTTCATACCTCTCTTTTTTGACTTACTAGATATCGTACGTCCGTGGCTTGGGATGTCAATAATCTCCTTGCTGTTTCTTTCCATGGGTGTTGTGGTTTCAACTTTTCACCAAAGGTTTGCCCACAAATTAAAAAACCAAAAAATAGTATATGAGTTCATTCAAACATTACAATCAAATATTCATACCATACTCAAACTTTTAACAACCAATAAACATTATTTTCTAACCCATTGAACCAAGTGAACCCCATTAACACACAGCTTTCATACATGTGGTTTTCATACATGTGGTTTTCCCTTTTTCATATTTCACTGTTTTTATAAATTTTATGTTCATATACTTTGGTTTTCATATAATAACTTTTTCATACCATATTGAACCAATTGAAACCCACTAACACACACTTTTCATACATGGTTTTTTCCCTTTTTTATTTCACTGTTTTCTGAAACAGATTGACCCAATTGAAACCAAAGAACAGACAGTGAACAAACAGATTGAACCAATTCAAACCCAGGAACAGACAGTGAACAAACATGGTGTTTTCACTTTTTCATATTTTACCTTTTTCATAGCTTATAATGTTCTGAAACTTTGTTTTCCATATACCCAATTTTTTCATACATTCTTGGGTTTTAATATACCCATTCAATTTCGCAACCTCTTCCATAAAAACAATCGTTTCATAAACCCTAACCCGTATGTTTTTCATAGTTTCTGCAAACTACATTTCATTCTCAAATTAAATTTCACACACTCAATTTCGACTATCCCACACTATCACAAAAACATCCCCCATTGTTCATACTAAACATAAGTCAATGGTAGGAAATTTTTCATACCTGGGTCGTGGTTCGAACTTGCAGGAATGACTTCAATATCTATTTCAACTGGATTTTCCCTTGTGTTTTTGAAATTAGAGAACGATGTTTTCACCTTTATTCGTTCACTCTTTCTCCTTACTGCGTATAACGACAACAATTTTCATAATGTTCATCAAATCCGCAAAAAATTCATAATATGAAAAGGGGCAACTTTCATGAACCCTAACCTCGTTGTCGCCTTGGTTCTTGCTCCATCTTCTCCAAGCCGATTTCGATTTTGATGCGTGTATGAATTTACAGACTCGCTTTCACAGAATACTTGCCTCAAAAACACCAAATTTTCACTGATTATTTGATTTTTCTTTTCGTATAATGCGGTTATGGATTTGCATGTAATCCCTTGATTCACGGTTTCCTTTTGCAGATAATCCCTGATGCGAATCTTTCTTCCAAAATTGCCCCTGTTCATACTTTAAATAACCCCTTCATGCCACCGATTTCATACAATATTACCAAAATGCCACTCCCTTAATCTCCACCTTTAATTACTATGATCAATGGTCTAGATTAGTTAACATAGTTTACATATTTTTCATTGTTTACATTTTAGTGAGCCTCTATATATATATATATATATAGAGAGAGAGAGAAAGATTCAAACGAGAACACTAACTATTTAAGAAAACACGAAAAAGGTCGCCCATGTACCAAATCACATGTGATTCACGTACAAAATCACATGTGACTCACACCTGATCGCGCGACTTGCCGCCCATGTACAAAATCACATGTGATTCACGTACAAAATCACATGTGATCGCACGGCTTGCCACGTGACCTGTAAGCCGCGGCCTAGGCCGCGCGTGTCCAGGCAGTACAAAATCACATGTGATTTTGTACATGGGCGACCTTTTTCATGTTTTCTTAAATAGTTAGCGTTCTCGTTTGAACCCACCCATCTCTCTCTCTATATATATATATATGTGTGTGTGTGTGTGTGTGTGTGTGTAACAACCCAGTCTAAATAAAGCATACATAGCATTTAAATTTAAAGAATTACAATACTGGGTCCCAAAATTTCATTACATCTATCTCAAAATTCAGGTTGGCGGAAACAACCTATACACAACTGAGAACATACTAGTTTCTATAAGTGTCAAATGCACTGTCTCTATCTGCATCTGTACTCTATCCTGCTCTTGCTCACTTACCTGAGCCTCCTACTATCTGCTTACCTAAAAAGGTTTAGTTTGGAAAATGTGAGGGTTAGACCATGAGGTCTAGTGAGCTCCCGCCTGACAGTTCTCAAAATCATTTAAAAACAGTTTATAACTTTCAAATATCTTTGCATAAAACTTTCACATAACTTTACATAAAACTTTCACATTGTTAATGCCAAAAATCGTCCAGAAGGATAACTTAAGGTTGATTGTGGAGCTTAACAACAAAAGATGGGAATCGTTTGACAAAGCAATGCGAAAAAAGACAGAAATGTAAATGAGACAAAGAATTTGGTGACGCGGGAAAAACCTCAACGAGGAAAAAACCCGCGGACGACTTTGAGGGTCGTCGCTGCACTATGGTCGCCAAACAGGGGCGATGTCCTTATGTTTCGGGTGTCGGAGTACAATGATTACAATACAAATAAAAGAAAGACTTTAAATGTAAAGTAACAAGTGTATTGAATGTAAAATGGGTGCATCGTGTGTAAAAGCTATGTGTCGTGCGTGTAAGTCGTGCGTCGTGTGCGATCTTTTGAAAGAGAGTTCTTTGCTTCGAGTGAGTGTTCTTTGAGGATTCAGATGTGTTCAGATGCTTTTTGGTATCAGAGAGATGTTGGAGATGTCGGAGATGTCCGCAAATGAGGATGGAATCCTTGTATTTATAGTCTTCATGGCTTTAAATGTCTTCATAAAGACTTTGACTAATGGTCGTAACAGCTGCCAATATTAATGCTCATTACTGTTCTTGGCGGTTATATCCGTTGATCATTAATGTCATTGATTCCTGCATTTAAACAGTGAAAATATAACAGAAATATCGTATGTTAGTCGGTCGAGGTCGCAAGGTTCTATACGACGGTCGTGTGAGCTAGACGACGTCACAGTCGAGTGTCGTGAGGTGAATGTCTTTCGATTTCAATTATGATCAAGGGATAAAGTGTTATGATTTTACCTCATTATAGAAAAGTATAATAAATGTTCTTCCTATTTTGGTTGTGGTCGAAACTGGTGAAATTTTACCCAAACAGTTTGCCCCCAAAATTTAAAATGAAGAAGCAATTATTTGAGTTTTGAATTTTGTCAGTCGGACGTCTGAGATCGTGACACGTGTTGAAAGTTACCATAGGAAACTGAATCGGTTTGATTCCAACTAAGGGAGAAGTCGAAAGGGGGATAAGATCGTGACGTCACGCTGACGCACGATCATGCTTAGCAGCTGTCATCGCCAGGTGTCGATGATCCGTGTGGTCATACGAAGAGACATGGGCACGTGTCGATCATCGAGGGATTCGACCTGACACGATCGTTTTCATAAATAGAGACCCTCGATGGATCTTTTCCATTTTACGCTTGTAGAGAGTTTTAAGAGTGAGATTCTTTCCCGATTTCTTGTTGTTCTTCGTCCAATCTTTTCCAAACCTGCAAGAATCTTCGATCCGACTAGGAATTTCGAGGTTTAGAGCGCCTATATAAGGTACAATTTCTTTGTCTTTTTAAGTTTGCTTAGAAATGTCGACGGACCCTGAAAGTTCTATTCGAGATCAAGAGGGTCTCGATGATCTTAGAAGTTTGGCCAAAATCCCTGCGGGGATTAAATTAATTCGGGCAGGTCAGACCCGACCAGATGAGTGTCCTGAGGGGTATATCGTGATATACGAATACCCCTTTAAAGTAGGTTTCGAATGGCCTTATTCGCCTTTGGCCAAGGCTTTTATGCTCGAGTTCGACTTGGCACCGGGCCAATTAATGCCCCAATTCTGGCGAGTTATACAAGTGATTGAGCGCCTTGCCGAAAAATGGAAATCTCCCATGAATGTGCACGACCTCCTCTTGGCTTATCAAGTCAAGAAGGACGGATGTCATCGTTGTAGCTTATACTATAGGTATAAGGGTTATCGTACCCTGGTCTTAAAGACTACTGTTAATGACCGTAAGTGGAAGACTAGGTATGCATTCGTGCGTAAGTCGACTTTCGATTCCGAGAGCGACTGGATTAGGGCCGGCTGGAATATGTCGGGTAAGATTTTTCTAGTTTTTTGGTCGTACGTCAGTCGTTAACTTCAACTTATTTCAAACCTGCCTCTTATGTGTCGACAGATATTAGGTTTGAGGACGTGAAACCTTACGCCAACTCTCAAGCGAAGGTCGACGCAGTCTTGGAATTCAGCGTTGTTGAATGATCGTTTTCACACGACATCTGGTGGACGACGACGACTTGGTGTATCTAGGAGAGAATCGAGGAGTGAAACGTGAGGAGGAAGAAGAGGAGACAAAGGAGAAAGAGGAAGAGTCGAGAGAAGGAGAAGAGGAGATGACTGGTAAGCGTTTTATCCATTTCTATTCGACTTTGATCTTTTCTCTTACATCCATCGTGTAACGTTTTCCTCTTCGTTGTTTCTAGGGGAATCTCATGTAAAGGTGCTGTTTGGGCAAAAAATCACGTCGTATGACCACGACCAGAGCAGGTAAGACGCACGTTATAATCCAAATCTTGTATTAAGATAAGGTCTCGACAAGAACCCAGAAAACGTCCGTCGTCCCCCGTGAAAGGTAAATCATACGTTCCTCACGACGCTCGACCATATCGTCGCTCGTCCCGCACGATCGTCGCGTAAGATCATTGTACCTTCAACCAAAGCTAACGTTAACCTTGACTGTTACGTTTGTTAAGTATTTAATGCAGGAGTTAAAGCCATTAACAGCTAGCAGCTTTAACGGACGAAGAGCATTATGGATAATCACTCCGGCGACCGTTTCCAACCGTTGTAGCCGTTAATCAAAGCATTCATGGAGCTAATTAATGGCGCGAAGACTATAAATACCAAGCTAAGTCTTCACATCAGGGGACATCAGGGAGACATCACTAGACATCCGGCATACATGAGCGAACATCACCAAACAGCAGAGAGAAACATCCAAGCTCATAGCAAAGAACATTCAAACTCTGGAGATCAAGTACTGAAAGCCAGAATCCTATAGCGAACTCAAGAACACACGAAGAAAAACTCAAGTATCACTCTCGACGCACGACAGCAGCTTTCGACCAACAGTTGTTTACACTTTGTATTCGCACATGACAAACACCGGTTTTACACTTTAAACACTTGTACTTTACATTTCGAAGCATTTTCTTCATTTGTATTGTAATCACTGTATGATCGACACCAGTATCCGAGGACATCGCCCCTAATTGGCGACCATAGTGCAGCGACGACATCCACTGTCGTCCGCAAGTTTTTTCCTCGTTTGAGGTTTTTCCTGCGTCATCAAATCCCTTGTTTCTTTATTTTTATCCTCGTCGCACGTTTCGTCGAAAGATTCTTTCTTTAGTTGTTTAAGTCCACATCGACCTTAAGATGTCCCTTTGGTGCGATTTTTGGCACTAATAGTTTGGCGCCATCCATGGGACCACATCTAGAGAAAATCCTCGACGAACGTGCATTCTACTAATAGTTTCTTGGAGTTTCTTCTGTTTTCTGTCGTAGGAAAATGGCGGATAACAGGAATCCAGAACAAGTCGTTATACCAGTACACGCAAGCTTAGAAAATGCACAAAACTCCCCAGCAGCTGTCGATGAGTATCATTTGGAGGAAATCGTTCTAGATCAAAGCAAACCCGATCAAAAGATTCTTGTGGGTTCATCCCTTGATCCCCACACTAAAGAAAAACTCATATCCTTTTTGCAGGAACATGCTGATTGCTTCGCCTGGTCACATGAAGATATGGTCGGTATTGACCTCAATGTCATTACTCATAAGCTTAACGTCGATCCATCGTTCAAACCTATCAAGCAAAAACGTCGCAAGTTCGCTCCTGAAAGAAATAAAGTAATAAATGATGAGGTCGACAACCTCCTCAAGACAGGAAAGATTCGGGAGGTAAAATATCCTGATTGGCTCGCTAGCGTCGTGGTCGTAGCCAAGAAGAATGGAAAATGGAGGGTCTGTATCGACTTCACCGATCTCAATAAAGCCTGTCCAAAGGATCCATTCCCGTTACCTCATATTGACGCCATGGTCGATGCAACCGCGGGGCATGAGTTATTAACGTTCATGGACGCCTACTCTGGATATAACCAAATCCTAATGCACGACGATGACCAAGAAAAAACCGCATTCATGACGGACCGGGGTATTTATTGTTACAAAGTTATGCCTTTCAGATTAAAAAATGCAGGTTCTACCTATCAGCGATTGGTAAACAAGATGTTTAAAGATCATCTCGGCGACACGATGGAGGTATATATCGACGACATGTTGATAAAGTCAAAGCAAGCGACCGATCACCTCAGGAAATCGTTCGACGTCCTCCGGAAGTATAACATGAAGCTCAACCCGATAAAATGTTCCTTTGGCGTCAGTGCTGGAAAGTTCCTAGGTTACATGGTCACTCGTCGGGGCATCGAGGCTAATCCTGACCAGATCAAAGCCATCGTTGAGATCAAATCCCCTCGAAACTTCAAAGAAGTCCAGAAACTCACCGGTCGAGTAGCAGCTCTAAACAGGTTCATCTCCCGATCCTCAGATAAATGTCATCTGTTTTATAATGTCCTCAGGAAAAATAGAGGCTTCGACTGGACCAGTGATCATGAGCAAGCATTGAAAAACCTCAAGAAATACATGGCGTCGCCTCCTTTGTTGTCGAAACCTCACGATCATGAGGTTTTACAGTTGTATTTGGCCGTCAGTCCAAATGCAGTAAGCGCCGTTCTAACGCGAGAAGATGAAAAGCATCAATTACCGATTTATTATGTAAGCAAATCACTTTTAGATGCGGAAACCAAGTATTCCTCCATGGAAAAGTTACTCCTGTCTCTGGCCACAGCTGCTAAAAATTGCGTCACTATTTTGAATCACATCCTATTACTGTCGTGACTAACTTTCCTCTTAAGTCTGTTTTGAGGAAGCCTGAGTTGACAGGTCGTTTGGCAAAATGGAGCATATACCTCAGTAGTTACGACATCGATTTCAAACCTAGAACTGCAATCAAATCGCAAGCATTAGCAGACTTTATCGCTGATTTCAGTCCAGAACTGGAGAAAGAAGCAGAATCTGAAATATCGACTGTGGCGACTCACGACGACGCACCTTGGATCTTACACGTCGATGGGTCATCTAACGTGAGAGGCTCAGGATTAGGCGTCGTTTTAAAGTCGCCACAGGGGGGTAAAATGGTGTACTCGGTCCGATGCGACTTCAAGACCACCAACAACGAAGCTGAATATGAAGCCCTGATCGTGGGAATGAATATGGCCCACGACTCGGGGGCAACCGCACTGCATGTCAAGAGTGATTCCCTGCTGGTAGTAAATCAGATCAATGGAGAATTCGTGGCCAAAGCTTCAAAAATGACAGCATATCTAAGCGTGGCAAAAGAAAATTTCCAAAAAATTTAAATCTTTTTCTATTGAACAGATTCCGCGAGACCAGAACACTCAGGCTGACGCATTGGTAAACCTTGGGTCCGCTTTAGTTGAACCAATATTTGATGTTATTCCTATGATTCACCTGGCAACGCCGTCCATTGGAAACATAGACGTCATCCCGATCGAAGACGAAGAAGATGATTGGTCACGCGACATTCGAAATTTCCTCGTGCACGACCAACTCCCCGAAGATAAAATGGAGGCTCGAAAAATCAGATTCAAAGCATCTAAGTACGTCATGATCGAAAATAAGCTTTATCGGCGATCATCGACGAGCTTAAATTTAAGGTGCGTCATCAACAAAAATCAAGCCCAGAAAATCCTCCAAGAGATGCACGACGGCGAATGTGGTAATCATTCAAGAGGTCGTAGCTTGGCTAATCGTATCTCCCGACAAGGGTATTTTTGGCCAACACTGCGACAAGACGCTGTCAAGTACATCCAGAATTGCGACCCCTGTCAACGACACTCAGGTATGTCTCATAAACCTTCGAAACCTTTGCACTCGACACTTATCCCATGGCCCTTCATGAGATGGGGAATGGATATTGTCGGCAAACTACCACCCGCTCCAGGACAAAAGGTATTTCTCCTCGTACTTACGGACTACTTTTCTAAATGGGTCGAAGCGACTGCCTTCTCCCAAATCAGGGATAAAGAAGTTATTTCTTTTATCCAGACTAACATCATATGCAGGTTTGGGATTCCATCCGAAATTGTCTGCGACAATGGATCCCAATTCATAAGCGACAGGACCCAACAGTTCTGTGAAGATAGGAACATCAAGCTGACGACCTCGACTCCCAGATATCCCCAAGCCAATGGACTTGCCGAGTCGAGCAATAAGACTATTGTAGCCTCGATAAAGAAATGATTAAAAGCTACAAAAGGAAGATGGGTTGAAGAACTCCCTTCAGTCCTATGGGCAAATCGCACGACACCCCGCACGTCCACAGGACAAACCCCCTTCTCTCTCGTCTACGGTTGTGAAGCCGTCCTACCAATCGAAGTTCATCTCCCGACTTCGAGGCACACTTCCATCGACCACAACTTGGTTGATTTAAGTCATGACCTCGACGCCCTAGAAGAGCTCAGAGAATCCGCCTTGATCAGGATGGCGTCGCAGAAGCAGGCGGTCGAGCGACATTTCAATAAGCACGTCAAGATTAAAGTCTTTCAAGAAAGCGATTACGTCCTCCGTCGAGTATTCCCAAACACACAGGAGCTCAACGCAGGTAAGTTTTCTACTAAGTGGGAAGGACCTTACCGCATCTCCGAAGTCGTTGGTAAAGGAGCCTATCGAATTCAGACCCTCGACAATCAAGAAATCCCGCAAAGTTGGAACGCGACGTATCTGAAAAAATATTTCTTTTAAAGTCGCCCTCCTCTCATGCAAAGTTTTTTTTTTAAACACGACAGTGAACGTCGTGAGATCCGATGACCGACCTCTAACGAACTTTGTCGCAGGTACGCACGACATGAGTACCCGAGTGTGTGACTTAATTGTTTTACCACAGGGGCATACATTCTGGAATTTCATCATACGATACAGTCACATGTAAGGTCTAAACGATCCCTCGATCTAAGTCTCTGGAACTTAGAAAAACTTTGTATGTTCTAACACATCGATGATATATATTTGTGTTTATGGTTACAGTCCAAATACATGATTTATGTTTTCAACCGTTATATTGCAATAAAAGCCTAAGTCGCACGATCCTCCGTTTATTTCGTACTTAACGAATTTTATTATCAATATTACATTTATCCACGACATATGTAATTAAAAACACGAGTTCAGCAAAAGAAGGAACTTCATTGAACGATTACATATGAACGACCGATAGTCGGACAAGTAAATACAAAGTCAAAAGTCATTGCATACCAACAACCCGACCACCAATGGTCGAACATAAAAAGTCTAGCTCGTAAAACCCAAAAATCTACCCTAGAACTAAAGAAGCACGTCGATGGCAAGCTCTCAATCCCGAAGAACTGATGCAAGGATCAAACGAGTATATTAGGAGTTATCTTCCAACTCTTTACGCCTCGAAACTCTGAGAATGTGGCTCTTAAGATTAATGTTAAGGTTGGAGGAAGGAATATATTCTTCTCGACGATCGACCTCCACTCCAACATTTTCTCTGCCTTCACACACTTAATGAGAAGAAACAGGAACGTCTGTCAAATACAGAAGGAACACGTTAGCAAAACATCCAGCTAAAGAACATCGATAACACGAGTTTTGGAAGATAAACTTACAAGGAACGCCAATTCGGCTAAACACAACCCTCTCTCTTCAATAGAGATCCTTTGAAAACACTCCTCGGAAACTAAGGGCTGATGTTTCCCCAGATGCGGAAGTGACTTCATCCTGACGAGGACGTAGTCAAACGAGAGGGACGGCGACAGCGCAAAGCTGACCACCATAAGTTCCTCCTCGTTCTCTCCCATCTTTACATACCCGCCCCTGTCGACTGACGAAAGGGTTGACGTGGCAGAAGACATCGTCGCCAGGTGCGCAGAATACACAGACATCGTGTTCATCGTAACCAACATCGTCAACGATTCGGGTATCGCAACCCTTGATAGATCTCCAACCACCCAAGATTTGAACAAAGTCAAGATTCTAGAGAAGGGCATCATTAGAAACAGAAAACTTTTAAAAAACAACCCATTGTGATCTCTATTTATGCAGGAAATCACAACAAGTCGAGTCCGCCGATGATCGACACGCGTCCATACCTATCCGAATCTTCAACACCTGTCTTCAACAGCTGGTAAGCAACATCGCGTGTCAGTATGACGTCACAACTTTTCAACTTCTCGTTCAGTTAAAGGTGAACCGGTTCAGTTCCACGACAACCAGGTAAGTCCCTCAACCCAGGTCACAAGTCTAAGCGTTCGATAAGCAAAATTTAAAACTTAAATTTGACATTCAATTTTCAAATTTTGGGGGCAAACTGTTTGGGCAAAAAATCACGTCGTACGACCACGACCAGAGCAGGTAAGACGCACGTTATAATCCAAATCTTGTATTAAGATAAGGTCTCGTCAAGAACCCAGAAAACGTTCGTCGTCCCCCGTGAAAGGTAAATCATACATTCCTCACGACGCTCGACCATGGCGTCGCTCGTCCCGCACGATCGTCGCGTAAGATCATTGTACCTTCAACCAAAGCTAACGTTAACCTTGACTGTTACGTTTGTTAAGTATTTAATGCAAGAGTTAAAGCCATTAACAGCTAGCAGCTTTAACGGACGAAGAGCATTATGGATAATCACTCCGGCGACCGTTTCCAACCGTTGTAGCCGTTAATCAAAGCATTCATGGAGCTAATTAATGGCGCGAAGACTATAAATACCAAGCTAAGTCTTCACATCAGGGGACATCAGGGAAACATCACTAGACATCCGGCATACATGAGCGAACATCACCAAACAGCAGAGAGAAACATCCAAGCTCATAGCAAAGAACATTCAAACTCTGGAGATCAAGTACTGAAAGCCAGAATCCTATAGCGAACTCAAGAACACACGAAGAAAAGCTCAAGTATCACTCTCGACGCATGACAGCAGCTTTCGACCAACAGTTGTTTACACTTTGTATTCGCACACGACAAACACCTGTTTTACACTTTAAACACTTGTACTTTATATTTCGAAGCATTTTCTTCATTTGTATTGTAATCACTGTATGATCGACACCAGTATCCGAGGACATCGCCCCTAATTGGCGACCATAGTGCAGCAACGACACCCACTGTCGTCCGCAGGTTTTTTCCTCGTTTGAGGTTTTTCCTGCGTCATCAAATCCCTTATTTCTTTATTTTTATCCTCGTCGCACGTTTCGTCGAAAGATTCTTTCTTTAGTTGTTTAAGTCCACATCGACCTTAAGTTGTCCCTTTGGTGCGATTTTTGGCATTAACAGGTGCCGGCTGTCAGTGCCAAGAGGGTTGCTCAACTTGAGCTCGCTTGTAAGGGCAAGGAAAAGAGGCAAAAGACCTCGACCACTGGGCCTGAGGTTCCAAAGACGACGAGGATGACGATCCCGAGGGAACCGTCTTTAAAAGCTTATGACTCATCGAGAGTCATCACACCTGAGAAAGCGAAGGTATCGGTCGCATCGCTTGAGAAGACGAAGACGTCTTCTAGTGCGATCGCTGCAACCCCTATTAGTTTGGCGCCTCCGGCAAAAACGGCGAAGTCTCCGTCTACCACGTCGACCCCTTTGTCGGCCGACAAGGGCAAGGATCATGCGACGGGAGAGGATAAGGTCACGACGGTCAACTTTACGTTGCCGTCAGACTTTATGACTGCCAATGTCCTAGACGGGACGGATTTGTTTCCTCACCTGGGGAAGTATCTGCTCCCTTCTTTCAGGGAGCGTTTCAAGGGATTCCCGGTCGAGGAGACGGGATCCCATGTTGCTGGGCTGGCGTTCATGGTAAGTCTTTCTTTCAAGACTCTTGTTTATCTTTTGTTGTTTAGAACTTCGTCGTGCGTTTACTGACTTATGTCTTATGTTCTATAGGCTTTCCAATCTTCTCTTGCCTTATATGCCAAAACGACGAAGATAAGGGGTTTGGTGTCTTCTGCCCACGAGAGGGGGAATGCTGCGTTGGACAGGGAGAAGGTCGCCTTAGAACGCGAAGAGGCTATGTCCAAATGTCTCAACGAGGCCCTGAAAGAGCTATAGGCCGTCGGACGTGCAAAGGACGAGGCCAACCATCGCCTGACGCAGTCTCTGTCCATGATCGCCAACCAAAGGGAAGAGCTGGATAGGACAAAGGAATCTTCGGCTGCGTTTGAAAAAGAATCTGAGGATTTCATGTCCAAAGTGGTGAGCTTGGAGAAGAAGGTGAAGGGTCTCAAGGACGAGGCTAAGTCCGTCTTTTCCTTGGCTCGTCTGACTGCCAGGGAGGCGATTATGAGGCAACATCTATTGGGGAAGAATCCTCTTGCCTCGGCGTCGGAGGAGCTTGTCGTCTACCTGAGGGATGTCGGATCAATTCAGATGACGAGAAGGATGTTGAGGAGGAGGAGGTCGAAGAGAGCTTAAAGGGCGATGCCTCGGGCAAGGATACGACTGACGTTCCTCCTCAAACTTAGAAAACTCTTTGCCTTTTGTTTTTAACACTCGATCGTTAGTGGTCGGGTTATTTGAATGTACCTGACCGTTTAATGAAATGAAATTTACATTTCCTTTGAATTTATTTTATTGTCAATAAACAAACATCGAGCACAATGCTGATCGTGCGAGAATAAACATATGTCGTATATATAACAAATGTAGACACGTGCGACGAAGGCATTTATTGAAAGATAACGATTAAAACGTAAATCGCGCAAGCAAACATGTGTACATGCGTTCAAAGCATACATTCAGAACGTGAGATTTTTCTAAGTTAAAACATTTAGATCGTGGGTCGATCGCACAAATAAATCGTGCGGTGAATCTGAATCATGCGTCTATGCGACAAGATAGCCAAGTCATATAGTAGACCCGATTACTTATGTCATGCGATCCTGCAAAAGTGTATTGATGTTATATGATAGACTTGGTAACTTATGTCGTGTGATCCTGCAATAAAATATTGTTAGAGGTTGGTCGTTGGCTAACCAACAACCCTCCGATGCTTAAGTCAGTAACCGCCGTGGTGAATAAAAAATCGTATGAGAAAAAAGAGGTTTAGAAAAAATACCTTTTTAGATGTGTTGCATTCCAGCTACGTGGGATATCTTTACCTTCGAGGGTTTGGAGCCGATAGGCACCTTTACCCACGACTTCTGAGATACGATAAGGACCTTCCCACTTAATGGAAAGCTTACCTGCATTGAGCTCTTGAGTGCTTTGGAACACTCGTCGTAGGACGTAGTCGCCTTCTTGAAAGATTTTAACTTTGACATTCTTATTGAAATGCCGCTTGATTGCTTGCTTCTGCGACGCCATTCTGATCAATGCTGATTCTCTAAGCTCTTCAAGGGCGTCGAGGTCATAACTTAAATCGATCAAGTTGTGGTCGACGGAAGTATGCCTCGAAGTTGGGAGTTGGACCTCGACCGACAAGACTGCTTCACAACCGTAAACTAAAGAAAAAGGGGTTTGTCCTGTGGACGTACGAGGCGTCGTGCGATTTGCCCATAGGACCGAAGGAAGTTCTTCGACCCACTTTCCCTTCGCAACTTTTAACCTTTTCTTGATCGAAGCAATAATGGTCTTATTGCTCGATTCTGCAAGTCCATTTGCCTAGGGGTATCTGGGAGTCGAGGTCGTCAGCCTGATGCTGCGGTCTTCACAGAACTGTCGAGTCCTGTTGCTTATGAACTGGGATCCGTTGTCGCAGACAATTTCAGATGGAATCCCAAATCTGCAGATGATGTTAGTCTGGATAAAAGAGACGACTTCCTTGTCCCGAACTTGGGAAAAAGCAGTTGCTTCTACCCACTTAGAAAAACAATCTGTAAGTACAAGGAGGAATACCTTTTGCCCTGGAGCAGGTGGCAACTTGCTGACAATGTCCATCCCCCATCTCATGAAGGGCCATGGGATCAATGTCGAGTGCAAGGGTTTAGAAGGTTTGTGGGACATACCCGAGTGTCGCTGACAAGGATCACAGTTCTGGACGTACCTGATGGCGTCTTGTCGCAGTGTTGGCCAAAAGTAGCCTTGTTGAGAGATACGATTAGCCAAACTACGACCTCCTGAATGATTGCCACACTCTCCATCATGCATCTCTTGAAGGATCTTTTGAATTTGGCTCTTGCTGACGATGCATCTCAGATTTAAACCTGTCGATGATCATCGATAGAGTTTATCTCCGATCATGACATACCTGGATGCCTTGAATCTGATATTCCTAGCTTCCATCATGTCCTCTGGGAGTTGGTCGTGCATAAGGAAATTTCGGATGTCGCACGACCAGTCATCTTCTTGGTCTTCGATCTGGACGACATCGATATTTTTGATGGATGATGTCGCCAGATGAATCATAGGAATGCTATCGAATATTGGTTCGACTAGTGCGGATCCAAGGTTCGCTAAAGCATCAGCTTGAGTGTTCTGGTCCCTTGGAATCTGTTCAATAGAAAAAGATTTAAACTTTTCGGATTTTTCTTTTGCTACCTTTAGGTACGCTGTCATCTTGGAATCTTTGGCCGCGAATTCTCCATTGAGCTGGTTCACCACCAGAAGAGAATCGCTTTTGACATGTAGCGCGGTTGCCCCCGAGTCGTGGGCCATATTCATCCGCATGATCAGGGCTTCATACTCAGCTTCGTTGTTGGTGGTTTTGAAGTCGCATCGGACTGAATACACCATCTTGCACCCCTGTGGCGACTTTAAGACGACGCCTAGTCCTGAACCTCTAGTGTGGAATGAACCGTCAACATACAGAGTCCAAGGCACGTCGCCATGAGTTGCCACAGTTGACACTTCGAGCTCTGCTTCTTTCTCCAATTCAGGGCTGAAATCAACAATGAAATCAGCCAAGGCTTGCGATTTGATCGCGGTCCTGGGCTTAAAATCGATGTCGTAGCTGCTGAGGTATATGCTCCACTTGGCTAAACGACCTGTCAACTCAGGTTTCCTCAAGACATACTTAAGAGGAAAGTTAGTCACGACAGTAATAGGATGCGATTCAAAATAGTGTCGCAATTTTTTAGCAGCTGTGACTAGCGACAGAAGCAATTTTTCCATAAAGGAATACCTGGTTTCGGCGTCCAAGAGAGATTTACTTACATAATAGATCGACAATTGCTGCTTTTCATTTTCTCGTGTCAGGACGACACTTACTGCATTAGGACTAACAGCCAAATATAGCTGCAAGACCTCATGGTCGCCAGGCTTTGACAACAATGGAGGCGACATCATGTACTCCTTTAATTTTTGTAGTGCTTTCTCATGATCGTCGGTCCAGTCGAAGCCTTTATTTTTCCTGAGGACGTTATAGAATAAATGACATCTATCTGAAGATCGAGAGATAAACCTGCTCAGAGCAGCCATCCGACCAGTGAGCCTTTGGACCTCTTTGAAATTTCTCGGAGATTTGATCTCGATTATAGCTTTGATCTGGTCGGGGTTAGCCTCGATCCCTCGACGAGTGACCATGTAGCCCAGGAATTTCCCGGCACTGACACCAAAGGAGCATTTCATCGGGTTGAGCTTCATACTATATTTCCGAAGGATGTCGAACGACTGCCTCAAATGATCGACATGGTTGATTGCTTGTTTCGACTTGACTAGCATGTCGTCGATATACACTTCCATTGTGTCGCCAAGATGGTCTTTGAACATTTTATTCACCAGACGCTGGTAGGTAGAACCTGCATTTTTTAGACCGAACGACGTGACTTTATAACAGTAAATACCTCGATCTGTCATGAATGCAGTCTTTTCTTGGTCCTCGACGTGCATCAGGATCGGATTGTATCCAGAATAGGCATCCATGAACGTCAATAATTAATGCCCTGCTGTCGCGTCGACCATGGCATCGATATGGGGTAATGGAAAAGGATCTTTTGGACAGGCTTTGTTGAGATTGTAAAATCGATACAGACCCTCCATTTGCCATTTTTCTTCGCCACGACCACGTCATTAGCAAGCCATTCAGGGTACTTTACTATGAATTTTCCATGTCTTCAGGAGGTTGTCGACCTCGTCATTTATTACCTTATTCCTTTCAGGAGCAAACTTTCGACGCTTTTGTTTGATAGGCTTAAACGATGGGTCGATATTGAGTTTATGGGAAATGACGTTAGGGTCTATGCCGACCATGTCTTCGTGCGACCAGGCAAAACAATCAGCATATTCCTACAAAAAAGATATTAGCTTGTCTTTAAGGCAGGGATCGAGGGACGATCCTACAAAGACTTTATGGTCAGGCTTGCTTTGATCCAGGATGACTTCCTCCAGGCGATAGTCGTCGATTGCCTCAGGAGCATCTTGGGCATCCTCAAGTTCTTCATGCATCTAGGAAATGATCTGCTCTTGGTTTCCATCATCCGCCATTTTTATTAGAGAGAAAAAAGAGGAAACTCCAAGAAAACATTAGTAAGACGCACGCTTGTCGAAGATTTTCTCTAGATGGGGCCCCACGGTGGGCGCCAAACTGTTAATGCCAAAAATCGTCCAGAAGGATAACTTAAGGTTGATTGTGGAGCTTAACAACTAAAGATGGGAATCTTTCGACAAAGCAATGCGAAAAAAGACATAAATATAAATGAGACAAAGAATTTGGTGACGCGGGAAAACCCTCAACGAGGAAAAAACCCGCAGACGACTTTGAGGGTCGTCGCTGCACTATGGTCGCTAAACAGGGGCGATGTCCTTATGTTTCGGGTGTCGGAGTACAATGATTACAATACAAATGAAAGAAAGACTTTAAATGTAAAGTAACAAGTGTATCGAATGTAAAAGCTATGTGTCGTGCGTGTAAGTCGTGCGTCGTGTGCGATCTTTTGAGAGAGAGTTCTTTGCTTCGAGTGAGTGTTCTTTGAGGATTCGGATGTGTTCAGATGCTTTTTGGTATCAGAGAGATGTTGGAGATGCCGGAGATGTCCGAAAATGAGGATGGAATCCTTGTATTTATAGTCTTCATGGCTTTAAATGTCTTCATAAAGACTTTGACTAACGGTCGTAACGGCTGCCGGTGTTAATGCTCATTACTGTTCTTGGCGGTTATGTCCGTTGATCATTAATGTCATTGATTCCTGCATTTAAACAGTGAAAATATAACAGAAATATCGTATGTTAGTCGGTCGAGGTCGCAAGGTTCTATACGACGGTCGTGTGAGCTAGACGACGTCACAGTCGAGTGTCGTGAGGTGAATGTCTTTCGATTTCAATTATGATAAAGGGATAAAGTGTTATGATTTTACCTCATTATAGAAAAGTATAATAAATGTTCTTCCTATTTTGGTTGTAGTCGAGAGTGGTGAAATTTTACCCAAACACACATAACTTCACATAAAACTTTCACGTAACTTCACATAAAACTTTCACGGATAAATCCGCTCTCGTAAATGGCACCCTGAAGTCACTCAAGAGTGACAACGAGTCAGTCTCACGCTGCCTTACTGGGTCACTCCTCCCATGGCATAAACGGAACCTCCCCTCGGCATGAGCACTGGCGGAACCTCTCCCCGACTTAGCCAATTTATATCTACCACAATGTATGCATACATCTCACATAACTTTCAAACAAGTAAAATCATGTATAAATAACATGGCAATTCTACTCATTTACTTTCCTTGGAAAACACGTATAAAATCACGTATTTTAGTTAGAAAAACTCACCTGGCTTCCTTGCTTTAAGACTTCACACTTAAGCTTCCGGTCTCTAAAAGGAACACCTATATAATTCCGGATCCCTTTAATGGGATTCCGGATCCTCACGTGATTACATTCTGGGTCCATGCGATTGAAAAACATACCGGGTCCAAATGGCCCAACTCATTCCGGTTCCTACCAATTGGTTTAAAAACGGGACCCACGGTTCATTACTAGCTTTCAGATTACATTAAAACTCCGGGTCCTACAATTAAGTCCATTCCGGTCCTAAGCTTGACCCAAATTCCGGGTCTTTTGAATTGATGTGGGACTCACGGCCCAAGGAATCCAATTCCAGATTCCAACACATAACTCCGGATCCACTTTGTGATTCCGGTTCTTAGCCCATCAATAATTTTTCCGGATTTACTATTATCCAGTCCAAAATTCCGGATTGTTAAGATTAATTCCGGATCCATATGGTCAAGCCCAACTCCGGTTCTATACTAAATAATTAAATACCGGATCACTTGTCCAAAACAACTTCCGAAATTAAGATATTTAATAACAAATTTCGGATCCTCATTTAATTTGCCACAGTTCCGGTTTGCAACATACCGGATCCAAAATACGAAGGCACAGCCCTCGGGGTCAGTTTCAATCGATTAAGCCCAGAACAAATGCTTCCTGAATGGTGCGATTCGAGATAAACATCTCAATGAAATTTCTTTTTCATGGATAACACATTTCAACAGGACATTGCAAAAGAGCAACTATTCATTCAATTTTCATCCAGAACTCCAATTTTTCTTAAAACTTAACTATCCTAAACTCAAATTAATAGGAGATGAGAATAAAAGAGTTCAGATTGTTACCTGATATTGATTACTTGAGTTTCTCCCTTCCTTCTTCCCAAAGCTGGTTGAAATCAATTGCTTCCTACTCTGCTCTCTCTTACCAGCCGCCACTCACACCAAATGATTAGACTTTAGGGTTTTGTGCCCAAACTTGATGTTTATATACTTTCGACAAATTTACAAATCAGCCCCTCATATTTTAGACTTTATATTTCTTCCACCCATATAATATTTCTTAGCAAAAGAGAACAATAAAGACTTGGTTATTACAATACCTCCCCCTCAAAAGAATTCCGTCCCCAGAATTCCATTATTGAAAAGTTGAGGGTAGTTGGACCTCATGTCCGCTTCTTCCTCCCAAGTTGCCTATTGTCCTTTATGATACCGACACTGGACCTTTACTAAACGGATCTCCTTGTTCCTCGTTTTATGAACCTTACTGTCCATGATTTCCATCGGTTCCTTGACAGCAGTCAACTTCTTATCAACGCTGCTATCCACCAAGGGAACAGCCACATCTGCTTCTGCCAAACACTTCTTTATGTTCGAGACACGAAACGATGGATGAACTCCCTTTAATTCTTCAGACAAGTCTAACTTGTATGCCACGGCTCCAACTCGTTCAATAATGGCGAAAGTCGACTCCTTATCGTCAGCATTTCTTACAAGGTCGCCATCATCTCAACTTCCAACATATGCTCTCCAAAATAGAGACGTGCATCGCACTAAGAATTCTTCTAAAATCTCATCGACCACCACAGGTTCGTACACTACCTACTCAACTTCCATAACTTCGACGGTTCCTAAAAACGTAGTCCACTTCACTTTTCACCCAAACCGTTCTGTTGTAAAACATAACCGTATTCCATACTTCGGAACCGCCTCGGCGAGTCACCACCTGCTATGTCGTGACATCTCGTACCATATACTTGTAACTTCCCCGATCACTATACTAGCTTAAAAACTACTTGATAAATCCAAGGCCAGTCGCACCTCAATTTGCTCGCTTCCGTCCACACACCGGGACCTACGGTTTTAAAACACGTCTAATTAAGGTCTCTCATACATCTTTACTTCCTTAAAAGAAGGAACTTGGCGGAATTCCCCGCCACAACACGAGATTCTTTTGCCAGAAAATAAATCACTCACTTGACAGCTTGGCACAAGGCCAACCTTGTACATCCCGATGAACTCCCACCTAAGAGTTCCCTCCTCGGGTTACATGTAATTATAGATTACTTCTTTCAACCGACATACGTCTATGCAAATCATACTCCCTTCCTGAATCACATCGTCTACAGGTCGACAACTCAGTCGTACGTTCTCACCACTTCATCACTTCACACTTAACGTGACTAACAGCAGGAAACTTCCATAAACCCTTATTGAAGTATTCATCTATCCGAGTTGAACTTATCCTGAAGACACATATATTTTTTACTGCTTGCCACAAGCGTCCAATCATATAACATAACTTCGGTTACCCTCACAAAACTATTCTCAATAGCTTATCACTGAACGACCAGTTCGTTTGAACATTTCCCACAACATTACCATCTCAAACCCATTCAACTGCCCTTTTTCCACTTCTTTCCTGCACTTAAAACATACACAAAACCCCTTCCTCTATACTCTTTCCAGGAGTTCGCACACTTACTAATGTCAATCTACACACACTACTCCGCCTTCTTGGAGTTACTACCAACCTTGCAGCTTCTAACCTGCTCACTTAGTCCGACATACTGTCTTCACCTCCCCACGTTAGCGTGGAGCACCGCCCACCACATTACTTGTAACTCTCTTTCGATCTCCCACATGTTGATAACACTTTCTCATTACTATACATAACCAAACGGTTGCACCCAAAATTCTAACTTGAGGTATCCAACCAAGTTACCTCGAAATGACACCGGTGCTCTGTAACATCTCGAATTTCCACTATATTATATTTTAATATAAATAGGATCGAATTGTAATTTAGTCTAAGTTTGTGGACTAATTGTATTTATAAACTATAGGGTTGAATTAGTAGTTTGACCAAAGTATTAAGTTAATGTTGAAACTTGAACTTGGAGGTCTATTTGGTCAATTGTGGAAAGTGAGGTTACCTTCAGTGAGGGTAATCACTAATCAATATCTTTGAAGATAATACCTCAAAAGCAATTGTGAGTAGGTTGAGAGAACTCAGAGAGAAAGAGAAGAAAGAAAGAAGAAGAGAAAGTGAGAAGAAGAAATCAGGAACTGTGATTTTGTGGTAAGGGTTTAAATCCATCTTCGGTATTTTTTTCTAAAACAATCTTAGTAACATCAGTTGAATCATCTTTCGTTGAAGATTTCTGAACCAAAGAAGAGAAAGATTGGAATTGTTGGGTTTAACTTCTTCAGGTGAGTTCATCGATTCATTTTAAACTCACCAGTTGAAATTAAATCATATGATTGTGTATAAAATAGCCGAATGACTTGGTATAATGGTATTAAGATTAAGTCGAGTAACATTTTGATTTTTGATGAGCTTATGTTTGTAATTGTGACGTGATTTGGACACCCAGTATCGAAGTCTCGGTATTAGGAATTCCGGAACTGGGTATTGATCCGGAATTGAATGAGATCCAGAACTAATTATGTGTAATAACCGGGTACGTTATTGGTTTATTTAATTTTATTAATTTTAGTTTAAGGTAGGTTTGGGTTAGTTTTATAAATTATAAGTTAAGGAGTAAACTTTAACTTTAAATTGGAAGTTGGAGGGTAGATTTTGCCATTTAATGAAAGTTTAGGGTTTGTTTGGCTAAAGTGATGGAAGTCCATCACCACCACCGCCACTTTTAGAACAAAAGTAGAAGAGAAGATATTTGTTCTCTTAAGTGGGTGTGTGTGTGTGTGTGTGTATGTGTGTGTGTTTTTCGGCCAAAGAGAAAAAGAGAGAGATAGAACCGAGAAGAAGAAAGAAAGAGGAAGAAGATAACAAGATTATACAGCTGATTGAGTTCTTGAGCTGAATCCTTGATTTGTGCAGTGAAGTGGGTTTGTCATTTTAAGGTGAGTTAATTTCACTCTTTCTTATGAAAACTATTTTAAGCATAAAATTGATGTTTGGAATAGGTTAGAAAACTCATTTACAAAGCACTGATATATATTTGGTTTGAAAGAAATGGGTTTCAATCGATATCTGGGTAGGAATTTTAGTGAACAGATCGAGGTTTCCGGACGAATTTGATAGTGTCCGGTAGTTCCTCTTTGATAGTATCCGGTAGTTGGAGTATCCGGAAACCCTTGCGCTAAGGTATCCGGACGAGTTAAATATCCGGTAAGTTTCTCTTTTCTATAGTTTCCGATTGAAATTAGATACCGGATGGTGTCCGGATTGCTTTGGTTTCCGGATGTCATCCGGATTGAATATGTTGTCTGGAAAGTATGTTGTCCGGTCACTTTTGATATTTCAGATACTTTTTAGTATCCGGTAACTTTGGGTTTTGTCGACTCTTAGATAGAGTATGTATGAAGACTGGAAATACTGTGGACTCGACTTAAGTTTGGGTTTGGGGGAAACATTTGAGGATAAGAGTTAGATAGATTTATCTAGAGTTCTTAGCCTACTAGTAAGTTTTATGTGTTCGATTGGGAAAGAGATAATTGTATTTAAATTGTTTCAGATTCTGTGAATTTTGGGTGAAAGATCGGATCGTCTTGAGAAAAGCTTGGAAGTGTTTTGATAAGCAAACAGGTGAGTTTTAATATAATTATTTTTGAAACTGGAATACATATATGTGGATTGAGATTGTGATAAGTAGTGTAATAATGTGCATATGTATGAAGTATGATATATTGAGGTGTATATTATATTTATACGAGCATTACACTACACGGGTGCACGTTGGCCGGGCTTAGGACCGGTGGAGTTTGGTTGTATGGAGGGACAACGGAGTTGGCTGTATATTAGTGCAGCGGAGTAAAATGATTAGTTGGCTCGCAACCAACTAATATGGCCATGAGACAGGAAAGTACACAATGCATATGAGTCATAATTGGTATTCAAATTGTGTTACGTATATGGTGTCTGTTTAAATGATTTTAAACTGACAGGGATTTTCTCGCTTACACCACTAGGCCTAACCCCTTATTTTGTTTTAAAAATATGTATTCCAGGTCGTGGATAAAGTAAGAGCAAGTGAAAAGGGTAAACTGTGAATAGCTTTTAGAAGACTTATGTTTTGAAGATCATGAAGTATTTTGTATTTATAACTTTGTTATTAGTTATAATGTAAATTAATTAGCAAAAAGTTTGTAATGAAATACTTATTATGGTTGTAAAGACTAAGGGACCGTACATGTTATATGATGTATCTTTTGTTATGAAACAATGTTATGCAATATATGTTATTTGATGTATGTTTGGGAACCGGGTTGTTACAGATGGTATCAGAGCCCTAGTTTAAGGGATTTAGGTATTCGGATCCATACCTAGACTTAAATTGCATGTGAAGTAGGATGTCCCTATTATTTTTGAACCATGGGATGTTAAATATAAAAGGTAGAAGGAACATCATGTAAGGTAATTTCAAATTACATTTGGCCAGTGTAATCATGAACTTACAGGTACATGTTTGAACTACAATACCTTATTATATGGGGTATGTGCTTATGTGTATATCAACCCTGTGAAAATCTACAGAATGGCAAGTGGTACTCGACGTACGAATAGAGAGGGAGAAGGAAATCCTAATAGAACAAATCCAACAATCGGGACAAGGGGAATAGGTAGAGAACGAGGTAGGGGCAGAACTGGAGCTAGAGTTCAGTCGCAAGGCACCGAATTTGTTACAAGAGACGATTTGGCGGCTGAAATGGGAAGACTACAAGCAAATATACAAGCTATGTTCGACCGACCCCGTCATACTGAAACTGAAGTACCAGATCCTACTCTGGAAGACGAGATTCCCGTCACATCTATTGTCATACCGGTGCCAAAGAAGTGTGATTATAAGATGTTTCTAAGTTGCAAACCTCCGACTTGCTCAGGAGAAAGAGACCCAGTAAAGGCTATGAGGTGGCTAAAAGAGATAGAAGCTTTCTTCAAAACCAGCAAATGTGCCAAGGAAGATAGAGTGTTATATGGAACCGCGATGCTGAAAGCCGATGCTCTATATTGGTGGGAAGCTCTTATTACCTCTAGAGGATCTGATGTGTATTCTACTTTTTCTTGGGAAGAATTCACTATAGCTTTGAAGAGACAGTTTTGTCCTCCAGCAGCAGTTAGACAACTGGAAGAAGAGTTCATGAACCTGCAACAGGGAAGTTTATCGGTTCGGGATTATACTGCTCGTTTTCTGGAGAAGTCTCGTTTTGCTGAGTACCACATTGCCACGGAGGCACTTAAGATGGAAAGGTTTATATTTGGGTTAAATTCAGAAATCAAAAGTCTAGTGATTTCAAAGGGACCAGATACCTTTTCAGCCGCAGTAGATGCCGCAAAAAAGTGGAATGTGATAAAGGGAGAGATGCTAGTGATAAAAGTACTGGAAAAAGAAAATGGGAAGGACCACATTATGATCCAAAGAAGTCCAGATCCCAGAGATTTGATAGTCGTCCACCTTTCAGACCAGCGGAAAGACCTTGTCCAAAATACAACCTTATTCATCAAGGAAATTGTCAAGTTGACCCTCGAGTTTGTTACAAGTGTGGAAAGACCGGCCATATTGCTAAAGACTGTCGGGTAACTCGATTTTGTTTCTCATGCAATTCTCCTGATCACATTCAGTCTGATTGTCCACGGTGGAGAGTACAGTAGGGTGGTACGTCAGTGAGACCAATGGGTGTTAGGCCGGTAGTACAAAGGCCTGAGCTACCAAGAGCAAGGGGTCGTGCCTTCCAAATGATAGCACAAGAAGCAGAAGAAACTCCTGATGTGGTTACAGGTACATTTCTAATAAACTCTACACGTGCTAAAGTGCTATTTGACTCCGGTGCAAACCGGTCATTTGTGTCTCCTTCATTTGCTGCTTATATGCATTTAAAGCCTAAAATGTTAGATCATGCTTTAATGGTAGAAACTGCGAATGATAATCAAGTATCGGTTAGAGAGGTATTTGAAAGCTGTGTTATAAATATAGATAGGTGTGGAGTACTTATCCAGTTATTTCCTGTGGCTTTAATTGAGTTTGATGTGGTAGTGGGAATGGATTGGTTAGCCGAGCACCAGGCTAGTATTGTTTGCAATAAGAAGTTAATTAATGTTGTATTACCTAAGAGGGGACCGGTAGTGATTTATGGTGATCGTAGAAATCATCAGTCTTGCCTTATATCTATGTTAAAAGCTCGTAAGTGTGTCAACAAAGGTTGCCCGAGTTATTTAGCTTATGTGATAGATACTAAGCTAGAAAAGAATAAGTTGGAAGATATTCCTGTTATTTGTGAATTTCCGGAAGTTTTCCCAGAAGACTTGAATAGTCTTCCGCCCGTTAGACAAGTAGAGTTTGGTATAGATCTGATTCCTGGAGCCGCTCATGTTGCTCGTACAACGTATCGACTGGCACCTCCAGAGATGAAAGAAATGATGACGCAACTGCAAGATCTTTCTGATAAGGGCTTCATCAGATCCAGTACTTCGTCGTGGGGTGCACCAGTCTTGTTTGTGAAAAAGAAAGATGGGTCGATGAGAATGTGTATTGATTATCGGGAATTGAATAATCGTACGATCAAGAATAAGTATCCGCTTCCCAGAATTGATGACCTCTTTGATCAACTAGTTGAAGCTTGTTATTTTTCCAAGATTGATCTAAGATCTGGTTATCATCAGCTGAAGGTTAAAGAAGAAAATGTTCTGAAAACTGCTTTTCGCACAAGGTATGGTCACTATGAATTTTTAGTGATGCCTTTCGGACTAACAAACGCCCCGGCTGCCTTTATGGATTTAATGAATCGGGTATGTAAACCATATCTCGATAAATTTGTTATTGGGTTTATCGACGATATCCTTATTTACTCCCGATCCAAAAAAGAGCATGGACAACACCTTCGTCTGATTCTGGAATTGTTGAAAAAGGAACAGTTATATGCTAAATTCTCTAAATGTGAATTCTGGCTATGGGAAGTCCAAATTCTCGGACATGTAGTTTCAGAAAAAGGCATTCAAGTTGATCCGATGAAAGTAGAGGCAATTGAAAAGTGGGAACCGCCGAGAACGCCAACTGAGGTACGAAGTTTTCTGGGTTTAGCCGGCTACTATCGAAAGTTTATACAAGATTTTTCTCGTATCGCTACACCTCTAACCAAGCTGACCCGAAAGAATATAAAGTTCGACTGGAAAGCAGAACAGGATGAAGCATTCCGAATATTGAAAGAGAAACTCTGTAGCGCGCCGATACTGTCACTACCTGAAGGTTCCAACGACTTTGTTGTTTACAGTGATGCTTCCAAACTAGGATTGGGATGTGTACTAATGCAGCGTGGGAAAGTTATTGCTTATGCTTCTCGTCAACTGAAGGATCATGAACGACAGTATCCTACACACGACATGGAACTTGCAGCAGTTGTTTTCGCGCTAAAGATTTGGAGACATTGTCTATACGGTTCTAGATATCAAATTTATACCGATCACAAGAGTCTCCAACATCTTTTTGATCAGCGAGAACTGAACATGAGACAAAGAAGATGGTTAGAATTGGTGAATGACTATGACTGTGAAATTCTCTATCATCCGGGAAAGGCGAATGTAGTAGCTGATGCACTGAGTCGTCAAGAAAGGAGTGGAACATAAAAAGCCATTGCACTACGAGCTGAACTTCTACCTAACATCTTTGACGAATTGAAGAAGTGTCAAGTAGAAGCCTTTCAAGAAGAACACTTGAAACCAGAACGGTTAGTGGGTATATCAACATCACTCGTAAAAGATGATCGTGGGTTACTGTGTCTGGGAAACAAAATTTGGGTGCCTCGTCTGGGTAATTTACGTGATCGAGTACTTCAAGAAGCTCATCAATATCGATTCTCTATTCATCCAGGTACGAATAAGATGTATAAAGATCTACGACAATTTTACTGGTGGCCAGGAATGAAAAGAAGTATTGCTCAGCATGTGGAAAGTTGTTCTACTTGTAAGAAAGTAAAGATTGAACATCAAAAGCCTTTTGGTCAGTTGCAACGTTTAGAAATACCTATGTGGAAATGGGATCAGATTACTACAGACTTCATCATGAAGCTACCAAAGACTCCGAAAGGGTTTGATGCCATTTGGGTAATCGTGGACAGATTATCAAATTCTGCTCACTTTCTACCGATAAAAGAAACCTATTCATTAGATAGACTAGCCAAATTGTATATCGATGAAATAGTAACTCGACATGGAGTTCCAATCTCGATTATTTCTGATCGTGATAGTCGTTTTACTTCAAGGTTCTGGAGGAGTTTTCAAATAGAAATGGGGACGCAAATAAAGTTAAGTACATCGTATCATCCTCAAACTGACGGTCGGAGTGAACGAACGATTCAGACTTTAGAAGATATGCTACGGGCCTGCATTGTTGATTTTGGGGGATCATGGGATAAACATTTGCCGTTGATTGAATTTGCCTACAATAACAGTTATCATTCCAGCATACAAGCAACACCGTTCGAAGTACTGTATGGTAGAAAATGTCGAACTCCTCTGTGTTGGAACGAAGTGGGAGAGAAACAATTAGCGGGGCCAGATATAATTCAGTTAACCGCGGATAAGATTACTCAGATTCGGGAACAATTGAAAGTGGCTCAAGACAGACAGAAAAGCTACGCTGACTGACACCGAAAACCGTTAGAATTCCAAGTTGGAGATTTTGTAATGTTAAAAGTCTCACCTTGGAAAGGAGTCATTCAATTTGGGAAACAAGGTAAACTGAGCCCAAGGTACATTGGACCGTTTGCAATTACAGAAAGAATCGGTAAAGTAGCTTACAGGTTAGACCTTCCGTCTGAGTTAAACCGTATCCACAACGCTTTTCACGTTTCAAATTTTCGAAAGTATTTGGTTACGCCAGATCAGGCAGTTTCTCTGCCAGATATACAAGTTGATGAAAAGCTGAATTATGTGGAGGAACCTAAAGCCATTGTTGACCGTAAAGTCAAAGTCTTGCGGAACAAAGAGATCAGGCAAGTAAAAGTACAGTGGCGATATCATAAAGGGCAGGATGCTACTTGGGAATTAGAATCAGAAATGAGAACTAAGTACCCATACCTTTTCGCCTAACCGAATTCCGGGACAGAATTCTTTTAAAGGGGAGATGTTGTAATAACCGGGTACGTTATTGGTTTATTTAATTTTATTAATTTTAGTTTAAGGTAGGTTTGGGTTAGTTTTATAAATTATAAGTTAAAGAGTAAACCTTAACTTTAAATTGGAAGTTGGATGGTAGATTTTGCCATTTAATGAAAGTTTAGGGTTTGTTTGGCTAAAGTGATGGAAGTACATCACCACCACCGCCACTTTTAGAACAAAAGTAGAAGAGAAGATATTAGTTCTCTTAAGTGTGTGTGTGTGTGTGTTTTTCGGCCAAAGAGAAAGAGAGAGAGAGAGATAGAACCGAGAAGAAGAAAGAAAGAGGAAGAAGATAACAAGATTATACAGCTGATTGGAGTTCTTGAGTTGAATCCTTGATTTGTGCAGTGAAGTGGGTTTGTCATTTTAAGGTGAGTTAATTTCACTCTTTCTTATGAAAACTGTTTTAAGCATAAAATTGATGTTTGGAATAGGTTAGAAAACTCATTTACAAAGCACTGATATATTTGGTTTGAAAGAAATGGGTTTCAATCGATATCTGGGTAGGAATTTTAGTGAACAGATCGAGGTTTCCGGACGAATTTGATAGTGTCCGGTAGTTCCTCTTTGATAGTATCCGGTAGTTGGAGTATCCGGAAACCCTTGCGTTAAGGTATCCGGACGAGTCAAATATCCGGTAAGTTTCTCTTTTCTATAGTTTCCGATTGAAATTAGATATCGGATGGTGTCCGGATTGCTTTGGTTTCCGGATGTCATCCGGATTGAACATGTTGTCCGGAAAGTATGTTGTCCGGATAGTTCATGGTGTCCGGAAACTTTGGTTGTCCGGTCACTTTTGAGATTTCAGATACTTTTGAGTATTCGGTAACTTTGGGTTTTGTCGAATCTTAGATAGAGTATGTATGAAGACTGGAAATATTGTGGATTCTACTTAAGTTCGGGTTTGGGGGAAATATTTGAGGATAAGAGTTAGATAGATTTATCTAGAGTTCTTAGCCTACTAGTAAGTTTTATGTGTTCGATTGGTAAAGAGATAATTGTATTTAAATTGTTTCAGATTCTGTGAATTTTGGGTGAAAGATCGGATCGTCTTGAGAAAAGCTTGGAAGTGTTTTGATAAGCAAACATGTGAGTTTTAATATAACTATTTTTAAACTGGAATACATATATGTGGATTGAGATTGTGATAAGTAGTGTAATAATGTGCATATGTATGAAGTATGATATATTGAGGTGTATATTATATTTATACGAGCATTACACTACACGGGTGCACGTTGGCCGGGCTTAGGACCGGTGGAGTTTGGCTGTACGGAGGGACAACGAAGTTGGCTGTATATTAGTGCAGCGAAGTAAAATGATTAGTTGGCTCGCAACCAACTAATATGGCCATGAGATAGGAAAGTACACAATGCATATGAGTCATAATTGGTATTCAAATTGTGTTACGTATATGGTGTCTGTTTAAATGATTTTAAACTGACAGGGATTTTCTCACTTAGACCCCTAGGTCTAACCCTTATTTTGTTTTAAAAATATGTATTCCAGGTCGTGGATCAAGTAAGAGCAAGTGAAAAGGGTAAACTGTGAATAGCTTTTAGAAGACTTATGTTTTGAAGATCATGAAGTATTTTGTATTTATAACTTTGTTATTAGTTATAATGTAAATTAATTAGCAAAAAGTTTGTAATGAAATACTTATTATGGTTGTAAAGACTAAGGGACCGTACATGTTATATGATGAATCTTTTGTTATGAAACAATGTTATGCAATATATGTTATTTGATGTATGTTTGGGAACCGGGTTGTTACATTATGGGATCTGGAAATGGACCGGATCCGGTATAGGATTGGATCCGGAAATAAGCAAACTCCCGGAATTGGACTTTTATTAAATGGATCCGGAATTAGCAAACTTCCGGAATTGGGTTTATACAAATTGGGTTTATACAAATTGGGTTCCGGAATTTTAAATACCGGAAGTGGCTTACAAATTGAGTTCCGGAATTATTTTAAAACAAACCGGAATTGGGCCTTGTTGTTTGAGTTCCGGAATTAATTTTAAAACAAACCGGAATTGGGCCTTGTTGTTTGAGTTCCGGAATTATTTTAAAACAAACCGGAAATTGGGCCTTGTTGTTTGGGGTTGTGGAATTAGTTAGAAAAACCGGAAATTGGGCTTTGCCCATTTGGGTTCCGGAATGGTTGCAAAACCGGAATTGGGCTTTGCCCATTTGTGTACCGGAATTATTTAAGACTTTCGGAAGTTGGGCCTCGATTTTAGACCCGGTAATTAAGATCCGGAAGTGGGGTTTTGTTTGGATCCGGTAATTAAAATCCGGAAGTGGGGATTAGGGTCCATTATGAATTTCATTGTTAGGATACGAATTCTATTTAAAGTTATTATCTCATTTTGAATCAAGTTTTCGGAATACCTTTCTAAATAAAATTTTAGAAGAAGAACAATTGAGGGTACAATAGGTTATCCGGTGTTCTTAGAATGGAATATGTTATGAGAAGTGGTGTGATATGTTGTTATACATATTCACGTAAAGTATAATGGATCCATAGGCACTAGTTATATGTGATCGTGTGGAATAGACCGGGCTCTTAAAGGTAATTCCAGTTGATTAGATAAACGCGGAATAGACCGGGCACTGAATGGTAATTCCCATTTTGTTGTATGTTTAGTAACGTGGAATAGACGAGGCGTTAATCGTAATTCCCGTTGACCTATAATGTGGATTGTTAATCCCATTTCGAGAGGTGATTATTAAACGTGGAAAATACATAAAGTAATTTGTATTTCCCGTTAATTCGATAAATGGGGAATAGACCGGGCTCTTAATGGTATTCCCGTTGTTTGAAATGAGGACTAGACCGGGCACTTAATGGTAAATCCTATTTCATATTGTGATGTAGAATCGTGGAATAGACGGGGCACTAATCGTAGTTCCCGATCTCTGTTGGAAGGTAAGGGTTCGGCCAGGCACTTAATGGTAATCCCTACTTCCTCATCAAGAAATAGACATTGCACTAATTGTAATTACTTGATAAGAGCAATGATCTAGAATATGTAATGATTCGTAGTGAACTCTTGATGGTGATGATATGACTTTCTGAAATGTTAGTCATAGTCATGGGATCGGGTACATTTCAGTCTTTATGGGACAAGTATGAGTACGGTAAGAATGATGGCAACCCAGGTTTGTTTATATGCTTTGGATATCTGAGTTTCAAAGTTGTTAATGTTTTAATTTGAATTTGGATGTTCTCACTAGGCGTAAGCCTAATAGTTCAAACTCAATTTTCTTACCAGGTACGAGTTCAGGGAAGTAATGGGATATGGGACGAGTGCTTTTGGTATTCAACTTTTGATGATAAGCGGAGAACTTAGACGATGCGAGGAGGCTTTGGATGGATTGCTTAGATAACCCATTTAATCTAATTATAGTTGACATGATTAGATTGATAGGTTATTTAGAGAATTCATTTTGTGTATAAAGGAACCCTCATAGTTAATTCTCTACTTATATATAGAAAAGTTTGGATGATATTTTGTTATATCTTGTTAAAATTTGAGGTTCAAAATGGCCCTGATTTTTAGGGTGTTACATGCTCGAAGTCACTACACGCTCCTTGATTTCCAACTGTTACCTTCTCGAAAAATCCTTCACACATACGAAACAATTCATATTCTTTAAAGATTTCGCATCTACTACACCACACTTTGAATAATCCATCCATCATCTTCTTTAAACTTCCAATGATTCCAAAATATACTTACTTAGCGACTCACTCCACCAAAAACACTTGGTTTCTCATTTGGGTAACCACCCACTACCGCTCCTACATTCTATTCCGATAAAACCATATCACAACGCCAACTTACAAACCACGTGCTTCAACAACTTGATTAATAAATCGTACACCTCATCCGAAATCCCCGAAAAGACTTCCATCTGATGCTTCCTCTTTCTAACATCACACACTACAACACTGGATGGCACATTTATCTTGTCAATTGATGCCACTGCTTATCCGTACATTCTCCACTTATAACATCACACTGCCCACCAGGTCTCTCATGGTCATTCGTACCCAACTCAAACTTGCTTTCATATTCTCCCGCATAAATAACCGAGTCTATCTCGCTACTTTGTCTTTTGCCAACTCTAAATCAACAACTCACAAGTTCCCGACTAACTCAAACATATTTGATTCTTGCTAGTTCTTTGCGATTCCAAACCATTACATAGGCGGGGCATATTCCCTCACAGATCGGTATGATTTATACGCCCACACGAGGTGTTCCATTGTTATGGATACATCTTTCCAGAACGACCTCCTACATTTACCCACACCGCGGTAGTCCTCTCCACTTCCAACCTCTTGACAACGTCTTCTGTTCCAGACATTTTAAATAGTTGTCGACTTTAACATTAGTAATCGACCTGATGATGCCTCCCTAACTTTCCCGTCAATAAGGGTTCCTAACAACACTTAATCTTTCCAACATATCATAATCATCTTCACATCTCGTCGTCCTCGCTTAAAAGGGAAATTTCAAGACTTACTCGTGAAATGTCAATATTACAAGATCACCTTAAAACTCATATTCGACGCCGAGGTTATTTCATTTTTGCCTCACCACACTTCTCATAACGAGTTGCTATACCAACACCTTGATGACTACTAGTCCTTCTTCCGGACACAACCGTCCCTCGGCAACTGTATTTCCAGTCACCGAACAAGGGTACCGACCCTCATACAACCGACACCAAATTCCACTTCCGACTCTTCCATTGTTCACCTCTCTTCTTGAACACAATACCAAACTATAAACATTCTCCCCTGGTTTGTCCAACGCTCTTCTACTCTCGGAATCCTTCCTTATTTTAAAATGTAATACTCTATGACCTAGTGAGTTCATAGCCTTCATGCATTACAACGCGATAAATAAATAATTTCACACTTTTATCATTTTAAAGAACAACACTTGAAAACAACTTGGGTACACATGACCCCAACATTCTCATAACTCCAATGCCCTGCACAACGATCTCGAGAATCGGTCGCACGCAATCTTTCGGTAAAACTCAATCTTACTCAACCAAAACGACGTTGTTACGACAGTAACATATTGAATGAAAACCTTTCATACGACAAAATTCTGTAAGAAATTACCGACACGAAATAAACCAGTCGGCTCTCACACTCATTTATGACATCAACATGTCAATACTCATTTTGGTTATAAAAGTTTTGTAGACAAACGTTTTCTTGAATTTTGCAACAATTTAACTTATCATGAAAAGAGCGGAATATTTTGCAAATCGCTAAGCTCAAAATTTCATCGTACGACGTAAATGAAATCGCCTTTTCTTTAAACATACGCTTGCACACGCTGACTCATTTTCGATCAAAATTGATATTTACACATTTACTTTAATCGCGAAAATTTCATGTAACTCATATAAGAACGCAATGTGTGAAACTCTACTTGCAATTGAAGGCTACTCACTCTAACAAGGTCGACCGCTTTACTCACGCAACTTATCATTGACACTCTACTTTCGACCAGTGGGTTATGGGCCCACGTACTCAACCATTTCATACTATTTTCGTCTTGATCAATCATCTCACATTTTACTTATACACATTTCAATCCACCACTAATATCTTTCCTTCTTTGATTCTGTCACTGAAAAGCTCGACTGAAGAGTCAGGGCTCCAATCCTCCACTCGCTCTTGGATTGACGCTTTCAAGATTTCGACACTGTCCTTCCTTACCATCCCAACTGATCTACACCACGATTTCTAGAACTGGGACTCACCAGAACCAGGAGTCTTACTCAAGAACAATCACTCATCCTCTTCGAACCCACGAAGATCTACCTCTAGACGGCTCATAACATTCCAAACAACATTTCTTCTCTACGATGTATACATACATCACATCATAAATGATATCTCACGATACTTCCCCCAACAATGGGTCTCAATCTACCCCTTAGGGATCTTGCTGACATTCTAAAATTCGGGAATACGACATATAAACTAGCTTCAGACTACAGCTTCGGAATAATAAGGCAAATTAAGCACATCCATGTACCTGTAAGCTCGCAATTACACTGGCTAGATGTAATCCCAAACTTACCTTACATGACCGTCCTCGGTACCCTATTAGTCCTATCCCAACAATAGTGCCCTCCTAACGCATTTCCTGATTCTCAGTTGTGATTTCTACTCCTAAAGTTTAAGTTTAGGCCCATCCGGTCACCTAAATCCCTTAAACTATGGCTCTGATACCAATTGTAACAACCCAGTCTAAATAAAGCATACATAGCATTTAAATTTAAAGAATTACAATACTGGGTCCCAAAATTTCATTACATTTGTCTCAAAATTCAGGTTGGCGGAAACAACTTATACACAACTGAGAACATACTAGTTTCTATAAGTGTCAAAGGAACTGTCTCTATCTGCATATGTACTCTATCCCGCTCTTGCTCACTTACATGAGCCTCCTACTATCTGCTTACCTGAAAAGGTTTAGTTTGGAAAATACGAGGGTTAGATCATGAGGTCTAGTGAGCTCCCTCCTGACAGTTCTCAAAATCATTTAAAAACAGTTATAACTTTCAAATATCTTTGCATAAAACTTTCACATAACTTCACATAAAACTTTCACGTAACTTCACATAAAACTTTCACGGATAAATCCGCTCCCGTAAATGGCACCATGAAGTCACTCAAGAGTGACAATGAGTCAGTCTCACGCTGCCTTACTGGGTCTCTCCTCCCATGGCATAAATGGAACCTCCCCCCGGCATGAGCACTGGCGGAACCTCCCCCCGACTTAGCCAATTTACGTCTACCACAATGTATGCATACATCTCACATAACTTTCAAACAAGTAAAATCATGTATAAATAACATGGAATTTCTACTCATTTACTTTCCTTGGAAAACACGTATAAAATCACGTATTTTAGTTAGAAAAACTCACCTGGCTTCCTTGCTTCAAGAATTCACACTTAAGCTTCCGGTCTCTAAAAGGAACACCTATAATTTTAGGAAACGTATATCATAAGTCTTTAATTTATTACTCGAGCTTGGTTCCGAACCTAACTCAAATTATCTAAGTTGATCAGTTAGATTTCTAGTCCAAAAATCATAATTATTGGACTCTGCTTACCGGACCAAGACATTAATTCCGGATCTTATAATTTAGAACCTTACCGAAACTTACTATGGCCCAATTAACTAAAAGATAGTCCAATTAACTAAAATAATCCCACGGCCCAATTAACTAAAAGATAGTCCAATTAACTAAAAAAAATCCCACGACCCAATTTGTCAAAGCAATTCCGGTCCATTTCTATATAATTCCGGATCCTCACGTGATTACATTCCGGGTCCATGCGATTGAAAAACATACCGGGTCCAAATGGCCCAACTCATTCCGGTTCCTACCAATTGATTTAAAAACGGGACCCACTGTCCATTACTAGCTTCTAGATTACATTAAAACTCCGGGTCCTACAATTAAGTCCATTCCGGTCCTAAGCTTGACCCAAATTCCGGGTCTTTTGAATTGATGTGGGACTCACGGCCCAAGGAATCCAATTCCGGATTCCAACACATAACTCCGGATCCACTTTGTGATTCCGGTTCTTAGCCCATCAATAATTTTTCCGGATCCACTATTATCCAGTCCAAAATTCCGGATTGTTAAGATTAATTCCGGATCCATATGGTCAAGCCCAACTCCGGTTCTATACTAAATAATTAAATACCAGATCACGTGTCCAAAACAACTTCTGGAATTAAGATATTTAATAACAAATTCCGGATCGTCATTTAATTAGCCACAATTCCGGTTTGCAACATACCTGATCCAAAATACGAAGGCACAACCCTCGGGGTCAGTTTCAATCGATTAAGCCCATAACAAATGTTTCCTAAACATCTCAGTGAAATTTCTTTTTCATGGATAACACATTTCAACAGGACATTGGAAAAGAGCAACTATTCATTCAATTTTCATCCAGAACTCCAATTTTTGTTAAAACTTAAATATCCTAAACTCAAATTAATAGGAGATGAGGATAAAAGAGTTCATATTGTTAGATATTGATTACTTGAGTTTCTCCCTTCCTTCTTTCCAAAGCTGATTGAAATCAATTGCTTCCTACTCTGCTCTCTCTTACCAACCGCCACTCACACCAAATGATTAGATTTTAGGGTTTTATGCCCAAACTTGATGTTTATATACTTTCGAAAAATTTACAAATCAGCCCCTCATATTTTAGACTTCATATTTCTTCCACCCATATAATATTTCTTAGCAAAAGAGAACAATAAAGACTTGGTTATTACAATATATATATATATACATATATATATAGAGAGAGGAAAGTTCAAATAAAAACTCAAATTCAATTGTGAACGTGAGGACGAATCTTGGACCTTCCATCTCTATTGATCCAATGACTCATATTAAATAGAGTTTTTAATTTTAATTATTAATTAAGGTGATTAGGGGTAAAAAGGGAAGGTAATTTAAACTCACAACTACCATATTTGACTTTTTATTTTCTTTTTTAATTAAAAACTTTTACCCCCCCCCCCCTTAAAGTTTAAAATAAATTATCTTAAAAATTACTAATATTTTAATCAAACAAATTACATCAAAAAAACGAGAATTCCGTGCTCTTCGATATGACATCCATCTCGATATAGTTTTTTTTTATTGTTTTAACCGTTTTTACGTGAAATGTCATATATGTGTTATATTCATTATGAATATTTATGTATTCAAGTGTTTATAACATCTCGACACCGTAAGTCCGTAACTCGACATCACCTTCTACAACACTTTCTTCAACGTCCTAAGGCATCGTGTTCTTCATTACCGTAACCCAACACCCATCGAGATGAATCGGGAACCTATCGAGTTTCGATTGTGAACCGAGGAACGAAAGAGAGTGTGTCACGTCTCCACACCTTCACGGGTCACTCATGTATTATTCTTCATGAATAATGTATCATTCAGGGTGAATAATACACGATTCATGAATCGTGTATTATTCACCCTGAATGATGTATTATTCATACTGAATATTGTATTATTCATCCTGAATATTGTATTATTCATCATGAATAGTGAATGAACGTTCACCTTTGTTATTCATACTGAATGTGGACACCTGGAGATGTGCATACATATTCATAAAGAATAAAACCAAGTCGCGGTTGTGAATCGGAAAACAAAAGAGAGTGCGTCATGTGTTCACACCTTCACGGGTCATTCATATATTATTCATCATGAATAATGTATCATTCAGGATGAATAATACAACATTCAAGGTGAATAATACATGATTCATGTTTAATAATACATGAATCATGAATTCGTGTATTATTCATCCTGAATGTTGTATTATTCATTTTGAATACTGTGTTATTCGTCATGAATAGTGAATGAACGTTCCCCTTTGTTATTCATACAGAATATGGACATCATGAAACGTGCATACCTATTCATACTGAATACAACACATACATAGCATTTCACGTAAAAACAGTTAAAATGAAGAAAAAACTATATCGAGATGAATATCATATCGAAGAGCACGAAATCCTCGTTTTTTTGATGTAATTTGTTTGATTAAAATATTAGTAATTTTTAAGATAATTTATTTTAAACTTTAAGGGGGTAAAAGTTTTTTAATTAAAAAAGAAAATAAAAAGTCAAAGATGGTAGGCGTTGATTCAAATTTCCATATTTGTCCCTAATCACTTCTCAACTGGTTTCATTAAGTTTTAACCATTGATTAGTTTTCCAAATCTAGATCAATGGTTGTGACTTGTCCTCATGTTCACAATTGAAAATGAGTTTTCATTTAAACTCACCCCTATATATATATATATATATATATATATATATATATATATAGAGAGAGAGAGAGAGAGAGAGAGTCAGTTTAATACAAGAACAATTACTAAATAAGAGAATAAGAAAAGTGTCGAATCACATGTACTTAATTTTGCAATAAAATCACGTGTAAAATCACACGTGATTCATGCAACTTTGACATGAGGTCACGGGCCATGTCGCCCGATCACCATTACGTTGATCGTTAGTGCCCGTACACAAGGTGATTTTGTACGTTATTTGGCCGTTTTATTATTCTCTTATTTTGTTATGTAGCTCCTTTATATATATATATATATAAATAAAAGGAGCTATTCATGAGAGAACTTTGTATTTTATGAGAACTTTGAGATGCATTCACAGCCCCACATGTTGAACCAAAACATGGTAATTCATATTGTGATTACTTAATCCAAATCAAAATGCTTTCTATTTCAAATATTAAACCAAATGTGATATATGATTCATACTCTTAATACTCATTGATCAAAGGCATGATTGCCACCTTATATATATACACACTAGTTGCGTACCCTTGCGCATGTCACTTTGAATTCGATATAAGAAAATTTGTTTTCAAAACGTTAGATTATGTATTGAGAGAGTAATATGAGAAAAAGGTATTCAAAAGAGTATGATAATCCTTTGACTAAAAGTTATACAACCCCAAAAACAAACATATTGTGTTTTATCAACCAACAAAAAAACAAATTAACAAGAGATTCCTAAGGATAAAAATGGACACTGAACTATACCGCTATTTTGAGGTTATAAGGTCATAATTATTTTGCCAAAAAAAATTAAAATGCTTAAACAAAAGTAAACGACCACATACAGTAAGTTGGCATAAACACCTTATATAATATATATGGCCTGTCAACAACTGAAGCATTCCTCCTTCAGCATGGAAGCAATTTATAAGTCCAATGGGAACACAACCAAACCAGACCAAGTTACTTAAAGTAGGGTGATTGATGCATACAAACTTTTTATCTACCGAAAGGGAATGCTCATAGAACAAATATGCATTTCAATTGAGCCCATAATACCAAAAGCTCATAGAAAAAATACATGATAAAAAACTCAGTTTCTAAAATGATCTTGAATTTTAAATCAGTTATAATTAAGAGACTATATATATATAGGGGTGGGTTCAAATGAAAACTCAAATTCAATTGTAAACGTGAGGACAAACCATAGCCTTTGATTAAAAAAACGGAGATTAAATCAATGAATAAAAAACGCGGTGGGAATTTTGTAAATAAGTTGAAAACTATGTCCTTGGCTTAGTGAATATTTAGCGCGTAGGGGTAAAACTGGAAAAACAAAATCACGGTTCAAAACCTGAGATATAGCCATAATCAAAAAGCAGACGACATATTCATCATTTTTCGCCGGATTTCTCTCTCACTAAAACTTCGATTGTTGAATACTGAAGAACGAAGAAGATTGTCTGAAGATTAGTTAAAATCTTCAACAAAAATGGCAGATACATCAGAAGATAGTAGAGATAAGCTTACAATGGGTGAACTTCTGAAACAACGTAAGTTTAAATGTTTTAAAATCGTCGATACTGAATATGATTAGGGTTTATATTTAACTCTTACAGATTAAGAAACAAAAATATGATTCGATAAACCCTAAAACGGAAAAAATGAAGATAACAAACTATATGATGAATAAATGATTCAAATGCCGATTAAAACTAAGATATATTGTTAGATTTTATGTTATTTTTGTGAGTATTTATATTCATACTGAATATTTACGAGTAAAACTAAGATATATTGTTCGATTTTAGATGTTTATGAGTAATTTTTATTCAGTCTGAATAAAGGGTGAAATATTCAGTCTGAATATCACTTCGACTCTCCGTGAATATATTGCTAGTATTCAGACTGAATAACAGAGATCTAAAAAGTGTAATTGATTATTATTGCTGAAACGTTGTTAACATGTATGGGAGCAGTGATATTCAGTCTGAATATTTCACCCTTTATTCAGTCTGAATAAAGGTACATGTTCAGACTGAATATCACTGCTCCCATACATGTTAACAACGTTTCAGCAATAATAATCAATTGCACTTTTTAGATCTCTGTATGGGAGCAGTGATATTCAGTCTGAATATGTACCTTTATTCAGTCTGAATAAAGGGTGAAATATTCAGTCTGAATAAAGGGTGAAATATTCAGTCTGAATATCACTTCGACTCTCCGTGAATATATTGCTAGTATTCAGACTGAATAACAGAGATCTAAACAGTGTAATTGATTATTATTGCTGAAACGTTGTTAACATGTATGGGAGCAGTGATATTCAGTCTGAACATGTACCTTTATTCAGACTGAATAAAGGGTGAAATATTCAGTCTGAATAAAGGGTGAAATATTCAGTCTGAATATCACTTCGACTCTCCGTGAATATATTGCTAGTATTCAGACTGAATAACAGAGATCTAAAAAGTGTAATTGACTATTATTGCTGAAACGTTGTTAACATGTATGGGAGCAGTGATATTCAGTCTGAATATGTACCTTTATTCAGTCTGAATAAAGGGTGAAATATTCAGTCTGAATATCACTTCAACTTTTGAATATATTGCTAGTATTCAGACTAATTAAAATATATTTTTGTTAATTGTTTTAATTTAAATAGAAAAGAAGAAAAAACATGAAGATGAAGTGTCTTCTTCATAAAAAAGAAAGGCTGAAGATGAAATATTTTCATCGAAGAAAAGAAGAAGAGAAAGGTATTATGATTATTCATTTTTTAAAATATTTATATATATTTAACAAAATGCATATTTTAATCATTTTGTTGTGAATATCAAATATGTTTATAGGTAAAAAGAAGAAGGATGTTAAAGAAAAGCATAAAGAAGGAGCAAGTGGTAGTAAGAAACAACAAAAGAAAGAAATACATCAAGATGTTACAAAGGAAAAAAAACACGAAGAAGGCAAGCCAAAGAATCCAAAGAAGCTGAAGAATATGTTTATAAAACACAGATCACTATCCATACGGTCAACTCCAAAAAACATAATGCTGGTTACTAGAAAGATGAGAACGCCACAAATAAACTGCATAAAGGAGATGGGATTTGGAACCATTTTAGATTTGAATATTGACTCTATACCATCTAAGCTAGCATACTACATAGTCGACAACTTTGATCCTGTTGATATGGTTATAAGAACAAGAAAAGGACCAATTCAGATTACAACTCAGGATGTTACTGATATGCTGGGATTAAAAGATGAAGGGATCGATATTAATACAATTCTGATAGATGTGGAATGGGATGGGATCGTTGAAGACTGGAGAGCACAGTTTAATAAAACTTTGATTAGACCAAAGGATGTTGTGAAGATGTTAAACGAATCAAACAGTACAGATTGGAATTTCAAGATAGGTTTCGTTGTTCTATTTGTGAATACAATTGTTTCTTCAATGAAGATGGGTACATGCAATCTATCAATTCTTTCACATTTAGGAAAGAATTTAGAGTTCAAAAATGTGAACTGGTGTAAATATATAATAGATTGTGTGAAGGAAAGCAAGAGAGGATGGAAGAGGGAATCAAATGTTAGCTTCTACACTGGCCCAATAACTTTTCTGACGGTATGTAATCAACTTTAATATCTCTTTTTATTCAAGACTAATATTCAAAAATGAATATTTAAAATTGTTCAGTCTGAATACTTTATTCCATATATTCAAACAGAATAAAGGTAGATATTCAAAACGAATATAACTTGAACATTTTATTCATTTTGAATATTTCTCTTAATTCAAACTAAATAAAGAAAGATATTCAAACTGAATAAAGGTACATATTCAGTCTGAATACTTTATTCAGTTTGAATAATACTATATGGAATAGTTAAATAATTTATATTCAAATTAATCAGTTAAACATTCACAAATGATAATAAAAGTTTTATGTAATTAACATATTTGCATTATACAAAAATATAGCTTCTTTACCTGGATTCGACAAAATGTGATGGATTTGAACACATCAAGACAAGGCCTGCTATAAAGGGATGGAATACAGAGAAGATGAAGACAAGAGAGAAGTTGGAGTTAAAGATTGGAGGATTTGGCAGAGGAGAATTCAGTGAAAACTATGTTGAACTAGAAAAAACAGAAAAAGTTTCAACAAAGAAAAAGACAGCAAAGGTACAAACATATATTTACATTTGCATTATAGTACTTACTTTGATAACTAAAATGTATATATCAAATAAAAAAACAGGAATACATGAAGATGCTCGATGATAGTTTGGAGGAACTATTTGCAAACAAAGCAGAACTTGGATACAACTTGAATAAAGCAATCATGTTGTATCCAGAAGATAGTTCTTTCACTGAATGGAAAGCAAGTTACGAGAAATCATTTTTCATCAAATCAGAAGTTATTGTAGAGGATGTGCAGAGAATTGAAAGGAATGTGGTATCGATGGAAGAAGAAACAAAAGAAGCAAATGTTTCTAAAGAAAAAAGAAAAAGAAGATAACAAGATTTGTGAAGGAGAGAAAAAAAATAAAACAGAAAGAGAGAAGAAAGAAGATGATAAAGAAATGAATAAAATAGTATGGCATGATGGTACACAATATTGGGAAGGCTTGGCAGATTCAGAAGAAATTAATAATGCTTTCAAGGATGCAGTTGAAAAAACCCAAGTAGCAATTGAAGAACAACTTCAGGTTGAAGCTACAGTATTGATAGAGGATGTTATTATAGACATTAATATGGAAATCAAGGATAAGGAGATAAAGAAGACAAAAGAGGAAGAGAAGAAGGAAGAGAAGAAAGATGAAGATAACAAAGATGAACATAATGAAGGACAAAAGAATGATGAAGAGATGGAAGGAGAAAAGAATGAACACAAAACTGAAGATGAGATGCAGGTAGTAGATGAGAAGAAAGAAGAGAAAAGGGAAGATCACACGGAGGCAGGAGTTGAGAAGAGCAAAGAGCAGAAAAATGAAGAAGGGAAGACTGAAGAGGAAAAGAATAAAGGAGAAAAGGAAGAAGAGAAGAAGAAGGAAGAGAAGAAGAATAAGGAAGAAGAGAAGAAAGAAGAAGAGAAAAAGGATGAGGAAAAAGAGAAGATAGAAGAAGAGAAAAAGAATGAGAAAGAAAAGAAGAAAGCAGAAAAAAGTGAGGCACAAGATTCAAATCCAAACTATTCTCTAGGGATGTCACAGTTACATACTCCAAAAAAAAACTTTTGAGGATGAAGAGGTTGCCAGCAAAAAAAGGGCCTCTTGTTATCAAAATTAAAACAAACGAAGTGAAAAACCCTGACAAGAAATTGAAAAGAATAGAGAAAATAGGTGAACAATTGAAATCACCTTATCTTCAAAGGAGGGTCGATGTGACAAAGAATACAACGACAACAGAAAACAACGTTGGCAGTTGGTTATTTTCTTTACAGGGAGATAAGTTGTAAGTTTTAAAGTTAATACATATTGTGAATTGTTAACTTTTATTTTATATTCACTTTGAATATGCTTGATATTCAGTCTGAATAAATAGTAAATATTTCAAAGTGAAACAATCACTTTATATTCACTTTGAATATGCCTGATATTCAAATTGAATAAATAGTAAATATTTCAAAGTGAAAAAATCACTTTATATTCACTTTGAATATACCTGATATTCAGTCTGAATAAAACTATATATTCAAATTGAATAAATAGTAAATATTTCAAAGTGAAAATCACTCTATATTCACTTTGAATATAACTTATATTCAGTTTGAATAAAACTGAATATCCAAAATGAATAAATAGTAAAATATATAAAAACAAAAATCACTTTATTTTCACTTTGAACATGATGTTATATTCACTTTGAATATAAAATCAAATTGAAAATTCATATAATACGATTTCATGATCTACTTATATCATATCGTGTTTGACAGAACATCTAATTATTTAATTAAATTTTAAACAGGGACATTGTTTTTTCTACAAGTGATGGGCATTTTAGCTTCAGAATAATGTTTGAAAGCATGATTCCAGATTCTGAGCCATTTGCTAATGTCATTGACACCTGGTCAGTGATATTAAATCAAGAGGAAAGATTAAGAAGCAGTGATTCTCCTCAAAGATTATTCTGCACTACAGAAGTTTTCGTAAGTTTACTATACTTTTAAACCAAATTACAAATAAGTATTAATATTAATTTATCATATTATGCATTTTAACAGCCACATGAAATGTTTGAGGGAAGATTTGTTCTTGAAAAGAGTTTAAAGCTATTCACAAAAAACTTTTGTGAGAATATGAAGGGAAATTCAGAGTTGAAGATTTTGAAGAAAGTTGAATTGGTACTAAATAATTAGATTAAAAGTATTATTTGAATTAATTTTATTTCATATAACATATAATTCATTACATAAAAAATTCATGCAGGTGTTCTTCCCCATTATCAAGAGTTCCCATTTTTATCTTTTATGCATCGATTTGAAAAATGGTGAATCGCATATTCTAGACAACAGTGCTACGGATGTTGCAGACTCTGCAAAATATGGGAATGTACCAAGAATTATTGTAAGTAGAATAATATATTATCTAATATACATTAATAATAATAATAATTTTATTTAATATTATGAATAATATGTATAATACGGGTATAATGCAGCAAAAAGTGTTCTTAAAGTACCTAGAAAGGATTGGGGATGCAAGATCAAGCAAATTCAATAAAATAGTCCCAAAACGTGAAGCAATGAAGTGGAGAACACTAGAGAATAAAATTGATTGTGGTATCTTCATGATGAGACACATGGAGACCTTCATGGGTGGTAATGTAAAGAATTGGGATTGCGGTTTGCTAGAGGAGTCTCCGGGTCAAAAATCGCAGTTAAAAAAACTGCGATACAAATATGTGACAAAAATGCTTCTATCAGAAGTGAATCAGAAAAGGGATTGGGTGTTGAATGAAGTAAATGCATTTCAACAGTTGCCAGAAGATAAAAAGAGGGAAATTGCAGATAATGCCGAGAAAGTGAAGGATGAACGCTTAAGAAGCTTGGATTAGGCGTTAAGAAACTTTGATTGGGTGATTGGTTCTTTAAAACAATTATTCGGTTAGTTTTTTTGGTTGTTGAATGTGGTTGGTGTTTCATACAATTAACTGGTTTGGTTTTCTTGTATTCAGTGGGTTTGGTTTTTAATTGTTTGGTGATTTGAACAATTTAGTAGTTTGGTTTTTGGTGGATGAATGTGTGAACAGTTATGTTGGGTTTATTTATTTGAACAATAGGGTTTTTTTTTGGTTTGAATGAATTTGATGAATATAAAAAATTGTTGTTTTGATGTATTGTACAAATTTAGCAATGTTGTTGGTTTTGTTTGATTTATTTCTTAAATAATATAATAATACATATTTCTTTTTATTCATGGTGAATATATCTATTACTTTAATAGTGAAAACACAAGTAATTTTATTCACTTTGAATAATAGTTAATATCCAAAGTAAATATGACTAAAATTTTATTCACTAAAACTTCTGAATATATTGCTAGTATTCAAACTGAATATTTCACCCTTTATTCAGTCTGAATAAAGGTACATATTCAGACTGAATATCACTGCTCCCAAACATAGTTTTATAACTAAACTAACAATTTAAAGTTTTTATTTTGTTAGATTTTAGATGTTTATGAGTAATTTTTATTCAGTCTGAATAAAGGGTGAAATATTCAATCTGAATATCACTTCGACTCTCCGTGAATATATTGCTAGTATTCAGACTGAATAACAGAGATCTAAAAAGTGTAATTGATTATTATTGCTGAAACGTTGTTAACATGTTTGGGAGCAGTGATATTCAGTCTGAATATGTACCTTTATTCAGACTGAATAAACGTTTTAGCTAAAACTTTTTAGTTATATTCAAACTGAATACTAAAAAATAAAAACTGTAAATTATTATTATTACTAAAACGTTGTTAAGATGTTTGTGCGGGGTGATATTCACTGAATATATACCTTTATTCAGTCTGAATATTGCCTTTTGTAAAAACATATAATTTTATTCACTTTGAATAAATGTTTAATATCCAAACTGAATATAATTTGTTCTGCATATTGCATTTTATAAATGGTTTATAAATATATTTCATACATAGTGAATAAAAAAATCATTATTAAAATTCAAAGAAAATCATCGTATGAATTGTTTTTTTGATCAGTATTCAAAATGAATAAAAAATTGAAACTAACACTATTAGAAACTAAAAAACCTCTACTTACTAACATCATTTCTCGATGGGCAATTGTGTGAGTCATGGGTAGACAAATTCTTACACAACCTACACAATCTCATTGCCTTTTTACTCTTTTCAATTGCTTTTTCTTTACTACTCTTCAACCTCTTGCCCGTACCACAACCTTTGTTTCTTATCGGTTTAGGATTGTGAACATCAACAACTTCTGGTTTTGACACGCCAAGCAACGACTCCATCACCTCTTCGGTACTGCGATGAGGAACACTACATCCACTAGCCTCCAAATTACTCTTCAATTCTTGAATTTTCAAAACAAAGTCTTCAAGCTTGTCCATATCATCAACTACTAGACCAATGCAGTAATCAAAGGCAGCTTGAGCATCTGTTAGATCTGAAGTTTTGTCAATAAACCAAGTGTTGAAGATCTGATAAGAGGACTCAGATGTTCTGAGTAGAGAAGTCAGAGGTCTGACTGTGAAGACCGAAGTATTGATCAGTGGAAAGAGAAGTCAGATGTCTGATAAGAAGAGTCAGATGGTCTGAGTAGAAGACTCAGATAATCTGAGTAGAGGAGTCAGCGATATGAAAGAGTCAGAAGATCTGAGAAGCTTTATCAGAAGAATGTTCAGAAGTTCTGAACTACCTGTTCAGAACTTATGACAAGATACTTTACTTAGTATTTTATAAACTAATTAGGACACGTGTTATGTTCTTATTAGTCTTTCTTATTTGTACTGTAGCTTTAAGATGTTTGTTGCAGTATAAATAGTAGTTAGCTCTATGTTGCTAACTGATTGATTTTTTCCCGTATAACTTTGTATTCATTCTCTGTAATCTTTGAGATTCTCTCTCTCATAGATCTGTATTTCTGTTCATCATTGAATACAATTGGGCTTGATCATACAACTTCTCAATTACTGCTTTCTATATTGATTGTGAGATTAGATCCTGTTTTTTCAGCATCATTTTCTAATTTCTCACGACGCTCGTTTCTTTCTCCAACCCAATGACGTTTCTTCAACAATTCAGAAGAAATGAGGTCTTTTCTCCAACGCTTCACTATATATTGTAACAACCCAAATTCAAGTAGGTTTTAGAGTTTGGTGGCCAAAGTGAAATAAATGAAAGTTAAGTTAAGGGGCCATTTCTGTAAATTGTGCAAGGTATAAATGGGCACAAGATTCTAGGGCAGCCCCATTTAGCAAATCAGTGTTTTGGTAGTGTGGGTGTGTGGTGGCGTGAAAGAAGAAGAAGAAGAAGAAGAAGAAGAAGAAGAAGGAGAAGGAGAAAGCTAAAGGGAGGAGAAATCAAGGAAGATATTGCAAGGTAATACATCCTAATTAGTTCTTCTGATTAGTGTAATGCTTCTCCTTCTTATTGTTCCGAATTCTTAATACTGATTTGGAAGATTACTTGAGTTTTCACCATATTTCCTTCAAAATGAGTTTTATGGGTTTTTGTCTTAATAAATCGATTTAAGGGGTTATAGATGGATTAAGTGGGTGTTTAGGGTTGGTGGATGAACCCTTATAGTCGTCTAACCAAACTAATGGCTTAAATCGGAGTATTAATCGGTTTTAGAAATTCTAAGTTCGAACAGCAGCGTTTTCCAGACACCAGTGTTTGAAGGTGTCCGGATATGTTGAAGGTGTCCGGATATGTTAAGGGTGTCCGGATATGTTGAGGTTGCCTGGATAAGTCTGGCGTCCGGATAAGTCTGGCGTCCGGATAAGTCTGGCGTCCGGATTAGTATGGCGTCCGAATAAGCATGACATCCGGATATGTGTAGTGTCCGGATGGGTGTTGTGTCCGGGAAGGGATATCCGGACAGTAGAGCTGGGATATTTTCTGATGTGGATCTTTTGCCTTTGGTGTTCTGTGAGTGTAGCTTGAAGGTGATTAGGGAGTGCACTGTGCGACAATCAAGGTGAGTTCCCTAAACCTCTTTTACGACGTAACTGTTAAATGATTCTTTTACTGATTATGGTTTTAACAAGCATGAAATATTTATGAACTGATATGCATGAAAGAAATGTTTGATATGTTGAAATGATGCGCATGATTTATAAAAGGGTCAAATGCTTTATGAAACGTATGTGCATGCTATGTGATGTCGGTCTGTACTATGGGATCAATGAGCCTCGGGATCTGATGATCCCTTGGATATGTTTGACGAGACGGTAGGTTGGAATTCGTTTCCTCCTAGGCGGGTATCGGGGAGTCTGCTTGGGCCCCGATACGAGAACGGCGAAAGGGGAGTCTGCTTGGGCCCCGATCGCGTATGGTTAAGGGATCCATTACACAGTGCAGTACCATATGTGATGATTTATGATGCATTTTAATGAAAGGATTTCATATTGTTTATGCATGTTCTTTTACGGAGGGAATTCACTAGACCTTTTGGTCTAACCCTCGCTTTTCAAAAACTAAACCATTTTCAGGTAAGCGTTCCGCAAGTTCCTCGGGGAGGAAATAGGAGGGACATAGCACACTTGGAGATTGGAGCGACTCCAAGATTTAGACTACTGACATAGATAGAGCTCGGCTGTGGATTTTGTAGACTTCCGCTGTCATTTTTGTTAAGCTCGTTTATTGATGTATTGAACAAGTTAAACTTTTGTACTGTAAAACGCTCAGTTCTGTGATTTTAATGCTTAGTAAGTTTTTGGGACATTACAAATGGTATCAGAGTCTTAGTTTAATGGATTTAGGTGACCACTTGGGCCTAAACTTAAACTATAAGATGAGGAACACAGCCGAGACATAGGATTGCCTCTAGGAACAATCACTATAAATGCGCTTAGGAATAAGGTGCCAAGGACAAACGTGTAAGGTAAGTTTGGGATTACACCTGGCCAGTGTAATTATGAACTTATAGGTACATGTGCGTGCTTACAATACCTTACTTATAGCAAATTTGTTGTGTCACGTCTAGTAAGGATTAACTATCGGTTTCTTTCAGTTTAGCGCTATGGCTGGGAGAGCGTTGAGGAATAGGTCAGCAAGATCCCTGAGGGATAGACCGAACTCCATTGTTTGGGGAAGTGGCGTGTAAGAGTCATTATGATGTGATGTATGTAGACATCGTAGAGAAGAAACATTGTAAAGAATGTTATGAGTCGTCTAGAGGTAGCTCTTCATGGATTCGGAGAGGATGAATGTTTGAGTTTGAGTAAGACTCCAGTTTCGGGAGAGTCCTAGTTATGGAAACCATGGGATAGATCAGTTGGGAGGGTAAGATCGAATAGTGTCAAAACCTTGAAAGTATCAATAGAGCCCTGACTTTTTAGTCTAGCTTTTCATTGGCAGGATAAATGGAATAAGGTACTTATAGTGAATTGAAAGCATGTAGAAGTAGAAGGTGAGACAGTCGATCAAAGCGAAAATAGTGTGACATGGTTGAGTAAGTGAGATGTGGAACGCATGTACATCAAGTTAGTGCTTGATCGAGAGGGCGACCCTTGGTCGAAGGAAGAGTGTCAAGGATAAGTTGCGTGGGTGAAGCGGTTGACCTTGCTAGGGTGAGTAGCCTTCAATTGCAAGTAGAGTTTCATGCATAGCTTTCTTAAATATAACATGAAAATTTTCACGATTTGAATTAAATGTGTAAATATCAATTTTGATCGAAAAGGAGTCAGAAGGTGCAAGCGTATGTTTAAAGAAAAAGTGATTTCATTCACATTGCACAATGAAATTTTGAGCCTAACGATTGCAAGGTATTTCACACTTTTCATGATAAGTTAAATCATTACAAAAGGTCGAGAAGACGTGTGCCAGCAAAACTTTTACATTCAAATGAATTTTAACCGATTGATATCATATAAAAGAGTGCGAGAACCGACTGGTTTACTTGGTGTCAGTAATTTATTTCGAAATTGTGTCGTATGAAAGGATTTTCATTCAACGTATTACTGCCGTAATAACATCGTTCGGAATTGAGTAAGATTAAGGTTCACGGAAAGATATATGTAAACGATTCTCGAATCGTTGTGCAGGGCGTTGTAGTTATAAGAGTGATGGGGTCATGTGTACCCAAGTGTTTTCCAAACGTTGTTTATTTAAAATGATGAAATGTGCGAAAAGACTTATTTACTGTATTGTCATGCATGAAGGCTATGAACCTACTAGGTCGTAGGGTATTACGTCTTAGGCTAAGGAAGAACCCCGAGAGCGGAGAGGCGTTGGTCGAGTCAAGGGAGAACGTAAGTAGTTTTGGTATTTGTGTTTAAGGGGAGAGTTGGACCTTGGAAGAGTCGGGAATGGATTTTAGTGTCAGGTGTACGAGGGTCTGTACCTTTGCTCGGTGACTGAGAACACAGTTGTCGAGGGGCGATGGTGTCCGGAGGAAGGACTAGGAGTCATCAAGGTATTGGTCTTAGCAACTCTTTATGAGTAGTGTTGTGAGGCAGGAATGAAAGGTCCACGGTGTGGGCCATGGGTTTCGGAGGGAGCTTGTAATATTGATGTTACATGAGTAAGTTTCGAAAGAGAGGCGACGGATTAAAATTAACTATGATGTGTAGGGAGGAATAGGTCCCGTAAGGAACTCATGTTAAAGGATAGGATAAGGAAGTAGTTAAGAGTGTCTTTTGTGTTGAAGTCGGCAACGGTGTATGTTGGCCGAGGCCGAAGACTCAAACCAGATGAGTGTAAGTTAATAGAACATCTTGTAGAGGTGTTAAATTAGTAAGAGAAGTTATTGTTTTGATTAAGCATTCTATTCGTGAAGTATGGAGGGTTCATCGAATGATGAGGTAAGTAGCGTGAGCGAAGCGAGTGTGTAGACCTTATTGTTTAGTGAGGGACTGTGTCCAGCTTACGTAAAAGCTCGAATCGTAAAGAGCTAGCTAGAATGTCTGTGTTGAACTAATTGAGAACTCGTGAGTTATAGTCAGCAAGTTGCGAAAGGACTAAGTAGCGAGATAGGCTCGATTTCATGCAGGTAACTTTGAGGGCGAGTTTAAACTGTGTATGGATGATCATGAGAGATCTGGTCTGCAGTGTGATGTTATGGGCAAAGAGTGTAAGGATGTGTAGTGACAGTATTTGTCAAGCCTTCTGTGTCAGTCGATGATGTAGTAAGGCAATGTTAGAAAGATGAAGGATTAGGAGGAAGTCCTTTCGGGATTTCGGATAGAGTGTACGATTTGAAATCCTAGTTGTTGAAGTACGTGGCTTGTAAGTTGGTGTTTATTTTGACTGTTATCGGGGTGGAATGCCGGGGGCAGAATTGGGTGATTGCCCATCTGTGAGACCAAGCTTTGTGGTTACGTATGTTGTTAAGTATATTCTTGAGGGCAGAAGTAAGTTTAAAGAAGATGATGAATAGATTAGTCAAGCTGTAGTATAGTAGAGGAGACATCGTTAAAGAATGAAAATTGTTCCTTATGCGTGAGGGAATGATCCTAGAAGAAAATAGTTGGAAATTTTGGTTATGTTTAAGGAATGACGTGATGATGATTGTGGGTCGGAATAGTAGTATGATCGTTAGTTGATTTGAAATGTCATGATAGAGGTATAAGCCTTTGGTTGGTTGATTTAAATTTTATAGATTTGTAAGTAATGACGTTCATTTGTTATTACATGATGTGTTACAATTTTTGGGGGAGTGTTATTGAGACTAACACACTGATTGTTAAAGAATTATTTAAGGTAAATCTAAGTAAGAAAGTCGGGATGACGGTATATATATATATATCTGTCTGATTTTATGATCATAGTGGTTAGTCGAAAGAATTGTGGAACCCGAGTGTCGGGGTGTTCTTGAATTAATAGATTCGTTTGTAATAGGGAATCCAAGGGGGTGGATTATTAGAGTGAATAGGGGACGTCACTAAGGAACACTTCGGGGTCATTGGAAGTTAAAGAGGATGAGGGTTGTGTTAGTCAGAAATGTGGTGGGATTGATGTGAAATCCTTAAAGAATGTGAATTGTTGCTTATGTGTGAGAGAAATGTCTGAGAAGGTAAAAGTTGGAGATTAAAGAATGTGTAGTGACGTCGAACACTGTTCTTGTTTCAAGACGACTTGGTTGAATGCCTTAAGATAAGATCTTGGTGCAACTGTTTGGTTATGTAAGTAATGAGAAAGCGATAGCAACATGTGGAAAGGTCGGGAGAGAGGGGCAAGTAATGTGTGGTGAGCAGTGCTCCATGCTAACGTGGGGAAGGTGTAGATAGTATGTCAGATCAAGTGAGTAAATTGGAAGTAGTACACTTGACAGTATTGTGTAGATTGTCCTTGATAGTGTGCGAACCGTTGGAAAGAATATTGAGGAAGGAAATTGTGTAAGTTTTTGTGCAGGGGAGAAGTGGATGAGACAACTAGATGAGTTAAGTTAGTGACCTTGTGAGAAATGTGTAAACGATTTGGTCGTATAGTGTTTAAGCTAGTGAGAATAGCATGGTGTGACCATGGTTATTCCTCCCAGTTGGGTGAGGGTAACCGGAGTTATGTTTTATGACCGAACGAACGTGGTAATCAGCGAGGATTTGATGTGTTTCAGGATAAGTTTAATTCTAGTAGGTGAACACTTCAACGTTAGGTTTGAAGGTTCCTACCCTGGGTTACGTACAAGGATGGAGTGATGAAGTGGTGAGGACGTTACAAATGTAAGAAATGGTTGACGAGCTATGGTCGTGGTGGTCCGGGAAAGGGAAATGTTATCCGCATAGTCAATTGTTGATTAGGAGAAGTAATCTAGGATTGCTTGTATTTCGATGAAGGAACTCTGGGTTGTGAGTTGTCGGGACGTTCAGGTTTGGATTTGTGTCAAGCGGTCAAGTGTGTGTCCGTCTCTTAGTAAATGAATCTCGTGTTGTGGCAGAGGATTTACCCAAGTTCCTCCTTAAAGGAAGTGTTGATGCATGAGAAGCCTTAGTAAATCTTCTGTAGTCAAGATCGACCGGGTAGGAATAGTAGCCTACGAGTTAGAGTACCGTAAGAACTGAAGGAAATGCACCCAAGGTTCCATGTTTCGAGTCTGATGAGATGGTTGACTGAGTCAGATATAGCTTTGCTTTGGGAAGTGCAGGTTTTGATGTGGGCAAGATACCCGCATCTTTTCCAATGAGGAATTCCGGGGACGGAATTCTTTTAAGGGGGTAGTGTTGTAACAACCCAAATTCAAGTAGGTTTTAGAGTTTGGTGGCCAAAGTGAAATAAATGAAAGTTAAGTTAAGGGGCCATTTCTGTAAATTGTGCAAGGTATAAATGGGCACAAGATTCTAGGGCAGCCCCATTTAGCAAATCAGTGGTTTGGTAGTGTGGGTGTGTGGTGGCGTGAAAGAAGAAGAAGAAGAAGAAGAAGAAGAAGAAGAATAAGAAGAAGGAGAAGGAGAAAGCTAAAGGGAGGAGAAATCAAGGAAGATATTGCAAGGTAATACATCCTAATTAGTTCTTCTGATTAGTGTAATGCTTCTCCTTCTTATTGTTCCGAATTCTTAATACTGATTTGGAAGATTACTTGAGTTTTCACCATATTTCCTTCAAAATGAGTTTTATGGGTTTTTGTCTTAATAAATCGATTTAAGGGGTTATAGATGGATTAAGTGGGTGTTTAGGGTTGGTGGATGAACCCTTATAGTCGTCTAACCAAACTAATGGCTTAAATCGGAGTATTAATCGGTTTTAGAAATTCTAAGTTCGAACAGCAGCGTTTTCCAGACACCAGTGTTTGAAGGTGTCCGGATATGTTGAAGGTGTCCGGATATGTTAAGGGTGTCCGGATATGTTGAGGTTGCCCGGATAAGTCTGGCGTCCGGATAAGTCTGGCGTCCGGATTAGTATGGCGTCCGGATAAGCATGACATCCGGATATGTGTAGTGTCCGGATGGGTGCTGTGTCCGGGAAGGGATATCCGGACAGTAGAGCTGGGATATTTTCTGATGTGGATCTTTTGCCTTAGGTGTTCTGTGAGTGTAGCTTGAAGGTGATTAGGGAGTGCACTGTGCGACAATCAAGGTGAGTTCCCTAAACCTCTTTTACGACGTAACTGTTAAATGATTCTTTTACTGATTATGGTTTTAACAAGCATGAAATATTTATGAACTGATATGCATGAAAGAAATGTTTGATATGTTGAAATGATGCGCATGATTTATAAAAGGGTCAAATGCTTTATGAAACGTATGTGCATGCTATGTGATGTCGGTCTGTACTATGGGATCAATGAGCCTCGGGATCTGATGATCCCTTGGATATGTTTGACGAGACGGTAGGTTGGAATTCGTTTCCTCCTAGGCGGGTATCGGGGAGTCTGCTTGGGCCCCGATACGAGAACGGCGAAAAGGGAGTCTGCTTGGGCCCCGATCGCGTATGGTTAAGGGATCCATTACACAGTGCAGTACCATATGTGATGATTTATGATGCATTTTAATGAAAGGATTTCATATTGTTTATGCATGTTCTTTTACGGAGGGAATTCATTAGACCTTTTGGTCTAACCCTCGCTTTTCAAAAACTAAACCATTTTCAGGTAAGCGTTCCGCAAGTTCCTCGGGGAGGAAATAGGAGGGACATAGCACACTTGGAGATTGGAGCGACTCCAAGATTTAGACTACTGACATAGATAGAGCTCGGCTGTGGATTTTGTAGACTTCCGCTGTCATTTTTGTTAAGCTCGTTTATTGATGTATTGAACAAGTTAAACTTTTGTACTGTAAAATGCTCAGTTCTGTGATTTTAATGCTTAGAAAGTTTTTGGGACGTTACACTTCAATGCACATATTCTTTAATACACAAAAAATATGACGACATAGCAAACCATAATGATGGTAAAACAAGCAGCTATAATCCAAAGAACCAGTGGTCTTATTATGCACAACCTGAAAATAAATTCAAATAACTTCATTATTCACAATGAATAATAAGTTATAATTAACATACAATTAACTAGAACTTTATTCAGTCTGAATATGTACCTTTATTCAGTCTGAATAAAGGGTGAAATATTCAGTCTGAATATCACTTCAACTTCTGAATATATTGCTAGTATTCAGACTGAAATAATAGGGAACCAAAAAGTGTAATTGATTATTATTGCTAAAATGTTGTTAAAATGTTTGGGTGGAGTGATATTCAGTCTGAATATGTACCTTTATTCAGTTTGAATAAAAGGTAAAATATACAGTATGAATATCACTTCAACCTCTTAATATATACCTATTATTCAGACTGAATAATAGATAACTAAAAAGTGTAATTGATTATTATTTCTAAAACGTTGTTAAGATGTTTGGGTGGAGTGATATTCAGACTGAATATCCTTTATTCAGTCTGAATAAAAGGTAAATATTCAGTATTAATATAACTTCACCTTTTAATATCTTATATACCTACGTTAATCAACTAGAACTTTATTCAGTCTTTTACAAATTCAATATGGATATAACTTCACCTTTTAATCTATACCTATTATTCAGACTGAATAATACAACACAAAAATTAACTGATTATTATTATGAATATCTAAATGAAATAAAACTAACCTTGTGATCAGACTCTTTTACATATGCTTCAAGATTTGAACTGGATGCACCAACTTTCTTTTTAGGTTTAACCTTCTTCTTCTCAACAACAACAATAATATCAGAACCATCTACAACACTCGAAGATGATTGAAACAGGACCAAACTGATTCATTTATCTCATTCTGAACATCTCTAAATACAGCACGAGTATATATCTTAGAAGCATGAACCTCAATTGGAAGTGGTGTACTAAACTTTGGAATGGTTGTTCTTGTTTGATGATTGAGCAACCTATGATTATTCCGTTGTTTGTCCATAGCAGAATCAAATGAGTCAATAAAAGACATAAGATTTTCACCGTGATGAAAAAATAGTGAAAAGAACGAATTTTCACTCTTAGATCTTGATGTCGTTCTCATTAGCCGAGCCATAGGAATATCTCTATAAAATGATGGAATCCACCTATTCCTATTATCATACATATAAGACAACCACTTGTGGCCAAGAAGATCAAAGTCACCAATTAAAGATTTCCATCTTTCTTCAAATTGAGTAGCATCAATGTGTTCATCCCATATAAGAGCATGAAACCTTTTCTTGAAATCAGTATTTGAAATAATATTGGAAGTAATCTGAAAACATAAAAGATAAAATGCAATCAACATGAATACTTTCACTATTCAGTCTGAATAATTTCATTATTCAGTCTGTATACTTCACTATTCAGTCTGAATACTTCAATATTCAGTCTGAATACTTCACTATTCAGTCTAAATACCTTAACTATTCAGTGTGAATAAATATGATAGAAAATGAATATTTAAAAATACTTACAATTATTCAGTATGAATACATATAAGTATTCAAAATGAATAATAAAATTATTCAGTATGAATAAAGAAATACCTTCAAAGGCAATTTTGTACTAATGTGCCACATACAAAACCGGTGCCTTGAATCTGGAAAGACTTCAGACACAGCTTGCTTAATAGCAGGACACTGATCTGTAACAACCAACTTTGGTGCTTTCCCAAAAGATTTCAAGAAAGAATGAAGCAACCATTTATAAGCTTCAATATTTTCACCATCAAGAAGGCCAGCACCAAGAGTTACACAATTCTTGTGATTGTCAATTCCTGTGAATGGGACGAATACCATACAATACCTAAAACAAATATAAATAATATAAGTTATAAACAAAGACATACTAAAATAACGTATAAAATACAAAAACAAATACTTACTTATTTGTCCGGAAGGTTGCATCAAATGAAACAATGTCACCAAACTCTTCAAAGTTGCGTTTAGCTGTTTGGTCGGCCCAAAAAACATAATTCAAGAGACCTTCATCGCATTTATATTCAAACGAATAATTTGGCACATACAATTTTCTATTATTCATTTTCCTAACAAATAAATTTGCATCGCTATCTCCAATGAAACAATTACGATCCCGTTGAAAATTTTTATACTCAACCTTCGTTCCACCAACCATTTCATAACCACCCTTCAATTGACAAAGAATATTGTGTGCTTGTGTAGCACCAATATTTGCATTTGACATCTTAAGAATCCACCTTTGCTGAGAGTAGTCTAATTTCCGACTACTTTTCAACAAGTGCTTCGAATCATCATCAAACAAACAATGGTTATGTTTCTCTTCAAATGCATATAATATAAATGAAATCCCACCAGGAACAACCTTGAACTTCACACATGCATCACAACCAGTTCTTTGAATGTTACTGTTTCTTTTCTTTTTCGAATCCAATGTATCCACCTGGACAGAATCTGGAAAACCAGCCCTATTGCACACAACATACCTCAAAACAACCATAGAATATGCATTTTTTTCAAACAAGATAGTCTGACATCAAATCCAGCTTTTGCAGCATACTTCTTATACATTTCGATACCTTTTTCCAATGACTCAAAAACTTTACCAACAACAGGTTTCAAATCTTCTTCTACAAGAGGAATCCAAAACTTCATTCCATCACAATCAACTTCAGTAACAGAAGGCCCATCTTCATTTCCACTATGAATTTGATCTATAAAGTATATTAAAAATTATATTCAGAATGTATACAATATAACATAAACCATTATTCAGACTGAATATATACATTTATTCAGTCTGAATAAAAGGTGAAATATTCAGTCTGAATATCACTTCAACTTCTTAATTCTCTATTATTCAGACTGAATATATACCTTTATTCAGTCTGAATAAAAAGTGAAATATTCAGTGATATTATTCAGTCTGAATATCACTTCAACTTCTTAATTCTCTATTATTCAGACTGAATATATACCTTTATTCAGTCTGAATAAAAGGTGAAATATTTAGTCTGAATATCACTTCAACTTCTTAATATGTTGCTATTATTCAGACTGAATAATAGAGAATTAAGAAGTCATATTTCTTTTTATTCATGGTGAATATATCTATTACTCTAATAATGAAAACACAAGTAATATTCAACATAAACAGTTTAAATATTCAAACTGAATAAATGATTCTTTTTTCATATATACATTTATTTAGAATGAAATATATAGAATTATTCAGACTAAATAAAGGTACATATGAAAAAATAATAAAACTTAAACATTTATTCGTTTTGAATATCTATATTTATTCAATCTGAATATATACACTTATTCAGACTGAATCCAAAGGTAAAAATTCAAACGAATATAACTCAATCGTTAAATTAAGAATAAAAAAGATAAAAAACAGCTAATTTAATAACAAATAATGAAATAATAAAAAAATGGATTTAAAACATTGAATAAATTTGTATTACAGAAACAAATATCAATTAAACAAAACAAAACTTACATATCAATGATTCATCTTGACCGATTCTTGAATCAAGAAGATCATCATCATCAACAAAATTGAATGCTTCATCAACAAAAAGTGTAGAATTCTCAACAGCAACAGAATCCATAGAAACAGAGTAGTATATCGAGAAACAGATATTTGCAGAAATCGAAGGAATTTTAGACTTTCGACTTTCGACATAATTAGAACAAATCTAATCAGATGAATGATTTGAGGAATGAATGAATCGTGAAAGAGAAATCAGAGATATTTAAGGAACAAAGCGATCGTGTTGAGAGAGATTAGGAAAAAATCACGAGTAATACCGAGAAATATGGAAAGGATATGAAATAAACAGAAAAATTAAAAATATGACGAAAATACCCCTAAAGCTGAATTTCAGGAACTGCTCAAATATGGCTGCGATCAATGGACGAGATCTGTCCTCATGTTTACAATTGAATTTGAGTTTTCATTTGAACTTTCCTCTATATATATATATATATATATATACTAGTAGGGTGCCCGTGCAATGCACGGGGGAGCAATTTATCGTAAACAAAAAATGAAAAGTCTTTAAACATATAGCTTAGTTGACAAAGAGGTCGGGCGACTTTGCTTAAATACACAACAAATCCAAGTTTGAATCATGCATGAGATCGCTTTTAATCCCTTTGCTAGCCTCAATCACTAAGAAACAAAGGACCAGCAACAACAAAAAAAAGGAACCAGCATTGAGGAATGCCATCAAAAGAACCTTTTAAAAATCTATGCCTTGAATCTGAAAAAAGCAGCCTCCCACCATCAATCAAACTCAGAGAAGAAATAGAGCACCAAAATTAATCTGAACAACAACCAAATTCAAAACAATATCACAATTCCCAAAACAGATCTGCAGCCAATGGGAACCACTTTATATCAGAAATAATCTACAAAAGGAACCATGAGCAAAAATAATAAACAAAAGACCTCTAATCTAACCCTAAATCATACAAAGAGATCTGATTATTTTATTCCAAACCATTAAACGAAGCAATTTGGCTAAAGGCCATTGCAAACAGGCAAGTCATAGACAACATACCCGACATGGGATTTCCATCTTTAAAACAAAAAAAAAACAACTTATAGATACATACATCCCTTAAGCTAAGAGACCATATCTGAGTATTGGACCAACCAATAAGTGTTCACCATGTAATGGCATGTCCACCATAAAAATATGAAGTACAATAAAAAAAGTAACTTTATGAGGAAGAAAATACTTAAGAAACAACAACCAATTCGACAATCTTCAAAACCCTTATCTAACCCAAAAGTAAAAACAAACTTTATACACCCCATTACCATAAAATCGTATAAATCCCTTTTTATAACAGTAGCCAACAAAACGTTAACCAGAAGGTAACACCATACTTTAAACCAAACATTGGTTGTTGATCTCTAATTTAAAATAACCAAATCAAAAGAATGGAGAACAGTACGCAGATTGCCAACTTGTGTGAGTTTCAAGTTTCAATACCATATGGTTGTCTCCTGAGGAGCTATCAAAATAGAGAATCACTTGCCAACATCGTAGTTGGTTCTTGTTGAAAGCAAACAATTTTTTTTAGAACTGCAAAAACAAAAATGAAAGCTTACCATCTGAAGGCTGGATGCAAGTTGCAAAAATGAATGCTTACCATCTGAAGGGCTGGATGCAAGTTGCAAAAATGAATGATTACCATCTGAAAGCTATATTACTTATGACTTGCAAACCACCATGAAAATAATTATTGATAACACCAATACCATAGGACCAATAATTAATTCTAAAATGTTCATCATAAACTGATAAACTGCAACCTTCCATGATACAACAAGTGCATTTGAGATACCAAAACCGGTGAGGGATCTCTCACATACCTTAAATAACAAAAAAATACCCATTTGAGATAGAAAGCAAATCGAAAAACGGGATAAAGGACATGTAAAAAATGTTATTATAAACGTACCACGAGACTTCCGTTTTCTAAACTTGTAGTGTATCTTAAGGTCCAAAAATCCCTGGCAGTGCCAGCGTGGTTGGAACGAAGATCTATACGCAAACTCCATCGTTAATTTGCTGAGAAGTCAATAAAACAAATGCAGAAAAGCGAAGACTATTGATATTTACCTGCATATATACAAGTTCGATTGTTCCCCCGTTTCCTGCAGAAAACATTGTTTAAACTTCAAGGTTCCGGCAATCACGGAACCAAGAAGAACGATCTTTAAGGATCTCTACAATCTGTGAATTACAGAAACCAATTATAACAAAACTCATATTATTTTTAAAATAACATTTAACCAAGATCAGAGTTATAATCAAAGACTATCCAGGATTTGATACTTACCATCCAAGACTTTGTGATAAACTAACCCGGCATCAGAGTTAGAAACAAAGACACGTCATACATTATTATTGTGAATTAAAAAGTTCAACGGATCACTTGAGTTGTAGATTAAATATGATTTACATGTTAAACCACGAAGCAAACTTGATATATATATATATATATATATATTATATAGACAAATGGTAATGCATTTTTGATAAAGTAGCAATAACCTGGAGTTCCACTGTTCCACATATATATATATATTATATATAGACAAACTTTCTTGATAAAAAAGTCATGGGTAACAAATGGTAATGCATTTTTCTATGATCTCAATCTGGAGTTCCACAACACAAGCACACCAAAATTGTGTACCTGTGCAATGCAGTAGCAGGAAAAATTAAACAAATGTAAACAAAAATACAAACCAACACTCTTGGAACACCGGCAAATAACTTCGAGATGCTTTTCTTCATGTCGCTAGACTCCTGCTTACTAATCAACCAAAAAAATAGAGAATCAAATCCAACCTATAAGATCAAAAGGTCTGAAGCATAATAGCATGGCCAACACCATAATCCAAAGAAACACAAAACAAAAGGTGATCAACGGCCATAAAAAGGAACAAATATCCAGTTTTTGAATATGTAGTTTTGGGATCAATAAAAAATAGTTAATGGACTACAATACCATTCCCACAACCTACTGATAAATTACCATTTTTAAGCTCCTGTTAGGCTGTTAGCCATCTTCATCATCCAAAAATGCCGGTTTGATTACCTAGCATGTATATATTTTAATGTACCTGGCAATGAGAGCTTCGTGATCAAAACACGCATGGTATACTCTTAACCTCCAAAAAAAACACAAAGAATTTAAGACCATCATTACCACATAAAGAATTTAAGACCATCATTAGGAAATACCAGCACAAAGATCAATCCTTAACCAATCGTAAAAAGAATGGTTCTTGTTAGTCAAAAGAAGACCAGCATTAAGAAAATACACACATCGTACATACAGTTGACCCTGCTGATTAGTAAATGTTGACATAATTTTATGAATCAATAATGATTTAAAGCAGTAATTTTTATGAATCTAGAATGATTTAAAGCAAGAAAGATGCGACTTTTATCATCATATAGACATGGCCTTTGTAGGTACCATGTAAGGGAAAGAGAGTTGCATCTGAATCAAAGAGCATTTCAATCTATATGATGTATCTTTGGTTACTTCAAGAATATATAGACACACATTATGTAGTAGAACAGGAGAGGTTATTGCTACTTTAAAATAACTAAATAAATAAATATTATGAGCAAAACACAAACAAAGAAACCAATCATTCTAATTGCAAGTAGTTTATTTCTATATTATACAAAATTAGTGCAATGTTGAGACTGTAAGGTTAAGATCTTTTCAGACAATAAATGATGTTCCATTCTTCGTATTTTAAGCATGATCTATGTGGAAAACAATAAACCTTAATAAGTAACATATGCTTTGGTAATGCTTGATTCAAATGTATATATATCCACCAAACACAAGATATAAAACATTTGGAAAACAAAATCAATCGCATAATGCAATGAAAATATAATCATTTCTAGCGATTAATATATATGTTCAAAAAGAACAGATTAATAGTCAAAAGCCACTAAAATCAATCAAATTCAAGAACTGATTTAAGATAATTAATAGTATTGAAAGGATTACCCTTCTGAGTAGTTTCCATGGCTGATTCTTTGGTAGCAGAACTGGCACAACTAATCATGGATCTCTATTTTCTGGAACTCACGGACGCCTCCAGGTGTCGAACACGGTCGTTGCTTCCCTCCAATCCTGTCGTACGACTGTTTTAGCGATGGTTGAGAGTTACAGTTTGAGAGTTTGGCGGAGATTTGATTTTATTATCTCGTAATAGAACACTAAGAAGTATCTACTTACCTGATAAGCCTTCGACGACTGATCAGCTGCCTCTTTCTTATCATTGCCAAACTTGAACTCTGTAAGATACCTATAATAGGCTCCTAGACTGCAATCAACCACAACCCACCAAAAAATATTAGAACCAAACAAACTCAACCTATTAGGTCATGGGAGCAGAAAGAGACGGTCTTGGGAGCCGGAATCGATTTGATAAGGTTAGGGATGAGTTTGATTTCAACTTGTATAACCAAGCGAAGATTACCAAAAGTTTGTTGTAGCCTTTTGTACAAAAAAGTTACAAAGTAAATAAAAACAAAGCTTACAGAACCTTGTTTTTATAAAAAGTCCTAATAAGATTGCAAAAAATAAATACCAATGAACTTAGGGGCTCATATTTGTGATTCACAAGACAAGAATTTCAGTTTAAGTGGAAAGACTTGCACCAAGAGCAAGGGCATACACCTAAGAGATAGTATTTAGCTATCATGTTATTTGTTAACCAACCATTGCCAAACCTTTGATCATCTCACTGAGTAAATCTTGGATTCAAGGTGGATCTGGTGGTTGGGTTTTTGTAACAGAGCCATCGTTGGATACAGATGTATAAGTACACTAAAGGATGACATCTTCTTATGACATCTTCTTTGTACTCTTTCTTCAAAATTAGAAATGGGTTGTTAGCTTGACCCCCATCCACAAATGATAACAACAACAAAGAAGGAAGCAATAATTAGAGAAGAAATCAATAAACAACAAAAAAGGAAGCAACAAACAAAAAAATACTGAAAAAGCAACCTTCAAGGCTAGATCTATAAACTGAACCAAACCAGCAAAAAACCGATCTATAAATTGAACAATACTGTAAATCAAACCATACCCTAAATCGAATCCTAAGCTGAATGAAAAGAATCATAAACGAAAACATAAAAGAAACTCATAAAGAAAATGGAGAAGAAATCTGACCTGAGAAGAAATCTAACCTGAGAAGAAATCTGACCTGGTAATATGTAAAAATCAACCAAGAAGAGTCGATAAACCCCAAATCAAATAACCCATGAAAAAATCTAACATGAGAAGAAACCGGGAACAAAGATACCCAAACCAAAGAGTCAATCAAACACAAATCAAAGAAACTGTGAAGAAATCTAACCTGAGAAGGAACAAAGAAACCCTTGGAGGCGTCTTGGAAGGAAACCCTTGCAATACGACTTTGAAGAAACAAGATGAACTTATTTGAATTGATTTGCAGGTTATAAAAAGCCTACCCTTGGAGGCGTCTGGGAAGCCGAATTTGTCATCTTGGAAAGCTAGATACCAGCTACTACTGGTGGAAGTTATCAGAGCGATGATAAAGACACGGGAGAAAGAGAACCATAAGACATGTGGCAATCTTTAGAAAACCACCGATGTAGATCAAAAAACACAAATAAAAGTTACTCACCACAAGAAGAACGATGATGACGATGGACGATAGAGATTCTATATGATTCTCCTTGCTCACGTTTTAAGGTAGAAGACGATTGAGATGGATTTCAAAATTTAAATTCGGTCTAGAAACCGATGGAGATGGATTTCAATCCAGAGGCGGGACCAAGAGAACTCTGGAAAGCAAGAGTTAATTTTTGAATTTGGTGGTAGTGAGAGGTGTAAAGGAAGGATAGAGAGATAGAGGGGAATTTTGAATTATTAGAGAGAGAATTTTAAGTAATTATGGTTTAAATGGTTGTATATAAAGCTTAAAAGGTTGTTTTTAAGAGTTTGGGGTTAAATGTATTATAAGATAGTATATATATATATATATATATATATATATATATGATACAAATCAAATACAAACCATGTATTTGTTGCACCCTTACAAACCAATGTGGGTGTATAATCTAAGATGCATATATGCATTATCCAATATGAATGTATGTCCATTATATGTATATTCTTACATGTATGCATATGCACATTGTTCACATATGCATGCTGGTTTGTAAGATGTGCAACAAATGAGAACCTAAAATAGGTTGAGAGAAAACCAATCTAAGCCGTTAATTGATTTTAATCTATGGACATTATTATAGGCAAAAATAGGTTGAGAACCGTGAGAACCTATGAATGAATTTTTATGTTTTTAAAACCATAGGATCAAAACCAAATGACGGCTTAGATCGGTTCCCACGGTTCTCAATCTATTTTTGGTTCTCACATGATTTTACCCCCTAATATATATATATATATATATATATATATAGAGAGAGAGAGAGAGAGAAAGGTTCAAACGAGAACGCTAACTATTTACGAGAATACGAGAACGGCCGCCCATGTACAAAATCACATGTGATTCACGTACAAAATCACATGTGATTCACACCTGATCGCGCGACTGCTGCCTATGTACAAAATCACATGTGATTCACGTACAAAATCACATGTGATCGTGCGGCTTGCCACGCGACCTGTAAGCCGCGGCCTAGGCCGCGCGTGTCCAGGCAGTACAAAATCACATATGATTTTGTACATGGACGGCCGTTCTCGTATTCTCGTAAATAGTTAGCGTTCTCGTTTGAACCCACCTCTCTCTCTCTCTCTCTCTCTCTCTCTCTCTATATATATATATATATATATATATATATATATATATATATATATATATATATCTTACCTTGAAATATTGAAAATGGAGAAAGTCGAACCGCCAAAATAGAAACCAAGGAAAGGCAAAGATGGATGGTCAGAATGGATTTTGAAGATAAATTAAGCAACAAGATGGAACCAAAGATTTATAGAGTATGAATCTCCTTTTTTGGAATAAGATGCATTTCTTGGGAGGGGAATAGCATGAAGAGTAGAAACGGGTGAAGAGATCAACGTTTTTACCTTGTGGATAAATACTTTAATAATATGCTTAAAAGTGTAAGTATTTTATGTTTTATATTATATGTTGTGTTTAAGATTATTGTCTAAATTCTTTATAAGATAGACACAGGTTCAAACGAGAAGATAAACCTTATGCGAGAATGTAAGAAGTGTGATATCATATATGATACGCAAGCTTAATCATATATGATTAAACACGGGTTACATTGACAATACATAGACGTTTAATCATATATGATTAAACACACCTGCATGCCGTGTAATCATATATGATATCGTACTTCACGGCTTCTCGCATAATGTTTAACTTCTCGCATGATCCTTCCTCTTATAAGATAATATATAAATATAGATATAGATATACAAATTAATAGAAGGGTTGAGTTATTTGATAACTCCATATATTTGATAATTATTAGAACTTTTATTTCAAAATATTGTTTCACATGACTTTTTATCTTTTTCTCATCTAATGTTAGAATTTAATGTATTAATGAACATATCTATTCTATTAGACCGGTGAACCAACAAACACCACAACAAGTACAACAAGTGGCCTAAAGCCTAGTGAGATCTTATAAAATTAAGTGGTTTACAAATGAGATAATAAGACCATAAATTAACCGTTACCGGATCCACTTGATTTCATAATTACCAACCTCAACTTTGCAAAGATGTTCCACACCTGAACATAAATACACAAGAGACATCTCTTTAAAATACGAGGGAGACCCGTTTCCATCATAGTGACGAGAACACGCAAATGGGGTCACCTATGATGTTATTAGGTTACACCTCAAGTCCCGGTTTTAGTTCCCATGCCATCACGATCACAACCTCAAACCAAATGGTGTCTTTATTGATTACTCCGTAGAGTTACACCTCAAGGTCTTATGAGACTTTATTTCCTACCCTACACTACAAAAATAATCAGTATCAGCGAGGGCCAAATCCCTCGCTAATCCCTCGCTAAAGCTCGAATCCGTCGCTGATGGTTCGCGAGTCAAACGGGCGTAGCTGATGCTATCAGCGACGGATTAGCGACGGATTAGCGACGGACATCAGCGACGGATTAGCGAGGGCTTGTATCAGCGACGGATTAGCGAGGGATTATAATCAGCGACGGATTAGCGAGGGCTTATATTAGCGACAGATTAGCGAGGGCACTTATTAGCGACAGATTAGCGAGGGCACTTATTAGCGACGGATTAGCGAGGGCACTTATTAGCGACGGATTAGCGAGGGAACTTATTAGCGACGGATTAGCAAGGGTTCCACTAACTTTCAGCGACGAATTTCTGTCAGTAATCCCTAACTGATTTTTAGTTATTTTAGAAAAAAAATGAAATTCTGTATTTCCTGTATTTTATAATACGAAGCCTGACCATAAATTGAAAACAACAAACTAAAATTGTCCAAAAAACTAAAAATAACCAAATTTATAAAATTTAAAATACCAAATTCATACAATTTAATACCAAATTCATACAATCTAACATAATGTCCGAGAAGGTCCGATAACGTGACATGTTCGGTCTCTAGCTCTTCTTTTCTCTTCATTCGGCCTCGGCCACGTAGCGATCCTCCCGCTCCTTTGCCTCCAACGTTCGGTACCGCACACCTGTTAAAAACACAACACATAAGTCACTACAAAACATATGGCAATGCTCAAAGCTCACAAAAGGCCAGAAAAATGCCCCTTTTATTATGCAAATGTATTACGGTTAGAATTGTATCACTTTTAATTTTTTTTCTCGACTTTTAAGAAAAAAAAAAGAACATTGTTGTACATAAGGAATGACATGCATAAGTAGAGTGCATGCAAAATATTGAAACCCAAATTAGGATTTATCTCATACTGAAATCACAAAAGCAAAGGAAAAATATGTAGATGATTTAGAATTAAGGATACATACACTGTTTCTAGCACCTAAAACAAAATAAGTCTACAATGCATCATATCATGAGTGTAGCAGCAACTAAAACCAAAGCATCAATTAATAATTTACCTTTGCTTCTCAACTCATGGTTTTGGACTTTCTATTGATTCTTGAACACTCTTTACAAGCATCATACCTAATTGATAGTAGAAACCATCTAAGACAAGTTTTGCACATCATCAAAACAAACACCTTGGTTGGTATATATTCTTGAATAATTTATAAAATACTAATTGTCTAATTGTTTCTATAAATGCAATTTTGCCGGTAAGCACTTACCCGGGTAAGCGTTTGGTAAACAATCCTTAAGTATCGACAACAAAATTTAGTGAAGAACTCAAAAGTTGCTAGAAATGACAAACCATAAAAGTCAATCGAAATGAAGAGTGGTCATTAATTTGTAAACGCACTGGGATTCTGGCAGTCAGTTGCGACTAGAGAGAAAACAAGCGTTACATGATGTTCAACAGAATAAATAGTACCTCATATTGGGAATTCAATTTCCCTAGATCAACTGTTGTGTCAACTAGTGCATCTGATCTTCCTCCTTGAGTAGAAGGATCCTCAAATTTTAAAAGACCTGTGATATTTTTTCATTCAGATGAGGTACAAGCATAGAACCACAAGGCAAGTGGAAGCTTCCAAAAGCAGACATCACCAGCATATTATGACAATTGGGGAAGGAATGAGAAAAATGATAATGGAAAAAAAACAATTAGAGAGACCTTCACAGACAATGGGCATGAACTCCTGTAGTAACCGTGTCCAAAAAGGAAGGGTTCCAAGTCTTGTGGTGGATTTTTTATAAATGGAAGTTGAGGGTAGTATTTTGTAAAATAGGACAAGGTATATAATGGGCACAAAACCCTAGAAACATTCCATTTTGACTGATTTAGAGTGTGTGTGTCGGCTGTGTTTTGAAGAAAGAAAAGGGAGAAGGGTTTTTTGGAGCTCTTGTGATTTTTGGAGAAGAAGGAGCTTGGTGCTTGGAAATCTAAAGCCAGGGTGTGTTTGGGATTCGAATTTGCAGCAGGAATCACCAGGTAAACTCTCATTTTAATCTCGAATCTGTGGTTTGATTATCAGAATGGTTATTTTGGGGTTTTGGTGTTGAAAGTGGGTTATGAGACTAAATGGGAGAGTTTGGACCCTGTAGTGTGATTTAGCTGCTAGGATTTCAGGAACTTTTGAGGTTAATGACTCTGGTATTGCTGCAAATCTTCCTTTCGAGTATTTCGATCTATTTAGTTAATTTCAGCTCCAAAAAGGGAGCAGGTCGACGTCCGGACACGTTGTTCAGATGAAGGTTTCCGGGTAAGTGTTCGTCAGTCGGATGTGTGTGTCCGGATAGGAATTGTCCGGATGTGATGTTGTCCGGATGTGATGTTGTCCGAATGGAGAGTTGTCCTGGTATAGAGTTGTCCGGGTATAGAGTTGTCCGGGTATCGAGTTGTCCGGGTATTGTGTTGTCCGGAAAATGGGTGTTGTCCGGAAAATGGGTGTTGTCCGGAAAAGGGGTGTTGTCCGGAAAAGGGGTTTTGTCCGGATAAGTGATGCAGTCGGCTTATGCGTTTTCATCCTTTCGCTCAGGTAGGTCGTTTGGAAGTGCGAGTCAGAGTAGGAGAAGGACGTAAGCAAATCAGGTGAGTTTTTCTAGCCAAAGCTTGATGGTACTTGTTTATTTACTTGTACGAGCGTGTTTACTTAATGTATGTGCATATATGTTACTTATGCATGATGTGATCTATATGGGGGTGTGTCCCATACGATCTGATGCGGTGCTTATGGGGGGTGTGACCCATATATGATGGTATGACGCTTATGGGGGGGGTGTCCCATATGTCATAGTGTGATGTGTTATTGGGGGTGTGTCCCATATGTTATTTGCCAAACTTCATATTGATTTATGTTTCGCAAAGTTTTAAATGATAAATGTGGTGTGTTTGTAACTGAGGGATCTCACTAGACCTTGTGGTCTAACCCTCGCATTTTCAAAATTGAAACCCTTTTCAGGTAAGCAGGTTAAGGGCAGTTCCTCTAGTGGTAAAGAGAAGGCGTGAGAGCGGGCATGGCGTGGCATTAGAGGACTTCCTTTACATTTTTGTTATTAGAAACTCTCAGTTGTATTAGGGTTATTCCGCAAACCCAAGTTTTGTTATTTTGATGGTGTGAACCTTGGGCCAAGTTTTGGCGATATATCATTATATATGTCTTATTTTGGGCATGTCTTGGATTGGGTTGTTACAAATGGTATCAGAGCCGTAGTTTAAGGGATTTAGGTGACCGGATGGGCCTAAACTTAAACTGTAGAGTACAACTGAGAAAATAGGAAGGCCTAGGGAGACCTCACTGGGATGCGTACATAATAGGGTGGTGAAAAACTATCATGTAAGGTAAGTTCGGGATTACACCTGGCCAGTGTAATTGTGAATTTACAGGTACATGACGGGGATCACTCTTGCCTTGTTACTTTGGGGCGGTTGTTAATCTATATTTTGTGTAATGTTACAGTAGTTGAAATGTCAGAACGGAGTTTGAGGAGTAAGTCTGTGCCGGCGAGGGAAATCCGCGTGGAGGAGATTTTGGAGGGTGGATCGGTGGGTTCTCCGAGACAACCGGCTACCCGCGGGAGAGGCGGAGGCCGTGGAAGGGGTCGGGGAAGAGCACCCCGACGAGCTGCCACCCAGACTGGGAATAGCGGGATGGCGACCAGAGGTAAGAAAAAGGCGCCGACCGTCCGTCGGGCTAAGAGTGCGGGAGCACCGGAGGTACGCAAGCCGACCCAATCTGAGAGTACCGCTTCAGGGAAAGAGGGTCCGAGTCTGGACCGCAACCAGGCTTTTGTGACGGAAGAAAAGTTTACTGCTGAAATGGGTAAACTGCAAGAGACTTTGCAGGCATTGCTGAAGCATCGTACTGGGTCGACATCGGAAGGGCAAACTGAAAGTGTGAAAGAAACTGAGGCTGAAGCATCCAAATTACCTACAACTGAGGTGGGGAGCCACTCCCAAGTGACCCCATTTGTGACAGGAGAGTCAAAGTCTGTTAAGGGGTGTACCTTCAAAACCTTTATGTCTTGCAAGCCTCCATCTTTCAGTGGGGAACGTGACCCGGTGTTAGCAATGAGGTGGGTTCGGGAGATGGAGCTGGCGTTTGACACAAGTAAGTGTGCTGAAGGAGACAAGGTGCTGTTTGCCATGTCAATGCTGAAGGCAAATGCTATCTTTTGGTGGGATGTGGAAACAGGAGGTAAAGGCTCGGAAGTGGCAAAGAAGACATCGTGGGAAACTTTCACTAGAAGGTTCCTAGCCCAATTTTGCCCGTTGGCGGCAAGGAAGAGATTGGAAGAGGAGTTTATGGGACTTGAGCAGGGGTCGATGTCTGTGCAAAAATACACTTCTAAGTTCATTGAAAAGGCACGTTTCGCTGAAGTTTATGTACCTACTGAGGAAAGACGAGTTGAAAGGTATGTGTGGGGACTGAAGAGCAGTATAAGAGAGCTAGTGCAGAACCGTGGCCCCGCGACGTTTCAAGCGGCGGTCGATGTGGCAGAGTTAACCGAGAAGGAAAAGAACCGACAGATGTCAGAAAGGAGTGTGGATAAGAGGAAGTGGGATGGACCCGTGCGGGATGTGAAGAGATCTAAGACCTCTAGACCCGAGTTGCGGGGGGGACCGAGGTTCAGTGACAGACCGTGTGGGAAGTGTAATAAAATGCACCGTGGAGATTGCTTTGAACCTGATGGTTGTTATAAGTGTGGAAAACTGGGGCACATGGCGCGGGAATGTTCTAGCCCGAGAACGTGTTACCAGTGTGGCTCTCCGGATCATATCAAACCTGATTGCCCGCAGTTGAGGAAGGGATCTTCTGGTGGTTCGGGAGGGGGTCAAGGAGGAAGAGGTGGAGAAAAGAAGGTGGAACCAGGCCGAGTGAGAGCTAGGGCTTTTCACATGTCAGCGGAAGAGGCAGCTGATGAGCCTGACGTGGTATCAGGTACATTTCTTGTTAATTCGAAGCTTGCTAAAGTGTTGTTTGATTCGGGTGCAAATCGTTCGTTTGTATCGCCGACCTTTGCTCAGTGTCTGTCTGTGATGCCTAAAAGGTTAGAGTGTGGTTTTGAGGTTGAAATTGCAGACGATAGTTGCGTCTTGGTGAAGGAGGTGTATGAGGGGTGTAGTATGGAAGTAGAGGGTCATACTTTTCCCTTGCGCCTATACCCGATGGGTATGGGAGAGTTTGATGTTGTGGTAGGAATGGATTGGTTGGCTAGTAATGATGCTAGCATTTTGTGCAATAAGAAGATGATACGTATCGCATTGCCGGATAAGTCCGAGGTAGTGATCTATGGGGATAGGCGTGAACGTAAGTCCTGTCTCATCACGGTGATGAAGGCGAGGCATTGTTTAGAAAAGGGGTGTCAGGGTTTTCTAGCATATGTGTTAGACGCTAAGAAGGAGAATAAAAGTCTAGAAGACGTCCTGGTGGTGAGTGAGTTTCCGGAGGTATTTCCGGATGACCTGACGGGTTTACCCCCGGATCGACAAGTCGAGTTCAGAATTGATTTGATGCCCGGCGCGGCACCGATAGCGCGTGCGCCGTATCGGTTGGCACCGGCAGAGATGAAGGAGATGATGACTCAGTTGCAAGAGTTGTTGGATAAGGGGTTCATACGCCCTAGTTCGTCACCCTGGGGAGCACCGGTACTGTTTGTCAAGAAGAAGGACGGATCGATGCGAATGTGCATTGATTATCGCGAGCTCAACAAGGTGACGATCAAGAATAAGTACCCGCTCCCGAGGATCGACGATTTGTTTGACCAGTTGCAAGGAGCGAAATTCTTCTCGAAGATAGACCTGAGATCTGGCTATCATCAGTTGAAAGTAAGGGAAGAGGATGTGCCGAAGACGGCTTTTCGTACGAGGTACGGGCATTACGAGTTCTTAGTCATGCCCTTCGGGTTGACTAATGCTCCGGCGGTATTCATGGATCTGATGAATCGGGTGTGTAGTGCGCTGTTAGACAAATGTGTGATTGTGTTCATCGACGACATCCTCATTTATTCCAAATCTGGAAGTGAGCACGGAGAGCATCTTCGCTTAGTGCTAGACCTGTTGCGACGAGAGAAGTTGTTTGCGAAATTCTCTAAGTGCGAGTTTTGGCTTAAAGAAGTCCAATTTTTAGGACACGTGGTGTCGGAAGATGGTGTCAAGGTAGACCCGGCTAAAGTGGAGGCCATTAAGGGGTGGGAGACCCCGAGATCGCCATCGGAGGTGAGAAGTTTTCTTGGGTTAGCAGGTGTAAAGCCCGTACTCCGGTATGTAATTTCTTTTATTAATTCTTTCCTTTTAAGTTTGAATTATTGTGGTTTCCGTTAACGGGGTTAGTCGAGTTGGGTCAAATCGTTAAATTGTCGAATTCGTTGGTTAGTTTGTGAGAAGGTTGTAGTTGAGGGACCATTATTGTCAATGGACCAATGTAGTGTGTGGCCCATGCAAAAACCCAAACCGTGACTTTGTGTTTTGTGTGTGTTTGTCGTGGTTAGCAAGAAAAGAAACAAGAAATAAACCTAAACCCATTTTTGTATTTTTGGTTGTGGATGCGGCGTGATCAGCGAGGAAAAGAAACAAGAAATAAACCGAAACCCTAACATCTTCTTCCCTGCTGCCGTGAAACCGCCCACCACCACACCAGCGCCGCTGCTGGTGTTGGCCGGAGAGAGAGAGAGCAGCGCGAGAGAGAGGGGTAGAGTGAGAGAATCGCGCGAGAGAGGGTGGTAGAGATCGCCGGAGCCGCTGCCATTCGCCGCTGTTGTCGCCGGAGACCACCGCCACCACTGCTGTTCGTCGGAGGTTTCGAGAGAGAGAGGAGCAGGTGCGGGTGTGTGGTGTTGTAGCGAGGTAAGTCGTTTCCTTCGTCTCGTTTCCTTTTCTTTTCTTTTCCGGCAAAACACCCACCGCGACGCCACCGTCGCCGCCGCCGCCGTGCCCCGCTGCTGGAGGTGGCAGTGGGTGGTGCCCGTGGCGGAACCCTAAAACCACCTCTAGCCGTAACCTTAAACCGCCGTAGCGAAACCCGAATCGTATAAACCGAACGCGTAAACCGTTTTATAAAGTTATCATTTTATGTGAAAAACTGCAGTTTCTGTCCCTGTTTTGCGTTAGCCATAACTCTTTACTCGTAACTCGGATTGGGATTAAACCGGTGCCAAAAGTTCCCTTTCCGAGTCTAGTAACTTTTCTGTGTTTCGTGCGAAATCCAGTTCGGAACGTAGCATAGGCCAAATCGTCGTTTTATCCTGAAAGGTGCTGTTTTTTCACTGTTCTGCGAACTGTTATTAGAAAATCCGTAATAAAATGTAGAAAAATCGTTAGGAGGTGTATAATATGTCCTTGGAACCCTAACTCAGAGTACTTTCTAGTTATGTATTTTAATCGAGGATTTTCTGGGTTTAAAGAGGTCGGATCAGGTCCCGAACAGACCTGTTTGGTTAGACCGAAAAGTCGTTTAAGTGACGGTTTAAGCGTGCGTTGTATTTTAGGGTCCGGGTCTCGTGTTAATACTTTTTAACGTTCGTTTAGGTGTTGGGAAGTGATCTTGGTTTTGTGGAGCCTGAATTATTAATTGTGAGCTAGGCGCGCTTACGAGGTGAGTTCTCTCACTATATTTAATATCAGTCGTTTTACATTACTGTAGCTCGTGTGTGGTAGCCTTAATTATTTGTGATGCGGGGCTAGATAGTGGGGTGGCTAGTTAGACCTTTGTTGACATGTATACGCGGGTGGCGTTGTCATGTATACGCAGGTGGCGTAGGGACTCGGGGGCCGGTGTTTGTATACGCGGGTGGCGTAGGAACTCGGCGGGGCCGAAGATTGTACACGCGGGTGGCGTAGAATCTCGGTGGGGCCCAAGATGTTATACGCGGGTGGCGTAGGGGTAGGTATGCATGTTTATGATTTGTTCGTGGACTTGTATGCTTGTTTATGTGTGACTATCTGTTATAGGGGTAGTGTGGAATAACTGTATTATATATGGTGGTGGAATTCACTAAGCTTCGTGCTTACCCTTTCCCAATAAATCATTGTTTCAGGTGCGAGTAGCTCCAAGGCGTGACGGGTACACACTAGCGCGCGTGAAGAGCTGATTATTTTATGATTTTAATTTTAAAACAATTATTCCGCTGTTTATTGTTCGTAATAATTTTATTTGGTGGTTTGAAAATAAAACGATTGAATTAAATGAGTTTTTATTAATGAAAGGTTACTCTAAAAAATTTAAATTCCTTGTAATTTTTTGGACGTTACAGCAGGCTACTACCGGAAGTTCATTCAGGACTTTTCTCGGATAGCTACGCCGTTGACTGCTTTAACCAAAAAGAATTCTAAGTTTGTGTGGACTAAGGCCCAGGAGGAGGCGTTCAGCAAATTGAAAGACAAGTTGAGTAGTGCTCCGGTTCTATCATTGCCTAATGGAACCGAAGGATTTGTGATCTACAGTGATGCGTCCAAGTTGGGGCTAGGGTGCGTTTTGATGCAAGACGGAAGGGTGATTGCCTTAGCATCCCGTCAGTTGAAGGAGCACGAGAAGAATTATCCTACGCATGATATGGAGTTAGCGGCGGTGATTTTCGCGCTAAAGATTTGGAGGCACTACTTGTACGGGGTTAAGTGTCAGATTTATTCTGATCATAAGAGTCTCCAGCATTTGTTTGATCAAAAAGAGTTGAATATGAGACAGTGTCATTGTGTGGAGTTGTTGAGTGATTATGATTGCGAGATCCTTTACCATCTAGGTAAAGCGAACGTCGTGGCTGACGCCTTGAGTCGGAAAGAAAGAAGAGAGCCAACGAAAGTGGTGGCCTTTCGGATTGAAATGGTTCCTAATCTATTCGACGAGATCAGGAAATTTCAAGAGGAAGCTCTAGTAGAGGAGAAGTGGAAAAGTGAGAGGAGTGTCGGCTATGTGACATCCTTGAAGTGTGAAAAGAGTGGGGTGAGGTGTTTTGGAAACCGAGTGTGGGTTCCTAAGTTGTGAGGTCTGCGTGAGCGGATCTTAGAAAAAGCGCATAAGTCGCGATATTCTGTTCACCCGGGTACTAATAAGATGTATCGAGACCTGAGGCAACTGTATTGGTGGCCGGGGTTGAAGAAAGATGTCGCGTACTTTGTGGAGCGTTGTGTAACCTGTTTGAAGGTCAAGGCAGAGCACCAAAGGCCGTATGGAGAAATGCAGCCCTTAGAGATTCCAGTGTGGAAGTGGGACTGTATTACCATGGACTTTGTAACAAAGTTACCAAGGACCCCGAAGGGTCACGATGCTATATGGGTGATAGTTGACCGTCTCACCAAGTCGGCTCACTTTCTACCTATTCGGGAGAGCGACTCGTTGGAGAGGTTGGCCAAATTGTACGTTAACGAGGTAGTGACGAGGCATGGAGTGCCGTCGTCCATTATCTCCGATCGTGATAGTCGCTTCACGTCGTCGTTTTGAAGGAGTCTGCAAAGGGAGTTAGGCACGCGGCTTTGTTTGAGCACCGCCTATCACCCTCAGACGGATGGACAAAGCGAGAGGACTATCCAGACCCTGGAGGACATGTTGCGTGCATGTGTGGTAGATTTCAAGGGTTCGTGGGAATCCCACCTACCGTTGATCGAGTTCTCGTATAACAACAACTATCACGCCAGTCTTTAAGCGGATCCGTTTGAAGCGTTGTATGGGCGTAAGTGTAGGACACCGCTGTGCTGGAATGAAGTGGGAGAGAAGCAGTTGGCAGGACCGGAAATCGTGCAGTTAACTGCCGATAAGATCAATGTGATCAGGGAAAGATTGAAAGTGGCTCATGATCGTCAAAGAGCGTACGCGAATAAGAGAAGAAAACCAATTGAATTCGCGGTGGGGATAAAGTGATGCTCAAAGTATCACCGTGGAAGGGAGTAGTCCGATTTGGAAAAAGGGGGAAACTAAAACCAAGATACGTTGGACCTTTCGCCATCACCAAGCGAGTGGGTGAGGTGGCATACAGGTTGGAGTTGCCGGAGGAGTTAAGCAAAATTCATTTGACGTTTCATGTGTCGAACTTGAAGAAATGTTTGGCCGAGCCTGATGTGGCCATTCCGTTGGAGGATGTCAGTATTGACGAGAATTTGACGTTCGTGGAGGAACCAATAGAAATCGTGGACAGTAAGGTCCGGAAGACGAGGAATAAAGAGGTTCGTCTAGTAAAGGTTCAGTGGATATACCACAAAGGGAAGGAGGCTACGTGGGAGGTGGAATCGGAAATGAGGACCAGGTACCCCCATCTTTTCGAGAATGGAATTCCGGGGACGGAATTCTTTTGAGGGGGGAGTGTTGTAGTAACCGTGTCCAAAAAGGAAGGGTTCCAAGTCTTGTGGTGGATTTTTTATAAATGGAAGTTGAGGGTAGTATTTTGTAAAATAGGACAAGGTATATAATGGGCACAAAACCCTAGAAACATTCCATTTTGACTGATTTAGAGTGTGTGTGTCGGCTGTGTTTTGAAGAAAGAAAAGGGAGAAGGGTTTTTTGGAGCTCTTGTGATTTTTGGAGAAGAAGGAGCTTGGTGCTTGGAAATCTAAAGCCAGGGTGTGTTTGGGATTCGAATTTGCAGCAGGAAATCACCAGGTAAACTTTCATTTTAATCTCGAATCTGTGGTTTGATTATCAGAATGGTTATTTTGGGGTTTTGGTGTTGAAAGTGGGTTATGAGACTAAATGGGAGAGTTTGGACCCTGTAGTGTGATTTAGCTGCTAGGATTTCAGAAACTTTTGAGGTTAATGACTCTGGTATTGCTGCAAATCTTCCTTTCGAGTATTTCGATCTATTTAGTTAATTTCAGCTCCAAAAAGGGAGCAGGTCGACGTCCGGAAACCTCCCTGGACGTCCGGACACGTTGTTCAGATGAAGGTTTCCGGGTAAGTGTTCGTCAGTCGGATGTGTGTGTCCGGATAGGAGTTGTCCGGATGTGATGTTGTCCGGATAGGAGTTGTCCGGATGTGATGTTGTCCGAATGGAGAGTTGTCCTGGTATAGAGTTGTCCGGGTATAGAGTTGTCCGGGTATAGAGTTGTCCGGGTATCGTGTTGTCCGGGTATTGTGTTGTCCGGAAAAGGGGTGTTGTCCGGAAAAGGGGTTTTGTCCGGATAAGTGATGCAGTCGGCTTATGCGTTTTCATCCTTTCGCTCAGGTAGGTCGTTTGGAAGTGCGAGTCAGAGTAGGAGAAGGACGTAAGCAAATCAGGTGAGTTTTTCTAGCCAAAGCTTGATGGTACTTGTTTATTTACTTGTACGAGCGTGTTTACTTAATGTATGTGCATATATGTTACTTATGCATGATGTGAGCTATATGGGGGGTGTGTCCCATACGATCTGATGTGGTGCTTATGGGGGGGGTGACCCATATATGATGGTATGACGCTTATGGGGGGTGTGTCCCATATGTCATAGTGTGATGTGTTATGGGGGGTGTCCCATATGTTATTTGCCAAACTTCATATTGATTTATGTTTCGCAAAGTTTTAAATGATAAATGTGGTGTGTTTGTAACTGAGGGATCTCACTAGACCTTGTGGTCTAACCCTCGCATTTTCAAAATTGAAACCCTTTTCAGGTAAGCAGGTTAAGGGCAGTTCCTCTAGTGGTAAAGAGAAGGCGTGAGAGCGGGCATGGCGTGGCATTAGAGGACTTCCTTTACATTTTTGTTATTAGAAACTCTCAGTTGTATTAGGGTTATTCCGCAAACCCAAGTTTTGTTATTTTGATGGTGTGAACCTTGGGCCAAGTTTTGGCGATATATCATTATATATGTCTTGTTTTGGGCATGTCTTGGATTGGGTTGTTACAACTCCTGACCGAAAGTGTCATCGTTTGAAGTACATATTGCAGTCTGACCGGTGTCCAGAACAAAATGCACTGAATTCTTTTCATCAAGCAAGTCCTCGACCTCCATCACTTCATCATCAGTTGCAGGTACTAATCTCCCATCACCTTCGACCTGAAAAGTAGAAAACAAACCAAATTGACCACCACTGATATTAACTTTATTTAAAAGATGTACACTACAACATCTTGGAGAAGAAATCAGCTAAACCATGTTATGCATAAGTGATGACACAACATTAAGCCTCATAATGATATTCTATATGTGCTACCTCTTATCATATGAACTTTAATGTCTGAGGTATTTTAATATACAACTAACCTAGTTTTCCTTCTGTTGATATGGTTACACGGGAAAAAAACACAAGTAAATGAACTTTCACCCATATCATTCAGAACTCCAAATAACCAGGCTCGCATTATAACATTGTTGCTATAAGTCAATTGTTCTTAGATAGATCTATCTTCAAGTGTCGTGTTTATAGTTTAATCCCCGTCCAAATTGGGTGACTCTAGCAGCAAAAATAACATAAGGGGATTTCCTCATAGATAATCCAATTTGGCATTTCATATTCTCATACAACGAAATCTTCTAATCCAAAAAAATCAATTTTATGTTGCAAATACATAACCCTAACATATTGAATTGCAAATTACCCGAGCAAGCTTGTACACAACGGGATCAACAATCTGCTTTGAGGAGTCGGAGCAAGTTATTACAATGGCAAAAGTACCCTCTAACTTAGTTTTCTCGCTTCCTTCCACTGCTACCACAGTTTCCATGTAACATTCCACCACACACAACTCAGATACAAAATTATATAGAATCTGCTCGGAGGTAGCAGCGGCGGTCAAAGACGTGGATGGTGGAGTGTGGAGGTAGCAGCGGCGGCCGGCGACGTGGATGGTGGAGTGTGGAGGTAGCAGCGGCGGTCGGCGACCAGAGGTAGCAGCGGGCGGCGGCTCTTGGGTTGGGTTTCGATTTGGAACAGAAGCAGAAGCTGAGATGAGAGTGAGAGAGGTTGGCAACCTAATTTGATTGAAGGGCAGTCTAGGGATGTGCGGCTGTTTTTCAGTTTCTTGAATCAGATTAGGGTTTATTTGGGATAAGTGTTTTGATAAAAAGAGAGGGAAAGGGAAAAGCAAAAGCAAAGGAGGGAAAAATGAAAGGTAAAAGAGGAACATTAGTTTTAATGAATTGTTCTTTTTTTATATTATCTGGTTAGGCTTGATTTTTTTTCAGTAATAACTTTTAAATATTAAATATACTAGAAGTGTATTTGCGTAAACGCATGATACATCTTGGTTTTAATGTTTTTTTCGATTTTTTAGTATAGCATAGATTATATTAATAAAAGATAATAAACTTTAAAAGATAAATATATTATTCAAAATGATAAATAATAACTATTAAAGTTTTAACTTAATATGTATGTATCCGTAAAATTGGTATGTCCACGTGTGTACACACACACATATATATATATATATATATATATATATATATTCCCGGGTTCAAACGAGAACGGTATCTATTTAAAAAACACAAGAACCAACAACATTACATATGATTTTACATTAACGGGTGAAAAAAACCACGCATGCGATCTTTGCCGTGACTTCAGGTAAGTTTTAGTGGCTTTAAATGAAATTTATGTTGCCTTGGTGGCTTTAAATGAAATGTGCTTAATCATATATGATTAAACTTTTGTATCATATATGATATCACACTTCTTGTCTTTTCACATAAGGTTTAGCTTCTCGTTTGAACTTACCCCTATATATATATATATACACACACACATAATGGATTTAAATGGATGGTAATGGAACTGTATTGGACCTTAATGGACTTTAGTGATTCGTAATAAACAATATTAGGCCTTTGTGGTCTATAGTGAATGGTATTAACCTATAATAGGATTGATAAACTCAGCGGCCTTAATGAACTATACACATCATATGCGGTTACCAAACAACACATACATATTGTCTATACATTTACATATATACATGCATATGAATCAATATACAACACATATACACATAGACACAACAATATATACGTAGATTCAATTGTCGTTATCAAGAATATACATTTTCTATACACATAGATTAAAGTCCAATAGATGCTTTATGGGTTACAGTGGTTCTTAATTAACTATTGGTTCTTTTAAAGCCCGATAGACTCTTTTAAAACCCGATAGATCAATTAAGGTCCAATTAAACCCTTTAAAGCCCAGTAGAACCCTTTAAACCCGGTAGATCCATTAAGGCCCAATAAAACCATTTAAAAGACAATTGAATTGACCATAGCTCATTAGAACAAATTAAAGCCCAATAAATGCTTTAAAGTCCAACATAACCGATTAAAGCCGAATAGAATTGATTAAAACCCAACAACACCTTGTATGACTTGTATGCAAAGTGTGTATTGCCTATATATATATATATATATGGTGTATTGTGGTTCATATATCATTCATATATACACATACATGCATATATATAACACATATATACATCATATGCGATTTCCAAATATCATACATTAGTTATATATACATATAACCCATATATATATGGAAAAACAAGAAAAAAACTCAATCCCTTGCTAATCCCTCACTAATTAGCGACGGATTAGCGACGGATTGGGTTTGTGATTAATCTATCATTAATCCCTCACTAATTACTCACTAATTAGTGAGGGATTAATGATAGATTAATCACAAACCCAATCCGTCGCTAATTAGTGAGGGATTAGCGAGGGATTGGGTTAGTGGTCAATTCCTCGCTAATCCCTCGCTAGTTAGCGATGGATTTTTTCCCTCGCTAATTTTCGTCACTGATGCCCAGATTTCTTGTAGTGCTATCTAGACGAGTTCCACCTCAAGGACATCGATATCCGTTATTGTCTATTCGTTAGTGTCCCCAAAATGGCGTACCAAATATGGACATATAATCCATAAAATCTAAATCCTCGTGCACGAGGAGATGACACCAATAAATACCAATATGATCATATATAAGTTTAAATAACCACAACAAGTCGTATCATGTCATTCACTCCACATTTCACGTATAGAATATTACAAAAGCCTCAATTAGGTATCGATATACTTATCAAGCTCCTTTCCCATTTTAAGAGTTCACTAATATTTCATGTATAGCAAAAGTCACATATGTATAAGTTGTTCATCTAGGGAGATGCCCATCCCTCTCCTTCCAATACCATGAATAAAGGTTTCCAAGAAAAATCATCTCTCATATAATTGATTATGAAATATGCCCATTTTTCTCAAATTTAGGTCAAAACTTATAAAACTCTAGTTCTTTGGTCAAAGCCCAAAGCACATGTAAAACCATAATTTTAGTATATAAAACTAATTTAATGAAAGGGGATTTAAGTAGAACTCATATCAAGTCAAAGTTCATAAAACCCTAGTTTAGATCAAAACCTCAAAACAATGATAACTCCATAGATTAACACATAATGAGCATTTAATGAGGATGATAGTATAGAGAAACTCACACAGGGGTTTTGTAGGTGAAAACCCTAAAGTAAATGGAACCCTAAGAAGGTGGAGAAGATGGCTCTTGGTGTGTGGTCACTTCTTGAAGCTTTAACTCTAGTAGGTGGATAGAAGAGATGATCGAGAGTAAATACTCTTGACTCCTTAAGGTTTGGAAGTAAATGAAGAGATAAGTGGGAGGGTAGAAATAGTCCAAGGGGGAGGGGAAATCGCACCACAGCAGAAAACAAATGAAGTCCCTCTTAAAAGAATCAGATCCCGCTCAAATAAATGGGACAACTCGTAGGCGATAGTGCCATGCGAGAGTGCCCATGGCAAGGTCGCCAGACACTCTCGCGGCAAACGTACCGCGACCCCGTGCTTCCCCACGACTGTGCCTCGCGAGAATGACCTTGACATTGTCGCCGGTCACTCCAGCACATAATGTACCGAGACCCATGGGTGGCTAGCGATAGTGCCCTGCAATTGTGCCATGACAAGGTCGTCGGGCATAGTCGCCTATTGTGCCCCGGTCCTCCAAATTCCGGATATGACCCGATTAGTTATTGTTTGCGTTCGACATCGCTAGGGATTGGAAATCTTGAGAATTCTATATATATATATATATATATATATATATATATATATATGTGGCCTTATAAACTTACGCATGCAAACCGATATCCAAATAAACTAGTTGTCCCCTAAACTTGAGAATTTTCATATAAGTGCTAAAATTGGAAATGAGAGTCGTACCGAAATTCGGGGTGTTACATAATTCCCCACATGGTCTGTAGAATATAGAGGGGTAGTTTCGTAACTTTTACAAATATACGGCAAACAACTTCTTATGTGAACCTGTGTATATATATATATATATTAGAGTTAATTGTATAACATGTCCTGAAGTTTAATGTTTTTTTGTAAGAATAAGAAAAACCAAAAAACAATTGCAAAAAGAGAAAGAAAACATGATTAGACAAAAATACCTCTGACTCTAACGGAGGTTTTTAACCGAGTTAGTAGCCAAGTTCTTCTTTCAGAGTAAAATTCAAACTATAAGAATCAAAACTTGAATTATGAAACCACGAGTTCTATTTTCATAAAAATGACTAAACGTCAAGGACAACTCCTTTGTAGGAAGCACTTCTCCTATGTGGCATTGGACTGGTGGCCTTCTTCCCTCTACATGTCCATGGACTTCTTAGAGCATCTCTAATAAGTTCTTCACAATTTTTTAAAATGTGATAACTAAAAATGAAAATCATTAAATAAAATTATATTTTACTTTAACAAATTTTTTATTTAGTGATTTCAACATTAATTAAATTATTAAATTATTACATAAGTTTATTATTCTGACACTTTGTTTCTTAAAAAATTATAAAATAATGATAGTAATCTTATTGATGGAAATTAATAAAAAATGAATTTTTTTCACCTCCTATCAAATTTTAAGAATTCTCTAAATTTGAAGTTTTTGTTGTTTTCTATATTTTAGAGCAAGATAAAGAAGATCTTGAAACAAAATAAACAACAAATTATTCATTTTTTTCTATTTTATAGAAGCTGACTTTTTCAAACTTTCTTTATTACATGTTATGCCAACTCATCAATTTGAAAATTTCAATATATCTTGACCGTAGCAATTAGGGGTGCTCAAAAACCCGACCAACCTGATCAACCCAACCCAACCCGACGTGAAATAACCTAACCCGAAGCAACCCGATGTGCAAAAGAGTTGTAAAATCTTCAAACCGTATGTATTGAATTAATATCGGGTTACGATAATTTGAACCCAACCCGACCCGACCCGATATATATATATATATATATATATATATATATATATATATATATATATATATATATATATAGGGTACCCTTCTTTTGTTAACCGTCTAATTAGTGTTAACCATGTTAACTTTTTTGGACCAATAGGAATCAAGATAGGTTACTGGTTTGATAGGGGTAGTTTAGGAATTTCAGAATTTTAATTATTTATGGGTTATTACTTTCCTAATTTCATGCACAAGATATTTTTGGTAGTTATTAATGATAATCTTAATCATCTAAAACCCATTTTCAAACATAATCTTCATCTTCACGTTCCATAGATTCTTTTCACGTTTTTTTGCATAGATGCACGATTTCAAACTACATATATGCACATCATAGAATTGCATATATGCACATATTAATACTGCGTATATGCATACCTTAGAACTGCATATATACATATCATAGAATTGCATATATGCACAAACATAAATCTATGTAAAATTGCATATATGCACAACCATAACTATGTGTAAACCATAATCTATGTAAAATTGCATACATGCACAACCATAAATCTGTGTAAACCATAAATATATGTAAAATTGCATAAATGCACAACCATAAATCTGTGTAAACCATAAATCTATGTAAACTTGCATATATGCACAACCATACATTGTGTAAACCTGCATATATGCACATATGCACATAAACAAAATAGCTTGTATCCATAACAATAATCAAACCAACATGACAAATAATCATATGCACAGTGTATGTGCATATATGCACATCAGTTGCATATATGAAGATCAAAAAAAGTGTATATATGCATTTAAAACTGCATATATGCACATCATAGAATTGCATATATGCACTTCTTATAATTGCATATATGCACTTCTAGAACCATCCAACGGCTCAACCTAATATCCTCCTTCCTCCCTCTTCTCTTCTTCTTCTTCTTCTTCTTCCCGCACTCCTTATCCTCAACCGCCGTAGTCTCATCGTCGTTCGCCGCCTGATTCTCCTCCAAAATAACCGGCAAAATCTCAAGCAACAAGGAATTATCAGGGCTCCAATCGTGAGATTTTAGGTTTTGAACGCTGGTACCGTGATCATTACTATTGATACTACGAACAATGTCCGTGATCACCGGAGGTGAACGGCGCCGTCTTCTGGTGTAGAGAGAAAACAAGAGGAGGCGCCGTCTTCTGGTGTAGAGAGAAAACAAAAGAAGCAAAACGCAGAGGAACGGTAACATAAGGCGGTGGTTATCGTGGATCTCCATTGTTGGATTCAGATTTAGGAACTTATGAAGAGCAAAAGGTATGATCGCCGGCGGCAGTAGGCATAATTTTGCAGAGAAAACAGTGGTGATGGTGGATTTGTTGCAGTGGTTATTAGTGGAGAGATATGGCGGAGATTGAAGAAGATATTTTTCTGTGAGATGCAAACAAAAGAGGTGCCCTGCAATCGAGATTGGAGAGAGAGTAGATATGAGTTATCAGGTCCTTAAATGTAGGGATTGGGTTAATTGTTTCCTTATCTGATAGTTATCCAGATTTGTTAAATGACAATAATAACCCTATGCATATATGCTGCAAATGAAATCAACCGTGTGTTTTTTTTAATTATGAATTAAAAAATGCCTTTAATCTTAGCCATTGATTTTGATGATTAATGGTCCAGATTAGTTAACATGGTTAACACTAATTATACGGTTAACAAAAGAAGGGCCCTCTCTCTCTCTCTCTATATATATATATATATATAGAGAGAGAGAGAGAGAAAGGTTCAAACGAGAACGCTAACTATTTACGAGAAGCACGAAGACGGCCGCCCATGTACAAAATCACATGTGATTCACATACAAAATCATATGTGATTAAAATTCTGGACCCGCGCGGTTTGGCCCGCGGTTTGCAAGTCGCGCGGAATACATGTGATTTTGTACTGTGAATCACATGTGATTTTGTACATGTGCGGCCGTTCTCGTGCTTCTCGTAAATAGTTAGCGTCCTCGTTTGAACCCACCTCTATATATATATATATATATATATATATATATATATATATATATATATATATATATATATGGAGAGGTTCAAATGAGAAGTGCTAAATATTTGAGAAATAAAGAAGTGATCTTAGTCATTCATTCGGTCAAGATCGACGGCTTTGACCGAGAAGCAGCAGATAATTCCTCGCGTGGTTTGTGTGTGGTCTGCACAAGATAGAGGGGTAGTTTCGTAAAAAATACGCTGGACGAGTTCATATATGAATCTGTGTGATTCATATATGAACCTTTGTGTTCATATATAAACTCTTTTTAACTAATTCATATATGAACCTTTGTGTTTCATATATAAACCTTTGTGATTCATATATGAATCCGTTAGTTTTTTTAGATGAGAATTAGTTAAAAAAAATCATATATGAATCACAAAGGTTCATATATGAATCAGTTAATTAATTTCATATATGAATCACAAAGGTTCATATATGAATCAGTTAATTGGTTTAACTGATTCATATATGAACCTACAGTTAATTAGTTTCATATATGAAACACAAAGGTTCATATATGAATCACAAGATTCATATATAAATTAGTAATAAAGAGTTCATATGTGAATTACAAAGGTTCATATATGAACGTATAGTTCATATGTAAATCACATAGATTCATATATGAACTCGTCCCGTGTTTTTTGTAAAAGTTACGAAATTGTCTTTCTATTTTTCGAACAGCCGAAACTTTTGACCAGTCAAAGCCACAACATTTGACCAATTATAAGCGATCTTGACCGAATAAATGGCCAAGTGTAATAACCGGGTACGTTATTGGTTTATTTAAATTTTATTAATTTTAGTTTAAGGTAGGTTTGGGTTAGTTTTATAAATTATAAGTTAAGGAGTAAACTTTAACTTTAAATTGGAAGTTGGAGGGTAGATTTTACCATTTAATGAAAGTTTAGGGTTTGTTTGGCTAAAGTGATGGAAGTCCATCACCACCACCACCACTTTTAGAACAAAAGTAGAAGAGAAGATATTTGTTCTCTTAAGTGTGTGTGTGTGTGTGTGTGTTTTTCGGCCAAAGAGAAAGAGAGAGAGAGAGAGAGAGAGAGAGAGATAGAACCGAGAAGAAGAAAGAAAGAGGAAGAAGATAACAAGATTATACAGCTGATTGGAGTTCTTGAGTTGAATCCTTGATTTGTGCAGTGAAGTGGGTTTGTAATTTTAAGGTGAGTTAATTTCACTCTTTCTTATGAAAACTGATTTAAGCATAAAATTGATGTTTGGAATAGGTTAGAAAACTCATTTACAAAGCACTGGTAAATTTGGTTTGAAAGAAATGGGTTTCAATCGATATCTGGGTAGGAATTTTAGTGAACAGATCGAGGTTTCCGGACGAATTTGATAGTGTCCGGTAGTTCCTCTTTGATAGTGTACGGTAGTTGGAGCATCCGGAAACCCTTGTGCTAAGGTATCCGGACGGGTCAAATATCTAGTAAGTTTATCTTTTCTATAGTTTCCGATTGAAATTAGATACCGGATGGTGTCCGGATTGCTTTGGTTTTCGGATGTCATCCGGATTGAATATGTTGTCCGAAAAGATTCACATATCCGGTAAAATGTATATCCGGAAAGTATGTTGTCCGAATAGTTCATGGTGTCCGGAAACTTTGGTTGTCCGGTCACTTTTGAGATTCCAGATACTTTTGAGTAGCCGGTAACTTTGGGTTTTGTCGACTCTTGAATAGAGTATGAATGAGGACTGGAAATATTGTGGACTCGACTTAAGTTCGGGTTTGGGGGAAACATTTGAGGATAAGAGTTAGATAGATTTATCTAGAGTTCTTAGTCTTCTAGTAAGTCATATGGGTTCGATTGGTAAAGAGATAATTGTATTTAAATTGTTTCAGATTCTGTGAATTCTGGGTGAAAGATCGAATCGTTTTGAGAAAAGCTTGGAAGCATTTTTGATAAGCAAACAGGTGAGTTTTACTTTAAAATGTTTTCAAACTGGAATACATATACGTGGATTGAGAATGTGATAAATAGTATAATAATGTGCATATGTATGAAGTATGATATATTGAGGTGTATATTATATTTATACGAGCATTACACTACATGTGTGCACGTTGGTCGGGCTTAGGACCCGTGGAGTTTGGTTGTACGAAGGGACAGCGGAGTTGGTTGTATATTAGTGCAGCGGAGTAAAATGATTAGTTGGCCCGCAACCAACTAATATGGCCATGGGAATGAGAAAGGAAAGTACACAATGCATGAGTCATAATTGGTATTCAAATTTATGTTATGTATATGGTGTTTATACAAATGATTTTAAACTGACAGGGATTTTCTCACTTAGACCACTTGGTCTAACCCTCATTTTGTTTTAAAAATATGTATTCCAGGTCGTGGATCAAGTAAGAGCAAGTGAAAAGGGTAATCTGTGACTAGCTTTTGGAAGACCTATGTTTTTTAAGATCATGACATGTTTTGCAGTTATAACTTTGTTATTAGCAAAAAGTTTGTAATGAAATACTTATTATGGTTATAAAGACTAAGGGACCGTACATGTTATATGATGTATCTTTTGTTATGAAACAATATTATGTAAAATATGTTATTTGTTGTAGGATTGGGAAACGGGTGGTTACAGATGGTATCAGAGCCCTAGTTTAAGAGATTTAGGTATTCGGATCCATACCTAGACTTAAACTGCATGTGAAGTAGGATGTCCCTATTATTTTAGAACCTTGGGATGCTAAATATAAAAGGTAGAAGGAACATCATGTAAGGTAATTTCAAATTACATTTGGCCAGTGTAATCATGAACTTACAGGTACATGTTTGAACTGGAAAACCTTATTATATGGGGTATGTGCTTACGTGTATATTAGTCTTGTTGAAATCTACAGAATGGCAAGCGGTACTCGACGTACGAATATAGAGGAAGAAGGAAATCCAAGTAGAACAAATCCACCAATCGGGACAAGGGAAGGGGTGGAGAACGAGGTAGGGGCAGAACGGGAGGTAGAGTTCAATCTCAAGGCACTGAATTTGTTACAAGGGACGATTTGGCCGCTGAAATGGGAAGACTACAAGCAAATATACAAGCTATGTTTGACCGACCTCGTCACACTGAAACTGAAGTACCAGATCCTAGTCTGGAAGACGAGATGCCCGTTACACCTATTGTCATACCGGTGCCAAAGAAGTGTGATTATAAGATGTTTCTAAGTTGCAAACCTCCGACTTACTCAGGAGAAAGAGACCCAGTAAAAGCAATGAGGTGGCTAAAAGATATAGAAGCTATCTTCAAAACCAGTAAATGTGCCGAGGAAGATAGAGTGTTATATGGAACCGCGATGCTGAAAGCCGATGCTCTATATTGGTGGGAAGCTCGTATTCTACTTTTTCTTGGGAAGAATTCACTATAGCTTTTAAAAGACAGTTCTGTCCTCAAGCAGCAGTTAGACAACTGGAAGAAGAGTTCATGAACCTGCAACAAGGAAGTTTATCGGTTCGAGATTATACTGCTCGTTTTCTGGAGAAGTCTCGTTTCGATGAGTACTACGTTTCCACGGAGGCACTTAAGATGGAAAGGTTTATCTTTGGGTTAAATTCAGAAATCAGAAGTCTAGTGATTGCAAAGGGACCAGATACCTTCCCAGTCGCAGTAGATGCTGCGGAAAATGTGGAACGGGATAAGGGAGAGATGCTAGTGATAAAAGTACTGGAAAAAGAAAATGGGAAGGACCACATTATGATCCAAAGAAGTTCAGATCCCAGAGATTTGATAGTCGTCCACCTTTCAGACCAACTGAAAGACCTTGTCCAAAATGCAACTGTATTCATCAAGGAAATTGTCCCATTGATTATCGAGTTTGTTACAAGTGTGGGAAGACTGGACATATTGCTAAAGATTGTCTAGTAACTCGATTATGTTTCTCTTACAATTCCCCTGATCATATTATGTCTGATTGTCCACGGTGGAGAGTACAAAAGGGTGGTACGTCAGTGAGACCAACGGGTGTTAGGTCGGTAGTACAAAGGCCTGAGCTACCAAGAGCAAGGGGTCGTGCCTTCCAAATGACAGCACAAGAAGCAGAAGAAACTCCTGATGTGGTTACAGGTACATTTCTAATAAACTCTACACGTGCTAAAGTGCTATTTGACTCCGGTTCAAACCGATCATTTGTGTCTCCTTCATTTGCTGCTTATATGCATTTAAAGCCTAAAATGTTAGATCATTCTTTAATGGTAGAAACTGCGAATGATAATCAAGTATCGGTTAGAGAGTTATTTGATAGCTGTGTTATAAATATAGATGGGTGTGGAGTACCAATTCAGTTATTTCCTATGGCTTTAATTGAGTTTGATGTGGTAGTGGGAATGGATTGGTTAGCCGAGCACCAGGCTAGTATTGTTTGCAATAAGAAGTTAATTAATGTTGTATTACCTGAGAGGGGACCGATAGTGATTTATGGTGATCGCATAAATCATTAGTCTTGCCTTATATATATGTTGAAAGCTCGTAAGTGTGTCAACAAAGGTTGCCCGAGTTATTTAGCTTGTGTGATAGATACTAAGCTAGAAAAGAATAAGTTGGAAGATATTCCTGTTGTTTGTGAATTTCCGGAAGTTTTCCCAGAAGATTTGACTAGTCTTCCCCCCGTTAGACAAGTAGAATTTGGTATAGATCTGATTCCTGGAGCCGCTCCTGTTGCCCGTACATCGTATCGTTTGGCACCTCCAGAGATGAAAGAAATGATGACGCAACTGCAAGATCTTTCTGATAAGGGCTTCATCAGACCCAGTACGTCACCGTGGGGAGCTCCAGTTCTGTTTGTGAAAAAGAAAGATGGGTCGATGAGAATGTGTATTGATTATCGAGAACTGAATAAACGTACGATCAAGAACAAGTATCCGCTTCCCAGAATTGATGACCTCTTTGATCAATTAGTTGGAGCTTGTTATTTTTCCAAGATTGACCTAAGATCCGGTTATCATTAGTTAAAGGTTAAAGAAGAAGATGTTCTGAAAACTGCTTTTCGCACAAGGTATGGTCACTATGAATTCCTAGTGATGCCTTTCGGACTGACGAACGCCCCGGCTGCCTTTATGGATTTAATGAATCGGGTATGTAAGTCGTATCTCGATAAATTTGTTATTGTGTTTATCGATGATATTCTTATCTATTCCCGATCCGAAGAAGAGCACGCTCAACACCTTCGTTTGATTCTTGAATTGTTGAAAAAGGAACAGTTATATGCTAAATTCTCCAAATGCGAATTCTGGCTTCGGGAAGTTCAATTTCTTGGGCATGTAGTTTCGGAGAAAGGCATTCAAGTTGATCCGATGAAAATAGAAGCAATTAAAAAGTGGGAACCGCCGAGAACGCCAACCGAGGTACGAAGTTTTCTAGGTTTAGCTGGCTACTATCGAAAGTTTATACAAGATTTCTCTCGTATCGCTACGCCCCTGACCAAGTTGACCCGAAAGAATATAAAGTTCGAATGGAAAGCAGAACAGGATGAAGCATTCCGAATATTGAAAGAGAAACTTTGTAGCGCGCCGATACTATCACTACCTGAAGGTTCAGATGACTTTGTTGTTTACAGTGATGCCTCCAAACTAGGATTGGGATGTGTATTAATGCAGCGTGGGAAAGTTATTGCTTATGCTTCTCGACAACTGAAGGATCATGAACGACAGTACCCTACACACGACATGGAACTTGCCGCAGTTGTTTTTGCTCTAAAGATTTGGAGACATTATTTATACGGCTCTAAATGTCAAATTTATACCGATCATAAGAGTATCCAACATCTCTTCGATCAACGAGAATTGAATATGAGGCAAAGAAGATGGTTAGAATTGGTGAATGATTACGACTGCGAAATTCTCTATCACCCGGGGAAGGCGAATGTGGTAGCTGATGCATTGAGTCGCCAAGAGAGAAGTGGAACAATAAAGGCAATTGCACTACGAGCTGAACTTCTACCTAACATCTTTGAAGAATTGAAGAAGTGTCAAGTAGAAGCCTTTCAAGAAGAACTTGAAACCAGAACGGTTAGTGGGTATATCAGCATCACTCGTAAAAGATGATCGTGGGTTACTGTGTCTGGGAAACAGAATTTAGGTGCCTCGTCTGGGTAATTTACGTGATAGAGTACTTCAAGAAGCTCATCAATCTCGATTCTCTATTCATCCAGGTACGAATAAGATGTATAAAGATCTACGACAATTTTACTGGTGGCCGGGAATGAAAAGAAGTATTGCTCAGCATGTGGAAGGTTGTTCTACTTGTAAGAAAGTAAAGATTGAACATCAAAAGCCTTTTGGTCAGTTGCAACGTCTAGAAATACCTATGTGGAAATGGGATCAGATTATTATAGACTTCATTATGAAGCTACCAAAGACTCCGAAAGGGTTTGATGCCATTTGGGTAATCGTTGACAGATTATCAAAGTCTGCTCACTTTCAACCGATAAAAGAAACCTATTCATTAGATAGACTAGCCAAATTGTATATCGATGAAATAGTAACTCGACATGGAGTTCCAATCTCGATTATTTCTGATCGTGATAGTCGTTTTACTTCAAGGTTCTGGAGGAGTTTTCAAAAAGAAATGGGGACGCAAATAAAGTTAAGTACAACGTATCATCCTCAAACTGATGGTCAGAGTGAACGAACAATTCAGACTTTGGAGGATATGCTACGGGCCTGCATTGTTGATTTTGGGGGATCATGGGATAAGCATTTGCCATTGATTGAATTTGCCTACAATAATAGTTATCATTCCAGCATACAAGCGGCACCGTTCGAAGTTCTGTATGGTAGAAAATGTCGAACTCCTCTGTGTTGGAACGAAGTGGGAGAGAAACAATTAGCGGGGCCAGATATAGTTCAGTTAACCGCGGATAAGATTACTCAGATTCGGGAATGATTGAAAGTGGCTCAAGACAGACAGAAAAGCTACGCTGACCAACGCCGAAAACCGTTAGAATTCCAAGTTGGAGATTTTGTAATGTTAAAAGTCTCACCTTGGAAAGGAGTCATTCGATTTGGGAAACAAGGTAAACTGAGCCCAAGGTACATTGGACCGTTTGCAATTACAGAAAGAATCGGTGAAGTAGCTTACAGGTTAGACCTTCCATCTGAGTTAAGCAGTATCCACAACGCTTTTCACGTTTCAAATTTTCGAAAGTGTTTGGTTACGCCAGATCAGGCAGTTTCTCTGCCAGATATACAAGTTGATGAAAAGCTGAATTATGTGGAGGAACCTGAAGCCATAGTTGACCGTAAAGTCAAAGTTTTGCGGAATGGAAAGGAGATCAAGCAAGTAAAAGTGCAGTGGAGACACCATAAATGGCAGGATGCTACTTGGGAATCAGAATCAGAAATGAGAACTAAATACCCTCATCTTTTCACTTAACCGAATTCCGGGACAGAATTCTTTTAAGGGGGAGATGTTGTAATAACCGGGTACGTTATTGGTTTATTTAATTTTTATTAATTTTAGTTTAAGGTAGGTTTGGGTTAGTTTTATAAATTATAAGTTGGAGGGTAGATTTTACCATTTAATGAAAGTTTAGGGTTTGTTTGGCTAAAGTGATGGAAGTCCATCAGCACCACCACCACTTTTAGAACAAAAGTAGAAGAGAAGATATTTGTTCTCTTAAGTGTGTGTGTGTGTGTGTGTTTCTGCCAAAGAGAAAGAGAGAGAGAGATAGAACCGAGAAGAAGAAAGAAAGAGGAAGAAGATAACAAGATTATACAGCTGATTGGAGTTCTTGAGCTGAATCCTTGATTTGTGCAGTGAAGTGGGTTTGTCATTTTAAGGTGAGTTAATTTCACTCTTTCTTATGAAAACTGTTTTAAGCATAAAATTGATGTTTGGAATAGGTTAGAAAACTCATTTACAAAACACTGGTATATTTGGTTTGAAAGAAATGGGTTTCAATCGATATCTGGGTAGGAATTTTAGTGAACAGATCGAGATTTCCGGACGAATTTGATAGTGTCCGGTAGTTCCTCTTTGATAGTGTCCGGTAGTTGGAGTATCCGGAAACCCTTGTGCTAAGGTATCCGGACGGGTCAAATATCCGGTAAGTTTCTCTTTTCTATAGTTTCCGATTGAAATTAGATACCGGATGGTGTCCGGATTGCTTTGGTTTCCGGATGTCATCCGGATTGAATATGTTGTCCGGAAAGATTCACATATCCGGTAAAATGTATATCCGAAAAGTATGTTGTCCGGATAGTTCATGGTGTCCGAAAACTTTGGTTGTCCGGTCACTTTTGAGATTCCAGATACTTTTGAGTATCCGGTAACTTTGGGTTTAGTAGACTCTTGAATAGAGTATGAATGAGGACTGGAAATACTGTGGACTCGACTTAAGTTCGGGTTTGGGGAAACATTTGAGGATAAGAGTTAGATATATTTATCTAGAGTTCTTAGTCTTCTAGTAAGTCATATGGGTTCGATTGGTAAAGAGATAATTGTATTTAAATTGTTTCAGATTCTGTGAATTCTGGGTGAAAGATCGAATCGTTTTGAGAAAAGCTTGGAAGCATTTTTGATAAGCAAACAGGTGAGTTTTACTTTAAAATGTTTTCAAACTGGAATACATATACGTGGATTGAGAATGTGATAAATAGTATAATAATGTGCATATGTATGAAGTATGATATATTGAGGTGTATATTATATTTATACGAGCATTACACTACACGTGTGCACGTTGGCCGGGCTTAGGACCGGTGGAGTTTGGCTGTACGGAGGGACAGCGGAGTTGGTTGTATATTAGTGCAGCGGAATAAAATGATTAGTTGGCCCGCAACCAACTAATATGGCCATGGGAGTGAGACAGAAAAGTACATAATGCATCAGTCATAATTGGTATTCAAATTTATGTTATGTATATGGTGTTTATACAAATGATTTTAAACTGACAGAGATTTTCTCACTTAGACCACTAGGTCTAACCCTCATTTTGTTTTTAAAAATATGTATTCCAGGTCGTGGATCAAGTAAGAGCAAGTGAAAAGGGTAATCTGTGACTAGCTTTTGGAAGACCTATGTTTTTTAAGATCATGATGTGTTTTGCAGTTATAACTTTGTTATCAGCAAAAAGTTTGTAATGAAATACTTATTATGGTTGTAAAGACTAAGAGACCGTACATGTTATATGATGTATCTTTTGTTATGAAACAATGTTATGTAAAATATGTTATTTGTTGTTTGATTGGGAAACGGGTCGTTACACCAAGATTACTTCTCTAGTTCTCAAATATTTAGTACTTCTCATTTGAACCTAATGTTATATATATATATATTCAATCTCTTAGGCCATCCGTACCCGGCTCGGGATGGGGCTCGGGATGCCTTCGGGCTCAGCGGGAATGGGCTACGGCCCTTGCGGGGATGGCGGGGCGGGATGGATTCCGGGTTCGGGATCCCGATTCATCCCGAAGAGTTATTAAAAAAAATATTTTTAATTTAATTTTTAAAAATAATGCCGTTGAACGACTCTTTGTAAACAAAAATAAATAAATTTTTTTCTCAATTTAATCCCACTATATATTTAACCCTCAACCTCTTATTTCTCACACCTCTCAAACTCTCTAAAATTCTCTCAACCTCTTATTTTTTACGTGCCCACAAGACCTTAAACGACAAAAGTTCAAGTCCGCGCAAGAATCCGCACGTAAAGATGTTGAACGAGCTTTTGGCGTGCTTAAAGCACGTTGTCATATACTTCATAACCCGACACGCGGATGGGAACTCTCAAGATTGGCAAACATTATGTACGCTTGTGTCATATTACACAATATGATACTCGAAGACGAAAACCATGCTATTTGTGGTGACGTGGAAAACGACTTTTTCACGGATGATATCGAAAGCCAAATCAGTGAGACACAACGCGCGGCAAATGTTCGAGAAGTCATAAACCGGGACACTCATAATAACCTTTGGTCGGATTTGGTCGAACATATTTGGCGTATCCAAGTTCCCAACAATGACGACGAGTAGATTTTTAAATTTATTTTGTAATTTTTATTTTTAATGAATGATATGAATTTTAATTTTAATTATTTATCTTATTTTTATTTATTAAAAAATATATAAATAATTTTATTTTGTTAAATAATTAATTGTATAAATAAAAGAATTAAAATAAATGAGGCGGCAAAAGGGTTTGAGGGAATGGGGTAAGGGTGTTTAGGGATTGAATGAGGGTTAGGAGAAAAGCTGATATGGCGTTGATGTGGAGCTTGAATCTTTAAAAGATAGAGGGATGGGGTACTGATGGCCTTATCAATCACCGAATAAATGGCCAAGATTACTTCTCTACTTCTCAAATATTTAGCATTTTTCATTTGAACCTAAGACTATATATATATATATATATATATATATATATATATATATATGTGTGTGTGTGTGTGTGTGTGTGTGTGTGTGAACGAGTTATATAGAGATGGATAAGAGATTGAATATATATATATATATATATATATATATATATATATATATGTGCAAATTGAGAAAAACAGTTGATGACGATATGTTTAAGATTTATGAAATATGCAAATTGGAGACGTCAAGTTATTTGATCATATTTGGTTTAGATATTTTTATATGTAGTATCTAAATATTGTCTAAATTATCGATCGGTTGTATTTTAAAGACATGTTTCCTTTATTTTTATGTTTTTAATTTGAATTTTACTTTGTATAAACACAACCCGACCAACCCGATCAACCTGAACGGGTTGGGTTGGGTTGTGTTGGGTTGTACATTTGTTTGGGTTGAGATGGGTTAAGTTTTTTTCAAACAACCAACATTGGGTTGATGTATCGAAATGCCTTCAACCCGATCAACTCAACCCGTGAGCACCCCTAGACCCTAGTAGCAATAATCACTTTTCAGTTTTTAGAACTTTTCCGATCGCTTCTTCAAAATGGAGAAAATAAAGATCTTGGATAATTTTTTGTCCCAACAACTTCTAGGAGAAAGGGTATAATTTTCTCCAAATTTGAAGATATCCCAAAAAATGATTACCAAAAAGGAGAAAAATGATTATTTTTTATTATATCCCAACGATGAGAAATTATGAAATGAAATGTTTAGGTAAGACTACCCACATCAATGATCTCAACCAATCTGACCAAGAATAGGACAAAAGACTTTTTAAGAAAAATAAATAGAAAAGTAAATGAGCAATCCAATCTCATCCGATCCGCCTCACTCAACGAACCAAGATTGAGCAAGAAAAAGATGTTTTATTTTTAAAAGAAATTGACACATGTCAAGTTATTATTGGTTGGTTTAGATTTTTATTGAATAAAACTTATCTAATTAAAAATCAGACTTTTACAAATAAATTAAAAATTAAAAAATATACCAAAATTCATGGTTTTCAATTCCCTACAAATAGAGACCAATGTTGACATATTTTCACCACACCAAGTTTTCTCTTCATTTCAATTATCTGCTATGGATCCAAACTTCTCTGATTTTTTATGACTTGTTTTATTTAATTTCAGTTGTATGGTATGTTTTTTTATAATTATAATTATGTTTCAAAATAGATAATTGTTCGTTCGTTTAATTTATATTTTATACTTATAATTAAAAAAAAATTATATGTATAAAAAATAAAATATACAATTTTTGTAAAATAATATTGTAGATTAGATTGGATTGTAGAGGATTGTGGTTGGAGTATGAAAATTTTGAGATTGGATTGGAGTTGAATATTATGTAAGTGGATGAGAGAGAAAGTAATATTTTAATTGAGATTGGATTGGTTGAGATTGTTGTTGTAGATAGTGTTAGTCCCAGATGGCTTAACAAGTATTGTAGAAGGGGGGGGGGTTGAATACAATACACAAAAATTTCACAATTTTAATTCTTATATTTGAAAAACTTTCAAAAGAATTACACACAGAAAACTTAAGATTGTTGCGGAAAAGAACAGATAAACTATTCTAACAATCTTACACAAAGTATACAACAAAACAACTAAGAACACTAAGAGCAAAGCTATTGAGTTTTAAGGCTTAAAAGAAGGTTTCTTGCACTGAGAGAATTTCTTGAAAGCGTGAGAATTGCATGAAGAGCACTTCTCCTTTTATAGTGCCAAGGAGTGCCCAAGCATTAAATGCTTGGGACACTTGTCATCTTCACATATGCTGATAATGTTGACTTCAGGAGAACTGTGAAGTCCTTGTCACTTTTCACTAGGTGCAGACAGAGTAGCTTGAGCAGATAATAGGGACCTTAACTGAAAGTGGATAAAGAGACAAACTGTCACTTTTCTCTGCTGGAGGATATTGTCCCATAATAAATGATCTTCTGTCTTGAGCCTTTAGCACCGAAGTGGTTTCCACCGAGATTTGAGAAATCTTCGGTGGAAAGAAGACTAGTCCATCGAAGTTGCAAGCATGTTTCGGTGGTAACTAGTCCACCGAAATTGCGAGCATGTTTCGGTGGAGAGGACCACCGAAATTACAAGAATATTTCGGTGGTGAGAGAAACACCGAAATGGTCATCGGTGGTGGATGGGGCCACCGAAACTGTCCATGCACTTCGGTGGGAGAAGGCCACCGAAAATGTCCTATAAATTCGGTGGAGAGAAAGCCACCGAAATGTCAAGGATTTCGGTGGTGATGACTTGTTTGAATGTTGCCGAGAGTCTTCTATTTTCCACAAGTAGAGAGTCTTCAAGCTTGGTTTCGGTTGATCTTCGACTTCACCGAACATTTGATATCTTGTACAAGTCATTCAAAGAACTGGACTAAAATATTCTAAGTAGGAGTTTTAGGGAAAACATCGGTGAGTCAATTTCAAATCCTTGGTGACCCAACAATCTCCCCCTATTTGAATTTGAGCTCCTTATCTTAGAATATTCAAGAGTAAATAAAAGTAAGTGCGTTTTTGACCCTTTTTACTCTTTTGGGTTCTTTTCACATAGACCATTGTTTTTGTTCTTTTTGATCTTTTTCTTTTGTATGCGTATGTATACTATGTACAGTATTTACAGGTAACGAAAAATTAAAGTATGTACGGAAATAAAATTCAAATAGAGATACTTGTATTAAGATAAGTTCTCCTACAATTTTACAAAATGAGAAACTAACTTTTACAAGTACCAAATGGAGAGAACTTACTTCTTTGAGGTTTTGCGGCGCTTGATTTCATCCAGTAAGTTTCTATAGAACGGTTGAGCTTCGGGGATGTTCGGAAAGAGGTTGTGAATGCCTTCCAGAAATATAGTATCGGCGATGGACATCTGGGCAAATCTGAAGAATGCCCGACGACCGAGACCGTCGTTAAAGAATAATCCTGGTATTGGTGAGAGGCTTAAGGTTGTGGTAGGATAGGGAACATAAGTGGGAATGGTAAGGTTAAGATTGCTTACATTCGGGATTTTACCTTCTCTTGCCATTTCCTTGAAGACTGAGTCAGGAGGATTTTTGACTTTGGGGAGGATGATCTTCTCTTTCAGAGACAGCAGTTTGGCTCTTTCTTCGGTGGAGAGGATGATGTTATGTTTTCTTTTGATCTCCTTCATCTTATTCATTAGACCATCAATGTATTTGACAAAGATGTCTTTCCTTGGATTTGGACTCCTGACGAGGTGTTGAGTGATTTCATACCATTCCGAGAGACCGAAGAGTTGGAGATGGCTTTCTTTTACACTCTTCATAGAACCATCTTCCCAGTTAATAATCAATCTGATGTCTTGAGGATTTGCCTTGGAGGTGGCAATCTTTACTGAAGAAATTTGTGACCTATAGCTCCGGTGGTGCATGGTCTTTTTGTACCAATTAATTTCTTCATTCTTTTGTTGTTCCAAGGCACTGAGCACCGATTTCTGTGTTTGGATGGCATCGGTGGACTTGACTTTTGAAGCTTCTTCTGCGGCAGCTTTGAGAGACAGATCTCTGGATTTGTCTAAGTCGATTTGAGCTATTCTTGCTTCCTCAATTTCTTGAGCAGAGAGGCCAAGTTCGGTGGTGATAGGTTGAGAAGCAGGCTTGAGTTTGAGAGTTTCCGCGTCCTTCGGTCGAGCCCCATATCTTGCCAGATCCTTTTTCTTCTTTGCTTCTCTGGCCAATTCTTCGGCCGAAAGAGTTCTTTTCCCTTTGTCTTCGGGAGCATTGCTGGACTGCTCCCCCTCAACTGATGCATTAAGGTCAAGAGCTTCGGTGGAGCCAGTATGGGTCGGTGAGAGTGAGACATGTTTCGGTGGAGAAGAGGGTTTCGGTGGAGAAGAGGGTTTCGGTGGAGAGGTAGAGAGTTTCGGTGGAGAAGAGGGTTTCGGTGGTGAGGAGGGTTTCGGTGGAGAAGAGGGTTTCGGTGGTGAGGAGGATTTCGGTGGAGAGGGTTTCGGTGGAGGCTGGTTACTGGAAAGTTTCTTTATGGATGGAAGTTTCGGTGGAGCCGTGGTTTTCTCCCCCTCAGGAACAGCCGGTAACTTGAAACCCAACTCATAGAAGGCCTTATCAAACTTGGAGTGTAGGAAGGCCAGACTCGTTTCGGTGGTATGGGGAACCAAGGCAAAGTCACCGATATCCATTTCCCACTGGGAACGTTCAGGACTGGGTGAGTCGATGGAAGGTTTGGAGAGGGACTCCACTGTGGTAGAAAGGGTAGATAATTTTTCTTGAATGGGGCGTAGGGCTTCGGTGATGGCATCAAGAAGAAGATGCGGTAGCTGAGACTCGAGGGTAGAGATGCGGGAATTGGCTTGGGAGATTAAGGTGATGGTAGATTTAAGAAAGGTAGAGGTGCGGTCGATGTGCGGGGAAGTTTGGCCACCGATTTCGGGAAACTGGAAGAGGAGTCGGTGGGGGTCAGGTTCGGGAATGGGAATATGGAGGTAAGGTATCAAGTCGTCGGTGTGTAACATTCGGGGGGGAGTAGGTGATCGGGGGGAGTAGGTGATCGGGGGGGTGATTGGTGTGAAGACGAGGGAGACTCGGTGTGATGTTCTTCGGTGGACGGGATGGTTTGGGGAGAACCAGTGTCCGCTAAAAGAAAATCGAAAAAATCAAAGGGTGAAATTGGGGGGGAACCCTTAGAGGGTTGTGCAATGTCTTCGATCGAAAACTGATCGGGTGTAAAGCTGTGTAGTGTGAAGTCAGAACCCTCGAGCGGAGAGATCTCGAGGTCATCTCCACCACCCAAAGAGTCGAGTGGGGAGGTATGTGGGGGGTCCTCCTGAAATGTAACTGAGGCCTTTCGAGAGGCAACAGAGGAGACGGTGGGGTGTGTAGCAGGTACCCTTGGCCCGGAGGGATGAAGTTCAACAACCGGCGATTTTGGAGAATCGACGGTTGGATGAGTCGGTTGGGCCGATGGTTTCCGAGACCTCTTTGGAAGAGATCCCGAAGGGGAAGGTGAGTGCCTCCGCTTGTGAGAAGGGGTGTGAACCGGGGAAGTCTCCGAGGGATCTCTCGGTGACGTGGTTCGAGAAGCGGGAGCGGAGGTGTCGGTGGCCTTTTGTCGTTTCTTTTGAGTGCCACCCGACGTCACTCGGGAATGGGGAGAAGGGACCACAACATTTGGAGTGACCTCGGGAATTTCCAGGTGGCGAAACCCGGGAATTTCCGCATCACCCCAATGAAGTTCGGGAGATAGGGCGAAGGAAATCATACCTGGGCGTAATGGGCGATCGGTGGCGAGCGGCTTGACATTGAGGGTTTTGGTGCCCACAACGGGAGATGACCATTCATAAGAGAACCGGGGCGAGAAAGAGCGGCGATCGGTTTCCAAAGCTTTGGAAAGTTTGTGTTGTAAGATCATGGAGATGAAGCGGGGAAAAGCTACGTAACACTTCTTGGGAGTTTTGATTACCTCGACAAGCTCTGAGAAGAAATATTGGGCGAAATCCACTTTCCTTTGGAAAATGAGGGCATGAGCGAGTTTGTTGACGTGTGAAGGCGATTGATCATGCCCACTTGTTTTGCGTGTGAGGCAATGGATAACGTGGGCAAAGAAAAAATTCCAAATGCCTCCCATTTTGCTGCGAAGAAGAGTACCGGGGCCTTTGGAGCTTTTGGAGGAGTCGTCGAGCACATAACCGGTGGTAAGTACAATGTCTTCATGGATGGTGTCTAAATACATGTCTTCATAGACGGAAAAGGCGTCGATCTTAAGAGCGAGACGAACATCATCGACCCCAAACGTGAGGTCGTGATCACCTTCGGCATTGGTGAAGATGGAGGCGTGAATGGCCTCATTAGATGGATCGTACACGGAGGTGAGCCAGAACTGTCCAATGAGCATTTTGCTCATCTTGGGGTTGCATGTGAAGGCATGAAGAAGAGGAGAGCGAGACAGAAATTTAGCAATAGTAGAGAACTCGGGATGAGCGGGATCGGATTCGAGGCGGGCAACGTGATTGCACTGGTTGAAGCGGAGGTCTTCATGACGTGTAGGAATTGGATATCGTGAGGATGCCATGAGAGAGATATGTTTGAAAGAGAAGAGAGAGTTGCAGGTTTGAATTGTGAGAAAGGAGTGGGGAGGAAGTGAAGGGAGGTATGTATATATAGGGAAATGATAAGGCACTGTGATGATGATTTTGTATGGGGAGAGGGGACATGCGGCTCCTGAGGTGAAAGGGTTATTGGGAATCGGGACACGGAACGGCTGATAGGCGAAGGGTCTGACACAACTACAATTGAGTGGTCACAAGTGGGCTTTGGGAACCGTGTGGATCGGTGTAGGCTCGGTGATGCTTCGGTGGAGGATTCGGTGTTCGTTCGGTAGACGATCGGTGGAAGTTCGGTGGTGGATTCGGTGTTTATGGAACTTCGGTGGTAGAATGGTTTCACTGATTTGGATAGTACCACCGAAATGGGACTTCGGTGGTGGAAAGTTTTCACCGATTTGAGATGATCACCGATTTGAGACTTCGGTGGTGGACAAGTTTCACCGATTTGAGATGACCACCGAAATGAGACTTCAGTGGTGGATAGGTTTCACCGATTTTGATAGTACCACCGAAATGGGACTTCGGTGGTGGAAAGTTTTCACCGATTTGAGATGATCACCGATTTGAGACTTCGGTGGTGGACAAGTTTCACCGATTTGAGATTATCACCGAAATTGGACTTCGGTGTTGGAAAAGAGATAGAAATGATTTAACACATAGGTTTGTCCACCGATGAGAGATCGGTGGAGAGAGAGAGAAGTAGATAAGAAGGTGTCCACCGATGTGAGATCGGTGGAGCATGAACCTATGTTTATTCTTGGAAATTGCACATCCCAAGTTCACTGATGAGAAAGTTGAACCTGGTTTCATCAAGAGGTTTGGTGAAAATATCAGCAAGCTGCAAATCGGTGGGGATGAAGTGCAGTTCAATGTCACCTTTGGAAATGTGATCCCTGATGAAATGATACCTGATATCGATGTGTTTAGATCTAGAGTGAAGAACAGGATTATTTGCTATAGCTATAGCACTGGAATTATCACACAGAATTGGGACTTTAGAAAAGAATTGATTATAGTCCCTTAGTTGGTTTCTCATCCATAGAATCTGAGCACAGCAGCTCCCAGCAGCTACATATTCAGCCTCAGCAGTAGAGGTTGATACAGAGTTTTGTTTCTTGCTGGACCAACTTACCAATTTTCCCCCAACGAGCTGACAGCTTCCTGTAGTACTCTTTCTATCAATCTGGGAACCTGCATAGTCTGAATCTGAATAACCAATTAGTTCAAAACTCGAGTCTTTGGGATACCAAAGACCCAAGTGCAGTGTGCCCTTAAGATACCGAAAAATTCGTTTTACAGCCTTTAAATGTGATACTTTAGGATTGGCTTGATAACGAGCACATAGACAGGTAGCAAACATAATATCCGGTCTGCTAGCAGTTAGGTAAAGAAGAGAGCCTATCATACCTCGGTAAAGAGTAACGTCCACAGATTCACCTTTTAGATCGGCACACAGTTTCAAGGGAGGTGCCATGGGAGTTTTCATAGGAGAGCTATCTAGAAAGTTAAATTTCTTCAGAAGGTCCCGAATATATTTGCTTTGATTTATAAAAATTCCTTCTGAAGATTGTTTGACTTGAAGGCCCAAGAAAAATGTAAGCTCTCCCATCATGCTCATCTCATATTCACTCATCATGAGAGAAGCAAACTCATCACATAGGCATTCATCAGTGGCACCAAAGATGATGTCATCAACATAGATTTGAACAAGAATGATATTACCTGAGGTTTCTTTGATGAAGAGAGTATTGTCAATTTTACCTCTGGAATATCCATGCTTGAGAAGAAAGTTGGCAAGAGTGTCATACCAAGCACGTGGAGCTTGCTTGAGACCATGCAAAGCTTTGTCAAGTCTGTACACATAGTTTGGATGAGCTGGGTCTTCAAAGCCAGGAGGTTGTTTCACATAGACTTCCTCTGCAAGTTCCCCGTTGAGAAAGGCACTTTTAACATCCATTTGAAAGACCCTAAAATTTCGGTAGGCAGCATGAGCCAGAAAGATCCTTATAGCTTCAAGTCTTGCAACAGGGGCAAATGTTTCATCATAGTCAATGCCTTCTTCATGTCTGTATCCTTGAGCTACTAATCGGGCCTTGTTCCTGATAACAGTACCATCTTCATCCATTTTGTTCCTGAATACCCACTTGGTTCCAATGATTGTCTTGTTTCTGGGTTTGGGAACCAATCTCCAAACTTTATTTCTCTGGAACTGAGAAAGTTCTTCTTGCATGGCAGTGATCCAACAAGGATCTGATAGAGCTTCATCCACTTTCTTGGGTTCAGAGAGAGAGAGGAAATTCACATAGAGACAAATATTTCCAACTCCTCTGCGGGTTTGGACACCTGCTTGTTGATCACCAATAATTTGATCTATGGGGTGATCTTTGGTCCATTTTAGAGCAGGGGGTAAAGGTGATGGGGTATGAGGAGTAGAGTGAAATGGAGTAGTGGGATCAGAGGTTTGGTGTAAGATGGGATTTTCGGTAGTGGAAGCCATGTGATTTTCGGTGGGATTAGGGATGGAAGAAGGGCTTCGGTGTGGAGTTTCGGTGGGAATAGGGAAATTGGTGTGAGAGATGGGTTGATCAATTTCGGTGGGAGAGAGTGATCCAGCTGGGTTTTTTGAGGTGGATGGATTTGAGGGAATAGAGGAGATATCGGTGGAAGTGACTAAGGGGGTATCACCAATACATGATGAGATCCATCTGTGTAAATCATCCTCATCACTTGAAAGTGATGAACATCTGAGATCATCAAACTTGACATGAATGGACTCTTCAATGCATTTTCTTCTGAGATTGTACACCCTATAAGCTTTGGAGGATAAGGAGTACCCAACAAATATTCCCTCATCTGCCTTGGGATCAAACTTCCCAAGATTTTCACGATCATTAAGAATAAAGCAGATACACCCAAAGACATGAAGAAAGCCAATATTTGGTTTTCTGCCATGAAAAACTTCATACGGGGTTTTATCATGTCTTTTGGATATTACTGACCTGTTTTGAGTGAAGCAGGCAGTATTCACAGCTTCGGCCCAAAAATAGGTGGGGAGATTTGATTCGCTCAGCATGGATCTAGCGGCCTCACACAGTGTTCTGTTTTTCCTTTCCACCACTCCATTTTGCTGAGGAGTACGAACAGCAGAGAAGTTCTGAGAGATCCCTTTCTCGGTGAAGAAGTCTTCAAGAGCACTATTTCTGAATTCAGTGCCATTGTCACTCCTTACCGAGCGGACAAGCTGGCCATTGAGAACTTCATTTTTCTTGACAAAGTTGATGATTTCTTCAGTAGCATCACTTTTGTACCTGAGAAAGAACACCCAAGTATATCTGGTAAATTCATCAACAATAACAAGAATATACCTTTTGCCTCCAAGACTTGGAGTGCTGACTGGTCCACATAGATCCAAGTGCAGCAATTGAAGAGGAAGAGTGATGGAAGAGCATTGCTTCGTCTTGAAGGATGTTTTGGTGAGCTTTCCCTTTTCACATGCATCACACAGCTTCTCTTTGACAAAGTTCAACTTTGGCATGCCCGTCACCAGCTCTTTGTTGGAGATTTTATGCAAGGTCTTGAAGTTTAGATGAGAGAGACGTTTGTGCCACAACCAGTTTCTTTTGGATGCATCATTTGACACAAAGCAGACATTTGAAGAAGAATTGGATTGTCCCATATCTATGACGTAGACATTTTCCATCCGTCTTCCCGATAACACCACATTGAATTGTTTGTCTACCACGGAGCAGACACAAAGTTCAAAGATAACTTTGTATCCAAGATCACACAGTTGGCTAATGCTGAGGAGGTTATGCATGAGGCCGTCCACAAAAGCCACTTTATTGCAGGTTACAGATCCGTTAGAGAGAGTTCCGTATCCTTTGGTGTAACCCTTAGAATTATCACCAAAAGTTACAGATGGACCTTTTCCCGGCACATAGTTGATGAGAAGAGACTTGTTTCCCGTCATGTGGCGTGAGCACCCGTTGTCTAAATACCAAATTTGATGGTGCTCAAAAGCCTGCATGCAAACACATATTAGTTCTTTGGTACCCATTTTGTAATGGGTCCTTTGGGGTTAGAAGAGCATGATTCCTTAAGCTTGGATCTATCAATCCTATCCTTGGGACAGTCCTTAGCCATATGAAAAGTGTCACCACAGTTATAGCATTTTCTATAGATAAACACCTTTTTAGCATTTTTCATGTTTTAGCTTTTATCATTTGTTCTTATAACCTTGTTAGAGGAGAACAGAGCAGGAGGCTTGGACCCAAGGATTCCTTTGGATAAATCTTTGGAAGTTGATTTTCTTAAAAGCACAGATCTAGGAACATAAGTGTTGTTAGAGGGAATGTTTGGGGTAGAACTTTTAGGATGGGAGCTTGCCATGCAGTTGACCACCGATTTTCCTTTGTCGGCACAGGAGATCCTTTTTGAGTGAACAGGAGTTTCTCTTTTGGGGATCTTTGAGGGCTTAGGTTCGGTGTAGGTATCTATGTGAATAGATTTCAACACTTCATGAAGAGGAATTGGAGGGTCATAGATTGAGGGATCGGTGGGCACAAAGGGGATAAGATCGGTGGGTTTAGATCTTTTGGAAGGATTAGCTTTTGAAGAGTTTGAGGAGGAGGCTTCATCCATGACCGAAAATTTGAGCTGATCATGGATGGGTTTGGAAACGTCATTTGAATCTTGCTTCTCAATAACTTGCAATGAGGAGTCTTTGGCCTTTAAGGATATGCCATACTTTAAGGCTTCACACAGATCTAACGAGTTCAAAGAGATGGAATCACAAGAGCTAGAATCAGAGAGATCATCACATGCATTGGTGGGGGGAACAAGAGCAAGAGTGGACTCATAAACATCAGTTTTTCCAAATCCTAGACCGAACTTGTTTGAACTACATATTTGACTTTGAAAGATTTGTTCAAGATTTTTGGAAGAGCTTGACCATTTTTTGATGACTTCTTGTTCCCTTTTTAGTTTCTTAAACAGAGAGTTCTTTTCTTTTGAGATCACATGATTTATTGTTTTCAAGTCCTCAAGCTCATTTTTTATTTCCTCAAACCTTTTAAGCTTAGACATGCAAATTTCAAGTTCAGCTTTGAGCTCTTTCACTTGAGCAGATTTTCTATTCTTACTGTCTTTAACAGAATAAAAATCTTGAGTTAAAGATTCATAGGCATTGATCTTTTCAATATCAGACATATTATTGAAGGGATGTACCTGAGCGTAGGCTGTGGAGCACCCAGTTGCCACTAGAGCCATAGGTGAAGTGGCCTTTTCGGAAACTTCCATTTCTTCTGAGATGGCCACGAAGCATCTATTCTGAGAATCACTGTCGGAGGTGTCTTCGTCGTCCCAATCGTGGGTTTCTGCCATGAGACCCTTCCCTTTTCTCTCTAGACCCTCACTCCTTTCCTTCTCTTTCTTGTACTTGGCCTTGTATTTCTCAGCACGCTCCTGATGATTTAAGAAGGATGGTGGGGACTCCTTTTTGGGAAAGGTTGATTTGAAAGGCATGTGTTTGGATTTTTCCCTTTTTGAAGAGGGATTGTCAGAGGAAGTAAATTTGGACTTGGAGATACGCTTGCTTCTACACTCAGATGCAAAATGTCCTTTCTTGCCACAGTTGTAGCATTCCTCATTAGACTTGTCAGAAGAAGTTTTGAAAGATGAAGTTTTTCTAAGACTTCGAGATTTGTTGAAGGGACGAAACTTGTGTTTAGAACCGGCCATCATTGCCATCTCATCCGACAACTGTTCAACCATGATATCCTCACCTTCATCATCAGCATCACTAAGATATGCTTCCGTTTGGTGGGTTACATTGGTTTGGCTGTCATTGTCAGAGTCAGATGAAGGATAGGTGATTCTAGGAAGATTTTGAGAATTCTTGGAACTTTCACTAACAAGAGCTATAGAGGAGCTCTTTATTTCCTTGATGAAAGATTTCCGTTGAAGCTTGGTTTGCTCAAAGTTGAAAAGAGTACCATATAAAACGGTTAAGGGCATGAACTCAAGGTCCTTGGTAGTTTTGATGCAAGTACATATATTTTCCCAAAAATCTGGGAGACAATCCATTAACTTGCACAAGACTTCCTCATTATCATAGACTCTGCCCAACAACTTAAGATCATTTAAAAGAGAATTGAAGCGGTTATAGAAGCTAGGAAGAGAATCTCCTTTTTCAAAAGAAAATAGTTCATACTTTCTGATAAGACCAATCTTTTTACATTTCTTGACTTCCTCTGTACCTTCGTACAGAACACATAGAGTGGTCCACATTTCTTTGGCAGTTTCAAAGTTCACCAAAGAGTGGTAGACCTCATCAGGAAGAGAGAGAGCAATAATAGCTCTTACCTTGGAGTCAAGAGTAACTAAACGTTTCTCCTCATCAGTATACTTTTTAGGATTTTTGAGAATATACCGACCAGTAGCACTGGATTTTTCCTCATCAGAATCACTTGAGATTTCCTTTTCAAAGGTCTCTTTACCTGGCCTCTGCGTGTCATAGCGAGCCCAAACTCTGGGGATAATGGGTCTCTCGTTGAGAATGGTTGGATATCTAGTATCCACTCCTTCCATGAATAGCATCATGCGGCTTTTCCACAAAGAGAAGTTGTTGGGATTGAACTTAGGAGGTTTTGAAATAGAGCCATTTTCAGAGAAGTTATTTTGAAAAGAGTTTTCAACAGTAGAAGAAGAAGAGGCAGCCATCGCAGATCAAGTTTATGGAATTAAACTTTCTGCTCTGATACCACTTGTTAGTCCCAGATGGCTTAACAAGTATTGTAGAAGGGGGGGGGGGGGGGGGGGGGTTGAATACAATACACAAAAATTTCACAATTTTAATTCTTATATTTGAAAAACTTTCAAAAGAATTACACACAGAAAACTTAAGATTGTTGCGGAAAAGAACAGATAAACTATTCTAACAATCTTACACAAAGTATACAACAAAACAACTAAGAACACTAAGAGCAAAGCTATTGAGTTTTAAGGCTTAAAAGAAGGTTTCTTGCACTGAGAGAATTTCTTGAAAGCGTGAGAATTGCATGAAGAGCACTTCTCCTTTTATAGTGCCAAGGAGTGCCCAAGCATTAAATGCTTGGGACACTTGTCATCTTCACATATGCTGATAATGTTGACTTCAGGAGAACTGTGAAGTCCTTGTCACTTTTCACTAGGTGCAGACAGAGTAGCTTGAGCAGATAATAGGGACCTTAACTGAAAGTGGATAAAGAGACAAACTGTCACTTTTCTCTGCTGGAGGATATTGTCCCATAATAAATGATCTTCTGTCTTGAGCCTTTAGCACCGAAGTGGTTTCCACCGAGATTTGAGAAATATTCGGTGGAAAGAAGACTAGTCCACCGAAGTTGCAAGCATGTTTCGGTGGTAACTAGTCCACCGAAATTGCGAGCATGTTTCGGTGGAGAGGACCACCGAAATTACAAGAATATTTCGGTGGTGAGAGAAACACCGAAATGGTCATCGGTGGTGGATGGGGCCACCGAAACTGTCCATGCACTTCGGTGGGAGAAGGCCACCGAAAATGTCCTATAAATTCGGTGGAGAGAAAGCCACCGAAATGTCAAGGATTTCGGTGGTGATGACTTGTTTGAATGTTGCCGAGAGTCTTCTATTTTCCACAAGTAGAGAGTCTTCAAGCTTGGTTTCGGTTGATCTTCGACTTCACCGAACATTTGATATCTTGTACAAGTCATTCAAAGAACTGGACTAAAATATTCTAAGTAGGAGTTTTAGGGAAAACATCGGTGAGTCAATTTCAAATCATTGGTGACCCAACAGATAGTCTAAGAGAAATAATAGTTTATTAAATATATAATATTTTAATAATATAATCAATGATTTATCTCCAAAATAGGGAATCTGTTGGAGATGGACGTAATTTTTTTTAATGATTTTGACTTTTGAATCTTTATTTTAGAAATTTTTAGAGAATCTAGAGATGATCTTACAAATTATAATTTGTATTATTCTTTATAAAAATAATTGCCTTGGAATTCGTATAAATACCTATTTATTTATAACATAAAAAGTCTAAAAAAACCCAACAAACTATCTGATTTCGAATGGTTAAGTGTTTAAACTATTTTTTTGAAAAATAAAACTCTTAAACTTTCTAAAACCGGTTAAAATACATCTTTGTAATATGCAAAAACAAGTTAATGTGATACAAATTTGGGAAACGTCTAAAAAACTCAACAAAGTATCTGATTTTGAATGATTAAGTGCCTGAAATTTGTTAACAAATAAATCTTTACACTTTTTTTCTAAAAAAATTAACAAATAAATATTTAAACTTTTTCCTAAGTTTTTTTACCAAATAACTTCTTGAATTTTTTTGAACAAATAAATCTCAAACTTTTTTGACGAAACAAATAATGAACTTAATTTTGAAAAATAAATCCGATAGTTTTTTTTGGAAAAAATGATGAATAAAAAATGTATTATTTCATCGACAACAAAGTAAAATGAATCAGTGAAACAGAGAAAATTTATACCATTAATTTCTTTTACTAATTCCGAAACATTTAAAAGATTGTTCCTGTTAGTAAGATGAACATATCTTTTGGGCGTTTTTTGGTATATTTATAAAGGGATAGACGCTTTTTGGTATATTTATAAAAGGTTAAACGATTTTTGGTATATTTTGTGAAAACATAGTCTTTTTTGGTATATTTTCTGAAGGGATGACCGAATGAGTATAATTTTTGTATGTATTTATTAATGTTTTAGGAATAATTTTTGAATGCTTCGGTATTAGTACTAGAAATAGTATAATTTTCTTTGTTTAAAATTTAAACAGTCCATTTTTTCAGTGAGAGAATTAGTATATTTTATGTTCATGATTTTGTTCAAAAATAAGTTTCGAATTTATTTGTTGAAAATTAAGTTTATGATTTTGTTTATTCAAAAAAAGTTTGGGATTTATTTGTTACAAGAATTTCAAGAATATATATTTGGTAAAAAAAATTAGAAAAAAGTTTAGAATTTTTTTAAAAAAATTTAAAGACTTGATCATTCAAAATCAACTTGTTGAGTTGTTTTAGACTTTTCCCAAATTTACATCAAGGATGAATTTAACAGGTTTTAGAAAGTTTAAGGTTCTATCATTCAAAAATATAATTTAAGAACTTAACCATTCAAAATCAGATAGTTTGTTGGGTTTTTTAGACTTTTCCATATTAGTGTAACTATGTATTTTATTTTACATAAATATTCAACTCTTATAAACGAACAAGATTACAATATAAGAAAAGAATCACACAATATTATTTGACTGAAAATATTACTAACCCTAATTCTAGAAAAGTATTCAAAACCCTAATCTAGAGAGAGAGTAAGAGAGAATTGTAAAGAGATGAAAATTGAGAAAATGACTTCAGTAGTTCAAATGAGAATCCGGTGACCACTTTATATAGTCAGCCATCATTTACATTTTGCCCCCTCGGCTATCAAGCAACGGCTCCGCTACCCTTCATCTTCACAAGAATGTGAGACGTGATCTTTCTCAACATTAACCCTTCAACTTTTAGTAATTACAGCTAACACCCTCTACTTTACTGAAACATTACAAATCACACAATAAATAACTATAGATGACAAGATTGGTATAAACTATTTTATTTGTTTTAACAATAAATTATTTATTTAAAAATATATAAATACAATTAAATTCTTATTATAAAGTGTACCAAAATTTATTCCCGAGAAATCCCTAAATATGTAGGTTATAAAAAATCTATAAAAATTAAAAATGAATTGATAAAATATGTATCAAATTATTAGTTTTAATATTGTCAACCACATTAAATATTTAAATTAATTAATTGTAACTATTTTAAGAAAACTGGTTAAATATGAAACCAATAAACGTTCTAAAAATAAACAGATTAAATAAAAAGACTTGTATTTAAAGAAGCATGTCATGTCATGTCATGAATTACAACAATTTACCAATAACTTTTGAGTTTTGAAAAACCCTATTATGATAAAAAAAATTTGAAAAGCTTCCCAACACACATCGATAGACCTGGTAAACGTGTCGTGTCGTGTCGGATTCAAAGTTAAACGGGTTGAGAGTGTATGACCCTAACCCGACCCGTTTAATAAATGGGTCAGAAAATCTCAACCCTAACCCGCCACGACCCGCCTAACCCGTTTAACATTTATAAACTAAAAATTAAATATCGAAAATTTACAAAAAAATTACAAATTCAAAATTCAAATGAAAGAGTTATAAATCTAAATTTTATAGTTCAAATTTATAAGTTCTAACCAAATTCAAAACATTAAAAATCCTAGACATTAAAAATCCAAACGATTAAAAAGAAAACTTAATATATATATATATATATATATATATATATATATATATATATATATATGTTGGTCCCAAAAAGGGATATACTAATTTGTAGAGGGGGGGTTGAATACAAATACACAGATTTTACTTTCTAAATTGTTTATTGATAAATCATTAACAATTTACAGCTTGTTACGGAACAAGATTAAGGATAAATCCTAAATCTAAACAAGTTGGAACACTAGGTTTTTTGCACTAAGAATGAGAAGGAAATTACTAATAATAACATATCTCAAGATAATAAAGACGACTTGACCAGAGTTAACAAGTGTGCTTCAAAAATGAAGATGGCGCGTCTTCTTATATACTGCATGCATTTAATGCATGGCAGTTTACACTTTACACGTGGCAGCAGCTGATTGGTTGTAGGATCTGACTTGAGTCGACAACCTTAGTAGCCGCATGGATGAACAATGTAGTATCAGAGTGGTTGTACGATTTCAGACAATAAGGAGGTTCTTTTCTGACATATCGTACGGAGTCGTGCAAGGGTGGTTAAGACAAAAGTACTTTGTACGGAGGACTTCATGACCAGCTTTCGTTGATTCAGCGCTTTATCATTCTATATCAGCGAATGGTAAAGTTCAGCGATAGCTGAAGTCTTGTACTTGATACTTCACTTTGAGTGGACAAATCTGAGTCTTCGCTGATCCGCATCAGTTCATTAGGAGACTTGTCGCTGGTTCTTGAGCTTGATCTTCGACTTCAGCGTAGAACCTATGTTAACGTTAAACTTGTCTTCAGGGATCATAAGTAAACAACTATGATTGTCAGCGATCACCAAAGGTCTGAACAGGCTCAGAGCTATGTATATTCCTAAGAACATAAGGATGGTGAACAGTTACGCTGAACAATATAAGATCATCAACGATCATCAACAAGACTGAACAGGCTCAGAGCTTGGTGGATGAACAGGGTTCGCTGAATGTCTATTTTAAAGAACGGGAGTTACTATCAGCGGTACTGAATAGAGTCCTAGTACTTTATCAGCGATAGTGAAACTCTTATACATTGTTTACCTACAATTTTCACTAAGTAGAATTGAGAGGGTCATTATCAAATTACTGAGGGTTTGGATCAACAATCTCCCCCTATTTGATATTGACATAGCAACAGAGAAAATTGCTATGTTTGAAAAACATAAGGATAAAAAGAACACATAAAATATTTGTCCCTTTTACTGTTTTCTATGATCTTTTCTGTACTGATGAAGTAAAGTACTTTCGCTGAAATCTTTCTTTAAACTTCGTATCAGATTACAAAGGGAAGTGGAAAGATTACAAGTACAAACGAAATAAATTACAAGTACAAAAGAATAACTGATAAAATAGAAGAATGGGGCGATCCTATCAGTTTATAGGTTCTTCCTTAATGAGAAGTTCATCAAGGGTCTTTGATGTGCGAATCATCCAGTCAGGAACCGTTACTCCTTGATTCTTTTTGTTTAGAGCTTCTTCAAAAATCAAGGGTTTAAGATGTCGTGCCTGAATGTCGCGTTTGAAATCATACCAGTAGATGAGATCTCTGAGCTGTTCGATTGGAGTGATTCGTAGCTCAGCGATGCGTTGAAAACATTTTCGTCCCTCGTAGTCATGAAAGAATATTCCGTAAGGATTACTGATGACTTTACCAGGGATGAAACGTTCACCGGGTGGTAGAGATATGTCAAAGGCAGAGAGATCAGGGTCAGGACCAAGCACTTCAGTGCGAGAGAAACCAATACCGTTTTCATTCCGTATGACAGGACCTGAATCTGATTCTTGTAGCTTCTTCTTTGCAGAGGCCCTTTTTCTTTTCAGCTTGAGATCAGGAGGAGGAGGAATATCCACACAGGAAGATACTAAATCGATCTGTCGATTTATCAGCTTTTCGAAGTGATCCTTGTACTTAGATTGAGACTTCTGGATGGCTAACCTCATCTCCAACCATTCAGAGAGACCATACCTTGTGACAGCTTCAGCACCGAATTTTTCAGTTTGGCCGTTCTTTCTGAACAATTTGACATCAACCATAGGTACTCCGATAGTAGTTCTTCCAGAGATGTGTACCTTGTTGATCTTCGCTGGACGATATATGAAGTGTATTCTCTCTTTACACCATTTAAAGGTGTTCTGAGATACACTTGTCTTTTTCTCGACAATCTTCCGAGCATCTTCCCAAAGCTATCGTTGGACTTGAATCGGAATTCGTTTCAGCTTGGGTCTTCGACTGATTCTTGGACGAGCTGGATGGCGAGAGCCTTGTCTTTTTCTTCAGCTTCCTTTTTATCAGCGAGTAGACGTTCTGCTCTGAGGTGATCAGCGTATTCTTGCTTTGATATCCTGAACTTTGCAGCAGGAACTTTAGCATGAGGCAAGATGATTCGCTGAGCCTCAAGCATCTTTATTATCTCTTCTCTTTTTCTCTGATCCTCTTCACTTGGTTTTTGAGGAACCAAGGAAGGTCTGCTTGTGTGAGAGAGCGTCTGTTCTTCAGGTTCATCAGTCTCGGTGATTAAATCCAAGATTGGGATTATTTCTTCAGCTTTATCAGCAGTTGGTTGTACTTCAGTATCCTCAAGCAGGGGAGAGGACTAGCTGAAACACAGCGATCTTAAGAGTAAGAACTTGGGTAGAACAGAGAGAAAAGAAGTGGATTTAGGTGTATAGGCTTTGTGAAGAGTAGAGCTGATAATGTGTACAGATAGAGGAGGGATGCAGAGTAAGGAAATAAGATGTTATGTACCTGACGAACTGGCTTTTGAAGCAAGATCATCAGATTGTCTTCTTCATTGACACCTTTTCCTTTGCCTTTAGGTTCAGACGCTGAAGTCTTTTTCCTCTCCCTTGTTGGTTCATTTATCAAAACTCCCTTAAGCGTTGTAGTTGTTTTTGGAGTGACGAAGAAGGAATCATCATCATCATTGTTATTTGATGATGGTTCATCGTCAGAGATGTCGACGGGTTCTTCATCTTCAGCTTCAGATTCAGATTCTTCAGCAGCTTCTTCGAGTCACTCCCCCTCAGATACAGAGGTAAGCTTCTCGGTTCCCTCAGGGTTATCAACTCCCTGAGGTCCAGCATCAGTTGTCTTCTCAGCTGTCTTCTCACCATCATCAGTAAGGGTAAGGTCTTCAGTCTTCTCTTCGGTCTTCTTCCCCTCGATAGATTCATCATGGGGAAGGTCTTGTAAGCTCTTCTCCCCCCTTCCTCATGATGAGAGGAGGAGGAATGTGTTGACTCAACAGATGGGATGTCAGCAGATGGTGTTGGTTCTCTGTCTTCATGGCCAGAGATACCAACATAATCTTCAATCTCCCTTAATATGGCTTCCAGGCCAGTTACAGCAAGAGTGATCTTGAGAAGTCCAGCTCGATCTGCCTGAGTAAAAGGTGAAGGTGCAGGGACTTGGGTATTCATGCGGTTGAGGATCTCCTGCATCATCGTCTTCATTGAACCAACGTCAGTCTTTACTGAACTTAAGTCAGTCTTCAGAGAACTTACATCAGTCTTTAATGTACTAACGTCAGTCTTTACAGCACCAACGTCAGTCTTTACAGCAGACATCTCTCCCTTAAGATCTCCAACTGATGTCTTCAGCGTGATGACCTCGCTGGACACGGTTGTAACTGCGGCATTGAGAGAGTTGTAGTCTGTGTAGATGTCAGCAAGCACTTTGGCAAAATCCCCGATAGAACCATCAAGCTTCTTCAAGTCAGCTTTGGAGGCATTGTTTTCCACCACTTTTGTCAGCGTTTTAAGATTCTCCCCAACATTTGTTACAACTGAAGAGTTTCCAGATAAAGTAGTGGTGAGATCTGTCATCTTTGTGTCCAATCTCTTCAGAGAGGCGTTGATGTGTCCCAAATTAAGACCTGTAACAGATAGGAACTTATGAACAAAGGAAAGCTCAGAAGTTTGGGGTTTAGCTACAGTGTATATGGGTTGGTGTATACCTGCAGGAGGGCTGATGAAGTCATCAAAATCTCTGTGCCCTGAAAAATGTTCCATGTCATCATCGAAAGTACCTTGATGCATGGAGAATCCTGCAGGTCCTGTTTCCATCATTCCTTGAGTAGTATCAGCTTTAGCTTCTGGAGGAATGACGGGTTCTCCAGTGATCGTGGTAAAAACTGGATTAGAGTCCAATGGAGTAGAGAGAGAAGCGAAGGTTGAGAAGGTTGGTTGTGCTACTGATTCAGTGTGGGATGCACTGAGAATCACTTCTTCAGTCCTTTGAGAGACTGGAGGAGGTTGGGTCGATTCCAAGTTTATAACTCCAGTGTGTAGAGACGCTGAGGTTGGAATGAAAGGGGTGGCTTGAGCAGCTGTGGCAAAGCTTACCACGAAAGTTTCCAGCGACTCTTGTGAAGCCTGAGTCGCAGATTCTTCAGCATGAGATTGATGGGTGGGTTGTTCCTTAGTTTTCTTGATCCTTTTAGAATGAAGAGGGGTAGTAGAGTGTTTCCTTTTATGGGGAATAGGTTTGTGGTCTGGGTATCAACGAGGGGTATTGTCGCTGAAGGAGCCACAGAAGTAGAAGACGAAGGATTAAGAAGAGTTAAGAGAGTAGAGAGACGTACCTCGTTTGGCAGTGGCTTGAAGTCGAGAACTTTCAGGCCGACTTGGGATAGTTTCAGGTCTTCTACCCATGGATATCTATCCTTCAGTCCTTGTGCTAACAGAGCACTGAGAAATCTTGGGTAAGGAACCCATATTGGACGTGGATCAGCAGTAACTCGTGTCAGCATGTCATCGAAGATGATCTGAGCCCAGTCTATGTGGAGACCCTTCAGCAAGGAGTACCCCATTGATTGTTGAGACTGCGAGGCTTGAACAGATGACCCGGATTTGGCCGTCAGGCAGCTGATCAGATGCGCGAAGATAAAATTCATCTCGCTGGACATCTTTGATTTCTTCATTATGGTCAGTTTCTTGTCATGGCGACCATCTCTTCCCAAGTCCCACGCGTAGTTCGTAGCATCAAAGAATGCTATCAGGGCTTCCCTGTTGGCTGAGTTCTAAAGGGTTTTTCTTTGGAGCCTGCAGGGAGGTCCAGAGCATGCCTGAGATTACCAGATGTAATCTTTGAGGTTCCATGATCAGTGTCAAACAGAATGACACTGATAGTCTTTTTAAGGTTTCGGGTTGAGGGAATCTGAGCAGTATACCAGAACTGACCCAGTAGGTGTTTATCAGCTAAAGGATTGATGGTTAGGGCTGTGAAGATAGGGCAATTCTGAAGGAATTTAACGGCATCATCCAGATGATTGACCCGTTTCTTCTCAGGGAATTCCAGTAGGGCGAAGGGGTTGTTACTCTGAAAGGTAACGTTCTTCATGTCGAATTTGACCTGAGGAGCCTTTGGAAGTTCAGCAGCAGCTATCTGAGTATCAACTTTGTCCATTTCTGCTACAAACACATATGAATAATATGAACAACAAAATATGAGTTTGAAGATTTTGTCCATTTCATTGAGCATTTTATCCATTTCATTCAGCCAAAAGTGACTTAATGAAGCATATATGATTTCCAGTTTTAAAAAGGATTCTGGAAAAACATATGAAGAACAAGTTTAAAATATGAAATATAAACTTGAAGAACAACCACGAAGGTTGTTTTCATAAAACCATGAAAGAATATGATTTCATTTTAAAATGGTTTCTTTTGTTTGATCTTTTTAAAACAAAAATAAGATCAAAAACAAGTTAAAACAATGGAATAATATAAGAATATTAACCTGGATTTCTTTGTGGAAGATGAACAGTTTCTGGAAAACTTGAATGTTTAAATGCAACAGTAATTCTTGAGAAAACTTGAGAAGGAAGTTTTTCGCGAGAAGAATGAAAAATATACACTCGAGGAGTATATATAGTGAGAGAGAGAGAGAGAGTGAGAAAAACTATGAGCGGGAAAGTTTTTCATCATGACACGGACACGTGTTGGCATTTGATTGGACGATAGAACGAACGTGCCTAACGTGTGTCAGAAGAACGTGCCAGGGGTTTATCCTGTAAAGATGACGTCAAAAACGTCCTTTCACATTTTAAAATGTCTCTGAGGTTTTGAAAAACTCAGGGAGGTTTTGATAAACATGAAGCACTGAATATAGAAATATCAGTAAGGTTTTAAGAAATTTCAAAAAGTATCGCTGATAAAAAAAATTCTGCGACATAAGTTGTTTTGAAATCTTGCATTTACATGCGAGAGTCAGAGAGAATAACATACCTGGTTATCAGCGAATCAGATTTTTTAGAGAGTTGATGATAAAAATGGGTTATACAAGTTCATGTTTATCACTGGTCCACTTGTCATTTTACAAATTTAACACTGAGGTTTATCAACAAGTAATTAACTGATCAAATGTGAACCGCTGAATATTTTACTCTTCTAAGTTCAGCATTCCAAGCTCGCTGATGAGAAAGTTGAATCTTGTCTCATCAAGAGGTTTGGTGAATAGATCAGCTAACTGAAAGTCAGTGGGGATAAAATGAAGTTCTATATCACCATTCATCACGTGGTCTCTGATAAAATGATACCTGATTTCGATATGTTTGGTCTTTGAGTGTAGCACTGGATTGTTGGCTATAGCGGTGGCACTTGTGCTGTCGCAATAGATCGGAATTTTGGAGAGCTGAAGATCATAGTCCAGTAGTTGATTTCTCATCCACAAGACCTGAGAACAACAGCTTCCAGCGGCTACATACTCAGCTTCAGCAGTTGAGGTGGACACTGAATTTTGCTTTTTACTTGTCCAACTCACCAGCTTTCTACCCAGGAGCTGACAACCTCCTGTGGTGTTTTTCCTATCCATTTTGCAACCTGCAAAATCACTATCTGAATAAGCGGTTAAATCAAACCCTGAGTCTTTGGGATACCAAAGACCGAGGTTCGCAGTACCCTTAAGGTAACGAAAGATTCGCTTTACAGCGATCATATGAGATTCCTTGGGTTCAGCTTGATACCTTGCACACAAACAAGTTGCATACATGATATCGGGTCGGCTCGCTGTAAGATACAGAAGAGATCAGATCATCCCACGGTACATAGTGATATTAACAGATTTCCCTGAAGGATCTTTGTTAAGTGTCAGCGGTGGTGCCATAGGGGTTTTCATAGGTGAATTCTGAGTCAAATCATATTTCTTAGCATATCTTTAACATACTTTCCCTAATTAAAAAAAGTTCCTTTTTCATTTTGTTTTATTTGAAGACCAAGGAAATATGTTAGCTCACCCATCATGCTCATTTTGTACTCATCTTGCATCCTTTCAGAGAACGAGTACAAAGATCAGGGTTAGTGGAAACAAATATAATATCATCGACATATATTTGAACCAGAATGATATGACCTTTTACTTTCTTGACAAACAGCGTTTTATCAATTTTACCTCGCTCAAAATTTTCTTCTAGGATATAGGAGGACAGAGTGTCATACCATGCACGAGGAGCTTGCTTCAGCCCATAAAGTGCCTTATCAAGCTTATAAACATAACCTGGATGCTTAGGATCTGAGAATCCCGTTGGTTGTTCCACGTAGACTTCTTCATTCAGCTTTCCATTGAGAAATGCTGATTTGACATCCATTTGATATACTTTGAAGCCTCGGTGTACAGCATATGCTAAGAAAAGACGAATGACTTCTAGACGAGCCACTGGAGCAAAGGTTTTGTCGTAATCTATGCCTTCCTCTTGTCTGTATCCCTGAGCAACAAGTCTAGCTTTGTTGCGGGTTACAGTTCCGTGTTCATCTAACTTGTTACGATAGAAGCATTTAGTGCCTATCACTGACTTGTCAGATGGTCTTGGAACGAGATTCCAAACTTTGTTTCTTTCAAATTCCGTCAGCTCTTCTGGCATAGCGCTGACCCAGTTTGGATCTCTGAGGGCATCATCTACTTTCTTTGGTTCAATCATAGAAATAAAGTTAACAAATAAGCAAATGTTACATGAACCTCGTCGAGTCTGAACACCAGCGTTTGGATCACCAAGAATCTGATCGATAGGGTGATTAACAGTCCATCGCTGAGCCGGAGCATAAGTCGCTGACTCAGTATGAACTGGAACAGCTGAAGATGAGACTTCAGCAACTTCTGGTATATCAGCTAAGACATGAATAGGTGCAGATGGCATTTCGTTCACTGATTGCTGAGAAGTAGATGGGATGTCTGAGGTGCATGGTTCAGCAGGTATTGCATTAAGAGGAATAGCTGAGACCCATGACGTTTCAACTTCACTCGTCTGCATGCTGGAAATGATGGTAGGATCATCATCTTCAGCTGTATGAGAATGAGAAGGACGAGTGGGAACATCTTCTGAATCACCAAGATGAGAAAACATCCATTGATTCAGTTCTTCCATATCGGCAGATGGTCTTGAGTTCGCTGAACGGGATTCGTCAAACGTGACATGAATAGTTTCTTCTACAGTTTGTCTTCTACGATTGAAGACTCTGAAGGCTTTGGAAATTGAGGAGTATCCAAGAAAGATTCCATCATCAGCCTTAGGATCAAACTTTCCAAGGGCATCTCTGTTGTTTAGTATGAAGCACTGACAACCAAAGATGTGAAAAAAGCTAATTAAAGGCTTTCTCCCATGGAATAGTTCATAGGCTATTTTCTTGAATCTTTTGACTATCAGCGACCTGTTTTGCGTAAAACAAGCAGTGTTGACAGCTTCTGCCCAAAACTGAGTAGGCAGGTGAGAATCGCTGAGCATTGAACGTGCAGCTTCAATGATCGTTCGGTTTCTTCTTTCAGCGACTCCGTTTTGTTGTGGTGTTCTCACTGAAGAAAAGTTGTGAGAAATACCCTTACTTTTAAGGAAGGAATCAAGAGAACTGTTTTTGAATTCAGTCCCGTGATCACTTCTTATTGAGCGAACGGTCATGTTGTTCAAGGTTTCCATCTTCCTGACAAATGTGATGAGTTCTTCAGCGGTGTCACTCTTATTACGGAGAAACATCACCCATGTGAAGCGAGAGAATTCATCAACTATGACCAAAGTATATTTCTTTCCAGCGATGGATTGTTTGTTAACGGGGCCAAACAAATCCATATGGAGTAGTTGTAGAGGCGATGACACTGAAGATACTTGCTTAGACTTGAAGCTTGCCTTGGTCTGCTTCCCCTTTTCACACGCTGAACATAAGGACTCTTTGGCGTATGAGTGCTGAGGTAGACCAGAGACTAACTCTTTGGAAGAAAGAGTATTCAGTGTCTTGATGTTCAAATGAGAGAGCCTCTTATGCCATAGCCAATTTACATCAGCTGAGGCCTTTGAGAAGAAACAGGAGTTCTCAGTGGTTGTAGAGTCCATGTTTATTACATAAACATTTTCCATACGATAACCGCTGAGAGCTATCTTCTCCTTTTTGTCAGTGACAAAGCAGGACGTCTTAGTAAAAATTACTTTGTTGTCCATGACGCAAAGCTGACTGATGCTCAGAAGATTATGCTTCAGCCCTTCAACATGTGCGACTCTTCTGAAGGTTGTTGTACCATTTGAGAGTACACCAAACCCTCGGGTATAGCCTTTTCCATTTCCACCGAAGGTCACTGAGGGACCCTTTTCTTCCTTATACTCAGAGAGCAGGTTCTTCTTTCCAGTCATGTGTCTAGAGCATCCGCTATCAAGGTACCAGATACTCTTAACCTGCAAAACAAAGGAAGATCAGTTTGACTTAGGTACCCATATCAGCTTGGGTTTAGATTTGTCAGCGGTGGTAGAGGAAGTTGAAGGTTCAGCAATCTTCGCAGCATTTGAAGATTCAGCTTTGTCAGTCTTCACTTTGGTTAATTTCTTAACCTCAGTGGTAGGATTTACCTTGACCTGATTTGCACCAGGGTTGGTCTTCTTTGCCTTGGGGGCAATGATCTTCACCTTAGTTAACTTTTCAGCTTTGGTGGCTGTTGGGCACTTACTAGCAATATGATCAGTAAGTCCACAGTGATAACATTTCCTATAACTGAAAGTAGTTTTAGGACCATTTGCATGCTGATTCGATTTTTTAATATTGGAAGGACCATCATCAAGTATACCTCTGGCAGTGGAAATAGGAGGAACTTTCAGTTCTTCAGATTTCTTACCAGTGACCTCCACTTTAATTCTTGGAGTAGATCGCTGAATATATCCAGTGTTCTTGTTCTTTGAATCAAAAGGGCGATTCGCTGAAGCTGTAGAAGCATTCAACTTAGGTATAGAGATACCCTTATGAGGATTTTGATTAAAAGCAATTCCTTTACCTTTGTCTTTAGAGACTAAGGTAGGTTTTTCAAAAGCAATACCTTTACCTTTGTCCAAGACTAAGGTAGGTATTTCCTCAGGAGTTGGTGTATAGGAAGAGCAGCACTGAGAAGATGAAGTATCAGCGACCGAAGATACGAACGTTCCGAATTTAAGTATGGAACGCTCAGTGGTAGGTGTTGGAGTTTCATATTTGTAACCTAGACCACGTTTATCATTCAGGGGTATCTGAGACTTTATTATCTCAGTGATCCTTGTTGAAGAATTACACCATCCTTCAACAGTAGCTTTTTCAGCTTTTAATGCAACGATAGCTTCTTCGCGTTCGATTTTGACTAGCTTATTTATATGAACTTGATCTCTGAAATTTTCTTCAATTTTAGAAAGCTTTTCTATTTGAAGATGAAAATTTCTAAGTTGTTCAGCGAGATCAAGATTTTGATTTTCAACAATCATTTTGCCATTCATGGCATCATATAAGCTCATAGTCAGCAGATCAATCTTTCGAAGGCTATCAGCTTCATCAATATTAGAAATATTGGTAAAGAAAGAGGTTGATACCTTGGAGGTAGAGGCTGAAGTAGAGGGAATGTCAGACTTGTCTTCCTCTTCTTCAATCTTGGCCATGAGACAGAGATTTGCTTGGTCATCATCTTCAGAGTCAGATGATGATTCTTCTTCATCAGAATCAGCCCAATCGTAGTCAGCCATCATGCCTTTGCCTTTCTTCTTAAAGCTTTTCAGCTTCGCATACTGCTCTTTCAGCTTGGCGTATTTGTCATCTCTAGACCTGGGGTTAGAGGATTTCTTGGGAAACGCTGAGTTTCTCGAGATTTTCTTTGACCTGCACTCGTTAGAGAAATGTCCTATTTTTTCACAATTAAAACAAGTTGCAGTAGCCTTATCAACAGAAGCTGAAGATCTAGGCTTGTCAGAAATAGAAAGAGGTTTATTCTTTCTGAACATTTTCTTTTTGGCGAATCTCTTGAACTTTTTAGTTAGGAGGGCCAAAGATACATCAAAATCTGATGAGTCAGAGTTTGAAGAACTTTCAGAGTTACTCTCCAACTCAGTGATAGTGACCGAGGGTCGCTGAGTGGAAGGTTCCTCTGAGATTAAAGCAACTGGGGTGCTTTTGGAATCTTTTACAAGATTCTTCTTAAGATGACACGATTGCTCATAGTTCAGTATTGTGCCATATAAGGTTGAAAGATTCATTAATTTGAGATCTTTTGACAGCTTGAGACACATTGAATAGTTGTCCCAGCTTTCAGGTAGACATTCAAAGAACTTTGTCAGTATCTCAAAGTTAGAATATTCCTTACCAACGTTTTCAGATCTATAATTAAACAGTTAAAACGTTGATGAACTTCAGAGAGAGTTTCATTCTTACCAGCGATGAAGCTCTCGTACTGTCTTACCAGGTTGATCTTTCTTGAGTCCTGGACTTCAGACGTACCTTCATATTGAACACAGATTGTGTCCCACATGGCTTTGGCGGTTTTCAGGTTCATGACGGAATGGTAGACTTCGTCAGGTAGCGCCATGGATAGGATGGATCTAGCTCTGGTATCCATTCCTACTTTCTTCTTATCTTCATCAGTCCACATGTGTATTTCCTTAGGCACCAGTCTTTCTGGAATAGCAGGTCTATTCTCAGCGGCTTGTACTTCAGGATCTATTCTAACAGGGATATGAGGACCATGTTCGATGTAGAAAGGTATAGTTGGATCTACACCTTTCAAGAAGAGAATCATCCTATTTTTCCATAGATTAAAATTGTCTCTGGAAAATCTAGGGGGTTTTGCAAGAGAACCGTTGTCTATATAGTTGGTGTTTGTATTGGTGGTCATTTCTACAAGAAGAGAGATTAGTATAGATAAGATCTTGTTTATGAGATTAAACAAATCCGCTCTGATACCACTTGTTGGTCCCGAAAAGGGATATACTAATTTGTAGAAGGGGGGGGGGGTTGAATACAAATACACAGATTTTACTTTCTAAATTGTTTATTGATAAATCATTAACAATTTACAGCTTGTTACGGAACAAGATTAAGGATAAAGTCTAAATTTAAACAAGTTGGAACACTAAGTTTCTTGCACTAAGAATGAGAAGGAAATTACTAATAATAACCTATCTCAAGATAATAAAGACGACTTGACCAGAGTTAACAAGTGTGCTTCAAAAATGAAGCTGGTGCGTCTTCTTATATACTGCATGCATTTAATGCATGGCAGTTTACACTTTACACGTGGCAGCAGCTGATTGGTTGTAGGATTTGACTTGAGTAGACAACCTTAGTAGCCGCATGGATGAACAATGTAGTATCAGAGTGGTTATACGATTTCAGACAATAAGGAGGTTCTTTTCTGACATATCGTATGGAGTCGTGCAAGGGTGGTTAAGACAAAAGTACTTTGTACGGAGGACTTCATGATCAGCTTTCGTTGATTCAACGCTTTATCATTCTATATCAGCGAATGGTAAAGTTCAGCGATAGCTGAAGTCTTGTACTTGATACTTCACGTTGAGTGGACAAATCTGAGTCTTCGCTGATCCGCATCAGTTCATTAGGAGACTTGTCGCTGGTTCTTGAGCTTGATCTTCGACTTCAGCGTAGAACCTATGTTAACGTGAAACTTGTCTTCAGGGATCATAAGTAAACAACTATGATTGTCAGCGATCACCAAAGGTCTGAACAGGCTCAGAGCTATGTATATTCCTAAGAAAATAAGGATGGTGAACAGTTACGCTGAACAATATAAGATCATCAGCGATCATCAACAAGACTGAACAGGCTTAGAGCTTGGTGGATGAACAGGGTTCGCTGAATGTCTATTTTAAAGAACGGGAGTTCCTATCAGCGGTACTGAATAGAGTCCTAGAACTTTATCAGCGATAGTGAAACTCTTATACATTGTTTACCTACAATTTTCACTAAGTAGAATTGAGAGGGTCATTATCAAATTACTGAGGGTTTGGATCAACAATATATATATATATATAAAAGGGTTATTCGGGTCATTTTCGAGTTGAAAATTTTGACCCTGACCTTACCCGTTTAATTTCCGTGTCGTGTCGTGTCAACCCGTTTACTTAAACGGGTTGAAATGTATTACCCAAACCCGTTTATTTCGTGTCGGGTTAGCGTGTCGTGTCAGTTTTTGCCAGGTCTACACAGCGATATAGAAAATACTCTAATAAATAATGTGTTACACCATTTCTAACCCACCATTTAATAACAGACACTAAGGGGTTGTTTGGTTGTTGCTGAATGGTTTGATGCAGAATGATTAAGTGGTCCTAATGATTAAGAGGCTCTTATGATATAGTTCAAAGTGAAATATGGTTGTTTTGTAATTGTTCAGAATGAAATCAGGACGCTTAATGGTTAAGGGAGGACCAAGATACAAAATCATTCAGAGGGTTTTAGAACCATTAAGAGGCAGACTGTTTTTTTTGCAAACAAGATTCACCTCTTAGCGATTCAGAGATTGCCTCTTAATGGAACCATTAAGAGGTAAACAAACAATGGAGGTTGTGTTTATTCCATTCCACCACTAAAACGTAATTTTTATGTTGGCATTAAATTTTGGAACATCAAAATCAAATGAGATTTATGAAACCGATGAGTTCCATTGGACTGAAAATGGAACTTTTTTAAATTTGAGGGACTCAACACCACAATTTAACAAATACATCGGGGACTAGTATTGTAATTTAATCATATATATACATATATATATATATACATATATATATATACATATATATATATGAGTAAATTACGTTTTTCGTCCCTGTAGTTTGTTAAAAATTTCTAATTTCATCCTTGTGGTTTTAAAATTTCAGTTTTCATCTCTATGACTTGTAATTCATTTCTATTTTCGTTCCTAAGGACAAAACACTACTTTTAGGTATGAAGAACAAAAATATAAATGAATTATAAACCATAAGGATGAAAAAATCAATAAAATTTGAATTATAAGGACAGAAAAGGCTATGAATTATAAATCATTGGGATGAAAGTTCTAATTTCAAAACTATAAGGATGAAAATAGAACTTTTCAATAAACCACAGGGACTAAAAATGTAATTTACTCTCTATATATAAAATTATAAATATCGTGACGCATAAGAAAACCCCACATGAAAGAACAAAACCATAGGCCATATCATCCGATGGGTCTGGACAACGGACACAACAAGGCGGCTGCCGGAGCCGGCCATCCAGATAAGCAATTTCCGTCGCTGTCACCGTCACCACCACCACCGGAATTCTGTCTCCTCCGCCACCAGCTGTTCAAACAAACTCCTAAGATGGTGATCGTCTTTGCCACGGTGGCGCTTTCATGTTTAGTTCTTTATCACTACTCCGGCGACTACAACCCTTTCGCCGCCGGCGAAAACCCTGCCAATTCTGTAAGCATTTCATTCTTCTTAATTTCACTTTTGCCATATTTAATTTATCTTTGAAGTTCTTTTAACAGACTATATTTAATATTTTGACTTTTTTGTAAACAAACTCAAAAAACCATTTAAACCCGTATTAGATTACGTCAGAAGTGTCATTTTTGGTGAAAAGTGTTAGAGATACTTTTAAACCGTTGATCATTTTTAATTAAATACCTCCCATGAATTGCGGCTTAGAAGGGAATTGATCCGGTGCATCTTGTTGCATGTTATGTCGGTGCATCTCATCCTAATGTTCGTTCAACGGTTGATAACCAATTTTCACCAAATTTGACATCTCTAACCCAACAATTTAACCCATTTGGGTTCGGATCAAGATACACGATCCTTAATTACCATCGAACCCAAATTTAAAAATGGATAAATCGGATTCTTAATTAAATTGATGAATTTTTTTTATGAGTTTTATTTATATTTTTTATCAAACATAAAGTTCACATGAAGGGAATGTAGTATTTCTTGTTCATGTTTATGATGGTGATAATTTCGTTCATATATTGGAATTAGTTGAAATATTTTATTACAAAAGAGATTGACAGATGAAAAGAATCAAAACGTGATTTATATATATATATATATATATATATATATATATATATCGTGTTTAAAATAAATGTGTAATTCACATTTTTCAGATAATAATCAATAACCATCGTAAAATTAAACTAATACAGATATTGGTTTATAAAAGCATCCACAAATATTAAATCTATGTAATAATAAAATTATAAAAAAAGTGAATTTTTGTAAAAAATACATTATGAATTTTATTTACGTTCTTATTGTTGAGTTGACAATCATGATACGGAAGCAAAAATTATGAAAAGTGAGGTTTCACCACCGTGAATGCTCGAAGGTTTTGGTCATTTCGTCATATTAAAGACTATAAAAGCATTCTGTTTTTAACAAAGAATAGACGAACGGACTCTGAAAGAAAAAAGAAAGTTATGTTTTATTGGAATGTTGAAATCGAATTAAAGGGTAATTTTTCTAAAATAGAGAATTAAATGTTAAAATTTCTAAAAAAGTTATATTCATCTATTTGCTATTTTAGAAATTTTAACACAAATTATATTTTCAATACACTTTAAAAAAACTTAATATAAAATGATAAAAGATTTATGTTATTGGTGAGATTGAATAAAATAATTATTTCTCTTTCTATTTAGAGAATTGTATGAGTTCTTTATATTTAAAAAATTTTCTATGAATCTCTATTTTAGCAAACCAGATAGCAATGCTGTTGGAGAAAAATAATAAACAAAAATCTAATTTTTTCTATTTTAGCAACGATGTTGGAGATGCTCTAAGAAGCTTAACCAAAATTTTGTTGATAGATAATGTTATACTAAATCTGATATTATATTGACTATAATACCAAAATGATATAAAAAATACATGTTCATTGAAACATTATTGTTAAAAAATAGATATAATGGAGAAAGTTCAATTCAAAAGGTTTAGTTTTTTCTGGAAACGTATATGTTTTTTAATATTATTTTCTTATTTAAAAATATAAAAAATGAATAAAAGACAAAAAAATTCAAACAAGACGTAAGACATATATTGACGTGTTTTTTAATTTATTGAAGTTTTATAATTATATATTTATTTTAGAGTACTTGGTCTTGACATTTGTCGTTTATAACAAAAATTGTCCTTAATTTTTATTTATTACAAATTTATATGTTACGTCTGTAAAATCAAACAAATTTAGTCCCTCTCGCTAACTGAAACTACTTGCAGTCCATACACACCATACCATCACCATGGATTTCAATCGCAAAACCATGCCAAATCCACACCACAATCACAATATATCATCTCATTCGTTGATAATATATATATATATATATATATATATATATATATATATATCTATAGGGACATGTTATTTCGTTAACCCAAATTTTGGTATTAACCTTATGAATCGATCCTATCCATTGATTTTGAAAATGTACGGTTGAAATGACATTTATAAATTCATTAATTGAAGACTCAAAAATATTTTGGATACATGAACATTAGTGATCAGGGTCAATTGAGGAAAATAAACCCCAACATCCCTCCATTAATTTATCTCTTAAGCAAATTGAAACCGACACATTTTCATTCATGTTCATCCATATGTATGTTCAATACATCTATGAGATCGCATTTGTTCTCTATGTTCGTTGATGTATTGAACATGGATGAACCGTTCACGTTCAATATGTATGTTCATTTATATGCAATTGTTCATTCATGTTCAATACGTATACTCATTTGTATGTAATTGTTCATTGATGTTCCATACGTATGTTCATTGATGTTCAATACATCATTTTGTTGATGTTCATCCCATTTTATCAGTTACGTATGTTCATTGATGTTCATATGCATTGAAATGAAATCCATGTGCAATACGCGAATACATGTTCAAAATGTAAACACATATTGAACATTAAAATATAAACACATATTGAACATAAAAAAGTAAACACTTATTTGAAACACAATTACAGCTACAATCATGGATCAAGTTGTTTTGTAACTTCTCATTAATATGGCTATCAAAAAATCAAATTGATGAAATTCCTATCATACACTTACACATTTTATGCATAAGTTTAAACTAACTATAAAAAATGAATTCTTATTAATCAATGATGGTTTGTAAAGTTTAACAGTTTTTAATCGTTATCAATGGTTCTTTACTTACGCTAACAATTATAAATAGCAATTTGTAATAAAACTATAATTAAGTACCATGTACAGTAAACAAATCCCATGATGCACATTGCATTTAACAAGTTGTCGGATCCATGATTCTTATTGTTTTTTATATTGTTGTATTGACACAACTTGGAGCAATAATAAAAGTATCCAAAGGAGTGTGGTGACTTTGCCCAAATACATAACAGGTTCTGGGTTCGATTTCAGGCCCCTCCTCAGCCACTGAGTGAGCCAAAAATGTCTCCTTACATTGGTGTTATTAGAAGCAGGTTCCATATGGAGCCGGTTAGGATTGCCGGTAATCAACTTTTTGCCTAAATAATAAAAATATTGAATGTGTGACAATTGAAGCTAGTGTAAACTAGTTATCCATATATTGTTCCATTATCTTTCTAGATAATTATTACTTTTTTCTTTTGTTTTTTAATGGTTATTTGAGTCGTCGATCTTTTCGTGGTCAAATTTTCGTTCTCATTTTTCTCATGGTTAGCGGATTGTTTAATGGTTTTCTATGATTTTAATATTAAAATATGAAAGGATAAGTTTGTTTATTATAATAAAAGAGAAAAATAATAGATATAGTTTTTTTAACATAATTAATTTTTAATTTAAATAAATCAAAATAAAACATAAAATTTTAATTACATCAAATCATATAATAATATATTCTATTTTAGGAAAAAGAGGTAAAATTAGATAAAAAGACTAGATGACCATTGATTTAACAGAGTAAACAAAAACATTAATTTCGAAATTACTCGAAATGCCTCAAGTTGGAGTCCTCACTTACCAAAATGCCCAAACTCTATCAAATTTAACCAAAATACCCAAAAAATCCGCACTTGAAATTCCTCCGCGAAGGACGTCTTTGTCCGCGATTCACATTAAATCATCTGCGATTCCCATGAAATCATCTGCGACCCACATGAATGGATCCGCGATTGGCATGAAGTGATCCGCGATTTCCATGAAATCATCCGCGATTCACATGAATTTGGTCTGTGATTCAGTACAATTTAATGGAGTCCGTGATCACGGGGTATTTCGTGGATTTTTTTGGGTATTTTGGTTAAATTAGGGAGAGTTTGAGTATTTTAGCAAACGAGGATTCAAACTTGGGGCATTGCAATGAAAGACTCAAGAATAAATCCATAATAGAGATAGTACAGGGATCATAGTCAAAAAAATATCAAGACACAAGGATCAAGTCGACAATTCACTCTAATTTCCTTTTTAAAAACCACTTAAAATGACATATATTTCATTTGTTACATACGAATTATATATAGAAATTCATTTTTTATAAGGATCAGTTAGTTCAATTGATTAAGTTATCTATATATGATATTTTATAATTTTCATGATTTAAGCATGATTAGTTTTTCATTTAAATGCTTACTTTTTTATGACATTTAAAATAAAAGGTGATTTAGTTTTTCATTTAAAATATTAATATTTTATTGCAATAATTTATTAATTTTTTTACATGATTATCGTCATAAATCACATGTAATATCCATAATTAATCAATATATTTTTCCAAATAAATAAGTTAAATTGTGTCAAAATATCATATGTGATAATTATAATAGTAAATTTATGTGGAAAAGAAATGTTAGTTATCTACAACATCATATGTGATATTTGTAAATTATGAATTAGGTTATGAACCACATATGATCTATAAACATATTAAACTTTTTATGCTACACATCACATACGATTCTATTTCTATTATTTTTATTTTCAGTGTTTAATTCAAATCACTATTTTCACACTTTAAATTATATGTGATTAAAAAAGTAAAAAAAAAATTATTTAAACAAAAACTAAATTAACCTTATTTTAAATGACTTCAATTGAAATTAACAAATTAAATCATACTAAAATCATAAAAAATGGTTATAAGAAGAATATTAAACAAGCGTCTTAAATAACTCTTATATTATATAAGTAACTTTTATAACCTTAAATATTCATGTTTTGATATTTTTATTTAAGGGCATATGTCCGGCTTGTCCTTTCTCAGGGACGATCTTCCCTTGAGGTTTAATTAGGCCGTCCCTTCAGGTTAATTAAAAGTTTGAAAATGGACTCAAAACTTTATAAGTTTAAAAGATATGCTTTAATTTATATTTTATTTTTTTAAAAATAATCTATGGTGATTAACTCTGTTAATAATTTTAATTAGAATAACTAGTAATTTTGTCTTTCTTTCAGTTTTCTTAAATATTAATATAAATATATAGTATATTATTATTTTATAAATAATAAACTTTACTCTATATTATATCAAATATATTATATTATACGAACCCATCCTGCCGCCACGTTTGATTCTTTTTAAATAGCTCCCATGGGCCACGAGGCATGAAGATAGCCTTAGGCCGTGCGTACCGCCATCGGGTACCACGGCGGGTTCATCTAGCGGGTAGGGTGGTACGAGGGGCGCGGCTTCACATCGGGTTCGGTGGTGCGGGTACGAGTGGGTTCACGAACCCGGACATATCTCTCTCGGGTAGGGGGTTTTAAGGAGTGGGTAGCGGGTTCACATCGGGAATTTTAAGGAGTTGGTTCGGTGGGTTCGGTGGGTAAGCGGTACTCCACTTTAGGGTAAGGAGGGTAGGAAAGAGAAAAGCTGATGTGGCGCTGAGGTGACATTCGGGTTCAGTGGGTTCGTGGGTAGGCGGTACTCATGGTCTTACAAGTTACAACATCTCCGAACCCACGAGCATAGAAGTTAAAAAGTAAAAACTCATTTGGGATTGTTTATGTAAGATAATTTATGTTTTTTATTTATTTATAAAAAGTTGTGGTGTTTAAAGAATATAATACTTTAATAATATAATAAATGTTAAACTTAGTTAATATTTTAGAGATTTTTTATGTTTGTTTCTTTATTTTTGAAAATTTATAGAAAATATGTTACAGATGTTGTAAAATAAACCACAAATCCAACAACTCGTCTATTTAGATTCTTTAAAAAAGTTATCTAACAGAGCAAAATGGTTGGGTTTGGTAGGAGAGCTCACGGTGGGAGAACCACCATGTGCTTCTCTGCAGCTATGTTTACGTTGTTTCTTGTGTGTGTGTGTTTTGTGCTAGAGAGTGTTAGAACAATAAGGGAATGTGGGGCTTCGTCACATTGAGGGGAAGGAAAGAGAGCAGGATGGCAGTGGTGGCAGGACAGGGATATTGTGCAGGTTTGGGGGATGGGGTGTGGGGGTCTTTCTCGTTGCATGTTGTCGGATGAGAGGTGGGGAGGGAGATTGAGTGAAGGCCCGATGGGAGGTGACTAGCAAGTGTGCTGGTGTTTGCCGAAGAAGGAACACCGACTCACGTGGATTCAAACGATGGACCAAAAAAGTGATGTATATTGTAATGTGTGTGCATGTCTGAATATATTTGTAACCTTTTACTGGGTTGCAAAATAGCCGTGACCTATATATATATATATATATATATATATATATATATATATATATATATTCTTTTTACTAGAAAACTAAGAAAATTGATAGAAAAACAAAATTGCTCTTTATTCTAACGGAGCTTACTAACAACAAAGTCAATAACCAGGGACCACTTTTAGAACAAAATGTAAATCAGGAGAATGTTTTTTAGATTTATCAAAGTTCAAGTTCCACTTAGACTTCTTACTAAAGCTCAAGGACTTAAATTGGAGTTTACACTAACTATATAAATAATTTTTCATTGTATTATTTTACAAGAACAAGGACACCATAACATATAAAAAGATCGTATTTAAGTGTATAATTTGATGAAAAATGCTTTGCATAACATTAGACCATTCACACTCCTGCAAGACCAAACTCCTTTCTAAAGTGTCACATCAATTTTGCAATAACACCTTAATATAAATAATAAATTAACTATAAAGTATATATAACTAAATTTTTACTTTTGTTTTCTCTTACTATATTTTGTGTAAATATAATTTAATTAATGTAATATTTTTGATGTTTGTGTACGTTTATCTATTAGTATTTGTATTTTTGTAATTTTTTTATATTAATGTATTTTTATTTTAGTAGTTTAAATAAAAAAACATCGCATAAAAAATATCATTTATTTAAAATAAATTGTGGGTAAGGAATTTTAATAAAAATAATAAATTAATAATGTTCAGATAAATTAATAAATGAATTAAATTTAATAAGCATATTAATAATTAATGTTTAAACAAACTAATAAATAAATTAAATTAAACAAAAATGTATTTGTTTTGTATATATTTCATTGTGAAAGATCTTTCTAAAGATAAAAGACCTTTATAAAGATGAAACATCTTGCTAAACTTGCAAAACCTTGCAATCCACATGACATGCCGTGTCATCTTGCAAGACCTTGTGCAAGATGGATGTGGATGCTTTTAGCATGAGCAGGAAAACATGTGTATCCAGTAAAATTATGCTACTACTTATCCATTCGTTGTATATCATTTCCCAACCAAAATCAGTTTGACCAAAATGTGACTCTCACCAGTCACCACTTTTCTTGTAAAACTAAGGGGCTGTTTGGCAGTTCTGAATGGTTTAGTGCAGAATGATTAAGGGGCTTTTATGATATAGTGCAAAATGAAATATAGTTGTTTGGTAATTATTTAGAATGAAATAAGGGTGCTGAATTGTTAAGGGAGGCCCATGATGCTAAATCATTCAGTGGTTTTAGAACCATTAAGAGGTAGATTTTTTTTTTGCCAAACAGGATTTACCTCTTAGCGATTCAGAGATTGCCTCTTAATGGAACCATTAAGAGGTAAACAAACAGCCCCTAATACGATGTTAATGTTAATGAACATATTTAAAACATTAGTTTTTCTACAAAGTAAATTGATAAACAATTGCTGGAATCTCTAATACCTAATAAAACTTTAAAAAGTTTCAAGTTTCAAGTTTCAAGGAAACATCTATAAAGTATTACATACAAACCACTAATATGTTAAGAATTATGGTGTATGGAAAATCTTTATGATTAGAGATGATTGTAGTTTTCACTTTGTTCAAATATAAACTTGAAATTTAGTTTTTGATGAGGAATAGTGTTAACTTTTCATCCTTGAACATGTGTTTGATAGGGCATCAATCTTGGTGAGTTGAAAAGCATACTAGAAAATGCGACAATGGATAATAATACAGTTATAATAACGACTCTGAATGACGCATGGGCTGAACCAAACTCTATGTTTGATCTTCTTTTGGAGAGTTTCCGAATTGGGAATCAAACAAACAGGTTTTTGAAACATTTGGTCGTTATAACTTTGGACCAAAAAGCATATGCTCGTTGCTTGAAGTTACATCCACATTGTTACAATCTTAGCACCAACGGCATGGATTTTTCAGGAGAAGCGTATTTCATGGCAGGCGACTATTTAAAGATGATGTGGAGAAGAATCGATGTTCTACGTGCGGTTCTTGATTTAGGATATAGCTTCGTGTTCACGGTACAAACTACTTCTTTTGTATGCTCTTTTGTTCACTTCCAATATCACTAGGTTCACTTTCTAAGTCAAAACTAGTGGTGTAAATAGGTCGGGTTGGGTTGGGTTCGGGTTCAACCCATTTATTAATTGGGTTGAAAATCTCAACCCAACCCAACCCAACATGTTTAAGTAAATGGGTTGAGATTTTCAACCCAACCCAACCCAACCTGGTACTTAAATGGGTTGGTAGCGGGTTGACCTGTTTATGATTTTTTCAACCCAACCTGTTTAATAAATGGGTTGAACCTGGATTGACCCATTTAATTTTAAAACTTTAAATAAAATAAAAAATACTAAAACATAATTCCATGACAATCCACAAGTCACAACCACAAAACCAAATAAATTGTTCAAAATTTCAATAAATCGGCGTGAAATGGCGTCGCCGGCGTCGGTGTGGAAGTGCTGGCATCGATCTCTTAGCTGGAACCGGAAGGAAGTGTCGGCTAGGGTTTAGAGAGTTTAGACTTTGAAAGTTTGAAAAATAGAATATTGAAATGGAAGGACCGAAGGAGTTCTGTTTAGACTTTCGTGAATCATATTTAGTTTTTTTATTAACTTTTTAATTATTAATTATAATTAAATAATGATAATAAATTAAAAACAAGTCATAAATGGATTACAAACAAGATGTAAATGGGTTGAAAGCAGGTTGAAAATGGGTTGAAATCAGGTTGGAAACATGTCGAAAATTTCAACCCAACCCATTTATTAATTGGGTTAGGTGGATTGACCCATTTAGCTTAAATGGGTTGAAAATCTCAACCCAACATGCTACTATTGGGTTGAGTTCGGGTTGGGCTGGCAGGTTGGGTCACCTTTTTCCACCCCTAGTCAAAACCCTAGTTTTTGGTTCTCAAATTTACTCGACTCTTTTATACTTTTTTGGTAAATTTTATATATCCATATCGATGCTTATTATAAATACTTATATGAACAAATTGGAGTCAACACAACAGAATCGGTTTTATATATTTCCATACTATGTCTAAGGAGTTGGCTACCCAAACGCTTACCTGGTAAAAGTCAACACACTAACTTACTTTACCGGGTAAGATTGTAGTCCATCAAAACGTTTATGCAACAATATGTTGGGTAAGCGCTTATCGAGTAAGAGCCGTCACCTTCACTTACCGGTTAAGACTCTCCATCATTATCATTGCTCTTACCTGGAACGTAAGTTTCTCAGTCCTTGCCATGTTCACCTGGTAAGGTAAATGACTAGGTAAGCATTTACCATAACATTTAGTAAACGACCCCTAAGTACCCAGTACCCTGATAAATTGTTTAATATCACTTGACTATAAAACCAAATAATTATGCGTCATATATAAATGTGTTACGATAAGTTGAAATATAGTTTTTTGGAATTGAATATAAATAACATCTTATTAGTCTTTTTAAATGACATTAGTTGGAAAAAATGTCTTATAAAAATATGTATAAGGACAAATTTCTGAAAAATGTCCTGAAAAAAAAAACTAATATAGCACTTTTTTTCCTTCAAAACTTGTCTTAAAATTTGTTAGAATACCTAAATACGACATAACTTAATATATATATATATATATATATATATATATATATCGTAACACTTTTATATAGACGTCTAATTATTAAATCCTTCTGTAAACCGAAAGCATATAAAACAGTTTATTATGACATATATACAATTTTTTATCATGTACTATGAAAAACCAATTTTGTTGTAATTGATCAAATACCTTACAAAATTCATTAACAATTTTTATTTTGAAAAGCAACAAGTTTGACCTGTTTCTGGATTGATCCTTCTTCTAGGATGCAGACATAATGTGGTTTAGAGATCCATTTCCACAATTTGATAAGGATGCAGATTTCCAGATTTCTTGTGATTATTTCAAAGGGAACCCACATGACTTGAGAAACCTACCAAATGGAGGTTTTAACTATGTGAAATCAAACAAGAAGACAATTCAATTTTACAAATTTTGGTACAATTCAAGGTTGACTTATCCAGGCCTTCATGACCAAGATGTATTCAACAAGATCAAGTTCAATCCTTTCATCAAAAATGTCGGATTACGGATCGTGTTTCTTGATACCAGTTATTTTGGTGGGTTTTGTCAGCCAAGCAAAGATCTAAACAAGGTGTGTACAATGCATGCCAATTGTTGTGTTGGTTTGGATAACAAGGTTCATGATCTTGGAATCATGCTCAGTGATTGGCGAAATTATACACGATCGCTCGTGAATCAAAGAACGACACCTGAGTCCGCAGTTTCGTGGACTGTTCCTCAGCTGTGCAGGTACTTTTCTGTCTTTTCGACTCATTTCACAAAATAAAGTTAAATGACCTAATAAGTTCCATCAACGAAGTTGGACAACCAAATATGACATAAAAAGTAAATAGTCCTATCAACCTTTTAAGTCACTTTTGAAAGTGTTCTAGTAGCCTTTCATCTACACGAGTCATATGACACTTTCCGAAATTGTCATATATAAAGGTTAATGGAATGATTCACTTTTTGTATTCTGTCAGGTTGTCCAACTTCATAGATAGAATTTGTTAAGTTTCCTTGTCCTAACAGCTTACTGTAACATCTTTATATCGAAAAGGATAATAATATATAACATTATTGTAACAGGGGTTCATTCCATCGTCCTCGTGCCCCAACAAAGAAAAACGGTCATGGAAGGAAGAGTTGACGATGGATCTCATAAAATGTTAACCATAACGTGAAGAATTTGGATACAATCATATCCGAAACATTAAGTTTTATTTTATATTTCATAGACTGTATATAAGTTGGTATAATCAAGAAACTCTTGATATAAATGTGGAGGTGGGATTCTTTAAACTTGTATGTGGTTTACTAGCAGAACCCTGTCTTTTAAAAGGTTAAGGGTTCAATTTTCACAAAAAAGTGACGAGGGTACGTAAATTCATTTGGTGTATATAAATATTATATATACTTCAAAAAGAAAGTTCCAACAATACTCTTATATTGTCAATCATATTTTATATATATATAGTTGTGTACCCGTGCAATGCTGCAAGATGCAAAAGTTTTATCAAGATTTTCTCAATTTGAATTGTCAAATTCTTTCAAAATGTCAGAATGGCCACTACTTTGAAACATATGTTAGATTTATAAATCCATAACATGAAGTTCTTCTTTAGGACACAAGGATATAGCCATGTAAGTTGATTCGCGTGTCATATTCCCAAAACATGATTATAGAGATACCAAAGGGCATTTAGCCTAGCGGTATTATAGTCATTGACCTTGTAGGAGGTCATGGGTTCAAACCTCACCAAAGGTAAGGAGGGTGTGCGAGTTTATTTGCCGTATATAAATATTATATACTTAAAAAAAACATGATTATAGAGAATAACATGATGCATTAACCACCTAGGCATAAAGTGGTTACACTACAAATAAGCTAACAAACATACAATTAAAGCTTGGCATTGAAATACTATTTAGAGTATTAATTTGATCATTAAAATGACATTTGTTACAAGGAAGAGAAAAATAAGAGCATGAAGCAATGGCTAACAATTGTGTGCAAGGAAGATCAAAACAAAATCTTGTATACCTCCCCCATACAAATTGAGACAAGATCCACGAAACGACTTGTATCCTCCAAATATTCCGTAAACAAGTTCAAAGACGAATCTTGGTACAAAAAACAAAAAGTTACAATTCCACAACCGGTGAATCAGTGATCCCCATAATACTAAATGGATAACTTGTTGTATATATTGGCCCGACTACTTTCCTATCATCTTAAGCTTCTTTTATTCTATATAATAGCAAGAAATAAGCAAAGGTATCAATGTGCAATTTGTCCACCATCAATGAATGACACAAGTCCACCAAGGTTCCTTTGCTTTGTTGAGCATTCGGATAAGTTGTCTTTTCCCTTCCATTTACAAAGAGGCTGTTCCTGTAAGCCCAAACCGGTGACCTTATGCAAATTGCAGGTTGCTTCAAAATATTTGTCCATTTATGTACAAAATCAGTGCACCAAAAACTTCAAATAACCAAATGATGGGAAAATGCCCATATTTTAACATGTCCGGTATGAATCCTTATTCTGGTTCCATTTTTCCTCTTGTATGAACTTTCTTAGACCAATCATTCGAGAGTATTAATCATTGAACTCGTAGATTGAATATCAAACAATTCCAACCACAATGATTGAACATAGAGAGAGGAGACGAACAGGGATTTACCTGGTGTGCAATGATGATGAGCCAAAATCGAGACCGGTGAAGAGCAGATTGAACCAATCCAAGAAAGGAGTCATGGTGCGCTGATAACAGAAGAGGAAATGAGAGGAATCCGTAACCAAAAATCTTAATATGTCTCTCGAATTCAACATAGAAAATGAAAAAAATGCTTCGAAACTCCACCAAAAAACGAAAATGTCCATCAAAATCAACCAAAAAACCGAAAAACACCATCGAAATCAACCAAAAAAATTTAAAAATTCCTCAAAGCAGTATGGAATGCGATTAAAAACTCATTTAAAGTTATGTCCCGAAATTACCCACGTAGAAAGATCCAATAAAGAAACCTCCATTTTCACTAAGTTCATATGGTTGTGTAAAAAGATCCAATTAAAGAACCCTCCTTTTTCACTAAGATCATATGGGTATGTAGAAAGATGCAATATAGAAACTTCCAATTTCATTAAGATCATATGCGTATGTAAAAAGATCCAATTTTAAGCATAAAGAGGCTTCCATTTCACAAATTGATAATCAAGTTTCGTATTTGGCGTCTCAATCTTACCCTTATGGACCGGCTTTTCCGCGTGGAATCAAGTTGGCGCTCGAGTTGCTCGAGTTCTTTCAGATTCAGTGGCCCTAAATCTCCCCAGAAAGTTGCCTGTGAAGTGATCATGATTCAAGGTTTAGGGGCCGTTTACAAAACGCTTACCCAGGTAAGTATTTACCAAGTCATATTAGCTTACCGGATGAATATGATAATGACCAAGAATCTTACCGGGTAAGAGCCAAGGCAAGGACCGAGAGTCTTTCCCGGTAAGTGACGGCGAAGACTCTTACCATAGTTAGCGCTTACCGGGAAAATTGTTGCATACGAATTACGATAGCGTTTTGGTGGACTAAAATCTTACCCGGTAAGTAAGTGATGGTGTTAATTTTACCGATAAGTGTTTTTCGAGGTAAGCGTTTGGTAAACGGCCCCTTAGTATACAAATCTTGTTTAGCCTCATTAGATTCATAAAAATTCGATCTATTTTACACACGCACAAACTACTTGCCTTTGGCATTGTTGTAGAGACTCGTATTTAGCTTTCAGTTTCATGTACTCCTTGTAGATGCTTTGCTAAACAATCAAAATTAACAAGAAATTACTCAATGTGAAGAATGTAGCAAGAAAAGGTTTTGTGTATGTATGGGACCCAACTATTTCTCATAGAGATAAAACAATAGAACATAAACCAGCATTATGCTTGAAAAAAACTCACAGGAAACCAAAAACATCCATTTTTTTTAAAGAATCAATATGTTGAACATAATTCCCAAAAGAAACCAAGAGATTGCCACCCATTTTCTAGGTTCATGATGTCTGCATTAGCCTAATAACTAATAATAATGAAGAGAATGAACATGCCTTATCTTGCACCCTAAATCAATATTCACCAACATCCAATTCAATTCACATTCATTGAATTCAATTTGAAAACAGAAAACATAATTAAATCATCATGAACATGTGAGAATCCAAGCAATCCATCAAATTAAATTTAACATAAAAAACAGAATCAAATCGAACCTGTGAAAATCCAAGCAACCAGTCGATTGGTGCATGCTTAATCATACATTCTTCAATGTATTCAAGAGATTTATCGAAATTCTCATACTCATAAAATCCTGAAATAAATTAGCAAAAAAGAAAAACCCCTAAACTCCCTTAGAAAAAGAAGTAGATTGAACACGAAGAATTATATATACAATAACCTAACCTTGCTGAATTGGAACCATCCGTAATAAGGCGGAGCAAAAATCCCTTCGACCTCCGATTTTCCATTAGAGAAGAACCGCGCATTGGGGAAGAACAGAAGACTATGTTGTTCAATAGTTGCAACAACAAACTATGTGGTTCAATAGTTGCACCAACAAACTATCCATATGCAGAAACAATGATAAGATACAATCACTGATCCAATAAGCCATCAAATCAAGAAAAACAAACATTTGGACCAACAGCAACAACATGACATTAGTGAAACTCCTCTACAATACAATCAATATCAGATGCAGAATGTAATGTTTTGCAGCAAAATCATCATCAAAATCAGAAACAAAAACAAAAACAAAAAATCAAATCAAAAAATCAAATCTAAGAATATGTAACGACCGTGACCGAATCGGTTTAGTTTAACACTTGTAAGGAAAGTTTAAGAGCAAAAGTTGAGGGCTATTTGGTAAGTTTGAGATAGGGTATTTAAAGGCACAAAACCCTAGAAAGAACATTCTAATACTGAAATTGATTGTTGACGGCTGAATTTGAGGAGAGAAAGGAGAGTAGGGTTCTTAAGGGCTTTGTGTGCTTTTGGAAGAAATGAATCATCAAGTTCAATTTCAGAAGGAAGGGAAGGATTGGAATTCGTAATCTGCAAGTAATCTCTAAGGTAATCTCTAATCCATAACTCCTTTCAAGTTTAATCTGCTGATTTCTGAGTTTTGGTGGGTTTTAGCTTTTCTAAGTCATTTGAGGCCTTTAGAGAGTTTTAATCTTCGTTAAATGCGTTTTGATAGTGAAACTGATGAGAAATCGATTACAGATCATTTAGTGATAGTTTATTGGCTTATCTTGGGGTTTAAGAGGCTTGTATTAGGATTTCCAACCATTAAACTCGTCCAGCGCTCGTCCGGAAACCTTCAAGTATGAAGGTGTCCGGGTGAGTGTCCGGATAGTTCTTGGTCGGGTTGTAGAAGGTGTCCGGATATTGTGTGGTCCGGATAAGTTTAGTCGTCCGGATAAGTGTGCCATCCGGATAGGGTAATCGTTCGGAGACTATAAGTTGTCCGGTAACCTCAGTGTGTCCGGAAAGCGTGGTTATCCGGAAAAGTGTGGTTGTCCGGAAAAGTAGTGATGTCCGGAAAAGAGTAGGGTGACAAGTGAGAAGTGTCCGGATAGTTCTAGTCAGCTTATAAATCTGTCCCTTCGTTCAGGTAGACAATTTGGAAGTAAAGAGCAGAGTAGGGAAGAGCAAACAAGCGTACCAGGTGAGTTTTCTAAACTAAAATGTGTGGCTTTTAAAGTGTTTTCAAAATGTGTTTTGAATGTTGAGAATTGCCATGCTTTATTTATTATGCTTTAATTGCATGAAAGATGTTTAAAGTTTTATATGAGATGTATGCATACATTGTGTAGACGTAAATTGGCTAAGTCGGGGGGGGGGGGGGGGGGGGGGGGAGGTTCCGCTAGTACTCACGTCGGGGGGGAGGTTCCGTTTATGCCATGGGAATAAGTCCCAGTAAGGCAGCGTGATACTGACTCGTTGTCACCCTCGGGTGGCTTCAGGGTGCCATTTACGGGAGCGGATTTATCCGTGAAAGATTTTTGCTGTTCAGCTATGTGAAGGTTTATAATCGAAAGTCTTGTATACATTTGAAGGTTATGAAAAGTTTTTAAATGATTTTTTTAGAACTGTCAGGAGGGACTTACTAGACCTCATGGTCTAACCCTCGCTCTTTTCAAATTAAAACCCTTTTCAGGAAAGCAGGTAGCAAAAGGCTCTAGCAGGTGAACAGAGCAGTTAGAAGATAGAAGCAGTAGAACCAGTGACACTATTATCTTTTAGTTCTAGCAAATTCTCAGTTGTGTAATAGGTTGATTCCGCCAACCTGAATTTTGAGACTTATGTAAGAATTTTGGGACCCATTTATGGGATTGTTTCAGTGATTATGTTTTGCATGCTTTATTTTTGTCTGGGTTGTTACAATTGGTATCAGAGCCATAGTTTAAGGGATTTAGGTGACCGAATGGGCCTAGACTTAAACTTGGGGGAGTAGAAATCACAACTGAGAATCAGGAATGCGTTAGGAGGGCGCTGTCTTAGAATTTGGAGCTAATAGGGTACCGAGGACGGTCATGTAAGGTAAGTTTGGAGTTACACCTGGCCAGTGTAATTGTGAACTTACAGGTATGTGTGCGTGCTTGAATTTCCTTAATATTCCGTTGCTGTAGCACTAAGCGAGCTTTTAGTATTAAATGAGTCTTTTGTTGTTGTACCAGAATGTCTGCGAGAGCTTTGAGGAGTAGGTCAATTCCGCTAGTGGAAGAAGCGCAAACAAAGAGTACTACACTGCGCGAGGAGACAATGAGAGTTGAGGGAATTGCTGAGGACGAACCAGTGAATCGGCCAAAAGTGGCGGCCACTCGTGGGCGAGGTAGAGGCCGTGGGAGACCCAGAGGGACGTTACCGAGGAAGGCCGTTACTGAGGTGGGGGCGGCAACCACCAAGGGCAAGGGTAAGAAAAAGAAAGCGCCGGTTAGGCGCAAGGCAAAGAGTGTAGAAGAGCCTGAGGTTCGGGAGCTGTCCGAACAAGAAAGTTCAGCACCGGTGAAGAAAGCAAAGACTAAGAAAGGGGGTAAACCTGAGACTGCACCGGCTTTCGTGACGGAGGATAAGTTCACAACTGAAATGGATAAACTGCAAAAGACCTTGAAAGCAGTGTTGGATATTCAGAATAAGACTGCATCTGGAGAACCAAGTAAAAGTGGTACTGAAAAGAAGACTGAGGAAGGTAGTGAACCCCGGACTGAGATCGGCAACAACTCGATGACAACTCCAATTGTTGTCTCTGAACCAAAAGTAGTGAAAGGGTGTTCGTTTAAAACTTTCGTGTCGTGCAAACCTCCAACGTTCAACGGAGAACGCAACCCCGTTCTGGCTGTGAAGTGGGTTCGCGAGATGGAGTTAGCATTTGATACTAGTAAGTGCGCCGAGGAGGATAAGGTGTTGCTTGCAAGATCGATGTTGAAATCTGAAGCAATCTTTTGGTGGGATGTTGAGACTGGAGGAAGGGGATCAGAGGTAGCTAAGGGCATGTCGTAGGAAACGTTTGTTAGAAGATTCAAAGCACAGTTTTGCCCTTTGGCAGCAGTTAAAAAATTGGAGGAAGAGTTTCTGGGTTTGGAGCAAGGGTCCATGTCAGTTCAGGAGTACACGTCAAGGTTTATCGAGAAGGCCAGGTTTGCTGAGTTGTACGTGCCTACTGAAGAAAGACGGATCGAGAGGTACATTTACTGTCTGAAAGGCAGCATTAGAGAGTTGGTTCAAGTGAAGGACCCGTCTACCTTCCAGGCAGCGGTGGATACCGCGGAACTTACTAAGAAGGAGAAAGTTAGACAGTTAACCGAGAGGGTCGGAGACAAGCGAAAGTGGGAAGGACCAACCAGAGACGGAAAAAGGACAGGTGCGCCTAGACCCGAGCTGCGAGTGGGGCCCCGATCAGGGGAGAAGCCTTGTAGTAAGTGCAACCGAATGCACAAGGGGGAGTGTTTGGCTGACAAAGACGACTGTTACAAGTGTGGAAAATCAGGACATATGGCTCGGGATTGTCGCAGTTAGGTCATGTTTTCAGTGTGGGTCCCCAGACCATGTCAAGTGGGATTGCCCGCAATGGAAGAAAGGTTATGCTGGGAGTGGAGGCGGTGTTAGCGGAGGAAAGAATGAGGAGAGGAAGGTGGAGCCGGCTCGCACGAGGGCGAGGATTTCCACATGTCTGTTGAGGAGGCGGTTAACACGCCTGATGTGGTAACAGGTACCTTTCCTATAGACTCGTTTCTCGCTAAAGTATTGTTTGATTCGGGGGCCAACCGTTCGTTTGTGTCGCCCAAGTTTATTCAAAAATTGCAAGTGAAACCCAAGAGGTTGAATTTTGGGTTTGAAGTAGAGATAGCAGATGATAGTCGAGTCTGGGTGAAGGAGGTCTATGAGGGTTGTAGCATAGACGTGGATGGTCATCTATTTCCATTACGGTTGTATCCTATGGGAATGGGGGAATTTGATGTAGTCCTAGGAATGGACTAGTTAGCAGAGAATGACGCTAACATAGTTTGTAATAAGAAGATGATCCGTATTGTCTTGCCCAATAAGAAAGAAGTGATAATTTACGGAGATCGCCGGGATAGGAAGTCATGTTTAATTTCGTTGTTGAAAGCTAGGCGGTGTTTGGGAAAGGGATGTCTGGGATATTTAGCTTTTGTGCTAGATGCTAAGAAGGAAAAGAAGGGTGTAGGGGAGGTGCCAGTAGTGAGTGAGTACCCGGAAGTATTTCCGGATGACTTGACGAGTCTGCCTCCGGATCGTCAAGTGGAGTTCAGAATAGAACTGTTGCCTGGAGCGGCACCGATTGCCCGTGCGCCCTACCGCTTAGCACCAGCGGAGATGAAGGAAATGATGAACCAGTTGCGGGAGTTACTCGACAAAGGCTTTATTCGTCCGAGCTCATCGCCCTGGGGAGCACCAGTACTTTTCGTTAGAAGAAGGACGGATCTATGCGAATGTGCATAGATTACCGTGAACTTAATAAGGTAACCGTGAAGAACAAGTACCCGCTCCCGATGATCGATGACCTTTTCGACCAGCTCCAAGGTGCGAGTTACTTCTAAAAGATAGACTTGAGGTCGGGTTATCATCAGTTGAAGGTGAAGGAGGAAGATGTGCCGAAGACGGCTTTCCGTACGAGATATGGACATTACGAGTTCTTAGTCATGCCCTTTGGGTTGACTAATGCGCCCGCGATGTTCATGGACTTGATGAATCGGGTGTGTAGCTCGTTGCTGGATAAGTGTGTGATCGTCTTCATTGACGATATCTTAATCTATTCTCGTACCCGAGAGGACCACGAGAGGCACCTCCGGGCAGCGCTGGAATTGCTTAAGCGTGAGAAGTTGTATGCGAAATTCTCAAAGTGCGAGTTTTGGTTAAGGGAAGTTCAGTTTTTGGGTCATGTAGTGTCGGCGGACGGCATCAAGGTAGATCCTGCTAAGATTGAAGCCATTAAAGACTGGGAAGCGCCAAGAACCCCATCGGAGGTGAGAAGCTTCCTCGGTCTAGCGGGTTATTATCGGAAATTTATCCAAGATTTCTCTCGGATAGCTTCACCGCTGACCTCGATGACAAGGAAGAACGCTAAATTCGTGTGGGCTGAAGCACAAGAATCGGCGATCGAGAAGCTGAAAGAAAGCTTAAGCGGTGCTCCGATCTTGTCGTTGCCTAACGGATCGGAGGGTTTTGTGATATACAGCGACGATTCTAAGCTTGGGTTGGGGTGCGTGTTAATGCAGAACGGGAAGGTAATTGCTTACGCTTCTCGGCAGTTGAAGGAGCACGAGAAGAACTACCCCACTCATGATATGGAGTTAGCGGTGGTGGTGTTCGCGCTGAAAATCTGGCGACATTACTTATATGGAGTAAAGTGTCAGATTTACACCGATCACAAAAGCCTGAGACACCTGTTTGATCAAAAGGAGCTCAATATGAGACATAGGAGATGGATGGAGCTGTTGAACGACTATGACTGCGAAATTTTGTATCATCCAGGCAAGGCTAATGTAGTGGCCGACGCGCTGAGTCGGAAGGAACGGGGAGAACAGATCAAGGTCGTGGCTTTCAGAGTCGATGCAACCTCGAATCTCCTTGAAGAAACTAAGAGATTTCAAGAAGAAGCACTGTTAGAGGAGAACTTAAAGAGCGAAAGAATAGTCGGAGTTGCATCATTGCTCGAAGTCAGCAATGGTGGGCTGAGGTGCATGAAAGACCGAGTGTGGATTCCTAAACTGGGCAATCTGAGAGCAAGCCTCTTAGAAGAAGCACACTAGTCGCGGTATTCCATACACCCGGGAACGAATAAGATGTATCGAGACTTGAGACAATCTTACTGGTGGCCGGGAATGAAGACGGATATTGCTCATTTTGTAGAGCGGTGTGTGATATGTTTGAAGGTTAATGTAGAACATCAGCGACCGCAAGGGGAACTCCAGTCCACAGTGATACCAGTGTGGAAGTGGGATAATATCACCATGGATTTCGTCACAAAGTTACCGAGGACCCCGAAGGGTAATGATGCAATTTGGGTGATTGTAGATATACTCACCAAATCCGCGCATTTCTTACCTATTAAAGAGTCAGATTCTTTGGAGAAGTTAGCCCGTTTATACATTAACGAGATAGTGTCTAGGCACAGAGTGCCGCAATCCATAGTGTCTGACCGTGATAGTCGGTTCACGTCAGCCTTTTGGAGAAGTTTGCAACGGGAGTTAGGGTCGCAATTGAAGTTGAGCACGGCCTATCATCCTCAAACGGATGGTCAGAGTGAGAGAACCATTCAAACGTTAGAGGATATGCTTCGGGCGTGCGTTATCGACTTTAAGGGATCGTGGGAAGTGCACTTACCGTTGATAGAGTTCTCTTACAATAATAGTTACCACGCAAGCATTCAGGCGGCTCCGTTTGAAGCCTTGTATGGACTAAAGTGCCGTGCACCGTTGTGCTGGAATGAAGTAGGAGAAAGGCAGTTGGCCGGACCGGAAATTGTGCAACTAACGGCGGATAAGATTGAAGTGATCCGCGAAAGGTTGAGAATCGCACAAGACCGGCAGAGGAAGTATGCAAATAGAAGAAGGAAACCGATTGAATTCCAAGTAGGTGACAAGGTAATGCTTAAAGTGTCACCTTGGAAGGGTGTGGTACGTTTTGGGAAGAAAGGAAAGTTGAGGCCAAGATATGTTGGACCTTTCGTTATCGTTGAGTGAATCGGTGCGGTGGCTTATAAGTTGGAACTGCCAGAAGAATTAAGAAGGATTCATCCGACCTTCCACGTGTCCAACTTAAAGAAGTGTTTGGCCGAGGCCGATGTGGCTATTCCGTTAGAAGATGTCAGCATTGACAAAAAATTGATGTATGAGGAAGAACCAATCGAGATCGTAGACAGTAAAGTGCGAAAGACGAGAAACAAGGAAGTTCGTTTAGTTAAAGTTCAGTGGAGGTATCACAAAGGAAGGGAAGCGACGTGGGAAGTGGAATCTGATATGAGGATCAGATACCCTCACCTGTTTGAAAATGGAATTCCGGGGACAGAATTCTTTTGAGGGGGAGTGTTGTAACGACCGTGACTGAATCAGTTTAGTTTAACACTTGTAAGGAAAGTTTAATAACAGCAAAAGTTGAGGGGCTATTTGGTAAGTTTGAGATAGGGTATTTAAAGGCACAAAACCCTAGAAAGAACATTCTAATACTGAAATTGATTGTTGACGGCTGAATTTGAGGAGAGAAAGGAGAGTAGGGTTCTTAAGGGCATTGTGTGCTTTTGGAAGAAAGGAATCATCAAGTTCAATTTCAGAAGGAAGGGAAGGATTGGAATTTGTAATCTGCAAGTAATCTCTAATCCATAACTCCTTTCAAGTTTAATCTGCTGATTTCTGAGTTTTGGTGGGTTTTAGCTTTTCTAAGTCATTTGAGGCCTTTAGAGAGTTTTAATCTTCGTTAAATGCGTTTTGATAGTGAAACTGATGAGAAATCGATTACAGATCATTTAGTGATAGTTTATTGGCTTATCTTGGGGTTTAAGAGGCTTGTATTAGGATTTCCAACCATTAAACTCGTCCAGCGCTCGTCCGGAAACCTTCAAGTATGAAGGTGTCCGGGTGAGTGTCCGGATAGTTCTTGGTCGGGTTGTAGAAGGTGTCCGGATATTGTGTGGTCCGGATAAGTTTAGTCGTCTGGATAAGTGTGCCATCCGGATAGGGTAATCGTCCGGAGACTATAAGTTTTCCGGTAACCTCAGTGTGTCCGGAAAGCGTGGTTATCCGGAAAAGCGTGGTTATCCGGAAAAGTGTGGTTGTCCGGAAAAGTAGTGATGTCCGGAAAAGAGTAGGGTGACAAGTGAGAAGTGTCCGGATAGTTCTAGTCAGCTTATAAATCCGTCCCTTCATTCAGGTAGACAATTTGGAAGTAAAGAGCAGAGTAGGGAAGAGCAAACAAGCGTACCAGGTGAGTTTTCTAAACTAAAATGTGTGGCTTTTAAAGTGATTTCAAAATGTGTTTTGAATGTTGAGAATTGCCATGCTTTATTTATTATGCTTTAATTGCATGAAAGATGTTTAAAGTTTTATATGAGATGTATGCATACATTGTGTAGACGTAAATTGGCTAAGTCGGGGGGGAGGTTCCGCCAGTACTCACGTCGGGGGGGAGGTTCCGTTTATGCCATGGGAATAAGTCCCAGTAAGGCAGCGTGATACTGACTCGTTGTCACCCTCGGGTGGCTTCAGGGTGCCATTTACGGGAGCGGATTTATCCGTGAAAGATTTTTGCTGTTCAGCTATGTGAAAGTTTATTATCGAAAGTCTTGTATACATTTGAAGGTTATGAAAAGTTTTTAAATGATTTTTTTTAGAACTGTCAGGAGGGACTCACTAGACCTCATGGTCTAACCCTCGCTCTTTTCAAATTAAAACCCTTTTCAGGAAAGCAGGTAGCAAAAGGCTCTAGCAGGTGAACAGAGCAGTTAGAAGATAGAAGCAGTAGAACCAGTGACACTATTATCTTTTAGTTCTAGCAAATTCTCAGTTGTGTAATAGGTTGATTCCGCCAACCTGAATTTTGAGACTTATGTAAGAATTTTGGGACCCATTTATGGGATTGTTTCAGTGATTATGTTTTGCATGCTTTATTTTTGTCTGGGTTGTTACAGAATAAGGGTTTTCGTACGGTACCTCATGATCCAACTCAAAATCGAACAAGGGCAAGCTTCAATGCGGTGTGATTGAGAGAGTATTGAGTGATGCGGTGCAAATGATACTTACAATTACCATTTTATCCTTCATCTCGATTTGAATTTTTTCTTTTGCCAATTGAGGATTCACCCTGTTATGTCATCAATAATGAGAGTTGGAAAAAAGGAGAGAAGAAGATATGTTACCTCCTAAGTTTAAAACCAGCACAATAATCTTTTGAATGTAACCCGGCATACTTTAACTACATAGATAGATGGAGAAAACTCGACCAGAAAGTCGAACTCGAAGTTAGAAAAGAAGAAATCTAGAGATAGATGTCGATCGACTATTTTGAGAAGAAATCCAGGGATTGAACCTGGTATAGGGCAGAGAGTGAGAGCGATGTTAGAATCAGAAAAAAAGAACCTGGTATTGAGCATCTTTTGAGGAAGAGCCTAGGATTGGAACTCGATGTTTGAAAATCTACGGATGATTATACACGGAGAAATCAAGATGAGAGCACAACTTTGAAGCTAGATGTGAGATAGGAGATAGAAGGGTGTGGTTCTAGGTGTGTAGTATGGGCTCTGATGGTTGAAGTCAGGAAGCATGGGTTCTGACTTCTGAGAGGGAGAGGATTGAAGTCAAGAAGCATGGGCTTGTAACAGCCCAAAACACATAACATAATATATAAGCCAAAAGCCCATAAGGGTCCCAAATACATCACAACGTTTAGTAACATTCTCAAAGTCTACTGTTCACCATCAAATACAACCGAGATGTTTGGACCAACAAAAACTAGAATCGTGACGGTCTCTAATCTCACATCACCGCCTCAAACCTTCTCCTTGCCTCTAGACTTCGCACCTACGCGATCCTTACCTGAAAATGGTTTTTAGTTTGAAAAGCGAGGGTTAGACCATAGGGTATAGTGAATTCCCCCTAAAACATGTTCACAAATCATTTAGAGAAACACGTTCACTTCAAATCAGCAACGCCAAACAGTTAAAGGAAACATTCATTTCAAAACAATAACGTGTCAAATCATGTACTCAACAATGGAATGCGCTGTGGGGGAGACCCTGGCAAACACCCTACAAAGCCGGGTACGACAACACCCTACAAAGCCGGGTACGGCAACACCCTACAAAGCCAGGTACGGCAACACCCTACAAAGCCGGGTACGGCAACACCCTACAAAGCCGGGTACGGCAACCAACCTTCACAAAGAGTATTTTAATAAAACATGCGATTTCACATACTTGAGGACAACCCTCCTTTATTTGCAAAACAAGAATTCCCGTACCATTAGAAACGTATATTCGTAAAGCTCATGCAAACCAATTTCAGTCATACAAATCTTTGCAAATCATTTTAGGTAAAAGCGTGTATAAGGGAACTCACCTGATGTTCGGCTAAACAATACACTACTCGAAGTTCACTTAATCTCCAATCGATCACCTGAATTTGGGGTTAACAAAGGAGGTATTAGACTCCCCAATTATACTTTAAAACATCCCTCATAACGTCCTAAGGCAATCCCCAAAACCAGGCCTCGAACCCAAGTCCGAACGACCAACGAAGCAGAAAACGAGAATCGCCCAACAGGGACTTACGCGGTTTGCCACGCGGGTTGCAAACCGCGTGAAAAGCCGCGTATCCCTCTGGTCGAGCATTCTCAGTTCTGCTCACCAGGGTCAGCTCGTAAAACCCCTCAAATCCCCCAAAACTGATTCCAACAGATTGGTAACTTCCCAAAACAAACTCTAAAAACATATATACATTAAGGAGGCAATTCCCAATACTTAAATCCATCAATTCCTCATTCAAATCATCATGTAAAACTCTTTTGAAACACAAATCCCCTTATAAAATGGGTTAAACTTAGAACTTCCATTGGAAGGGTGGATTATCACCAAGAGCTCACAAACACCTCAAGGGATTCATCCAACACACCCCTTCCAATTGACTTTACCTCAAAACACTTAGACAAGAAGAGAAAGCATGGATAGTTGAACATCTAAGCTCCAAATTAGACACAAAGCTAGAGAAAGGAAGGTGGAGGTATACCTTGCAACTACTTCCTCAAACTCTAGCTGATCCTCCTTCTCCAATTCCTTCAATGGTGGAATTCTTGAGCTTCTCCTCTCCTTCTTGCACTCTCCAGCCGAAATGAATGAAAATGAATAGGGTTTTGAGGTTTTCTATCTCATTAAACTTTCCTTCTTCACAACCCAGCCACCAAACTTTCAGGTTTTTACAAAAAGAGCCCCAAAGTTCTTATTTCTGCACTAAAACCACCAAGAGAGAAATATGGGGTGTTACATCACCTCCCCCTTATTAGAATTCCGTCCTCGGAATTCCATTGCCGGACCCATGCTGCAATAGGAGTTAACTGCTAACTTCCAATACTTACATTACCCCAAAAATTGCTTACAACGATACGACAAAATCTGACTCCTCCATTCTTTCTATTTCTGCTATTACTTCATCACCATGTGACCCAACTCGCATCCTTCTTGAAGCACACTACTCTAATTCCCTGGGAAGGTTTTCCCCGACTCGAGATTGCAATTACTCACAGCTTTCAATCCAATCGTTCTAGTCCTATTCACTTAGTCATCCCTTTCTGATCATAACCGACAATGCACAACATTCTCAGACAACGCTCCTCGGCCAACTACCACATCCTCAGGTCGATAGCGTGCCGAACCATACACACTTTCAATCCCTTCGATCATTCACACTACTCACACCGAATTACTATCTTTAAAAGAAAGCTACCCTACCGGAGTCAACACCGTAACAACCTGAATCTCTAAACGGAAACTAATCGCTCCCTTCATCGACATTACACACTATCGCCCTCATAACGTTACCGCATTCTCACCACCATATAACATTCATATCAAAAGGAAGAACGCCATCCCACCAATATGGCGTTCGCTTGGCACAATTTGCGTTTCCTCGAAATCACACTGGTCACACGTGCCACAACAGTTACCAATCAACGGTCCAAACTCACAACCCTCACTAAGCCATAATTCAATTCTATACACAATTATATTCCTTGCCAAATCCACCGAAAGGTTCCACTAAATAGGAACTACTACCAAAATTCACTAGCCCTCCCACGAAGAGGAGTGACCAAGCTCACTCAAACAATCTCACTTAATCGAACACTGAACAGCACGCTCACGTGAAACATCCTCCTCGACAATACCGAATCTAATCCAAAGGTCTCTCAACCAGGGCACTACATCCGACCACTTGTTTCCCTTCTAAATCGATACACTAAAGATGCCTCAAAAGAATGACTCGCTAACAGGAGTCAGCTTTTATACCGATCGCACGAACTTAGCTTCCTCAACTCTTTAACTATGACGCACACAACGATCCCTTTTTTCTCATGCCTTACACATAATAGTTCCTTAATTAAAGCCCACCTTTCTAGTGTCTCTTGACATCTTCTCGCCGCAAACCTGTCTATACTCGCTCTACCATACCGTCATCATTTTCTCTCGTGCCTACACGGAATACTCATCACACACCGCTACCGTCCAAAAGAACGGTTTCTCCAAAATCATCAATCATGACCTTTAGCCAAGTTCTCGTAAGATACTTAGCACCGAGAACTACCACGAGTTCCTACCTCTCCAAAACAGTCGACCCACTCATTGTATTTCTTTACATCCACGGTATGCTCCAACGCTCCTGACTAAACTCTATGACGAAGCACCACAGCTTAACGGATACATTATCCTGATCGACAATCAAGTGAAGTATGAAAACTCACCCAAAATCCAATGGGATCGAGAAGAACATGGGTTCTCCTTTCATCCAGTCACCAACCGCAACTCAATCTCCTGATCTCAATCTAGTATTAACGTATTCCGCCCGCAAAACCACACACTTCAATCAAGCATACTCACTACCTTTGACTACTCCATTATTACGGCAATTCATCATTACATCTAAAACTTACGCGTTTCTTCGGTACCAAATACTACCACTTCCTCACGCCACTATCACACCCCGCGACTACATTGCAACAAGCTAACATGATGCCTTTACATACTTAGAAGATATTACTTTCTTCATGCCACCCATAACCCAATTTCAGACGAAGCCAAAAACGTTGCCCGACTTTGCCTTTCCCGGGTCTAGACGAACCACATGTCAAGGTCAACTATTCAAAGTACACCCGCTTCGAGTACCCTAACCTTTCGTTCTTATATGGATCATCATACCCCATAAGAAAATCACTTAAAGCAATCACGATCTCTTACTTTTGCACACTCACACAAGGTGGTCCAACGTCATGTCGGATACCTACCTTTCTCCAAACAACTTCTTACATCTTTGCAAGAAAACTCAACAAGATAACCACACTATAGTTACTTCTCCAATACCAACCTCCTGACAACTATCCAACATAACGGTCACTGATTCGACATCGACAATCGACATGCAATTGTCCAGTCGCCTCACGACAGACAAGGATTCTCGAAAGAATCTATTTCTCCTAACTCCCCGAACAAGTTCTCGTTCCTCTTTGACTCCTCGCAATCTATCTCCGCTGTGCTAGACACCTTACACATAAGCTAATCATCCAAAACCTCAATGGACATCACATCCACACTGGTGATCTTCCGTTCTCCCAATGCCCTCACTAGGTGTTCCTATACCATACCATTTACACAATTCGAACGACCTCATCCGTTCACACCCAATGGGTTCACTCTCACGTTTTAATCTCCTGACATCACCCCTAACTTGAGACATGTTAAACAGTCGCAAACTTTTATACCGAAGGACTACATGATGATAATTCCATTCCTTTCTGACAATCTAGGATTCCTAACAGAACCCACTTCATTCAACGCATCATAACCAACTTATACCCCACCGTTCCCACTTGAGAGAAAACAAACACAAGATCTTTCTTAGTGCAAAATCAAATTACCAAACCATCTCAGTACTCCGACTCAAGGCCGATAACATTACATCAAGTAACGTAACGCTACTTATTACCATTCTACCAACAGAATCACTTCGACCATTTCAAATCCTACCACAATAAAACCATTCTTACATAGCTAAGCAATAGTACAAACTACAATCATACCATCATTCCGTATTCACTGCCCAAGACTCCCGGTATTCATCCACTTCCTCTAACGGAAACACTAAGGTCATAACTCGACCACATCTTACTCAACTGACAACTCTACTCTCAACGCCTTTCCGCAACCTCAATCGTAATACCCTTCCCGACCTATCGAGTTCATAGCCTTCATGCACAATAACACAACGATTGAAATCATTTTGCACTCTTTCAAAAACGCAATAGATACAAAATCATAAAACAAGCTCGAATATGCATGAATCAGCACCACTCAAGATGAATAGTAAAACACAACGACCGCAAGGATCGCTCACAGTTACTCTTACGATAAAACGTAACCTTGTCCATCCAAATCGATGTCGTCACTACGGTTGTCTCCAATGAGACCCTTTCACATATGACTGAAATTTTTTCAAACAGAATCACTTACCCAAAGTGGGTCTGTCAACTACAACACTCGTTCATATATATAATAATAACGAGTCAATACTCATTTTGTTTATAAACAAAACCTCGCAATACAACGTTTTCAATATTTTCATAACGAAGGCTCTCTTCTACAATTAAAAGCGTGAAATAATTCGTAGATCACTACGTTCAAAACTTTATCGTATAATGAAAACAAGTTTGTCTTTTATTTTAAAGAAACACACGCTCGCACGCGTCAACTTATTTCCCAAAACAAGAAAACCTGTCATGCACGTACATGCTTTTAACATGAAAGAACTCGTGTAACAAGTTTAATGACATAATGCATGAAATTTAATATGCAATTGAAGGCTATTCACTCTAACCAAGTCAACCGTTGCACTCACTTCAACTCTTCACTGATACCTCACTAAGACCAACAACCGCTTTCTTACTTATGCTACAACTTGTGGTACAAGTGCTCCACAACCCTCTTGATCGATCGCTCAATCATGGTTTACCAAACTAACCAGTTATCTCACTTCCTACTCTTATGCATACCTCAAAACAACACTGATCTCCTTCATTCATTAACCTTGCCACTAAACCGTTTGACTAAGGAATCCAAGACTAGATTCCCTCACTCGATCTTGAATTGAAGGTTTTCAAGATGCCAACATAATTCTCACTTCCAATCCTAGAGAGTTTACCTCTAGACAGCTCATCAACATTCTAGACAATACTTCTTCTAGAAGTTACAAACACCACATTACAAGGGATCTCCCATGACACATCAACTATTTGCTATTAAAATACAAGGTTAGAACCTTCCACATACTACCATACTCACCACTCATCCCGACAATAGCGATTGTTTACACCCATGCACCTGTAAATTCATATTAGCATTGGCCAAATGCTACCTGAATTTACCTTACATGAGGGTTCTCACTACCCTTGTCAAGATAGCCTATGATTACGGTCATTCCTGATGGCTTCCTATATCTCAGTTGTGTTCCACTTTACTCCACAGTTTAAGTTTAGGCTCATCCGGTCACCTAAATCCCTTAAACTATGGCTCTGATACCATTTGTAACAACCCAAAACACATAACATAATATATAAGCCAAAAGCCCATAAGGGTCCCAAATACATCACAACGTTTAGTAACATTCTCAAAGTCTACTGTTCACCATCAAATACAACCGAGATGTTTGGACCAACAAAAACTAGAATCGTGACGGTCTCTAATCTCACATCACCGCCTCAAACCTTCTCCTTGCCTCTAGACTTCGCACCTACGCGATCCTTACCTGAAAATGGTTTTTAGTTTGAAAAGTGAGGGTTAGACCATAAGGTCTAGTGAATTCCCCCTAAAACATGTTCACAAATCATTTAGAGAAACACGTTCACTTCAAATCAGCAACGCCAAACAGTTAAAGGAAACATTCATTTCAAAACAATAACGTGTCAAATCATGTACTCAACAATGGAATGCGCTGTGGGGGAGACCCTGGCAAACACCCTACAAAGCCGGGTACGGCAACACCCTACAAAGCCGGGTACGGCAACACCCTACAAAGTCGGATACGGCAACACCCTACAAAGCCGGGTACGGCAACCAACCTTCACAAAGAGTATTTTAATAAAACATGCGATTTCACATACTTGAGGACAACCCTCCTTTATTTGCAAAAGAAGACTTCCCGTACCATTAGAAACGTATATTCGTAAAGCTCATGCAAACCAATTTCAGTCATACAAATCTTTGCAAATCATTTTAGGTAAAAGCGTGTATAAGGGAACTCACCTGATGTTCGGCTAAACAATACACTACTCGAAGTTCACTTAATCTCCAATCGATCACCTGAATTTGGGGTTAACAAAGGAGGTATTAGACTCCCCAATTATACTTTAAAACATCCCTCATAACGTCCTAAGGCAATCCCCAAAACCAGGCCTCGAACCCAAGTTCGAACGACCAACGAAGCAGAAAACGAGAATCGCCCAACAGGGACTTACGCGGTTTGCCACGCGGGTTGCAAACCGCGTGAAAAGCCGCGTATCCCTCTGGTCGAGCATTCTCAGTTCTGCTCACCAGGGTCAGCTCGTAAAACCCCTCAAATCCCCCAAAACTGATTCCAACAGATTGGTAACTTCCCAAAACAAACTCTAAAAACATATATACATTAAGGAGGCAATTCCCAATACTTAAATCCATCAATTCCTCATTCAAATCATCATGTAAAACTCTTTTGAAACACAAATCCCCTTATAAAATGGGTTAAACTTAGAACTTCCATTGGAAGGGTGGATTATCACCAAGAGCTCACAAACACCTCAAGGGATTCATCCAACACATCCCTTCCAATTGACTTTACCTCAAAACACTTAGACAAGAAGAGAAAGCATGGATAGTTGAACATCTAAGCCCCAAATTAGACACAAAGCTAGAGAAAGGAAGGTGGAGGTATACCTTGCAACTACTTCCTCAAACTCTAGCTGATCCTCCTTCTCCAATTCCTTCAATGGTGGAATTCTTGAGCTTCTCCTCTCCTTCTTGCACTCTCCAGCCGAAATGAATGAAAATGAATAGGGTTTTGAGGTTTTCTATCTCATTAAACTTTCCTTCTTCACAACCCAGCCACCAAACTTTCAGGTTTTTACAAAAAGAGCCCCAAAGTTCTTATTTCTGCACTAAAACCACCAAGAGAGAAATATGGGGTGTTACAGGGCTGCCATGTGCCCATGTCACATTTGTTTGCGCTGCATTCTCGAGTTTTAGAATTAAAAAAAGAAAAGAAATGAAAGGAAATAAATATTTGTATTTGTGTTCTTGAGATTGAAGGAAAAGAAAAGAAGGAGAGGGAAAGAAAATAAATTTTCATGTTCTTGAATAGGAGAGAAAAGAAAGGAAATATGTTACTTTTACCAATATACCCTTATTTATTTTACAATGAAATGTAATTAATGGGTATATGTGTAATTTTATAAATATTTTTAATTCTTTTTATTTTTCTTCTTTCCTTTCCTTCTGTTTCCTCCCACATTTGGGCGGAAAGTTTTGGAAGGAAAATCAGCAATATTTTCTTTCCCCTTCCCTTCCTTTCCTTCTTTAAAAAAACTCGAGAACACAACATATTTTATTTTCCTTCTACTTTCCTTCCCTTTCCGTTCCGTTCCTTCATAAAACAAACTCGAGAACACAACGTTATTGATGCAATTTTCAAACTCTTGCATTAAAAGGTGTACATCATGCTTAAACATTTGTAATTAAGAGTTTTTTAAAAAATATGCATAAAATGGTGGTACATTGTGCTTTAATGGTTGTCTTTAAGACATTTTGCTAGCATGCATATATAAGTAGTATAGAAGATATATATATATATATATATATATATATATATAGAGAGAGAGAGAGAGAGAGAGAGAGAGAGATGGAGGTTATTGTGTTAACCACATAATTGTTGTTAACTTTACTAACTTTGATGGATCAATAAGAATTCATCTTCATTATTGGTTTGACATTCATGTACAACAAATATACAGGGGTATGAATGAAATTTTATATTTAGTTATGTAACACTCATTTAGTAAGGAGTTATAAATCTAAAAATTTAATAAGTGAGGAGTTACAAATCAAAAAATTTAATTTAATTAGCGATGATATATAAACAAACAAACATAAACGAAAATATACGAATATGAACGAACATAAACGAACGTAAATGAACGAACATAAATAAACGAACGTTCACAAACGTAAATAAACTAAGGAAACCATTATTCATGTTCGTTCATTTAACTAAACGAACCAAAAATGTGTCCATGTTCGTTCATTAATTAAATAAACGAACATAAACGAACTTAACATCCAACGGTTTGTGAACGATTCGCTGAACGTTCGATTTATTTACAACCCTAACTATATCATGTGCTAAGTTATTCAAATTTTTTGGTAACACGTATGTTCATGAGTGAACCATTTAACATAATCAATGTACGACTTTTTCACGATTATACTCTGATTGTGTTTTTAAAAAAAAGACAACAATAAACATATGTGAATCGACTACCCAGAAACAACCAATTTTTTTTTTCCGAAAAGGGGACGGAAACCCCGGAAAAATTTATTCAAAAACCATAAAGAGATACAAGACTACGAGGGGCATTCCCCAAGGTTAACAAAATGTTTGTTAAGGGTGTGCTTAGGATAGAGCCATCCCGAGCCAGATCTGTACATCTTGCAACATCGGAATATTGTTTCCTATGAGTAGTATGTCTTCAACATACAAGACTAGAAATACAACATTACTCCCACTAGCCTTAACATATACGCAGGACTCATCTTCGCTTCGAGAAAATCCAAACTCCTTGACCTTTTCATGAAAACAAAGATTCCAGCTACGAGACGCTTGTTTAAGTCCATAAATGGATCTTTCAAGCTTACATACTTTATCTGGATACTCGGTATGTACAAAACCTTCAGGTTGTGCCATATACACATCCTCATCAAGTTTCCCATTGAGGAAAGCGGTTTTTACATCCATTTGCCATACTTCAAAGTCATGAAATGCAGCTATGGCAAGCAATATCCTGATAGACTTAATCTTTGCCACTGGTGAGAAGGTTTCATCATAATCAATTCCTTGAGTTTAAGTGTAACCTTTTGCAACCAGTCTAGCCTTGAATGTGTGCACATTCCCATCCATGTCGGTCTTCTTTTTGAAGATCCACTTATACCCAATTGTCTTGCGACCTGGTGTGTGATCAACCAATTTCCAAACTTGGTTATCGTACATAGATTGAATCTCGCTTTCCATGGCCTCTTTCCATTTGGCAGCCTCAGGGCCTGCCATCGCTTCCTCGTAGTTGGATGGTTCATCCGCACTATCAAATGTTTTATCATTGACTAGTGTGTCTCCTTCCTTTGTAATATGAAAACCATAATAAAACTCAGGAGGTTGACTAACTCTACTAGTTCTGCGAAGAGGTGGTGGAGGTATGTTAGTTTCCTCAACACGTGGTTCAACCTCATGTTGAGGGCTAGTGTCAACTATAGGTTCATCATTGGTTGTTTCTTGAATTTCTTCAAGATCAATGCTGCTCCCACTATCCCTTTTGGAAACGAGCTCCCTTTCTTGGAAGACTCCCCTTCTAGCTACAAACACTTTGTTCCCCGAAGGTTTGTAAAATATATATCCAAAGGATTTGTAGGGATAACCAATGAACCGACACTTCTCTGCTCAAGGTTCTAGCTTGTCGTTAGTTTCGCGCCGAACGAAGACTTCACAACCCCAGACCTTTATATGTGCCAACGAGGAGTCCCAGTCCACATTTCAGAGGGTGTCTTTGCAACCTTCTTAGTTGGAACGAGGTTTAAGATATGAGCTGCAGTTTCTAAGGCATAGCCCCAGAACGATATTGGAAGTGTAGCACGACTCATCATGGACCGAACCATATCAAGTAGCGTTCGATTTCTTCTCTCAACAACACCATTGAGTTGTGGTGTTCTGGGAGGAGATAATTGCGAAACTATTCCACAATCCCTTAGATAGTCGTAGAATTCATGACTCAAGTATTCTCCACCCCTGTCGGATCGGAGCATCTTGATCTTCTTGCCCAGTTGGTTTTCTACTTCGTTTTTGAATCCTTTGAACACTTCAAAGGTGTCCGATTTGTTTTTCATCAGATAGATAAATCCATATCTACTGAAATCGTCAGTAAAGGTAACAAAGTATCTTTCACCGTTTCTTGTGGCAGATCTGAATGGTCCACATACATCTGTGTGGATTAAGTCCAACAGATCCTTACCCCTTTCCATTTTTCCTTTAAAAGGTGCTTTCGTCATCTTGCCAAGTAAACAAGACTCGCATACTTCATCAGACTTTAAGTCAAATGGTTCCAAGACCCCGTCCGATTGGAGCTTGGCTATGCGTTTCTTGTTTATGTGGCCAAGACGATGATGCCATAACGATGATTTATCCAATTCACTATTGGAGGAACCAACATTTAGAGTTAAGTTATTATTATTTCTACCAACACAAATCACGCTTTCATACACACCATTACAAGGAGAGGCTTTAAAATAAAAACAACCATGTTTATAAACCAAAATGCAACCATCATTATTATCAAATTGAAATTCAAAACCATCCTTGTACAATGCATGAAAAGAAATAATGTTTCGAGCCATTTCTGGCGAGTAGCAACAATCTAATAACTTTATTGAAAAACCACTACTAAGCACGGGCTCAAAATCTCCAATCTTGGTAACAGCGGCAGTCATCCTGTTTCCCATGATCAGATTCAGCTCCCCATGCTTTAACGTCCTACTTTCCTTTAGTCCCTGAAAATTAGAGCAAATGTGAGTACCGCATCCCGTATCAAGGACCCAAGAGTTAGAAATCGAAGTACTATGGAGTTCAATTGTAAAAATACCTGAGGTGCCACACCCTTTGACCTTGTTCATTTTCAAGTCCTCCAGATATTTTGGGCAGCTTCTCTTCCAATGGCCCTTTCCTTGACAGTAAAAGCATATGGCAGCTTTAGGGTCACTTATGGGTGGTATGTCAGAAGAATCAGCTTTTCTCTTAAGGCCTTGGTTGCGTGGAACAACTTTAGCCTTTCCCTTCCCTTTGGGATGAGAAACTTTCTTCTTCTTATAGCCACCTTCCCTAATGGCCAGGACGGGAGCAGTTGAGTGACCACTTTGGGTCTTACCCATACTTGCTTCAGCAGATCTCAACATGCCATGGAGCTCCATCAAGGTCTTGTCCATATTATTCATATTGAAGTTCACTATGAACTGTTTATATGCCCCACTAATAGAGTTTAGCACCATGTCAATGGCAAGCTCTCTTGGGAAATCGACACCTAGATTGCCTAACCTGTCAATGTACGCTTTCATTTTTTGCACATGCGCACATACAGGGGCACCGTCCTGTTGCTTACATTCCATAAGCGATTTTACGACTTGGAACCTTTCTTGCCTCGCTTGCTCCTGAAACATTTCACGAAGCTGCTCATTTAGTTCAAACGCCCCCGTGCTCTCGAAACTCTTTTGAAGTTCCGGGGACATGGACGCCAACATGAGACACATGACTTTTGTGGATTCCGCGAATTGCTTATTGTATTCAGTTACTGCTTCGGGGCTTGCATCATCATTAAGTATAGGAAGATCCTCGTCGAGAAAATACTCTTTGTCTTCGTACCTCAAGGTAATTCTCAAGGCACGAATCCAATCCAAGTAGTTTGGCCCAGTTAGCTTATCTTTACTTAGGATAGAGAGTAACGTAAGGTTGGATGTTGAGTGAGAAGGAGGAGGAGGAGGATTATTTTCAGCCATCTGTAGATATAGATTTTTCGTTAGTTTGATATTTAACCCTTAAAAATAATTTTCCAAAAATATTTAACAAGGCTAGGATCCATATTTTATCTTATGATGTGAAAAGGGATGCCGTAATCACATCACAAGGTTATTTTAGGTAAACAAATGCTATTTGTTAATTTCATTCACTATGAAACTCCTAGGTCTTTTGAGATTCATTGACTTATGTCAATGGCATGTTAATCTCGATTATGCTTATCTTCCTTTTGTGACTGGGATGCCGAGGATCACAAACAAGATAGTGAATCGACCATGGAAAAACACATGGACCCCTTGGCTCAAGTACGCTTGAGAATCACGAGCGCCACATCATTTTCAACTATAGTTTCACATTAACGTGCCGGCAAACCGCACACGCTCCGTTAACAAACTATAAGATTATGTGTGTTCTTCATCATGGATAGCATACGACTTTCACATTTCTTAGTATATCTAAAACGGGATTTTCGTTTTATACTTCATAGTTAATACTTTTAACTTGTCACATTGACCTATCAAACCTTTTCGGTAATTCCACTAGTCCACACAAGAGGCGGTGAGTTTGGTAACACATGGCGTTTTAAAAACCCTTGACTCATTCGGTAACCATATTATAGGTAACCTCCTTAAACCCCCTTAGAGTGTTTATAGTGAGTACGCCTAGTCTCGGTTTGACTATCAATGTATTATTTAATCATATATATATATAATTGAGGTCTAATATATATATAAAAATTGAATGGAATTTTATACAATTTAAAATTATGATTATCCAATTAATTCTAATTAACCATGTGAGCATATATTTAACAATTAATATAATTGTTTCCATATTTGATTTCAATTAAACATGTGAGGACACATTCTAATAATTAATGTGAATATTTGACATATAAATTATATTCACTATATAAATAATGTCAATGTTTATCTTACAATATTTATTCAAGCTTGAATATATTTGCTTATTGTAAGAAGGTATTTAAGATTATCTTAATCAATTCAAGATTATCCATTCGATATTTGCCATAGCTTATTATGGATGTGTTTTCTTAGGCAAGTTAGGAAACTAGTCATACATAATTAGGATTATCTATTCAATTTAAGATTATCCATTCAATATTTTCCAAAGCTTATTATTGATGTGTTTTTCCTTAGGCAAGTCAGGAAACTAGCCATACATAATTATGGTATAACATGCAAAAATAAAACGACTACTACGCCATACACAATTATAGTATAACATGCATAAAAAACGACAACTACCCTATACCCTTTAGGGATACCAATAAAACTTTAATCGCTAAAAATAGAAACTTTTTCATGCAAGCAAGAAATTTTTTCAGTTTACAAAATTATAGCTTTTGAGGTTATGACCATGAAATCCTAACTTAGGGATTAAACAATTCAATGGCCACAAACTTACTGCACTATGTCGAAAACAAAACAGGTGCCTTCTGGACCTCAAACGATTAATCCAACCGTCCAGAAGGTAAAACAGAATGTCGTGAACCTACTGTCCAAAAAACGCGACGATCCGACGGTCCAAACTCCGGGAATATGTAAAACAACTCATTGCGTTTTCCAGAAAATTCAATACGAATTTTAAGCTATTGAGCTAAAATCTAAGAACTTTGGCTCTGATACCACTGAAAGGTTTTGTTAAACCGTACTACCACATGATATAGGCAACGGAAGCATATTTAGAATTGAATCATCCATGACAATACAAACAAACAACTTATAAAGATGCATACGTTCTAGATGATTAACTACAATAGATAGAATCAAGAACACTTACTTGTTTCTTGTGATTGTCGAAAACACAAAGATGAATTAACCTTGTTCTTGCTTCTTGGATGTCAAGGATCAATAGTGTGAATCCCTCTAGTGGCTCACACTTAAGAACACCAAACCAACAATCAAGATTGAAGCTTTAAACCCTAAACCCTTATTTAGGGTTTACGATTTTGGGAGAGAGGAGAGGGGAGGTTACGGCCTCAATAGAGAGAGAGAGATTGATCAAAAACTCATTAGGGTTTGATCCCTAGTAGTTTATTTATAATCCCCTTATTTACACCTAGCCCCCTTGAAACGATAAGCTTGTTAAAAAACTCTTTTAACCAATTATCATTTAGTCCCTATAATTAATCCAATTAATTATATTGTAGCTTATAATTAATTTATCATCAAATGACAAATTAATAAACTAACTACTTTAACTCCCTTTCATTCTTCTGATTGTTATTTGGGTCTTAAGGGCAACCCAGAAGGACCCTGCTATTATTAGAAATATTACCAATAGTTAATGACTCTGGACACTACGTCCAACAGGAACATCCTCTAATCCCTTCTTCTCCTTTTTAGCATGTAAAACGTACGCCAGAAACCCCTGACATCCATTCTCTAGACAATGTCTCGCCTTCATCACCAAGATAAGGCAGGAGTTACGCTCACGCCTATCCCCATAGATTACGACCTCAGACTTATCTGGCAACGCGATTCATATCATCTTCTTATTGCATACAATGCTAGCACTATTACTAGCCAACCAATCCGTCCCCACGACAATGTCAAACTCTCCCATACCCATTGGGTATAATCGCAAAAGAAAAGTGTGACCCTCTACTTCGATACTACACCCCTCATACACCTCCCCCACCAAGACTCGACTATCATACGCAATCTCTACTTCAAAACCACACTCTAACCGCTTAGGTTTAACATCCAGACACCGAGAAAAGACCAGCGATACAAACGAACGGTTTGCACCCGAGTCAAATAACACTTTAGCAAAATTCGAATTAACAAGAAAAATACCTGTCACCACATCCGGTACATTGTCCGCCTCTTCCGCCGACATATGAAAAGCCCTAGCTTTCGCTCGAGTTGGCTCCACTTTCCTTTCCCTACTCCTTCCTCCTTGACTCCCACCAAAACCAACTAAAGATCCCTTCCTCAACTGCGGACAATCAGGTTTGATATGATATGGAGAACCACACAAATAGCAAGCCCTCGGGTTAACACACTCTCGCGCTATGTTTCCCAACTTCCCACACTTGAAACAACCACCAGGTTTAATGGAACACTCTCCAGGATGCACTTTGTTACACATTCCACATGGCCTATCACCGAACCTCGGTCCCACCCGCAGCTCGGGCTTAGAGACCTTAGACCTTTTCACATCCCGAACAGGTCCTTCCCACATTCTCTTATCCACATTCCTCTCTAACATTTTTCGATTCTTCTCTTTCTCAGTTAACTCTGCCACATCGACCACCGCTTGAAAGGTCACGGGGCCACGATTTTTCACAAGTTCCCTCACACTGCTCTTAAGTCCCCAGACATACCTTTCAACGCGCCTTTCCTCAGTAGGTACATATATCTCCGCGAATCGTGCCTTCTCGATGAACTTAGAGGTGTACTCCTATACTGTCATCGACCTTTGCTAGAGCCCCAAAAACTCCTCTTCCAATTTCTTTACTACCGCCAACGGGCAAAACTGAGCCTTGATGTAACGACCCGTAATCCCATACATAGTTCAAATAGCATACATTGCATAACGTCGTTAAAAATAAGAGATACATTATATAACAAATACGGTCCCCTAGTCTTTACAAACATTCAGTACATCATTACAAACGTTTACATAGTAAATTACATCATTACTAATAACATGTTGTAACTACAAAACACATCATAGTCTTCCACTACATAGTCCTCCAAAAGCTATTCGCAGTTTAACCTTCTTATTTGCACTTACTCGATCCGCGACCTGGAATACATATTTTTAAAACAAATGAGGGTTAGACCTTGAGGTCTAGTGAGAAAATCCCCGTTAGTTAAAAACCATTTGCACAACATCATACACATAATTCACAGAGGAATACCAATTAAAACTCATGCATCATGTATCTTTCCATCTCATTCTCTTGGCCATATTAATTGGTTGCGAGCCAATTAATTAATTTGCACCACTGTACTAAATACAACCAACACTATTGTCCCTCTATACAGCCAACGTACACCGGTCCTAAGCCCGACCAACTAGCACTCATGTAGTGTAATACTCATATAAACATAGTATGCACATTATTACACTCATTCCACATATATGTATTCCAGTTGAAAACATTTTAAATAAAAACTCACCGGTTTGCTTTATCAAAACTCTTTCTAATCCTCCACAAAGAATTCTGCTTTCACCTTCGACTCACAGAATCTGAAACAAATAGATGCAGATATCTCTTTACCATACAAAACACATAAGTCTTACTAAAGCTAAGAACTCTAAAGAACTCTATCCTCAAATGTTACCCCCAAACCCGAACTTAAGTCGAGTCTACAGTATAGCTAATCCTCATTCCTTCCCTATCTAAAAGTCAACATAACACATGCCACTGGATACTCAAAAGTATCCAAACTCCCAAATTTGACCAAACAGCCAAAGTATCCGGACAACACCCACTATCCGGACAACACAACTTTCCGGACAGAACAGGTATTCCGGACAACACTACTGTCCGGACAATATCAACAATCCGGACGATATCCGGAAACTCATATCAACCGGACAAAAATGGAAAGAGGAACTTACCCGGATAAAAGGCTCGTCCGAACACCTTAGAACACCATCCGGACACCACCAGCTAAAATACTCGGACACTACCAACAAAACCACCCGGACACATTCATTGTGTCCGGAAACCTCTGTCGTTTTGCATAAATTTAACCCAGAAATCTACTGATTTTAACCCCAGTCCAGATTTGATAATTCTAATCCGACAGAAACTATCTACTAGCAATTACACACATAAAATGTAAAGAAACATACCTCAAAACACTTCCAAAGGACCCGATTTGAAGCCTTAACCTTCCTTTTCTTTCTTCTTCTTTTGGTCTCAAAAACACACACTGGATATTTCTGATACTTTCTGCTGAGTATGAAATATCTGAACTACTAATGGGTAATATCTAATCTAATTTACAAATTTAGTCCTTGAGCTTAGCACTAATGACCAAAACACCCTTATCTTATAAATTAACCCAATTTTTACCCTAAACCTCAATAATAAAGTTAAATATATTTAACGGAACTAGAATTTAACTAACGAACTTACCCGGGGTATTACATCATCTCCCCCTTAAAAGAATTCCGTCCCGGAATTCGGTTAGGCAAAAAGGTATGGGTACTTAGTTTTCATTTCTGATTCCTATTCCCAAGTAGCATCCGGACCCCTATGATGTCTCCACTGAACTTTCACTTGTCTGATTACTTTGTTCCGTAACACTTTAACTTTGTGGTCAACTATGGCTTCAGGTTCCTCCACATAATTCAGCTTTTCATCAACTTGTATATTTGGTAGAGAAACTGCCTGATCCGGCGTAACCAAACACTTTCGGAAATTCGATACATGAAACGTGTTATGAATCCTGCTTAACTCTGGTGGAAGATCTAACCTGTAGGCTACTTCGCCGATCCTTTCTATGATTCCAAACGGCCCAATGTACCTCGGGCTCAGCTTACCTTGTTTCCCGAATCGAATGACTCCTTTCCAAGGCGAGACTTTTAACATCACAAAATCTCCAACTTGGAACTCTAACGGTTTTCGGCGTCGGTCGGCGTAGCTTTTCTATCTGTCTTGAGCTACTTTCAAACGTTCCCGAATCTGAGAAATCTTATCCGTGGTCAACTGGACTATATCTGGCCCTGCTAACTGTTTCTCTCCCACTTCGTTCCAACACAGAGGCGTTCGGCATTTTCTACCATACAGAACTTCAAACGGTGCCGCTTGTATGCTGGAATGATAACTGTTGTTGTAGGCAAATTCTATCTGTGGCAAGTGCTTATCCCACGATCCCCCAAAATCAACAATGCAAGCCCGGAGCATGTCTTCTAAAGTCTGAATCGTCCGTTCACTCTGACCGTCAGTTTGAGGATGATACGCCGTACTTAGCTTTATCTGTGTACCCATTTCTTTTTTAAAGCTCCTCCAGAATTTTGAAGTAAAACGAGTATCACGATCAGAAATAATCGAGATTGGAACCCCATGTCGAGTTACTATTTCATTGATATACAACTTGGCTAATCGTTCCAACGAATCAGTTTCTTTTATTGGTAGGAAGTGAACAGACTTCGTCAATCTGTCAACGATCACCCAAATGGCATCAAATCCCTTCAGAGTCCTTGGTAGCTTCGTGATAAAATCTGTAGTAATCTGATCCCATTTCCACATAGGTATTTCTAACCGTTGCAACTGACCAAACGGCTTTTGATGTTCAATCTTTACCTTCTTACAAGTAGTACAACCTTCCACATGTTGAGCAATGCTTCTTTTTATTCCCGACCACCAATAGAATTGTTTTAGGTCTTTGTACATCTTATTCGTACCTGGATGAATAGAGAAACGAGATTGATGAGCTTCTTGTAGTACCCGATCACGTAAACCACCCAAACGAGGCACCCCAATTCTGTTTCCCAAACACAACAACCCACGATCATCTTTTACAAGCAATGCTGATATACCCACTAACCGTTCTGGTTTTAAGTGTTCTTCTTGAAAAGCTTCTATTTGACACTTCTGCAATTCGTCAAAGATGTTAGGTAGGAGTTCAGCTCATAGTGAAATAGCTTTTATTGTTCCACTCCTTTCTTGACGACTTAGTGCATCAGCTACCACATTCGCCTTTCCAGGATGATAAAGGATTTCACAGTCGTAATCATTCACCAATTCTAGCCATCTTCTTTGCCTCATATTTAGTTCCTTCTAATCGAAAAGATGTTGGAGGCTCTTCTGATCAGTATAAATTTGACATTTAGAGCCATAAAGGTAATGTCTCCAAATCTTCAACGCGAAAACAACTGCTGCCAGTTCCATGTCGTGAGTAGGATACTGTCTTTCATGATCTTTTAACTGATGAGAAGCATAAGCAATAACCTTTCCACGCTGCATTAGTACACAACCCAATCCTAATTTGGAAGCATCACTGTAAACAAAAAAAATCATCGGAACCTTCAGGTAATGCTAGTATCGGTGCGCTACAGAGTTTCTCTTTCAATATTCGGAATGCTTCATCCTGTTCTGCTTTCCATTCAAACTTTAGATTCTTTCGGGTTAGCTTAGTGAGAGGCGTAGCGATACGAGAAAAATCTTTTATAAACTTTCGATAGTAACCGGCTAAACCCAAAAAACTTCGTACTTCCGTTGCCGTCTTCGGCGGTTCCCATTGTTCAATTGCTTCTACCTTCGTCGGATCGACTTGAATACCTTTCTCGGAAACTACATGCCCCAGAAACTGAACTTCCCGTAGCCATAATTCACACTTAGAGAACTTAGCGTATAACTGTTCATTCTTTAACAATTCCAGAATTAACCGAAGATGTTGTCCGTGATCCTCTTTGGATCGGGAATAGATAAGTATATCATCGATAAATACAATAACAAATCTATCGAGATACGGCTTACATACCCGATTCATTAAATTCATAAAAGCAGCTGGAGCATTCGTCAATCCAAAAGGCATCACTAAGAATTCATAGTGACCATACCGTGTGCGAAAAGCAGTTTTCAGAACGTCTTCTTCTTTAACCTTTAGTTGATGGTAGCCAGATCTTAGATCAATCTTGGAGAAATAACAAGCTCCAACTAATTGATCGAAGAGATCATCAATTCTGGGAAGCGGATATTTGTTCTTGATCGTGCGCTTATTCAGTTCCCGATAATCAATACACATCCTCATCGAACCATCCTTCTTTTTCACAAACAGAACCGGTGCTCCACACGGCGAAGAACTGGGTCTGATGAAGCCTTTATCTGAAAGATCCTGCAGTTGAGTCATCATCTCTTTCATCTCTGGAGGTGCCAAACGATACGGTGCACGGGCAACAGGAGCGGCTCCAGGAATCAGATCTATACCAAACTCTACTTGTATAACGGGCGGAAGGCTAGTCAAATCTTCTGGAAAAACTTCCGGAAATTCACGAACAACCGGAATATCTCCCAGCTTATTCTTTTCTAGCTTAATATCTATCACATAAGCTAAGTAACTTGAGCAGCCTTTATTGATACACTTACGAGCTTTCAACAAAGAGATAAGGCAAGACTGATGATTTCTACGGTCACCATAAATCACTACTGGTCCCTTCTCAGGTAAAACAACATTTATCAACTTCTTATCACAAACTATATTAGCCTGATTCTCGGCTAACCAATCCATTCCCACTACCACATCAAACTCGATCAAAGCTATAGGAAATAACTGAATAGGCACTCCACACCCATCTATGTTTATCACACAACTATCAAATACCTCATTAACCGGTACTTGATTATCATTAGCCGTATCTACCATTAACGCATGATCTAACACTTTAGGCTTTAAATGCATATAGGCAGCAAAAGAAGGCGACACAAACGATCGGTTTGCACCGGAATCAAATAACACTTTAGCACGTGTAGAATTTATTAAGAATGTACCTGTAACCACATCGGGAGTCTCATCCGCTTCTTGCTCTGTCATCTGGAAGGCACGGCCCCTTGCTCTTGGTACTTCTGGCCTTGGTACTACCGGTCTAACACCCGTTGGTCTTACTGACGTACCACCCGGTTGTATCCTACCCAGTGGACAATCGGACTGAAGGTGATCAGGAGAATTGCACGAGTAACAAAATCTAACTACTCGATAGTCTTTAGCAATATGACCGATCTTTCCACACTTATAACAGTTTCTAGGATCCACTTGACAACTACCTTGATGAAAACGGTGGCACTTTGGGCAAGGTCTTTCAACTGGTCGGAAAGGTGGACGGTTATCAAATCGTTGAAACCTGGACTTCTTCAGATCATACTGCGGTCCTTCCCACTTTCTTTTCCCCAAATTCTTATCACTAGTACTTCTCCCTTTATCTTGTTCCACGGTTTCCGCAGCATCTACTGCAGCGGAGAAAGTTTCAGGTCCTTTAGCAATCACAAAACTTCTGAATTCTGCATTCAATCCAAAGATAAACCTTTCAATCTTCATGGCCTTAGTAGCAACGTAGTATTCCGCAAAATGAGACGTTTACAAGAAACGAGCAGTGTAGTCCCGAACTGACAAATTCCCTTGCTGCAAGTTCATAAACTCCCCTTCCAATTGTTTAACTACGGCTTGAGGACAAAATTGTTTCCTGAAGGCTATCATGAATTCTTCCCAAGAGTAAGTAGAATATATATCAGATCCTCCCGAGGACATATGTGCTTCCCACCAGTATAGGGCATCGCCTTTCAACATTGCAGTTCCATATAGTACTCTATCCTCTTCAGCGCATTTACTAGTCTTGAAGATAGCTTCTATTTCCTTCAGCCACTTCATAGCTTTCACTGGATCCCGATCTCCCGAGTAAGTTGGAGGCTTACAACTTAAGAACATTTTATAGTCACACTTCCTTAGTACTGGTGTGATTGTAGGTGTAATAGGCATCTCGTCTTCCTGACCAGGATCTGGTGTATCAACTTCATTATGACGATTTCGATCAAACATGGCTTGTATACTGGCCTGCAGTCTTCCCATTTCGGCTGTCAAATCGTCCCTAGTAACAAATTCATTACCTCGTGGTGGAGCTCCACTCCCAGTTCTACCCCCAATTCTGCCTCCACCTCTTTCTCCCCCTCTTCCCCTTCCTCCGGCTGTTCGGTTTGTTCTATTCGGATTTCGTCCTCCTTCCCGATTCGTTTGTCTAGTACCACTTGCCATTCTGTTGATTCAGACAAAGTTAATATACACATAAGCACATACCCCATATAACAAGGTATTCCAGTTCAAACATGTACCTGTAAGATCACAATTACACTGGCCAGGTGTAAAATGAAATTACCTTACATGATGTTCCTTCTACCTTTTTATATTTAACACCCCAAGGTTCTACAATAATAGGGACATCCTACTTCACATGCAGTTTAAGTCTAGGTACAGATACTAATACCTAAATCCCTTAAACTAGGGCTCTGATACCATCTGTAACGACCCGTAATCCCATACATAGTTCAAATAGCATACATTGCATAACGTCGTTAAAAACAAGACATACATTATATAACAAATACGGTCCCCTAGTCTTTACAAACATTCATTACATCATTACAAACGTTTACATAGTAAATTAAATCATTACTAATAACATGCTATAACTACAAAACACATCATAGTCTTCCACTACATAGTCCTCCAAAAGCTATTTGCAGTTTAACCTTCTTATTTGCTCTTACTCGATCCGCGACCTGGAATACATATTTTTAAAACAAAATGAGGGTTAGACCTTGAGGTCTAGTGAGAAAATCCCCGTTAGTTAAAAACCATTTGCACAACATCATACACATAATTCACATAGGAATACCAATTAAAACTCATGCATCATGTATCTTTCCATCTCATTCTCTTGGCCATATTAATTGGTTGCGAGCCAATTAATTAATTTGCACCACTGTACTAAATACAGCCAACACTACTATCCATCTGTACAACCAACATACACCGGTCCTAAGCCCGGCCAACTAGCACTCATGCAGTGTAATACTCATATAAACATAGTATGCACATTATTACACTCATTCCACATATATGTATTCCAGTTGAAAACATTTTAAATAAAAACTCACTGGTTTGCTTTATCAAAACTCTTTCTAATCCTCCACAAAGAATTCTGCTTTCACCTTCGATTCACAGTATCTGAAACAAATAGATGCAGATATCTCTTTACCATACAAAACACATAAGTCTTACTAAAGCTAAGAACTCTAAAGAACTCTATCCTCAAATGTTACCCCCAAACCCGAACTTAAGTCGAGTCTACAGTATAGCTAATCCTCATTCCTTCCCTATCTAAAAGTCAACATAACACAGGCTACTGGATACTCAAAAGTATCCAAACTCCCAAATTTGACCAAACAACCAAAGTATCCGGACAACACCCACTATCCGGACAACACAACTTTCCGGATAGAACAGGTATTCCGGACAACACTACTGTCCGGACAATATCAACAATCCGGACGATATCCGGAAACTCATATCAACCGGACAAAAATGGAAAGAGGAACTTACCCGGATAAAAGGCTCGTCCGGACACCTTAGAACACCATCCGGACACCACCAGCTAAAATACCCGGACACTACCAACAAAACCACCCGGACACATTCATTGTGTCCGGAAACCTATGTCGTTTTGCATAAAGTTAACCCAGAAATCTACTGATTTTAACCCCAGCCCAGATTTGATAATTTTAATCCTACAGAAACTATCTACTAGCAATTACACACATAAAATGTAAAGAAACATAACTCAAAACACTTCCAAAGGACCTGATTTGAAGCCTTAATCTTCCTTTTCTTTCTTCTTCTATTGGTCTAAAAAACACACACTACACACACTGGATATTTCTGGTACTTTTTGCTGAGTATGAAATATCTGAACTACTAATGGGTAATATCTAATCTAATTTACAAATTTAGTCCTTGAGCTTAACACTAATGACCAAAACACCCTTATCTTATAAAATAACCCAATTTTTACCCTAAACCTCAATAATAAAGTTAAATATATTTAACGGAACTAGAATTTAACTAACGAACTTACCCGATGTATTACACTTAAACCTCCTAGAATGTTTCCCATGAAGTCGTCTTTGCTACCTCTGAACCCTTACCACCCGTCTCAACATCCCACTAGAAGATAGCATCTGCCTTCAGCATTGACATAGCAAACAATACCTTATCCCCCTCAGCACACTTGCTTGTGTCGAAAGCCAGTTCCATCTCACGGACCATCTCATTGCCTAAATTGGGTTGCGCTCCCCACTGAAAGATGGAGGTTTGCACGACGCAAAAGTCTTGAAAGTGCACCCTTTTGTTGCCTTCGGTTCATTAGCCACGAATGGAATTGACAGCGAATAATCTCCTACCACAGTCGGAGGTAGGCTAGACGCCTCAGTCTTCGTCTCGTTCCCACTCCTTGATCGTCCCTCCGACGTGGTCTTAACCTGATTCTCCAATAATGCATGCATAGTCTCTTGCAGTTTGTCCATCTCAGCGGTGAACTTTTCCTCGGTCACAAAAGCCTGGATATGATTTTTCCTCAGGCTTTTTGATTGGCTCCCCCTCACCGAAGTGGTACTCTCATTTTGGAACTGCTCGTGCACCTCCAGTGCTTCTATACTCTTAGCCCAACGGACAATCGGCGCCTTCTTCCCACTTCGAGTCACCACCCCAGTTTCTACTGCCTGGATGACCGCTCGTCGGGGTGCCCTTTCCCGACCCCTTCCACGGCCCCCGCCTCTCCGGCAGGTGGCCGCCTGCCTCGGACGATTCACTGGTCCGTCCTCCAGAATTTCTTCAATGCGGATTTCTCCCCCAACCGGCACTGTACCCACAACTGGCGCAGACCTACTTCTCAGACTACTTTCTGACATTCTTGGATACTAAAACATCACACGATAACAAAACTTAAGGCAACAATCCCAAAATAACAAGGCAAAATAAGCACCGTCATGCACCTATAAATTCGCAATGACACTGGCCAGGTGTAACTCCGAACTTACCTTACATGATAGTTCTCACCATCCTATTATTCACGTTCCTAGTGAGGTCTTCCAAGGCCTTCCTACTTTCTCAGTTGTACTTCCTAATTCCCACAGTTTGAGTTTAGGCCCGTCCGGTCACCTAAATCTCTTAAACTAGCGCTCTGATACCAACTGTAACTACCCACACCAAACTAACCAAAATATAATTCCATTAATTATATCAAAGCGGCCAAACCTGGCCCACACAGTAACAATGTCAAATTTCAAAACATGAGTTCACGGAATTAACCCTAATTACAGCTGAGAATTCTATGCGAGAAATAAATAAAGGGATAGTCTTCTAGATTCACAAGACACAAGCTCCATCTCACATCTTCCCTTTCCCTTAGTCGGTCCCTCTAAAGCCAGCCTACCTGAAAAGAGGTTTCAATTTTGAAAAGCGAGGGTTAGACCACAAGGTCTAGTGAGATCCCTCAAAACAACGTTCACAACACGCATAACATTTTATAACAGTTCACAAGAATTAGCAAACAATAATACTATTGACAGTTAAGACAAATACACGCATATCGATGTTTCACGCTTGCTCACGCCCACACCCGTGACATAATATTAGGGCACACACCCGCCCTAAGGACTAGACGAAATCTATTCAATTATTTCATATGGGACACACTACCCATATCCATCATAATATTACCTCTTTAGCATTCATAATTAAACTGCATATAAACACACAGTTCAAAGCATAAATGTATAAGTAATCAAATCAAGTACCATCAACTTTAGTTTAGAAAGACTCACCTAAATTCCCCGCTAGGAATTCTTACTTGCAACCGATTATCCTCTACCCGCACCTACATTTGCACCCAACACACAAGACTAGATAAGTCTCTCGACACTCTCAAATTCTACTTACAACTGAAAGTCCCGGACATGGGAAATTTGGGTTACGGATTCACGTTCCGGACTAAATTCAGGATTCGGCACTCCCGAACTCTATTCCGGTTTCCGGTACAAATTCCGGACTACATTCCGGATTCCGGCACACTTCCGGATCCAATTCCGGATTCCGGCATACTTCCGGATAACACCCCGCTTCTGGATTTTCTAGGATTCTGGATTAAGCGAGGACAACACTCAGATCGAGGACAACACTCAGCTCGATTTCTCACATCCTTGAGGAGATTATAGCCAACATGTCTCCCAAAACTCAAAACTCCATAGTTCAAAGTCCACACCAGGATTCCAACATTACACAGCCGATTAATAGGTTAAAGAGAAGGAATTTACCTCAACTAGAGTGATGATTCTCCTTCCATCTTTGATTCTCCAATGCTTTCTTCAAGAACAAGGTTTCTCCCAGTTTCGCACAGTAGCCGCACACACTGATTTTGATGAAATCAGGGTTAATAGGGTTTTGCCCTTATTTATATCCATCACACTTGAGCACTAAACTTTTTCTTATCACACTTTGGCCACTAAACTTCATTTTATTTCCTACACTCCAAAATGGGTTATTACATAAGTACACTCTAGATTTGCGTTGTAAAATGATAAAATGTTAATCGACAACAATAAAGGTTTATTTTTAAATATGTATGTGTGTGTATAAATATACCTCCAACATGCCTACGTTTCTAATACCATTGTTGCAATGTTGAATGGTAAAAGTCGACCAACATTGTAATCGGAAGATAACGTGCAAATCGGGTTACCGCATTCATGGACTCCGCACTGTTGGAGGTCATTAAACTATACTGCAAGCCAGGAAAATGTGATTTTGCCCATCTTTTGTAGCCATTTTCACGAAGAGTCTTTGCCTCTTCGGGTAGACTATGATGCATCAAATCCATGGTAGACTGGAAGTCTGATGGTCGGTACGCTTTGCATGCCTCCCAGAACATCGACTTCTTTGATTTGTCTCTTTTGGAGGTCAGCTTCAAGTTCATGAGCAAATGACGGGCACGAAGACCGTGATGGGCGTTTGGGAATACCGTTCTAATGGTTGAGTCTATAGATGTTGCCCTATCAGTTACCAAGGTTAAGTCGACTGGTTCACCAATATAACCCCTCAACTGCTCTAAAAACAAGCCCATGAGGAGGTACTTTTCGTCTTTCCCACTCCCATAGAAATGGGCACGATCTTGTTGTTCCCATCTATTCCGATCGCCAAGAACATGGTGCCCACATTGGTACCCTTCCAATGGGCACCGTCCATTTTTAGCAACGGTCGTAGACCTCCCAAAAACGAATGAATTTGCAAATGATTGAAGTCACATGTTTGAACATGAAAAATATATGAAATACAAACATATTAAAAAAAATACCGAAGCACCAAGCACAACGAACAACATATCAAATCTTCATGCTTCATCCAAGGCAATTTCAGCCACAGTCCCGGCATTGTGTAGCTTCAAATTATGACAATACACCAGGAGTTGGTTGAGCGATGATGTCAGGCTGCCACTCAACATCTCGAGCACATTCATTTTTGCTCGACATGCTTGATTGTAGGAGATGTTTATACCAAAGCGTTGATTGATATCTTGGATGATTTCGTTTCCACGATACATTCTCCTACAACCCTTCAAACTCCTTTGCAGTATATGACCCAAAACCTCCAATGTCGCATTACGCATGTTGGGTTTGACTTGGGTTCTCGAACAAGTGTGTTCGTCATGTAGTTTTCTAACCTGTAACATGGTACAACCATCATCGACGGCAACTGCCAATAACACCATCGACGTCCTTCTTCGGCGTAACACACTGCTTCAAACTTTTTTTTATTCGACCTTTTCACCTTAATCTGGAGTTTCGTTCAAATCTGGAGTCTCATTCAAATCTGGGATGAGTCTCATTCCATGGTCAACCGCTGGTTGAAAAACCTCCTTGGGTTTTGTTGATAAATCAAAGTTGGGATGAGTTTGAAACTCTTGTAGGACCTGTTGTGGGAACTGATGAACGCCGTTAGTGGTTTAATAAAAATTTAGTTTTGGAAATAAACTAGGCCCACCGTATGGATTTCTACCACTACCTCCACATCCGGTAGGTAACTTTGGATATGTTGGTCCCGAAGGGCTATACAAGTTTGTAGAAGGGGGGGTTGAATACAAACACACAGATTTTACTTTTCTAAATTGTTTATTGATAAATCATTAACAATTTACAGCTTGTTGCGGAAACAAGATTAAGGCTAAACCTAAATCTAAACAAGTTGGAACACTAAGTTTCTTGCACTAAGAAAGAGAAGGAAATTACAAATAATAACCTATCTCAAGATAAGAAGGATGAACTTGTCCAGAGTTAGCAAGTTACTTCAAAATGAAGTGAGTTCATCTTCTTATATACTACATGCATTTAATGCATTGCAGTTTACACTTTACACGTGGCAGCAGCTGATTGGTTGCATGTCATTGACCTTTGTTGACAACCTTAGTAGCCGCATGTTTGAACAGTGTAGTATCAGAGTGGTTGTACGATTTCAGACAATAAGGAGGTTCTTTTTCTGACATATCGTACGGAGACGTGCAAGGGAGGTTAAGATAAAAAGTACTTTGTACGGAGGACTTTGTGATCAGCTTTTTGTTGATTCAGCGATCTATCATTCTTTATCAGCGAATGATAGAATTCAGCGATAGCTAAAGTCTTGTACTTGATACTTCACGTTGAGTGGATAAATCTGAGTCTTCGCTGATCCGCATCAGTTCATTAGGAGACTTGTTGCTGGTTCTTGAGCTTGATCTTCGACTTCAGCGTAGAACCTATGTTGACATGAAACTTGTCTTCAGGGATCATAAGTAAACAACTAACTTATCAGCGATCACCATAAGTACTGAACAGACTCAGAGTATTATGGTGAACAGTGTTCGCTGAATGTTTAATCTAAAAAGCGAGAGTTCCTATCAGCGGTACTGTAAGATCTTAGTACTTATCAGCGATAGTGAAACTCTGATACATATTGTTTACTTACAATTTTCACTAAGTATAAAAGAGAGGGTCATTATCAAATCACTGAGGGTTTGGATCAACAATCTCCCCCTATTTGATTATGACATAGCAACAGAGAAAATTGCTATTTAATGAAAACATAAGGATAAAAAGAACTCATAAAATATTTGTCCCTTTTACTGTTTTCTGGGATCTTTTCTGTACTGATGGAGTAAAGTACGTTCGCTGAAATTTTTCTTTAAACTTTGTAAAGATTATAGAGGGAAGTGGAAAAATTACAAGTACAGCGAATAAAATTACAAGTACAAAAGATGTAGACAAATAAGGATAGAAAGAATTACAAGGCGATCCTATCCGTCAAAAGGTTCTTCCTTAATGAGTTGTTCATCAAGGGTCATTGATGTGGGAATCATCCAGTCAGGGACATCTACTCCTTGATTCTTTTTGTTTAGAGCTTCTTTAAAAATCAAGGGCTTCAGGTGTCTAGCTTTGATGTCGCGTCTGACTTCACACCAGTATATGAGATCTCTGAGTTATTCGATGGGAGCGATGTGGAGCTCATAGATACGTTGAAAGTGAGAGTTTCCATCGTAGTCTAGAAAGAATATACCATAAGGATCACTTACAACTGTGCCAGGAATGAAAGTTTCTCCAGGTGGTAGGGAGGTGTCAAGCGCTGAGAGATCAGCATCAGGGCCAAGAACTTCAGCACGAGAGAAACCAATACCTGTTTCATTCTATATAGGAGGACCTGAGTCTGAGACTTTCTTTTCCTTAGCAGAGACTTTTCTTTGTTGAGGAGGAAGAAGAGTAGAGGGAGGAATATCCACAACAGAAGAAACCAGGTCGATTTGTTTGTTTAAGATCTTCTCGACATGGCTTTTGAATTTTGAGCGCGATCCCTGAATGGCTAATTTCGTTTCTAACCATTCAGAGAGACCAAACTTTTCTAAGGTAGCAGCATAAAAGGTTTGCTTGGTTTTGTCTTCTCTGTAGACATCCACTTCAACAACAGGAACGTCTGCGTACAGTCTTCCTCTGATGTTTACTTTGATGATTTTGGATGGTCTAGATCGATAGTTCGGTATTTCTTTAGACCATTCCAAAGTCGTATCAGAGACCTTAGTCTTTTCTCTAACGATCTTTTGAGCATCATCCCATAGCTGACGTTGAACATCAATGGGAGCTCTTTTCAGCTTGGGGTCTTTTACTGATCGTTGAGTAAGTTGGATGGCGTATTCTCTGTCTTTTTCTTAAGCTTCCTTTCTTTCAGCGATTAGGCGTTCAGCTCTGAGGTGTTCCTTGTATTCCTTTTGGGAAACTCTGAACTTTGGAGGAACCGAAGGAAGTTGATCACGCTTCAGAATGATTCGCTGGTCTTCGAGTCTCTTGATCATTTCATCTCTCTTTTCTTATTCCTCTTCACTTGGCTTTTGAGGAGCCAAGGAAGGTCTGTTTTTGTGAGAGAGCATCTGTTCTTCAGGTTCATCAGTGTCAGAGATCAAATCCAAGAATGGGATTATTTCTTCAGCGTTAGGAGCTGGGATTATTGTTGATGAAGTCGCAGCTGTAGGAACTTCAGCGATATCCTCAAACAGGGGAGAGGGCTGACAAACCGGCTTTTTAAGCATGATCATCAGATTTTCATCTTCAGCGACACTTTTTCCTTTGCCCTTGTCAGCTTCAGATGCTGATGGCTTTGTCGTTGTCCGCTCCCCTGAAGGTTCATTTATCAGAATCCCTTTAAGAGCTTTAGTTCTCTGAGCAGGCTTGACAATAAAAGAGTCATCATCATCGTCATCTTCATCATCATCATTCTTTGGATAAGAGGATGGTTCATCATCAGACAAGTCGATGGCTTCTTCATCTTCAGCTTCAGACTCAGTTTCTTCAGCTTCTTCTTCGAGTTGCTCCCCCTCAGATATAGAGGTAAGCTTTTCGGTTCCCTCAGGGTGTTCATCTCCCTGAGGTCCAGTGGCTTCTTCAGTTGTCTTCTCACCTTCTTCAGTAAAGGTGAGGTCTTCAGTCTTCTCTCCCCTGATAGATTCATCATGGGAAAGGTCTTCAGCGCTCTTGGAAAGGTTTTCAGCGCTCTTCTCCCCCTCTTTTTCATGATGAGTGGGGGAGGAATGTGATGATTCAGCAGCTTGTGTTGTTTCCCTGTCTTCTTGGCCAGGGATCCCCACACAGATTTCAATCGCTGATAATATGTTTTCTATACCAGGATTGATCTTCACGAGTTCAGCACGGTCCGCCGTAGTAAAAGATGGAGGTGCAGGGGCGGTCGTGTTGGTCAGGATCTGCTGCAACAATGTCTGAATAGAAGTGATGTCATTCTTCATCGTATTGACATCGGTCTTCACAGAACTCATGTCAGTTTTTACTGAACTGCCATCAGCCTTTACAGCAGACAAATCACCTTCGAGTGTGCCAACCGATGTCTTCAGCGTTGTGACTTCGCTGGACATGGTGTCAACTGATTTCTTGATGTCGAGGTAGTCTGTGTAGATATCAGAGAGAACTTTGGCGAAGTTGGTGAGTGATTTATCAACCTTCTCCAAGTCAGCTTTGGAGGCGATCTTTTCGACCACAATAGTCAGCTTTGTAAGATTCTCTCCAGCGTTTGTTACAGTTGAAGAGTTGTCGGAAAGAGTAGTAGTGAGACCTGTCAGCTTTGTCTCTATAGTCTTCAGAGAAGCGTTGATGTCTCCCAAATTAGGACCTGTAACATATAAGAACTTGTGAACAGAGGAAAGCTCAGAAGTTTGGGGTTCAATTACAGTGTTTAGGGTTTGTTGTATACCTGCAGGAGGATTGATGAATTCATCAAAATCTTGGTGTCCTGAGAAAAGTTCCATATCGTCAGCGAGAGAACGTGGGCATATCGTCATCTCTGCAGGTCCTATGCCCATCACTCGTTGAAGAGTATTATCTTTAGCTTCTGGAGGAATGACAGGTGCTTCAGTGATAACTGGAGTAGAGTCCAAATGAGTAGAGGGAGAAGCGAAGGATAAGAATGGAGGTTGGCTGTGGAGTTCAGCGTTTGATTCACTGAGAATCGCTTCGTCAGTCTTTTGAGAGACTGAAGGAGGTTGGGTAGATTCTAAGTTTGTAACCTCAGCGTTTAGAGACGCTGAAGTTGGGATAGAATGGGTGGCTTGCTTAGCTGTGGCAGAGCGTACCACTGAACTTTCCTTCAGCCCAACAAGAGGAGCTGAGGAGTCTTTAGCAATAGATTGCTGGGGTTGCTCCTTGGTTTTCTTAGTTCTTTTGGAACCAAGTTGGGTTTCAGAGTGTTTCCTTTATAGAGAAGGAATGTAGGTTGCAGCTGGGGTATCAGCAGTGGGTTTGTCCGCTGAAGGAGCTGCAGAAGTAGAAGAAGTAGGGTTTAGAAGAGTTAAAAGAGTAGAAAGACGTACCTCGTTTTCCACCGGTTTGAAGTCGAGTACCTTAGGGCCAACCTGAGAGAGTTTCAGGTCACCCTCTGTTGGGTAGCTGTCCTTCAGGCCTTTTTGGAATACGGCGCTGATGAACCGAGGATATGGAACCCATGGAGATCTGTCAGCGACGGAGTCCACTCGGAGTACCAGGTCATCATAGATAATCGATGCCCAGTCTATATGTAGACCTTTCAGCAATGCATATCCCATTTCTTGCTGAGGCTGAGCGGCTTGGTCAGAGGAGCCGGACTTGGCAGTCATGCAGCTGATTAAATGAGCGAAGATGAAATTCATCTCGCTGGGAATTTTAGATTTCTTGATGAGGGTCAGCTTCTTCTCGGGCTTCTTGTCCCTCCCAGTTTCCCATACATAGCCCATTGCGTCGAAGAATGCAATGATGGCTTCCCTGTCTGAGTTTTTCTTGTGGTCAGGGAGGGGAACGAAGGGTTTTTCTTTGGTTGCGATGGGAAGGCTGAGGGCTTTGCGAATGATGGCAGGGGTGATCTTCATGGTGCCATAGTCAGTATCGCAGAGGATACCGTCAATTGATTTTGAGGGGTCTTTGGCTGATGGTAGCTGAGAATGTCTGGCAGAGTACCAGAATTGGGATAGCAGTAGCTGATGTGCAGGAGGTGTTATGGTCAGGGCTGTGGAGATGGAACAGTTCTTCAGGAATTTCACAGCATCATCTAGATGTGTGACTTGCTTTCGAGGAGGAAACTCGAGAAGCGCATAGAGGTTATTTACCTTGGTCCAATCCAGTTTGTCAAGAGAGAACTTGATCTGAGGAGCCTTGAGGATTTCCACTTCCTCAGCAGTATTATCAGCAACAGTATTCTCAGCGTTGGTGTTCTTGGAAATGTCAGAAGATGCCATTTTCTGTATTATTAGTTCAACCAAAGATTAACAAATAAGAATAATCTTAATGTGGAAAGAGTTTTCCAATAAGATGGTTCGAATTTTGTCCATTTCATTCAGACAAAATGTCTTAATGAATATTAGGGTTTTTCTTGTTTTTGAAAAACGAAATGCAAACCCAAAAAAAATCTTGTTTTCCAGTTTCCTTTGAAGATTGGGATTCTTGAAAAAACGTATGAAGAACAAGTTTAAGATTTTGCGTTTTAAACTTGAAGAACAACCATGAAAGGTTGTGTTCATAAAACCATGAAAGAAATGATTTCATTTTAAAAAGTTCTTTTGTTTGATCTTGTGAAAACAAAGAGAAGATCATTAACAAGTTTGAGGAGACGGGTAAAATAAAAGAATTATTAACCTGGTTCGTTGAAGAAGATGAAGTTCTTGAAAAATTCGAGAGCACAAATGCAACAGTAAATTCTTTTTCTTAGCTTGGAGAAGAAGTTCGAGTAAAAGAAAAATATAAACCCATAATGAGTTTATATAGAGAGATTAGAGAGAGAAAATCTTGAGCGGGAAAAGATTTTCATCATGACACGGACACGTGTTTGCATTTGATTGGCGAGTAAACGAAACGTGCAAACGTGTGTCAGAAAGAAGAACGTGCCAGGGCTTATTCGTTGCTATGACGTCACAACTGTCCTTTCATATTCTTGGATGTCTCTGAGGTTTTGAAAACTCAGGGACACTTTTGAAAACATGAAGTACTGAATAGAAATATCAGTGTTGGTTTTAGAAATTTCAAAGTATCGCTGATAAGGAAGACATATTCAGCGATGTAATTTGTTTTGAAATCTTGCATTTATATGCGATTGTCAGAGAAAGAAACATACCTTGATACCAGCGAATCAAGTTTATTCCGAGAGAAGATGATAGAATGGGTTATACAAGTTGGTTTTATCCTATCGCTGATCAAATGTGAACCGCTGAAGATTTTATTCCTCATAGTTCAGCATTCCAAGCTCGCTGATGAGAAAGTTGAACCTTGTCTCATCAAGAGGTTTGGTGAACAAATCAGCTAACTGATAATCCGTTGGGATAAAGTGAAGTTCTATATCACCATTCATCACATGATCTCTGATAAAGTGATACCTGATTTCGATGTGTTTTGTCTTTGAGTGTAGCACTGGATTATTTGCTATAGCGATGGCACTTGTGCTGTCGCAATAGATTGGAATATTTGAGAGCTGAAGGTCATAGTCCAGTAGTTGATTTCTCATCCACAAGACCTGAGAACAACAACTTCCAGCGGCTACATACTCAGCTTCAGCTGTGGAGGTGGACACTGAGTTTTGCTTTTTACTTGTCCAACTTACCAGCTTTCCACCCAGGAGCTGACATCCTCCTGTGGTGCTTTTCCTATCCATTTTGCAACCTGCAAAATCACTATCTGAATAGGCGATTAGATCGAATCCTGAGTCTTTGGGATACCAAAGACCTAGATTTTCTGTACCCTTAAGGTATCGAAAAATTCGCTTTACAGCTTTCATATGAGATATCTTAGGTTCAGCTTGATATCGTGCACACAAACATGTTGCATACATAATATCGGGTCGGCTAGCTGTAAGATACAAAAGAGAGCCGATCATCCCACGGTACAAAGTGACATTAACAGGAATACCCTTAGTATCCTTATCAAGTGTCAGCGGTGGTGCCATAGGGGTTTTCATAGCTGAACTTTCGGTTAAGTCGAATTTCTTCAGCATATCTTTAACATACTTTCCCTGATTAATGAAAGTTCCTTTTTCATTTTGCTTTATCTGAAGACCAAGGAAATATGTTAGTTCACCCATCATACTCATTTTATACTCATCTTTCATTCTATCAGCGAAACGAGTACAAAGATCAGGGTTAGTAGAGCCAAATATAATGTCATCAACATATATCTGAACAAGAATGATATGACCTTTTACTTTTCTGAAAAAAATAGAGTTTTGTCGATTTTACCTCGCTCAAATTGTTCAATATGGAGATAAGTAGAAAGAGTGTCATACCATGCACGTGGAGCTTGCTTTAAGCCATAAAGTTCCTTATCCAGTTTATAAACATAACCTGGATGCTTAGGATCCGAGAATCCTGGAGGATGTTCTACATAGACTTCTTCATTCAGCTTTCCATTTAGAAACGCTGACTTAACATCCATCTGATATACTTTGAAGTCTTTGTGTACAACATATGCTAAGAATAGACGAATAGATTCTAGTCTTGCTACTGGAGCAAATGTTTCGTCATAATCTATGCCTTCCTCTTGTCTGTATCCCTGAGCAACAAGACGAGCCTTGTTGCGGGTAACAGTTCCATGTTCGTCCAACTTGTTTCGATAGACCCATTTTGTGCCTATCACTGTTTTGTCAGTTGGTCTTCGAACAAGTTTCCAAACTTTGTTTCTTTCGAATTCAGTCAGCTCTTCTTGCATGGCGCTGACCAAGTTTGGATTTTTGAGGGCATCATCTACTTTCTTTGGTTCAGTTAGAGAAATAAAATTAACAAATAAACAAATATTACCTGCACTTCGTCGAGTCTGAATACCAGCGTTTGGATCACCAAGAATTTGATCAATTGGGTGATTTATAGTCCATCGTTGAGCCGGGGCGTGAGACGCTGACTCAACTTGAACTGGAGGAGCTGAAGATGAAGCTTCAGCGACGTCTGGAGTATCAGCCAAGAGAGGTATGGATGCAGTTGTCATTATATTCACTGATTGCTGAGAAGTAGATGGAATGTCTGAGACATTGGGTTCAGAAGCAGGTATAGTGTTTATAGGAACAACTGAGACCCATGATGTTTCAACTTCACTATTCTGCATATTTGGAATGATAGTAGGACCATCATCTTCATCTGTATGAGCACGAGGAGTGGGAATATCTTCTGAATCACCAAGATGAGAAAACATCCATTGATTCAGTTCTTCAGTATCAGCGGACGGTTTGGAGTTCACTGAACGGGATTCGTCAAACGTGACGTGAATTGTTTCTTCAACAGTTTGTCTTCTTCGATTTAAGACTCTGAAGGCTTTGGAGACTGAGGAGTATCCAAGAAAGATTCCATCATCAGTCTTAGGATCAAACTTTCCAAGGGCATCTCTGTTGTTCAGTATGAAACACTGACAATCAAAGATGTGAAGAAAGCTAATTGAAGGCTTTCTCCCATGAAAAAGTTCATAGGCTGTTTTATTGAATCTTTTAACTATCAGCGACCTGTTTTGCATAAAACAAGCGGTGTTGACAGCTTCTGCCCAAAACTGAGTAGGCAGGTGAGAATCGCTGAGCATTGAATCGTGCAGCTTCAATAATTGTTCTATTTCTTCTTTTAGCGACTCCATTTTGTTGCGGTGTTCTCACTGAAGAGAAGTTGTGAGAAATACCCTTACTCTCAAAGAAGGAATCAAGAGAACTGTTTTTGAATTCACTCCCATGATCACTCCTTATTGTGCGAACGGTCAAATTGTTCAGGGTTTCCATCTTCCGAACAAAGGTGATGAGTTCTTCAGGGGTGTCACTCTTGGAACGGAGAAACATAACCCATGTATAGCGAGAGAATTCATAAACTATGACCAGTATATATTTCTTTCCAGCGATGGAAACAGAGCCAAACAAATCCATATGGAGTAGTTGTAGAGGAGATGACACTGAGGAGACTTGCTTTGACTTAAAGCTTGCTTTGGTCTGCTTCCCTTTCTCACACGCTGAACATAAAGACTCTTTGACGTATGAGTGTTGAGGTAGACCGGTGACTAACTCTTTTGAAGAAAGAGTGTTCAGTGTCTTGAAATTCAGATGAGAGAGCCTCTTATGCCATAGCGAGTTGACATCAGATGAGGCTTTTGAGAAGAAACATGAGTTCTCAGTGGTTGTTGAGTCCATGTTTATTACATAAACTTTTTCCAAACGATAACCGCTGAGAGCTATCTTCTCCTTTTTTTCAGTGACAAAGCAGGATTCCTTAGTAAAGATTACTTTGTTATCCTTGTCGCAAAGCTGACTGATGCTTAAAAGATTATGCTTCAGCCCTTCAACATATGCGACTCTTCTGAAGGTGGTTGTACCATTAGAGAGTACACCAAACCCTCGGGTATGTCCTTTTCCATTTCCACCGAAAGTCACAGAGGGACCCTTCTCTTCCTTGTATTCAGCGAGCATGCTTTTCTTTCCAGTCATGTGTCTAGAGCATCCGCTATCGAGATACCAGATACCCTTCTTAACCTGCATCACAAAGGAAGGTTAGTTTTTCTTGGGTACCCACTTAACCATGTGTACACGTTTGTCAGTGGAAGTAGTTGGAATGGAAGGTTCAGCAATCTTCGCAGCATTTGAAGATTCAGCTTTGTCAGTCTTCACTTTGGTTAATTTCTTAACCTCAGTGGTCTTCTTTGCCTTGGGGGCAATCTTCACCTTAGCTATCTTTTCAGCTTTGGTGGCTGAGGGACACTTACTAGCAATATGATCAGTAAGTCCACAGTGATAACATTTCCTATAACTAAAAGTAGTTCTAGGACCATTTGAATGCTGAGCTTTTGATTTAGAATTTGAAGGACCAGCACCAAATAAGCTTTTGGCTTTTGAAATGGGAGGAACGTTTAGTTCTTCAGATTTCTTACCAAGGACATCCACTCTGAGTCTAGGAGTAGATCGCTGAATAGACCCACGCTGAGTAGATCCAGAGATCTGATTCCTTGATCCAGAGGAATAAATCACTAAAGCTTTAGAAGCATTCAGCTTTGGTACTAAACTACCCTTCTGAGGATTTTGGTTAAAAGAAATTCCTTTACCTTTATCTTTAAAGACAGAGGTAGGTTTTGGATAAATCATCTTCTCTTTACCTTTTGAAGAGGTAAAAATTTCCTCAGGGATAGTTGGTCTGGACGAGGAACACTGAGAGGATGAAGTATCAGCGACTGAGGATACGAAAGTTCCAAATAAGAGCATGGAACGATCAGTGGTTGATTCTTGAGTTTCATATTTGTAACCGAGACCACGTTTATCACTCAAGGGTATCTGAGACTTAATTATCTCAGTGATCTTTGTTGAAGAATTACACCATCCTTCAACAATAGCTTTTTCAGCTTTCAATGCAGCTATAGCTTCTGCTCGTTCGATTTTGACTAGCTGATTTAAATGCACTTGATCTTTAAAATCTTCTTCAATTTTAGAAAGCTTTTCTATTTGAAGGTGACAGTTTTTAAGCTGTTCAGCGAGATCAAGGTTTTGGTTTTCAACAATAGTCTTGCCATTCATGGCTTCATATAAACTTCTAGTCAAGAGATCGATTTTACAGAGACTATCAGCTTCATCAATATTTGCAATATTTGTAAAGAAGGAAGGTGATACCTGAATTGCAGAGCTTGAAGTAGAGGGAATGTCTGAACTTTCTTCCTCATCTTCAATCTTTGCCATAAGACAGAGATTGGCTTCATCATCTTCGAAGTCAGATGATGATTCTTCTTCTTCAGAGGCAGCCCAATCGTAAACCATCAGGCCTTTGCCTTTCTTCTTGAAGCTTTTCAGCTTCGCATATTTTTCTTTCAGCTTAGCATATTTGTCATCTTTATTCCTGGGAATAAAGGATTTCTTGGGAAACGCTGAGTTTCTCGATACTTTCTTAGACCTGCACTCGTTAGCGAAATGTCCAGTCTTTTCGCAGTTAAAATAAGTAGCAGTAGCCTTATCAACAGGAGTTGATGATCTTGGTTTATCAGTTATAGAAAGGGGTTTGTTCTTTCTGAACATTTTCTTTTTGGCGAATCTCCTGAACTTTTTAGTTAGGAGAGCCAAAGTGTGACAACCGTCAAAATTGCGTTCAGGTTAGAACTGCACTAAATATATCAGATACAGTTATTTTATGTCACACTGTCTAGTTTTAGCAGTAAACCCGACACAGTAGGGGAAAATTAGAATTTGCGTCTAAAATCCCTTAATTTAGGAAATTATCCATACATCTCATAAAATGCCTACTAAAAATATTCATACACTTATATATGTATATGTTTATATATATACAACCTACAAAAATAAATACTAATAATTCAACTAGTTTATTTATTTTTACCAATTAAATTCAATAATTCAACTAATTAAAAGATTTAATTAAAATTAAATTAAACACAACTTTAAACACCATCATTTTAACCAAACCCACACTCCACACCCTCTCCTTTCCCCTCTCCCAAAACCGGCCACCCCTCCCCCCTAACCCCTCTCTCACTCCATAAATACCCCCCTAATCCCTCATTTCTACTCTTCACTCATTTCCTCTCAACTCTCTCTAAGAGTTTACTCTCTTTTCTCTCTATTCTATCTTCTTCAAGGCTTCAAAGTCCAGCCCCAAAAACCTCAAGAAACTCAAGGTAAAATCTGCTCCTAGCATCCTCTAATCATCTACATACATGCATCTTTCTCATTTCAAGTTTATCTTCCTCAAACTCTAGTCTTTTCACTTTGATTTTGCTAAGACAATCCTTGGTATCCTAATGTTTGTAGATTCATAACCATGACACTTTGCATGTCATAGAAAGTGTGATGAATCCATCATCAAACCCATATTAGTGACCCAAGAATGTCTTACTTGAATGTTTTCACAAAAGCTCAAGAACATCAAGTTTTAAAAAAAATGTCTTGGTTAGATGGTTTGCATAAACTCATTGCATGTTGATTTTTGTAAATAAAAAGCAAGTTTTCAGCTGAGAATAATCATTTTATGTGTTAAAAATCGTGGGTAAACAAAAAAAACAAAATCTTGAAAAGAGCCAATAGAAAAATAGCATTTATTTCAAGGAGCTATTTCCAACAGCATGCTGTCAGATTTTTACACTGACTTTGCATGCCCATATCTCTCTCAAAAATACTCCAAATAGATTGATTTCTTTTCTGGAACTTTATTTTACGAGTTATGAATCAAACCCAACTAGAATCTTTGAAAAACATTGAGTTTTCGACCTTCAAACAGTTTACACAAAAACCGTGCGCATCAGCAGCATTTTCTGTCACTGTTTACGTCATGTTTTATTTCATGTACTTATATTACTCTAAAAATCATGGGACTTATGGCAAAAGTTTCCTAACACATGGAAGTACTTAGCCATAAAATACCAGAACCAAACGACCTGTGGAAGTATTCCAAACAGTAACCACAAATGACCTCTAATTCTGACTTCTAACAACTATATCATAATATAGCTATATGCTATCTCTTGACACTTTTTCTCACCTTTGGTGATGAAATGGTGGTATATTTTTATATATGTACTATATATATATACTTACTTATCCTAACCTTTATTTATTTACGCATTTTACTTACGCTCTAACAATCTAACATATTGTTATGGACCCTTTTCATCATTTCATGATGAAATTGTGGTATTTATATATGTAATATATATGACCTAACATCTAACTTTATTTACATACTATACATATGATCCTATTTATTGACCCTTTCGTCATTTGTCACGACAACACTTCGGTAATCTCGAACCATCATATGTAACATTTCATCTTGAAGTTGAACTATTGATATCAAAGAACCTATAACAACATACAAAATATCAACAAAGGCATTTTATGATGAATTGGATATTTAATCGACCAAAGTCTAGAACTTAGAATCTTACTAGTGTCCTTACGTTCGTAGGATCGGAGTAGGATCGCCTCACGGAACACATTACGCACTTTTGGGAAACATCTACGCAATCCACCGTGAGTCTTCATAGCCCCTTTTACTGTTTTACATATTTTTGGGGTGAAAAGCATGTTACAACTTTATTCGATATCAACTGTTTTATTACTGAAATACTATGCATGTTTAACGCTCTACGGTACGTATGCACATGTTAAAGCTTCTAAGTTATGCTATCATACAAGAAAGTCCCTACAATTTTACATTACCTCATTAACTCACGAGTGAGCCATGATGATTATGAATAACGTTATTTGGTTGACCACCCACTTACGGTAAAGTAAGTGCATAATTGTTACAACGCATGTTAGTGATAGAACATGATTTCGGGGCATACAACACAAGGTCAAGAGGTTTGGGTAATGGCTTAGCTTGCTACCTCTGAGGGATTACATTATATATACCATGAGCATGCAAAACAAAACGAAAGTTTACAACCGAGAGTTGTACTACGATTTTGAAAGTACGAAACTTTACAACTTACACTAACGTTTTTAGTGTGTACAAAAACCTATGAACTCACCAACTATTTTTAGTTGACACTCTCCTTTACATGCTTTTCAGGAAACAACAAGTAAGGATGCATTCTAGAAGGCATCACATTAGCGACTTCCAACTTATTTCATCATGTCAAGTTTACTTCTGTTATTTTGGACAAGATGTATTTCTAAAAACACGTTGTAATTGTACTATTTTGATATGATGATTGTGTGTTGTCTTCTACCTTACGCTTTTGAAACATTTAGCTGTGACATCCCGTGTTTCCGCTTTAGCGGGGTGTGACAGAAGTGGTATCAGAGCTAAAGGTTATAGAGAACATCGGTCTTTCATTTGAAAAACCCAACTATAACCAAAAGTCCAAAATTGACATGAGCATAACTAAACCTACTACTAGTATAACTAAGTCTAGAATGGTATTGATGGACTTTAATTAAACATAGCTTGATCACCTATGTTCGATTAAGGAAAGTTAATGCGAGGCTAGAAATGGTTATAGTAGGAGTATGTCGATTTTCACTTGCACTCTTTAGGAGCATGCTTAGTGTATAGACATTGCATAGGATAGACACATCACTTATGCGATTAGTTACTAAGTACACTTTTGCTTCAGTTTCACTATGTCGTCATCGTCAACACCGTCTTACACTCCCGCTTCGTACTCGGCCGATGCACCGGAATACTCCACCGGACGCTCTCAAGAAAACCCGCCTAGCAACCAAGAAGAGGAGAATTACAACAACACGGACTCGGAAGCTGAGGTGTCTAGCGAGCGAGACCCTTACGAAGGAACTACAGTATCACCAAACACGGTGTTACCCCGACCCACTCCGGTGATTGCTCAACCACATCCCGGAGGACCTCGCACTCGGCAAACGGCTAGGAAGAGTGTGCCAATCCCGAGAAGAGTCACGCTAACAACTCCACGCCCGGTAGCACCGGAACCAACGAGAGTGGTCCCCGGCGTGCCAATTGGGCGCATGACCGAACTAGCAATGGCGAGGGATCAACACATCAGAGCAATGACAACCGAATTACACAGGTGTCCAGTGAGAGTGACTCATCAAGCCCAAGTTCTAACGGAACTTGTAGAGCTTACACACCAACTAGCTATCGTATCAAGCCAAGCTAGAGATGGCGCAAAGATGGCAAGGGAAATGGCATCGAGGTCACAAGCGGCGAGTTCGGTAGTAGTTATGGGGTTGTTGATGTTGATGTTCTTGCTTGTGCTTGGGGCATATTTGGGGTAGTATGAATTGATCATAACGCGTGGAAGGACCTTTTGGAAAACCGTTCTTTTATTTCTTGTCACTTTAATTTACATTGTATTTCCGAGTAAAAATATGTGATACCGGTGTACGATAAACACCGGAAATTTTGTAAACACTCGGCATTTAATGGAAGCCCTTTTGGGAAGTTTTAGTCAATTTGTCTATTTACTCTATACTTTACTTTATTGCTCAAATATTCGAATGAAAACTTGCTGATCTGAAACCTTTGGAAAAATATGAGTTCAAACATTTGTACAAACTTTAACCAAAACAATTTTTGAAAATGTGTTTTAGAATCATGCCTCCAAGAAGGTCTACACGTCACACGGAAGATACCCCCGAAAACCAAACACCCGACATAGCACAAATCATCGCACAACGCATCCAAGAAGCCATACCTAACATCGTCTCACAAGTAACCGCCGGCATCAATGCGATCCCAAGGAATCAAGGAGGTAGTGGAGGAGATCTGGGTAGTAACAGTACCAGATGTAACTACAAGACTTTCATGTCCTGTAAGCCCAAAGAGTTCTACGGAAAGGAAGGTGTCGTAGGATTGCTTTCGTGGATCGATAGCATGGAGTCGGTGCTCCATATTAGCAAATGCTCGGAGGACCGCAAGGTGGAATATGCTACATGTCAACTCCAAGGTAGGGCACTAACTTGGTGGAACATCCAGGTTCAAACCCGTGGAAGGGAAGATGCCTACAAGCTCACATGGGAGGAGTTCAAAGAGTTGCTCATTGAGGAGTACTGCCCAAAGAGTGAAATCCACAAGCTAGAAGTTGAATTCTGGAACCATACTATGATCGGAGCTGACATAGATCGATACACAGCTCGTTTCCACGAACTTGCGAAACTGGTACCTCACATGGTCACTCCCGAGAGTAAGAGAATTGACCGATACTTATGGGGACTAGCACCGGGAATCCGAGGAATGGTTACCTCGGCAAAGCTGACCACAATCCAAGAGGTTGTAGCCATGTCAACTACTTTAACGAACGATGCTGTGAGAGCAGGAACTCTGTCATCTGGTAGTGCTAGCCATAAGAGGAAGCCAGAGTATCAGTCAGGAAAGAAACCCTTTGGTAGTGCAAGTAAGGATAGGAGCGTTGCAAGAAACTTCGGAGTAAGCACAGAGGACCCGGGGCAATACAAGGGTTCACTCCCTAAGTGCAACAAGTGCAACTATCATCACGAAGGAGCCTGCGTCATTTGTGACAACTGTAAACGGCCAGGTCACTTCACTAGGTTCTGTAAAAGTGAAAAAGGACCCCATGAAGGTAGAAGGGCATGTTTTGAATGCGGAAGTCCGGATCACTACCGGAATACCTGCCCGAAGTTTGGAAGGAAACCGAACAATAACAACAATGGGAACCGGGCAAGACAAGCCAATCAGGGAAATCAAGGAGGTCAGGCTCGAGGACGGGCATTTGTCATTGGAGCTGACGAAGCACGTCACGACCCTAATGTGGTGACAGGTACGTTTCTCCTAAACAACCACTATGCATCAATATTATTTGACACTGGAGCGGATAGAAGTTTTATTTCATTGGAGTTTAGACCACTAATTAACTTGGAATCTAGGAGAATGTCGGATGCTTATATTATTGAGGTTGCTAATGGTCACAAATTTGAGGCTAAGGATGTAATCTTAGATTGTACTTTGAATCTAGCTGATAAATTATTTAGCGTTCATCTTATTCCTATCGAATTGGGGAGTTTTGACATAGTTATAGGCATGGATTGGTTATCTAAGAATCGAGCGGAGATTTGCTGTTTTGATAAATCGGTTAGAATACCTTTGCAAGACGGAGAAACCCTAGTGATACAAGGACACAAAGTTGGAAGAAGCTTAGAGATGGTGTCAAGTATTAAGGTTCGTAAGTATTTGAGGAAGAAATGTGTTGCATTTTTTGCACTCATAGATGAGAAGAAGTCCAAAGAAAGGCGAATTCAAGACATTCCCGTGGTAAAGGATCACCCGAAAGTGTTTCCCGACGGTTTGCCTGGACTGCCCCCGTTTAGGCAAGTTGAATTTCAAATTGACCTTATACCCGGAGCAGCACCTGTAGCTAAGGCACCCTATCGTTTAGCACCTGCTGAAATGCAAGAGTTGTCAAGCCAACTCCAAGAATTGTTGGACAAGGACTTCATTAGGCCAAGTTCTTCACCTTGGGGAGCTCCAGTTCTGTTCGTTAAGAAAAAGGATGGATCGTTTCGAATGTGCATCGACTATAGGGAATTGAACAAGTTAACGATCAAGAACCGATATCCTCTACCTCGAATAGACGATTTATTCGACCAGTTGCAAGGTGCAACGTATTTCTCTAAGATTGATCTTCGATCAGGTTATCATCAATTAAGAGTTCGAGAGGAGGACATTCCTAAGACAGCCTTTAGGACACGTTATGGACACTACGAGTTTTTGGTTATGCCTTTCGGTTTAACCAATGCACCAGCAGTATTCATGGATTTAATGAACAGGGTATGCCGACCATACCTTGACAAGTTTGTGATAGTGTTTATAGATGACATTCTGATTTACTCTCGAAGTAAGGAGGATCACGAGCAGCATTTAAGCGTAATTCTAGAACTTCTTAAGGAACAGAAATTGTACGCCAAATTCTCTAAGTGCGAATTTTGGATTAGAGAAGTACACTTTCTTGGGCACGTAATTGGAGAAAAAGGAATTCACGTAGATCCAGCTAAGGTGGAAGCTGTTAAGAAATGGGAAGCTCCAAAAACCCCAACAGAAATTCGTCAATTTCTGGGTTTGGCAGGTTATTATAGACGATTTATCGAGAACTTCTCAAAGATTGCTAAACCTCTCACAACACTGACCCAAAAGGATAGTAAATTTATTTGGGGAGAATCACAAGAAAAGGCGTTTCAGTTATTGAAGAAAAAGTTGTGCAATGCACCAATTCTGGCGTTACCGGAAGGAACCGATAACTTTGTGGTATATTGTGACGCGTCGCATCAAGGATTAGGTTGCGTGTTAATGCAAAAGGACAAGGTGATAGCATACGCTTCGCGACAACTAAAAGTTCACGAGAAGAACTATACCACACACGATTTAGAGCTCGGAGCTGTGGTTTTTGCTCTAAAGATTTGGAGACATTATTTGTACGGCGCTAAGTGTACCATTTTTACAGATCATAAAAGTCTTCAGCATATTCTAGACCAGAAAATGCTAAACATGAGACAAATAAGATGGGTAGAACTACTCAGTGATTACGATTGTGATATTCGTTATCATCCAGGTAAAGCCAATGTAGTGGCTGATGCCTTGAGTAGGAAGGAAAGGACAAAACCTTCACGTATACGAGCAAAGGGAGCACTGGTACAAACAAGCTTAAAGACTCGAATTCTTGAAGCTCAGACCGAAGCAATGAAAACGGAAAATCTGAAGGACGAAACCCTTCACGGTATAGAAAGCAGATTTGAAACTAAGGTTGATGGAGTACGTTATTTCAAGGACAGAGTTTGGGTTCCAAAAGCGAACGACATACAGGAGATAATCATGCACGAAGCCCACAAGTCACGATATTCAATTCATCCTGGTGCGGATAAGATGTATAAGGGTTTAAGAGAATATTATTGGTGGCCAGGAATGAAGAAGAATATTGCTTTGTACGTAGGAAAATGTGTAACTTGCTCAAAAGTCAAAGCTGTATATCAGAAACCATCTGGTTTGCTTCAACAACCAGAGATTCCCCAGTGGAAATGGGAACAAATAACCATGGATTTTATAACCAAATTTCCAAGAACTGCCCGAGGGCACGACTCAATTTGGGTTATAGTAGATCGATTCACGAAATCTGCACATTTCCTACCGATTCGAGAAGATTACAAAATGGAAAAACTGGCTCAGATCTATATGAAGGAAATTGTTACACGACATGGAGTCCCGATTTCTATCATATCAGATAGAGATAGCCGTTTCACATCTCGATTTTGGCAGTCACTTCAAAGAGCATTGGGGACGCAATTGAATTTAAGTACCGCCTATCATCCCCAAACAGACGGCCAAAGCGAGCGAACCATTCAAATGTTGGAAGACATGCTTCGAGCATGCGTGTTAGACTTCGGAGGAAGTTGGGATAACCACTTGCCATTAGTTGAGTTTTCCTACAACAATAGCTATCACACCAGTATCAAGTGTGCGCCATATGAAGCACTGTATGGACGCAAGTGTCGATCACCTCTTTGTTAGTTGGAGATTGGAGATAGACAATTGTCTAGTCCAGACATTGTACAAGAAACCACCGACAAGATCGCAATCATCAGGGATAGACTCAAAGCAGCTCAAGATCGTCAAAAGAGCTATGCTGACAACCGTAGAAAACCGTTAGAGTTTCAGATTGGAGATAGAGTATTTTTGAAAGTATCCCCTTGGAAGGGAACTGTCCGATTTGGAAAACGAGGAAAGTTGAGCCCTCGATACATTGGACCCTTCAAAATCACCGAGAGAATCGGACCAGTAGCATACAGGCTGGAATTGCCAACAGAACTAAGTGCTATTCACAACACCTTTCACGTATCCAATCTGAAGAAATGCCTAGTCAACGAGGAAATAACCGTACCTTTGGAGGAAGTCCAAATCAATGAGAAACTGTGCTTTGTAGAAAAACCAATTGAAATACTTGACCGAGAGGTCAAGCGTCTTAGGCGAAGCAAGATTCCAATAGTGAAAGTTCACTGGAACACAAGGCGTGGGCCTGAGTACACATGGGAACGAGAGGATTACATGAAACATAAGTATCCTCACTTATTTGCTAAACAACCGGTTACGGACGAAAGTTCTTGAATTTCGGGACGAAATTCTTTTAACCGGGGGAAACTGTGACAACCGTCAAAATTGCGTTCAGGTTAGAACTGCACTAAATATATCAGATATAGTTATTTTATGTCACACTGTCTAGTTTTAGCAGTAAACCCGACACAGTAGGGGAAAATTAGAATTTGCGTCTAAAATCCCTCAATTTAGGAAATTATCCATACATCTCATAAAATGCCTACTAAAAATATTCATACACTTATATATGTATATGTTTATATATATACAACCTACAAAAATAAATACTAATAATTCAACTAGATTATTTATTTTTACCAATTAAATTCAATAATTCAACTAATTAAAAGATTTAATTAAAATTAAATTAAACACAACTTTAAACACCATCATTTTAACCAAACCCACACTCCACACCCTCTCCTTTCCCCTCTCTCAAAACCGGCAACCCCTCCCCCCTAACCCCTCTCTCACTCCATAAATACCCCCCTAATCCCTCATTTCTACTCTTCACTCATTTCCTCTCAACTCTCTCTAAGAGTTTACTCTCTTTTCTCTCTATTCTATCTTCTTCAAGGCTTCAAAGTCCAGCCCCAAAAACCTCAAGAAACTCAAGGTAAAATCTGCTCCTAGCATCCTCTAATCATCTACATACATGCATCTTTCTCATTTCAAGTTTATCTTCCTCAAACTCTAGTCTTTTCACTTTGATTTTGCTAAGACACTCCTTGGTATCCTAATGTTTGTAGATTCATCACCATGACACTTTGCATGTCATAGAAAGTGTGATGAATCCATCATCAAACCCATATTAGTGACCCAAGAATGTCTTACTTGAATGTTTTCACAAAAGCTCAAGAACATCAAGTTTTAAAAAAAAATGTCTTGGTTAGATGGTTTGCATAAACTCATTGCATGTTGATTTTTGTAAATAAAAATCAAGTTTTCAGCTGAGAATAATCATTTTATGTGTTAAAAATCGTGGGTAAACAAAAAGAACAAAATCTTGGAAAGAGCCAATAGAAAAATAGCATTTATTTCAAGGAGCTATTTCCAACAGCATGCTGTCAGATTTTTACACTGACTTTGCATGCCCATATCTCTCTCAAAAATACTCTAAATAGATTGATTTCTTTTCTGGAACTTTATTTTACGAGTTATGAATCAAACCCAACTGGAATCTTTGAAAAACATTGAGTTTTCGACCTTCAAACAGTTTACACAAAAACCGTGCGCATCAGCAGCATTTTCTGTCACTGTTTACGTCATGTTTTATTTCATGCACTTATATTACTCTAAAAATCATGGGACTTATGGCAAAAGTTTTCTAACACATGGAAGTACTTAGCCATAAAATACCAGAACCAAACGACCTCTGAAAGTATTCCAAACAGTAACCACAAGTGACCTCTAATTCTGACTTCTAACAACTATATCATAATATAGCTATATGCTATCTCTTGACACTTTTTCTCACCTTTGGTGATGAAATGGTGGTATATTTATATATATGTACTATATATATACTTACTTATCCTAACCTTTATTTATTTACGCATTTTACTTACGCTCTAACAATCTAACATATTGTTATGGACCCTTTTCATCATTTCATGATGAAATTGTGGTATTTATATATGTAATATATATGACCTAACATCTAACTTTATTTACATACTATACATATGATCCTATTTATTGACCCTTTCGTCATTTGTCACGACAACACTTCGGTAATCTCGAACCATCATATGTAACATTTCATCTTGAAGTTGAACTATTGATATCAAAGAACCTATAACAACATACAAAATATCAACAAAGGCATTTTATGATGAATTGGATATTTAATCGACCAAAGTCTAGAATTTAGAATCTTACTAGTGTCCTTACGTTCGTAGGATCGGAGTAGGATCGCCTCACGGAACACATTACGCACTTTTGGGAAACATCTACGCAATCCACCGTGAGTCTTCATAGCCCCTTTTACTGTTTTACATATTTTTGGGGTGAAAAGCATGTTACAACTTTATTCGATATCAACTGTTTTATTACTGAAATACTATGCATGTTTAACGCTCTACGGTACGTATGCACATGTTAAAGCTTCTAAGTTATGCTATCATACAAGAAAGTCCCTACAATTTTACATTACCTCATTAACTCACGAGTGAGCCATGATGATTATGAATAACGTTATTTGGTTGACCACTCACTTACGGTAAAGTAAGTGCATAATTGTTACAACGCATGTTAGTGATAGAACATGATTTCGGGGCATACAACACAAGGTCAAGAGGTTTGGGTAATGGCTTAGCTTGCTACCTCTGAGGCATTACATTATATATACCATGAGCATGCAAAACAAAACGAAACTTTACAACCGAGAGTTGTACTACGATTTTGAAAGTACGAAACTTTACAACTTACACTAACGTTTTTAGTGTGTACAAAAACCTATGAACTCACCAACTATTTTTAGTTGACACTCTCCTTTACATGCTTTTCAGGAAACAACAAGTAAGGATGCATTCTAGAAGGCATCACATTAGCGACTTCCAACTTATTTCATCATGTCAAGTTTACTTCTGTTATTTTGGACAAGATGTATTTCTAAAAACACGTTGTAATTGTACTATTTTGATATGATGATTGTGTGTTGTCTTCTACCTTACGCTTTTGAAACATTTAGCTGTGACATCCCGTGTTTCCGCTTTAGCGGGGTGTGACACAAAGATTCATCATCATCTGAAGAGTCAGAGCCTGATGACCTTTCAGAGTTACTCTCTAACTCAGTGATAGTGACCGAGGGTCGCTGAGTAGAGGGTTCCTCTGAGATTAAAGCAACAGGGGTGCTTTTGGAATCTTTTACAAGATTCTTCTTAAGATGGCTTGATTGTTCATGATTCAGCATCATGCCATATAAGGTAGCAAGGGTCATTGATCTTAGATCCTTTGACAGCTTGAGACACATAGAATAACTGTCCCAGCTTTCAGGTAATCATTCTAGAAACTTTGCCAGTACTTCAAAGTTAGAATATTCCTTACCAACAATTTTTAGATCTATTATTAAGCAATTAAAACGTTGGTGAACTTCAGAGAGAGTCTCATTCTTACCACAAATGAAACTTTCATACTGTCTTACCAGGTTGATCTTTCGAGAGTCCTAGACTTCAGCAGTACCTTCATACTGAACACAGATTGTGTCCCGCATGGATTTTGAGGATTTCAGGTTCATGACAGAATGGTAGACTTCGTCAGGAAGAGCCATGGATAGTATGGATCTGGCTTTGGTGTCGATAGCCACTTTCTTCTTATCGTCGTCAGTCCACGTATGAACTTCTTTGGGTACCAGCCTTTCTGGAATAGCAGGTCTATTCTCAGCGGTTGGTACTGCGGCATCAATTCTTACAGGAATAAATGGGCCGTTTTCAAGATAATAAGGCATAGTAGGGTCTACACCTTCTAGGAAGAGAGTCATCCTATTTTTCCATAGATTAAAATTATCTCTGGAGAATCTAGGAGGTTTTGCAAGAGAACTATTGTCGATATAATTTGTGTTTGTGTTGGTAGCCATTTTCAGATATAGCAAGGAAGAGAAATCTTAGTATAGATTAGATCTTGTTTATGAGATTAAACAAATCCGCTCTGATACCACTTGTTGGTCCCGAAGGGCTATACAAGTTTGTAGAAGGCGGGTTGAATACAAACACACAGATTTTACTTTTCTAAATTGTTTATTGATAAATCATTAACAATTTACAGCTTGTTGGGTAAACAAGATTAAGGATAAACCTAAATCTAAACAAGTTGGAACACTAAGTTTCTTGCACTAAGAAAGAGAAGGAAATTACTAATAATAACCTATCTCAAGATAAGAAGGATGAACTTGTCCAGAGTTAGCAAGTTACTTCAAAATGAAGTGAGTTCATCTTCTTATATACTGCATGCATTTAATGCATTGCAGTTTACACTTTACATGTGGCAGCAGCTGATTGGTTGCATGTTATTGACCTTTGTTGACAACCTTAGTAGCCGCATGTTTGAATAGTGTAGTATCAGAGTGGTTGTACGATTTCAGACAATAAGGAGGTTCTTTTTCTGACATATCGTACGGAGACGTGCAAGGGAGGTTAAGACAAAAAGTACTTTGTACGGAGGACTTTGTGATCAGCTTTTCGTTGATTCAGCGATCTATCATTCTTTATCAGCGAATGATAGAATTCAGCGATAGCTAAAGTCTTGTACTTGATACTTCACGTTGAGTGGACAAATCTGAGTCTTCGCTGATCCGCATCAGTTCATTAGGAGACTTGTCGCTGGTTCTTGAGCTTGATCTTCGACTTCAGCGTAGAACCTATGTTGACGTGAAACTTGTCTTCAGGGATCATAAGTAAACAACTAACTTATCAGCGCTCACCATAAGTACTGAACAGACTCAGAGTATTATGGTGAACAGTGTTCGCTGAATGTTTAATCTAAAAAGCGAGAGTTCCTATCAGCGGTACTGTAAGATCTTAGTACTTATCAGCGATAGTGAAACTCTGATACATATTGTTTACTTACAATTTTCACTAAGTATAAAAGAGAGGGTCATTATCAAATCACTGAGGGTTTGGATCAACAGGATACATGGTTTGATGATAGTGATGGAAAGAAACTGCCTGGTTGATGTCCGAAAAAAGATTGATTTCCACCGCTACCTCCGTATGTCATAGAAAACTGCTGATACATAGTTTCATTCTTCATTACAAGAAATGAACTACCAGCTTGGTTGATCATGGTAGCAGATCCACCTCCACCATTACCGATTGACAACAAAAACCGTCAACGTTTATGGTAGATTTTGGTAAACCACGTGTTCAAACGTCGAAACATCTTCATAATCACCCAACTCGAATACCTGACCACCCAGGTTAGGGTTTTGGTAAAATAATCTAAAAACTCACTAACTAAACGTAATTTTTTTGTCACATGCTTAAACAATGAAGAATATATTAAGGGTGAAGACAAATGTAATATACGTTTCGAACCACCATTGATAGACTCAAGAACACCATTGTTTTGTCCTGCCAAACCACCGCTCTAAATATAAAACACTATTACTAGGACGAGAATTCATAATTGCTTTAAATATGAAAAACGAGAGAGATGGTTGAAAGATGGTTTGTGTTCCTTCAGATGGTACCTACCTTTTATAGAATAAAAAGGAAAATAATTGGAAAAAAGAAGAGGAAAAAAAATTGAAAAAAAATTGATTTATTTTTGAAAAAAATCGAAGCTGGCGCCAGCCCGAAAGTGATGGGTGATGTCATTCCTATGTTTATTTCGCCACAGGTGCAACATGGTGTGCTCCCATTGGTCCCAATTTCACCGATATGACCGGCCTGACACATGTTTTTCGCCGATGAGACTGATGTGGGGACAAGTGTTATGACGCATCAGCTTTTTGTCAACTCGGTGCCATATGTCGCCATCTTATTGGGAGACGTCGCTGGTGGGCCCACAAGAGTTTTTCTCCCACGGTTGGCTAAGGTGGGTGGTGAAAATGGGTGTCATTTTAACAAAATTTCTCTAACGCTTGTTATTCCCTCAGCACCACTCTCTTATTTGTGCTATATGGGAGATTTTTCTTGAAGATAATGGCAACCAAGGTGCCAAAGGCATTAAAAACAAGCAATGTGTTGATCCAAACCCTCAATGATTTGATAATGACTCTATGAGAAACACTTAGTGAAAATCATAAGTAGACAATATGTATTAATGTTTTGTCATCAAAGAAAATACTAAGTCTGTTTAGTATCGCTGATGAAAACATATGCTTTAAAATACATTTTCAGTGATACTGTTCATCCATAAGACCTAAGTCTGTTCAGTCTTGTCGATAATCGCTGATAATCTTAGTTGCTTACTAATGATCCCTGAAGACAAGTTTCACGTCAACTATGTTCTACGCTGAAGTCGAAGATCAAGCCAAAGAACCAGCGACAAGTCTACTAATGAACTGATGCAGATATCAGTGAAGCCAAGATTTGTCCACTCAACGTGAAGTTTCAAGTAGAAGACTTCAGCGAATGCTAAACTTTATCACTCGTTGATAAAGATCTATTCAGCGAACGCTGATCATGAAGACTTCCTCTACAAGTTACTTTTTCTTACCCCCTTGCACGCCTCCGTACGATAATGTCAGAATGGACATCCCTTTTATCCAGAATCGTACAACCAACTCTGATTCTACATTGTACATCATGCGGCTACTAAGGTTGTATACAAAGGTCAAACCATGCAACCGATCAGCTGTTGCCACGTGTAAAGTTATATTGATATGCATTAAATGCATGCAGTATATAAGAAGAACCATACTTCAGAAATGAAGTGCTCGACCATCTTCTTCTCTCTACTACTTTGTGTTAGAATATTATACTTAATATTCTTATCTCCTTTCTAACTTATTTCTAGTGCAAGAAATCTTAGTGATTCTCTTAACTTGTTTAGATTAGGTTTAATCCTTAATCTTAACGTGTGTTTGTATTCAACCCCCCCCCCCTCTACAAACATGTATAACCCTTTCGGGACCAACAAGTGGTATCAGAGCAGATTGTTTAATCTCATAAACAATATCTTGCTTATACTAATCTTTTCTCTTCCTTGCTATTTCTCATAATGGCTACCAACACAAACACAAACACAAACTATATTGACAATGGTTCTCTTGCAAACCCCCCTAGATTTTCCAGAGGTAACTTTAATCTGTGGAAAAATAGGATGATACTCTTCCTAGAAGGTGTAGACCCTACTATGTCTTATTATATCGAAAATGGCCCATATATTCCTGTTAGGATTGATCCTGAAGTTCCAGGCACTACAACTAGAGCTGCCATTCCTGAAAGAATCATTCCTAAGGAACCTCAGAATTGGTCAGATGAAGATAAGAAGAAAGTGGCTATCGATACAAAAGCCAGATCCTTTCTTTCCATGGCTCTTCCTGACGAAGTCTACCATTCTGTCATGAACCTGAAAACCTCCAAAGCCATGTGGGACACAATCTGTGTTCAGTATGAAGGTACGTCTGAAGTCCAGGACTCAAGAAAGATCAACCTGGTAAGACAGTATGAAAGCTTCATTTGTGGTAAGAATGAATCTCTCTATGAAGTACATCAACGGTTTAACTGTTTAATTATTGATCTGAAAACCGTTGGTAAGGAATATTCTAACTTTGAAATACTGACAAAGTTCTTGGAATGTTTACCTGAAAGTTGGGATAGTTATTTAATGTGTCTCAAGCTATCAAAGGATCTAAAATCTATGACTCTCTCTACCTTATATGGCACTATGCTCAATCATGAGCAGTCGTGTCATCTTAAGAAGAATCTTGTAAAAGATTCCAAAATCACCCATGTTGCTTTACTCTCAAAGTCACCTTCCACTCAGCGATCTACTATCACTGTCACTGAGTTGGAAAATAACTCTGAATGCTCATCAGATGCTGAATCTTCAGATCTTGATGAATCTCTGGCTCTCCTGGCTAATAAGTTCAGGAGATTCGCTAGAAAGAGTAACTTCAAAAGGAACAAACCCCTTGCACTCACTGACAAGCCAAAATCATCAACCCTGTTGATAAGGCTACTGCTACCTGCTTTAACTGTGAGAAAGTAGGACACTTTGCTAGTGAATTCAGGTCAAAGAAAGTCTTCAAACCCTCAGCTTTCTCCAAGAAATCCTCTAACCCCTGGGCTAGAGATGACAAGTATCAAAAACTGAAAGAAAAGTATGCAAAGCTGAGAAGCTTTAAGAAGAAAGGCAAAGGCCTGATGGCTGACTTTGACTGGGCTGCCTCTGATGAAAAAGAATCATCTGACTCAGAAGATGATGATGAGGCCAACCTCTGCCTCATGGCAAAAATAGAAGAAGAGGAAGAGCAAACTGAAATTCCCTCTACTTCATCTTCTACCTCTAAAGTATCAACTTCTTTCTTTACTAATATTTCAGATATTGATGAAGCTGATAGTCTTCGGAAAATCGATCTCTTGACTATGAACTTATATGATGCCATGAATGGCAAAGCTGTAGCTGAAAATCAAAACCTTGATCTAGCTGAACAACTTAAAAAATGTCACCTTCAAATAGAAAAGCTTTCTAAAATTGAAGAAGATTTAAAAGATCAGGTTCATATAAATCAGCTAGTCAAAATCGAACGTGAAGAAGCTATCCCTGCATTAAAAGCTTAAAAGGCTACTGTTGAAGGATGGTGTAAATCCTCAACAACGATCACTGAGATAATAAAGTCTCAGATTCCCTTGAGTGACAAACGTGGTCTTGGTTACAAAGCTGATACTCTAGAACCTACCACTGATCATTCCATGCTTAAGTTTGGAATGTTCGTGTCCTCTATTCCTGACACTTCTTCATCTCAGTGTTCCTCTTCAAAAACTCCCATCCCTGAGGAAAAACCTACCTTAATTTCTAAGGGTAAGGGTAAAGAAAAAGTTTTCAACCAAAAACCTCAGAAGGGTACCTTTGTACCTAAGCCGAATGCTTCTAAAGCTTCAGTGACTTATCCCTCTACTTCTAAGAACAAGATCCCTGGATTTATTCAGCGATCTACTCCTAGAATCAGAGTGGATATTATTGGTAAGAAATCTGAAGAACTGATTGTTCCTCCCATTTCCAATACCAAAGGTATACTTGGTGCTGGCCCTGCTCATTTAAAATTAACGGCTAAGCATGCAAATGGTCCTAAAGCTACTTTTAGCTATAGGAAATGTTATCACTGTGGACTTACAAATCATATTGCTAGTAAGTGCCCCACAGCCACCAAAGCTGAAAAGTTAGCTAAGGTGAAGATCAATGCCCCCAAGGCAAAGAAGATCAACCCTGGTGCAAATCAGGTTATGGTGAAACCAACCACTGAGGTTAAGAAATTAACCAAAGTGAAGACTTGTCCTGAAGCTGAATCTTCAAATTCTGCGAAGATTGTTGAACCTTCCACTTCCTCTACCACCACTGACAAGTGTGGGCCCATAGTAAAATGGGTGCCCAAGTCAAACTAATCTTCCTTTGTTTGCAGGTTAAGAAGGGTATCTGGTATCTCGATAGCGGATGCTCTATACATATGACTGGAAAGAAAAACATGCTCACTGAATACAAGGAAGAGAAGGGTCCCTCGGTGACCTTCGGTGGAAATGGAAAAGGCCATACCCGAGGGTTTGGTGTACTCTCTAATGGTACAACAACCTTCAGAAGAGTTGCATATGTTGAAGGACTGAAGCATAATCTTCTAAGCATCAGTCAGCTGTGTGACAAGGATAACAAAGTGATTTTCACCAAGGAATCCTGCTTTGTCACTGATAAAAAGGAGAAGATAGCTCTCAGCGGATACCGTATGGAAAATGTTTACGTTATAAACATGGACTCTACAACCACTGAGAACTCATGTTTCTTCTCAAAAGCCTCATCTGATGTCAACTGGCTATGGTATAAGAGGCTCTCCCATCTCAACTTCAAGACACTGAATACTCTTTCTTCAAAAGAGTTGGTCATTGGTCTACCTCAACAATCATACGCTAAGGAGTCTCTATGTTCATCGTGTGAGAAATGGAAACAAACAAAAGCTAGTTTCAAATCTAAGCAAGTTTCCTCAGTGTCATCTCCTCTACAACTTCTCCATATGGATTTGTTTGGCCCTATTAACAAACAATCCATCGCTGGAAAGAAATATACATTGGTCATAGTTGATGAATTCTCTCGCTATACCTGGGTTATGTTTCTTCGTTCTAAGAGTGACACCCCTGAAGAACTCGTCATTTTTGTCAGGAAAATGGAAGTCCTGAACAACATGACCGTTCACTCATTAAGTAGTGATCATGGGACTGAATTCAAAAATAGTTCCCTTGATTCCTTCCTTGAAATCAAGGGTATTTCTCACAACTTTTCCTCAGTGAGAACACCGCAACAAAATGGAGTCGTTGAAATAAGAAATCGAACTATAATTGAAGATGCACGTTCAATGCTCAGCGATTCTCACCTGCCTACTCAGTTTTGGGCAGAAGCTGTCAACAGTGCTTGTTTTACTCAAAACAGGTCGCTGAATGTCAAAAGATTCAAGAAGACAGCCTATGAACTCTTCCATGGGAGAAAGCCTTCAATTAGCTTTCTTCATATCTTTGGATGTCAGTGTTTCATACTGAATAACCGAGATGCCCTTGGAAAGTTTGATCCTAAAGCTGATGATGGAATCTTTCTTGGATATTCCTCCGTATCCAAAGCCTTCACAGTGTTCAATCGAAGAAGACAAACTGTAGAAGAAACAATTCACGTTACTTTTGATGAATCCCGTTCAGCAAACTCTAGACCTTCTGCTGATACTGAAGAACTGAATCAATGGATGTTTTCTCATGTCGGTGATTCAGAAGATGTTCCCACTCCTCTATCTCATACTCATCCCGCTGAAGATGATGATCCTACCATCATCCCAAGCATACAGACAAGTGAACCTGAAACATCATGGGTCTCAGTTGTTTCTCTAAACACTATGCCTGCTTCCGAACCTTCTATCTCAGACATACCATCTACTTCTCAGCAATCAGTGAATGAAATGACATCTGAACCTCTTCCTCTATTGCCTGATATACCAGAAGTTGCTGAAGCCTCATCTTCAGCTCCTCAAGTTCAGAATGAGTCAGCGACTTATGCTCCGGCTCAACGATGGACTATAAATCACCCTATTGAACAAATTATTGGTGATCCAAACGCTGGTGTTCAGACTCGACGAAGTGCAGGTAACATTTGTTTATTTGTTAACTTCATTTCTCTGATTGAACCAAAGAAAATAGATGATTCCCTCAGAGATCCAAACTGGGTCAGCGCAATGCAAGAAGAGCTGACAGAATTTGAAAGAAACAAAGTGTGGAAGCTCGTTCCTAGACCATCCGACAAGTCAGTGATAGGAACTAAATGGGTCTATCAAAACAAGTTGGATGAACATGGAACTGTAACCCGCAACAAGGCTCATCTTGTTGCTCAGGGATACAGACAAGAGAAAGGTATAGATTACGACGAAACATTTGCTCCAGTGGCAAGACTAGAAGCCATTCGTCTATTTTTAGCTTACGTTGTACACAAAGACTTCAAAGTTTATCAAATGGATGTTAAGTCAGCGTTCCTCAATGGAAGGCTGAATGAAGAAGTCTACGTGGAACAACCTCCAGGATTCTCAGATCCTAAGCATCCAGGTTATGTTTATAAACTGGATAAGGCACTTTATGGCTTAAAGGAAGCTCCTCGTGCATGGTATGACACTCTCTCTACTTATCTCCGTATTGAAAATTTTGAGCGAGGTAAAATTTATAAAACTCTATTTTTCAGGAAAGTAAAAGGTCATATTATTCTTGTTCAAATATATTTCGATGATATTATATTTGGTTCCACTAACCCTGACCTTTGTACTCATTTCGCTGATAGAATGAAAGCTGAATATAAAATGAGTATGATGGGTTAGCTAACATATTTCCTAGGTCTTCAAATCAAACAGAGTGAAAAAGGAACTTTCATTCACCAAGGAAAATATGTTAAAGATATGCTGAAGAAATTTGATTTAACTCAGAGTTCAGCTATGAAAACCCTTATGGCACCACCGCTGACACTAAACAAGGATCCTTTCGGAAAACTTGTTGATGTCACAGCGTACCGTAGGATGATCGACTCTCTTCTGTATCTTACAGCAAGCTGACCTGATATCATGTATGCAACATGTTTGTGTGCACGATATCAAGCTGAACCTAAGGAATCTTATTTGATCGCTGTAAAACGAATCTTTCGTTACCTTAAGGGTACTCCTAACCTAGGTCTTTGGTATCCCAAAGACTCAGGGTTTGATCTAATCGCCTATTCAGATAGTGATTTTGAAGGTTGCAAATTATATAGGAAAAGCACCACAGGAGGCTGTTAGCTCCTGGGTGGAAAGCTGGTGAGTTGGACAAGTAAAAAGCAAAACTCAGTGTCCACCTCAACCGCTGAAGTTGAGTACGTAGCTGATAAAAGCTGTTGTTCTCAGGTCTTGTGGATGAGAAATCAACTACTGGACTATGACCTTCAGCTCTCAAAAATTCCAATCTATTGCGACAGCACTAGTGCCATCGCTATAGCCAACAATCCAGTGCTACACTCAAAGACCAAACACATCGAAATCAGGTATCATTTTATCAGAGATCATGTGATGAATGGTGATATAGAACTTCATTTTATCCCAACTGACTTTCAGTTAGCTGATCTATTTACCAAACGTCTTGATGAGACAAGATTCAACTTTCTCATCAGCGAGCTTGGAATGCTGAACTTTGAAGAGTAAAATCTTCAGCGGTTCACATTTGATCAGTGATAACAATGAACTTGTATAACCCTCTTCATCACCTACTCCCTGAAAAAACTTGATTCGCTGATATTAAGGTATGTTCTCTCTTACTCGCTGACATTCGCCTATGAATGCAAGATTTCAAAACAAATTGCATCGCTGAATATCTCTTCCTTTCAGTGATACTTTTGAAATTTCTAAATCACTGATATTTCTAATCAGTGCTTCGTGTTTTCAAAATGTCCCTAAGCTTTCAAAAACCTCAGAGACATCCTAAAATATGAAAGGACGTTTGTGACGTCATCAAACGGATAGACCATGGCACGTTTTCTCTGACACGTTCGCCCGTTTCGTCTTCCTTGTCCAATCTAATTCAAGGGACGTGTCCGTGTCATCATGAAAAAATTTCCCGCTCACAGTTTTTCTCTCTCTACTCTCACTATATAAACACTTTGCGTTTATATTTTTACCCTTTATGCGAATATCATCTCCTTCAAAGCAAGAACTCTCTGTTGCATTCAAAATATTAACTCAAGAACCTGTTCGTCTTCATCTTCTTCAACATCACAGGTTAATATTTCTCTTATTTTGCAACTAATAAACTTGTTTTTGATCTTATTCTTGTTTCTAAAAGATCAAACAAAAGAACTTTTTAAAATGAAATCATTTCTCTTCATGATTTTATGAACACAATCTTCATGATTGTTCTTCAAGTTTAAATCAAAAATCTTAAACTTGTATGTTCATATGTTTTTCCAGAATCCTTCTTTAAAAGGAAATTGGAAAATAAGACATTCACTAGATTTTGATTTTTTGTCAAAACTAGAAAAACCCTAATTTCTATTTTCTTTCTCCAAATAGAAATTACACATCCCTAAAAACCCTTATTTTGGAACTTTATCCATTTTAAGAAACTTCTGTTCATATTCTTCATTATTATATTATATAAACAGAAATGGCATCTACTACTGGAGCTCCTACCGCTAAGTCCCCTACTGCTGTTGAGGTTACTGACCTCACAAAAGCTCCTAAGGTTGATTTTAAACTCGAACAAGTCACATTTCAAAGCAACAACCCATATGCTCTCTTAGACTTCCCTCAAAAGAAGCAGGTCACACACCTTGATGATGCTGTAAACTTTCTCAAGACATGTCCTCTATCGACAGCTCTGACCATTGCACCCCCCGCTTATCGGAATCTACTAGCTCAGTTCTAGTATACTGCCAGAAGAGCTCAGATCACCTCCACCAAGGACCCAGAGAAGAAAATCGATGTCATCCTCTTTGACACCGAACATGGAAGCTCTAAAATTACTCCTGGAAATCTCAGGGCTGCTCTCAACCTCCCTGGAAGTTCTAAGAAAAGATGATTCGTCCCTCTACCTGACCCCAAGAATCCTGCTGTTGATCCAAACCCTCAGTGATTTGATAATGACCCTTTAAGAAACACTTAGTGAAAATTGTAAGTAGACAATATGTATTAGAGTTTCACTATCGCTGATAAGTACTATGTCTCTACAGTACCGCTGATAGGAAACTCATGTTCTTTAATTTACACATTCAGCGAACACTGTTCATCAATATAGATCTGAGCCTGTTCAGTCTTGTTGATGATCGCTGATAGTTTTAGTTGTTTACTTATGATCCGTGAAGACAAGTTTCACGTCAAATATGTTCTACGTTGAAGTTGAAGATCAAGCCCAAGAACCAGCGACAAGTCTACTAATGAACTGATGCGGATATCAGCAAAGCCAAGATTTTTCCACTCAACGTGAAGTTACAAGTAGAAGACTTCAGCGATCGTTGAGCTTTGTAACTCGCTGATAAAGTACTGTTCAACGAACGCTGATCATGAAGTCTTCCTCTATAAGTTACTTTTGTCTTATCCCCCTTGCACGCCTCCGTACTAAAATGTCAGAAAGGACATCCCTTATGTCCATTATCGTACAACCAACTCTGATTCTACATTGTACATCATGCGGCTACTAAGGTTGTCTACAAAGGTCAAACCATGCAACCAATCAGCTGTTGCCACGTGTAAAGTTATACTGTTGTGCATTAAACGCATGCAGTATATAAGAAGAACCCTACTTCAGAAATGAAGTGCTTGGCCATCTTTATCTTTCTTACTCTTTGTGTTAGAATATTATTCGTAATATTCTTATCTTCTTTCTGTCTTAATTCTAGTGCAAGAAACTTAGTGTTTCTCATAACTTGTTTAGATTAGGTTTAATCCTTAATCTTGTTCCGCAACAAGTTGTAAATTGTTTGATAAATATCAATAAAAAATTTAGAAAAGTAAAATATGTGTGTTTGTATTCAACCCCCCCCCCCCCCCCCTTCTACAAACTTGTACAACCCTCCGGGACCAACAAGTGGTATCAGAGCAGATTGTTTAACCTCATAAACAAGATCTTGCTTATACTAATCTTTTCTCTTCCTTGCTATTTCTCATAATGGCTACTAACACAAACACAAACTATATTGACAATAGTTCTCTTGCAAAAGCCTCTAGATTTTCCAGAGATAACTTTAGTCTGTGGAAAAATAGGATGACACTCTTCTTAGAAGGCGTGGACCCTACTATGCCTTACTATCTCGAAAATGGCCCATATATTCCTGTTAGAATCGACCCTGAAGTTCCAGGCACTGCTACTAGAACTACCATTCCTGAAAGAGTCGTGCCTAAGGAACCTCATAACTTGTCTGATGAAGATAAGAAGAAAGTGGCTATCGACACTAAAGCTAGGTCCATTCTTTTCATGGCTCTTCCTGACGAAGTCTACTGGTACGTGCGAAATATGTGTTTTAATCGCAGTGGGTTGCAAACTGACCACAGTGGGAAGTGCAAGTGTACACTGTCCACTATGATCGTCACAGCAAGTAATAGTTGGTAAAATACCAGAATCGAATCCACAGGGACTGGACAATCAAGACAATACGGTTCTCATGAGCTCCTTTTACAGGTTTCAATAACAGAAGAAGCAATATTTTGGTTTGTTTGGTGACAAGTTACTTTTAACGATTTACTTAAGATTTAAAAGAAGGAATGTAGGTTAGATTTTCCCTAGATTTTATACTAAATACCCGGTCCTAAAAGTGATCCTTGTATTCGAGGTAGGCGTTTTCGCTAGAAAAGCCCGGTTACAAAATACTCACACCGTTAGATAAAAATCCTATACTCTTAGTAGTTATTGTTTTGTCAATGGTAATCTCAAAGTGGACCTTTTCAGGCCTCGATGGAATGTGTAGAGACAAATACTCTAAGTGTTTTAAATACACAAATTAGCTTGCCTACTACTCCAGTGGGTTGAGATTAGCTCACTGTGCTGACCTCACTTTCGTAAGTGTCGTAAGAATTCTTTCGAATCCCCTAGCATCATCCAAGCTTGTGTCACTACGTTCTACTTATTTCTAAGTTAAGAACTAGACTTTAGATCCTTGCAAGTGATCGGCTTGTTTGCATCCTTGGGCATAAATCGAACATGAATGACCAAAACAACAAATATTCTAAGTATAAAGATTACTCAAGCATTTTTAATAAAATACAGGTACTTCTCCTTCCTATATCCCAAAGGATGTTTAGCCCATAACTAAAGTAAAGAAAACAAAAGAGTAGAAGTTGCACATAATTAAACTGAAAGTGACTTGGATTGAACCCACAGTGGGGAACGAGAAGTCGTCCCTGTCACTGTGTACTTCGAACTACAAATTACACTAAGAATGTAAAATACAGAAATTTAAAGTTAACTACTGCAGTAAATGAGAGAAACTAATGTAGTAGTTGAGAGATTCTCCAAAAAACTAAGCATATCATTAATGGCACCCAACACCTCCTTTATATACTAGGAGAAAGGGTTGGGTATTACATAAGAATGGGTATGTCTAAAGGGTAAGGACTACAGAATAATGATAGAAATCAGCTCTTTGAACAATCCTTTTATCCAATGGACCCTTCCTTTTCACCAAGTCAACTTCAAAGTACAAAAGGTGTATTTGATGCCATCTAAAAGCAAGATACCTTGTACTTCTCCAGCCCTTATCTCAGCCAAATGAACCTTCCATTCGCCAGACAATTACATCCCAACTAGGAGTTTCTTTGTCTTTTGTCTTTTGTTCAGCTTGATAGTGGGATCCGGAGTGGGGAACGCAAGTCCCTGCGGATAAAACGTGAAAACACCCAAATTCCACCAAATAATTTATTAAAGACTATGGTTCACTCTTTTTGCTCATTTTCGTGAAATGTACCAAGAATGGGGGTTTTGAGAAATGAAATGGCTAAAATTGACGAAATAAAATGGAAAATAAAAGGAAATAATAACTCTAAAAATAGAGTTATCACAACCTCAAACTTAAACCATTACTTGTCCCCAGGTAATAAAAAGAAAGAAAATAAAAGAAATAAAATTAAATAATGCACTTGAGCTTTTAGGGACTTACCGACTTCTCACTCTGAATGAATGTTGATCTCCCTCCACAGATACTTCTTTCGGTTCCAAAATTAAAGCTTCACTTTTGTACTTGACGAAATCTTTCCCTTGTTCACATTTGATCAATAGGACTTAGGGTTGAAAGGTTTGTGGCTTTGAATATTTTCCCAGGGTTTTCAGCAAGCATTTCCAAAAACGGACCGGAGATCTCGCTTTGAGATTTTTATTTTAAGAAGTGAGTGGTTTGTGTTTTGCATGGGTTGGTTCGTACACTTCAGGATTTTATTTGGGTATGGCTATTTTTTGTGAGAGTGAGTATTCTGATGGTCCAGAATAGGCACACCATCTTTTTCTTGGAAGTGAGCACTTTGATGGTCCAGAAAAGGCACACCATCAATCTTGTTAGTGACACTCCGATTTTCTTTTGTTTTTGTATTTTTGCCTTTTTTTGGGAGGTGGGTATGGTTTACCCACCTCAAACTTATGACCTCACTGGATCCCCACTGTGGGAAGACTGGAAGTCACTCTGAAAGTCCCCACCTCAAACTTAAAATTGCACAGTGTCCCCACTGTGACTTGGAAATTTGGTTCACTGAGGTGTATTTGGGGATACAAAAAGGGTCGTGTTTGGATGCGAAAAATGGCCTATATCATTTCATGGTGACAAGTTGAGATTCGTACTTACAAAAGGGACCTTTTAAGTCGGAAGCCGAAAGTTGTACCTTGAAATGAAAAGAGATCAATCAAACAATCAAACAATAAGCGAGTTAGTACCCAAAATCACCTGTTGCAGCAGCAGGATTTCCATGCATCATTTCACAAAAATATCCAAAACAGCAAATATTGTCAAACGCCTAGCCATAGGCAGAATACGCAATTAAACATAAAATAGAAATTGTTTTTGGTGAGCATCAAAAGTGGGAACCATAATCCCAACAAACCATTTAGTGGGTCGGAGTTGCTTGTGGTGAGCTTGCGTCGGAGTCTTCCTCGAAACCATCCTCACTGTCATATGAGGGGCAAATACCTTCAGGAAACTCAGGGAGTTGTGCGTGCAACTCGGGATCAGCACCTTGTAACATTTGGTTGACAACCGCATCCCTATCCCTTGTATACATCCAGAACGACTCGTTGGCTCGATTGGCATGCTTCTGCTGGGCTTCCATGAGATCAAAACGATATGTGAGTGCTGTTAATGCTTGCAGAATGGCGGTCATGGGGTTGCTTGAGCTTCCTGCAGTGGTATGCCATAGTGGGGTACCAGTGGTTCTCACAGTGTGATCGACAGCGATCCTCACAGTGGGATCTTCCTGAGCAGGTTCTTCAGAAGGACCGGCAAGTGCCCTCCCCATTTTCTTTGACGGTTAGGACGCTAATGTTGCTCGTTGAAACGAGCCACTGATCATCTGCAGCTGAGGGTACTCCCGCTTCGATTAGTAATGAAGTGATAAGACAAGGGAGGGGTAGAATTACCTTCTTTCGTGTGCGTGCGGTGTGGATGGCGGAAAACATGAGGGACCCAAGGTTTATCGGCTTACCCGTAAAGATGCAGTATAGCAAGGCGCACTTGTGCATCGATAGGGTCGTATCATGAGAAGTAGGGGATAAAGTGACCCGAACAAATGCAAACCACACAGCGGCCTCGATAGTGAAGGAGCTAGCGTGTAGACATTTGTGCGTGCCATCCATATCCCAGGGCTTTCCCTCCACTGCCAGTTCCTTTAAAATCACATCTTCATCGGCGGGGCTTATTTTTTTCAAGAACTGTGTGAATGTGCATGTAGTTGGGGTCCTTATTCCAAGGACCTGATTAATGCTGTGGCATGATAGTACACGGTCCGACCCCGAACTTTTACAAAGGGGTCTTTGGTCTGCGAAGCTTCGGCATAAAACTCACGAAGATTGGCAGAGGCCAACCTCGCCCAATCTTGTGCTAAAACCCGATTTTTGATAAACGGGTTTGCCTCTACAAACTCGGGGTCGAAACCCCTCTCTAAGTTCAATTTTTGCTTGTGAATGAGCTCATAGTGGTCAGCCACTGCTGAAGTTGTGAACTGCCTAGGCACCCCACTGGGGGCATGCTCAGTCCCCACAGTGGAATGGTGTGGGTTTTCAGATGGCACTTGCTCATTCCCAGCATCAGTTCCAAAAGACGATGAACTTAAAGAGGGTTCGAGACCCTTACCTTTTTGGTTGGTGTTTTCTCCGACGTGGTCACCCTAGACCTGGTGACCATTCCCTTTTTCCTCAGAGCCCGAACGATGGGGTTTTCCCCACTATGGGCAGCAGCCTGGAGTGCCGGTAAATCGACCGTATTTGTGACTTGAGGGCTTTCCTCAGTCTGAATCTGCTCCTTCCATTTTCTTCGAATCTCCTCCTCTTGTCGGATTCTTTCTTGTTCTTCCTTTGCCAATCGTTCTTCTTCAGCCCTTTTCTTTTCTTCCTCACGAAGCCTTTCTTCCTCAACTCCTTTTCTTTCCTCCTCCTCTTTCGCCAATCTCTCGGCCTCCTCCCGTTTTTTCTTTTCCTCTTTCGCCAATCTCTCGGCATCCTCCCGTTTTTTCTTTTCCTCCTCTTCTTTTCTTAACCTTTCCTCCTCTTCTTGTTTCAGTCTTTCTTCTTCCTCTCGTCGCTTTTTCTCGACTTCTTCTTTTCTTTTTCGGATAGCAGACATCCTTTGATTATATTCTTCTACCAACCTCCTTTCTTCCTCTTCGGCCTGCAATGCTTCATCATCGAGATGGCTTTGACTGGTGTCCGAAACCTTTGATGAAGACACAGCCCTCGGACTCTCTTGCTTGGATGAACCTGTGTCTGGAATACCTGGTATGATTGGCGGTTCACCGGAGATCGGCGACGGTTCATTTAAATCACCGATGATGGTTTCCGGCGGGTGGTCCTCGGTGGTTCTATGGCGGACCGCCGCACGGCTGGGTTCCTCCGGGTGGGTGTTCAGTCGCTTGCTTCTGGCCATTTTTAGGGTTTAGGAAGGGTGGTTTTCGGTTTTGGTTCGTGAGAAAGAAAGAAAAAGTAGAGAGAGTGTATTTGAATTTTAGGAGTAAAGGTGGTTTTTGGTTTTAGGAAATGGAAAAGGAAAAGGAAAAGGTTTTTGGTTTTTCAAAATAGAGTGAACGGTTGTTTAGGAGAGAGAGAGAGAGAGAAAAGGAGATGATGGCTTTTCTTGGAACAAGGCAAACTAGGACAAGTGGCAGCTAAAAGTTGACTAGTGTGGAAAAAAAGTTGATGTTTGTCAGCCTCTTGGGCCCCTAAAACCGTCCCATCTCATGTCAGTTCAGGAGTGGGAAGCGCAGGGACGTCGGCCCATCCCACTGCGAAGTACTTTCCTGGCTTTTTCTTCAAAAAAATGGAATCTCTCCTACACACATGCAAAATAAACTACCATGCAGAATTAAAAATACTAAAAAAATAAAAAGACAGCAAAAAAACTGAAATAAAATATTTACAAGTGATCCCGATGTTTCTTAACCATAGTGGGGTGGAGAGTGGGGTACAATGTGAGCACTCTCACTCAGAAAATGCTTCACTCTCTGCCCATTGACTTTGAACGTTTGACCAGACTGTGGGGACTTTAACTCCACTGTTCCAAAGGGACTCACTTTGACAATGGTGTATGGTCCCGTCCATCGTGATTTTAGCTTACCCGGAAAGAGTTTAAGACGGGAATTGGACAACAATACATGTTGTCCTTCCATGAACTCCCTATGGTTGATTCTTCGGTCATGCCACATCTTGGTTTTTTCTTTGTACAACTTTGCGTTCTCGTAGGAGTGATATCGCAACTCCTCTAGTTCATGCATTTGCAAACTCTTCTTAATTCCCGCAACATCCTCACTCATGTTAAGCTCTTTAAGGGCCCAAAACGCCTTGTGCTCCAATTCAATCGGTAAATGGCAAGCCTTGCCAAAAACTAATTTAAATGGAGACATTCCCAAGGGAGTTTTATAGGCCGTTCGATAGGCCCAAAGAGCATCATCAAGTTTGGTTGACCAATCTTTTCGATGTGGTTTTACGACTTTCTCCAAAATACCTTTGATCTCACGATTTGAAAGTTCGGCTAAACCGTTGGTTTGTGGGTGGTATGCGGTGGCCACTCGATGATGTATATCATATTTAGCAAGGATCGAGCTCATGACTTTGTTTACAAAATGGGTGCCCTCGTCACTAATCAATGCCCGTGGTGTTCCAAATCGAGTGAAAATATTTTTATGCAAAAATTTCACCACGGTGTTGGCATCATTAGAGTGACAAGCAATGGCTTCCACCCATTTCGAAACATAGTCCACCGCAACCAAGATATAAAAATTATTGTTGGAATTTGGAAAGGGTCCCATGAAATCAATCCCCCAAACATCAAAAAGTTCTACCTCTAGAATGTTGTTAAGAGGCATTTCGTTCCTTTGCGAAATGTTCCCGGTGCGTTGACATTGCTCACAACTTTACACAAATTCGTAAGAGTCCTTAAACACAGTGGGCCAAAAGAACCCACTTTGCAAGATTTTTGCAGCAGTGCGGTTTCCACCAAAGTGGCCATCGTAGTGGGATGTGTGACAACCATGGAGTATCTAATGTTGCTCACTCCCGTGGACACAACGCCTCAATATTTGGTCCGTCCCTATCTTATATAAGAAAGGGTCGTCCCAAACATATTGTCGTGTATCATGTAAAAACTTTTTAAAGGGTTGTCCACTCATCCCGTGGGGTTTTAGTCCACTTGCTAAAAAGTTTGCAATGTCAGCATACCAAGGAATATTATTTTCGAGATGTTGGGCTGATAACAATTGCTCATCGGGAAAATTCTCTTTGACTGGAGTGGGGTCAGCAGTGCCCACTATCTTCTCGAGCCTGGACAAATGGTCAGCTTCCTGATTGCTTGTTCCTTTTCTATCAACGATCTCAAGATCGAATTCTTGCAGCAATAAAACCCATCTAATCAAACGTGGCTTGGAGTCAGCCTTGTTGATCAAATATTTTATTGCTGCATCATCCGTGTGCACTATTACCTTCGTCCCTATCAAGTACGACCTGAAACGATCAAAAGCAAACACCATTGCAAGTAATTCTTTTTCAGTAACAGTATAATTAATCTGAGCTTCAATCAATGTTTTACTTGCATAATAAATGGGGTGAAAAACTTTGTTCTTTCTTTGTCCGAGAACAGCCCCCACTGCCCACTCGCTTGCGTCACACATCACTTCGAATGGGAGTGACCAGTCAGGAGTGGTCACTATGGGTGCTGTGACTAAGGCTTCTTTGATTGTTTCAAAAGCATTTCGGCATTCTTGGGTAAAAATAAAGTCTTTTTCATGTTGTAACAGGTTGCATAGGGGTTTTGTTATTTTTGAAAAATCTTTGATGAACCTCCTATAAAAACCTGCGTGACCCATAAAGCTTCGAATACCTTTTACCGTTGTGGGTTTGGGAAGTTGTGCCACTACCTCAAGCTTGGCTTTATCAACTTCCAACCCTCTTTTTGAGACAAGATGGCCTAGGACAATACCCTTTTCTACCATAAAATGGCATTTTTCCCAATTTAAATTAAGGTCGTGGGTCTCACATCTCACTAGGCTTTTCTCTAAATTTCCAAGGCAGTTGTCAAACGATGTCCCTATTAAAGAAAAGTCATCCATAAAAACTTCTATGGTGTCTTCTATCATGTCGGTGGAAATGGCCATCATACAACGTTGGAAAGTGGCTGGGGCATTACACAATCCAAATGGCATCCTCCGGAAGGCAAAAGTACCATAGGGACAAGTAAAGGTGGTCTTTTCTTGGTCCTCGGGGGCGATATGGATTTGGTTGTATCCAGAGTATCCATCTAGAAAACAATAGAATTCTTTTCCCGCTAACATATCGAGCATTTGGTCGATGAAAGGTAGGGGAAAATGGTCTTTCTTAGTGGCTAGGTTGAGTTGTCTATAGTCCATGCATATTATCCACCCCATGACAGTCCTAGTGGGAATGAGCTCGTTCTTTTCGTTCTTCACTACGGTCGTCCCTCCCTTTTTAGGGACACATTGGACGGGGCTCACCCAACTACTACTAGCAATGGGATAGATAATGCCGGCGTCTAACCACTTCAAAACTTCTTTCTTAACTACCTCCTTCATGATGGGGTTCAACCTTCTTTGAGGTTGGACTTTTCCAGGGTGGTCACTCTCCAAGTTAATCTTATGTTGACATAGGGAGGGGCTAATACCTCTAATGTCCGCTATGGTCCAACCAATTGCCTTCTTATGCTTCATCAACAAATCGATCAGAAGTTGTTCTTGTTTCTCACTAAGTTTGGAACAGATAATAACGGGAAGTTTATTATCCTTAGCGAGGTAAGCATATTTTAAGTGGGAAGGCAATGGTTTAAGCTCTAACTCGGGAGGTTGTTCTATTGAAGGGGGTTGAACATCTCTATCCTTAAAGTCCAGAGGTTCAAAGGCTGCTACCATTTCGTTACACTCATCCTCAAAAGTATCGTAACTCTCAGAGTCAGAGTGCTCACTCTCACTCCCCACTGTGGTCACTGAATCAAAATTGTGGGCACCAATAATCGAACTCAAAGCAAAACAATCTTCGGTTTCTATGTACTTAAGGGATTTAAACACATTAAATGTTACCTCTTGGTCATTGACTCTCATAGTGAGTTCCCCTTTGTGCACATCGATTAAAGTACGTCCGGTTGCAAGAAACGGACGCCCTAAGATGATTGGGATTTCTTTATCGGCCTCATAATCTAGAACTAGAAAATCGGCGGGGAAGATAAATTTATCCACTTGGACCAAAACGTCTTCTATTTTTCCCTTGGGGTAGGCAATGGACCGATCGGCTAGTTGTAATGTCACGATTGTGAGTCTAGCCTCTCCAATACCTAACTTGTTGAAAATGGATAGTGGCATCAAATTGACACTAGCTCCCAAATCACAAATTGCTTGACCTACTTCTTGTCCTCCTATTGTGCATGGAATAGTGAAACTACCCGGGTCTTTCAACTTAGGTGGAATCTTGCTAGTAAGGAGGGCACTACATTCTTCGGTCAAAGCCACAGTCTCAAACTCACCCAACTTTCTTTTTTTGTTCAAAATATCCTTTAAAATTTTAACATAGCTTGGCATTTGCTCAAGAGCTTCTACCAAGGGTATGTTAATGTGAAGCTGTTTAAAAATGTCTAAGAATTTTTTAAATTGAACATCGACATTTTTAGGCTTCATTCTGTCAGGAAAAGGTATGCTTCGTGGGTCAATTTGAGTTTGCTGTGGTATTGGCTTTAGAATAGTAGGTTTTAGAATAGGTCCAAAAGTGGGAAGCTCAGGGATGTTGGTCCCCACTGTGGGAATGACAGTGACTTGAGGAGTGTCCACTGTGGGAACCACAGTGGGTATTTGAGGCGAATCATCAGACTCGAAAACGATATCTTTCAGATCCTTCCCACTCCTAAGTGTTATGGACTTGACATGCTCTTTTCCTATCACCTTAGCGTGTTCGGTATCACTAGGTAACGTCCCTGGTGGTCTATTCTTAACTTCGACGGCTAGTTGTCCTACTTGGGTCTCTATATTCCTAATGGCTGCTTGAGTTTGATTCATGAAACCTTTGAGAATAGATTCAAGTGATGGTTGAACCTCAGCGGCTTGAGTTCCTCGCGGTTGGAACTGCTGTGAGGATTGTCCTTGGTGAAAGTTCTGTGAGTTCTGCCCACTGTGATGTGGGGACTGTCCACTGTGATGTTGCTGAAATCCAGGGGGATTGTGTGGTCTTTGCTGGACATGACTCGCCCCGTGGGGTTGGAGTCCTGGATTACCAGCCCAAGAGAAATTCGGATGATTTCTCCAACCTGGATTATAAGTCTGCGAGTATGGGTTGTTTCTCGGATTGGTTCCTATAACATTAACGGCTTCTGGATTTGCTGGACAATAGTAAAAAAGATGCTCCTCTCCACAGAGGGAGCAGTTTTCGGCTAGATGAGTTGCAGAATTGACTTGGCCTCTATTTTGGTTCAAAACGATTTTTGTTAAGGCCACTAACTGTGCATTCATGGTTTTGAGTGCTTCGAAATCGATGGTGTTGGTCTTTGGTACTATTGCTCTAGGATTGGACCACTCGGTATTGTTGTTGGACACTTTTTCTAAGATTTGATATCCTTCATTGTAGGTTTTACTCGTGAATGTTCCACCGGCTGTTGCATCTAAGATGATTTTGGCCGCATTGAAAAGACCATTGTAAAAGGTCTCCAATTGGATACAATGTGGGATGCCATAATGTGGGCACTTTCGAAGTAAATCTTTAAATCGTTCCCATGCATCCGAAACAGCCTCATCTTCTTCTTGCCTAAACAAAATGATATCATTTCGAAATCTTACATTCCTCGTGGGAGGAAAGTATTTTTGCAAAAATTTATCAGCAAGTTCTTGCCAAGTGGTTATCGAGTGAGGTGCATGCGAGTTCAGCCATGACTTTGCCTTATCCCTTAGCGAAAAAGGGAAAAGCCTTAGTCTTAACGCTTCATCACTCACACCTTGTAATTGAAAGGAATCAGTCATTTCCAAAAAAGATTTTAAGTGCGAGTGCGGATCCTCAGATGGTGATCCTCCAAACTGACCCATGGCTTGGATCATTTGAAACATCACCGGTTTGAGTTCAAAATGAGTTGCAACAATGTTGGGTCTCAAAATCCCGGAGCTTAAATCACCAACTCCGGAAGTAGCATAGTCCCGTATTTTTTTATCTTTGCTATCGGCAATCGTCACTGTGGTCTCCACTATAGGTGGTGGTATTTCTGCCATGTTCACAGTGGGGATCACAGGGGGTTTTCGATTTGTATTTCTGTTTCTGCGTCTTCTACGAAAAGTATGCTCTATTTCAAGATCGATTGGTAACAAAGGCCCGTGTTGTTGTCGTGGCATGCAACACGAACAGCTTAGAAAAATGAGTGACTCGGGCTCGAACAAAAACTAATGTCTTGAGATTTTAAAATCACGCCAGTCCCCGGCAACGGCGCCAAAAACTTGGTACGTGCGAAATATGTGTTTTAATCGCAGTGGGTTGCAAACTGTCCACAGTGGGAAGTGCAAGTGTACACTGTCCACTATGATCATCACAGCAAGTAATAGTTGGTAAAATACCAGAATCGAATCCACAGGGACTGGACAATCAAGACAATACGGTTCTCATGAGCTCCTTTTACAGGTTTCAATAACAGAAGAAGCAATATTTTGGTTTGTTTGGTGACAAGTTACTTTTAACGATTTACTTAAGATTTAAAAGAAGGAATGTAGGTTAGATTTTCCCTAGATTTTATACTAAATACCCGGTCCTAAAAGTGATCCTTGTATTCGAGGTAGGCGTTTTCGCTAGAAAAGCCCGGTTACAAAATACTCACACCGTTAGATAAAAATCCTATACTCGTAGTAGTTATTGTTTTGTCAATGGTAATCTCAAAGTGGACCTTTTCAGGCCAAGATAGAATGTGTAGAGACAAATACTCTAAGTGTTTTAAATACACAAATTAGCTTGCCTACTACTCCAGTGGGTTGAGATTAGCACACTGTGCTGGCCTCACTTTCGTAAGTGTCGTAAGAATTCTTTCGAATCCCCTAGCATCATCCAAGCTCGTGTCACTGCGTTCTACTTATTTCTAAGTTAAGAACTAGACTTTAGATCCTTGCAAGTGATCGGCTTGTTTGCATCCTTGGGCATAAATCGAACATGAATGACCAAAACAACAAATATTCTAAGTATAAAGATTACTCAAGCATTTTTAATAAAATCCAGGTACTTCTCCTTCCTATATCCCAAAGGATGTTTAGCCCATAACTAAAGTAAAGAAAACAAAAGAGTAGAAGTTGCACATAATTAAACTGAAAGTGACTTGGATTGAACCCACAGTGGGGAACGAAAAGTCATCCCTGTCACTGTGTACTTCGAACTACAAATTACACTAAGAATGTAAAATACAGAAATTTAAAGTTAACTACTGCAGTAAATGAGAGAAACTAATGTAGTAGTTGAGAGATTCTCCAAAAAACTAAGCATGTCATTAATGGCACCCAACACCTCCTTTATATACTAGGAGAAAGGGTTGGGTATTACATAAGAATGGGTATGTCTAAAGGGTAAGGACTGCAGAATAATGATAGAAATCAGCTCTTTGAACAATCCTTTTATCCAATGGACCCTTCCTTTTCACCAAGTCAACTTCAAAGTACAAAAGGTGTACTTGATGCCATCTAAAAGCAAGATACCTTGTACTTCTCCAGCCCTTATCTCAGCCAAATGAACCTTCCATTCTCCAGACAATTACATCCCAACTAGGAGTTTCTTTGTCTTTTGTCTTTTGTTCAGCTTGATAGTAGGATCCGGAGTGGGGAACGCAAGTCCCTGCGGATAAAACGTGAAAAACACCCAAATTCCACCAAATAATTTATTAAAGACTATGGTTCACTCTTTTTGCTCATTTTCGTGAAATGTACCAAGAATGGGGGTTTTGAGAAGTGAAATGGCTAAAATTGACGAAATAAAATGGAAAATAAAAGGAAATAATAACTCTAAAAATAGAGTTATCATCTACCATTCCGTCATGAACCTGAAAACCTCCAAAGCCATGTGGAACACAATCTGTGTTCAATATGAAGGTACGTCTGAAGTCCAGGACTCTAGAAAGATCAACCTGGTAAGACAGTACGAAAGCTACATTTGTGGTAAGAATGAATCTCTCTCTGAAGTACATCAGCGATTTAACTGTTTAATAATAGATCTGAAAACCGTTGGTTAGGAATATTCTAACTTTGAAATTCTGACAAAGTTCTTAGAATGTTTACCTGAAAGCTAGGACAGTTATTCAATGTGTCTCAAGGTATCAAAGAATCTAAAATCTATGACTCTCTCTACCTTATATGGCATTATGCTCAATCATGAGCAGCCGTGTCATCTTAAGAAGAATCTTGTAAAAGATTCCAAAAGCACACATGTTGCTTTACTCTCAGAGTCACCTTCCACCCAGCGATCTACTATTACTGTCACTGAGTTGGAAACTAACTCTGAATGCTCATCAGATGCTGACTCTTCAGATCTCGATGAATCTCTAGCACTCCTAGCTAATAAGTTCTGGAGATTCGCTAGAAAGAGTAACTTCAGAAGGAATAAGCCTCTTGCATTCACTGACAAGCCTAGATCATCAACCCCTGTTGATAAGGCTACTGCTACCTGCTTTAACTGTGAAAAAGTAAGACACTTTGCTAGTGAATGCAGGTCAAAGAAAGTCTATAATCCCTCAGCTTTCCTCAAGAAAACCTCTAACCCCAGGGCTAGAGATGATAAATATCAAAAGCTGAAAGAAAAATATTCAAAGCTGAGAAGCTTTAAGAAGAAAGGCAAAGGCCTGATGGCTGACTTTGACTGGGCTGCCTCTAATGAAGAAGAATCATCTAACTCTGAAGATGATGATGAGGCCAATCTCTGCCTCATGGCCAAAATCGAAGAAGAGGAAGAACAAATAGAAATTCCTTCTGCTTCATCCTCTACCTCTAAGGCATCACCTTCTTTCTTTACCAATATTTCAGATATTGGTGAAGCTGATAGTCTTCATAAAATCGATCTCCTGACTATGAGTTTATATGATGCCATGAATGTCAAAATTGTTGTTGAAAATCAAAACCTTGATCTAGCTGAACAACTTAAACACTGTCACATTCGAATAGAAAAGCTTTCTAAAATTGAAGAAGATTTAAAAGATCAGGTTCATATAAATCAACTAGTCAAAATCGAACGCGAAGAAGCTATCGCTGCATTAAAAGCTGAAAAAACTACTGTTGAAGGATGGTGTAAATCCTCAACAAGGATCATTGAGATAATAAAGTCTCAGATTCCCTTGAGTGATAAACGTGGTCTTGGTTACAAAGATGATACTCTAGAACCAACCACTGACCATTCCATGCTTAAGTTTGGAAAGTTCGTATCCTCTATCCCTGACACTTCCTCATCTCAGTGTTCTTCTTCTAAAACTCCCATCCCTGAGGAAAAACCTACCTTAGTCTTTAAAGACAAAGGTAAAGGAACTGTTTTCAACCAAAAACCTCATAAGGGTACCTTTGTACCTAAGCTGAATGCTTTTAAAGCTTGAGTGGCTTATCCCTTTACTTCTAAGAACAAGATCCCTGGATTCATTCAGCGATCTACTCCTAGAATCAAAGTGGATATTATTGGTAAGAAATCTGAAGAACTGATAGTTCCTCCCATTTCCAATGCCAAAGGTATACTTGGTATTGGCCCTGCTCATTTAAAATTAACGGCTCAGCATGCAAATGGTCCTAAAGCTACTTTTAGTTATAGGAAATGTTATCACTGTGGACTTACCAATCATATTGCTAGTAAGTGCCCCACAGCCACCAAAGCTGAAAAGTTAGCTAAGGTGAAGATCAATGCCCCTGTAAAGCCCATACTTCGGTATGCCTTTTTCTTTTTATTTTTATTAATTTCTTTTTAAAATCTTCTCCCTAGCTTGGTGTTCGTTAGCAGAATTAGACGAAATGGGACAAAAAGTTAACGGGGTCAACTCGTTTTGGTTTTATGCAAGGAAAGGAAGTTGAGGGGCCATTTGGGTCAATGCACCAAACTTGTGCATGGGACCAGCCATATGACCGATCCCCTTCCTTCACCCCTTTCGTTTTCCACTTAAGCAACTCCCAAAAACCTTTCCCCATCCCCCCCTTGTTGTGTGTTCGGCCAAGAAGAAAGCTAGAGAGAGAGTAATCGAAGAGAGAGAGAGAGAAAGAAAGAAATCGAGAGGGAAAGAGAGAGAGGTCGACGGCGAGAGGAGAGGGAGGGAGAGCACGACGGCAACCATCCTTCGCCGCTGCCACTACTGCCGGAGGAGTGTAGAAAACGCCGCCGCTTCGCCGTAAGGTAAACCTTCGTTCCTTTTCCTTTTTCTTTTCATTTTCCGGCGAAGCCACCACCGCCGCCGCCGCCGTGTCCCAATGCCGGAGGTGGCAGTGGGTGGGGCCGCGGCCTAAACCCTAAAAACCACCTGGTGGAACCCTAAGACCGTTGTGGTCTTGGCCCGAAACCGCCTAGTCGTTTTGCAAAGCCATCTTATGATTTCATGGGAAGTTAGTAATCTGCCACTGTATTGCGTAAGCCGTAACTTTTTACTCGTAGCACGGATTGGGGTGAAATCAGTGCCAAACGTTCCCATGTTGAGTCTAGTAACTTTTCTATGTTTTGTGAAAAAACCAGTTCGGAACGTATATTAGGCCAAATCGTCGTTTCGTAATGAAAGGTTCTGTTTTCGCTGTTCTGCGAACCGTTTTTGTAAAATCCGTATTAAACTGTAGAAAAATCGTTAGGAGGAGTATAATATATCCTTGGAACCCTAACTCAGAGCACTTTCTAGTGATGTAATGTGATTGAGGATTTTCTGTGTTTGGGGAGGTCGGAACAGGTCCCGAACAGACCTGTTTGGTTAGACAGAAAAGTAGTTTTAGCGACAGTTGTTCGTGCGTCATGTTTTAGGGTTCGGACCTCGTGTTAATGCGTTTTAACATTTGTTTAGGTATTGGGAAGTGATCCCGGTTTGGTGGAGCTTGAACTGTTGTTCGTTATCTAGGCGCGCTTATGAGGTGAGTTCTCTCACCGCGTAGTTAGGAATTTCATGCATATCGTTATTTTGTGTTACGTGTTATTATGTGTTATTACGTGTTTACGTGAGTTAGTTGGGATGTGATATCTAGTTGTGATCTGTTGAATGTGTATGTGGATTATTTATGCTTGTGTACACCTCGGTGGGACTGGGGGGCTCGGTGGGACCGAGGGCTCGGTGGGACTGAGCTAGTACAATTGTATTATCTTTACTCGGTGGGACCGAGGGCTCGGTGGGACTGAGCTTGTGTCGATATATTTTTTTGGTGTGCTCGGTGGGACCGAGGTTCGTATTTATACGTTAATTATTATGTGGATTTATATTCGTGGTGATGGTGATGTTGCCTACTGGCGAGTAGGGGCGATATACGTGGGGTTGCTACCTGCGTGTGTGATAGGATTCACTAAGCGTTTAGCTTACCCTTTTCCCAATATGTTGTGATTTCAGGTGCGAGCGGCAGTCGGGCTTGACGGTACACACACTAGGCGCGGAGTGTCGAGAATTGTTTAAGTTTCACTTTCAAACCTTTGGATTTTATTTTATGAAATTTCCGCTGCATAAACTTTATTGACTGTTCGAGTTAACGACGTTAACTTCATTTGAGTTACGAATTATTAAATTGTGATTGTTTTATTATGAAATGCATGTTTTAAAATTTTAAATTCCTTGTAATTTTTGGGACGTTACAACTTGGTATCAGAGCACAGCTTGAGTGAATCAAACACATCTCGTTGTGTTTGGTCTCAAGTTGCGGCTATGAAGTTTTTTTTAAACTCTCTTATTAAAATCTTTGAAAATAAATGAACGGAGAAAGCCCGTTTGGGAAACGGTGATCGTGGGCGCAGTGTGTACAGTCAGCCGATGCCAATTGGGAAGGTACAACACTTAGTGTATTTATTGCTTTCTAGGCATAGAGTATGCATGCTAGATTGCCTAGGTTGTTTACACAGTATTGTACGATGACTGCTTGCTAGTAGGAATCAATGCTAGTTACAGTAGGTTGTCAAGTGAAGGCCCTATAGGTTGCATGCAGTAAGAATCATATAGCCTTAGAATATTTGATTTAGTTCTATTGCGCAGCTCTTGTTTGAGTCCAACCGTTCTAGGATAGAATCTTGTATTCGAATGTCTATTTGATTCACGCTGCGTGCGATTGGGTATTCGCGAGGCAACTCGTTATGGCTAACAGGGATTCCGTTGTAGCAAGAGTAGTGGGATGAGATGAAATTCCTAGTGAGCTGGGAATAGCGTTTACATATGAGTACGTATGCTAGATTGCTTTCTCGAACATAGGAGTATGTATGCTAGATTGCTTACGTGGATTTTTTGGTACTGTATACTTGTTACTTGCTATTAGTAACTCATGCTAGCCTTGATAGGTTGTTATGTGAATGCACCTTAGGTTGTATGCAGTAGGAACTGAATAGCCTTAGAATGTGGGATTTAGTTCTATTGCGCAGCTCTTGTTTGAGTCCAACCGTTGTAGGATAGAATCTTATATTCAAATGTCTATCTGGTTTCACTGTATACGACTGTGCGTTTACGAGGCGACTCGTCAGGGCTAGTGGGGGTTCCGTTCTAGCAAGGGTGGTGGGGTATTACGACTTTTCTAGGGAGCTAGGAAAAGTGTTTGCATATGCCGGAATGGGCATATGTGTTTGTTTGTGGTAAGCAACTACTTGGACGTCCCGGGACAGGACTCGAAACGAGTAAGGATAGGTGTGAAGGGTAGTAGCAGAGCTCCTACTATCTGAAGCACAGGATCCGTGCTCGAGTCGGGGAAAGTCACGGAGAATCCAAAGAGTTGAGTGTGAGCGTAGTTAGCAGGTTTTAATGTGTGCTAGTAGCTCGTTAAGGAGGAACAACAATGTTGATCCAGATGCTGATGCTGGAATTATTGTTGATCAGATTCGTGAGATGTTTGCGGTCGAGGTGTCGCATATTTTGAGGAGGCGATCCCCGAAATTATTACCGTCATTCGTGATGAGGTAATAGTGTCGATGGAGGAGCGCATCGCGGCGATTCCACCCCTGCGGGTGGGCAGCCCCGAACAAGAGAGTCGGGATCGGTTATGGAGTGCACATTCCTTACCGGTGGTTGTCCTGCGAACTAGAAGGTTCGCTTCGCGGTGAATCTGTTACGAGACGGAGCGAAAGACTGGTGTGCTACTGCTTTGACGCTTAACGGGCGCACTACTTGACCTGGGAGGAGTTCGTCGTATGTTTCGTGTAGAGCATGTGCCTCTAGTGGAGATGGAGAGGAGTGCCAAAGAGTTCTTGGAGCTCTCTCAGACTGCGGAGGCCATAAAGGAGGTGAACCGAAAGTTCACGGAAATGACATTATTCTATCCGTAGCATGCTGCTTTTGAGGACATGAAGAGGACACGGTACAAGGATATGTTACGTACCAAGATCAGGGAGTTCGTGAGTACCGCGCAGTATGTTTCACTTGCTGTAGTGATGGAGGCGGCCTGAGGTAGAGTTCGTCAACTGGGAGTGGAGGAGGCACAAGCTACGTATAAAGTGGTGACAAGTACGTTCTTGGTTAACTCGGTGCTTGCTGTGGTGACGATTGATAGCGGGGCTACTCATCCTTTCGTGTCTCACATAGTCAGTGAGTGTTTGGGGCCGAGTTGTAGGACGGTTAGGCTGTCCACTTGTGGTTGCAGTTGCTGAAGACAGGGCCTTGACGGTTACTGACGTGTACCGGGGGTGCACTTTGGAGATCTCTGGTGTGAGGTTCCCGATTGATTCGATTCCGATCGCTATGCGGGAGTTGTGCGTGACTGTGGGCATGGATTGGATGGATGCGTATGATGCGGAGATTGTTTGTCGTCGCAAACAAGTACGAGTTCGAACCCCAAGCGGGGGAGAAATGCTAGTTCAGGGCGGCTTGCCCAGGCGGACCTCAGCGATATGTTCGGCTGTGAGGGCTCGGAGGTACTTGCAGCACAGTGGTCAGGGATTTTTGGCGTATGTGATCGACATGCGCGTTGACGGAGAGAAGAAGTATGCGGAAGATGTGCCAGTTGTACGGGAGTTTGCTGACGTATTTTTCCGAGGAGTTACCGGGGATACCTCCTGAGCGACAGGTAGAGTTCCGCATTGATTTGATTCCGGATGCTGCTCCGGTGGCCAAGGCACCTTATCGCCTAACTCCACCGGAAATGAAGGAGTTGTACACTCGTTACAGGAACGTACCGAAAAGGAGTTCATCAAGCCGAGTTGTCCACCGTGGGGAGCCCCGATTCTGTGTGTGAAAAAGAAAGACGGGTCCCAACGGATGTGTATAGACTACCGTGAGTTGAATAAGCTTACGGTAAAGAATCATTATCCTCCGCCAAGGATCGATGACTTGTTCGATCAGCTTCAGGGAGCCTCGTGGTTCTCTAAGGTTGATTTGAGGTCGGGGTATCATCGGATGCGGGTGAGGAGAGAGGATACGGAGTAGACGGCCGTTCGTTCACGTTATGGCCATTTACAAGTTTGTGGTGATGCCTCTCGGGCTCACCAATGCCCCTGCAGCGTTCATGGACCTCATGAACCGGGTATGTAGCCCTATGTGGGATCGATCGGTGATCGTGTTCATCGACGATATTCTTGTGTAATCGAAGTCAAAGGAAGAGCATGAGATGCATTTGCGAGAAGTTTTGGAAGTTTTGAGGTGGGAGAAGCTGTATGCTAAGCTCTCCAAGTGTGAGTTCTGGTTACGAGAGGTCCACTTTCGAGGGCATGTCGTGAACCAGAATGGTATTATGGTGGATCCGGCCAAGATTACAGCTGTGATGCGGTGGGAAGTGCCAAAGACTCTCACTGAAGTACGGAGTTTTCTTGGGTTAGCAGGGTACTTCCGGAGATCCATTCAGGATTTCTCCAAGATTGCTTTACCGATGACCCGATTGACGAAGAAATCTGCGGCTTTTAGTTGGGGTGAAGAGCAGCAGAGGGCTTTGAGGAGCTACGCAGGCGTTATGCGAGGCTCCGATGTTGACTTTGCCGGAGGGTATGTAAGATTTGGTTGTGTTTGCTCTCAAGATTTGCAGGCACTATTTGTACGGCATCAAGTGTATACACTAACCATAAAAGCCTCCAGTACTTGATGACCGGCAAAACCTCAACATGCTTCAGAGGAGGTGGATTGACGTGGTCAAGGATTATGATGGTGAGATACTTTACTACCCCGGTAAAGCGGATGTTGTTACGGACGCACTTAGTCGACATCTGGATGGTGAGCCACTGTGGGGCTTGTGTCAACGGTTAACAGTGGTTGCACCTCTTCTTGAGTCGATAGGTAGTGCTCAGGAGGTGGCAGTTTTGGAGGAAAATGCCAAACGCGAGAGAGTTTTGGGGGAAATTCCGAATTTTGTCCGTGATAGTCATGGGTCAATTGATCGGTCTTAATGATCGGTTGGGTATCTCGGGGTGGGACTCCGGTATTGATGTGTTATGACCTTGACTTTCCAGTAGGCACTAAGAGAATACAATCTTGGGCACTTACCTGAGAGGTAGCTCCGATGTGCCAGGACTTGAGACGTACCTGAGAAGTAGGCGTTGGCGTGTAACTAGGCTTCGTAGAGCGAGTGTGGAAGATACGTCGATGGTGGAAGGTTGGGTATTCCACGCGTGTGAGTACTGTAGGCCGAATAGTATCGGTTAGGAAATGATGCCCTTTGTAATAAAGAGGATAAATGCGTAGAACTTTTGAGGTAAATAGTATATTTAGGTGTCGACTTTTGGGCTTGAGGCCAAACACCTTAGTGTAATTGGAGAATTGTAGCCGATTTTAAGGAAATTATGTTGATGGTAGTAGTAATCCTGAGATGTTTGCTTGTGGTGAATGGTTATGGTGGAATGACCTTCGTGAGTGACTTTAAATTTACTGGTTTGACGATTCGTGTAAGGTAAATTTTGGGAGTCTAGTGAAACTCGTAGGAGTTAATCGACAGTTAATAGTAGGAATGATCGAATTCGAGTATCCTGTAGGGTATATTGGTGAGCAATTTTAGAATGTTTAGAGCTTGAGATTTGAATCGGGAGGTATGGAATATCTAAGGTTGGGAGACAACCGAAGTCGCTTGGCTAGGAATGATTCCAATTGGTGAAGTGTTCTATCGATCATAATTTCAGTGTCCTTGAAGGAGTTTTGTGGTAAGAAAAGTATTCGAGAGATTTTTAGGCGGTGTGGGAAATCTTAAATTCCAGTTAGCGAAGGTCCAGTAGAAACACCGAAAGGGTTCCGAGTGAACTTGGGAACCTGAGGTTGAGATGTGGGAGCCCGAAACGGAGATGCGCGAGAGTTATCCCGAGCTTTTCGTCGGTCAAGACTTCGAGGACGAAGTCTAATTCAAGCGGGGGAGAGTTGTAAAGCCCGTACTTCGGTATGCCTTTTTCTTTTTATTTTTATTAATTTCTTTTTAAAATCTTCTCCCTAGCTTGGTGTTCGTTAGCAGAATTAGACGAAATGGGACAAAAAGTTAACGGGGTCAACTCGTTTTGGTTTTATGCAAGGAAAGGAAGTTGAGGGGCCATTTGGGTCAATGCACCAAACTTGTGCATGGGACCAGCCATATGACCGATCCCCTTCCCTCACCCCTTTCGTTTTCCACTTAAGCAACTCCCAAAAACCTTTCCCCATCCCCCCCCCCCCCCCCTTGTTGTGTGTTCGGCCAAGAAGAAAGCTAGAGAGAGAGTAATCGAAGAGAGAGAGAGAGAAAGAAAGAAATCGAGAGGGAAAGAGAGAGAGGTCGCCGGCGAGAGGAGAGGGAGGGAGAGCATGACGGCAACCATCCTTCGCCGCTGCCACTACCGCCGGAGGAATGTAGAAAACGCCGCCGCTTCGCCGTAAGGTAAACCCTCGTTCCTTTTCCTTTTTCTTTTCATTTTCCGGCGAAGCCACCACCGCCGCCGCCGCCGTGCCCCAATGCCGGAGGTGGCAGTGGGTGGGGCCGCGGCCTAAACCCTAAAAACCACCTGGTGGAACCCTAAGACCGTTGTGGTCTTGGCCCGAAACCGCCTAGTCGTTTTGCAAAGCCATCTTATGATTTCATGGGAAGTTAGTAATCTGCCACTGTATTGCGTAAGCCGTAACTTTTTACTCGTAGCACGGATTGGGGTGAAATCAGTGCCAAAAGTTCCCATGTTGAGTCTAGTAACTTTTCTATGTTTTGTGAAAAAACCAGTTCGGAACGTAGATTAGACCAAATCGTCGTTTCGTAATGAAAGGTTCTGTTTTCGCTGTTCTGCGAACCGTTTTTGTAAAATCCGTATTAAACTGTAGAAAAATCGTTAGGAGGAGTATAATATATCCTTGGAACCCTAACTCAGAGCTATTTCTGGTGATGTAATGTGATTGAGGATTTTATGTGTTTGGGGAGGTCGGAACAGGTCCCGAACAGACCTGTTTGGTTAGACAGAAAAGTAGTTTTAGCGACAGTTGTTCGTGCGTCATGTTTTAGGGTTCGGACCTCGTGTTAATGCGTTTTAACATTTGTTTAGGTATTGGGAAGTGATCCCGGTTTGGTGGAGCTTGAACTGTTGTTCGTTAGCTAGGCGCGCTTATGAGGTGAGTTCTCTCACCGCGTAGTTAGGAATTTCATACATATCGTTATTTTGTGTTACGTGTTATTATGTGTTATTACGTGTTTACGTGAGTTAGTTGGGATGTGATATCTAGTTGTGATCTGTTGAATGTGTATGTGGATTATTTATGCTTGTGTACACCTCGGTGGAACTGGGGGGCTCGGTGGGACCGAGGGCTCGGTGGGACTGAGCTGGTATCAATGTCTTTACTCGGTGGGACCGAGGGCTCGGTGGGACTGAGCTTGTGTCGATATATTTTTTTGGTGTGCTCGGTGGGACCGAGGTTCGTATTTATACGTTAATTATTATGTGGATTTATATTCGTGGTGATGGTGATGTTGCCTACTGGCGAGTAGGGGCGATATACGTGGGGTTGCTACCTGCGTGTGTGATAGGATTCACTAAGCGTTTAGCTTACCCTTTTCCCAATATGTTGTGATTTCAGGTGCGAGCGGCAGTCGGGCTTGACGGTACACACACTAGGCGCGGAGTGTCGAGAATTGTTTAAGTTTCACTTTCAAACCTTTGGATTTTATTTTATGAAATTTCCGCTGCATAAACTTTATTGACTGTTCGAGTTAACGACGTTAACTTCATTTGAGTTACGAATTATTAAATTGTGATTGTTTTATTATGAAATGCATGTTTTAAAATTTTAAATTCCTTGTAATTTTTGGGACGTTACAGCCCCTAAGAGAAAGAAGACCACTGAGGTTAAGAAATTAACCAAAGTGAAGACTGACAATAAAGCTAAATCTTCAAATGCTGCGAAGATTGCTGAACCTTCCACTTCCTCTACCACCACTGACAAATCTAGGCCCATAATGAAATGAGTGCCTAAGTCAAACTAATCTTCCTTTGTTTGCAGGTTAAGATGGGTATCTGGTATCTCGATAGCTGATACTCTAGACACATGACTCGAAAGAAAAGCATGCTCACTGAATACAAGGAAGAGAAGGGTCCCTCAGTGACCTTCGGTGGAAATGGAAAAGGCCATACCCGAGGGTTTGGTGTACTCTCTAATGGTACAACAACCTTCAGAAGAGTCGCATATGTTGAAGGGCTGAAGCATAATCTTCTAAGCATCAGTCAGCTGTGTGACAAGGATAACAAAGTAATTTTCACTAAGGAATCCTTCTTTGTCACTGACAAAAAGGAGAAGATAGCTCTCAGCGGATACCGTATGGAAAATGTTTATGTTATAAACATGGACTCTACAACCACTGAGAACTCCTGTTTCTTCTCAAAAGCCTCATATGATGTCAACTGGCTATGGCATAAGAGGCTCACCCATCTCAACTTTAAGACACTGAATACTCTTTCTTCAAAAGAGTTGGTCACTGGTCTACCTCAACACTCATACGCTAAGGAGTCTATATGTTCAGCGTGTGAGAAAGGGAAACAAACTAAAGCTAGTTTCAAATCTAAGCAAGTTTCCTCAGTGTCATTTCCTCTACAACTTCTCCATATGGATATGTTTGGCCCTGTTAACAAACAATCCATCGCTGGAAAGAAATATACATTGGTCATAGTTGATGAATTCTCTCGCTATACCTGGGTAATGTTTCTCCGTTCTAAGAGTGACACCCCTGAAGAACTCATCACTTTTGTCAGGAAAATGGAAGTCCTGAACAACATGACCGTTCGCTCAATAAGGAGTGATCACGGAACTGAATTCAAAAACAGTTCTCTTGATTCCTTCTTTGAGAGTAAGGGTATTTCTCACAACTTTTCCTCAGTGGGAACACCGCAACAAAATGGAGTCACTAAAAGAAGAAATCGAACTATCATCGAAGTTGCACGATCAATGCTCAGCGATTCTCATCTACCTACTCACCGCAACAAAACGGGTCGCTGATAGTCAAAAGTTTCAAGAAGACAGCCTATGAACTCTTCCATGGGAGAAAGCCTTCAATTAGCTTTCTTCACATCTTTGGATGTCAGTGTTTCATACTGAACAACAGAGATGCCCTTGGAAAGTTTAATCCTAAGGCTGATGATGGAATCTTTCTTGGATACTCCTCAGTCTCCAAAGCCTTCAGAGTCTTCAATCGTAGAAGACAAACTGTAGAAGAAACTATCTACGTCACTTTTGATGAATCCCGTTCAGCGAACTCTAGACCTTCTGTTGATACTGAAGAACTGAATCAATGGATGTTTTCTCATCTTGGTGATTCAGAAGATATTCCCACTCCTCCACCTCATACTTATCCCTCTGAAGATGATGACCCTACCATCATCCCAAACATGCAGGCTAGTGAAGCTGAAACATCATGGGTCTCAGCTATTACTCTAAACATTATGCCTGCTTCTGAACCCTCTATCTCAGATATACCATCTACTTCTCAGCAATCAGTGAATGAAATGCCATATGCACCTCTTCCTCTCTTGGCTGATATACCAGAAGTTGCTGAAGCCTCATCTTCAGCCCCTCAAGTTCAGGTTAAGCCAGCAACTTATGCTCCGGCTCAACGATGGACTATTAATCACCCTATTGAACAAATTATTGGTGATCCAAACGCTGGTGTTCAGACTCGACGAAGTGCAGGTAACATTTGTTTATTTTTTAACTTTATTTCTCTGATTGAACCAAAGAAAATAGATGATGCCCTCAGATATCCAAATTGGGTCAGCGCTATCCAAGAAGAGCTGACAGAATTTGAAAGAAACAAAGTTTGGAATCTTGTTCCAAGACCATCTGACAAGTCAGTGATAGGCACTAAATGGGTCTATCGAACAAGTTGGATGAACATGGAACTGTAACCCGCAACAAGCCTCGTCTTGTTGCTCTGGGATACAGACAAGAGGAAGGTATAGATTACGACGAAACATTTGTTCCAGTAGCAAGACTAGAAGCTATTCGTCTATTCTTAGTTTACGCTGTACACAAAGACTTCAAAGTTTATCAAATGGATGTCAAGTCAGCATTCCTCAATGGAAAGGTGAATGAAGAAGTCTACGTGGAACAACCTCCAGGATTCTCAGATCCTAAGCATCCAGGTTATGTTTATAAACTGGATAAGGCACTTTATGGCTTAAAACAAGCTCCTCGTGCATGGTATGACACTCTCTCTACTTATCTCCATATTGAAAATTTTGAGCGAGGTAAAATCGACAAAACTCTATTTTTTAGGAAAGTAAAAGGTCATATTATTCTTATTCAAATATATGTCGATGATATTATATTTGGTTCCACTAACCCTGATCTATGTACTCGTTTCGTTGAGAGAATGAAAGCTGAATATAAAATGAGTATGATGGGTGAGCTAACATATTTCCTTGGTCTTCAAATCAAACAGAGTGAAAAGGGAACTTTCATTCACCAAGGTAAGTATGTTAAAGATATGCTGAAGAAATTTGATTTAACTCAGAGCTCAGCTATGAAAACCCCTATGGCACCGCCGCTGACACTAAATGTTAGCTCCAACTTCTACTATTTATAGAAGTATTGTAAATTAGACTAAGTATAGACATCGACAGAGGTTCTGCCAAGACACCGATAGAAGATCAAGTGAAGACTCATCTGAAGACTCTCACAGAGGACAAGGCCACAGAGCCTCTGCCAAACTTGACAGAGCCTTTGTGGTATGAAGACTGAAGACTTAGAAGAATTCACTAAGATCAAGACAAAGACGATCGTGCTTCTCATGATCTATGATGTACGAAGATCCTGATGATCATTCGTACAAGGCATGCCCTGACAATTCCACGTGTCAAACTCTGACGGGTTTTAGCCTTTGCAGAATTGTGGCGCACTATGTTAACGTTGTACTAGTGGCAGTTTCACGATCGTGTCTTGTACCTTTAGTCCTTTATGTCTAGAACTTGTCCCCTGATGAATAGTATAAATAGAAGACTCATGTTGAGCTCTTCTATCAAGCTTTGCACAACACACACACTCTAGAGCAGAATTCTTGTTTAATCTTCGGTGTTCTTGGTGTTCCATTTATATCAATATACAGTGGGTTATTGAGCTAAATCTTGTGTTATTTACATCTCACGTATTTGATATTGTGTGTTCTTCTATCTTAAATATCTTTTAGTTCGTAAAACGCTTCCGCACCATACTCTGTTTGAACTAATAGATAGAAAGATCATTGTTTAAGTAAAAACAGAACCAACAATTGGTATCAGAGCCATCCTTGATCTTCTATATCAAGAGATCCTCTCTTACAATGATTTTTGGTAGAAACTTGATTAGATTTTGACATGTTCTTCGCATATTTCAAATAGACTCTGTTTTTCTGCCATTCTCAACCTGTTCGACTTTGGTAAATCTGCAGAATCTATTTTCTAGGTTAAAACTATCAATTTTAGTGCATTGCTTAAGGTTTTTCAAGCTTATAATCTCTTTTTCATCTGAAAAGTTAAAGTTCATACTCTGTTTTCTGGTATTTCAAAACCACTTCAAAATGGCGAACACCAACAACTATTTCTCTGCCGGCTCTTTGACTAAACCACCCACTCTACTCAGAGATGAGTACCCTCAGTGGAAAATACGAATGATTCATTTCTTCGAGGGTACTGACAAAGAAGCTCTTTACTACATCCACAATCCTCCTTTCGGCCCATGCTCTCTGTACCACGTGTACCTGCAACAGATGACACTCTAGAAAATCATGTGCACGAGAAACCAAAGTCAAAAGATAAATGGTCTGATCCTGACTGGGCGAAATACGAATTGGCACAGAAGGAAAAACAAATTCTGATAATGGCCATCCCCAATGACCTCTTTCAATCCCTAGATGCGTGTGAATCTGCATACGATCTATGGAAGGAACTGGAGAAACAATTGGAAGGAGGGGCTAAAACTCAGAAAAATCGCAGAGCCCAATGTATCAATGAGTATTACTCATTCAAAGCTCTGGCGACAGAGTCTCTGCGGTCTACGTATAACAAGTTTAACTCCTTGATAAACAAGTGCAAGAAGTTTGGGATCCACAGAACTTCAGAAGAAAACAATGTCATGTTCTTAAAGAGTCTCAACGAAGAATGGCTCCAACTGTCTATGTCCCTACAAACAAATCAGGATCTAGACACCTGGAGCCTATTAAATCTTTATGGAACATTGGCAGCTCAAGAACCCCAAATCGCCCAGGCAAAAACTAAGACTGTTGGGCCTCTGGCACTTGTGGGGAAGACTATAGAGGCAAAGGAGAAGCCTAAGAAAGTTGTGGAAGAGGAGGAAAAGAAGGAGAAGAAGGGAAAAAAGAAGAAAGTGATGATTGTCGATAGCTCTGAAGATGAGGTGATAGAAGAGGAGGCAACGATGGCCTCGATAGCTAAATCATTAGCTCTGCTGACAAAAGAGTTTGGAAGAGGATGATACAAGAAGAAGGGTTATGAACGAGATGGAAGGGACGACAGAGGAGAGAAGTATGAACCAAGGAACCAAGGAAGAGATGGTTCGAATGATAGAGGTGAGAAAGGAGAAAGAGGTGGTGACCGACAGAGGTCAGACGACAGAGCTGGCAACGCTCCCTAGAACCAAGGATGTTTCAATTGTGGCAAGCCTAGTCACTATGCTGCTGACTGCAGGAGCAAACCAAACCGCCCTCAGAGGGATTCTGCTTACTATGAAAATAAAGTGGACTACTATGCTCAGAAGTCACTAATGGTGAACCAGGAGAACTAGCTGTCAGATGAATCATCTGATGAAGGCGACAAGAACGCCTTGTTCTGTGGAATGGCAGAGGTCAGCTCATCAGATTTCGATAGTGAGGTATCCACTTCAAACTCTTCCTCTGATGAAACAGAAGTTGATTTGCTTAAGCTAACTATTGAACATACTGAACTTAAAAAGACTTGTGAGAACATTCAAAAGAAACTTGCATTTTTTGAGAGAGAAACAAAACTTCTAACTCAAGAAAAGGCAAAAATATTTCAAGAAAAGGAAGAGATTGAAACAAATTGGAATAAACATCTAAATCCTTTAAAAGAAAAGATTACAGAACTCAACTCTGCATTAAAAGCTAAATCGAAAGAACTTATGGATGTTGAGAGCGACAGAATGAACATTCTTGCTCTTAAACACTATTTTCAAAAGGAAAGAGAAGTACTTCATCAAGACCTACTCAGAAGAGATCTTTTAATGAAAAAATATCAAGATGCATAGATGGTATATGAAAAGATAAATACACAAATAGGGAGACGGGGAATTGGCTTCTGTGATATAGATCCATACACTGGAACCAAAAGAAACAAGTCTCTGTCATCTCTGTTCTGTATAGGTGATACAAGAAAACCTGGATTTCCAAACTTACTCTCTGTTAGCAAAAGGCGAAAAGTCTCTGGGGAACCTCACATAAGAAAACCTCTGAAGATGATAAATGTGTGGTTTGAAAACACAGATCTACCATCACCAGTCTCTGTCAAAAGAGCTTCCAAACCTAAGAAATATCTGAAAACACAAGATCAGATAGGAATCTTTAAGTTTGGTGAACCCGAGACTCAATCCCAGGTTGCCTTTGTCTGCACTATGGATTCTTGGAAGAAACTATCGGCAGAGGCACCTGAGTATATGCCCGCTTCCACAGAAGAAAAACTTAAAAATATTTCTGAAAAGAGTTAATGGAAATCGGGAAGAACAACTTTTATGAAAATCACTGTACATCCTCTGACGACCAAAATCTCTCTGAGGAATCCTTGATGAACACTTCTGTTGACTTAGAAAATATCCCCGAAAGAGAGGAAGAAAGCAAGTACAGCACTTGCTCGGAAAATCCAGCCTCTGTCGACAGAGACCAAAGTGACTCAACCTCTGTATATGAGGACGACTCATCCTCTGACGTTTCTGAGACTGATTTAGTTGAATCAGGAATAGATCCTTGTGATGCAGAGGGACTTAAAATTCCCTCTAAAATTCTTAACAGAACAATGACTCCTAAGGAGATAATCACAAGTGTTCCTATTTGCCCGGATTTTGTGGACAAGTGTGTACAAACCAAAACCTCTGTGGAGCTTGAGAAAAACAAACCTGAAAAGGAAAAATCCTCTCTCTATTCAAAAGAAGCTAAACCTTTTGGGCCTTTTAAAGAAAAATTAACTTGGCAACAAAAAGGTAAGTGGGTTGAAAATAACAAGTCTTTTGCTTCTGTGATAGTGAAACCTGCAGAAGTTCACCACAGAAGAAAGGGTCCACAGAAGGCTACTCCAACCAGAGAATTTTCAAAACAACAATCTAGTCAGCATAGGTCTTTTTGTAATAAGAAGTCTAGTGCTAGGGTAGATTGTAAAATTAAAGCCTTTGTACCATGTTTTAATGTTTTCAATGAAAAGTTCAAGCAAATCTCTTCGCAGATTCATTATTGTCATTGATTCGATCTTATGTATCAATTGAACTAACATTTCTCAAGTCCTCACTGTTTCCTCTCTTTACCTAAAAAGAATGCTAAATTCAAGGGAAAGAATAAACAAAATGGTTCTTCAACAGAAGATAAAACCAAAACCAAGGATGCTAAGGCAACCTTGAAGACCTCTGACAAAAAGGGATCCATTTGGATATGGGTACCTAAAAATCTCTGATTGTCTTGCAGAAGCAGTATGTGCCGATCTGGTATCTTGACCTCCGGGTGCTCGCGGCACATGACTGGCGACAGAAGTCTATTATCCTCCTACAAAGATAAACTCAATGGAGGATCTGTGACCTTTGGGGACAACAAGAAGGGATATATTAAACGCTACGGAGTCATCAAAAAGTAAAAGATCGAAGTATGCAAAGTTGCATATGTGGATGGCCTCAAGCACAATCTTCTGAGTGTTAGCCAACTTTGTGACACTGGCTTCGATGTCATGTTTAAAAGAACTTACTGCTCTCTACAAGGAGAAGACACTGGAGTAGAGCTTCTGCGGGTTGAAAGAAGGGGAGATCTATATCTCATGAACTTTAGCGTCAAAAACAAAGAAGACAAGCTCTGCTTTGTTGCTTGCAAAAATGAAGAAGCCTGCAGGTTATGCCATCTGAATTTCCAGACTCTAGATAAGCTTGTAAAACTTGATCTTATGAAAGGTCTGCCGAATGTTAAGTTCAACAAAGATCATCTATGCTCAGCATGTGAAATGGGCAAGCTTAAGAAGGCTTCCCACAAAGGAAAGACTGATGTGTCTTGTCCTAGGACTCTGCACATGCTTCATGTCGACCTCTGTGGTCCAATCGCTACGCAGAGCCTAGGAGGCAAGAAATACATACTAGTGGTGATCGATGAATACTCAAGATATACATGGGTAGAGTTTGTCAGAAAGAAATCAGATGTTCCTAACACTCTGATAAACTTAATAAAGAAGATCCAGGTTCTGTACGAATGCAAAATCCAAAAGTTAAGAAGCGACAATGGCACATAATTCAAAAACTCTATCATTGAAGCTTATCTCACAGAAGAAGGCATATCACAGAACTTCTCTGCAGCACGTACTCCTCAACAAAATGGCGTTGTTGAACGAAAGAACCGAACGCCTGTAGAGGCTGCGAGGACCATGCTCACAGCATCTGGATTACCAATCTCTTTCTGGGCAGAAGCCATATCAACAGCATGTTATACCCAGAATCGATCTGCCATAGTCAAAAGACACATCAAGACACCTTATCAATTGATCAATAAGAGGCGACCCAACATCAAGTTCTTTCATGTCTTTGGATGCAAGTGCTTCGTCTTAAATGATAGAGAAGCCAGAGGGAAGTTCGATGTGAAAGCTGATGAAGGAAAGTTTATAGGATACTCTGCCACTTCAAAAGCCTACAGAGTATATCTTCTACGGTCTAGATCCATCGTGGAAAGCATCAATGTCTCTTTTGACGATTCCTTTCAGAAGACTTCTGAACAAGTCAGTTCAGAACTCGGTCTAAAGAAGGAATCCTCTAGCATCTCAAAAACAAGAGAAGCAGACCTAAATCTGCTATTTGAAGAGATGTTCCACGATGATATTGATCCCTCTGCTGGAGCTGTCAGAGCCTCTGGAGAAACATCTTCTGTCAACCAGACTGAGTTAGGTATATCTCTAACTGGTCCATTGAATACTTCATCCTCTTCTGTGAATCATGTAGATGCACGTATTGAGGGGGAGCCAACAGAAGATGACACAAGCAAAGATTCTACCACAGAGGCACTGGAAACACCAGCTACATTAGAGGAGCCGATACCAGAGGAAAATAAGGATTCAGTCTCAACTTCCTCAGAAGAGATTCCAACTCTCATTCCAATAATCCCACAAGCTGAAGAACCAACTTCGAGCTCTGAAGTTCCATCTACTACAGAAGGTGTACCAGAACCACAGGGTGCACCTACAGATGTTCAACTAGATAATACAAATGACCATCTCCCCAGAACAACAAAGTGGACGATGAGCCATCCTCCAACCTAAATCATTGGCGATCCTTCTGATAAAGTAAAGACAAGATCAGCCACTGCCAATTTTTGTTTCTTTACAAATTTTATCAGTGTGATCGAGCCAAAACGCATTTCTGAAGCCCTAGATGACCCAAACTGGGTAGAAGCTATGCAAGAAGAGCTTCTGCAGTTTGAGAGAAACAAGGTATGGACCCTAGTTCCTCTTCCAAAAGGGAAACAAGCAATAGGGACTAAATGGATCTTCAGAAACAAGAAGGATGAGGACGGGGTGGTCATTAGAAATAAAGAAAGATTGGTGGCCAAGGGATATCTCCAAGAAGAAGGCATTGATGACGATGAAACTTTTGCCCCTGTCGCACAGCTCGAAGCTATAAGAATCTTCTTAGCCTTCGCAGCCCACAGAGGTTTTAAAGTCTTTCAGATGGATGTAAAATCTGCCTTTCTAAATGGTGAAATCCAAGAAGAAGTATACGTCCAGCAGCCACCAGGGTTTGAAAGTTCCAAGTACCCAAAATATGTCTATTATCTCGACAAAGCTCTGTATGGACTGAAACAGGCTCCAAGAGCATGGTACGAAAGACTTTCAACCTTTCTTCTCGATAATGATTTCGACAGAGGTACGACAGATACTACTTTGTTTTACAAAAGAAAAGGTGATGAGATTCTGCTTGTACAGATCTATGTGGATGACATTATCTTCGGGTCTACCAATGCACAACAGTGCAAAGATTTTGAAAAACTCATGCAGAGTGAGTTTGAAATGAGTATGATGGGAGAATTAACCTTCTTCCTCGGACTCCAAGTAAAACAAACATCAGAGGGAATTTTTATCAATCAAGCTAAATATGTCTCTGATATTCTTTCAAAATTTAGTCTCTCTGATGCCTCTGTAATGAAGACCCCAATGGTCACTGGAAATAAGTTATACTCAGATCCAAATGGCAAATCTGTAGAGTGCAAGCTCTACAGAGGTATGATTGGGTCACTTTTATACTTAACTGCAAGTAGACTTGATATAATGTATGCCACATGCCTCTGTGCAAGATACCAAACTAACCCAAAGGAATCCCACCTTATTGTTGTAAAGAGGATCTTTAGATACCTCAAAGGGACCAAAAATCTTGGGCTCTGGTATCCGAAGAACTCTGGCTTTGATCTTAAGGCATACACAGATTCAGATTATGGAGGATGCAAGCTAGACCGAAAGAGCACCTCTGGGAGTTGTCAATTCCTAGGTGGTAAACTAGTAAGCTGGACTTCAAAGAAGCAGAACTGTGTGTCGACATGTACGGCAGATGCTGAGTATGTTGCTGCTACTAGCTGTTGCTCCCAAGTTCTGTGGATGAAAACTCAGCTAAAGGACTACGGTCACATTATCTACAAAATACCCATCCTCTGTGACTCAAAAGGTGCCATAGCTATCTCTGCCAATCCAGTATAGCACTAAAAAACAAAGCATATCGATATCCGTTACCACTTTCTGAAGCATCATGTTGAACGTGGAACAATTGATATGTACTTCGTGAGCACTGAATATCAGCTTGCAGACTTATTTACCAAAGCACTCGATGAGAAAAGATTCCATTTCTTGGTAAGTAAGTTGGGTATGATAAACATGAGTTGAAAACCTCTGTAAGTGATACTTGATTCTCGTGTATATATGTACAGAATTAACCTCTTTTGTATGTAAATTCCTTATCACCAAAAGTTCTATACCCAACAGAGCCTCTGTGGGATCACTCAGAACTTCTGACGATGTCCACAGAACCTCTGGTGAGTTTGACCTATGCTCTATGCATTACTTATCTATTTTGATCCAAGCATAGGTCAAGGGGGAGCAGAAGGAGTCCTTGAATTAAACTACAGAAGTTGCTAATTCAAGGGGGAGCCAAAGAAGAATAGAGATTAGGCAAATCCACAGAAGTCAGGTAATTCACCGAGCAAAGGTTAGTCAAAAGGAGAATGTCTCGCATAAAACCTTTTTTCAAAACAGTTTTTCCGGACACCAACTTTCAAATATGTCCTAAAAACAGTGTTTAAAACAGTGAAAACTTTGGATGATCAAAATGTTTTGTGAATCTCTAGTTATTAGAAATTTTCACTCATAGAGCCTCTGCTGGCTTTGACAGAGCCCCAAAGCCTCTGTGGATGAAAATTATGTGCTAAAGACTCTATCGATCCTCTCCAATGAATTTTCAAACGTTTTTGGTAAAGGTGCAAGCACAGAGGAGACATTAAAGGTAGGTTTCAGAATCACAGAGCTCACTCCACTACAGAGCCTCTGTTGATTCTGACACTTTACTCTTTATGGAAACTCTGTAAAAGGGAGTTATTTACCACGAGTGACAGACCCCACACAGAAGAAATACCCACGCGCCAAGCATTAATGGGCCGCGCACGACGTCTAATCGTGCTCTGACACATTTGACGTGGCAGATTTTCATTGGACGTGCTTGCCACACGATTCTTCAGAAACGTTTTCCCAGCTGTAAAACTCGAGTGTGGACCCCAAATGTTTATTAAATTCACTTTTACCGTGGAATTCTATCCGTTTCTACTCTCACTATATAACCCCGTTCCCATCACTTGTTAATCCTTTCACGAATTTACTCTCACATTCTTTTCCGACGAACCGTGAAAATACCTGCAACTTCCCCATTCTACTCTGTTCTTCAAGAAATCTCAAATGGCTTCCACTTCCAATGCTCCGGCGAACTCCCCAGCTCATTCTGAGCACTCTCAGAACCCAGAAATGGCCGGAAACCTAGAACAAGACAACTCCGGTGATTCAGCAGATTTTGCTCCGACCACTCACCTGCAAAACTTCTTGGCACATGATCATTTTGAACGAAACCTTCCCCTAAAACCCAATACTTATTACCTCGTTCCCTCCAGAACTGCATTTGGGGAAGAACATGCCATTCTTCTGCACATTCTGGAAAAACATTTCTTGTTCCCCCTTTTAGCCAAGAATGTGAGGAAGATACCTACAAGATACCTTTATCTATTCTGGCAGAGTTGCCATTTTGACCCAGAAGATAGACAAATCAAGGGATACATCTCCAAACCCGACCAATCTGAATACCTGGAAATCAAGTTCAATAGAACCATGTTCTCACTAGAATTCAACCCACCGACCAGAGGACTTCTTGGCATAAAGAAGTATGCAGATGAACCATCAGATGAAGACCTCTGCAGATTTGCTGAAATGTTGGGGTACAACACAACATTGAGAAAGAGGAATGACTTCCGAAGAGGCAGATTTCCCCCTCTATGGAATACTTTCTTCTCCATCCTAAACCGATGCTTAACCGGCAAAACAGGCAGCCCCGACCAAACCTCTCACCAGATTATGTCCATAATGTTTGGAGTATACTATGACTTGCCCTTGGACTATGGAACCCTAATGATGCAGGAGATCTTCAACACGATTGACCGCAGAATCTCTTCACAGAGGGCTAAGGGACCTTCAACCACAGATCTACCCCCATTGCAGTTTCAGAGGATTCTAGGTGTCCTACTAGAACCTCTGATTCAGGGCGAGAAGTGGCCTATGGAAGGACCAACTGTCAAAACCTACCCCTTAGCAAAAAACACCCCAACAGAACATGAAGATGGGTACAACTTCTGCAGACCTCTGTCAATCAAACTTCTGGGATATGCAACCGATGAGCCACTTAGATTAGCGTACATACGCGATCACAGGACTCCAAAACCGAGTCCTGTAACACCCCCGCGTCTAGGAGCCCAAATAGGAGACCAGGTAGTGGAAAGAATGAGTGATGAGAAGTGGGCAGAGGCCTGGGCAAAGCATGAGCAAATACAGTCTCGATTCCATCAAAAGAGGAGCCAGCTCGAACACTCTGCCTCTAGGCAAAAATCCTCTGCCACACCCACCAAAAGGAAAACAAAGGCCTCCAAGACAAGGAAAACTACAGAAGGTCTCCTCCAGCAGAAATAGAAGTCGGATCCTCTGCACCCCCCTCTCCTCCGAAAGAAAAGAAAAAGAAGAGAAAACACAAGTCTCCGGAGGAGGGTGCCCCTAAACCCAAGAGGAAAAAGAGCAAGAAGAAATCAAAGAAGTCACACACTCCTCTGCAGACTATCGCAGAGGAAACTGATATGCTCGAAGAGACCCGTGAACAACCTCTGCAATCCCCAGCTCCAATCCATTATGCAGAAGATCAGGGGTGACTTTTCTGCCTTCCTCCAACAACCCGGAATTGCAGACTCTTTAGACCCTTCTGGATGGAACGCAGAAGCCTTATCCCATCATTCAACAGAAGCACCAGACTTCAGAATCTCTTCTGACGTGGATGAAGATGACCAAACCCCATAGAACATTCAGGCTGCGACTCCAGAAGTACTACATAACCCCTTCACCCAACCCGGATATGATGTACTAAGAGCAAGCCCCAAAGGATCTGGTTGAAGCTACCACCAAAATCCCATCCGTCTTAATCTCAGAGGTGGATTCTGATGAAGAAGCAGATGACCAGGTAAACTACGGAAATCTACAACCAGATCTCAGGCATTTGCCTACCTTCCATCCCATGTACGCCACACTCATTCAAGAAGCCGAAGGCACTATAGTACAAGCCCCAACAGAGGTAGGTGTTGTGAGCTATAGAAAAGAGAAAGAGGTTGATACAATAGACGGTGAAGTAGTGGTAGGATGCTCAACAGAGGAAGAATCTAGAAAAGATGTCGTAGTTAGAAGAGGCACACATCCCCAACCAACTCCCAGTGCAACCCACACTTCTAACATCTCCAGTCTAGTGGCAGAAGATGTTATTGAAAAAGAGCAGCACGGCTCGACCCCAACCCAAACAGACCGGGCAAAGGTAACTCTTTCTACCTCTGTACCAATCTTAGCCGGGGAAACCATTCCAGGGGAGTCCTCTCAAAAGGGCTTACCCTTAGTTCGTGATCCTTCGCCCCTGATCACAACAGACATCCTTGGAGAGGAATTTATTTCCTCTGCCACACGCACACACATAAGTCCAACCGGCTCTTCAGAGGGGCCTAGAATGCACGTAGACGAAGGGACTCTAAACAAGTCCCCTAGTCAACCTAAGGATATTCCTGTACCCATCTCTGGAGTGGATCAGGACAATGTTCTTACCGAAACTTCTGTAGAGCACGAGGCCTCAAAAACCTCTGCTCAAGGATCAGAAAGAAATCCTTCCATCTTCAACGTACAAACAGGGATGAAAGAAGGTGTCCAAGGAACAGGGATTCACTCTGGGGACGAATGTGTTCCCCCAGAGGTTACACCAGGCTCACATGTCGCAAGGGATGAGTTCCAAACCCTTGTCACCTCTGTGACCACTTCGTTGGGAGAGTTGAAAAGCTCTCTTGATGCTCTTGCAGAATCAACAAGGAAGGCCATTTCTGAACTGACCACCAAAGTGGATAACCTATCCACAGAGGTGAAACAGGCATGTGCTCAAATGAAAGAAACTGCATCAACCTCTACCGCCGCCACATCTTCTGAATATGAGAAAGCCGCAACCTCTGCCTTCCAAAGCTCTGTTAAAGACTTACTGGAAAAGCTGAAAGAACAATCCTCAACCCCTGTTGGCGTTACACCAGAAGACTTGAAGAAGGCCTTAGAGCAAGTTCAAGAACAAACAACAAGGGAGACTCTGGCCATGAAGCCATCCGACTACATAACCATAGCTCAGCTAACAGAACTTGGACAAGGGGTAATCGACCAAGTAACAGAGCTCATCAAAGCCTTCACTGCTGCCAACGCCAATTATGTCAAGGACTTCCGAAAAAGCGTCGGCAAAATGCGCTACAACACAGAGGCAGAGGTTCACAGTCTCCTTGGTCTCTGTGATGACGTATGTGCAAAACTAATAGCCGTAGGTGCCACTCCACAGCAGAAGCCAGAAGCTTCGTGCAGAGCAGAGGGTACAAAGGAAAAGGGTCAAGATGACTCTGGTGATTCATCCTGAGGGGGAGAAGACTAGGGAGAAAACTGCATCCAAAGGTTTACCTGCACCAACACCAATATCAGCAGAACCCATATCCCAATCTCCTCCAACTCAAACCCAAGAAGGAACCCCCCCCCCCCCCCCCCAACAACAGACCACAGAGGCAACAACCACCTCTGTGGAAACAACCCATGAAGAAACCCAAGTCCAAACCCAAATACCCGAAACCACTGAAGACCAACAACAGCAGAAGACCACAGAGGCAACACCCACCTCTGTGGAAACAAACTCTATATTCGGAGAAGATGTGCCAACCCGTGAACAATTTCAAATCCTCACATCTTTCGAAGAAGACAACCCTCCTACACCAAAAACACCAAAAGAACCCAATCTACCATCCCCTACACCAGAAGCTGAAACAACAAAACCCCCATCTCCCACACCCAAAACTAGAACCAAATCCATTGCTCACAAAAGAAAATATCTGAGCAAATCAGCAGAATCCTCACCAACCAAACCCACGTCCCCAATCAAGACCTCAGAAACACAAGTGTCAAATCCAACAGAGGCAACCCACGCAAATCCTACTGAAACACCTACAACTAAGTCCTCAGAAGCTCAACAGTTAAAACCATCAGAGGCAACCCAAGCAGAACCGCCCATGGCAAAAGACAAAGGCAAGGGAATATTGACAGAGGAACCACAACAGAAGAAGCCAAAGCATCAACCCATAGAGAAGTTGATGAAGAGTTCCTTTGATGCATATGTGACACCAAAGCCAGAAGAAGAAGACTGGGCTTTCGGTGTCACCCCTCTGTCAAATATACATGTTCTAGATCCGAAGGCAAAACCTACAGAAGATCAAGTGAAGCAAATAAAGAATCAACTGGATGCTCTGCACAGACCCATGCCTCCACCTGGTGCACCTCCATGACAAATGGAAGAAGTCGTGTACAGATATCTGTACAACAGAACTGCCAGAGAGCCTCTGCCACCATCCATTCAAGATCCAAACCTTCGCTCTGAGCTCGAAAGTATCTTCTCCAGAATAACACCCAAGCCTATCAAAGAAGTCTACTCAATCTCCAAAATCGACAAAGTTATATACTGTAAGTACTCTCACACCAGAACTACACCTAAGGTTTCCTACAATATATATAAGGTCAAAAGAGTGGACAGATCCGAGAACCAATTCTCAGATGCTGATCTTAGGAACTTAAGCCCCTACGACCTACCCGACCTTCTGAACTGGACAAAACAGAACTACACAACAGATGCAGTTCGAAGGGCATACAGGGTAATCAGGAAAGCCAAGCATGAGAAACTTCTGCTATACAGCCTAGTCGATTTCCAATTAGGACGAGATATTGGAGTAAGAAACCTAAGCCTTAAACCACCAGAAGATGACTGCCCATCCTCTGCCATACCAAACTCGATCATAAATTCCCCAAAGTTTGTGTATGTCTTCCAAGATCCTGCGGGAAAATCAAGACTGTTTCTGGAGATGGACTGCCAAAAGTACGCAACAAGTACTCTCACAGAGTTCAGAACCAACATTGTGGAGCACAGAGGAACGGAATTGATGAATACAGCCTCTGCAGATAGACTGATAGAGGTCATCGACTCGGTAATCAACTTCAGAACCCTCTGTATCAGAATCTATCATGAGCTTAAAGAAGTGGGATTTGACAACAGAAGCTACAATGACTTCAAAGACGCCAACGTCTAATGTCAGCTACCAACCTCTGCTACTTTTACTTTCCATATCACAATGTAATCAAATGTAAGTGCCTCTGGCACAATCTTAAATGAAAAGTAAAGTTTCAACAGAGGTCAATCACCGTCTGTCGTGTACTTAGTCTAGAAAACCATGCACGTTTCAAATTTTTATTTTCAATACTTAGGGGGAGATTGTTAGCTCCAACTTCTACTATTTATAGAAGTGTTGAAAATTAGACTAAGTATAGACATCGACAGAGGTTCTGCCAAGACACCGATAGAAGATCAAGTGAAGACTCATCTGAAGACTCTCACAGAGGACAAGGCCACAGAGCCTCTGCCAAACTTGACAGAGCCTCTGTGGTATGAAGACTGAAGACTTAGAAGAATTCATGAAGATCAAGACAAAGACGATCGTGCTTCTCACGATCTCTGCTGTACGAAGATCCTGAAGTTCATTCGTACAAGGCATGCCCTGACAATTCCACGTGTCAAACTCTGATGGGTTTCAGTCTTTGCAGAATTGCGGCGCACTATGTTAACGTTGTACCAGTGGCAGTTTCACGACCTTTAGTCCTTTATGTCTAGAACTTGTCCCCTGATGAATAGTATAAATAGAAGACTCATGTTGAGCTCTTCTATTAAGCTTTGCACAACACACACACTCTAGAGCAGAATTCTTGTTTAATCTTCGGTGTTCCGTTTATATCAATATATAGTGGGTTATTGAGCTAAATCTTGTGTTATTTACATCTCACGTATTTGATATTATGTGTTCTTCTTAGACCTGGCAAACGGGTCGTGTGGTATCGGGTTCGTGTCGGGTTCACGGGTTAAACGGGTTGGGAGTGTCAAACCCGAACACGACACGTTTAATAAACGGGTCAGAATATCGCAACCTGAACACGACCTGATTTAACCCGCCTAACCCGACACGACACGATTAACCCGTTTAACCTCTTAACCCATTAAACCCGCAAACCCGTTAACCCGATTAACCCGTTTCGTAAGAAGGAATTTTTGTTCAATATATATAGGGCTGTAAACTAACCGAACGAACACGAACAAGGATTTGTTAATGTTCGTTAGAAAAAAATATGTTCGTGTTTATTTACGTTCACACAAACACAAAAAAATCGCAAAATAAACTTAAAGGTACACCGAATTTAAAAGGGTGCTCCAATCAAATTTTTAACTCAGTTCAAGCCAACCAGCAAGCAAACCAGCTCAAGCCAATTGTTTCACTTAAACAAAGGAGGATGGCAATTCAAAATGTGGAAGGGATGAGGGGTATTTATAGTTGAGAGTAAGGGTTGTGGTTTGAAATTTGGGCGATGTGGGATGAAATCTGATGAGAAAAATGGGTTGGTTCACTTGAGGCATCCCACATCGGAAGTTTTATAGCAAAATTAATCTTGAAACCATGTATATAAGTGAAGCCAAACTAGTTCCTCTGATTTGTTTTATTTTTCCATAAACCAATTACTTTTAATTATAATTATAATTATAATTATAATAATTAAATTATAATTATGTTTTCTTAAACATATATTTAATTTTTAACTTATATATATAAACGGGTTACTCGGGTCATTTTCGAGTTGAAATGGTTGACCCTAACCTTACCCGTTTAATTTTCGTGTCGTGTCGTGTCAACCCGTTTACTTAAACGGGTTGAAATGTATTACCCAAGCCCGTTTAATTCGTGTCGGGTTCGTGTCGAGTTAGCGTGTCGTGTCATTTTTTGCCAGGTCTAGTTCTTCTATCTTAAATATCTTTTAGTTCTTAAAACGCTTCCGCACCATACTCTGTTTGAACTAATAGATAGAAAGATCATTGTTTAAGTAAAAACGTAACCAACACTAAACAAGGATCCTAATGGAATATCTGTTAATGTCACAGCGTACCGTGGGATGATCGGCTCTCTTCTGTATCTTACAGCTAGCCGACCTGATATTATGTACGCAACCTGTTTGTGTGCACGATATCAAGCTGGACCTAAGGAATCTCATTTGATCGTTGTAAAGCAAATCTTTCGTTACCTTAAGGGTACTCCTAACCTAGGTCTTTGGTATCCCAAAGACTCAGGGTTTGATCTAATCGCCTATTCAGATAGTGATTTTGCAGGTTGCAAATTGGATAGGAAAAGCACCACAGCAGGTTATCAGCTCCTGGGTGGAAAGTTGGTGAGTTGGACAAGTAAAAAGCAAAACTCAGTGTCCACCTCAACCGCTGAAGCTGAGTACGCAGCCGCTGGAAGCTGTTGTTCTCAGGTCTTTTGGATGAGAAATCAACTACTGGACTATGACCTTCAGCTCTCAAAAATCCCAATCTATTGCGACAGCACTAGTGCCATCGCTATAGCCAACAATCCAGTGCTACACTCAAAGACCAAACACATCGAAATCAGGTATCATTTTATCAGAGATCATGTGATGAATGGTGATATAGAACTTCATTTTATCTCAACTGACTTTCAGTTAGATGATCTATTCACCAAGCCTCTTTATGAGACAAGATTCATCTTTCTCATCAGCGAGCTTGGAATGCTGAACTTTGAAGAGTAAAATCTTCAGCGGTTCACATTTGATCAATGATAACAATGAACTTATGTAACCCTTCTCATCATCTACTCTCTGAACAAACTTGATTCGCTGATGTTAAGGTATGTTCTCTCTTACTCGCTGACGTACGCATGTGAATCCAAGATTTCAAAACAAATTGCATCGCTGAATATCTCTTCCTTTCAGTGATATTTTGAAATTTCTAAATCTAACACTGATATTTCTATTCAGTGCTTCGTGGTTTCAAAAATGTCCCTGAGCTTTCAAAAACCTCAGAGACATCCTAAAATATGAAAGGACGTTTGTGACGTCATCACAATGGATAAGTCATGGCATGTTTTCTCTAACATGTTCTCCTGTTTCAACTTCCTTGTCCAATCAAAATCGAAGGACGTGTCCGTGTCATCATGAAAAACTTTCCCGCTCACAGTTTTTTTTCTCTCTCTTCTCTCACTATATAAACACATTCGAGTTTATATATTTACCTTTACGCGAACATCATCTTCTTCAAGCAAGATTTCTATGTTGCATTCAAGATATAACCTCAAGAACCTGTTTATCTTCATCTTCTTAAACAGCACAGGTTAATATCTCTTTCATTTTGCAACTAATAAACTTGTTTTTGATCTTATTATTGTTTCTAAAAGATCGAACAAAAGAAACTTTCTTAAAATGAAATCATTTCTCTTCATGATTTTATGAACACAATCTTCATGATTGTTCTTCAAGTTTAAAACAAAAATCTTAAACTTGCATCTTCATATGTTTTTCCAGAATCTTTTCTTCAAATAGAAACTGGAAAACAAATGTTCACTATGTTTTGTATTTCTTTTTCAAAACAAGAAAAACCCTAATCTCCATTAAGACATATTTTGTCTGAATGGAATGTGCAAAACCCAAAAACATCTTATTTGGAAAATCTTTCCACATTAAGACATTTTTGTTCATCTTCTTCATGTTTATATGTGATAAACAGAAATGGCATCTACTACTGAAGCTCCTATCGCCAAGTCTCCCACTATTGCTGAGGTTACCGAACTTACAAAAGCTCTTCAGGTTAAATTTAACCTTAAGCAAGTGACCTTTCAAAGCAACAACCCCTATGCTCTTTTCGACTTCCCTCAAAAGAAGCAGGTCACACACCTAGATGATGCTGTAAACTTTCTCAAAACTTGTCCCTTATCGACAGCTCTTACCATTGCACCCCCAGCTCATTGATATCTTCTAGCTCAGTTCTCGTATACTGCCAGAAGAGCTCAGGTACCCTCACCCAAAGACCCAAAGAAAATGCTTGATGTCATTCTCTGTGACACCAAACATGGTACTTCCAATATCACCACTGGTACTATCAGGCGTGCCCTGAACCTACCTGGTAGTTCCAAAGAAAACCACTTTGTCCCTCTGCCTAACCCTAAAAACCTAGCTGACAGGGAAACACTGATTGCATTCTTTGATGCAATGAAGTACGTGTGGGACACAGGGAGAGATGAACTCCCTAAGAAGAAGGTGACCACCATCAAGAAATTGAAAATGCCCAGTGAGATGAACTTCATCTTTGCTCATTTGATCAGCTGCCTGACAGCAAAAACTGGGTCAACTGACCAAGCATCCCAACCCCAACAGGCCATGGGATATGCACTGCTGAAGGGCCTTAACATTGATTGGGCATCAATCATTTACAATGATCTGCTGTTCAGGGTGGACATGGCTGATAGACCAACATATGTTCCTTACCCCAGGTTTGTCATTGCTCTCTTTCTACACGAACTTGGGGACAAATACCCAAAAGTGGGTGACCTGAAGCTCTCTCAGGTTGGCGTTAAAGTTCTTGACTTCAAGACCCTGCCAAACGAGGTACGTATTTCTAAACTCTTATCTCTTCTCAACCCCAATTCTTCTACTTATGCAGCTACCTCCACAGTAATCCCAACCGCTGGTACCCAGGCTGCAACCTCCACTCCTTCTAAGAAAAGGAAACACTCTTCTACCTCTCTTGATACTCAAAGGATCAAGAAAACCAAGGAGCAACCCCCCAAGCCTTCACAGGCTGAAGACTCCACGACTCTTTCTGTACAAGAGACGTTGGATAGTTCTGTGGTATGCTCTGCCACAGCTGATCAAGCCACCCCTTTCATACCAACTTCAGCGTCTCTAAACGCTGGGGTTATTGACTTGGAACAGAACCCACCTCCTTCAGACCCTCTAAGGACTGAAGAAGTAATTCTCAGCGAATCCAACGCTGAACCTCTTACCCAATCCCTCTTCTCAACCGTTGTTCCTCCCACTCATCCTTTGGACACTCCACCTATTTTCCCCCCATTCTCTTCATCAAACATCATCCTCCAAGATGCATCTGCTGAAACCTTACAGAGGATGATGCATACGAACATAGGACCTGCGGGCACTTCCCAGCGTAAAGGTACACTGGAAGACGACATGGAGACGTTAACATGTCATCGAGATTTCGAGAACTTCATCAACCACCCCGCAGGTATACACATAACTCCACACACTCCTCTCTCAAAATCCCGAACTTCTGAGCTTTCCTCTGTTCACAAGTTCTCAACTTTTTCAGGTCCTAATTTGGGCGACATCAACACATCGCTCACGAATCTATCAACAAAGGTGGAATCTCTCACCACCATTCTATCTACAAACTCTTCAGTGGTTACAAACGCTGGAGAGGAACTCAAGAAGCTACCGAGGTCAAAGGCAAAGCCTCAAGTGCTGATCTGGAGAAGGTAGATGGTAGCATTGGTCAATTTGCTACCACCCTCGCTGATAACTCAACCGCCAACATCACTCTCTCCACCAACTTTACAGCCCTGTCCAATGAAGTCACATCATTGAAGACAGTGGTTGGCGATCTTAAGGGAGAGGTGACTTGTAACACCCTAAAATTTAGGGTAAATTTAAGCCTGAATAATTTGCGGAAATAGGCTAAATGACATAGACAAATCTCCCAATCGAGGAAGTAATATTGTGGCGTTTACATTACAAATAATTCGAACGAAAATAAGTCCAACAGCCTACTAATCTAGACTTAGAAAAAGTTCAGATTATAAACGGGTGTTGCTATCTCGTTCTCAAAAGTATGTCATCCTATACACCAAAAGTCGCCTCTATGTCCATCCAAAAATGCTATCTCTCTTCTCCACTCTTCCCTCAACCCCGGGAAGTACCACCGCTAGAAAGACATGCTTAACACAACATACATCAAAGAAGTGTTAGTCATAAGCCTATTCAGGATAACAATTTCATAGAAAAGATTTATTTACACGTTAAAACATATAAAGTGTATTATCCTCCGTTAACGTTTAGACGCACGTTACATCATCACATTATAAGGCATCAGCCATACTAGGTCTTTAGCCATAAGACATCAACCATGCTAGGTCTTTAGTCCATTAAGACGCCAACCATACTAGGTCTTTAGTCCATTAAGACATCAACCATACTAAGTCTTTAGTCCAATAAGCATCAACCATACTAGGTCTTTAACCATTAAGCATCAACCATACTAGGTCTTTAGCCATTAAGACATCAACCATACTAGGTCTTTAGTCCAATAAGCATCAACCATACTAGGTCTTTAGCCATTAAGCATCAACCATACTAGGTCTTTAGCCATTAAGACATCAACCATACTAGGTCTTTAGTCCATTAAGCATCATAGTGTCACCACAATCTACAAGTCCTCATAAACATATCAATAATATCTTTGAACACAATAATCAACATAGAATATTATTAAGTCACATTTGATTCATAATACTTTGAGCACCAAATTCCTCATTGAGATTTACTTCTACTTTGGAGTTGTAGAGAAGAAGAGGTGGGTATATACTCAAGTGTATACTCCTACATCACCCATCCATCTCCTTTCGTCTTTTCATCATATTATCATTATAATTGAACCCAAATTCACCAACACAGGAGAATTAGGTCACATATCATCACATAATGAGAAAGCAAGTAAAATAAGCAATTATTCAAAGAGTGTAGATACTTAGGCATAAATGAACTTAGTGAGTCAAGAGAAACTCACCTAGGAGGTCTGTGAAGTGAAAATCTCAAGATATGGGAGAAACCTCAAGGATGTTAAGAAGAAAACCCTAGGATTTAGAAACCCTAGTTTTCCTTGTTGGCGACTTGCTGTTCTAGCTATTAAATCTTGAAGATCTCCTTGTAAGCATGCAACAAAACAGAAGCTAGGACCTTAAAGGATTCCCATTTAATGTGGCTAGGGTTTGAGGATAAGAATTGAATGAGGATGGTGATGATCTAAGGTGAGTTCGTCAAGAGAGAGAGAGAGAGAGAGAGAGGTCGTGAGTTGTAGCTGGAAAATAAATGGACTGTTCTCCCCTTTAAATCTCCTCTTTATTGCATCCACACCACACGTCTTTCACTTAAACCCAGCTGGCCGCCGGCGAGATTGCCATCGGCGATTGTGACATGGCATAATCGCCACTGTCACTTTCGCCGTAGATGTACCGAAAGCATCCAAACCTGCAGCCAAAATCCCTCTAGCGACCATGCCCTAGCGATTGTGACCTAGTCATTATCGCATGGTCACTTTCGCTCGATTTGTACCGCAACCACTCGACTTCGGCTCCTTTTTCTCTGGCGAGAATGACACCACGCGAGAGTGCCCATGGCATTCTCGCCATGGCACTCTCGCCATGCAGGTACCGTGGGTTTAAAAGTAGCGGTAGTCCTCAAAAGTTAAAGCTAGAAGTATCAATTAAGTAGTATTTGTAGGGTGGCAACGTGGGGCATTTAAACGCATGCAAGGACACATAAATTCTTAAACTAAGTATAAAATATACACACACACCACTACATCTAGAAGAAAAGCTGCAAACCTCCTAACTTTCACGTGAGCTGCATGCTTGGTGTTTTAGAATTAAAAGTCATAATTAAATAGCTAGAAATTAACTTTAAGTTGCTTAAATTTAAGGAATTTATATAAAACGTTTCATGCCATGCGAGATTTACGGAAAAGCTTACTAGGAAATTTCGGGGTGTAACATGACTACTGTAAAGTCAGATGTGAAGACGGTGAAGACTCTCTTACAGCAGATTCTCGAGCGTCTGAATGCTCCTACATGCACTCCCTCACATTTCACTCAGACGGATCGAGAAGATCTTCAAAAGATCAGTCCTACTATTTCTGGCCTGGAAGACAGAATAGTAGTGATTGAAACCTTCATTGGAATCACTGGCCTGGAAGATAGTGATCCTAAGACTGCTGATGTTGCTGCTGCTTCTATATCCTCCCCCATCCATCATGTGGAAGAGGGGGAGAAGACTGAAGACCTTCCCCATAATGTTGAGGGGGAGGAGAAAAATCTTGAAGACCTTCCCCGTAACTCTGAGGGGGGAGGGTATTGTTTCTGATGCTGCTGCTGATAAACCTCAGGGAGTTGAAAACCCTAAGGGAACCGAGAAACCTCCCTCTGGATTTGAGGGGGAGCAACTCGATGAGCAACCCGAAGCCGTTGCTGATGTAACTCAACCCTATGCTGACGAGGAAGAATTTGAAGCTGAGGAAGAAGAAGAAGACAATGGAGACCTCGATCTTGAGGACGACGAACCATCATCATCCCCTAAAAACGATGATGATGATGACTTCTTCTTCGTCCAGCCTAAGAAGGTCCCTGCTCAAAAAAGAGTTATAATAAAAGAACCATCAGGGGAGGGGACAAAGACAAAGTCTGCAGCAACTGAAGTTGACAAAGGGAAAAACAAAGGACTCGTTGCAGAAGGCAATCTGACTATCCTTCAAAGAAAGCCAGTTTGTCAGGTACAATATCTTTTATTCCCTTACACTGCATCCCTCCTCTATCCCTTCTCAACCTCAATTCTCCTCTCCATAAAACCTCTATACACTTAAACCACATTCTTTTCTCTATCTCTTTCTTCCCAAATGATCTTACTTAAATGATCACTGTGTTTCAGCTAGTCCTCTCCTATGCTTGAGGATACAGCTGAAGTTCCTCCGGCTGCAACTACAACAATAAATCCAGCTTCTATCGCTGAAGAAATAATCGCAGTCTTGGATTTCACTGAGACTGATGAACCTGAAGAACAGCTGCTCTCTCACAAAAACAGACCTTCCTTGGCTCCTCAAACGCTAAGTGAAGAAGATCAAAAAAAAAGATGAAATTATCAAAAAGCTTGAAGATCAGTGAATCATCCTTCCTCGACACAAAATCAATGTTACTAAGTTCAGACTATCAAGGAAGGAATACGCTGAACATCTCAAAGCTGAAAACCAACTCGCCGATCGAAGGAAAGCTGAAGAACAAGATAAAGCCTACGCCATCCATCTTGTCCAACAATCGGTGAAGGATCCTGATCTGAAGAAAACTCCTATTGATGTCCAACGTCAATTGTAGAAAGACGCCAAGAATATCATCGAAGAAAAGACCAAGGTATCTGACTCTACCTTGGAATGGTGCAAAGAAAAATTGCACTATCGATTTCGGCCAGCCAGAATAAACAAAGTGTACATCAGGGGAAGAGCGCCATTAAAAGTTCCGGTTGTTGAGGTCGATGTATTCAGAGAAAATGGTACTAAGGAAACCATCTACGCCTCTACAATCAAGAAGTACGGTTTATCTAAATGGTTGGATATGCGAATAGCTATTCAGTAATCTCGCTCACAGTTCAAAAGCCATGTTGAGAAAATGATCAATGAACAGATCGACGTGGTTTCTTCTGCTATGGATATTCCTCCTCCTCCTACTAATCCAGATCAACGAAGAAGGGCCTCTGCAAAGAAAAAGATAATATCTTCAGACTCAGGTCCTCCTATCAGAAACGAAACTGGTATTGGCTTCTCTCGTGCTGAAGTACTTGGTCCTGAACCTGACCTCTCAGTGCTTGACACCTCCCTGCCCCCTGGTGAACGCTTCATCCCTAGAAAAGTCTTAAGCCAACCTTATGGGATATTATTTCAAGACTATGATGGACGAGAACGCTTTCAACGCGTCTCTGAGCTTCCCATCACTCCTATCGAACAGCTCAGGGATCTCGTCTATTGGTGTGAATTCAGAGACGATCTTCTCGGACAATACATGAAGCCCCTGATCTTTTCTGAAGCAAAGAACAGACGGGATCTAGGAGAAACTGTCCCTGACTGGATGATCCCTACGATAAAAACCCTTGATGAACTTCTCATTAAGGAAGAACCTTTCTAGCTAATAGGATTTCCTTGTAATTCCTCTATCTTTATCAGCTTATATCTTTTGTACTTGTAAATTTATTTGTTGTACTTGTAATTTTTCCACTTCCCTTTGTAATCTTTACGAAGTTTAAAGAAAAATTTCAGCAAATGTACTTTACTCCATCAGTACTCAAAAGATCCCAGAAAACAGTAAAAGGAACACATATTTTATGAGTTCTTTTTATCCTTATGTTTTCATAGTTAGCAATTTTCTCATGTTGCTAAGTCATAATCAAATAGGGGGAGATTGTTGATCCAAACCCTCAGTGATTTGATAATGACCCTTTAAGAAACACTTAGTGAAAATTGTAAGTAGACAATATGTATTAGAGTTTCACTATCGCTGATAAGTATTATGTCTCTACAGTACCGCTGATAGGAAACTCATGTTCTTTAATTTACACATTCAGCGAACACTGTTCATCAATATAGACCTGAGCCTGTTCAGTCTTGTTGATGATCGCTGATAGTTTTAGTTGTTTACTTATGATCCCTGAAGACAAGTTTCACGTCAAATATGTTATACGCTGAAGTCGAAGATCAAGCCCAAGAACCAGCGACAAGTCTACTAATGAACTGATGCGGATATCAGCGAAGCCAAGATTTGTCCACTCAACGTGAAGTTACAAGTAGAAGACTTCAGCGATCGCTGAGCTTTGTCACTCGCTGATAAAGTACTGTTCAACGAACGCTGATCATGAAGTCTTCCTCTACAAGTTACTTTTGTCTTATCCCCCTTGCACGCCTCCGTACGAAAATGTCAGAAAGGACATCCCTTCTGTCCATTATCGTACAACCAACTCTGATTCTACACTGTACATCATGCGGCTACTAAGGTTGTCTACAAAGGTCAAACCATGCAACCAATCAGCTGTTGCCACGTGTAAAGTTATACTGTTGTGCATTAAATGCATGCAGTATATAAGAAGAACCCTACTTCAGAAATGAAGTGCTCGGCCATCTTCTTCTTTCTTACGCTTTGTGTTAGAATATTATTCGTAATATTCTTATCTTCTTGCTGTCTTAATTCTAGTGCAAGAAACTTAGTGTTTCTCATAACTTGTTTAGATTAGGTTTAATCCTTAATCTTGTTCCGCAACAAGTTGTAAATTGTTTGATAAATATCAATAAACAGTTTAGAAAAGTAAAATATGTGTGTTTGTATTTAACCCCCCCTTCTACAAACTTGTATAACCCTCCGGGACCAACACCTGCTGATAGAGAAACCCTGATTGCATTCTTTGATGCAATACAGTACGTCTGGGAAACTGGGAGAGACAAACTCCCTGAGAAAAAGTTGACCGCCATCAAGAAATCGAAAATGCCCAGCGAGATGAACTTCATCTTCGCTCATCTGATCAGCTGCATGACAGCGAAAACTGGGTCAACTGACCAAGCATCACAACTCCAACAGGCCATGGGGTACTCACTGCTGAAAGGTCTCCACATTGATTGGGCAAAGATCATTTACGATGATATGGTGCTCAGGGTGGATGTAGCTGATAGACCAACAACTGTTCCATATCCTCGGTTTGTCAGTGCTCTCTTCGCACAAGGCCTGAAAGACAAATACCCGAAGGTCGGCGACTTGAGGCTCTCAAAGGTTGGCCCTAAAGTTCTTGACTTCAAGCCCCTGCCAAACGAGGTACGTCTTTCTAAACTCTTATATATTCTCAATCCCCCCACTTCTTCTACTTCTGCAGCTACCTCCACGGTAATCCCAACCGCTGGTACCCAGGCTGCAACTCCCACTCCTCGAAAAAGAAAACACTCTTCCACCTCTCTTGATGCTCAAAGGATCAAGAAAACCAAGGAGCAACCCTCCAAGCCTTCACAGGCTGAAGACTCTGCGACTCCCTCTTCTCAAGAGCCGTTAGATAGTTTAGTGGTACGCTCTGCCACAACTGATGAAGCCACCCCTTCCATACCAACTTCAGCGTCTCTAAACGCTGAGGTTATTAACTTGGAACAGAACCCCCCTCCTTCAGACACTCTAAGGACGGAAGAAGTAATTCTCAGCGGATCCAACGTTGAACCTGTTTCCCAAACCCTCTTCTCAACCATCATTCCTCCCACTCTCTCTTTGGACACTCCACCTAATCTCCCCCCATTCTCTGGAACGAAGGTCATCCGCAGCGATACAAATGCTGAAGCTCTACAGAGGATGATGGCCAAAAATACAGGACTTGCAGGCACCTCCAGTCCTCAAGGCACTCCGGAAGACGACATGGAAAGATTCTCAGGTTATCGAAGTTTTGAGGACTTCACCAACCCGCCTGCAGGTATACACAAAACCATCCACACTTCTCTCTCAAAATTCCCAACTTCTGAGCTTTCCTTTGTTCATAAGTTATTAACTGTTGCAGGTCCTAATTTGGGAGACATCAACAACTCCCTGAAAGACTTGACAACAAAGGTGGAATCTCTCACCACCACACTATCTACAAACTCTTCAGTTGTTACAAACGCTGGAGAGGATCTCAAAAAGCTGACCACATAGGTCCAAGGCAAAGCCTCCAGTGCTGATCTGGAGAATGTGGAAGGTAGCATTGGAAATTTTGCTACTACTCTCGCTGAAAACTCCACCTCCATCAACAATCTCAACTTCACCAACAGCACCCTCTCCACCAACTTCTCAACCCTGTCCAGCGAAGTCACATCGCTGAAGACAGCGGTTGGTAACCTTCAAGGAGAGGTGTCTTCCGTGAAAACGGATGTGAGCACTGTGAAGACTCTCCTGCAGCAGATTCTTGATCGCCTGAATGCACCAACTTGTACTCCATCTCACTTCACTCAGGCTGATCGCGAGGATCTTCAAAAGATCAGTCCTACTATTTCTGGCCTAGAAGACATAATAGTAGTGATTGAAACCTTCATGGGTATCACTGGCCTGGAAGATAGTGACCTAAAGCATACAGATGTTGCTGCTGCTGATATTCCTATATCCTCCCCCATCTATCATGTGGAAGAGGAGGAGAAGGATCAAGACCTTCCCCATAATGTTGAGTGGGGGAAGAAATCTCTTGAAGACCTTCCCCATAACTCTGAGGGGGAGGGTAATACTTCGAATGCTGCTGATAAACCTCAGGGAGTTAAAAACCCTGAGGGAACCGAGAAACGTCCCTCTGAATTTGAGGGGGAGAAACTCGATAAGGAAAAGGAAGTTGAAGCTTATGTCACAGAACCCTACGCTGATGAGGAAGAATCTGAAACTGAAGAAGAAGAAGATGAAGAAGACCTCGATCTTGAAAACGACGAACCATCATCATCCCCTAAAAATGATGATGATGATGACGATGATGATGATGTCGACTTCTTCGTCCATCCTAAGAAGGTCCCTGCTCAAAAAGGAGTTATGATAAATGAACCATCAGGGGAGGGGACAAAGACAAAACCTGCAGCAACTGAAGCTGACAAAGGCAAAAATAAAGGCCTCGCTGCAGAAGGCAATCTGACTATCCTTCAAAGAAAGCCAGTTTGTCAGGTACAATATCTTTTCTTTCCTTACACTGCATCCCTCCTCTATCCCTTCTCAACCTCAGTTCTCCTCTCCATAAAACCTCTATACACTTAAACCTCATTCTTTTCTCTATCTCTTTTTCCCAAATGATCTTACTTAAACGATCGTTGTGTTTCAGCTACTCCTCTCCCCTGCTTGAGGATCCAGCTGAAGTTCCTACTGCATCTACAATAAATCCAGCTCCAAGCGCTGAAGAAATAATCCCAGTCTTAGACTTCACTGAGACTGATGAACCTGAAGAACAATTGCTCTCTCACAAAAACAGACCTTCCTTAGTCCCTAAAAGCTAAGTGAAGAGGATAAGAAAAGGAGAGAAGCAATGATGAAACAGCTTGAAGATCAGCGAATCATTCGTGCTCCTCGATACAAACTATCCAGAAAGGAACTCACTGAACACTTCGAAGCTGAAAAACAACTCGCCGATAGAAGAAGAGCTGAAGAACAAGATAAGGCCTACACCATTGAGCTCGTTCGACAATCGGTGAAAGACCCTGATCTAAAGAAGACTCCCATTGATGTTCAATGTCAATTGTGGAAAGACGCCAAAAAGATCATCGAGAAGAAAACCAAGGTCTCTGACTCTACTCTGGAATGGTGCAAAGAACGAATTAACTTTCGATTCCATGTCTCCAGAATCAACAAAGTGAACATCAGGGGAAGAACGTCCATAAGCGTTCCTATTATTGAAGCTGATATTTTCAGAGAAAATGGTACCGAGGAAACCATCTATGCCACTACAATCAAGAAGTACGGTTTCTCTGAGTGGTTAGAGATGCGAATAGCCATACAGAAATCTCGCTCAGCATTTAAAACCATGTCGAGAAAATTATAAATTCTTAGATCGACTTGGTTACATCTGCTGTGGATATTCCTCCTCCTCCTCCTAATCCAGTTCAACGTAGAAGGGCCTCTGCAAAGAAAAAGATCATTCCTTCAGACTCAGGTCCTCCTATAAGAAATGAAACCGGAATCGGCTTTTCACGTGCTGAAGTCCTTGATCCTGAACTTGATCTTTCAGCTCTCGACATCTCCCTGCCCCCTGGTGAACGTTTTGTCCCTGGTAAAGTCTTAAGTGATCCTTATGGTATCTTCTTCAGAGACTACGATAGACGAGAATGCTTTCAACGCATCTCTGAGCTACCCATCACTCCTATCGAACAGCTCAGGGATCTCATCTATTGGTGTGAATTCAGAGAAGACCTTCTCGGACACTTCATGAAGCCCCTGATCTCCAAAGAAGCAAAGCATAGACGGGAACTTGGAGAAATAGTCCCTGACTGGATGATCCCCACAACAAAATCTCTTGATGAACTACTTGTCAAGAAAGAACCTGAATAGCTGATAGGATTCCCTTGTAATTCTTCTATCTTTATCAGCTTGTATCTTTTGTACGTGTAAATTTATTTGCTATACTTGTGATTTTTCCACTTCCCTCTGTAATCTTATACGAAGTTTAAAGAAAAATTTCAGCGAATGTACTTTACTCCATCAGTACTTAAAAGATCCTAGAAAACAGTAAAAGGGACAAGTATTTTATGAGTTCTTTTTATCCTTATGTTTTCATACTTAGCAATTTTCTCTTGTTGCTATGTCATAATCAAATAGGGGGAGATTGTTGATCCAAACCCTCAATGATTTGATAATGACTCTCTGAGAAACACTTAGTGAAAATCATAAGTAGACAATATGTATTAATGTTTTGTCATCAAAGAAAATACTAAGTCTGTTTAGTATCGCTGATGAAAACATATGCTTTAAATTACACATTCAGCGATACTGTTCATCCATAAAACCTGAGCCTGTTCAGTCTTGTCGATGATCGCTGATAATCTTAGTTGCTTACTTATGATCCCTGAAGACAAGTTTCACGTCAACTATGTTCTACGCTGAAGTCGAAGATCAAACCAAAGAACCAGCGACAAGTCTACTAATGAACTGATGGGGATATCAGCGAAGCCAAGATTTGTCCACTCAACGTGAAGTTTTAAGTAGAAGACTTCGGCGAACGCTGAACTTTATCACTCGCTGATAAAGATCTATTCAGCGAACGCTGATCATGAAGATTTCCTCTACAAGTTACTTTTGTCTTACCCCCTTGCACGCCTACGTACGATAATGTCAGAATGGAGATCCCTTTTGTCCAGAATCGTATAACCAACTTTGATTCTACACTGTACATCATGCGGCTACTAAGGTTGTCTACAAGGTCAAACCACGCAACCAATCAGCTGCTGCCACGTGTAAAGTTATACTGATATTCATTAAATGCATGCAGTATATAAGAAGAACCCTACTTCAGAAATGAAGTGCTCGGCCATCTTCTTCTCTCTACTACTTTGTGTTAGAATATTATACTTAATATTCTTATCTCCTTTCTAACTTATTTCTAGTGCAAGAAATCTTAGTGATTCTCTTAACTTGTTTAGATTAGGTTTAATCCTTAATCATGTTCTGCAACAAGTTGTAAATTGTTTGATAAATATCAATAAACAATTTAGAAAAGTAAAATTTGTGTGCTTGTATTCAACCCCCCCCCCCCCCTTCTACAAACCTGTATAACCCTTTCGGGACCAACACAATGGTAATTATAATTTTGTTCGTCCAATCGTATATCCAGCGACTTCTAGACGCGGAACGCCTGCTACTACCAGTTTCCACAATTCAGTTCGTCGCCATGGCCGGCATTTCTCTACTTGCAATGCGTTTCAACGGATTTATCGTCGTGAACCACTTAGCTTTTAGAGAAATCATTGTTTCCTTAGGGCTTTATGGATTAGCATCTGGATTCAAACATGTGAATAGTGCTAGGAGGGGTCAGGCGGTGTTCTTTAGCTTGATAGTGGCTAGGTTTTTGTTTATGTTCTTGTTTATCTTTACTATTCTGCTTGCATGCCTCATTTGATTGTTTAGTCCTTTTTTTGGAAATGATTGTTTAGTTTTTTTTGTGGAAAGGATTGTTTAGTCTTTTTTCATATAATACATATGTACACTTAATGATTTGTTAATTTTTTAGTGTCTTTGTTACTTGAGGATTTTGGAAGTAGGAATAGCCAAAAAAACGAAACGATGGTGAAACCTTTAAATCAAAAATTTTGGGCCGGATTTGGGGACTCCTTATCCGGAATAGGGCAGGGATCAGGACGTATTGGGAGATTTTATTGGGGATGGGGGCGGCCCGTCCTGGCCTGGCCCGATATGTGTGTGTATATATATACATATATATATACTAGTTATGTACCCGCACGATTAAAATGTAAGTATGGGCTAATGAGGGTAAATCATCAAAACCCTTTTCATTTTCAGCCAAATCGTATGGAGGCTAGAGAGAGAGAGGAGAAAGCTTTTGGAAAGGATTCAATGTGTGAAGGTGTGTGTGTGTGTTCTTGAAGGCATTCAAAGAAAAGACTGATTTAGGTGGATTCATCTTCTTCATTGTCAAGGTAACCATCTTCTCCAATGTCTCCTATGTTCTCCTAGGGAGTTTCATAGTTAGGTTTGTTAGAGTGACTCCATTGATGAGTTTTGTATCAAAAAACCTATTGATTGGAGTAATTGCTTAAGTATTGAGTTGATTTCATTGAAGTCTTTAAACAAGAATCACCATGGTTGATGATTTCTTTAAAGATTTCCTATTCTATGGATTTTGAGAAAATGTGACCATCAATGGATGGATTTCCATTGTTAAATTGTTATAATGGTTGGATATTGTTGGGAACAATTTAGGGCATTGATTCCCTCGATTTGGAGGCTTAAAATCGACTTGGGAAGGGTTAGGGATGAGAAATCGTAAGGTTTTTAGCTAAAATATGTGTGCAGGCTGAAACAGTGCCTGGCGCAACTTCTGGCGCGGGTTCGGCCGCGTGGAAGGTCGTGTCAGATATTGTTTGGTCAATTTTAGTTTTTGTCTCGTTTATCGTTTGGGGCTAGGATCGAAGCACCGGTTGGGGGTTTGCCTTATGTCTTGTTAGTGATGTTTTCAGGGAGTAATTGAGTGGCTTAACACTCTCATATGTCATGGAATTTAGCTGTTCGCTTTGGACACTCGTGACTCAAAGTGTGAGATTGAGCGTGGACGACACGTGAGTTTTTCTTAACTTACTTTATTTGACGTGCAAGCTTTGCATACGTATGATGTTTATTAAATGCATGTTTTTACGTTAGATTAAATATGCTTGATGGTGTGGAAATAAAAGTGTGCATTTCATGTGGGGTGATGCATGTGATGGCTTATTATATACAGGGGTGTGGCCCGTTGATACCTATATAGGGGGTGTGACCCATTTTGAATGCATGAATTCATTTCATGTAATTCTTTTGAAGGCATGTGTGAGCTGAACACAGGTGTGCTGACTTAAGCGTGTGCCATCTACATGTGTTGTGTGTGTGCATGATTGTTTAAAAGACGTGGATCATTTATAAATGTTTATAACTCATTTTAAATGATATTTTGTGGTGCGATGCTGAAACTTGAGGAAATTCACTAGACCTTCGGTTTAACCCTCGCTTTTATCAAACTAACAATCATTTTCAGGTAAGAGTTTAGTTGGAAGTTCGCCCAAGAGAAAAGGGAAGAAATGGTGTCTAGAAGAGTCATGGTGGACACTTGTAGAACCAGTAGATGCATAGTAAATCTCAGTTGTGGATATGTTTTACCGCAATGAAATTCGACTTGAGTTTTATGTATTTCATCTATTTGAGACCGTTTTTTGTTGTAATGTTATGTTTTAGTTGATTATTGGATTCGGGTCGTTACAAATTAATTAGAACCAACGAAACACTATGTAATGAATGTAAACTAAATTTTATAGGTTATTACAATGTGTAAATATAAAAAATAACTACAATTAATATATAAAAATGAAATTAGAATCAATATATTTTTAAAAACTTAATATATGTAAACGGTGCATAAATATTTGGTCTCAAAGTTCCCTTATCTATCTAATGAGGGTCTTAAATTAATTAAAATACCCAAAGTTTGACTTTGACTTACCAAAATACCCACTTTCTCGCCAATTTAACCAAAATACCCATTTTTTTGCGGAGGGTCCCGCGATCGCGGGTTTGTGCCCACGTGGCCCCGCGGTTTGGCCCAAATGTCCCACGGAGCCCCCCAACTATTGTCGTGGTGACAAGAATGGCCCCTGTCCGCGATGGCCTTCCGCGATGGACCAAAAATTTACACTTTGGTCCTTTTTTGCACGAATCTTTGCATGTTTTTACTGGTTTTTTTCACAATTATTGTACTTTGAAGACCAATTTGTGGTTAAAATTCACTGGCTTGTTTCATCAATGTTGAATCATTGTACTTGGAAGACCAATTTGTGGTTGCAATTCATGTTGGTTGTTTCATCAATGTTGGTTGTTTCATCAATGTTGGTTGTTTCATCAATGAGATTTCATCCAAAAATATCAGTAAAATGCAATCCATAATTCACACCCATTCCATCCTTCTTTCTTGCTTTCTTTCTTCAGTATTTTGTTTTTGAGATACTACTGAAAAAATGAGTTCATCTGTTGCAAAAGCTAAGCTATTTTTCTGTTTCGATTGTGAATGGGTGCAAGACAACAATGAGTGGAATTTTGCTTATAAATCTAAGCATGGTGTAAAATTGTCAGTAAACTATACTTATCAGAAGTTTGTTGCATACGCCATGAAAAAATGTGGAATCGACCCTTCTACTGTTTGTAAGTTAGTGTTTAAGAATGGTGATGGGTCATTTGTGGAGTTATCCAACGATGGGATATCTCTGGTTTTCTGCACTTTGCAGCCGAATCAGAAAGACCTCCATTAATTTTTGTGTATGCCGATTCATCGGTGTGCGACGAAGACAACGACGAAGGTGATGACGAAGGTGATGATGAAGACCTCCAAATGGAGAAGCCTGATTTTGTTCCGGAGACGCAACAACAACAACCACAAGAAGAAGAAGAAAAAGAAGACCAAGAAAGACGCTTTGCTGGAGTTGCTGATGACGAAACCTATGTTTTCACAATGGGTAATTTTGATATAGACATATCAGATACCGATAGTGATGAGGACGAAGAATATACCCCTAGTAATAAATCATTTAGTCAGTTAAATGACTTTTTTGATATGCCCCCTATTCTTCCAGACCCGAATACCCATACACAAACCTACGAACCTACACCTTATCATCGCAGTTCAAGGATACAAGTAGGTGAGATATTTGATTCGAAGGATGACTTGGCCACACAGGTCGGAATTAAGTTCATAGTAGAGGGTTTCGAAAGTTACACGTTGTAATTAGAGGCTGTACGCGAGGTCCGTGTGCGATAAAGGAGGGATATTTGTCATTAGAAAGTTGCACGACGAACACACTTGTTCGAGGGCGCAAATGAATCCCAACCACAAACAAGCCACCAAAAGGACTTTGGGTGTGATACTGAAAAACAAATTTCTTGATGCTAGCAGGTCAATGTGTCCAAAGGACATCGTGAGCGATGTACACCAGCAGTACGGGATCACAATTGGTTACCAACAAGGCTGGCTGCGCGATGCAGGGCACTGCTAATGGTCAGAGGCACGTTCGAGGAGTCGTATGAACGACTCCCTGGGTATTTATATAATTTGCAGTTGCAGAATCCAGGTACGGTCACCCAGATAAGGACCAATTCAAATGGACGGTTTGAGATGTGCTTCATTGCCCTTGGACCCGCGGTACGTATTTTAACACGTCATATGTTTACACATTATAAACTATAACATTTACAAAGGGAAACCACCTACGTTTTTGCAGATCCGCACATTTGTGGCAAATCTGTGTCGTGTCCTGGTAATAGACGCTGCCCATTTAAAGGGCCCTTACTTGGGTATGATGTTCCTGGCGGTTGCCATGGATGGGAATAACTCCATCGTTCCCGTAGCTTTCGGAGTAGGCAAGTTCGAAACCGGGGAGGAGTGGACTTGGTTTCTGTCCATGTTGAGACAAGCTATCGGAGACCTGCAAGGGTTGGTGTTTATGTCCGACAGGGCTCCTTCCATAAGCGCCGCAATCTCTGCCATGTACCCAAACGCCCCTCACGCCTTATGTTATTGACATTTGGAGATGAACGCCAAAGGCCAGGACAAACGTATTACCACCTACCACGATGTCTACTGGAAGGCATGCAAAGCATATACGGCTCGGGAGTTTGACCGGTACATGAATATTCTACGAGTTAGTGCCACGAAAGCAGCCAAAGTCATGGACGATGTTGGACCAGAGAGGTGGTCCGCGGCCCATTTTCTTGCACAACGGTATGACATTCTGACCTCCAATAGTGCAGAGTCGGTGAATGCACTCTCCCGTTTTGCGCGTAGATGTCCGATTGTTACTCTTATGGAGTACTTTCGGGCCTTTCAACAAGAGTGGTACCAACTTCGACGCCGAAAAGGAGCTGAGTTGCGTAATAGACTCACACCAGCGGCGGAGGAGATAGTTCTTCTCAGGGCGGGTCACGCGTCGACATGGAGGGTAAGCGAAACAGGGTATGGGAGGTACCAGGTTCGGGATAACCAACTTGACGCGATTGTCAATATGACCGACCATGTTTGTTCATGTTTCCAATGGCAAAAATCTGGGTTACCGTGCGGCCATGCCATCGTTGCGGCAAGACATATGAGTCGTAGAGATTGCAACGACTTGGCTATAATTTTCTTCATGTCCGAAACTTACCGGGAAACATACGCAGAGGTAATAAATCCAGCTGGACCCCTGAAGCATGGGTGTCTCCACCCGACCCCCTTCCGCCATGCTATCCACCGTTAAACACTAAGAACAGAGCCGGGAGACCGAGAAAGAACAATCGACGTCCATCACGTGGTGAAGGTCCGATACAGCAAAAATGTACCCGGTGCCAATGCGTAGGACATACTCGTGGAGAGTGTCCAACTCCCGCCCCTTCAACCATGCCAAGGAGTAGACGTTCAGTCAGCCAACTAAGTAACACGCAGGGCCCGTCGGAGCTTGAACCACATGGAACTATATCATATGATAGCGTTGATCTGAACATTGATTTCCCTTGATTGGGACGATAAATATTGTATGTTTAGTGCTCTTGTTTTGATATATAATATGATTTTATCTACTTTATCGGCCCGTGTAATTTATCAAACATAACTTATGTATGTTGTAATTTAGTAAAATAAGGGACCGAAGTTGTAATTTAACAAACAAAAGAGACCTAAGTTGTGTTAGAGCAAAGACAGGGACCAAAAATAGCCAACATGCAGTAAAAGCATCTACATTTGCCTATAAATAACCCACGCTAGATTAGTCGTAAAACACATATACGGGAACATATTATTCTTACATGGCATCCCCAAACCTTCATGTTTGGTGCTTTAGGCGTTTATCTGAATCGCTTTCAGACACTGTCAAAGAGTTATATGGTTAGTGTGCATGTTTCATTGAGTTTTGCTTGTTACTACCGTTGTTCTACGACCTAACTATATTAATTAATGTTCATCAACAGATGCATATCCACAGTTGTTCACCATGAAAGTCCACCATGGTGGGTACTTCACGGAACCACCCAGAAGACATTATTTCCATGGTCTAGAAATTTATGTTGACATGTTAGATGTGGAGGATCTTTCTATGCAACTACTTGAACAGATCATGAAAGAGCTAGACTATGAAGAACCAAAATATAATAGGTTGTATTTTAAAAGGCCGAATGCAGACTTCTTGACTGGACTGGTAGAATTGAGTACCGACGAAGATATAGCCAACAAACGCCAGTATGTTGACGGCCATACTGTGATTGAAGTGTACATCGAGAAAGTGGAGCTTAACACTTTGAGACTTGTCTCGCCAGAGCATGTAAGAAGTCGACTCGGATTGTCAAAAACCAAACCATCGTCTAGCCGTAGTCTCAATTTTGGATAATTTTGTACTGTACTGACTAGTATGTGTTTGTTCTGAAATAATCTTGTATAACATCTAGGAGTTGTATTTTTAATATGAACCACTTTTCAGACTATTTTTCAGACTACTTAAAGGCTACTTTTCAGCCTAATGAAAGACCTTTATTCATGAGCAAACTTCAACATGTAACATCAACAAAAAAACTCCAGGAACGAAACAACAACATAGAAACAGGAAAGGAACGAACAACAATGTCGAACTGGAAAAGTACAAAACAACAACACATAAACAACAAAGTACTAAAGCAACACCCGTACCACCACTTACTGAAAAATTGTCTTAGTTTGATCAAACCAACTTTGCTAGTCGCTTACCTTCGCTTGAAGAATTGTGAAGTCTTGCATAATGTGGTGAATGTCTTCTTTTTCTCGACGAATACGAGCCTCCCTATCTTTTATATCCCCTTTCATCCTTTTGATCTCATTTTCTTCCACTTCGATCCTTTTCAAGTGGGATTCCTTCCTGACCATCATCTGTTTCCACTCTTGTGTCAGTTGGTCTATCTCCTTTTCCTATTCTGCTATCGCGATCTGGAGTTTCACGGGCATTCTTTTAGGTGTAGACGATGGGTTAGATGACGATGTCATTTGTTTACTGAAGAAAGAAAGAAAGAAGGATGGAATGGGTGTGAATTATGGATTGCATTTTACTGACATTTATGGATGAAATCTCATTGAGGAAGATGAATGGCGACCACAATTTGGTTTTCAAAGTACAATAATTGTGGAAAAAAACAGTAAAAACATGCAAAGATTCATGCAAAAAAGGACCAAAAGTGTAAATTTTTGGCCCATCGCGGACAGGGGCCATTCTTGTCACCGCGACAATAGTTGGGGGCTCCGTGGGACATTTTGGCCAAACCACGGGGCCACGTGGGCACTAACCCGCGATCGCGGGACCCTCCGTAGAAAAAATGGGTATTTTGATAAACTTGGCGAGAAAGTGAGTATTTTGGTAAGTCAAAGTCAAACTTTGGGTATTTTAATTAATTTTCCCTTTTATATTGTATCAAAAACTTTTTTATCGTTGAAAGTAAAACCACAAAGTTATTAGATAGACACTTAAATTATATGTATGATTCTCAAAATATTGTTTATTTTGATATTTATATTCTTATATTAATATTTTGTACTCACCGCGTAAAGCGTGGTGTTTTTTTCTAGTTTGAGAGAGAGAGAGTGAGAGAGAGAGAGAGAGATTTCAAATCTAATTGATCTTTTTAAAAGATGTCTTTAATATCTATCTCAGTAAGTTAACAAGCATCCTAGAAAATGCAGCAATTTATAATAATATAGTTATAATAACGACTAATATATGGATTGAACCAAACTCTATGTTCGATCATCTTTTGGAGAGTTTCCGAATTGCATCAAACAAGAAGGCTTTTGAAACATTTGGTTGGTCATAACTTTGGACCAAAAGCATATGTTCGCAGTGGTGGATCCCGGAATTTTTCCTAGTGGGGTCATGGTGTAGGGAGAATTCAAGAGCTATCAAGGTGTTTTTCTATCTTGGGAAACGAAGAAAACGAGCTCGAAAAAATCTCGGAATTTGGCATCGAAGAAGGATCAAACAGCGACTCTCGCGGTCTTTCACGCGACTACAACCCGCGGATGAACCCGCGCAACTCACTGGGCGAAAATACAACAGTGACTTCCGCGGCTAGCCACGCGACTTGAAGCCGCAGGCCAATCCGCGCGTGCCTGATCGTTCCTTAGGATAATTATTATTATTAGGATTATTACTTAGTTTAATTTATTAATTATTAGTTCTAAAGTTGGATTAGAATTAGTATTAGTTTGAATTTAGTTTCCATAGTTATCTTAATTAGTTTAGTATAAATAGGACTATTAGGTTTCAATTGAAAATCAGTAAATTCATATATCGTTTTAATGAACTTCTCTTTGAGAGTATTTGTGGGTTTTTCTCATTAATTTCTGAGTTTTACGCTTGTACTATGCTGTCAATATCGCGAGATATCGGCGAGATATCGGATATCGTACATAAGAGGAAATATCGGTGCAAAATATCGAACAATATATCGTTGGCCGATATATCGGCGATATTGACCGATATATCGCCGATATCTTGGTCAATATATCGGCCGATATATCGGTTTTTAAGACTTTTTTTTGGACTTTTTTTTGGACTTTTTTTGGGCTTTACTAATGTGTGGGATGAGGCTTTTTCAGTTTTTTACTGATTCAGTATTAGTAAGTTAGGTTTTTAATGCTTCCTTCCTCTTTTAGTCTTTTTTTTTAGATCGATGCTTTGCCTTTCCCTATTTTCTTCCAGTACTCTTCTGTTCTTCACTTCTTCTGTTCACGAACCAAGAAGCAGCCCAGCAGATTCTTTCTTCTCTTCTGTTCACGAACCAAGCCAGCAGGTCTGTTCTTCTGTTCACGAACCGTTGTTGTTGACCTGCTGTTCTTCCAGGAACGATCACGATCAAAGCCACAGCCCACACATCTGTTCTTCTGTTCACGAACCAAGCACAGGTCTATCTTGATTCTTGCTGAGTTGCTTCTTGCTGAGTTTTATTTACTTATTTTTAGAGTAATTACCTTCTGTTTTAGAGTGTATGTATTTATTTTAGAGTTTTTCCAGTACTCTTCTGTTCTTCACTTTTCCTATTTTGTTTTGTGAAACCTTATTTACGTTGATGTTTTGATGTTGAACTATATGTTTTTAAATTTTAATTAATGCATATCATATGTTTATGGATGCATATATATATATATATATATATATATATATATATATATATATATATATATTTCTAAGAAGTATTATATGAACCGATATTTTTAGACCGATATATCACCGATATCGAATATCGGTCCTTGACCTATATCGCACCGATATCCGATATTTAACAGCATAGCGCTTGTAAACTCGTTCACTATTGGGAGTTGACGCTTGTCGATCCGTTCCGCGTATTCCTACTGCGTTAGGTCACCTTTAAGGTAGTTTAAATGTCCGTAAACTTGTCCGATTATTTTTATCGTTTCGAGTGTTTTTAAAGTTTTTTTGGTTGATTTTGAAGAATTTTTAAGTTTTTTTTGTCGATTAAAAGGGTCTTTTTTGGTTTTTTGGTCAATTTCAAGAGTTATTTTTTATTTTTTGCTTGATTTCGAGACACTTTTTTGGTTGATGGGTCGTAAAATTATTGGGGGACACTAAGTTAGAAAGTAAAAAAAAACTATGTTTTTACCTTTAGAAAAAATTACTTTTTTCCTTTTTACTGGGTCCCATCCCCCCCTAAGGCCATCCGCAGCTCCCACGGGCTCGGGCTCGGGCTCGCTGCGGGCTTGTGCGGGCAGCGGTGGGGGCTGTTCGGGCTTCGAGCTCGGGCTCGGCCTCCGGGCTTTCAAACCCGAGGAACCCGAAAGCATTTTGTATTTTTTTTTTAAATCTTAAAAAAAAAATCCAACGGCTACTTTTATAAAAAAAAATTAATTTTTTTTTCAATTTAATCACACTATATATATTAACCCTCAACCTCTTATTTTTTCACACCAACAATCTCTCAAACGCTCAAAACGATACAATGGAATACAAAATGAAAAAACTCCATCTCGAAATCGAACGCTCAAAACTCGAACGAGATAGGTTGGAACAAGAACTCGAAATCGAACGCTCAAAACGATTTGAGAAAGACTTCGAGTTTTTCATGACCTCGCATGATCACCTTTTGGGAGACGTTTTGAGAGTTACTTTAAAGAGAAAAGAGCAAATTAAAAAATTTCATAATTGGTAGTGTTTTGTATTTTGTAATTTTTATTCAAAAATATATAAATATTTTTATTTTGTTAAATAATTAAATATATAAATAAAATAATTAAAAAAATGACGTGGCGCTGATGTGGCATTGAGGGCTTGAGGGCTTTTAGTTATGCGCTGGGGGTGTTTAGGGCTTGAAGGCTTAGCTGATGTGGCGCTGATGTGGCGTTGAGGGCTTGAGGGCTTTTATCTATGCGCTGTGGATGGCCTAATGATGAAGTGGATCCGCCTCTGTATGCTCGTTGCTTGAAGTTACATCCACATTGTTACGATCTTAACACCAACGACATGGTTTTCATGAGAGACGTATTTTATGGCAGTTGATTATTTGAAGATGATGTAGAGAATAATTGATTTTCTTCGTGTAGTTCTTGATTTAAGATATAGATGTTGTTATATAATTATATTATTTGTGTTTATGTTGCACTTGATAACAAAACAGGAAAAGCCCAATGCTTGTTCCCAACTCTTCTCCTATACTTGCTGACTACTCTACAAAACCTGCTCCGTACTCATCGAAGCTTGGTCACTACTTCACTCCTCAAGCCTTACTCAAAACTCCTTTAATGGTTATAAATAACCTTCAGCTCTCAACCTTTGAAGACACACCTGGTTTTGAGTTCCCTCTAGATACAACACCATAATACTCTCTTTGGTATTGCTTTTCGATATATATATATATTGTATATATGAGGTTACGAGAGCGTTCTTGAAGTTTTTGGTGTTCTTGAAGATTTGCTAGTTGATCTTGGATCTAAGGATCTTTGTACAGACACTTAGTAATCTCCTTGGTGGTAGTAAAATTCTTGATCTCTAGCTCTCTTTGGTGGGCGTACACTATCACACCAATAGTGCAACCACATTAAATTCTCGTGTTATTAGTTTGTGACCTTGTTATATGCATAGATTCTAACGCATCTTGTTACTTTCTTTATTGTGGGTTGTTTTATCTTCGATAGAGTATTTTGTGCAACATCTGGATCATCCTTATTTGCGTTTGTTGCTGGGTTTGTTGTGCTCTTGGATTTCTAAATTTTAAGAGACCTTAGAAAATCGTTTGCTAGCATTGTATTTGTAGCACAACCACCCCGACAATTGGTATCAAAGCTTCGAATCTAGATTTGGGGTTTGTGTAGAAAATACACATAAGCAAGTTTACACATATATTTATCTATATGGCTGAAGTTGAAAACTCATTTAGTATTGGTCCTCAAACCAAAACCAAAGGCCATATCAAAAGGGTACATTTAATGTATCTGAGGTTGAAATTCGTATACAGGAATCAATAAAACAAAAATCGATCAATCAGTCAATTGATCAATGTTTGGAGATCAATCAATTGATCTTTAGTGATTTTGTTTTGGTTTTCTTATCCTGCAATGGTGTTCAGAGATCAATAAAACAAAAATTCCCCAGTTTAGCTGCTACCGTGGTCTTTACACAATCGACCGGATTATATAGGTATCCCTTCAACACAACCTAAATAGAAGAGTAAAAAGGTTATTTCTATTTTTCAGACAGTTTATTCGACACAACAAACAAACGTCAATCTTATTTAATGCATGCAGACAACTTTATCCATACAACATTTGTTGAAAAAACACCTAAACATACCCATAATGTTGTTTAACAACACCTTCTGCCCAACAAATGTTGTTGATCGAGATGTTCACTCAGTAAGAACAAAGAGAGCTTACTTACCCAATTTATTTTAGTAAAAGCTTCACGGCTAACAACTAGTGATGGAAACTTTACCCGTCGGGTCGTGTGGGTACCCGCCCCTAACGGGTTGGGGATGGGTATTGTTTTTCATATCTGAAGCGGGTTCGGGGATGGTATTACCCGCCCATAATAATACCCGATATATATTTTTATATATAATTTAATTAGTTTCTTTTTTTGTTGCTTAATAATTTTATACTTTAAAATTTGTCATGAAGTACGATTACGCACGGTTGATCATATCATTATATGTTTTTGAAACTTGAGGTTTATTTATTTGTTTTAAAATTAAAAAACTTGCTTTTTTTCATTAAAAATAACTTAATTATTTTTTTTCCCTAAACAGGTACCCAACCGGTTCCCCGTACCCGTCAGGGATTTTCCCCTCGAAACCCGTCGGGGATTAGACGGGGCGGGTCGGGGATATAAAACGGGGTCGGGGTCAGGGACGGGGGTTGCATTCCCCGCCTAATACCCGCCCCGTTTCCATCACTACTAACAACATATACATTATTGTAACAGGGGTTCATTCCAACAAAGAAAGATGGTCATGGAAGATATTATGAGTTGGTCATTGTCTCATAAAATGTGAACTATACTTGCTTTATATCTTAGAAACTATTCGAAATCAAGAATCGTTCTTCAAACTTTGTAGTAGAAATTCTAGTATAATTTTCAATAATTTTTCTTCGTTCATGTGTTCATGTAATCGATCATGCACCAATATGGCAGCAATAGGTAAGAGGCAGCCAAACCTTTAGCCTCAAAGGGTTCAAATCTCACCAAACGTGAAGAGGTTAGTGGGATTTTTTATTGCATTTGTTGTATATAAATATTATAATACAAGTGTTAAATTTTTTGCTTACTAAAAACAGACATGGGAGGCCCGAGTTTGGTCTATGCTTCCAAGAACGGCCCTTAAATTTTTGAAAACTATATCAATCAAAGACGGTCTCGAACAAGCAACTTGAAAAATGGGGTGAGAGGGCGGAGGTCAGGCAACAATTTCACGATCTTGAAAGCGATTCCTGCAGATTTGCAGAAGGGCCACGAGCGAAAAATAATAACGTAGAAATACATGTTACCTTTTACGCCTCAGTAATTGGGGTTCCACCCCTTTTTAAACGTGCAAATATTAAATAATGCCAAAATTTAAAAAGATCATGTGAAATTTAAATACACATGTATGTATTAGAGCTACGAAGACTTGATCTGCAAGGCTTTCGATGCCCATGAAATGCAATGCTGCAATTTATGCATAAATCCATGATTCGGGTTCTGCATGCTAGTTATCAACCATTTATAATCTAAGGATGCAGAATCCGATAAAGGCTCCAAAAACTCGCACCTTGTTAGAATCTCAGGCGGCGGTACTCCTCCAGCTATCAGGTTTGTATCAAGTTTCGGCTTATTTTTGCTCAGGCTTTTGGACTTTGGCAAAGGGGTGTTATCAAAGGCGGATGGTGATGCGCCAGCAATTATCTCCTCCTCAAAAGGTATTGCTCTTTGAGGTTGCAAACAGAAATCAATCCATTGGTGCACGAGTGGCGATGGCCCTCTTATTCGCCCTCCAAGTTTGTCTGTAGCCATGCCTGAGGCAGCCGGTATTGCCTGCATGAAATAATAGATTTTAAAATAATGTCTTAATTTTAACTTGTCATTGTTTCACTTGTGTTCCATTTTTGCCAATTGTTTGCGAAAAAGTCAAGTTTCTGATAAAACAAAAATTACCCATAAATCGGCCCATAAACTAGCTCCTGATTTGGGAACGATCACGGCAACATCTGACATGCGTTTGGCAGCAGGAACAATATCACTGCTCCATCCAATAGCCACCCAAACGTCACCAACATTAAATGCTTTAAGATAGTTTGCACTGTCAAATAGCCGAACCTATACGAATATTACATATCTATCAGTATTGTTCAAATATAAAATATTAAACAACCACCACCACAGAATAAGGGGCCGTTTACCCAACACTTACCCGGTAAGCGCTTACCGGTAATAGTCGCCACTTGCATTTAATTTACTGGGTAAGATTTTAGTCCATTAAAACGGCATCGTACGCAGCATTTTTATCTAGTAAGCACTTACTTGTTTTTGAAGTGCAGCAAGTTCATCCTTCACAGCATTTCTTCCACCAGTAACTTCAGAATCAATGTTACTTGTATTATATGATGCTCCCAAATATTTCAGAACTGCACCAATAACCTCTCTTGGAGAATCAACCATTGCGATCTTCCCAGCAAGATCAGGCCGCCACAGATCTGCCCAGTCCTGCAATGATGAGGGTTGGGTTCCGGTGAGAAGGGATCTCCACCCTTGGATCAATCCTAATTGAAGATCAACACTAATGAGATCAATTCCCGTATCAAGCCCAATTCATAGGGCGGGGGTGAGATTAAAATTGATCAAGGGTCCAGATCGCTTCTTACGTTTCTCAACCTTAACTCCTATTCTCACACACGATCCTTCATCACAATGATGATTCATCCTCATCTAGTATATATTATAAGTGTGCACAAATATATTGCAATTCCACAGAGTTTACCTCTATAGGAGCCAAATTATGCTGTCGAAATTTGTTTTTTCTGTAAGCTATTACCATGCTTCCCCATCGATATGGGACAGCCCATATGTTACCCTCAGTATCTGATTTTCCTTCATCATTCCTGCACAAATACACCTGAGATTATTTTAGGAGAATCCTGAGATTAACAAAAATAAGTACAGTAAAACACGTGTAACCTAAAAACCAAATTATTGCTAGAGGCTAAAGAAAAGTTGCAGCTGCTCATACATAAGGAATGCAGAGAAAACTAAACACCTCTTAAACTTGTACCATGTGCATTAAGAGTTTATTTTTCAGTGTTGATATTCAAGAATTATTTTTTAAGACCAATCAAAATTGATTAGATGGTGATAAAAGAACTACAATTTTTTTGTGATGAAAAGTGAAAACTACAGATTGGTGCTGAGAATGGTGATAAATTGGTCATGAAATACAAATTGGTGAACGGATTAGTGTCCAAAAATTAACCCATATGATAGAGTACAGCTTAGTTATGCACTCAATTACCCCTTCCAACCTAAGTTAGGTGTGCATTACATTAAACTACTATTTATATAAATGAGACTTTAAGGGCTTGTTTGTTAGCAGCTTATGAGCTTAATGGGACTCACAGCTTATTTGGTAGCTATACATGACTGTTTGGTAGTGGCTTAATGACAGAGAAAGTGGCTTATTCAGTAAGCTTCTAGGGGAGCTTTATGCAGAAAGCCAAGTTTTATTCAAACCCAATTAAAAAACACACTCCTTCCATCTGATAAAAGAAAACTCTCCCAAACAAAAACCTTCCCAAGCTATATAGACAGATTAATCCATACAGACAGTTTTATCAATACTTCATCTTTATCCATACAGGACTTAAGGGGCTGTTTACCAAATTTTTCATTAAGTCCTTTATGGATAAATTTGTCTTCCTGGATAAATGTGTCTATTTGCATAAAAATATGGTGTTGTTTACTTTTGTATCCTGAATAAAATTCTGAATGATTGAAATGACACTTTTACCCTTCATCATATTCACTATTTGCATCTCTCAACATCAAAAAAAAAAGTAAAAAGAAACCAAGCAACTGTAGTTCATCGAAAGCTACTGAACTTTTTGTTCTTCAATATCAAAAAAATCAACCTACTGGATAAAGATGATAAATAAGATAGGGAAGAGGCCAGAGGGTTTTGATTAAGGAAGAGGGATCTTGGATCTGGTTTTAGTTAGAGAAGAGGGTTCTTGGGGCTTGTTTCGATTAGGGAAGAGGGTTTTTGGATCTGCTTTCGATTAGGGAATAGATGAAGGTTTCGATGTCACCGGTTTGCTCACCATAGGGTTTCGATGTCGCCGGTAAGCTGACCTGAGGGTTTCGATGTCGCCGGTAAGCTAACCTGAGGGTTTCGATGTTGTCGGTAAACTGACCTGAATGTTTCGATGTCGTTGATTTGCTTACCTGAGGGTTTCCCGTTGAAGAGAAGAGAGGAGGTCTTGCTGGTTGTAGGAGAGATGAGAGGTTAAATTTTCATGGAAAGTGAGAAAGGGTTTCCAATAAGAGAGAGGGTTTTGAATCTGTAGGAGAAAAAAGAAGCTGACACGAGAAGAGAGTTTCTCTAGGGTTGTCTTGAGCCTTTTTACCAGGGGTAGTACTTGTCATTTTGTTGGCTTAATCTGGACAAGTGAGGTTTTACATCTGTGCGATTAAGTCACTTTCTGTATGAATAAGCCACAAGTAAACAGCCTAAAATGGCTGTGCGAATAAGCCAGTTAAACCATTAAGCTCATTAAGTCACAAGTAAACAGCCCCTTAAATGGAAAAACAACCAAACAACCCCCTAATGCGTAAAGTCAAAACTGTGTTTGGCTTTTTATCAGTAAAATCTCATGTTTACCTTTACTACTATCTATTATATTTCTTTGTTATTTTGGTGGTTGTGTGATTTACCAAAAAAAATTAAAAATTTATCAGAAGTTGCAGATACTTTCCACGCCTACAAACCCATTACTCATCCGAAATTATGGACCTAGATATGAGTTGGATCACGAAGCATGTAACTCCCGATCATGTTCAGGTACATAATTAAAGAAGAAACAGTTACTTTGAAGAAGAGGAAGAGGAAGAAGAACATTGCTTCCCTTTATAAACTCGGGCACTCATGAACCATAAAAAAACTAACTAATCTGAAAAGTGAAGTTGCTAGAGCGAGAGTCAATTATGCGAAACATTCCCAATGCGTAAAGTCCAAACGCACATCAAGGGACGATGCACATGTCTTAATTTTTTATAATAGTTTGAACACATTTCTAGTACCATCTCAGCCGCTCCTTTCTAATACACATGTATGGTTTTCTCGTCTTCCTTCCAAATCAAAACTCTACTCCGCTTCTTCCTGGAATTGAAGATTCAACATGAAGAATGGTATAGTCTTCATTTAGTTTCTCCATTTTCATACCCAAATTCATGTCGCACCACGACAGAATTGCTTTCTTAGTTGGACTGCCGAAATATTCAGATGTGTTTCCTAAAACTAATTTGTAAACGCTAACAGTAATATTTAAATTGATCCCTTGATGGAAAAGTTGAAAGATTTTTGCATCTATGGAAGAATGTCTTTTATATGATCAAGGCCAAGCCAAGGTTTTGTAACTTAAATTTTGTTCATAGTCGAAGTCCCAGTTTTATATCTGTGCATATGACAGTTGCGGAACTCATGGTTTCACAAGCAGACAACTTCCTGACGATAACCTAATCAGCCATCATTCCGCAACTGTATGCCTGTAAAACCATGGGTTCCGCAACTGTCCTATGCATAGATAAAACTGGGACTTTGACCATGAACGAAGTGGAAGTTACAAAACTTTGGCCTGGCCTTGATCATATAAAAGATGATTCTTCCTTAGAAGCAAAAGTCCTTCAACTTTTCCATCAAGGGATTGATTTTAATACTACAGGTAGCGTTTACAAATCAAATTCAGGAAACACATCTGAATATCCTGGCAGCCCAGCCGAGAAAGCAATTATGTTGTTGGGAGTCATGAATTTGGGTATGGAAATGGAGAAACTAAATGAAGATTATACCATTCTTCATGTTGGACCTTCAATTCCAGGAAGAAGCGGAGTGAAGTTTTGATTTGGAAGAAAGAAAACACACCATACATATGCATTTGAAAGGAGCTACTGAGATGGTACTAGCAATATGTTCAAACTATTATCTGAAATCCGGCCTTAAAAAGTCCTTAAGCAAATCTTAATTTCTGATAAAACAAATCTTGTAATTAGATGGCCAGGAAACTACAGAGGAAGGGTGAGCGGGTTTTACGTAAAGATATGCTAACAAAAAACGGAAGTACAAAGGATCTAGAAATATGTTTTCTGATCGGATATAAGACAGTACCTTTGTTGAACTTATATACAATTTGCTACTGCATTCAAGCAGAAGGATAAAACGCATATTAGTATCAAGGTTTTATTATGTTAGCAACATATATCTACAAAAAAAACACTAGAAGCAAATGTGGCTTCTCTAAAAGGACCCGAACAAGCACGAGAGAGGATAACCAAGCCGATTGAATAATAATATCATCATAGGTAGCAGAAAATTTAAAATTGTAATCAAAGAGTCATTGGCCCAGCGGTACCAGGGTTACCTGTTGAGCACAGCTCCTAGAGGTCAAGGGTTCAAACCTCACCAAAGTTGAGTAGTAAGAGTGAGTATTTGTTGTATATAAATATTATACACTTCAAAAAGAATTGTAGTTAATGGAACTTTCTTTAGTGTAGTTTCTGGCATCCTACATCAATTATCCTTCTCAAATCTCAATGACCAACAACTAAAACATAACATCTACACATATGCACAAACGCCTTGACGAAAGGTTCATTAATATATAATAATTGTTTTTCTTCCCATCCACTAGGCATTTTCTAGAAATAAAGATGCACACATTTGACGACATTGAGTATAATATCAGACATCACCTTCAACCCAGCATTAGAATACATTAGCAGATAAAAAGATATAGCAATTTAAATCAAATGTATCTTACTTTCCACTTGTCACTTAGTCTGCGGAACCAATCTTGCTCATCAACCCCTTGTATGGGTTCTATCAGTTTCTTGCTAATTGCAAAATTAACCCAGGTGTCACCAAGAGATATAATATCAGCAGCCCCAGCCGATTTAGAACTAACTTTTCCTTTACCGATTGTTGTAGAGAGTTCCGAAAAGATATCCTCAAGAGTTCCACGAAATTCTAGACGAAATTTCACTCTCTTTCCTTGAGATTGTAGGAAATTCTGTGACAAGTTAACTGAAGAATGAATATCATAATCTACAGTCTGTAAATCCATTAGAATTAGAGAAGGTGATCATGCACATGCATATTATTAATTGCCAAAACTAAGGTAAATTACACTTCTTTATCACATTTCTTAGACATTTTCAGTGAGTCGGCTGTAAGTTAAAAATAATATTTTGTTGTTTAAACAATGCATAACACCATGAGCAATTGCTTAAGACACCTGAAAATATATGAATAATATAAGCTGCTAAACCTTGATCCACAAAGGAGGGACTGAGTTGCGCAGAGCAACAATTCTCAATGGAACAGTCAGAGCATAAGTTTTTGATTTGTAACTCTCGAATGCAGCTTTCAACTCTTCATTCTCATACTCTCCAACATCTGTTTTGACGAGTGACACAACATGCATACATATTAGACCAGTGGAAAACGACCATCAGTCCTTTTCTACTAACATTCAAAAATAGATTTATGTTTTTAAGATGATGAAAAAAGATACTTGAATGTCAACAATAAATACAAAATTTGTTCCTGAAAAGTAAAATAGTTACTATTTCGTATTTTCTAACCTCTAGAACACATCAAGAACACCAAAATTCACTTAGTTTTTCGGAACTAAATCTTAGGGTCCATTTGGTTTGCGGGATCGGAATGGATTTGGGAGGATTTGGATTTCAAATCTATTCCAATCCCGTGTTTGGTTTGCAGGATTGTCCGGATTTGAAATCCCTCAAACATTTTGAAATCCCTAGGGGGTCGGTAGGATTTCGATGGATTTCGTAGGATTTGTGTATAATAATGCTTAAAAACATGTTAAACAATTGTTTTCCAATAATCAGTTAAATAAAAGGTAATTTAATTTTTTTTTTTTTTGATGATTTTTTTATAAAATCCTTCCACGAAATCCAAATCCCTCGAAACCATTTCATCAAACCAAACGGCCGCTTAGTTTTTCAAGGATCCAAAGAATTAAACCCACTCTTCCTCAAATTCACTTTGTTAACCACTTTGAAGATTAAACCATCATTCTCTAACAAGGAATTCATACATAATTTGATATTTATATTGGAAACAACAATCTAACACAAATACCAACTCAATGAAATAGGTCTGTTAAAAGCCTTGGCCTCCAAGAGTAAATAAAGAATAACCTTGAATTGACTGCTCCTCGACCAATGTGTTGTCATCGGCGGCAGAGACAGCCGGTGGAAGACGGCCGGAAGTAGCAGCATAGGAGACAGAGCTACGAACCCCGGCCAAACTGAGAAAGAGCAGTGCAGCAGATGTGGCAAGTGCGGGAATCAGATTCTTGGAATTGGTCGGCTGTTGTTTGACGGCAGACGATCGTAAGGTGAGGTTCTGGCAAGAAGATGTGTTGGGAACAGATGCCGGTGGGAAGTTGGATATCCGGCGAGGAAGGGGGTGGAGGCTATGAGGAGCAAGGAACAAGGGATTTTTGTGGTCGAGAAGTGACGCATGCAACCTCGACATTTTTATGTGCCCCTTTGTTGCAAACACTGTAAAAGGGTGTGTGTGATGCGAGCTCGGGGTGAGTCAACTCTCTGAGTTGGTTCACTGTGTCCGGTTTAGAGGGAAAACTCGATCATCGCTTCCTTCCACTGCTGAGTCAAGCCAGCAGAATCAATAACATTGTTTATTTTTTAAATTGATAAATACTATAATATTAAATTTATATATATTTATTCATCAGGATTTGTATAATTATCTATTTTACCTTATAATGTTGAATTTACATGTATTTATACAATTTCAAATATTTATTCATTGTCATTAAGAAATTTACGTTTCGAGTATAAAATTAGCACTCGTTTAAACCAAAATATGCCATTGACGGTTTTTAACATATTTAAATCCTATTAAAATTCATCAGTTAATCAAATCATGATGAAAAATAGGGTTGTGAATGGGTTGGCCGAGTTGAAGGCATTTGAACAACCCAACTCAATGTTTGCAATTAGAAAAATCTCAATCCAATCCAACCCAAGCAAAACTATAACTCAACCCAACTCAAACCATGCGGGTTGGGTTAGGTTGGGTTGATCTAGTTGAAACTGTAGTACATAATTTTACAATCTAGCCAAGTGTTTGTGTTTAAACGAAGTAAAATCAAAATGAGAACATACAAAAGAGGCAAACAAACTCAAAAAAAAGTAATGTTGAAAGTTCATGCAAATGAGAAAATAAATTACGATTGAAATTGTAATATAATTTTGAATATAGCTAATTACATGTTGGTCTAATGTCTAATGTACATATATTAATCAATGACTTAACAATCATATTAAATCCATAGTATAGAAAGGCATCGGGTTTATTGGGCTGGATTGGGTTCAAATTACACTAACTCAATTCCAACCCAATAGATGCGGTTTGGCCTATTTTTTTATCAATTATGTGTCGGGTTACCTCGGGTTGAGGTTTGTTTGGCATTTTTTGGGTTAGGTCACCCGGGTTGGTCAGATTAGCCGGTTTTTTGAGCACCCTTGATGAAAAAATGAACAAATTTTAGTAGCAACTAACATAAAGAACATAGAACATTATGGAGAAACAAATCGAGCACATATTTATAACTGTAGATTGAAAAACAACACATAAACAAGTCAACAACATATATTGGATCGACAAACGATAAACATTTGAATAGGTCGACAAATACCTGGGTGAAGAACAATGACATTTTTTTACTTCAATGTACAAAAACTTGGTGAAGAACGGTGAGGGACAGATGGGATTGATTTAGGTTAATCAATTTAGAGAGGTGAGGATTTAGAGGTGCGGGCCGGTTGAGAGAGGAAGGATTAAGGTTAATCAATTGAGACCCGATATAGATTTAGGTTAATCGATGAGATATGTAAGGATTTAGAGGTGAGGATCAATTTGTGAGAGGATCGATTAAGGTTAATCGACTGAGAGAGGTGAGCATCAATTTAGAGAGGAACGGTTGAGCGGGGAGGATCTGATTGAGAGGGCATGTTGTTGATTAAGAGGAAAATAAGGGGTGTGTTTACCCATTAAAACTATGGGCTTGTGTACCTAAAAAATTTAGTATGTTCGACAGTTACTGAATGGTTTGACGTAGAATGGTTACGTGATTCTTATGATATAGTGCATAATGAAATATGGTTGTTTGGTAACTGTTCTGAATGAACAGTCTGAATGACACCAATTACCATTTAAACCCTCTGTATGATTCAACTTTATATATCTCGCCCATTTTGGCTCCTGAAGGACAAATCTTTGTGTCTGTTTCACATTTCCAGAAGTGAAGTTTCCAAGTAAGGCTGCAACTGAATTGATGAGAAGATTAAGAAAGTTGGACAACTTGTTTGGAAAATGAGCAGAAGTTCCACGCAAATACTACATTCACCACAGCTGTAGTAAATGTGTTCATTTTGATCCAAATGTGATTTAATTTCATTTCATATTAGAAACAGATTTGCACTTATGTATAGCTTTTTAGATTACACCAACTAGCAATTTGAATGAAAGAGAAGTAAAACTTTATATCTAATATTCAGAAGTGATATTAATCAAGGGATATTTTCCTTTCCAAACATTTGGCTTTGGAGCTCATACCTTCAATTGGACACAGTTTAGTCCTTTGACTATAATGTCAGAAAAGGAGAACACTAATCCATAACCAAATTGTTTAAGCCATATCTGATATGGTGTCAATTAAAGCAGCAACTGAAACATCTAACAAAAAAGAAGACACCCAGATCTTGCATGATATCATGAACAACAACAATTCAGACTCCAACAGCACACTTCCAGGAGAAGAGGCAGAAGTGATCTGAAGTCAACAGTCTTGGGGGAACGCTTGAGATTAAGTGTTAACCAAAAGGGTAAAATGGGATCATGTAAAAATCAAAACTGGATGCTAAGAAAGTTCCTGAGTCGCTTGTAATGAAGGTTCTTAAGTGGGTGGAAGTTGAACAATGTTATTTTAGCAAGAGATCAGTGCATCCAAAAGCAACAGAAATTGCAAGGAAGTTGAGGATCAATATGAAGAATCCTTGAATGTTTGTAGAGTGATTGTGTCAAATGTTGTTTGATGCCATAGAAAACATGGGTCTAGTTTGCATAAAATGGTTATTTGCTAATTTAAATGTGTTGTTAAATTTGGTCATTTCTATTTATTCCTGCAAATCTATATGTATTACTTGCCTATTATTATTATTATCTCCTAATGTTCAAGATGCTCTTAATATTGATCCATAAGGGTGCGTTTGGTACACTGGATAGGATGGGACAGGACAAGACAGGTTTGTACCATGTTTGGTGTGTCCATATGTGGGACTAGCTGGAACTAAATGGAACAAGAGTGTCCACCCATCCTCCCCTAGAACGAGATAGAACAAGGGAATATTGGACAAAAATACCTTTCTTTGTGAAAAACCTAATCAGATCACACCTCCATCCCGTGCGCCTCCATCCATCGTCGCCTCCACCCCGTGCGCCTCCATCACAGGTACCATCGATTCTTCTGTAGTTGCTTCTTCTTCTTCGCTCGATTTCATCTTTTTTGTATCATCCATCGTCGCCTCCACGATCTGATTTCTTCTTCTTCTTCGCTTTTTTTCCACAGATTTCTTGACCATGTTCTTTCTTCTTCTCCACAGGTACTTCTTTGCGATTTCTTCACTGCAATTCTTTGAAAATCGACAGGTACTTCTCTCCATCTTCTTGCCATTTCTTCATCATCAAACAGCAGCCACTTCTTGTGATTTTAAGTTCGATTTTAAATTTTTTATGTCCGATTTTAAGTTCTTTGTGTTATGTTATGTTCGATTTCTTCTTTGTGTTATGTTCAATTTTATCAAACAACAACCATTTCTGTTAGTATTTTATTGTAATTGTGATATGATGCAATAATTTTGATATAATGTTCATTGTGATATGATGCAATAATTTTATGTTCTTTGTGATATGATGCAATTTTGTTATGTTCTTTATCAAACAGTAGCCATCAAACAGTAGCCATGGATCATGATGCAATAATGTTACAATTATGTTCTTTGTGATATGATGCAATACGAGCGATTGAAGACTATATTCGGAAAAGATAGAGCTATCGGATCGTTGGCCGAATCTGCAATGCAATGGAGAATATAAATCTGGAAAATGAAGCCAGCGCCGATACGGAAGACTTCACCGTGCCTTTGTCTACTCCTTCAAATGGCGCTTCCGCATCCCCCATTCCACAAGAAGAATAAGCATCATCCAAGAAGAGAAAGAGAAAAGCTAGTGTTGCGGACAATGTGTTTAAGTTGATTAAAAAGGGTTTGAACTCCGTATGAAGAAATGGGTAAGTTGGTATTGGTTGTCGATACTCCGGGTCTGGAAACTATACCCGCCGAGTTAAAAAAGATGGGTTTTGACTTTTGATTACCGCCAATGTGTTGCTATTGGTATGTACTTTGCTGACAACCCGATTCAACTACGCCTTTGGAATGGCATGGATGATGAGTTCAAACCATCATTTGTGGAATCCGTACTTCAAAAGTTAGGCATGTGATTGATGTTAGTTTATAAACATTTGAGTTTTTGTGTTTATGTCTTTTGCTACACAATGCTAAACATTTGAGATTTTGTGTTTGTGTCTTTTGAACATTCAAACATTTGTGTAAGATGGTTTGAGTTATGAATGTGAGTTTTTTTTATCAATATTTATAAGATGGTTTTGTATTTTTAAATATTATTTATTAATATTCACTTAGATTGAGTATTTAATAAAAAACACTAAACAACTCATCATGGTCATTTTAACCAGTTTTGTCCTGTCCTATCTTACCAAATGCTGGACGTCTGTCCTGTCCTGTCTGCGTACCAAACGCACCCTAAATGGTTTGACATAAGATATCAAAGCGACCAAGCCCATGTACCTAAAAAAGTTGCTTCAAAATAGAGAAACACACATTCTTCATTCAGGAATTTTATCAAACAATTGGTGTTCATAAATAATAAATAGAATCCTAGTCTCAGTATTACTTTAATTTCACACTATTAGAGTTTCATAAATACTTAAAGAAACACATAATTAATCAAATATCTTTTATGACCTATACTAGTTTTGTTTCGTAAAAGAGGGCAGAAAATATAAGCCAGGAGAAATTGTAGACCTAACGAGGAGTAATCAGAGGATGAAAGGGTCGACATTGATAACCAGATGGAAGATTGATACTTGTTAGAATGTGATCAGTAGCAAGGAGTAATCAAAAGGAGTGAGCCAAGATTGATAACGAGGGACGATATTGACGAGAGCATGCAAGAATAATGGAGGAAAATATCGCTTTGACTGATGTAGATATCTGCCAAACTGTGAATCGTACAGACCCTTTTGAAATCATTCAGAGGAGGATAAAATTTGGGAAATTGCCTCAAATAACCATTCCACACCCCATGCTTCTTCAAATAGCCACTTTACCAACCCTCATCCACAAATAGCCAAAAATACGCACAAAGTTACGCACAAAGTTTTGTCTGCGTAACTTTGCTTTTCCTTCCAAAAATTAAAGAAAAATGATTTTTAAAAAAGTTTACGAAGAGAAAACTCTTTGCGTAAGTTTTTTGATCCCACGTGTCTGCGAAAAGTCTACATGTGCACCACGTTGGAAAAAAAAAGTTTACGCAGAGAGTTCAAAAACTTACGCAGAGAGAAGTCTCTGCGTAAGTTTTAACTTTTTTTTTAATTTTTTTTCTGATTTTTAGAAATAAGGGAATCAGATTCTAACTTTTCAGTTGATTTGACATAAATAAAAGCTGAAAAGAATCTATTTCTGATTTTTAGAAGGATAGGTTATTTGCACCAAAAAAGGCTAATGGCACCAAACAATGATTATTTTTTATTTATTTTTTGTATTTTGTCTTTTTGTTGTCTTTTATTTTTTTTATTTGTATTGAATATTTTTATTTAATTGTATTATATAGTTTAAAAAGGTTATTTTTCTTTTACTTTTTGGTTTTATTTAAAAATAAATAAAAATTTATAAATATAAATATTACTATTTTTTTATAATTATATAATTATAAAAATAAAACATAAACATTGCGATTTAACATATAAATAGAACATAAAATAAACTATATTACATTCGATTATTCTAAAATAAAATTATCCGTAGTACAATTAACACGTAAAAGTTGCTGGTACTTCTGTATTCGATCTGAATACGGGGTAGCCCATCCTGCAGCACACGGATAACCGTAGTGGAAAAAATGTTGAGTTATAGTAGGGAACGGGTATACTTCTGCCATATCTAATTTCACATAATGGTTACCATTAACGTACCCAATTGTAAAAGCAACATGTTGATACCACGCTGGCGGAGTGGACCTAAGCGGCAAGTACGTCATACAGTCTGCCATATTTATAACGTGTAATATCACATTATACTTTGAAGCAATCAAGACACATATTTCAGGCATTGTCATCCAGTGTTCAACCGGTGCACCTCGATTTGATTGAAAGAAGTTTAAAGTATTGTAAACAATATATTCCAATATTGACCTCCAAAAGCGTTCCAGTATTCTGTCTTGTGTGTATCTAACTCTTCCATCAAGTTAGACCGAATTGTGGGCCATACATCTTCATGAAGACCCAGACAGACAACTATTGCTCGGAATCCACAATTTCCATCACCTCTCACATAATGTACATGCGTAATGTAAGGGTGAAACATCTTTGGAAATTGATTAATGTATGGATGTACATTATAGTTTTTGCCCATGAAAGAACTGTGTCTCGGTGGTTCCTGGTAACTCATTTTTTCCAAGTCAACAAATGTTGACGCGTTCGAACTACTACGTCTAAGGGGTCTTTCACTTGTAAAAGACGGGTCAACATGAGTTGCAACAGACGGATCAACATGAGTTGCAAATGAGGGATCAACATGAGTTTTTCTGAAAAGCTTATCCTTCAACGAGGGCCAAGTGAATATCCCAAGTGAAATTCTACTTTATAATCGTTGCTTCTTTTAATAACAATAACGAAACCAAGTGAATATCCTATATTACGTACCCAACCAATTAGATCTTTACGAGAATTAAACACCTGAAATTGACTTTTTTTGTTACAAACTACTAACTTTACCAGATAATTTAACAAGATAAAATGAAACATAAAGATACCATATCAGTAGAAAATGCGGATGGTTGAGGGATTTCACAAGCTTCAGTTGATTTGTTTGAATTAACATTATCATCCTACACAAACACATAAAAAATATGAAACAGGATAACATAATATATATATATATATATATAAAGTAGTGGATGAAATACTCATTATTTGAATTATGATACCATTGAAAATCTTCACCCCAATTCGCCATTTTTAAGCGTTTTAAACCGATAAATTGAAATAGGGAGGGTGTTTGGTGGGTGGTTTACGACCGAGAGGTGGAGAAGGAAGAAAGGTTTTTGGTGTTTTTTTTTGAAGGAATGGATAACATGTATGTATAGAGAAGTTTTTAGGGCAAAAAGGTAATGAGATGCAGGGACTAAAATCAAGAAAACTACAAACACCTGTGATACATAGCTTACATAGCTAAGCCTTTTTCCATAATAATTTACCCCCTTTATAGGCCCTAGGCCTTTTCGACAAAAATTGTGATTTGATTTGATATTTACACTTTCAACCTCTATACTTATTTACTTATTTTACTTTATACCTTTTACTTTTATAATTTAAATTTTACATTTAACACATATAATCGTTTATTAACTAAAATACGTTAAAAAAATACGTTTTAATTTTAACAAGTTACATCATTATAATCGTCTCTTCGATACGTTCGAAATGAGCCCAATATTGATTTTTATTTATTTATATATTTTAATATATATCATATACACTACATAAAAATATTTTTTATATTTAAAATTTATATTCTTATAGTTAATTATTTAATTTATGGTACTCTTATAGTTAATGCGATAGAAGTGTAAAACAAAATTGAGAATACGTTAAAAAATGAATTTTAAATATAAAAAATATTTTTTATGTAGTGTATATGATATATATTAAAATATATAAATAAAAAACATTCAATATTAGGCTCATTTCGACCGTATCGAAGAGACGATTATAATGGTGTAACTTGTTAAAATTAAAACGTATTTTTAACGTATTTTAGTTAATAAACGATTATATGTGTTAAATGTAAAATTTAAATTATGAAAGTAAAAGGTATAAATTAAAGTAAGTAAATAAGTATAGGGGTTGAAAGTATAAATATCAAATCAAAATCACATTTTTTGTCGAAAAGACTTAGGGCCTATAAAGAGGGTAAATTATTATGGGAAAAGGCCTAGCTATGTCTGACCTTATTATAAAAAATAAATACAATGGTATAATTTATAAAAAGAATATAAATATATATATATATATATATATAAAACAAAAAAGAATAACTATATATATATATATATATATATATTTCTATATTTCTAATATATATATATATCAAAAAAATTACAATATATATATATAAGTAATATATATATTATATATATAAAAACAAAATATAAATATATATAAACAAAAAAAAAAAGTGAAATGAAAGATGATGGATGATGGATGATTCCTTAAAAATGATTGGCACAAAAAAATGGCATTCAACACCCTTCTTTTTGGTGCAAATAGCACCACCTTTTTAGAAATAAGCTAAAATTGGGAATCTTTTTCTGATTTTCTGATTTTTATAAATAAGCTAAAATTGGGAATTAAAATGCTAAAAAAATCCACTGCAACCTGTTGTTAACAAGTAAATGGTATTTCCTTTAAAAAACAAGTATATAGTATTTTACGTTAACAAATGTAATATTATTTACTTTCTCAGTAAAAATGAACGTGAGCTAGAAGGCAATATGAATAAGTTTTTTACAATAATAATTTATATTAGTAATTAATAATAATAATTCTTTGTAATTCTTAATCAAACAAATGTAGATGTAGGTAATTGATTTTAAAGGCTTTTCTGATTTTTTTTCTGTTTTAAAGATTTTTTTAAAATTATTTTTGTAAAAATAAATAAATATTTTTGTACAACTGATTAGACAATACCCCAAAATCTGTTTTTTAGTTAATTTTTTGTTTTCTAAAAGCAATAAAAATTTAGAAAGCCTAAAAAATGAAGAAGTTAACACCCTAATTAACTAGTGTTATACTCGTCCGTTGGCCGGGTATGCAATACAACTTTGAAGGGTCCTTCAGTATCTTTCATAATAGATCATAGGCAAAGAAGCGATTGAAATTGGATACCCGTTCTCGATTTCAAGATTTTCGTGATCTCAAACTCGAGTTTTTCAAGCGAACCGGGTGAAAACGTAATGCAACAGGACGTGAAATTCTAATAAATGTAAGAACGAAGTTGGGTGATATCTCTTACGACAATGCCACGTAAGGATACTAATTTCGGGTAATAAAGATGTAAGTTGGGCATTATTTGTAAATGGCTTTATTGATTGTGATACACCAAAAGCAATAATCAAAGTCAAAATGCAATGATCAAACCAAACGCATTGCAAATTTTCATTACAATAAAATAGAGAGAAATCACCAAAGATAAAAACGTTAATAACAGAGTATCCCCAAAAAAATTCAATTAATGTGGAAACAAAAATTGTAATACATCTAAAGTAGGTTTGCTACTAAGGGATCGATTACCAAAATGCTTACCGGTAAGAATTAAAACTTTCGCTACCGATAGATATGGCAAGGGCCGAGAATCTTACACGGTAAGAGAGACAATGATCAAGAGTCTTACCCGATAAGTGAGACAATGATCACGAGTCTTACCCGGTAAGTGAGATCGACAACTCTTACCGAGTTAGAGCTTACCGAATAAATATATTTGGTGACTTTCCACCATTGCAAGAAGGTTTAAAAAGTTATTCAAGAGAAGTGTGTTGTTTAGGACAAAAAATAAACACAAAACATACATAATTGTGATGTTTGACGCTCTATGAGAAGCTTAATGCACCAACACATTGATGAAGAACCCCTAAACTCCTATTCTTCACTGTTTTCTGCAGCAAAAAACCACTTTAACCTTCTTATGTTCTAACATCATAAAGACAAAGTATTTAATGCATGACTGAAATTCCAAATAATTGACAATATGTTACAAAGTAATTTACCTCAGATTGGATAGAGTGAAGAAACCCGTTCATTTACTTTTGTAGAAGTGCATGTTATCACATTAAGACCTTCTTTGACAATTATTTTAGTACTCTTGAAAGAGGGAACCCAACTTCTATATTGAACAACTATTGATCATAATCTCAATTCCCAAATTGCAAGAGCTGATGATGGAGACCGTATTAGGTACCAACTGGTTCATTAAGCTTTCATTAGTATTTGTCCAGAACCACCATCACTTGTCTCCACAAATTTCTTGAGCTGATCTCTCTTGACACTTAGGGGCCGTTTACCAAACGCTTAATCCGGTAAACGCTTACCTACCAGATTAATATGGTAAGGACCAAAAATCTTACGCGGTAAGAGCGAATGCAAGGGCCGAAAGTCTTGCCCGGTAAGCGAGGGCGACGACACTTACCACGGTTAGCGCTTACTGGGTGAATTATTGCATATGAAACCGATTTGGTGGACTATCTTACCCGGTAAGTAAGTGATAGTGTTAAATTTACTTGTAAGCACTTACTCAGGTAAGCGTTTGGTAAACAAGAGACTCGGGAATGAAACGAAAGCCAACGACTAAACCAGATTCATCTTTCTCGGTATCCAATACCACACCATCCTGAGTTCATGAAAGAATAACAAATATACAGTTACACACACATTCATGAAAGAAAAATGAATATACAGCTACACACACATACAAACACATAGGCGAAGGATCGTGTAAGAAGTTAAGGTTAACATGAGAAGCGTGAGAAATGGATTTGAACCGCTAATCAAATGTCCTACCATAAATTGCAGCTTAGAAAAGAATTGTTGATACATCTCATCCTAATGTGCAACCACTTCTCATCCAACGGTTGATAAACACTTCTCACCGGAACCCAACCCTATAGGCTCCATCAGAAATCATGAAAAAAGAGTGTCTTTAGCAGTGGTAAACAATATAACCCATCAAATGAATTTGTTAAGAGATTGAGAGTCTAAGAACCAACATTGCAGAGCACATATTTGAGGCGGTGAATCTATTGGCTCAATGATGCACATGCATAAAACCTTAGATGGCAGACTTGAAAGACATTCTGCTTGCAAAACTTGAAACCATACTTCTTCACAATCGAACGTAAAAACATTGTCAACAAACAAACTTTCAACAGCCACACTATGATTAGTAGCAACTGAAAAGGTAAACTCTTTTGGAGGCCATCATCAGCAGCAACACAAAAAATAGGTAAAAGCTTCTTCCGTAACATTACATGAAAACTTAATGTAATAGCTGAGAGCTAAAAGTCAATACGGTAAAAGATTACATGTCAAAGAAAATAGAAGCTAAGAAAGCGAAATGTTCATACTTGCCAAAAAAAAGGAGTTTAAAAAATTTAAGTATCCAATGGAAATGTTGTAACCAACAACTAAACATGTCTGAATCATTCATTGTATTACTGCACCACATACAAGATACAAAAGAGGTAACTACGTCTACAAAAAAAATAAAAGAACAAAGTTCAATACCTTACAGGTTTCAATCCTGCTATAGATTACAAACCCCTAATTAGGGTCGTAAATTATGCGAGTCAAGCTCGAGTATCATTATACTCGACTCGAACTCGAAAGCCAATACTCGAGCTCGAACTCGACTCGAAAACTCGAGAGTAGTGAAAATCCAAACTCGAACTCGACTCGAAAGCCAAATCTCGAGCTCGAACTCTTTTTAAGCTCGAACTTGAACTCCAATCAATTAAATGATAAACAAACGTAAACAAAAATCTTAAAAGAACTAAAGATGAACCGCTTCTTAGGGTCCACCATATAAAAAAACCATTTGGTTCAAGCCCTTAGGCACAAGCCCATAGGTTCAAGCCACTAAACAAGTTAAATGGAAGACTAAAGGCCTATATATACATAGACCTCAAAGGCTTTGGAGGTGAATCCCACCGACGTGGGATGAGAATTTCTTACCAAGGTCATTACTGATTTTTCTTTCTCTTATTTTTTTTTGAAGACAAAGGAAACGAGTCCATTACCGGGCTTCGGCATTGCCATCACCCGACCCGGACTCATTCATATCATTAAACGAAAAGTTCTTACAAGTATTGTCATTACAAGACGATCAATAGTACACGCATGCCTAGCTAATAAATGGGCCGACCCATTAGCGAGTCGGTTGATCCAATGAACGGAGATGTGATCTTTCGAATTAAGGATGTGCCTAATATCCTTTATGATGTCGCCGAACTCCGAGTTGTCCACATAGGTGTCATACATCGCTTCCACGACAATCTTGGCATCGGATTCAATTATAACTTTATTATCGTTACGACTTGAAATCCAATGTAGTGCATCACGGATAGCAAGGGCTTCACATTCCCTAGTGGACGGGACGAAAGAGCAAGGAGAGGCGAAAGCCGAGACGAAGATACCTGATTTGTCTCGAAGGACGGCTCCAAAACCGGCTTTATAATTCGATTCTAAGAATGCGGCGTCTACATTGCATTTGAGAAAACCATCACGAGGCGGTTGCCATCTAGGAGAGTGGATGGGTTCAGGAGGAATTGAAGGGCTCCGGGTGGCATTAGGTGAGGTCTTCCAATCTGTGAGCATGATTTTAGCACGATTAATCACCGAAGACGTGTCGCGAGGACCGTCATTCCAAAGAACACCGTTACGGCGAAACCAAATGCTCCATAAGGTCATGAGAAACAAATCACGGGATTGACCGGGATTGTCATGGAGAAACTTAAAGACCAACTCATGGAAGGAATTGGTCGTAGAAAGTAAAGTGTCGATGGTACCACCAAGACCCGCCTCGTGCCAAATTTGCGTAGTCAAAGGGTATCCTACCAAAGCAAGCTAAGCATTTTCCAAACCACGGTTACAAAGGGGACAATTAGCCGTGGTCCTAATTCCTTTCGATGGAAGGGCGTGACGGGTGGGTAACACATTCCTAATAGCTCTCCACGTAAAAAAATTGACTTTATTAGGAATGTTGGCATTCCAAAGAGAATTCCAATCACCGTTCAAGAAAAGGTGAGAAGTCGGTGCGATTTGTTCCGTGATAGATCGATAGCTAGACTTGACGGTATAAACTCCGTCGTTCGACCAATGCCAAATGAGAGTGTCCTCTCTATTGATGGTTGGAGGAGGAAGTTTGGTGATTTTAATACAATCCCCATGAGAAAATAAATCATTGATAAGAGCAATGTTCCATCCTTGAGAAAGCGGGTCCACAAGGTCGTGAACGGTCAAATGGGGTCGACTATTATCCAACGGGGTATCAATGGTGAAACCCGTGTCGTCTTTAAGCCAAGGGTCTTTCCAAACATTAATGGAGTGACCGTTGCCAATCTTCCAACGGAGACCCGATTTAAGAACAAGTTGGGAGTGCCAAATACTCCTCCAAATATAGCTGGGAGTATTTCCCAAGTGGGCCGTCATAAAATTACCACACGGATAATATTTAGCTTTAAGAAGACGCCCAACGAGTGAAGTCGGGTTTTCAATAATTCGCCAACCTTGTTTACCGAGCATAGCGAGATTGAAGGCGGTGAAATCGCGGAATCCGAGGCCTCCGAATTTTTTTGGGGTGCAAAGTTTATCCCAAGAGAACCAATTGATGGAACGGTTGCCATCGGGTTTATGGGTCCACCAAAAGGAATTGATCATTTTTTCGAGGCTTTGGATGACCGAGCTCGGTAGAAGAAACACGTTCATATAATAGACCGGGATGGCTTGGGCGACGGCTTTTATAAGCGTGGCCTTTCCAGCGGAGGAAATGGGTTTTTTACGCCAAGATTGAAGTTTACTCCAAAGTCTATCACGGATATGCCGGAAAATGAACTTTTTTGAGCGACCCACAAGAGAGGGGAGACCCAAATACCGACCCGTATTAATTGGGTTGTGAATCCCAAGGATATGGGAAAAAGCATGCATAAGATCGGGGGCCAAATTGCTACTTCCCATGATTCCCGATTTAGAATAATTAATGGCTTGACCCGACGCATCCTCATACGTTGTGAGCATATCTTTGAGGTGCCGAACTTCATCAATCGAGGCCCTGCAAAAAAAAGAAAGCATCATCCGCGAAAAAAAGGTGCGATATAGACGGAGCACCTTTGGCCGCTTTAACTCCATGGATCCGGCCAACCGAGTCCTCGTGATTCAAAAAAGCCGAAAGACCTTCCATACAAATAATAAAGAGGTAAGGGGAGATTGGGTCCCCTTGACGGATACCTCTTCTCGGGATAATAGGCCCGACCAGCTCGTTGTTGACTTTGACAAAATACTTGACCGTTTCGACGGTCAACATTATCATGTTGACCCAATGCGAAGGAAAACCCAAAGCTATTAGCATGCGTCGCAAAAAGTCCCAATTCAAGCGGTCGTAGGCTTTACTAATATCAATTTTAAGAGCGACATCCCCCATCTTTTTCCGTTTGTTGCGATGCATGGAATGGAGCATTTCAAAGGCAATAATGATGTTGTCCGTGATCAAACGGTCTTTGACAAAGGCCGTTTGGTTTGCCGAAATGATGGACGGGAGAAGAGGTTTGATTCGGTTAGCCAAGACTTTGGTGACCACTTTCATAATGACGTTGCAAAGGGCGATGGGTCTAAAGTCGTTAAGCGAAGACGGATCACTAACTTTGGGGATGAGAGTGATGAGCGTGTCGTTAATGCCTGTCGGTAAAGACCCATTAACAAGCCAAAGTTTTCCGGCATTAAAAATTTCGTCACCCAAAACGTCCCATTTCTTTTGGAAGAAGCGGGGGTTAAATCCGTCCGGACCCGACGATTTATCTGGATGCATTTGGAAAAGCGCCGTTTTGAACTCCTCTTTTTTAAAGGGGGCCTCGAGCCAAGAAAGATCCCGAGCCGACAATCTATTGTTGACATATTTGGTAATGCGATCCGGGTTTTCGGAGCCTATCGAGAAGGTTCGGTTGAAGTGATCGGTGACGAGATTACAAATTTCGTTAGGGTCCTCTATCCAAAGACCATCTTCATTTTTCAATTTGAGAATTCGGTTTCTTTTGCGACGCCCATTCGCAAAAGCATGAAAGAATTTTGTGTTCCGGTCCCCTTCCTTGAGCCAATGGGCTTTTGCTCTTTGTCGCCAATGAGTTTCCTCCTTAACGAGGGTGGTTATGATTCGATGTCTCTCTTCTTCGTACGCCGCGGAGGCACTATGGGCTCTCGAATTACGGAAGAAATTCAACTTGGCATAGGCTTCCTTTAGCTCGTTTTTGAAAGAAGCATTAAGGTTTCTCCCCCATTTGGCAAGGATTTTGGCGAGCTTGGATAGCTTCGAGAGAATGTCATCGTTTTCGGAAGTTCTCCACGCCTCACTAAAAATCCTTTCAAACGACTCCTCCTGCAACCATTTATTTTCAAATCGAAAAGTTTTTAACGGAGGGAGAGATGGACGAACCTGGGTGTGGAGAGCAATCGGGGAATGGTCCGATATAGGGGTGACGAGGTTGTTAACCCGATAATCGGGGAAAAGGTTAATCCATTGATGATTCCCGACCACTCGATCGAGCCGTTCAAGGATCTCGTTAGGTTTTCCTTTATGCCGACACCACGTGAATGGGAAACCGAGCATCCCTAGATCAATCAAATTACAATCCGACAAAGAGTCTCTAAACCCGTGAATACACCAATTCGGGTGTTCGTTGAGACCCCGTTTTTCGCTTTGAGAAAGAAGGTCATTGAAATCGCCCAAGACTACCCAAGGGCGGTTGGAAGTGTCTGCAAGGGATCTTAGAAGGTTCCAAGAGTCTCTACGCCGATTCCGTTCGGGGAACCCGTAAAACCCGGTGATTCTCCAAGACCCATTGTCGGGCTCAACAACATTCATGTCAATATGATTTTGCGAGTATGACAATAGAGAAAGATGATAATTTTCATTCCAAAACACACAAATACCACCACTATGGCCGATACATCCAATAGCAAAACAATACTCAAAACCTAGACGAGATTTTAAACTAGTAGCTCTCGCTTGAGAAACAAGGGTTTCAAACAAAAAGAGAACATCGGGGCGGGAGTTGCGAACGAGCTCCCTTAGAACCGGAACTGCCCGAGGATTGGCGAGGCCCCGGCAGTTCCAACTGATGATAATCATTGGTGTAGGCGGGCTTGCGAAGCAAGACCCGCCTCTGGTAAGTTTGATTGCGAAGAAGTATTCCCCGAAAAGGTGGTGGTTTCCTCGGTTTGGACTTCGAGACCGTCAAAGATGAAAGAACCCACATGTTGTTTCTTCCCAAAAAACTTTCGGATCTTCTCTCTAAGGGAGACGCGCTTTCTGTTCGGAGGGGAAAGAGCCAGACCCGAGGTTCCAATGACGATAGAGTACGAGTGAAAGTGATCGAGGATTTGCATGAGACTATTAACGACGGATGGGAGATCATGAGGATAAATGCGGCAAATTGCTTGGAGTTGCATGCGACTAATAGTGACAGATGGTAAAGTGTAAATGGGGTGTATTGCTTGGGCTTGCATGGGACTATTGGCGACGGATGTGGTTGCATGGGAATAAGTGGGACGATTTGCATGGGTTTGTAAGCTAAGGTTTGCATGGGGTAGTTTATGGTACGGTGGGTATAGACAAGTGAGGAGGGACCCACTAGTGTGGCTAGATATAAGGGAATGAGGGGTAATAGTGTATATGGGTTGTTGGGAGTACATAGGGAAAGAGTTGTCTTTGGGGTAAGGTTCAATGTCAGGACCTATCATGAAGGGGTAAGAATCAATTGTCAACTCACATTTGTCTTTTTGGTTTTTTTTGTCTGCTAAAGCCTTATCCGATTGATTTGGTTTAGGAGCAATCTTTTCTTGGTTTATAGGGTTAAAGGTATACAAAGAAGATAGGGAAGGTTCTAATTTAGCTTTTTGTTTTATAGGGTTTGTTTTATAGCTAGAAAGGTAATGAGTGTCTTTTTTGGGGTGGGTTGTCTTACCAAAGTAAAAAGTTATTTTACTTTTGTCATTGTCCAACAAAGGGAGGGAGGGTACCTTGATGGTGGTAGAAGCCGACGGTTGAGGATGGTTGCCGGAGCTTTCGTCGATAGTGGAGGAACCGGGTTTTTCGGTAATCTTTGGGTTTTTAAATTTCCACATTCGTCCAAAAATGTTTTTGAGGAAGGAGATAGAGGAGTGGACAGCGGTGGAATTTGTGGAGTCTTTTACTTCGATCATCGTTTGAGAAAGGGAGACTTGGAGCTTGTTAGATAGAGGAGTGAGGGTGTCGGTGGAATTTTGGTTTGCAGCCATGGGTTCTGACCAGGACACGGAGAAGGGTGGAACACAGAAAGATAACAAGGGGTGGGTAGATAACGAAGGGGCTGGAAACGATGATGAATGAGTGCCTCTTGGATTACCACTTGCCGGAGCTGACCGGAGAAGAGAAATCTTATGACCACCTTGGGTTTTAGGGATAGAAGGGCTACTTGAAGAGCCACTTACCGGAGCTGACCGGAGACCACCTTGGGCTTTTCTCTAAAAGTCTTGAACTTGGTCGATAACAAGTAAACGGATGCGTGGGTTATTTACCGATTTTTCTTTCTCTATTCCCCATCTTAAATATATATAATTATAATAATTATTTTTTATTATATTTAGATAATTATATAATATAATAAAATAAAATAATAGTTTTTTACATTATAATATAACTTAAGATAAAGTTATATGTATATATAAAATATATTAGAGTATCTCACGAGCTTATCGAGTAGATTATCAGATGGCTCGACTCGACTCGTTAGTATATCGAGTCGAGCTCGAGTTCAAGTCGAGCCTATTCGAGTCGAGTGTCGACCGAGTTTTAACCGAGTCGATTTCGAGTAGCTCGCGAGTTGTCTCCTCTCATTTACACCCCTACCCCTAATAGTTTCCTGGAGAAAAACAAAAATCAATTACAAACTCTTAACGGTTTCAAACCCAATTGTTGGGAACTGAAGATATGCCAAGTATGGTTAGTACTGCCAAGACAATGTTACTACTGCCAGTTCTTCGTTACTACTGCTAGGCAAGGTTAGTACTGCTAGACCAAATTACTACTGCTAGACATAGTTAGTGCTGCTGAGCTGAGTTACTACTGCTTGAAGACTGTGAAGGTTAATACTGCTGAAGGTCGTTAATGCTGCTGAGCCAAATCATTGTTAATACTGCTGACTTGATAAGTTTGGGATGCGATACTTTTGGAGACAAAGAAGGAATTGATCAAGATATGTTTAACGAAGATTCAGAAGATCAATTCACTTTTGATAGTTATCTTGTAATTACTTTTGTATATATAGTATTGATAGATAGCTATTAGAATAGATAGACGATAGAAGATAGATAATATACAGAATTCTATATTGATTCAAGAGTGAATTAACCTCAAGGGGTAAGAACCCTATTTCTAGAGAAGTAGAAATCGTCTTGTTGAGCCTGTTCAACAAGATTGAGGTTTGGTGTAAAGCTTGTGAGTAATACAGTTTGATATATACAGTGTGTTGAATTCTATTGATTGTTCTTTAATTATTTTAGAGTTCTATTCCGCAAGATTCTCTAAATTCTGTTTCTAAGAAGTTTAATTCTTGTTAAGAATCGATCCTGACAAGTGGTATCAGAGCGTTGGTATCTTAGAAGCTATGGACAATTCAATGGATTCTCACAGTACTCTTGTTTCAAAGGTTCCCATGCTCAAACCCAATGAGTTTGACATGTGGAAACTGAGAATCAAGCAGTACATTCTTCTTACTGATTATGCAATATGGGACATCATAGAAAATGGCCCATGTAATGAAGGAAAGATTGGAGCAGATGGAAAGAGACCTCCTCCCAAGACAGATGCTGAAAAGAAAGTCAGACAAACAGAGATGAAGGCCTTAAGCACTCTGCTTTTGGCTATTCCTAATGAGTACCAACATCAATTCCAACACTGCACAGATGCACAGATGTTGTGGAATGCTCTGGAGAAAAGATTTACTGGCACAAAGAGCACAAAGAGAAATCAAAAGGCTATTCTCAGGCAACAATATGAGAACTTTATGTCTGCAAAGAATGAGTCCATGACTCAAACTTTTGACAGATTTAACAAGTTAATTGGAGAATTAGCAACTGTGGGTGTACACATGGATGCTGATGATGTCAATAGAAAGTTCCTTAGATCATTGGGAGAAGAATGGACCATGTACACAGTCTCATTCAGACAGAATGACCAATTGGAGGACAAAGAGCTAGATGACCTCTACAATGATCTGAGAGTATTTGAGGCTGAAGTTGAAGCCAAGAAAAGGCCATCTGGATTTGTTTATAATGCTGCTTTATTATCTTCATCCTCTGATAATGCTGCTAATCCTGATTCTGTTAATACTGCAGGTTCTGTTAATGCTGCTGGTGGAACTAATCAAGAGAAGACTACAGACTCTGTACTAGAAGCATTCTTCTCTAGTCATGTTCACTCTTCTCTAATCAATGATGATTTAGAGCAGATTAATGCTGATGATCTGGAAGAGATGGACATCAAATGGCAGATGGCTATGCTATCAATGAGGGTGAAGAAATTCATCAAAAGGACTGGGAGAAATAACTTTTCCCAAAGAAGAGAAGATGGTGCAGGCTTTGACAAGTCCAAGGTTGAGTGTTATAAGTGTCACAAGATGGGACACTTTTCCAGAGAATGCAGAAGTGGAGGATCAAATCAACAGGCTCCAAATGGAAACCAAAACAGAAGCTCCTCTCAAGCCCTTGTTTCTCAACAAGGAATGGGATTTGATTGGAGTGATCAAGCTGAGGAAGCCTGTCAGAATCAAGCTCTTATGGCAGAAGTATCTGATATTCCCACTGAGGTACAATCTAAACTCTGTTCTCAAGCTTGCATTGATGCTGTTAAAAGATATAGGGATCACAATCAGGGTATGTGTGATAACCTTAAGAGGCTAGAGAAAGATGTGAAAGATTATGTTAGGATTGTAGAAAGGTTTGAGGAACAACTTAGAGCTTTTCAAGCTAATGAACTTCAACACTCCTATGATACTAACTATTGGAAGTGGGAGAAGAATGAGTATGAGATTAAGCTGAAAGTGTCTGGGGAGGAGAATGAGAAGTTAAAAGAAGAGCTTAAAAAGGTTAAACTTGATGTTGAAAAGTTTACCTGTGCTTCTAAAACCATGGACACCATCATTAAAGCACAAATCCATGACAAGATGAAAGTAGGGATAGGGTACAATACCACACCTCCACCCTACAATAACAACTACATACCTCCTAAGTCTGATTTGTTAGAGACCAAGGATAGAAAGGAACCTGAATTAAAGATTAATATAGATCCTTGTGAAAAAGAAATAGTTGTTGAGGATGAGACTGACAAAGTAGACTCTGATGAGGAATGTGAGAGTCCATGTGTCAAGAACACTGAGATCAAAAGGACTGAAGAGAAAAAGGGAGTTCATTACACACAGCCCAAAATTGTGAACTCCAATATCTGTAAACAGTGTTCTTGCAGGAAATCTAAAGAGAACAAGCCTCAAAAACATGATAATCAGAGGGGAAATCAAAGGAACTGGAATAACCAGTGGGCTATGAGACAAGGAGTTGATCTGAACAGAATTAACAGGCCAAAACCTTGTTTCATCTGTGGTAAGCTAAATCATTTAGCCAAACACTGTTATTTCAATCCTGTTAACCAAAGGTTTAATACTCAAAGATCTTTTCAAAAACCTGGTGGTTACAGAAAGAATGGTGGCTATAAAAAGCTTTGAAAGAAAAATGTGGCAAAGAAACAAGATAAACCCAAAAGCCACATAAAGAAAACGACTGAAAAGGAATGTGGTACTATGTGGGTTCCAAAAGGCACTAAAAACAATACTGCTGCTAGCAGTGTTAGTACTGCTAACACTGTTAGTACTGCTTCAAAAGTTAGTGCTGCTAGCAGTATTAATATTGCTAGTAATCATTCCAAAGTTAGTACTGCTAATACTTTTAGTGCTTCTTCTTCAGATAATACTGCTGCTAGCAGTATTAACTCTGTTAATACTGCTTCTAGCAGTGTTAACTCTGTTAATACCGCTACCTCTGTTAGTACTGCTGCTAACAGTACTGCTGCTTCCAGTATTAGTACTGCTAGCACTGTTAGTACTTCTGAGGTTAATACTGCTTCTAGTGCTGCTACACCAATAATTTTGACAAAGTACTCCAGCACAGCAGTACCTAAATTTGAAAATCTCATCAAAACCAAGTGTAAGTACTTTGATGAGCAAGGGAGACCCAAGACCACTTCGGCTTGGGTTCCAAATAAAACTAACTGATTTGTCTTGATGTGCAGGGCAACCAACAGCTCAAGGGGAAGAGCATTTGGCATGTTGATAGTGGTTGCTCCAGGCACATGACAGGTAACATGGCCTGCCTCAAAAATTTCAAAAAGATTGATGGAGGACATGTTGCATTTGGGGATAATCCTGCTGGTGGAAAGATAAGTGGTAAGGGTGATGTTTCAAAGGGTAAGATGACCTTTGAAGATGTGTACTATGTTGAACAATTGAGATACAACCTGTTAAGTGTATCACAGGTTTGTGACAAGAAGCATAGCATATTGTTTACTGATTCTGAATGTATTATCCTTGCTCCTGGATACAAAGTGGTTGATGAAAACATGATACTTCTGAGAACTCCTAGGAAGGATAATGTTTATTGTTTAGATTTGGAAAGTGTTTCATCTGATTCATCTCTAAATTGTTTAGTTTCAAAAGCTTCTTTAGATGAATCATCACTTTGGCACAGAAGGATGTGTCACATGAACTTTAAAACAATGAATAAACTTGTTAAGAATAACCTTGTAAGGGGTTTGCCATCCAAAGTCTATTCATGTGATGATCATTGTGTTGCTTGTCTCAAAGGCAAACAACACAAAACTTCTCATAAGACCAAAGAGATAAACACCATCTCAAATCCTCTTCAACTGTTACATATGGATCTGTTTGGTCCTACCAATGTGATGAGTATTGGCAAGAAATCATACTGCTTAGTTATTGTTGATGATTATTCTAGATTTACTTGGGTATATTTTCTGAGAACTAAAGATGAGACAAGTGGACTGATCAAATCTTTTATTTTCAAAATTGAAAACCAATCAAATCAAAGAGTGAAAGTCATTAGATCAGATAATGGAACTGAGTTTAAAAATTTTGATCTAAACACCTTTTGTGAAGAAAAAGGAATTGAGAGACAATACAGTGCTCCTAGGACTCCACAACAAAATGGTGTTGCTGAGAGAAGGAATAGGACACTGATTGAGGCTGCTAGATCTCTGTTAGCTGATTCAAAGTTACCAATTACTTTTTGGACAGAAGCAGTTAATACTGCCTGCTATGTTCAAAACAGAGTTTTAGTTGTAAAGCCTAAAAACAAGACACCTTATGAGCTTTTCCATAAAAGGAAACCATATATTGGATTTTTCAAACCATTTGGATGTCCTTGTACTATTCTCAATACCAAATCTCACTTAGGCAAGTTTGATAGCAAAGCAGATGATGGTTTTCTTGTTGGGTATTCATCTCAAAGTAAGGCCTACAGAGTTTTTAATACCTCTTCTAGAATAATTGAAGAAAGTGATAATGTCAAATGCAATGAGAACACACCAAATCCTATTGGTTCAGGTCCTAATTGGCTATTTGACATTGATTCACTCACTAATTCTTTGGGTTTCAGTAGTGATGTATATGCAGGACAAAGGGATACACCATCATCAGAACACAGAATTCAATCTGTGATATTTCCACTCCCTTCCATTGATCCTGTTGAATTCTGTGAACACCAAGAGGAGACTGAACTTATTCAGAATGAAGAAGAGAGGAGAACAGAGGAAAATCAGTCTTCAGGTCCAAATTCCAGAGAATCTGAGGTGACTGAAGAAGCAGAATCAAATCCAGAATTAAATGAATCAAATCTGGATGAGAACATTCAAGAGGAAGCTGGTCATCCAACAAGAACTCAGAAAAACCATCCTCCTGAGTTGGTGATTGGAGATATTGCATCTCCCATGATGACTAGAAAGCAAAGCAGACTCCAAGAATTGCAAGAGCAGCAAAATACAGTTAATACTGTTCTTACATGCTTTCTGTCCCAGATTGAGCCCAAAAAGGCTTATGATGCTATGAAAGACCCAAGCTGGATAGAGGCAATGCAAGAGGAGCTGCTACAGTTCAAATTACAGGATGTATGGGACTTGGTAGACCTTCCAAAAGGTCATAAAGCAATTGGCACCAAGTGGATTTTCAGGAACAAGAAGGATGACAGAGGGATTGTGATCAGAAACAAAGCTAGACTGGTTGCACAAGGGTACACTCAGGAAGAAGGAATAGATTATGAGGAAGTCTTTGCTCCTGTGGCAAGGATTGAAGCAATCAGGTTATTTCTAGCCTATGCCTCCTACATGAAGTTCAAAGTGTACCAAATGGATGTCAAAAGTGCATTTCTGTATGGAAGTATTGAGGAAGAAGTATATGTCTGTCAACCCCCTGGATTTGAGAATCCATTGCACCCTGACAGAGTATACAAGCTGAAGAAGGCTCTTTATGGTTTGCATCAAGCTCCAAGAGCATGGTATGACACTCTGTCTACCTATCTCTTGAAAAATGACTTTGAAAGAGGAGTAATTGACAAGACCCTGTTTATCAAGAGGAGAAAGAGAGGTACACTACTTGTTCAGATCTATGTGGATGACATCATCTTTGGATCCACCAATGATCAAATGTGTAAAGAGTTTGAAGAATTGATGCACAAAAGCTTCAAGATGAGTTCCATGGGAGAACTTACATTCTTTCTTGGGCTTCAGGTAAAACAGAGGAAAGATGGGATTTTTATTAGCCAATCCAAATATGTGAAAGACATCCTGGACAAGTTTGGTTTATTAGACTCAAAGCCAGCAAGCACACCAATGGAAACACATAAACAGATCACTGCAGATCTTGAGGGGGAGGATGTGGATGTCCATCATTACAGATCAATGATTGGATCTCTCATGTATCTCACAGCCTCTAGACCTGACATTATGTTTTCAATCTGTGTTTGTGCCAGATTTCAGGTTTCTCCTAAGCAATCACACCTTCATGATGTCAAGAGAATATTCAGATACTTAAAAGGGCAACCTAGATTAGGTCTCTGGTATCCTCATGAATCCTCTTTTGACTTGCTTGCATATTCAGATAGTGATTTGGGTGGAGCCAACATGGATAGGAAGTCTACTTCAGGTGGATGTCAGTTTTTGGGTACAAGACTAGTATCTTGGCAGTGTAAGAAACAAACCACAGTGTCCTTATCTACCACAGAGGCTGAGTACATAGCTGCTGCAAGCTGCTGCTCTCAGGTTCTATGGATTCAAAATCAGATGATGGACTATGGGGTAACATTTCTTCACACTCCAATCTTCATTGATAACAACAGTGCTATCAGCATTGTTAATAATCCAGTCAAACACTCAAAAACAAAGCATATAGAGATAAGGTATCACTTTATAAGAGATTGCAATGAAAAGAAATTAATTCAGGTTGCTAAAGTTCATACAAATGACCAGTTTGCTGATCTATTCACAAAAGCTTTTGATGTGGGTAGATTCACCTTTTTGGTAACAAGTGTGGGCATGATCAACCTAGAATAAATTTATGACTTTCTGTTTTTATACCTGTATTTCTTCATATATTTGGTGCTACTAACTTTCTTTCTCAGGATTCTCTGTTTCCCTCAGATTACCAAGTGCAGAAAAGTGCAAGTGTAGTTACTACTGCCTGTGCAGCGTTACTACTGCCAGTACAGAGTTACTACTGCCTGTGTTCTAGTAGTTAATACTGCTTGTACAGTTAATACTGCTCAGTAGTTAATACTGCTCAGTAGTTAATACTGCTTGTGTAGTTAATACTGCTTTGCAGTTAATACTGCTCAGTAGTTAATACTGCTAGTGCTCAGTTAATATTGCTCAGTAGTTAATACTGCTAGTGCAGTTAATACTGCTCAGTAGTTAATACTGCTAGTGCAGTTAATACTGCTAGTGCAGTTAATACTGCTAGGTAGTTAATACTGCTTGGTAGTTAATACTGCTTGGTAGTTAATACTGCTCGGTAGTTAATACTGCTAGGTAGTTAATACTGCTTGATAGTTACTACTGCTGTGTAGTTAATACTGCCTTGCAGTTAATACTGCTCAGTAGTTAATACTGCTTACGTTGTTAATACTGCTTTTGATAATCTAGGGCATATAAATACCCCTGTGTGCCCGCCAAAGTTCATAACGACTCTTCGCATTTACTTCTTCTCTCTCGTTCTAACCTAGTCTCCCCAGAATCTTTGTGTTTTCTTTCAAGAATCCTCAGGAATCATGGAGTTTGTGGATGAGCACAATGAAATAGCCATGCTTCAGAAGCCGAAACAAGCTGCGGGATTCCACGATATCGTCGATTTTCTTAAATCCTCGCACATCTCCTATGCCCTAACGGTGAGCCCAACCATCTATATCGAACATCAGACGCAATTTTGGGAGAATGCCACTGTTAGTTTCGAAGAAGGGCAGAAAACCATTCGAACAAGGGTTTGTGATAAACCCTTGAAAGTCACAGAGGAGGTTATTCGCATCTCTCTTCACTTGAATGATGCCTCAGGTATAACCTCTCTATCTTCTGATGACTTATATTCGACTTTACAAAGAATGGGGTATGAAGGTCCCATTTGTGTTTTTAAATTCTACAAGTCAAAATTTTTTAACCAATGGAGATTTCTTGTTCATACCCTGATGCACTGTATTTCCAAGAAAACTACTGGATGGAGTGAGTTCAGCAGTCCCATTGCATATGCCTTGGTCTGCTTATCCACTGCCAGAAAGTACAATTTTTCAGCTATGATCTTTAATGATCTTGTATCAAACTTGGAATCCAAAAAGAGCTTTTACATGTATCCAAGGTTTGTGCAAGAAGTTATTAACAAGGAATTGATGGACTTACCTCAGTTTGATGAGGTATATGTACCAAAATCCCCTAAAGGGAAGGTTTTTTCAAATATGAAAAGACTTCCTAGGGACTCGGAAGGAGTTGACACACCATTGTTCTCCACAATGATGGTTGTGTCCCACACAATTGAAGGTATGGCATCAGGGTCAAGGCCCTCATTAGACACACCCACTGATGACCAATCCCAACCTTCCATCTCAAAAGACATTCCTCAGTCCATTCTTGAACAACCTACTCCCACAATCACCAAAAGGTTTCAAAGAAGAAAGGTGTACAAGGTTCCTTCCCTTGATGTACCTACTCAGAGCCCTAAGCCTTTAAGCCCTCAGTTGGAGCATTCTCCAATTGAGAATATCAACAGGGAAACCACAGGGGTGTCTCCCAACCCCAAGAAGGTGCTCTCTAAGGAGAAGGATGAGCATATGGGTGCTAAGGCTGCCACTACTTCTGCTAGCACAGAGAAGGACAGTGGTAACATAAATAAGACCTTCCCCATGGCAACTCTAAATGAGAAATCATTAGGAGGACCCAGGTGCCAAGAAACCAAGGGGGCAGGTAGTGCTTCTACTAGGCAGAAGGCTTCTGCTAAACCTTCCAAGGATCCCTTAAAGAAAGTAAAAACTTCTACAAAGGGTGAGGATAGATATAACTATGAGGAATTGATGGAAACCATAGGGAATGTCAACTTGGATGTAATGGCACAGAGGAAGGAGATTGAGCAACTGAAGACTGTGGTCACCTACCAACAGTCTCAAATTGAGAAGCTCAAAAGGATGGTCACCAAGCTGCTGCACAGAAAGAAAAAGGCAAGATTTGTGCTGAGAAGAAGAACTTCAACTGATGATGCTCCCAAAAAGGGGGAGTCAGAGTCAGAAGCAGAACTGAAAATGAAGGGTCCACAAATTGAGGGGGAGACAGTTCACATGGAGAATGAGATGGAAATGGATAATGCACAGTTTAAGGGGGAGTCCAGTGCACAGAATAAGGGGGAGACAGAAAAGGTGGAGGAGATGATTAAAGAAGCAGAAACTTCAAGAGCAGCATAAACCACAGCAGCAGAAACTGTTAATACTGCTGAGTTTGAACAAGCAGCAGAAACAGTTAATGCTGCTGAAGGCCAAACAGAAAAAGCAGCAGAAACTGAGCAGGAAGCAGTAACGACAACTCAAGCTGAAATTGATGAAGAAATATACTGGATTGTGAAGAACAGTGTTGAAGCAGCATCATTACATGTTCTAAGAGAAGCAGTAACAGCCATGGCAGCAGAAATGGTTATTGCTGCTGAGAAACTTAAAACAGCTGAACCAACTCCTGCAGCTGTTAAAACTCTTAAAAGAACCAAGATGATGTCAAAGAAAAGACCAAGCACCAAGCCCATAACTTCACAGAAGAAAAATGAAAAGAAGCCAAGGGTAGAGCCAACTGCAGAAGAGGCCCAGGAGGAAACAGTGAAAGAAAAATTAACCTCAGAAGTTGCTGAAGAAGAAGTGGCAACTCCATCAGGGCAATCAAGCAATGTACAATCACAAACTGATGCCCAATGTGATTTGTACATTACTAGTGTTGACTCTAACCCAATTCCACTTCAGGCTGAACCAATATCATCTAAGGCTCCTGAAATCATCTTTTGGGACACTTTGAAAGATGGTAGAAAGGAGTTCATTAGGATAAAAAGAGCAGATGGAAAATTTGAAGTCTTTTCAACTTGGGAAAAAATTGTCAGAACTTGCTCAAGATCAGACTTAGAAGAGATGTTCAAAGTTGGGATGAGGATATATGAAAACATGCTGACTGAGCAAGGGATGTCAATCTCTAAAATGGTACTTGAATTCTTGTGCCAAATGTTCAAACCTGAAGCAGTTCAGCATAGGATAAACACACAGTTTCAAGCCATTACCAACTGGATGCTCTATGAAAACTGTGGAGTATATGTCATCTCACTTGACTCTGCAACTCAAGAATACTATCTGGTGGATGAAATATACAATCACAGCATGAAGAGGCTGCAAGGAATGTTACATACTAAGCTGACCTGCAACAAGGATTCAGCAATGGGTAGATTCTTGGTAAAAAGGATTCTCAATCAGAGTCTAGGTTTAAGTCCTAATCTGTGCGTATATGATGACTAAGTTTTGGAAGCATCATCTGAAGAACTTGACTTCTTTTCTTAAAAGTCAAGTTAGGGGGAGATTGTTGGGAACTGAAGATATGCCAAGTATGGTTAGTACTGCCAAGACAATGTTACTACTGCCAGTTCTTCGTTACTACTGCTAGGCAAGGTTAGTACTGCTAGACCAAATTACTACTGCTAGACATAGTTAGTGCTGCTGAGCTGAGTTACTACTGCTTGAAGACTGTGAAGGTTAATACTGCTGAAGGTCGTTAATGCTGCTGAGCCAAATCATTGTTAATACTGCTGACTTGATAAGTTTGGGATGCGATACTTTTGGAGACAAAGAAGGAATTGATCAAGATATGTTTAACGAAGATTCAGAAGATCAATTCACTTTTGATAGTTATCTTGTAATTACTTTTGTATATATAGTATTGATAGATAGCTATTAGAATAGATAGACGATAGAAGATAGATAATATACAGAATTCTATATTGATTCAAGAGTGAATTAACCTCAAGGGGTAAGAACCCTATTTCTAGAGAAGTAGAAATCGTCTTGTTGAGCCTGTTCAACAAGATTGAGGTTTGGTGTAAAGCTTGTGAGTAATACAGTTTGATATATACAGTGTGTTGAATTCTATTGATTGTTCTTTAATTATTTTAGAGTTCTATTCCGCAAGATTCTCTAAATTCTGTTTCTAAGAAGTTTAATTCTTGTTAAGAATCGATCCTGACACCAATGAAAACTGGATTCAAAGTGGAGAATATACAGAAAATCGAATCACATGAAACCCCTTAACAAAAATGGAAATCGATTAAACAGGAAATTGAATACCAGAAACTTGATAAGAGACTGAGAAAAAATAAAAAAGACATCGAAAAACCTAAGAAGAGATGGAGAGGGATGGAGGAAAACTGGGGAGGAATAGATCGATGGGGTAAAACGATTGATGGAGGACACCTACAAACCTGGAAACCTATGAACAGTTGTGCCTCTCATGCATCGACATAATCAATGGTATTGTGGCGATAACGGCGGCGGCAATGACTGTTGAATCTGCACCACAACTGGCTGCTGAGGGTGTTCTGGTAAAACCCCTGGAGTCTGGAGATCGATTTGAGAGGGGCGATTCCAAATGGTGAGGTTAAATAGCAGCAGCGATAGATACGAGACGTGGGAGGTTGAAAGCAGTTGTGAGTGACTAGTGGCCCGGTTAAAGATTGGGAGTGAGTTGGAGGTTGAAAGCCAAGAAGGAGGGAAGACGTGAGAACAGAGTGGGTCGTTTCTTGGGCCGGTTATAGATGCTAAGCTAAAGCCCGAAATGAATTTAAACGGTCCAGATTAATGGTTGGGATGAATTTAAACGGTCCGGATGTAACCAAAAACGGTTACACTCGGTTGGGTCAATAGTATAGGTAATGTATTGGCCGCAATTGGCGGGTTTGTTGAATTTAATACCCTAATTAATGTGTTAAATCATATATGATAATTTTTATTTATTTTTTAAATTTAAAAAATTTCAAATTTCCAACCTAAAAATGTTACTATAAATTAAGTTTCAATTATTCAATCATCCCATTCAACAAAACTTTTCCAAAAATCTCTCTCACTAATCCCGACGAAAATATTCCGGCAAGGAAATTTTATACATCAACTCATCATAACACACAAATTTGAAATGGATGATTGAATAATTGAAACTTAGTTTATAGTAACATTTTTAGGCAGGAAATTTGAAATTTGAAAAGAAAATGAAAATTATCATATATGATTTAAACACATTAATTAGGGTATTAAATTCAACAAACCCATCAATTTCGGTCAATACATTAATTAGGGTATTAACTTCTTCATTTTTTTAGGTTTTCTAAATTTTTATTGTTTTTAGAAAACAAAAATTAACTAAAAAATCAGATTTTACGGTATTTTCAGTTGTACAAAAATATTTTTTTTACATAAATAATTTTAAAGACATATTTATATAAAAAAAACTTTAAAACAGGAAAAAAATCATAAAAGTATTTAAAATCAATTACCTACATCTACATTTGTTTGATTAAGAATTATTACTAATTACTAATATAAATTATTATTGTAAAAAAACTTATTCATATTGTCTTCCATCTCACGTTCATTTTTACTGAGAAAGTAAACAATATTGCATTTGTTAACGTAAAATTCTATATACTTGTTTTTTTAAAGGAGATACCATATCATTGTTAACAATAGGTTGCAATGGATTTTTTTGCATTTTAATTCCCAATTTTAGCTTATTTCTAAAATCAGAAAATCAGAAAAAGATTCTCAATTTTAGCTTATTTCTAAAAATCAGAAAGAGATTCCCCTTTTTCTTTAATCGACTGAAAAATTAGAATCTGGTTTCTTTATTTCTAGAAATCAGAAAAAAAATTAAAAAAAAATTAAAACTTACGCAGAGACTGCGTGAGTTTTTGAACTTTTCGGGTAAACTTTCTTTTTCCAACGTGGTGCACATGTGGACTTTACGCAGACACGTGGGATCAAAAAACTTACGCAGAGAGTTTCTCTGCGTAAACTTTTTTAAAAATCATTTTTTCTTTAATTTTTTGGAGGAAAAGCAAAGTTACGTAGACAAAACTTTCTGCGTAACTTTGGCTGCGTAAGTTTTGGCTATTTGTGGAAGAGGCTTGGTAAAGTGGCTATTTGAAGACGCATGGAGTGTGGAATGACTATTTGAGACAATTTCCCATAAAATTTTACCTCTGAGTCGGATCACAAGGTTTGAATGGCAAAGAAAAGAAATTTTTTGACTTAGGATATAAGATTTGACCGGGATAAATGTTTGTAAAAATCATTGTTTATCAGAGTAACTAGGTACTAGGTACATAACCGTGCACGCTGTAACACAAAACATCTTGAATTTAAAGTTAAGAACTCAAAAGAATAATCTTATTTTATATTCTCCATCATATGATGCTAATTTTATGGTTTTATGTGGTTTTAAATCACATGTCGGATGTATAAAATTCAAGATTAATATTGTCTATCGGTCGAAAAAAATGGGAAGGCAATCCTTTCACGTTTTAAATTATGTATGTGTTCGTACCATTGTTTCGATTGAAACCAAAAATATCCTTTATATATATCGTTTTCCATGATTCGCAAGCTCATGTGATAAGTTCAGATTACCAATTATCTATCCGTCATAGGCCTTAGATATGAAAAGTAAAAAAATATTATTCATACAACTAAATACAAATATCATGTGCTTATTCTTTTAATATGCAGACGTATAATTAATATCAAGCACAAAAACAACATTCGTTTAATTAATACGATAGTTTATCGTCCAAAATATCATAGTAAAACAAAATGGAAAACACATTTCTTTTATCACTGTTGTAGATGGAATTTGGATTTGTCTTCTTTCAGCACCAATGATTCAACCTCTTTCCCTTTGGAAAATTCAATATTACCAAGATGGAGAATTGAAATTGGAACTCTGAAAATTGCATCCTGGAATAGGTGAGCATGTTATTGCAGTTCTCTTACACGTTCACTATTATTAAAGCAAACTATTATGAATATACCATATAAGTTTTTCTCCGTCAACTTCCGAGGTGCCACCACTTCCTTGACCAGCTCACCGGCCCTACTCGGCCCGGTATAACACACACATATATATATATATAAGAAATGTGTTTTTGTTATCCTTTAATATATATGTTTGAGATGCTTGTGTTTTTTGTTTCGGTTCGGGTTCATGGAAAACCAATGGTTAACGATGATTTTTTTCCTTAATGGGTTCCCCAATGGGGATCGGTGAAACCGCGGGGACCCGACAGGGATCGGTACAGTTATGGGGATGGGGATGCTTATCGGTTTCGAAGACGGGGACCCTAAAGACCGGCCCAAACCCAGCCCGTTGCCATTCCTACGCATGACTATCCATTTTGGTAACAATTACAACTCCAACAACAACACTTTGTTTAAATGCTTGAGCTTGATCAAATGCAGCTTGACCAATTTATAACATATTAGGTCCTTATCACTAACTTTGTCAGATTTGTTCTCTTATGTAAGTTACTTAAGGGGTTGTTCGTTTGTGGCTTAATGAGCTGTATAGGTTGTATGGCGGATTCGGTCAGCCATACAAATCTGTTCGGTTACAGCTTAATGATTCAAATAAAGGCTTATTCGGTCAGCCACAATAGGTTAGTCCTATACACACATCCAAGAGTTTTCCATGCTAAACCCTTAGAAAAGTATCTTGTCTCTTCCACAAGAAAAACCTCCAGCAAGAAAAATGTCTCTTTTGGAAGCCTCGTTTAAGCATCACCGTCAGCCTTCTCGTTTCCAGTCATGCCCTCCTCCCTCATCGTCGACCTGGTAACTCCCGAAGCTGAGCTCTTCTGTTCTCTTCTGATGTTCATCGATATGCTTTCCCCTCCATATATCTGCTCAAGAAATGAAGCTCGAAACAAGCTCTTGATTTTCTCAAGGAATCCACTGCTAGAATGAAGCTCTCAATTTTGAATATACCTGGTTTGATGCTCCCGATTTTATAAATATATTAGTTTAATTTTAAGGTCCCAAACGAAAGAACGATGGTGGCTCTGTTAATTTTAGGGTTCCAAACAAGCTCTTGATTTTCTCAAGGAATCCACTGCTTGAATGAAGCTCTCGATCTCCTTTTTTCCCTCTCTGTTTCCCCCTTATATGGATTTTAATGTTGAAAACTTTTTAGTTTTCTATAAAAAAACCATTATCTACAAAAATCGTTCCTTCTTTTGTGGTTTTCAATGTTGATAGTCTTCTATAAAAGAAAACATTATCTACAAAATGTTGTTGTATTGGTGTTTGTATGATCAACAAAAAATGTTTATTTGTTTTCTAGAGTTTGTTTATGTTATTTCTTGTTATTTGTTGAGTAACATATTAAGTTTTGTTTACAAGTGTTATTGTGATTAATCAGTGTTTAATATAGATAAAGGGGTAAAATATTCATTTTTCTCATTCAAATTGTTTATTCATCTTATCAACCCAATACCAATTTAGTCTAATGTATACAGACAACTTAACCTATATGGTCAACTTTATCCATGCAGGACTTAATGGACAAACAACCGAACAACCTCTAAGATGGCATTGTAGTCATTTTAATCATAGGCACCAAATATGCAATAAAAACCATAGGGATCAAACATGTCAATTACCCTCTTTATATTGTATATGAGTGTGTGTGTGGATATATATATATATATATATATATATATATACTTTAATAACTAATAATACATATTTTAATTATGTTATATTAATGTAACACCCGTAATTTTCGGATAAGTACAATTTCGAGTCAGTGTAGAAATCGATCTTTTAAGATAAATATGAAAAATAGAATTTTGAATTAAATCCTAGATTTTATGGTCTTGTTGGATGGAGAATACAAATACGAGTCCAACGGTTCTTTTCGGAGAGAAAACGGAGTTAAAACGAAGAAGTTATGGCCAAAACAGTATCTGACCAAAAAGGGGCCGCATGGGCTGGTGTGCTACTTTGGGCCGCGACCCAAGCCGCATAAGTCTCTAGAGTCCGCTTTTGGGAAGCGCGCGACTTCCACGCGACTTGAAGTCGGGGGAAAGGCCGCGGGAATGGGTCTGGAGTATTAAGTTGCGATTTTTAGCCCTCATTCTTCATTCCTTCATAACTTTTGCATCCCAACTCCGATTTCAGTTATTCAAGTTGCTGTGGTTTCTTTTTTGAGATATCTTCAAGGATCTAGTATGATTATTGGAGTATTTAGTAGTGGTTGAGGTAAACTTCTCTCTTTCTTCATCTAAAAAGTTAGGGTTTTGGTATAAATGGGGGATTTTGATGTGAAGTGTTTGGAGAACCATTCTAAATGGTTGGATATGAATATTTATGGTTGGAAACTTGTGGATCTAGGTTTTTTGAAGTTTTGGTTTGAAGATTCAAGTTTTTTCAAAGGAGCTCAAATTGGGGAGAAATCTAGATTTAGCCTAAATCTAGTAAGGTGAGTTCAAGTTGATTTGTGAAAACGTTATACATGCCAAAGTGTTCATTTTAAAGTGTTCTAATTGTTTTACATGAAAATATGCATTGTTGGGTTATTTGAATGACTTCGATTACGTGGAGTATTTGATTTTATAAATCTTACAAAACACTCACCTTTGGGATTTTTGGGTAACTTGACAAAACTTTTACTAATTGAAGTGTTTGATAATTATTGCATAATTGAAGATTATTTACTAAAAATGCACTTATGGTGTTTTGTTGAAAATATGCATAATTTTATGTGGTGGTATGTTTTAAAGTATGACGTGTGGGTCATTGGGTTCTGGGTCATTTCCGACCTTGTGAACATTTTAGATGTTGTAAACCCTTCGGTTTGAGAAAAGACGTATTTTGGGTATTTTGATGGATGATCCTTAAGTATTGTTATTTCAAACGATTTATCTTGCGTTTGTAAATCTTTGGGTATAAATGCACATTGATGTGTATCTTGGAAAATGACGTTGTCTTAAATTAAGAGTGGTGTTGAGTAATTCGAGTCTCTGGAGTATATTTCGCACAAACGTGGATCACATACGTTTTAATGCATTATTCGGTTTTCATGAGTGGTTAATTGGTTTTGGTTGAGCTTATGGCTCGGTTTATGACTTTAATGAGTCTTGAGGACATTTGTCCGGATTTTAATTATTGAATATAGAGCTTGGTCGTCAGCTGCATTTATTGCATTTTATTTAGAGAGTACACGTTTTGAGTGCGTGTGTCATTCAAGTGGAGTCGTGTACTATTATACTGTAATGCATTGGATGCATAGGCATATGGGTCGGTCATATTTTCATGGTGGAGAGTCTTGGTATTCTCACTTTGGGTTGCACGTCATCTTGACATTTTGTGTCCCGACGTTGTGGGGTGGAACCATATTGGGTTGTACTCCGGGATTAGGTTTATTGTTGATGCTCTAACACTTGTGCACGAGGGTTAGACGTTTTTGGTTATCAAGTGTTAGGGTCATTTCATGTTGAATTAAAGTTCAAGGGGCTATTTGTAATTGTTTAAATCAAGCCTAGTTAGTGAACGGGCCGTGGGCTTGTTAAACACGGGCCCGCCATATATAAAGTGTATTAGCCTTAGAAAATAGGCTAGTTGTCTTTATTGCTTTCCTACTCCTAATTGTAAACTCTCTGATTTATTGAAAGCTAATAGGGATGACCAGTTGAAATCATAACCATTGTTATTCATCTTTTGATTTCTACATTGTTCGTTGCACGATTCTGAGACTCACAATTGGTATCAGAGCAGACGGACAAATCGATTCAAAGTTCTATTCTGGTAAGTTTTTTTTGTTTCACGTCTGTGTTCTTGATTGAATATCAATTCTTTGATTCTGGTAAAATTGATCGATTTCGTTTATTGGGTATTGTTAGTATTATTGTTATTAGTGATTCTGCAAGTTTTCGTATTCTAATTCGATCATTTGAGTGTGTTTTAAGCAAATTAAAAGTCAAAAGTTTTGAGTGTGTTCTTGATAAAAATCATATTTTTTACCATCAAAACTTGTTGTTTTTGCTTCAAAATCGATTTGGGTAGTGTTATTTTTGTGTTTGGTCGAGTTTCTAATCTTTCAGGAACGTTTTTGAGCAACCCTAGTTGATTCCCAATCGATTTCATCACTCCAGCCGTCCTTTCAGGGTAAAACAGCCGCACTTTCCGGATAGTAGCAACACTTTCCGGAAGTTCCTTAATTTTTTCCGGACGCGTCAAATCTTTCCGGGTAAGCTCTTTTATTCCAATATTTCCGGGTAAATTTATTCCGGAAACCCAAAAGTTTCCGGTAAAATAGAGTGTCCGGACAACTCAACGTTTCCGGTAACCTATTTTATCCGGACATTTCAAAGTTTTCGGCTAAATTGATATTTCCCGGACACTCCATCATCCGGAAAGCTCGTCATCCGGACACTCCAATCATCTGGTAAGTATTGTGTTTGTCTTTATCATTCGGAATCTATTGCTATCCGGTAACCTTGCTATTCGGAAACCTTAGGCTGTCCGGATTCTTTCATTTATCCGGATACTTTTGTGATTTTGAACTGTTTTCACTCAATCTGATCCGGACACCTCCAGATCAGACATCTTATCCGGATTCCTATCCGGTAAGTTTATTCCTGTTGAATTCTTACCTGTTCTTCAGTACATTCCACTCTTAGAACCTGCGTTAGGATACCACTCTTAGTGCCTTGCGTTAGGTTAACACTTTGAATCGAACATACTGTCTGACGATCACTCTAGTGCAACTAAAGATGACTTCACGCGACGCTCTTGCTATCAGCACCGATTCCAAACCACCTTGTCTCTACCCAGGAGAGTACAGCCCGTGGCGGGACAGATTTATGATTTTCATAGAGTCAAAGGATAACTACGTGTTTATCTTGCGAGCTCTAGAAAACGGGCCAATTCCTAAGCCGATGAAGATTATAGCAGCCACTGCAGATGTTAAAGAACATAGCGTGGAAAAGACTCTCACTGATATGACTGACGACGAGAGAGGCATGCTAGAAGGGGAAAAGCATGCTAAGAGGTATCTTGTTCAAGCTCTACCCAACACGATCTACACTGCCATCGACAGCTACAAAGATACAGCGAAGGGCATGTGGGATCAAGTGGCAAAAATGATGCATGGGAGTGCTGTCGGAAATCAACTGAAGATCAACAGCGCCATAACCAAGTTCGATGGGTTTAAGCAGCGCACCGGCGAATCTCTCACCCATACCTATGAACGCTTTTGTCTACTTCTTAATGAGCTTAACAAGAATCAGATCACTCGCTCCAACACGGAAAACGCGCTCAAGTTTCTCAACAACCTGTTGCCAGAATGGAAGGCATTTGCTTCTCATGTCAAGCACAACAACTTAATAGAGAAAATTGGCATAAATGAACTCTATGAGACGCTTCTTCAAGACGAAGATGAAGTGAATGAACTTCTGAGCGAGAAGAAGACTGCATCCAAGCCAGCTGCTGATCCATTAGCCCTCATGTCTTCCAAACGAGGCAAATCCTCTGGCCGTCATTCCAAACGAGCTCAAGAGCCAAGTGATTCTGAGCCCGAATCTGAGGAAGATGAAGGAACTGATTCTGATCCTGAACTTACTGCCTTGAAGAATGCTATGGCTTTGATCTCCAGATCCTTTCAACAACAAAAGTTCTATAAGAAGCCGACGTCCAATAATCAACGCTACTCCACCTCCTCCAACAAGCGTCATGATTATAAGGACATATATGAAAGGAAGAAGAAAGCTGACGATTCCGACCAGTCTGACAAGAAAGAGAAGAAGGAAAAAGATGACCGCAAGAAGAAAGACGAACCCGTGACTTGTTATAACTGCGGGAAGCTTGATCATTTTGCGAAAGACTGTCAAAAGCCTGTTGTAAAGAATTCCCACTATTACAAGGCGAAGCTTGCATTGATAGAACAGAAGGAAGCTGGAGAAGCGTTACTTGTTGAAAACGACTACTGGTTGGGTCGTTCTGATGATGAAGAAGAGTCTGGTGCTGATGCATTCATGGGCTATCATTCCCCTACTGAAGAAGATAAGGTAAAGCCATGTCAGGTATGTGAACCTCTCTATTTAGAACTTTCTGACCGAATGAAACCTCTAGCTGAACGGATAGGTTCCTACAAGGCCACCATTAATGAACAACTACTTGAGATTAGATCACTATCTGAAAATTTGAATGTTCAAATGCAAATAACTGAGAAAACCAAGTCTGAAAAATGCTATGTTAAAATAAAAATGCAAAAATATTTCAATAGCACCTAAAGACTTAAGGGCCAAAATATCTGAACTTCAGTCACAGTTTGATCAGTGTATGAATGAGAAAGCAGAAACCGTTTATCAATGTTCTGCTCTTCAAATTCAACACAAGGAGTTTGTTGCAAAAATACTTGATCTTGAAACAAAACTCCACAAAAGAGGTCAAACTGATCAGACCATCCATATGAATAAACCCAATGAGTTCACTTATTTTAACAAAGAGTGGGGAATCGGATACGACAACCTACACTATTTGAAAAAGGGTTTCTTCAACAGACCTACATTGTATGATTTTGGTTGCCTTGGAATAGCCAAAACATATCCGGAATATGAAATTAAGTGGACTGGTCCTCTTGAACCTGAAAAGGAAGAGGAAACTGAGGAATACAAGCGCACAAACACGTCTAAAATGCAACTTCCGTTTTGTTATGAACCTTTGAATTATTCTTATCAAAAGGACAAAAAGTACCTCTCGAATGACTACTTCGATTGCTACAAGGTTGTAACGCCCAAGGATTCCTCCAAAAAGGATGAGGTCCAAACAACCGAGCCCAAGACTGAGACGGATGAGTTCAAGCTCTATGTTCCCCCCTCATCTTGGAAGCAAAGATAGTCGAGTTGGAGGAGTCACTCTAGAAAGAAAGGTCGATTTTTCAAAAGGAAAAGCAAGCGCTAATTTAGGATCTTGAGAATCTAAAATCGGTCAAAACCGAATCTGTGTCTGATGAAGGACAGGAAATCCTTCGGTGTGAAATCAATATGCTCACATCAAAACTGGCTGCTTTGGCAACAGATGCGATGAAGGAGTATACAAGAAATGGTCAGCTCTAAGAGCAGATTGACCATCTTCAATCTGAAAAGCAAATTTCACCCGATTCTTCCTCTAACTCATCGGACACGTCTTCGTGTAAAGCTTTTATAAGTAAATTTTCTTCAACACAAGATGATAAAGATTCTCAAGACGAGAGTGTTTTAAGGAATTTGAACTCTGATTTTTTCTTAGCTTCCGCACCAAATTCCCTAAAGCACACAAGCACTAAGTGTTCCTCGCCTTCCTCGACCGATCCAAGTCATGTAATTCCGGAAGTTGATTTCCCTGAATATATGAACTCCGAAGGAAACTCTGATGGAGAGTTTGAGTCGTTCCCCTTCGACCAACCTCTTCCGAGTCATACTGATTTTCTATCACCAGTAGTGAATCGACCGGTCAACTTTGAAAAGGGTGCTTGTTCAAACACAAAGACCCCAGCTGTGATTAAGATTTCCAAATCTAAACCTGTTTCTCAAAACCAATCACAGCCGAGGCAAAAGACCGAGCGATTGCTTGTCAAAAATCCTGTTTCTTCAAAAGTCACTGACCGTTCTGTCCCTGTTGTCACATATAAAAATGGTCGCGCAAAACAAGAAAAACCAAGTGGCTAAACAAGGAACCTGTCAAGGATGCTGCATCAAAGTCTTTCCCTACTGCTTTTAATCCTAGGATAAACAAAAACGATTGTGCTTGGAATCATTGGAATATTTTTGAAGTTTCTTTTCCAATTAAACTTAATTCCGTTCATCAATTGATTCAGTTATCGCGTGATTGTTTATGTTGTTCTAATTGTGGTTGGAATGATTTTGATGACATTCATAACAATGATTGGTTTGGGTCGTATCACATGTATAATTCATCACCCAAACACAAACCCCGTAATAACAAGAAGAAACACTATAAACAACGGGGTTCCCAACCAGAGGTTAAACCACAGCGGGAGACCAAACCCATTCCTAAACGGGTCACTCCTACTGAGGTTAAACCGGCACCCAAAAGGCAACTTGCTACAAAACCTGTTCCTCCCAAAGGTGTAAATTCCACACCTAAGAGGCAACCTGTGCCAAAACCAGTTCCTTCAAACGGTGTAAAACCTACACCTAAGGGGAAAGCTGTGTTAAAGCAAGTTCCTCCAAGAGGTGCCAAACCTAACCCTCCAGGACCCATGCAAATATGGGTACCTAAAATCCGTTAAATTTGTTTTTGCAGCACGGTCATGTGTGGTACTTAGACTCTGGATGCTCCAAGCACATGACCGGAAGGAGGGAGCTTCTCACGAACTACAAAGAAGAATATGGTGGAGACGTGAGATTTGGCAACAACGACAAGGCGCCGATCGTGGGCTACGACTATATTGTCCAAGATAAGATCACAATCAAGAAGGTATCACACGTCGCGGGATTGGGACACAATCTGTTCAAGGCAATTCTGCGACAAAGATCTCGAGGTCCAGTTCAAAGCTAAAAGGTGTAGAATCCTCAATGACGACGGAGAGGAGCTACTGGTTGGGACTCGCAAGACCAACCTCTACACAATCGATCTCGCAGCCCTGAAACCCGATAACCCCGTTTGCCTCATGTCGAAGGCTAATTCCGAACAAGCTTGGATTTGGCATCGAAGACTATCGCACCTAAACTTTAAGAGTATCAACAAACTGGTGCTCGGCGGACACGTGAAAGGCATGCCCGATCTTCAATTCGTGAAGGATCGTCTCTGCGGGGCATGTGAGATGGGAAAGATGAAGCGAGCGTCACATCAGCCGAAGGCAGCTCCAAGCACGTCCCGGTCCCTCGAACTTATCCATATGGATTTGTGTGGACCGATGCGTGTTCAAAGCATCAAAAAGCGCAAATATGTTCTAGTGATGGTGGATGATTACTCGCGCTACACATGGGTGAAGTTTCTACGCTCGAAGGATGAAACTCCGGAGCTGATCATCAACCACCTGAAGACCGTACAACTGAACAAACAACAACAAGTTCAGTCTATAAGGACCGACAACGGGATGGAGTTCAAGAATCAAACGGTGGACGACTATCTGACTTCAATCGGCATTTCGCACAAATTTCTCTGCCGCACGCACTCCTCAGCAAAACGGAGTGGTGGAACGACACAACCATACCCTAGTCGAAGCGGCTCGCACCATGCTTTCTCATTCCAATCTGCCGTTATTTCTGTGGGCCAAAGCGGTGTCTACGGCTTGTTACACGCAGAACCGCTCCATCATCAACAAGCGGTTCAACAAGACGCCGTACGAGATCATGAACAACCGCGTTCCGAACATCAATTAATTTCATGCATTCGGATGCACGTGCTACGTCTTAAATGACAAGGACGATCTCGGCAAATTCAGCCCAAAAGCGGATGAGGGAGTATTTATAGGATATTCCATGAAGGCTATGGCATATCGCGTTTACAACAAACGGACTAAATCCGTTATAGAAAGTGTAAACGTGACATTCGACGAAGCCGCAGATTTGGCTTCTGAACAAATCAGTTCAGAACCCGGTTTATCTGGCGTGCTAGCTTCCGGACCTCCAAGTTCGGGATCTGCACAAGCGACAGTAAATCCGAATAATGCATCTTCATCGAATGCTGAATCTTCTGATTTAGATTTATTGTTTAGGTATTTTTATGATGACATCTTTAATGTTTCTACTCCTCCTGTCTTAGCACAACCTCGACTTGAAGCTGCTCGTACTGAGGATTCGGCGAATCTATCCGGTCCGCCGCCTTCTACAAGCACGCTGTCCATCACTGTGGAGACAACTCAACAGTCATCATCAACTTCTACTGATACTATTATCTCCCCGAAGGAACCAATTACTAACACGGAGATCGCTCTTAATGATTCATCATCTGCCATAATCGACGATCAACCTCTGAACTCCTCGGAACCAGAAGTTATTCAACCCTCGGCGAATCCTCCCCCACCTCCTCCAAGAAACCAGCCTGCCACACTTGAGGCAGTTCAAGACCTTCCATCTGGTGCCTACGTGGATCCGGACGCGTCTCACTCAACCCAGCAGCCGCTTCCGCACACTACCAGATGGACGAAAGCTCATCCCCTACACCAAATCATCGGTGATCCCTCTACTCCTGTTCGCACGCGAGGCGCTTCCGCCAACTTTTGTCTATTCTCCGGCTTCTTAAGTAAGATCGAGCCGATGACTGTACGTGAAGCACTTGAATATCCAGACTAGTTCATAGCCATGCAAGAGGAGCTCAACCAATTCGAGGCTCTAAAGGTATGGCGACTGGTTCCACGTCCATCTCACAAGACGGTGATCGGCACCAAGTGGATCTTCAAGAATAAGAAGGACGAAGATGGCATAGTTGTACGTAACAAGGCATGTCTCGTGGCCAAGGGGTATCGTCAACAAGAAGGGATCGACTACGATGAGACCTACGCTCCGGTAGCAAGAATCGAAGCCATTCGTATGTTCCTTGCATACGCCGCGCACAAAAACTTCACGGTCTTCCAAATGGATGTGAAGACGGCATTCCTCTACGGCGATATCAAGGAAGAAGTGTACATCTCACAACCAGAAGGATTCGTGGACGATTCGAAGCCTAATCATGTCTACGTTCTAGACAAGGCGCTTTATGGTCTAAAGCAAGCTCCGCGAGCCTGGTACAACACTCTTTCCGAGTTCTTGCTTAAATCTGAATTCACTCGAGGTAAGATAGACTCAACTCTATTTATCAAAAATGAAAAAGGTCATATTGTCTTAGTACAAGTGTATGTCGATGACATCATTTTCGGTTCTACTAATCCCCAATATGCTAAGAACTTTGCCAAACTTATGGGACAATTTTTTAAAATGAGTATGCTTTGTGAGATGAATTTCTTCCTTGGTCTTCAAGTTAAACAACTGTCGACCGGGATATTCATAAACCATGCTAAGTACATCCGGGATATTCTTAGGAAATACCAGATGGAACAGTCCTCACCAATGAAAACTCCCATGGCAACCGGTACAAAGCTTCACGCCGATCTTAACGGAAAGGATGTGAACACTAAATTGTATCGGGGAATGATTGGTTCTTTGATGTATCTAACCGCAAGTAGACCGGATATCATGTTCTCAACTTTTCTATGTGCCCGATTTCAATCAAAACCAAAAGAGTCTCATTTAATTGCTGTAAAACGAATTTTTCGTTATTTACGTGGTACTGCTGATCTTGGCTTGTGGTACCCGAAAGAGACAGGTTTTGAGCTATCTGCTTATTCTGATGCGGACCACGTGGGCAGCATGATGGATCGGAAGAGCACATCGGGACATGTGCAGTTTTTGGGAGATAGTCTGGTGAGTTGGGCGTCCAAGAAGCAGCAATGCGTTTCTACTTCCACTGCCGAGGCGGAGTACGTGGCCGCCGCGAGCTGCTGTTCTCAGGTAATCTGGATGCGGACGCAACTCAAAGACTACGACTTCACCTATGTCAAGGTGCCCATTTACTGCGACTCGAAGAACGCCATTGCCATATCCAGCAACCCGGTCCAACACACTAAGACCAAGCACATCGACGTTCGGTATCACTTTATCAAGGATCATGTTGAAAGAGGTACGATCGAACTCTACTTTGTAAATACTGAGCATCAGTTAGCAGACCTGTTTACAAAACCCTTGGACGAAAAACGCTTTAATACTCTTGTGTCCAAGTTACGTATGCTAAATCTGAAGACTTAATCCGATTGTGTGCCCGTTACAAGTTCCATACAACTACGAGCAACTGTCTACTCATCATCCGGTGTTTACACTCCTGATGACTGAGCATACACTTTCTCACACTTGTATTCTACTTGTTTCAGTTACACAGTTAGATTAAGTCTCTGTATTTATTAGGTAGATTTCGTTTGTTTCCTTCCTTTCTACGTGTGTTTCCTTTTCTTTCATACTGTCGTCTGATTTTATCTGCGCTTTCACAAGTGTTCATGTGTTCAGGGGGAGCACACAGCGGTATCCGGTAAGTTTACTCTATTGTTGAGGGGGAGCGTCACACACAATTTTTCTAAAATGTGTTAAAAAGTTTTTTGTTTGTGTGGACACTTCCGTGTGCAGTTCATTTCATTTCCATCATTTGAGGGGGAGCAACACAATATTTTTCTTTTAAATGTTCTAAACTTTTTTTTGTGTCGAACTCTCCATTGCACTATTCGAGGGGGAGCAAAGTCATCCCCATGCTCAGTTTGAGGGGGAGCGAGAGAAGGTTTTTTTTAAATCCAAATAGTCTTTTTTTTGCAAAATCTCGACGAACAGAGCAATTTTTTTAAAATTCCAGAAGTATCCGGACAAGTTTCCGGAAACTCTATCTTTTCGGATAGGTTTTTGGACCGGGTCCTTATCCGGATTGGATAGGAACCCGGATACCACACCCGGATACTTGTCTCGTATATAAGCATTCGGATTCTCAGTTTATCACTTATCCGGATTCCTTCGCAAAAGCCCTAAACCCTCTCGAACTTCTCTCTCGTTCGGTCTCTCGTGCTACACTCGATTTTCTCTCGTATCTCGTTCCAACTTCAGGTATGTTATTCGAAACTTCATCTCGATCATTTATAGTCCAGTCTATTTCACATCACACCACAAATCGACCCCTGTTTTGGTCAATCTCAGCATCCGAAAACCCCCTATGGGTTTCTTCGAATCTGTATCGATTCGGTGGGGTATAGGCAGTATTTGATGATTTTGTATGCGTATATGAGTTCATCGACACTATCTGATTAGTTTAGTACTTGTTTGGGTTTGTTATTTACTCGATTGGTTGATTTGCAATTCGTTCGGGAACACTCATTGTGTCCGGAAACTGTCATGCTGATGAGGTTTTGCCCGGTAACATGCTTGTAATGGATATTGTATCCGGATTCACTCAACATCCGGAAACCCTAGTTGTCCAAAAACCTCAGGGTTTCCGGTAAGTTCAGCTACCGGATTGTTGATGTGTCCGGACTCCCTTTTGTCCGGAATCCTATTTCATTCGGAATCCTTGTTCGTCCGGAATCCTCATTTGTGCGGGAAATATCTTCATATCCGGTACGCTTTGTTGTCCGGACACCCTTTGTCCGGAAAGTCTTATTTTCAAACTATTTGTCTGGACACCCCTGTTTTGTCAATCCAGTATCTGCTTTATCACTGCCAGTCCTCAATCTGTCTCAGTTTGAGCCATTTACTGCAAAGGTACGCGCCGAAACTTGCTTATTCGTCTCCATTACTAACCTGTGCTTCTTTTACAAATATTACATGGCGGATCAGGAACAAAATCCACAAAACCCCGGCGAGCAAATTTCTCAAGAGGAATTTATTGATGAGACAGCTGATAACGCCTTGGTCGAACCTGACCATGGCACCGAGATAGAGCCAAACAACCATCACCTGGACCCGGCTCAGTTCCGACCACAACCACAACACCGTGTGCTTGTGGATATTCTAATGCGTTACTCTCTCCATGAGGCCCTCACTGCTACAGCCGATGTTCTAGTGTTGTACGTTCTTCAAGTATGGCTCACTGTACGAGTCAACACCGCGGCCAACTCACAGTCAATCACGGCTCAGATCGACAACCAACAGTTTACGCTCACACCTTACACATTCCGCCGCCTTCTTTCACTTCCTGAAGCGAACGCTGGCGGACAACAACGCTACGACCCCGCGGTCAATGACGATACTCTTTGCGCTCAGTCCGCGCTCTCGGATACAACCACGACCTCATCCGTCCATCCGGGTTCAACCGAGAGTACCTGGCCCCCATCTGGTACACTCTGTTTACGATTCTGAACAGGTGCCTATCATCGAGATGGAAGGGCATCGACCAGTGCACCGGCGACTTCCTTCGACTATTTCATGCCGTGTGCTACAACCGCCACGTGGACTTCGCAATGATAATCTGGCAGGAGTTAGTTCAAGCTATTCGTCAAATCGGAGGTACGAAGCAGAAAAAGTTCCTTCCATATCCACGTTTCCTATCTTTAGTTGTGCGTCAACATATGGACGCGAATCCGGCGATACCGCGACGTCTTAACCATCCGGTATGTCCTCCTCACCACTTACAATACATGGTTATTCGAAACCCGTCCAACGCCATAGCCATGCCCATACCTGAAGCCCTACTGGCTCACGCGGATCCAACTGCACCGAGTGTGGTAGCTTATAGGAAAGAGTTAGGAAATCCCATGGTCCAGCCAGCGCCGGAGGGACCTGCCCAGAGACTTAGACCCGAGGGACGTGAGGGTCTTAGGACAAGAGGAGGAAGGGCCCGGACAGCTGGGGCTCCCGGGCGGGGTGTGTTGAGAATTCGTGAGAGGGGAACTGGAGTGAGCGGTGCAGTGAAAACGCATCCCAGTACTAGCCAATCCCAAGCCGGAACAGCATTCCGACAGATGCTCCACCATGACACCGAACCTTATATTTCCGACCCTCCTTCACCACGTCAACAAGTTGAAAACGTGGAATCTGACTCCACGGATTCCGATACGGACCGTAACATACGCCTGACACTTATCCCTCATGGTATCGGACCAAACCCATACTTTACAGAAGGAATCCCTTCCGAATCACCGACACCAACCACAATCCCTCCTACTCAAACCATTACGGGAGATACAAGGAGAACCGATGGAGTAGTAGGTGAGGAGTTAGAACATGTGAGACGGAGAGAATTGCGTTCGAAAGCGAACCAAGAAAGATTGAGCCGTAAAGATAAAGAGGCTCCTGAGCGACCCCAACCGAGTGATATCCGGGTAGCTACATCTGCTATCCCGTCTCATACGTTGGGACGGGGTATTGAAGAAGCCTCCGTGGACCCAACAGAGCAATTGCACAACCTTCTTATCCACTCATCCGTCTATCAAAAGATGGATGTTTCAGTTTCTCACAGGGATCAAGCACAACTTCCACCGGTCTCTCACTCGGAGAGTTCTGGTGTTGAAATAAGAGACCAGCAGCCCCCGGTCTCACCTTCATTTCGTGCACCATCGAGTCTAGAGCCCTTTGAAATTGAACATTCTTCGGCTAGGACACATGATGAGGAACACCAAATCGAGATTCTCCGTGACTCGATCAGAACGTCTGTAGTGTCTCCGTCAGGCGGAACACGAGGATCGGACGGAAGTCCTACCACAGCTACCGAACTGCCAACTGTGAACGTAGATGGCTCTGCCTCTAAGGTAGATGCCTCAACGGGTAATCTAAGTGATCCCGGTGTTACGTTACCTGACTTTATGTAACAAGGGTCCCTGGACAACACCCTCAAGGCTGTCCGCGAGGCAATGGAGAAGCACATCGCCGCCGAGCTCGTCAAAATTAAGAGCTCAATCAAAGGTAAAGAGAAGATCGTCGACGCTGAAACCGCCCCTACACCTCCACCGGCTCCTGTTCGGCCTACATATTCGGTGGACACCCTAAAGATGATGCTTCTAGCCCAACTGCTCCAACAATCCAAAACCGACGCCTCTACCGAAGTAGACCTGCTATCCGTTCTGAAATCCCAGGTCACTGCTCTTACATCATCCATTACCACTCGATTGGATGCCCTTGACTCGACTCTTAAGGACTTCAAACAAGCGCTCACAACGCTTTCCGAGAGAGTCCATTCACTCGAAGATACCTGCAAGAGTCAAGCAGGCGGTCTGAAACGCAAACACGATGACTAGGATGATCCTGATCACCGTGAGGGGGAAAAAAGACATAGATTAACCGAGACCGCCCTGATCCTCACTGAAACTACAACCGTGGTTCAACAGGAACCCTCAACTGCGGCAGCGACAACCGAAGATGCACCTAAAGCCGAGTTGCCTTTAGCCGAGATGGTAATAGATATGGATATTTCCGATGATGAAGACCTGACGGTTGAAAATCCTGAGGGTTCAACACAGGAACTGGTTACTTTTGACACATCAGATAGACCGATACTGGATATGATTCATCCAGACTGCGAGACCAACCCAAAAACCGAAGATGCATGGTATGAAAAAGCCGCCAGTGCCGCAAAATTCCAGGTTAATTTGGTTTTCCCTACTGATGAAGATGATAACGTAGACTACGACCAGTTTAGAAACTCCAGAATTTATATGGTACTCCCGTTCACTCAGCTCAAGCCGACGAAACTTCAACAAGACCCGAGATTACAACTGCCGATATTCAGACATCTCCTCAGCAACCGACAACTTCTGATCTTCCTCCTTCTCAACCGCAACAAATCCGTTGGGAGAAGATCCCGATATTTATTCCTCACCTGGAGGAATCTCTGAAGAAGTTGTTCGTTCACAAGCTACGCCCAATCGAGCCGACCTTCTGCCTTGGTATTTACAGTTCCAACGTCGAATACCAACGTCGGTACATAAGCGCAATGAAGCGGTGTCTACCAGTTAGCCAAGTCCGAACCAAGCATCAGATCACCGAAGTGCTCAAAATCCAGTCAGGCCGTATTATGAAAGTTGTTTATCCAGTATTCACTGTCCGACGCGAATACGGTAATGAATGGATATTCTCTGAAGCCGACTTCCAGCACCTTTGACCGTTCGACTTCTATGCTATTCTGAAAGACCTCCGTACAAGAACTATCCGACCGCTTCCCGTAACAAAGGCGCTCGAAGCTGTTCGTTGATTCCTGGTCCGTACCATCATGATGTCTTATCTCACGGACTTCCAAATGGCAATCGAGAACAGGGCAAAGAAGGTAAATCTGATAAAGTCAAATCTGAAAGCTCCTGAGTTGAAGATGTATCCCGAGAACGCTCTGCTTCTAGTACCTGAATTTGGAATAGTCTACATCAACGAACAGAAAGAGAAGAAATTTCTGAGATTCAGTCAGGTAGACAGATTCTGCGACGGCACGCTCTTCAAAGTCCAAGATGCTCTTCGAAAGATCATCCAGCACGAGTCTGAAAATCCAAAGTATTCATATGTTCCGAATCCGAATGAAACAACTGCACGGAATGCTTTGGAAATGGTTGAAGAACGCATCGACTATCGTCGTGCTATCAGATGGTTCGAGGTACACTTTGCACTCCGTAAAAGATATGTTCATAACTGGCGCGAACTCGAACTTCAATTCAAAGGGGGAGATTGTTAGGGTCATTTCATGTTGAATTAAAGTTCAAGGGGCTATTTGTAATTGTTTAAATTAAGCCTAGTTAGTGAACGGGCCGTGGGCTTGTTAACCACGGGCCCGCCATATATAAAGTGTATTAGCCTTAGAAAATAGGCTAGTTGTCTTTATTGCTTTCCTACTCCTAATTGTAAAACTCTATGATTTATTGAAAGCTAATAGGGATGACCAGTTGAAATCATAACCATTGTTATTCATCTTTTGATTTCTACATTGTTCGTTGCACGATTCTGAGACTCACATCAAGTAAGGAGCGGAGACTCCAAATCTTGAATGCTAGTAAGTAGGCAATAAAGGTCCAATGGAAATCTTGAGGTGTAACTTACTAGAGAATGAATAGGCAATAAGATCGTGTATCCTTGAGGTGTAGCTGGGCACAACAGGCAATAAAGGATACGGTGGTGCCACCCGTTGCTGGGTTGGGGACTCGAGGTGTAGCTTAGCTAGCATACAATAAAGTCTGACTCGAGTTGGAGCTTATTAAAGCAAACAATAGTGTCACGATCTGAGGTGTAGTTCAATAACATAGTTATATATGTGGCTTAACTTGGTGTTCCGCCACATACAATGGAATCGGGTCTCCCCCGTCACCGAAAGGTGTTGTTTGGGTATTTATTTTATCCATGTTTTCGGTGACGTATTTTATTTATATGGTTTGTTTTCCATATTTTATGGACTGTGATGTTTGCCTCATCCGCGCTTGGGATGTTTTGAATAATAGCGATTTATTCATGATTTCAATCATTTTGAAAATCAATTACTATTTCACTTTTCAAGTGGGTTTTGAGTTGAGTCCATTTTTGAGAACCGTTTTATATTATAGCTTTCATCATGGGATTTGTGTGCGTTGGAAAATTGGCGGTTTGCATTCAAAGTAAATCCTTTTGAACTCGTGATTTAAATTTCACATATCTCGTCTTACGAATTATATAATCATGATAAAAACTCTTGAACTCACTAGGCGTTAGCCTAACCTTTTTATTTTTCGGCATGTGCAACAGGTTCCGGTTGGGATGTAGTTCTGGTGACACTGTGAAGAGTGGCGAACTAGTTGTGTGCTCAGAAAGTAAGTAGCTTGATAAAGTCTTCCGCACTTGGGGAATAACAACTTGATTTTGGGGTTGAGTAACACTGACCTTTTGTAGTTTTGGCGAATGACTTAGGTTTTGATTGTTAAAGATATAATGTTTTTATTGAGGTAACTTAAATAATGGTTCGTGGAAGATATTTTATCCTTAAGTGGTTATTTTATTGAAAATTTTATTTAGTTGCTCTTTCCAATTTTGAGAGTGTTACAGTTAATGAATAGTTTATAAATTTTTTATTTAACTTAATATATTTATTAAAGGGTAAATTATAATTTTGGTCCATGGACTACTTTCAAAGTAAAATAAGAACCACAAAAACAATTTATAGACTTATTAAAGTTAAGTTTCAGATTTTTTACTAAACCTCAAGGACCAAAATTATAGTTTACTCTTTATTATTAAATAAAATGTCAAGTCGATATATTTAATATGATATGTTTTTTTCTATTAAATATTTTATTTGTAAGAAAACTTACTATTTCCTTATTTAAATAACACATCTTCATCATAAAAGATTTTGTTAGCGATATAAAATGTGTTTTGTAAATCTTTCTATAATATTGTTGTATTAATAAATAATTTAGAAAGTTTTTAGTTAATTTATTATATTTATTAAATAACATGTCAAGTCAATATATTTAATATGATGTGTTTTTTTTTTCAAGATAAACATTTTATTTATAAGAAAATGTAACGATTACTATTTTATCATTCAGGAACACATGTTTTTTTGACATTTAAAAAAAACGTTAGCTATGTAAATTGTGTTTTACATTTTTTTTAATATTGTTATATTATATATAATATGGACCCAATGGAGTCTAACCGCTTTTGGCTTGATCTTGGCCGTTTAAATTCAACTCAACTTTCGATCTCAGCCGTTTAAATTCAATAAGCTCTTCACTTTACACGATTAAGCCATCTCCCTCCAGCCCAGTACACGGTTATGGAACCTCACTTCTGACTCTCCCCATGAACGTGGAGGACTGGATAACTGAACAACTCCCTACCCACGATCCATCCCAGCATCCCTTAAACCCAAATCACACAGTCTTCTCTCTAAGGGGGTGTTTGGGATTGCGTTTCAAGGGTGCTTATTTGCTTATCACGTTCCTAGGAAGCAGCTCAGTGTTTGGATTCAAAGTGCTTTTCTCCTTATCACGTTCTAGAGGAGGAGAAACGCGATTTTTTGAGAAGTAGGTTGAGACCTACTTTTCCACGCCGGAGTTTTTTGAGAAGGAGATAAGCAGAAGCAGATAAGCAGACGCAATCCCAAACACCCCCTAAATCACAAAACATCCAAACCTCTGATCGGACGAAACCCTAAATTAACATCATAGATTCTTCGAGGCTTGCTCGGTACAACAAGAACCCGACGATTACTCCCAGGGAGATTCAGACCGCTGATTGATCTTCGATTTTGGGGGTTTTTAACCCTAAATCGAGTCAAGTAAAGTAAAATTGCTTATGTTTATGTTTCTTCTTCACGCTTTGATTTTCCAATCTAGAATCAAAGTATTCAACTGAATTCTTGTGGGGTTTTTATGGGTTGTTCTTCTTATTACGTTCCTGATTGATTTTATCTTCTGATTTCTAGCCGTCTCTCCACGCCCCCCGGAGTTCTCTCACACCACGTTCGGCACCTCTCCTCAGTCGGTTCTTTTTTAAACGCGAACTCACCAGAGCATTCACGATCTCTGCCTGGCCTCTCTGATGATTCTCCTCGATTGATTCATTTTTCTCAAAATTCAGAAGGTCTCGACCTAAAACCTCTCTTTACCGTCAATTGTGCAAGTTAAACTAGGGCAGAAATGTTAAGGTATACTTCTTATTTCAAGGTGTGATAGCAGGTTATTTGTCTTATCTAATCGGTGATGTGCTTTTGGTGGATGATGAAACGGTTCTTAGGGATCCCAACTTTCCTAGCAACCTTTTCTTCTTTCGAGGTATTTTTTTTTAATCTTCACTTTTGTTAACTATCTGTTTTTAATTATCTGATCGATTTTTAAATACGTTTATAGTTACTTGATCTAACTTTGAATGATTTTTAATTTTCTGATTAATTATTTTATATGTATTGTCACCAAAAAAGTTTGGTTCTCTACACTCCCATCACTGAGCTTTTACAACCAAGAAGATGAAATAATCCATGTTGGTTTAATATCAGGTTCTCTATATTCCTGAAGGCTGAAGTGGCACCAAGAGTATCAATCAACCCGGTCAACCCTTCAAACAAAGCTGAGGAGGACAGAAAAATTCAGGCTTTGATTAATACTCCAACATTGGATTGGAAGTAGTGAGAAGTGTTCTCAGTTTTTAATCTGTTTCTTTTGTGATGATTGGTTCATAGTGGGGATTTATGTTGGTTCTTGTATTTGCAGAACTTTTGATGGCTTTGGCAGTGGTAGAGGCTATTTTTTTGGAAAAAGAAGTGGTTGAGGCTTTGGGCATGGAATGGGTAGGTGTTTGGTAAATCAATTTTGGTCTATTATCTATCAATGTTTCATCTTTTATTTGTTAAGGTTGTATGGATGCTTATTTTGCCAAGCAAATGAGATTAGTTTATAGGGTTAATAGAGCCTGACTGGAAATTTTGGTTCTCTATTTCTACTTGCAAGAAAAGTGCTTTTCAACCGAAGGTGATGATTCTCACGGTATACCTCAATTATGTCTTCGCGTTAATACCTTTCTTTACGTTGTGTGTTTCCTTCACTCAGAACCGTAAAGAAAAATATATACCGGAGAGGACATAAAAGTCTCTTATGAAATTATACAGATGGTAAGACCTTTGAGCTATATCCCATTTGATTCTTATATGCATTCAATTGCTCATAACTGATGTAGACTTTTAGGTTTCTCTAATCGATGCTTTTGTATCTTTAGCAAATATTCTTGTGGGGCCTTTGGTTTGACGGAATGTTTTTTGGGGATTTGGATTTCTTGGAATGATTTAGAATTAGAAGAATTTGGAATCTTTAATGTGTTTGGTTTGTCGGATTTGAAATGGAATTGGATTCAATACTTTATAGAAGTTTATAAAAACAAATTACAAGTAACTATATTATCTTTTATATTTGATTAGTTTAAAGCGAATGTTTTTAATATGTTTTAAAACATGATTACAAACAAATCTGTGAAATCCCGTGAAATACCAACTTTCCGGTGGGATTTCTAAATCCCTCGGTTGTGGGATTTCGTTGAAAATTGGGGGATTTTAAATCCACACATTCCTTCAAACCAAACATAATATTGGTGTGGAATTTCAATGTCATTCCAGAGTTGATTCCGGAAGGAGCCGCGGCAGGAGCAGGAGGTATGAATAAATTCTTAGGGGTCGCTTACTAAATGCTTACCGGCAAGAGTCACCACCCTCACTTACCTTGTCGGGTAACATTCCCGGGCATCAAAATGGATTGTTTGTAAGGGTCTCTTATCTGATAGACATATATGACAATCCCTATCTCCCCTTTCTTTTATTTCTACCCTTTTCAGGTTTCAGATTTTTTTTACTAAGTTGAGGTTTCAGATTTTCTCTTATCTGATAGGTGTCGCCAAAGAGTTACCAGCAGGCTTTTGCTGAAGTTTATGTTATACACAAAAAATTCTAGAGAACTTTTCCAGTGATCAGGTATTTTATAGTTAATACAACAATTATTACGCTTAATTATATTTGGATAATCCATATCATCTTTACTCATTACAAATTTTAAATTAGGTACGTTCTCTAGCGAGATCTTTTGCACTTTCGATTCAATCTTCGTTCAACATTTGCTTGGAAGATTACTCATACATTCCCACTTTCTATAAAAATCAGCATCAAGGTAACAGTCAGTGCTGCCATCCATGAAGAATATTCCAAGTAAAGTATACTTTGTGTTTAGTCAAATTCAATTGAATTCAATTATGACACATACCCTCCAAATTTATTGTTAACACAAGTGATGCCATCCAGCAAGGTAACTTTTTGATTGTTAACATTCAAACATTGTATTCAAATCTACAATTGATGCGACTGCTTTTAGTTTTCATCAAAAAAATTATAATTGCAATGTGGTTTTATGGTTAACTAATCAATCAGTTCTATTCTTAACTTTCAAAGTTCAGAGAAAAACTTATTTGGCACTCAATAGTCAAGATTGGTCTTTTTTTTTGCTAGAGAGTATATATAAGTCCTTTGTTTGATTTCTTCTGGTTGTGATGGATTAGGAATAGGATTCATCTTCAACATGTTCTAGATACTAGAAAGGCGGTGCTTCAAGAAGAGTAAGCAATGGTATACGTGATGGCTATAGCTGTTGGGTTTGAGCAGAAACCATAAGCTTAGAGGCATTCCAAAGCGGTATAAAGCTAGAAATGGTGTTCGGTAAAAATATATGTTTGATGTGATGATGCTAAAAAGACTGATAATTCAATATATGATAATTACGTGTATGCTTTACTTTAATTGAAATATGCACTCAATAGGCCTTTTTGATGGATAGATCTCTAGACAAATAGACTTTGTTAATTTATAATCACAGACGTATTTGTAAATATGAGTTATGATAAGATACATGGCTTTCTTGTAAGTTGTAACATTATGGGCTAATGAACATAAGTCCGTGTTGAGAGGTGATAGCATTCATATAAGAGGCTAACTATTTAGATAATGGTCAATTGTAAATAATGGGGGTGGATATTACATTAATTAGCACGTAAATCTTCTTATGAAATAATAGTGGAAAACAAATTATGCATGGTTTTGATTTGGATTCAAGGTTTATATTTGGTTTTTCATTAGACAATATCTGTATATGGTTTTGTGTTGGCTTTGAGTTGACATATCACTCCATCAAGGGATGGTAAACATGTAACCATTAAGGTTATTGATGCATAGATTAAAGTCATGTCGTGTACCCGACCAACGGACGGGTATAACACTAGTTAAGAATGGATGCAACTATGCAACGTTAGCTATGTAAATCAAAGGACTTCATCTGAGATTGGGGGAGCCTAGTCAACCATTCATGTTAGACAAAATACTAGTTTATAAGTTAGATAAAAAGTGTAAAATGGCCAAAAGAATCGTGTTAAAAACTAGTCAACTTTACATTTCATTAAACAATCACTAATAATATAATATGTTAATTAATATAAACCAAACAAAAAATTAATTAAATAGTATAATATATTAATCAATTGAATTTCAATTTAATCATTATACATACACATTCTTTTGCAAACCCTTTAATTAGTATCAACCATATAAACAAATCTACACAATTGATAAGTGCTTAATTTTGAGTACTTAAACTGAAACACCCTAAAATCACAATAAATTTAAACTTTAAATTTATCAAAGTATTCTACAATATCTTTCAAACTTTTCATATATAAATGGGGAATTAGTTACGAAAATTCATATGTACAACTGAACTAACAAAAACAACCTACTAATCTAATCCTTACCATTTAGATCAGATTATACGAGTTGCCTAGGCAATCTCCCAAAACATCTGCGTTTACGCTAACTTCTCCATCACGCTTCCAAAAAATATAACTCTGATATCCCTCGTCACTTATCCCTAATCGAGCTAGTACCTGGTAAGAAAATTTAATTTGAAAAGATTAGGCTTACGCCTAGTGAGAACATCCAATTTTCAAATCAAAATCTTTATATGCTTTGAAAACCAAATTTGTAAACAAAGCATATACATTAACCTGATCACAAACTTTCTTACCGTATACATAACATCTTTCGACGACGGGAATCATACTCGATTCCATGAGTATGACAAACACTAAGTAGGTCATAGTATCATGTTCAAGAGCACCACTACGAATCACCACGGATTCTAGATCATTGCTCATGTCCAAGAAATTACAATTAGCGCCATGCCTATTTCTTGGAGTGGAAGTAGGGATTACAATTAAGAGTCATGCCTATCCCTTATCTTCCCATAGAAAACGGAATTACAATTAAGAGCCTTGCATATTCCACGTTTTCTCATCACAATACGAAATGCGAATTACCATTAAGAGCCCGACCTATTCCTCATTTCAAAACAACGGGAATTACGATTAAGCGCCACGTTTATCAAATCACAATACTAAATGGGAATTACCATTAAGCGCCCAGTCTATTCCTCATTTATCAAATAATACTAGTGCCTATGGATCCATTACACTTCCTAGCATATGTGGTATCAACTCAAAACACATATCAACTCGCAGTCTAGTTATAATTATGTTCGTACTGTTGAAATCATAATATATTTCATATTCGGAAAACACTTGAACAGTACAACATTTATAGAAAATATCCATAAAACTTGTCCAGTAACTAATCCGGAACCGAGTCCGGAAAACATATCCGGAACCATCCAGAATCCCAACAATCCGGTAACATCCGGAAAAAGTATCCGGACTTCAAGTCCAGAACCATCCGGGAACTGTGTCCGGTAAATCCATTCGGAAACCATCCAGAATCCAGAACTATCCGGAATCATATCCAGAAAACAATCCGGAAAAAGGTATCCGGAAAAGGTATCCGGAATCATCCGGAAAATCGAGTCCGGATTAATCCAGGAAATTCATCTTCCGGATTATCCAATTTTTTATCTGTTTGAATCGATTTCCACCAAAAATTTCAACAATCGTTTAACATCCAATTCTTAAAGACATCAATAAGCTTAATAAGCCATTTCAATTCACAGATGAATTTTATTAAAACAAAACAGGTAGATGAACTCACCTGCAACTCGACACAATGTCGGATTTGATTCACCAAACTCAAACTTCAGTCCTATTTACAAATACTAAATCAATTACCAAATTCTAACACCAATTTGAATTGACTTGAGGTTGAATTCAGAAACAGTTAAAAAAAACTCACCGAAAAATCAAGTCTTCGGTCTTTCGTTCTATCCTTCTAATGGAAACCGACTTCTCAGGAAATGGAAATTGAGATAATCTCAATTTCCACCGCCTCTCCATTTAAATAGATTCAACTTTCATCAATTGACACAACTAACCCCAGAGTTTTAAAAATTCACAATTTACTTAAAGACTTTGGCCAATTACACTTTTGACCCTTCAATGTCGAAATATAACATACTTTGATCATGGAATTTCAAGGTGTTACAAATCTCCCCAACTTGAAAATGATTTCGTCCCCGAAATCAAAGTTAGGTAAATAAATGAGGATATCTATTCTTCATATCCTCTTCAGCTTCCCATGTCACGTTAGCACCTCTATGATGTTTCCATTGTACTTTAACCATGATCACTTACTTATGTCGTAGTTTCTTAGTCGTCCTTTCTAAAATTGCTTCAGGTTCCTTCACACAACGACTCTTCCTATCCACTTTTATTTCAGAAAGTGGTATAACATTTTCTTCTTCGGATAGACATTTTCGAAGATAACAAACATGGAAAGTATTATGAATTCCTTCCAACTCAGGTGGAAGATCCAAGTGATATGCTTGAAGTCCCACTCTCTTGGTTATAGTGAAAGGCCCAAGAAAACGAGGACTTAGTTTTCCACGCTTACCAAATCTTATTACGCCTTTCCACGAAGATACCTTTATCATCACCCGCTCCCCAACTTGGAATTCTTTCGGTCTTCTTTTCGAATCGACGTAACTCTTTTGTCGATATTGAGCCGCCTTCATGTGTTTCCGAATCTCTTTCACTTTATCGGCCGTTTGCTGCACAATTTCAGGACCAACAAATTGCTTTTCTCCAGCTTCCAACCAACATATTGGAGTTCTACATTTTCGTCCATATAAGGCTTCAAAAGGTGCCCTTCCAATACTGGAATGATAACTATTATTGTATGCAAATTCCACTAAGGGTAAATGCGTATCCCAGTTACCTCCAAAATCAATTACACAAGATCTGAGCATGTCTTCCAAAGTCTGAATGGTTCTTTCACTTTGCTCGTCCGTTTGTGGGTGATATGCGGTACTTAGATTCACTCTCGTACCCAACTCTTCTTGTAGTGACTACCAAAATCTTGAAGTAAATCGGCTGTCATGGTCAGAAACTATAGACACATGTATACCATGTCTTGACACCACTTCATCAATGTACAACTTGGCTAGCTTATCTATTGGTCAAACTTCTTTCATCGGTAAGAAGTGAGCACTTTTAGTTAAACGGTCCACGATTACCCAAATAGTATCGTTACCCTTTAACGTTCTTGGTAACTTAGTCACAAAATCCATGGTAATCTTATCCCACTTTCATTCAGGAATCTCTAAAGATTGTAGCCTCCCATAAGGCCGTTGATGTTCAGCCTTCACTAACGAACACGTCACACATTTCTCTACACATTGTGCCACATCTAGCTTCATAGTTGGCCACTAATAGTGTAGTTTCAAATCTCTATACATCTTAGTACTCCCAGGATGTATAGAATATTTGGACTTCTGGGCGTTTTCAAGAATTAACTCTCGGTTTCCCCCAATCTTTGGAACCTAAACACGACCTTGAAATAATTTGACTCCGCGACTATCTTCAGTCAATTAAAGACGTTGCTTAACCATGACTTCCTCTTTCAGATTTTCTTCTAATAACGCTTCCGCTTGTGCCATTTTGATCCTTTCAATCTGAATCGACATCACATCAATCCTGGCGTTAGTCGCTTTCAAACATCCACTGTATTCTTTTCTACTTAAGGCATCAGCCACAACATTTGCTTTACCAGGATGGTAATGCAATTCACAATCATAATCCTTAAGTAGTTCTAACCAACGCCGTTGCCTCATATTTAGCCCTTTCTGATCAAAGACACGCTTCAAACTCTTATGATCAGTGAAAAGAGTGCACTTCGTTCCATACAAGTAATACCGCCATAGTTTCAGAGCAAACACTACTGTTGACAGTTCTAAATCATGGGTAGGATAATTATTTTCTTGTTCCTTGAGTTGTCTTGATGCGTAAGCAATCACTTTGCCATGTTTCATCAATACACATCACAAACCCATCTTGGACGCATCACTATATACAACCAAATCTTCTGTTCCTTCTAGTAGTACAAGGACAGGAGCTTCACATAGATTCTTTTGTAAAGTCCTAAAAGCTGACTCTGGTTTCTCAGTCCATACAAACTTTACATTCTTCCGTGTCAGAATTGTCAAGGCAGAAGTGATCTTAGAGAAATCCTTTATAAATCTCCGGTAATAGCCTTCCATACCCAAGAAACTCTGTATCTCTGATGCGTCTTCGGCATCTCCCAATTCATCATTGCTTCTATTTTCGCCGGATCCACTTTGACTCCTTCAGAAGTAATTACATGGCCAATAAATTGTACATCCTTTAACCAAAATTCAGACTTTGAAAATTTTGCGTACAATTTCTCTTTTCTCAGAACATCTAAGACTTCACGAATGTGACATTCGTAATCGGTTTCATTCTTTGAATAAACAAGTATGTCATCAATAAATACGATGACTGACTTGTCTAAGAATGGTCGACATACCCTGTTCATTAAATCCATGAACACAGCAGGAGCGTTTGTCAACCCAAAAGGCATCACGATGAATTCATAATGCCCATACCTTGTTCTAAACGCCGTCTTTGGTATATCTTTATCTCTTACCCTTACTTGGTGGTAGCCCGATCTTAGATCAATCTTTGAAAAGAATTTTACGCCTTGAAGTTGATCGAACAAGTCGTCAATCATTGGGAGTGGATACTTATTCTTAATGGCCACATTATTTAACTTCCTGTAGTCGATGCACATTCTAATAGTGCCATCCTTCTTCTTGACAAATAACACTGGAGCTCCCCAGGGTGATGAACTTGGCCTAACAAAACCCTTTTCAAGTAGTTCTTGCAGTTGAGACATCATCTCTTTCATTTCGGCCGGTGCTAAACGGTGCGGTGCACATGCTATCGGTGTTGCTCCTGGAACAAGATCAATCCTGAATTCTACTTGTCGTTCTGGTGGTAAGCCTGGAAGATCATCGAGGAACACATCTGGAAATTCACGTACTACCTTTATATCCTCCGCTCGCTTCTTTTCAACTTTATCATCCAAAACCTAAGCTAAATAGGATGAACATCTTTTTAATAAACACTTACGCGCTTTGGCTATTGAAATCAATGAAACATCCCCTTTTCTCTTTTCCCCATAGATAAGTACAACATCATCTTCGGGCATAGGGATCCGAATTAATTTCTTAGCACATAGAATTTCAACATGATTGCTCATCAACCAATCCATACCAACAACTATATGAAACCAACCAATTTTCATCAAAATCAATTCAATCAAGAATTTCTTCCCTCCTACCATAAGGGTGCAGCCTTCGAGTTTCTCACGAACTAAGACTTGACCCCGTTAGCTATTTCAACTACTAAGGCATCTTCCAAGGTAGTGACAGGCATAGCTAACTTTTGATAAAACGACCGCGATACAAAAGACATATTGGCACCACAGTCAAATAACACACGTGCATGAATAAAATTAACAGAGAATGTACCAGACACTACATCCGTTGATTTCTTAGCTTCCTCCGCTGTCATGTGAAACGCTCTGCCCGTTGGCTTTGGAGTATTAGGTTTCCTCTCTTGATTCCCGCTTCTCTTTAACTTTAGGCAATCCATTCGGTAACGACTGGGCTGCTTACATTCAAAACATGTCGGCCCTTGGATAGGACAGTTCCCCATAGTGTGACCACTCTTACCACACTTGTAACATTCTAGTGAAGCCACTCGAGACGGACCAAAGTGTTTGCTTTTACACTTCTGGCACCAATTCGGTTCCCGACGAGGTTCAAAAAGTGTTCTTTGTAAAAGATTTCGATCTTTGCGAAGGTTCCGATCGACCTTCCCACTTTCTCTTCTCTTCTACTTGAGCCTTCTCAGCTTTGTCTCTTGCGTATACCTCTTCTATAATCTTCGCTTCCTCAATCGTCTCTCTCAGAGTCAAGGCTTTGGAATTTCTGACCCTGGACATCATATCCATCGGCAAACCCTTCAGGTAAGCTTTAATCTTTTCTTATTCAGTTGGGCCACATGCCCCACTAAATTTAACTTCTCCAGAAATACACGAGTGTACTCCCTCACTGAAGAAGTACCCTTCTTAAGCGTTCGAAACTCTTCTTCGATTCGGTCCATTTCATTCTCGTTGCAGTATTCTTCTAAAATATTCGTTTTAAACGACTCCCATGTCATGGCTGCCAAAACTGGAGCCGTCATCATTGATGTCACAACACTCCACCACGTCAACGCATTTCCTCGTAACATTTGGGATCCGAATCTGACTTTTGACTCTTCGTCACATTCACAAGCCCTAAATGCTTATTCTATCTCTCTAATCCAATTCATACATGCAATTGGATTATCAGAACCAGCAAATTTTGGTGGTTTGCACCTCAAAAATGTCTTGTAGGAACAAGCTTTCTCCACCCTTTTATTTACATTCTACACCAGATTAACAGATGGATTTACAGTACCAGTACCCAACTCCGGTCTTTGTGACTCAACGCTTCGGTCATTCAGCATTTTCATGAACATCTCCTGTTATTGAGTCATCGCATTATTCATGACTCACATCATGTTCTCCATCATACGGGATTCCATAGTGGATTCCGTCGTCACCGGGTTTGAAGTACCGACATTCGCTCGATGCGTTTGACTCCCTCCTCCTCCAAAGATAAGTGGCCTTGGTGGACTTTCATTAGCTCCACCCCTCTCAGGTTGATTCTCCGCAAATTCGTTTGCCACCCTATCTTCTGAAGAAGTAGAAGATCTGTTTGGTGTATTCACCATCGTATTCTGTGTAACACATAAAGATAACCATAAGAAATGGTTATGCACAATCCCAACACAAGAAACGTACTTTAACGGTCATTAATCACCGTAACAATTTAAAACAAGTATGCGTACGTAACAATATATTCATAATAACAGTAACTAATTGAAATTATGAACATACTACACATAAGAATCCTCGTTACCATAATCACAGTTCTTAATTCACGTATTTCCGTCGACTCTAAGACTATCCCGTCTTAGTACTTCTACCCAACCTCACAAATTATAACTTAATCATTTAAGCTTAAGTCTAGGTATCTCATGATCATACCTAGTTCACTTAAACTACAGCTCTGATACCAAACTGAAACACCCTAAAATCACAATAAATTTAAACCTTAACTTTATCAAAGTATTCTACAACATCTTCCAAACTTTTCATATATAAATGGAGAATTAGTTACGCAGATTCATATATACAACTGAACTAACAAAAACAACCTACTAATCTAATCCTTATCATTAAGATCAGATTATACGAGTTGTCTAGGCAATCTCCCAAAACATCTTCGTTTACGCTAACTTCTCCATCACGCTTCCAAAAAATATAACTCTGATATCCCTCGTCACTTATCCCTTCCCGAGCTAGTACCTGGTAAGAAAATTTAATTTGAAAAGATTAGGCTTACACCTAGTGAGAACATCCAATTTTCAAATCAAAATCTTTATAAGCATTGAAAACCAAATTTGTAAACAAAGCATATACATTAACCTAATCACAACCTTTCTTACCGTACACATAACATCTTTCGATGACGAGAATCATACCCGATTCCATGAGTATGACAAACACTAAGTAGGTCATAGTATCATGTTCAAGAGCGCCACTACGAATCAACACAGATTCTAGATCATTTCTCATGTCCAAGAAATTACAATTAGCACCATGCCTATTTCTTGGAGTGGAAGTAGGGATTACAATTAAGAGCCATGCCTATCCCTTATCTTCCCATAGAAAACGGGAATTACAATTAAGAGCCCTTCCTATTCCACGTTTTCTCATCATAATACGAAATGGGAATTACCATTAAGAGCCCGACCTATTTCTCATTTCAAAACAACGGGAATTACGATTAAGCGCCACGCCTATTCCACGTTTATCAAATCACAATACTAAATGGGAATTACCATTAAGCGCCCGACCTATTCCTCATTTATCAAATAATACTAGTGCCTATGGATCCATTACACTTCCAATCATATGTGGTATCAACTTCAAGTCCGAAACCATCCGGGAACTGCATCCGGTAAATCCATCCGGAAACCATCCAAAATCCAGAACTATCCGGAATCGTATCCGGAAAACAATCCGGAAAAAGGTATTCGGAAAACGTATCCGGAATCATCCAGAAAATCGAGTCTGGATTAATCCGGAAAACTCATCTTCCGAATTATCCAATTTCTTATTTGTTTAAATAGATTTCCACCAAAAATTTCAACAATCGTTTAACATCCAATTCTTAAAGACATCAATAAGCTTAATAAGCCATTTCAATTCACAGATGAATTTTATTAAAACAAAACAGGTAGATGAATCACATGCAACTCGACACAGTGTCGGATTTGATTCACCAAACTCAAACTTCAGTCCTATTTACCAAATACTAAATCAATAACCAAATTCCAACACCAATTTGAATTGATTTGAGGTTGAATTCAAAAACAACTAAAAAAAACTCACCGAAAAATCAAGTCTTCGGTCTTTCGTTTTATCCTTCTAATGGAAACCGACTTCTCAGGAAATGGAAATTAAGATAATATCAATTTCCACCGCCTCTCCATTTAAATAGATTCAACTTTCATCAATTGTCACAACTAACCCCAGAGTTTTAAAAATTCACAATTTACTTAAAAACCTTTGGCCAATTACACTTTTGACCTTTCGATATCGAAATATAGCATACTTTGATCATGGAAATTCAAGGTGTTACATAAGCACTTCCTTTTTAAGACTTTAGATAGAATTTTGCACTTTAATATCCCAATTTGAGTCATTTATTACTTCATTTTCTATTTTATTAGGTTAGAGCCAAGGTTGTGATTTACTTGTGTTTATTGAGATGAAAGGCTAACTTTGGTATCATTTTGGAAATCTTTCTTGAACACATGTCATTCTGCAGCATCACCACAACATGGATCTGACGCTTTTTTTTTGGATAAGGTTCATCTAGGCTTTGCCTAGACTACATCCTTGGCAATTTGGAAACAAACAAACAAAGCGGCCGTCTGAGACTAAGCCTGGCCACAGAATGCTGACGCCTGGACTCGAACCCGGGGTGGATGGGATGGATCTGACGCTTTTGGGAGAGGAGGTATGGGAAGCTAATTATTTTGGAGTGGAAGAAGTTTTTTTTATTACCCATTGGATCTTCCATTTATTCAGCTGATGTGAACCTTTAGTTGTGTTTTAATTATTCTTTGTACTTTCTAATTAGTTTGGTAAACTTTGTAGTTGCAATCCAATAGATTTGGTTGCATATTACACTTTTGGTCCCTCTTTTGTACTATAAATAGATGGCTTAGGTTCATTAATTACGCACTTCACTTGGGCTGATATTTAATCAGCACCAATTCCTCTCTTTAATTTCAATCACTTTTCTAGTATTCTTGTACTTCTTGTTCTTCATTTAAAGCTTTAATTTCTTCTTGAATCTCCTTGCATACGTATGAATACTTCTAGCATCTCTGCAGCACTGAACTGGAAATCTTTATTTTGCTTTTCTTTAATTTCATCTTGCATCTCTAGCCTTGTCATTTACTTTACGTCTTTTCTTTATTGCACTTAATTTTAGTACTTTACATTTATGCACTTACATTTCACTTTACATTCTTGTCATTTACTTACTTGTCTTTTTATTTCTTGTCATTTTTGTTGATCCCGATATTACTCAACAATTATATTAATCTCTAAAGTTCTAAACAGATTTATATGTACGGAAGCGTTTTGACAGAACTAGAGAGGATTACTCGGTAGAAATTTCACACAGAATCGAACAAATAAAGTATTAATAAACAAGAGATTAACTCAAAGATTCAATTTATATTGATTCTATAAAAGACACCAAGAACACCGTAATGTGTGTGAAATGATAAGAACAACTCTATTCAGGTGTGTGTGAAGATGTGCAAAAGTTAATAGAAGAGCTCAACATGAGCCTTCTATTTATACTATTCTACAGGGGACAAGCTTTAGACAAGAAGTACAAAGGGTACAAAGACACGATCGTGAGACTGCAGCAGGTACAACGTTAATGTAGTGCGCCGTTTTCTGCAAAGGCTGTAACCCATCAGAGGTGGACACGTGGAATGTGCAGGGCACGCCTTGTACGAATGATCTTCAGGATCTTCGTACAACAGAGGCACGTGAGAGGCACGAACGTCCTTGTCTTGAACTTCAGAATTCTTCATTCTTCTAAGTCTCCTTACCATAGAGGCTCTGTCAAGTATGACAGAGGCTCTGTGGCCTTGTCCTCTGAGAACGTCTTCTGTAGATCCTTCACTTGGATCTTTACTCGGTGTCTTGGCAGAGCCTCTGTCGGTGTTTTTATACATAGCCTATTTTTTAATACTTATTTTAATCATAGAAGTTGGAGCTAACAATCTCCCCCTAAGTATTGAAAAATAAAAAATTGAAAAATGCAAGGTTTTCTAAGCTAAGAACACGACAAGAGGTATTTTACCTCTGTAGAAACTTTTCTTTTCATATAAGGATATGCTAGAGGCATTTACACTTGATTACAGTACAAGATATGAAAAGCAAACTTGTAGAGGATGGTTGAGGATTTCAGATTCTGGCATGTGGGAAGTCGTCGATTTTGAGTCCTGAGATTCCTCCACCTTTGAGTTCACGATATATTCTGATGCAGAGGTTTCTGAAACTTATGACAGAGTCGATGACCTCTATTAATCTGTCGGCAAGTGCTTGATCTATGAATTATGTTCCTCTGTGCTCCAGGAGATTGGCTCTGAACTCGAGCAGAGTCTTTGTTGCATATTTTTGACAATCAACCTCTAGGAACAACTTCAACTTTCCAGAGGGATCACGAAAGACGTACCCAATCTTTGGACTTGTGATAATTGAGTTTGGTCTGATGTCCGCAGAGGAGGGGCATTGGTCTTCTGGTGGTGGGAGATTTAGTCTTTGTACTCCAAGATCGAGTCCCACTTGGAAGTCAGTCATGCTGTATAGCAGAAGTCTTTCGCACATAGCCTTTCTGATTTCACGGTAAGCTCTTTAGACTTCCGGCCTGTGGTTGTAGTTCTGCCTTGCCCAACTCAGAAGATCAGGTAGATCATAGATGTTTAGATTTCTCAGATCTGCATCCGAGAACTTGGTCTCGGATCTGTCTACCCTTTTGACATTGTAGAGGTTGTAATAAATCTGTGTTCCTCTGGTATGGGATAGCTTGCAGTAGATGACCTTGTCGATCTTTGAGTTTGAGAAGACTTGGTTTATGGGTTTGGATTTGTCTCTATAGAAGTCAATTCTCATCTTCTTGAGCATATCGGGTTGCAGAATGGATGGTGGCAGAGGATCGTTGATGGCTCTGCTGTATAAGTACTTGTGCACCACCTCATCCATTTGTCTATGTTGAGCAGGAGGTGGTGGCATGGGTTTCCGCAGAGCATCAAGATTGCTTATCAGTTGGGCCACTCGATCTTCTGATGGCTTTGCCTTTGGATCTAGTGCGGGCTTGGTTGATAGAGGGGAATTCCGAAGGCCCGGTCTTCTTCTTCTGGCTTAGGTGTGAAAAAACCATCGAAGGCGCTTTTCATCAGTTTCTTTGTGGGTTGATGCTTATGTTTTTTCTTCTTCGGTTCCTCTGTAGCTATCCCCTTTCCCTTATCTTTTGCCTTCGGCTTTTGTTGTTATGCTAGTTGGGATTGGGTTGCCTCAGTTGGTTTTGATCTTTGAGTTTCTGAGGGCTTAGATAGGGGTGCTTCTGTAGTTTTTGGTGGGGTTGCCTCTGTTGGTTTTATAGGGGACTTGGTTGGTGATGTGGGTTTGGTTTGAGGTTTGGTTGGTGAGGCTTCTGCAGATTTGCTCAGATATTTTCTTTTATGAGCTAAGGTCTTGGTTCTGGATTTGGTTTTGGGTGTGGGATCTTCTGTTCTTTTGGGTTTGGGAGATGAAGATTTTGTCTTTTCAGCTTATGGTGTAGGGGATGGTAACTTGGGTTTCTCTGGTGTTTTTGATGTTGGGGAAGGTAGTTTATCTTCTGTTGGTTTAGGTGTTTAGGATGGTTGGTCTTCTTCAGAGAATGTAAGGATTTGAAATTGTTCAGTTGGTTTGGGAGTTGGTGATGGTAAGTCTTCTACGGTTATAGGGGTTGTTACCACAGAGGTGGGTGTTTCCTCTGTGGTCTTCTGTTGGGTTTCTGATGTTGGTACTTGGAATATTGGTTCTGCTGATACTGGTGGTGCAGGTACACCTCTGTTTGCAGCTCTCTTTGTTCTCTTCTCCCTCTCAGGATGATCTGATGGTCCTTCTGAATCATCATCAGAATCATCCTGCCTTCTATCTGAAGTACCCTCTGCTCGGCACGACGAAGATGGCTTCTTTGGTTGAGTGGCCCTGCTGCTATCATCTTAGCACAGAGGTCGTCACAAATGCCGAGCAGGTAGGAAACCTCTGCCTCAGAGTTGAATCTTAGTCTTCCCACACTTGCCTGAAAGTCCTTCACGTAGTTTACATTGGCTGTGGTGAAGGCTCTGATGAATTCTGTCATCTGGTCGAGTATCCCTTGTCCAAGCTATGTGTTCCTTGACATGCTCCAGGTCCTTCTTTAGATCTTCTGGTGTAAGGCCCGTAGAGGCTGGGGATTGTTCTTTCTTCAGCAGCTTAAGAAGATCTTTGACAGAGGCCTGGAATGCAGAAGTTGTTGCTTTTTCAAAGGCAGAGGTTGTTGCAGTTGTGTTCATCTGGGCACATGCATGTTTCACCTCTGTGGACAGGTTGTCCAATTTGGTGGTCAGATCAGTTATTGCCCTCGAAGTTGATTCTGCAAAAGAGTCAAAAGAGCTTTTCAACTCTCTCAACGAGTTGGTCACAGAGGTGACAAGGGTTTGGAACTCACCCCTTGCGACATGTGAACCAAGTGTAACCTCTGGGGGAACACATTCTTCCCCAAAGTTTGTCCTTGTTCGCTGGACACCTTCTTTCACCCCTGTATTGATGTTGAGGGTGGAAGGATTTCCTTCTGATCCTTGAGCAGAGGTTTTTGAGGCCTCGTGCTCTACAGAAGTTCTGTTAAGAACATTGTCATGATCCACTCCAGAGATGGGTACATGAATATCCTTAAGTTGACTTGGGGACTTGTCTAGAGTCCCTTCGTCTGTGTGCACTCTAGGCTCCTCTGAAGAGCCGATTGGACTTATGTGTGTGCGTGTAGCAGAGGAAACGAATTCCTATGCGGGGATTTCTGATGTGATCTGTGGCGAATGATCACGAACTAAAGGTGAGTCCTTTGGAGAGGACTCCCTTGGAATGGTTTCCCCAGATACTGATGGCACAAAGGTGGAAAGAGGTACCTCTGCCCGGTTTGTTTGGGTTGGGGTCGAGCTGTGCTGCTCTTTTTCAATGACACCTTCTGCCACTAGACTAGCGGTGTCAGAAATAAGGGTTGCACTGGGAGGTGGTTGGGGTTGTGTGCCTCTACTTTCTGTGGCATCATTTCTTGATTCCTCCTCTGTCAAGCACCCTAACACTATTTCTACCCTAGTGCCTTCTGCGTCTATCACTTCCTCTGGACTCTTTTGTAGTGTATCATAGCAAGGATGAGAGGGATAGAGCAGAGGGTTCATGTATACCTCTGGGGTAGTTTCCTGAATACCCTTAGGGGTTCTGATGAGCTCCTCTTCATTGGAGTCAACCTCTGAAACTGTGAAGTCTGGTTTATTGGTTGTCCATTCTGGGATAGTTTCTGCAGTCCATCCTGAGGTATCCAAGGTATTTGCAAAATCGGGGTGCTCAAGGAAGGCGGAGAAGTCACATTGATCTGTATAATGTAATGGAGAGGGGGAGGGCAGAGGTTGTTCAGGGACTTCTTCTTCATTTTCCGCTTCCTCTGCGATGGTCTGCAGAGGTGTATGGGGATTCTTGGTTTTCTTCTTGCTCTTCTTGCGTTTTGGTTTGGGGGGGCCCTCCTCAGAAGATTTGGATTTTCTTTTCTTCTTCTTTTCTTTAGGAGGAGAGGGAGTTGCAGAGGATCCAATCATGGTCTCTGCCGGTGGGGATTGTTGGGAGTGTTGAGGAGGTGCAGTACTTGTAGAGGTGCCCTCTGTTGTTTTCTTTGATTTGGAGGCCTTCTTTTTATGGGGAGTAACAGAGGTTTTTCTTTTGGAAGCAGAGGTGTCTATTTGGCTTCTCTGAAGATGAAATCGAGCCTGTACTTGCTCGTGCTTTGCTAAGGCCGCTGCCCATTCCTCATCACTCATTCTCTCCACTACCTGAGTACCTAAAGGGGCTCCTAAACGCGGGGGTGTCATAGGACTCGGTTCTGGAGTCCTGTGATCGCATATGTATGCTAACCTAAGTTGCTCATCAGAAGCATATGTTAGAAGGGCGGATGGTAAAGGTCTGCAGAAGTTGTATCCGTCCACATGCTCTGTTGGGGTATTCTTTGCCATAGGGTAGGTTTTGACAACTGGTCCCTCCATTGGCCATTCTTCTATGAGGAGCAGGGGTTCTAGAAGTGTTAGTCCTAGATTGATCAGGTAACAACGATTCAATGAGAAATAACAAGAACACTTAATGATTTCTACTTGTCATCCCTCTCGTATTCATAAATCAAGATAGTTACAAAGGTTTGAATGGAAAACAAAACTATCTCTCTCTAACAATTAAGCTCTAATGAATGATAGAGAATCGTCTTCCCTAGTTCAAGGTTAACACTAACCTTATATACTTAGGCCTTAAACAACAAGGCCTAAGCCCATTAAGCAACACTAAGCCCAATTAATTAATTAAGGCTTTTACAATAAATAACCTCTATAATTAAACTAATTACGCTCTATTTAATTATTTATATATCTTTCTAAGATGTAGGACATTTATGGTCCTAACAATCTCCCCCTAAAGATATATAAATAAAAATCGGTCTTGAAATCTTCAAGTCTTGATCTTCTCTTCTTCTTGAATCTTTGAAGCACTTTGGTGTAGCTTGTCTTCATGTATTTTTCCGCTCCCCCTTGAATAAAGCTTTTGATTAAAGCTCTTGAATTAGCTTTCAGCTTCAAAAGAACTTGTAGAACCATTATGCTCGAAGGAGGAAACAATTACTCCCCCTTGGCTTTTGCATGGGGACTTCTTTACTCCCCCTCGGCTTTTGCTAACTCTCTCTCAACTTGATATTCGGTGTATTCGGTGTCTTTAAATCTGTACCCTTTCTCCCCCTCATGATGAGTAGGAGCATCCGGAGCATCATGCATGTTCAAAGACAATAGTAACGAGTAGCAAAAATTCAGATAAAATCATTAAGTAACCAAAACGGGGTAATCAACTAACACAGAAACACGTTAGTAACTGTTATCACAACAATTTAAAAATTGTGTGGCCTATGTTCAGAGTTGGCAATAGGGAATCTCTGATAGGACTTCCAGTTATCACTGAAGAAAATTTGAAAAATTAACCTCTCAAACTGTTCCGGAAATATCACGAAGATATGCGAGTGGAATCACAAAGACTCGTGCATGTGTGAAAGAAAATAAATTCTATCAGTTAGGCTCAAATATTGTAACATCCCGAAATTTCCATTGTAATTTAATAAGAGATAAATTGTATTTTGGTAAAATTTGGTTGAGAAAGATTTCATGAAGGGTTAAATTGTAATTATGTGGAAGTTTGAGGTGTAAAGGGAAATGAGTTAATGACTCATCTAAATTGTGTGAGGTGTCAAGTTTTAAGAAATTAGTATAGTAAATACTGATTTTGTTGTGTGGGAGTGTTTCACGAAGAAAAGAAAAAGACAGAGAGAAAATAGTGAGAGAGAGGAAGACGCAAGAAAGGAAGAAGAAAAGAAAGAAGAAAATCTGTGGTGAAATAGAGGTTAGCAATTGATTTCTTAATTGATTGTGATTAGGAAGTATAGTTTTTAAAAAAGTATGTTTAATTTCAGATTTGTGAGAAACTGCCATTAAGCTGTCATTAAGCTCGTACGTGAATAAGTGCATAATCGACATTTTAAGGTGAGTTTAATTGATTCTTGCTTAAAACTTATCATGTAAACATATGTGTACGTGTTTATCAAGCTTAAATATCAATTCTGTGCTAAATGCTTAATCTGATAAGAAACAACTTAATGAGATATAGATGACGATGAACAGTAACTTTTCGTTTTAGTTGATTGCGCAAAGTATAACTTTTCGTAACAGTTGGTTGCGAAAAGTAAAGTTTCCGCAATAGTTGGTTGCGAGAAGTTTTAGTTTTCGCAACAGAAGGTTACGAAAAGTGTAGTTTTCGCAATAGAGGGTTGCGAAAAGTGTGGTTTTCGCTACAGTGGCTTGCGAAAAGTTGATGACTTCCAGTGGTATGTTGAAGTTGTTATGTAGTATGCTATCTGATCTGTATATGCTATCTGTTATATGTTTATAACTCTGTTAATGATGTAAAAATCCTGAATTGAGAAATGGTAAGGACTTATTTATGAGTCCGGAGTTGCGATTAACTATTGAGGTGATAATCCCCGATGCTAAATGGCAAAGTAGGGATAACAGTTGAGAATTATATTCTGTACTTAGAGATATAGAATCTATGTTGAATTGTATAGCTTTGATATACAAAAGAGTGAGTGATGATACACATTTATTGTGTTGCGATGGCTAGAAATTACATTTGGTCTAGTGGGCAACTTAGTACGGTCTAATGGGAACCGCATACTAGCTGGGGACCTATAATGTAATTCTAGTGGTGGAGTGAATTCTGAATCATCTGTGAGGGTTCCCGGTTGTTGTGATCACCGTTGAATAAAATCCCATTGGGAACCAGTGATTCAGGATGGTGAGGTATTGAAATGTGAGAGAATTATACTAAGGTGTAATTCGCATTTCCGGTGTTTATAAATGATGAAGTGTGAGAAAATTACATCGAGTTGTAATTTGCATTTCATGGGTTATTGAGTTTAACTTCTTATAAATCTGGTGGAATTATAAGTAGTTGTTGATGTTATTTATTTAAATGACTAGGTGAAATAGTCATAGTGGTTGAAACTTGATTTGGTAAAATGAAAGATGCAGGTTTGAGACACCTGATGTTTAGTTGTTGAGTTTTAAATTTGAATTGATTAACCTCACTAGGCGAAAGCCTAATGTTTTAAGTTGAATTGTTTTACCAGGTTCAGGTTCGGGAAAGAAGTAATGGGGAGTGAATTTCATATCAAACTATGAGGTGAAGGGATCCAGCAATTTTTGGAGATTTTTGGGACGAAGCTTAGATAATCTAGTTAATCTATTTATGTTGTAAGAATAGATTAATAAGATTATTTAGGAAGAAGTTAAATGTTGTATATAAAACGATGTTGGAAATCCTTGTTGTTATAAAGGTTTGGTATCTTTAATGATCATAGTATTTTAATTTGAGGTTTAAATTGGCCCTGAATTTTAGGGTGTTTCAGTATTGTATCAGAGCTGTAGTTTAAGCGAACTAGGTATGATGTAAGAGATACCTAGACTTAAACTGAGATGGAAGTAAGTTATGATCATTGAGTGATGGGTAGAATTACTAAGACTGGGTAGTCTTAGGGTTGACGGAAATACTCTAGTTAGTACTGTATCAATGGCAACGAGAATTCTTATGTATAATATGTTTATAATTTCAATTAGCTACTGTTATTATGAATATATTGTTACAACAGCATGCTTGTTACTTAATTGTTACAGAGACTGATTAGTGATATAGTACGTTTAGTTGTTAGATGTCAAACTAACCATTTGTATGGTTATGTTGTGTTTATCAGAGAATGGTGAATACGCCACCCAGAGAGAGAGTTGGAAACAATGAGGCAGAGGTAAGTAATGTGCACGATGCACCCAGAGATTTTCTTTCTTTGGGAGGTATGCACGCTTCAGTCCAAGGGGTGGGTACTAGCAACGTTAGTCAGACGACGGATAGAGGAATGGAGGCAAGGATTATGGAGAATATGACTCATATGATGAGTGCTTCTATGGAAAGACAGGCGGAGAGACAGGCTGAACTGTTAAGTGCTTCCTTAGAAAGGCAATCAGAGATGTTTTTAAAGTTGTTTAATGATCGGAATGTTGCTGGCGGAGCAAATCCGGTTATTAACCTTGTTAGAGAACCTGAAGTAAGGGCTCAAAGGAATTGTTCTTACAAGACATTCCTGAGTTGCAAGCCACCGGAGTTCAAGGGCGAAGATAACCCAGTTACGTGTATGAACTGGATTCGGGAGACTGAACAAGCATTCAGGGCTTGTGAATGTGGTGAGAGGTTGAAGGTCAGGTATGCCTCACTGATGTTAAGAGGCAATGCTTTACAGTGGTGGAACATGCTAACAAGTACCATGACAACTCCTATATTAGAAGCTATGACGTGGGAAACCTTCAAGGAAAAAATGTTGAAGGAATACTGTAATGAGCATGAGATGGACCGAATTGAAGATGAGTTCAGAAGTTTGAAGAAAGGAAATATGTCCGTAAAGCGTTATTCAGAGTTGTTTACGGAGAAATTGAATCTGGTGGGGCATGTGGCTCCAACTGAAGCTGATCGGGTTAAAGCCTACTTGAAAGGGCTACCGGCTGAAATGATGACGAGAGTAAGAAATTCAAAAGCAGTAACGCTTAGAGAAATGATAGAGGAGGCAAAGATTATTGAAGAGATGTATGTCAGGGATAGAGAAGAGAAAGCTCATGCCGGGGATAAGAGAAAAGAGGAAGGGCGTACGAACTCTTCACAGAATGTTAGATTGTTTGGGAGGAATATTCGTACGGATACAAAAAGGGAACCGAATTGGTGTCCAAAGTGCAAGACTAAGCATTTTGGACCTTGCCGAACAGGTGGACCTGAATGTTTCAAATGTGGAAAGACGGGTCATTATGCTAATAACTGTCTACTTCCAAGTGCCGTATGTTTTGAATGCAAACAGCCGGGGCATGTTCGACGCGATTGTCCGAAACTGAAAAAGGATGGAGATTAAGGGAAGAAGATGATTGTTCCAAAGCCGACAGGTCGTGCATTTAATATGACGGCGGAAGAAGCAAAGGGATCCAAGGATGTGGTGTCGGGTACTTTCTTTATAAATTCCCTACCTGCAAATGTGTTATTTGATAGTGGTGCAAACTATTCTTTCATGTCCAATGTGTTTCATGATAAATGAGTTATGCCTGTCACTACTTTAGGAGATGCCTTGGTAGTTGAGGTAGCTAATGGTGGTCGGGTATTGGTAACCGAAAGGATAGATGGGTGTAAGATTCAGATTGATGAGGTACAATTTCCTATTGACTTGCTGTTAATGGAAATTGGAGGGTTCGATATTGTTGTGGGGATGGATTGGCTAACTGCAAATGAGGCGGAGATTATGTGTGCTAAAAAGATAATCCGTATTCCAAGACCTGATAAAGATGTGTTTGTATACGGAGAAAAGCAGAAAGGTGAGTTACCGTTAATTTCTATGACAAAGGCGCGTAAGTGTTTAGCAAAAGGATGTGTGTCATTTTTGGCATATGTCTTGGATGCCAAGGCGAAAAAGAAGCAGTTGCAAGATATTCGTGTAATAAGTGAGTTTCCAGATGTTTTTCCTGATGATCTTCCGGGTTTACCGCCGGAACGGCAAGTAGAGTTTCGAATTGATTTAATTCCCGGAGCAGCTCCAATAGCTCGTGCACCTTATCGTTTAGCACCTGCTGAAATGAAAGAGATGATGTCGCAATTGCAGGAGTTATCCGATAAAGGTTTTGTACGTCCAAGTTCTTCGCCGTGGGGAGCTCCAGTCTTGTTTGTAAAGAAGAAAGACGGTACAATGAGAATGTGTATCGACTATCGGGAATTGAATAAGGTGACAATCAAGAATAAATACCCGTTGCCAAGGATTGATGATTTATTTGATCAATTGCAAGGGGCAGGATGCTTTTCTAAGATTGATTTGAGATCGGGATATCATCAAGTTCGGGTGAGAGATGAAGATATTCCGAAAACAGCTTTCAGAACAAGGTACGGGCACTATGAGTTTTTGGTTATGCCATTTGGTTTGACTAACGCTCCTGCCATATTCATGGATTTGATGAACCGAGTATGTCGACCATTCTTAGATAAGTTTGTCATCGTGTTTATCGACGATATTCTGATGTATTCAAAGAATGAAGACGATCACGAATGTCATCTCCGTGAAGTACTTGAGGTTTTGAGAAAAGAGAAGTTATATGCAAAATTTTCGAAGTGTGAATTTTGGTTGAAAGAAGTCCAATTTTTAGGGCATGTGATTTCTGCTGAAGGGGTGAAGGTAGATCCAGCTAAGGTTGAAGCGATAATGAATTGGGAGACTCCGAAGAATGCATCTGAAATTAGAAGTTTCTTGGGTCTGGCTGGGTATTACCGGAGGTTTATCAAAGACTTCTCGAAGATTGCTTCTACGTTGACAGTCTTGACTCGAAAGAATGTTAAGTTTGTCTGGTCTGAAAAGCAAGAAGAGGCTTTCAAAAAGTTGAGGCAATTGTTGTGTGAAGCTCCAGTGTTGGCGTTACCGGAAGGTACAGATGATTTTGTGGTCTATAGCGATGCTTCAAAAATGGGATTAGGATGTGTATTGATGCAACGAGGCAAGGTGATTGCTTATGCATCAAGACAGTTGAAAGAGCATGAAAAGAATTATCCTACTCATGATTTGGAGTTAGCTGCGGTGGTATTTGCTTTAAAGCTATGGCGACATTATCTGTACGGTACGAAATGTACTCTTTACACTGATCATAAAAGTTTGAAGCATGTTTTTGATCAGAAAGAGTTAAATATGAGACAACGAAGATGGTTAGAGCTACTTAAAGACTATGATTGTGAATTGCATTACCATCCGGGTAAAACAAATGTTGTAGCAGATGCTTTGAGTAGAAAAGAGTACAGCGGATGTTTAAAGGTGATTAATGCTCGGATTGACGTAATGTCAAGTCTGATTGGTCAATTAAAGACTGCTCAAGTTGAGGCTTTGTTGGCAGAAAATCTGAAAGAGGAAGTGATGACCAAACAACGGTTTCTTTTATCAGAAGATAGTCGAGGGGTGAAGTTGTTTAAAGGTCGTGTTTGGGTACCAAAAGTGGGTGGAAATAGAGCGTTGATTTTGGAAGATGCACATAAATCCAAATATTCTATTCATCCCGGAAGTACTAAGATGTATAGAGATTTAAAACTACATTATTGGTGGCCAACTATGAAGTTAGATGTGGCTAGATATGTAGAGAAATGTGTAACTTGTTCTATGGTCAAAGCTGAACATTAAAGGCCATATGGAAGTTTCCAGTCATTAGAGGTTCCGGAATGGAAGTGGGATAAGATTAATATGGATTTTGTGACGAAGTTACCTAGGACGCAAAGGGGTAACGATGCTATTTGGGTGATTGTGGATAGACTGACCAAGAGTGCGCATTTTCTGGCTATGAAAGAAGCAACACCAATAGAGAGGTTAGCAAAGTTGTACATTGATGAGGTGGTGTCAAGACATGGAATACCGATTTCAATTGTGTCCGACCGTGATAGTCGATTTACTTCCAGATTTTGGCAGTCACTTCAAGAAGAGTTAGGTACTAAGGTGAATTTGAGAACAGCTTTTCATCCACAAACTGATGGTCAAAGCGAAAGAACTATACAAACTTTGGAAGATATGCTTAGAGCTTGTGTGCTAGACTTTGGAGGAAATTGGGATACACATTTGCCTTTAGTGGAATTTGCGTTTAATAATAGTTATCATTCTAGCATTGGGAGAGCACCATTTGAAGCTTTGTATGGTAGAAAGTGTAGAACTCCAGTTTGTTGGTTGGAAGCTGGAGAGAAACAGTTTGCTGGACCTGAGTTGGTGCAACAAACTGCAGATAAAGTGAAAGAGATTCGACAGCATATGAAAGCGGCGCAAGATAGACAAAAGAGTTATGCTGATTTAAAGAGAAGACCAGTTGAATTCCAAGTTGGGGAGCGTGTAATGCTAAAAGTATCTCCTTGGAAAGGTGTGATTCGTTTTGGAAAACGTGGAAAGTTGAGTCCTCGTTTTCTAGGACCTTTTGTTATCACCAAAAGAGTTGGTCAACAAGCTTATCAGCTAAATCTTCCACCTGAATTGGAAGGAATTCATAATGTATTTCATGTATGTTATCTTCGAAGGTGTTTAGCTGAGGAACATGATGTGATTCCTATTTCAGATGTTAAGGTGGATGAGAAGAGTCAGTGTGTTGAGGAACCAGAAGCGATTATAGAGAAATCGGTTCGGAAGTTAAGAAGTGGCAAAGAGGTGCCTATGTTGAAAGTGCAATGGAAACATCATCGGGGTAGTAATGTGACTTTAGAGTCAGAAGAAGAGATGAAAAAGCGATACCCTCAATTGTTTGCTTAGTTGATTTCGGGGACGAAATCCTTTTAAGTTGGGGAGTATTGTAACATCCCGAAATTTCCATTGTAATTTAATAAGAGATAAATTGTATTTTGGTACAATTTGGTTGAGAAAGTTTTCATGAAGGGTTAAATTGTAATTATGTGGAAGTTTGAGGTGTAAAGGGAAATGAGTTAATGACTCATCTAAATTGTGTGAGGTGTCAAGTTTTAAGAAATTAGTATAGTAAATACTGATTTTGTTGTGTGGGAGTGTTTCACGAAGAAAAGAAAAAGACAGAGAGAAAATAGTGAGAGAGAGGAAGACGCAAGAAAGGAAGAAGAAAAGAAAGAAGAAAATCTGTGGTGAAATAGAGGTTAGCAATTGATTTCTTAATTGATTGTGATTAGGAAGTATAGTTTTTAAAAAAGTATGTTTAATTTCAGATTTGTGAGAAACTGCCATTAAGCTGTCATTAAGCTCGTACGTGAATAAGTGCATAATCGACATTTTAAGGTGAGTTTAATTGATTCTTGCTTAAAACTTATCATGTAAACACATGTGTACGTGTTTATCAAGCTTAAATATCAATTCTGTGCTAAATGCTTAATCTGATAAGAAACAACTTAATGAGATATAGATGACGATGAACAGTAACTTTTCGTTTTAGTTGATTGCGCAAAGTATAACTTTTCGTAACAGTTGGTTGCGAAAAGTAAAGTTTCCGCAATAGTTGGTTGCGAGAAGTTTTAGTTTTCGCAACAGAAGGTTACGAAAAGTGTAGTTTTCGCAATAGAGGGTTGCGAAAAGTGTGGTTTTCGCTACAGTGGCTTGCGAAAAGTTGATGACTTCCAGTGGTATGTTGAAGTTGTTATGTAGTATGCTATCTGATCTGTATATGCTATCTGTTATATGTTTATAACTCTGTTAATGATGTAAAAATCCTGAATTGAGAAATGGTAAGGACTTATTTATGAGTCCGGAGTTGCGATTAACTATTGAGGTGATAATCCCCGATGCTAAATGGCAAAGTAGGGATAACAGTTGAGAATTATATTCTGTACTTAGAGATATAGAATCTATGTTGAATTGTATAGCTTTGATATACAAAAGAGTGAGTGATGATACACATTTATTGTGTTGCGATGGCTAGAAATTACATTTGGTCTAGTGGGCAACTTAGTACGGTCTAATGGGAACCGCATACTAGCTGGGGACCTATAATGTAATTCTAGTGGTGGAGTGAATTCTGAATCATCTGTGAGGGTTCCCGGTTGTTGTGATCACCGTTGAATAAAATCCCATTGGGAACCATTGATTCAGGATGGTGAGGTATTGAAATGTGAGAGAATTATACTAAGGTGTAATTCGCATTTCCGGTGTTTATAAATGATGAAGTGTGAGAAAATTACATCGAGTTGTAATTTGCATTTCATGGGTTATTGAGTTTAACTTCTTATAAATCTGGTGGAATTATAAGTAGTTGTTGATGTTATTTATTTAAATGACTAGGTGAAATAGTCATAGTGGTTGAAACTTGATTTGGTAAAATGAAAGATGCAGGTTTGAGACACCTGATGTTTAGTTGTTGAGTTTTAAATTTGAATTGATTAACCTCACTAGGCGAAAGCCTAATGTTTTAAGTTGAATTGTTTTACCAGGTTCAGGTTCGGGAAAGAAGTAATGGGGAGTGAATTTCATATCAAACTATGAGGTGAAGGGATCCAGCAATTTTTGGAGATTTTTGGGACGAAGCTTAGATAATCTAGTTAATCTATTTATGTTGTAAGAATAGATTAATAAGATTATTTAGGAAGAAGTTAAATGTTGTATATAAAACGATGCTGGAGATCCTTGTTGTTATAAAGGTTTGGTATCTTTAATGATCATAGTATTTTAATTTGAGGTTTAAATTGGCCCTGAATTTTAGGGTGTTTCAAATATTGACTTAACCTGGGACGCAAGTTAAAAATCAATAGACTCAGTGATTAGAATATGAAGTTCGGAGACCGGAGCTGATGTCTTCCTTTTTCAATATCTAAGACCTCCGAGTGAGGAATAGATAGAGTATGTACTAATTCTCCGTGAATATGTGAAACAAGCACCTTTTGTGAGATACTTGAGTGGCTGGGTGGGGTGACACGAGTTATCGACACTGGGTCCATGTCTGTTTCAATATTCATCTCCAAAGAACGAGAATGAATAGATTATGTGGTTACCCGGATAATTGACTCGGTTTGGTAAGGACCAATTAATTCTTTTAAGTCCTGTCACAGCCTCACCATATTCTTTTCTCTCCGAACTCATCTATCAATCTAGACCCCTCACTGTTGTCTATAAAGGATGTGTTTCTTGGGTAGGTCCTTCCGGTTCTGGCTTGACCATAGAAACGGTATAATTCCTAACACTCCTTTCATGCATCGAGTAAATCAGTGTAGTAAACAATGAAGTATGAGTTCTAAACTGAATTGTCTAGAAGTCAATGCATTTTAAGTCCGAGTTCTGATCTGAGGTAATCAGAAGTCATGTCAATTAGGACCGAGTTCTGAACTGAATTATTCAGAAGTCATGCTGAATTACCAGAATTTCAAGAAACAGATTCAAGCGCAAAACAGAATGACTCAGTAAGCACAGTATGTTCAAAAATCAATCAATGATTAGCATGTTTGATTGTGAAGAACAAGTCACAATTATTATATCAGATAAGAATTGAATCATTAATATGAAATGATGAACGATGAACACAAAGTGGAATTCAAAACGAGTGTATTTCCATCAAAAATTCGGCAAACATTTGAGACATGGAAATAACTAAGTCAAGAAAGCGTTGATCATGGCAATCATGGAAGGTAAACTTAGATAATAACAAACACAAGTAAGTTATTCAGAATGAATTTCCATGGTTTTTGAATTCAGTTAGAGTTCACATACCTTACATACGATAATACCCCCCCTCAAAATTGGCCTAACCTTTGAATGCTCGTCATGTGAAAAGAATCTTCTAATTTAAATGCACATGACGTTCCTGCAAAACAGATTAGAGGGATTTTGGTATCCATCTTGGGATGGATCCTTGACGGTTAGATGCCCTATGAGGACCAGGGATACTATAAGTACCATACCAATAGTTGGCACGATCTTTATTCACAAACTCACTTGTTCCACAATAAGAGCAACACAACTTATGTGTAGATAAGCTGATCAGTTTATTAACAGAGTAAAATCGATTAGTTTTCACAAAAGGTTTAGCGTGGAAAGCTGTGTTGTTCTTGTCACTCTTAACAGAGACGAGTGACTTTAGAGCAGGAGTGGATCCTTTAACTCTCCACACCATGTTTACTTTCTTGAAAGATGGATCATCTTTATTATCAACACGAGAATTGTAGAAAAGATTGGAAGGTCGAATCTGATCTTTTGAAAAATCATTTGTTTTGACAAAATTCTTTGAAGAACGATTTGAAGCATAAGAAGGTTGAATACCTTTGAAATTGCTTTCTTCAAGTTTCTTGACCTTAACGGATAAATCATTTCGTTCTTTGAGAATTAAATCAAATTTCTTTTGTAAATTAGATTTAACCATTTGCTCCTTCAAAATCTCGGTTGCTAATTTAGATAATCTCTTGTGTAAGTTTAGAAATCTCATTCTGAAAGATCTTTCTCTTTTTTTGCAAAATCATCTTTCAAACATTTAGCCCTAAAGCCTTCAACTTTCCTCTTTTCAGTCTCTTCGCTTAGAATGTCTAATTCTTTCTCCAAATCAGTTATTTTTAAAGAAAGTTCTCCATTCTTTTTAGTAAAAGATTTGCGTTCAGTTTCAAACTTCTCTCTTTCTAAAATCAAAACTTTTTCAAAGTCGGAGATCTGTTTTGAAAGTTTTAGACACATAAGCTCAAGACTTTTCTTCTCTTCAAGAGATTTGGTTGAAAGCCCAGATTGCTTTTGTGTAAGCAATTGTCTTTCCTTTGCAAAGCTTTCTTTCTCCTTTCCAAAAACCTTTTCAAGAGTATTTAGTTTACTTTTAAGCTCAAGGTTTTCACAGTTCAGGAGTTTACCTTTCTCTTCTTCTTCAGCAAACTTCTCAGAACTATTCCAGATTTGAGATTTTAGTTCCTTCAGTTCTTTGACGTACTTGCTGATCAAATCATCTTTCTGCTTGATATTCTTTTCATACAGTCTGGTTTGCTCTTTCTCAGTCTCCTTGATATCTTCTCGTGATGATAAATCAGATAGCTTCCTTTTCAGCTCAGTGTTTTCTGACTCTAATGTTGTTGCCTTTTCTTCAGATTTAGCAAGCTTCTCAGAACTTTCAATTGTTTGCAATTTCAGTTCCTTCCGTTCTTTGATGATCTTGTCTCTAAATTCATGTGCTAGCTTGATATTCTTTTCATATAATCTTGTTTTATAGTCGTTACACGCAGGATTAAAGCAATGCGACATTGTTACCTGAAAAATTGATCGTTAATCGGTGTTGCTTTGAAGAATAAAAAATGCGGAAGAAAAATCAAAAATTAAATCAGAAAAACAAATTTATAAAATAAATTCGTTTCCAAAAAATAAGATCTGATTATTATCGAATTCGAACGAACTAAATCACTCTTCGAGAGTGAAATTTTCAAGATAAACAAACCAAGTTAGATCAAGAACGACGAAAATAAATCAAAAAAAAATAATAGTCGCTAATAATTGCAAATCGTCGCAAATAATCTCAAGCGTCACAAAAAAAATTGTAAAACGATCGTTAAGAAAAAAATTGCAACTTTCGTTAACAATTTTTAATCACGGGACGTGTGGTAACTCGGGTACCGATCAGAAATAACCAATCAAAACTTATTAAACACAACTTACCGGATGAAGTTGGTTTACCGGAAAACGTACTTTCCGGATGAATATGGAAATTGTGACTTACCGGACGAAAATGGTTCCCGGATAAGATGGAGTTTCCGGACAAGTGGAGTTACCGGATGAAATTTAACTGCGACTTACCGGATCAGAAGAGGAACTTACCGGACAAGGAGAATTGAGACTTACCAGGTGAAAAAGGACTTACCGGATGATGTGATGCTTACCGGATCAGATGAGGTTACCGAATAAATCTTGTTTACCAGATGAATGATAAATCCGATAAAAAACAATCCTTGGTTGCGATATGATGGATTGAAATTAATTTAGACAACCAAGTATCACCTTAGTTAATTATGCATGCATGGTATATATAAATATATGTATGTATCATGCAACATAAAAATCAACTAAGCAAAAGCAAAACACAAAAAAAATAAAAAAGACTTGTAAGAGTTGAAAAGCAAGGTGATCGATGCATGTATGGATTGCAGTTGTGTGAAGAAACAATGTATATGTATGGCATGTGATGAATGTATGCAATGATTATGGATGCTATGTTCAACGATCAATCACACAAAACCAATTTGGTCAACAAAGATGGCACACAGCAACCAATCACAATCAAATCTAGAGAAAAAAAATGTCCGGAAACTTGTTTCAACCGGAAAGTTGTGATTTGGCTGGAGATGAGGTGTCCGGATATGCTTATCCGGAAAGCATATACATCTGAAAGATTTTATCCGGATAGTTTTGTTTTGTCATGAAAGAGATGAGAAATTAGGAAACTTACCCGGAAACAGTGAGGATCATCCGGACACAGCGGCTTTTTGAGAAATACGGATCAGGATTCGATAGGGTTGCTTGATTTCACTCTTGTAGGGTTAGATTTTGACTAAAAACACAAAAACAAACACACCCAAATCGATTTCTAAGCAAAATATATCCTATTTTCCAAAAACCATCACAAAATTTAAGAACACCAAAAAAACTCAAGAATTGATTTTTCAATTGGAAAATTAAAGCCTTTGAGTCCTTGTAAACGCAGATAAAGACTAGATTAAATCAATTAAACAATCGAGATATAACTAACGAATTATTAAAACAATTAAAGAACTTTGCAAACCGATTGAAGAACGATTTTCTTCAAGAAAAATCTGCTGAATTTCGATAAAAATCTGGGAGCTTTCTGGAGTTCAAACGATTAATCCAACCGGTCCGAATGTGAAACAAGATGTCCCGAAGCTACTGTCCAAAACTCGCGACGATCCGACGGTTCAATCTCCGGGAATAGGCGAAACGGCTGGCTGTGATTTTCCAGAAAAATCAACTACGAAAATTCTTGCTTTTTCTTTCTTTCGTTCGATTTCTTTCGTATCTTCAAATCACCGATTCTGCTCTGATACCAATTGTTAGTCCTAGATTAATCAGATAACAACGATTCAATGAGAAATAACAAGAACACTTAATGATTTCAACTTGTCATCTCTCTCGTATTCATAAATCAAGATAGTTACAAAGGTTTGAATGGAAAACAAAACTATCTCTCTCTAACAATTAAGCTCTAATGAATGATAATGAATCGTCTTCCCTAATTCAAGGTTAACACTAACCTTATATACTTAGGCCTTAAACAACAAGGCCTAAGCCCATTAAGCAACACTAAGCCCAATTAACTAATTAAGGCTTTTACAATAAATAACCTCTATAATTAAACTAATTACGCTCTATTTAATTATTTATATATCTTTCTAAGATGTAGGACATTTATGGTCCTAACAAGAAGTACACATAGGATCCTCTGAAATTGCAGTGGGGGAAGATCTTTGCTTGTGGGTCCTTTTGCCATCTGTGTGGAGATTCTATGGTCAATGGTGTTAACTATCTCCTGCAACATAAGAGTGCCATAGTCCAGAGGCAAATCATAGTATACCCCGTACATGATAGCCATGATCTGGTGGGATGTCTGGTCAGGGCTGCCCACTTTTCCAGTTAGGCATTGGTTGAGGATTGAGAAGGGTGTGTTCCACAGAGGGGGGGAACCTGTTTCTTCTGAAGTCGTTCCTCTTCTTCAATTTGGTATTGTAGCCCAACGACTCTGCAAAGTCATGGAGCTCACTATCCGAAGGGTCCTCTGCGTACTTCTTTATGCCTAGAAGTCCCCTGGTGCGTAGGCCAAATTCAAGAGAGAACATAGTTCTATTGAACTTGAGTTCAAGGTATTCTGATTGGTCAGGTTTGGATATGTAGCCCTTGATTTGCCTATTCTCTGGGTCATAATGGCAGCTCTGCCAGAACTGGTAGAGGTATCTGGCAGGGATTCTTTTAACAGTTTTGGTTAGCAGAGGAAACAGGTAGTGATTTTCTAGAATGTTCAGTAAAATAACATGTTCCTCCCCAAATGCAGTTCTTGAGGGAACAAGAAAGTGGTTGTTGGGTTTAAGGGGAAGAACATTTTCGAAGTGTTCATGTTCCAGAAAGTTTTGCAGGTGGGTTGTCGGAGTAAAGGCCACTGAGTCACCTGAGTTATCTTGCTCTTGGTTTCTGGACATGGAGGGGTTTTGTGAGTGCTCAGATTGAGCTGTGGAGTTCGCCGGAGAATTAGAGGTGGAAGTCATTGCTTGAAACTTTAAGAATGTGAGTAGAAAGAAGAAGTTGCAGGTTTGCAAAGTTCGTCGGAGAAGAAGAGAGGAGTAAATTCGTAAAAGGAAGAGGAAAGGGGGTAAACGGGGTTATATAGTGGGGTAGAAACGGATAGAATTCCACAGTAAAAAGTGAATTCAATATGTTTTGGGGTCCGCACTCGAGATCATACAGCTGGGTGCACGTTTCCGTTGAACGTGTGGCATACACGTCCAGTGAAAACGTGCCACGTAAGAGGTGTTAGTACACGATTAGACGTCGTGCGTGGCCTATTAATGCCTGGCGCGTGGGCGTTTCTACTTACAGATGTCTGTCACTTTCAGAAATAACCCGCATGTTACAGAATTTCCATAAAAAGCCAAGTATTAGAATCGACAGAAGCTCTGTGGTGGAATGAGCTCTGTGATCTGAAACCTACTTTTTATTTCCTCTGAGCTTGCACCTTTACCAAAAACCTTTGAAAATACATTGGAAGTGATCGATAGAACTTTCGTACAAAAATTTACATTCACAGAGGCTCTGGCTTACAGAGGCTCTGTTGAGCTCAGCAGAGGCTCTATGAGTGAACATTTCTAATAACTGAAAATTCATAAAGCTTTTTGATCATCCAAAGTTTTCATTGTTTTAAACTATGTTTTTAGGACATATTTGAAAATTGTTGTCCTAGAAAATTGTTTTGGAAAAAGGTTTTATGCGAGACATTCTCCCTTTGATTCACCTTTGCTTGGCAAAGTACCTGATTTCTGTGGATTTGGTTGATCACAACTCTTCTTTGGCTCTCCCTTGAATTAACCACTTCTACAGATTAATTCAAGGTCTCCTTCTGCTCCCCCTTGACCTATGCTTGGATCAAGTAAGATAAGTAATGCATAGAACATAGGTCAACCTCACCAGAGATTATGAGGAGATCGTCAAAGGCTCTAAGCAATCCCACAGAAGCTTTGTTAGGTACATAACTTTTGGTGATTAAGAATTTACATGCAAAAGAGTTTTAAATATATACATATTTACAAGAAGATCAGGTCTCACTCACAGAGGGATCAACTCATGTTGAGCATACCAACTTACCCACCAAGAAAAGGAATCTTTTCTCATCAAGTGCCTTGGTGAATAAGTCTGCAAGCTGAAATTCCGTTGACACAAAGTACATCTCGATTGTGCCTTGTTCAACATGATGTTTCAGAAAGTGGTAGCGGATATCAATATGCTTTGTTTTGGAGTGTTGTACAGGATTGGCAGAGATCGCAATGGCACTTTTTGAATCACAGAGGATGGGTATCTTGTATATGTTGAAACCGTAGTCCTTTAGCTGAGTTCGCATCCACAGAACCTAGGAGCAACAGCTAGCAACATCGACATATTCAGCTTCTGCTGTAGATGTCGACACATAATTCTGCTTCTTTGAAATCCAACTGACTAGTTTACCACCCAGGAATTGACAACTCCCAGAGATACTTTTTCGGTCAAGCTTGCATCCTCCATAATCTGAATCTGTGTATGCCATAAGATCAAAATCGGAGTTCTTCGGATACCAGAGGCCAAGATTTTTGGTTCCCTTTAGGTATCTGAAGATCCTCTTTACAGCAAGAAGGTGGGATTCCTTTGGGTTAGCTTGATATCTTGCACAGAGGCATGTGACATATATTATATCAGGTCTACTGGCAGTTAAGTAGAAAAGAGACCCTATCATGCCTCTGTAGAGCTTGCACTCTACAGACTTTCCACCTGGATCTGAGTGTAACTTATTTCCAGTTGACATGGGGGTCTTCATGACAGAGGCATCAGAGAGCTTGAATTTTGAAAGAATGTCAGAGGCATATTTAGCTTGATTTATGAAAATTCCCTCTGATAATTCTTTGACTTGGAGTCCTAGGAAGAAGTTTAGTACTCCCATCATACTCATTTCAAACTCACCCTGCATGAGTTTCTCAAAATCTGTGCATTGTTGTGCTGTAAAGCCCGTGTCCCGGTATGGTTTTAAAATTCCTAATGTATTTATTTTATTGTCGTTTAAAGCGAGTCTTGTTAACGGAAGTTGTCAAAGGGGACCTTGAATGTTATGTGTGGCTAACCTCACTCCCTTTTTACAATATTATGGAAATTCAGGGACCAAAAGTGCCAAAGTGTTAAGCCTAGGGGCCAAATGTGGGCAATGGTGTTTGTTGGAGTGTTGAACGGCCAAGGGAAGGGGGACCGACCCCCCCCTCTTCCCCTTCTCATCGGTTTCCAGCAAACTCGACAAACAGCCCCCTTTTTGTTTCTTTTGTGGTTTTTCTTTGGTGGTTTCATCTTGGCCGAAGTAGGAAGGAGAGAGAGAGAGATCGTGAGATAGAGAGGACCGAGAGAAGAAGAGAGAGAGTGGGTCGCCGGAGGGTTTTTCCAGTCGCCGGAGGGTTTTTCCAGTCGCCGGAGGTCGCTGCCACCACCACCATTCGCCGGAGAAGTCGAGGGAAGAGGAGCAACCATCGCAAGGTAAGTCGTTCCCTCGTTCCGTCTTGTTCTTTCTTGTTCGTTTTTCCGGCGAGGCAACCACCGCCGCACGCCGCCGCTACGGTGGCCGTGGGTGGACGGCGGTGGCTGTGTGCAGGTGGGTATGCGTGTGTATGTGTCGGTATGGTTTAGCAATCGAGAGTAAAGAGGGAGGTGGTGCGAGAATGGGGTGGTAAGTGCGTGCGGAGAACCGTCGCCGGAGAACCGCCGCCGCCGCCGCCGTGCCCCACTGCCGGAGGTGGCAGTGGGCGGGGCTAAACCCTAAGTCCTCCACGGCGGAACCCTAACGCCACCGGAGTTGCAACCCTAAACCGCCGAGCCTATTGTAAAAACCGCTTTATCATTTTATGTAAAAATTCTGGAATCTGCTTTGATATTGTGTAGACCATAACTTTCTGTTCGTAACTCCGATTGATCCGAAATTGGTACCCACGGTTCCAGTACGGGGTCGGTCACGTTTTCCGTGTTTTAGCGGAAAACTGGTTCAGCCTCTAGCTAGGTGAAAAAGTAGTCGCAAGTTGGTGATTTGTCATTTTATGTGAATGTCGATTTTCTGCCACTGTTTTGTCATGGCCGTAACTTTTTACTCGTAGCTCGGATTGTTAAGAAATCGGTGGCCGAAGTTCACTAATCGAGTCAGGAAAGTTTTTCGTGTTTTGCCGAAAGTCTGTTTAGGCCTGTAGCTGGGCCGTATGGGGCTGTTTATACAGTCTGGTCCGAAAAACTTCCAGCTTTCTGTCCCTGTTTTGTTTTATGCATAACTTTTGCTTGGAATGTCGGTTTGGGATGGGACTGGTGCCAAAAGTTTCGTTTCGGAGTCTACTAAGTTTCCTCTGTTTTGCGGAAAGACCAATTCGGACCATAGCTAGGGCGAAGTTGCTATGTTGTACTGAAAGGTCCGGGTGTTCGCTGCTCTGCGAATCATTTTCGTAAAATCTATAGTAAATTATAGAAAAATCGTTAGGACGCGTGCGATACGTCCCTGAAATCGTAAGACTTAGAACTTCGTAATTATGAATTTTAATTTCTGTATTTATCAGTTTTAAGGGGGTAAAACAGGTCCCGAACAGACCCGTAACTTTTAATAAAAAGCTGGAATATTTAGTCTTTTGGAAGCTAGTAAACGTGTTATGGGTCGGGAATTTCCTTTGACTTTTTATACGTATTTAGGTGGGAGAAAGTGAAGAAGATTGCCGTGTTGGTGTTGCGTTTCGTGAGCACGTTGCTTAGCCTTGAGGTGAGTTCTCTCACCGCGTAGTTAGGAATTTCATGTATGTCGTTCTTTTTGTGTTACGTGTTATTACGTGTATTTATGTGCTTACATGGACTAGTTGGGATGTGATAACTGGTTGTGATTTGTTAAATTCGTATGTGGAATATTTATGCATGCGTACACCTCGGTGGGACTGAGGGGCTCGGTGGGACCGAGGGCTTGGTGGGACTAAGCTAGTACAGCAATTTTTACTCGGTGGGACCGAGGGCTCGGTGGGACTGAGCTTGTATTAATGTATTTTGTGTACTCGGTGGGACCGAGGTTCGTGCTTATATAATAATCATTATGTGGTTTGATATTCGTGGTGATGGTGATGTTGCCTACTTGCGAGTAGGGGCGATATGCGTGGGGTTGCTACCTACGTGTGTGGTTGTATTCACTAAGCGTTTAGCTTACCCTTTCCCAATATGTTGTTATTTCAGGTGCGGGCGGCAGTCGGGCGTGACCGTACACACATAGAGCGCGGAGTGTCAAATATTGTTAAACTTTCACTTTCGAACCCTTTGAATTTAATTATGTAATTTTCCGCTGCATAAACTTTGTTGATGGTTTGAAGTAACGACGTTAATTTTATTTAAGACGTGAATTATTAAATCATGGTTGTTTTATAATGAAATGTATGTTTTAAAAATTTTAAATTTCCTTGTAATTTTTGGGACGTTACAACTTGGTATCAGAGCACGGCTTGAGTGAATCAAACACATCTCGGTGTGTTTGGTCTCAAGTTGCGGCTAAGAGATCTTTAAATTCTTTTATCAAAATCTTTGTTTTAAATGAAAAGAGAAAACCCGTTTGGGAACGGTGATCGTGGGCGCAGTGTGTACAGTCAGCCGACGCCAGCTGGGAAGGTAAGGAACTTAGTGTATCCATTGCTTTTCAGGTATAGTGTATGCATGCTAGATTGCTTATGTGAACTTTATGGTACCGTATGCTGGTTTATCGCTTATAGGAACTCATGCTAGCTTTGATAGGTTTTTAAGCGAATGCACTCTAGGTTATATGCAGTAGGAACTGAATAGCCTTAGAATACTAGATTTAGTTCTATTGCGCAGCTCTTGTTTGAGTCCAACCGTTCTAGGATAGAATCTCTTATTCGAACGTCTATCTGGTTTTACACTGTATACGACCGTGCATTCACGAGGCGACTCGTCAGGGTTAGTGGGGTTTCCGTGTTAGCAAGGGATAGTGGGTGATATGACCTTTCTAGGGAGTTAGGAAAGGTGTTTGTACGGGCTGGATTGGCTATATGTGTTTATTTGTGGTAATCGACTACTTGAATGTCTCGGGACAGGACTCGAAACGAGTAAGGATAGGTGTGAAGGGTAGTAGTAGAGCTCCTACTATCTGAAGCACAGGATCCATGCTTGAGTCGGGGAGAGTCACGAGGGAGCCAAGGAGTGGAGTATGAGCGTGGTAGGGTGAGTTATATGTGCTTATAGATCTCTGAATTTTCTCTTTCTAGAATGGTCAATACAAGAAGAGAACAACGCGGCGGCGCCGCGAGCCGGGACGGGGATTACTGAGGAGCGTATTAGGGAACTGATTGCTACTGAGGTTTCCCACGCGATCGGGGAGGCGATCCCCGAGATCATCACTGCTATTCGAGAGGAGGTGGTGATCCTACTGGAGGAGCGTATTGCAGCTATTCCACTGCCTGCGGAGGGTCATCCCCGTAACCGAGAGTTCCAATACCGGGATCTCTCCGCCTGTTCCCCGCCAGAGTTTAAAGGAGACCTGGATCCGATTACCAGCATGCGATGGGTATCCGACATGGAGTTCGCATTTTTGACCAGTGGCTGCCCGGACAACCTAAAGGTCCGTTTTGCAGTGAATCTACTCCGTGACGGCGCGAAGGATTGGTGCGCCACGACATTGACACCTGCCGAGCGCACTACTTTGAAATGGGACGAGTTCGTCACTCGTTTCCGTGCGGAGTATGTACCGCCAGTAGAGATGGAGCAAATCGCTAAAGAATTCCTAGAGCTCACCCAGACAACAGAGACGGTAAAAGAGATGAACAGGAAATTTACCGAGATGGCATTATTCTGTCCTCAGTATGCCGCCTCGGAAGAGATGAAGATGTCAAGGTATAAGGATATGCTACGCACGGAGATCCGAGAATTTGTTAGCACGGCACAGTACACTTCATTATCCGCCATGATGGACGCCGCTCGAAGGAGGGAGCTTGAGCTGGAGACCCAAGCTAAGAAGCGGAAGGCGGCACAGCCAGTGACGCCCATTTCGGCAGTGCCGAAGCGCTCGAGGTTCACAGGTACGCGCACGGGTTCTAGCAGTGGCGGGTTTAAGCCCCGTGATACCGGAGCAAGGAGAATAGAGGGGTGTTTTAAGTGTGGCCAACCCGGTCACCTTAGTCGGGATTGTAAGACGCCGTTAATGGTCTGTTTCAATTGTAACCAGACGGGCCACGTAAGGGCCAACTGTCCTAGAGCAGGGGTAGCTGTTGGGGGTGGAGCTCAGAGGGTGCCTGGGAATGCCCCGTTGCGCATTACTGATGGTCGAACTGGTCAGCCAGGGGCGGGAGCGGCCCGAGGTAGAGTTCACCAGTTGACGGTGGATGAGGCACAGGCGACGCCTAAAGTGGTGACAGGTATATCCCTTACTTCTTTCCTTTTGTCTTTCCTTTCCATGTCATGTATTTATTTGTGGTTGAATTATATGCTAGGTACGTTCCTAGTTAACTCGGTGCCTGCAGTTGTGATGTTTTATAGCGGGGCTACTCACTCTTTTGTGTCTCGCACTTTTAGTGAGGGTTTAGGCCGAGTTGTAGGACGCTTGAGTTATCCTCTGGTTATTGAGGTGGCTGATGATAGGACCTTGACGGTCACAGACGTGTTTCGCGGGTGCACCTTAGAGATCTCAGGGGTGAGGTTTCCCATTGACCTGATCCCGATTGCTATGCGGGAGCTTTGTGTGATTGTGGGCATGGATTGGATGGATAAGTTCGACGCGGAGATTGTTTGTCGTCACAAACAAGTGCGAGTTCGAACCCCAAGCGGGGGAGAACCGTTAGTGCAGGGAGACTCGTCTAGACGGTCTACGGCCATATGTTCGGCTGCGAGAGCTCGGAGGTACCTTCAGCATAGTGGGCAAGGATTTTTAGCATACGTGTTAGACACGAGGGTTGGGGAAGCGAAGAAGTCTGTGGAAGACGTACCGGTGGTACGGGAGTTCACCGACGTGTTTCCCGAGGAATTGCCGGGGATACCTCCCGAACGACAGGTAGAGTTTCGGATCGATCTGATTCCGGGTGCGGCTCCGGTGGCCAAGGCACCCTACCGCCTGGCTCCACCGGAAATGAAAGAGTTGTACGCCCAGCTGCAAGAACTACTCGAAAAGGAGTTCATTAGACCGAGCTGTTCGCCGTGGGGAGCACCTATCTTATTCGTGAAGAAGAAGGATGGATCACAACGGATGTGCATAGACTATCGAGAGCTGAATAAGCTTACGGTAAAGAATCGTTACCCTTTGCCAAGGATTGACGATTTGTTCGACCAGCTTCAGGGGGCCTCATGGTTCTCCAAGATTGATCTACGATCGGGGTACCACCAGATGCGGGTCAGGAGTGAGGACACGGAAAAGACGGCTTTCCGTACGCGATACGGTCATTACGAGTTTGTGGTGATGCCTTTTGGACTCACCAATGCACCTGCAGCGTTCATGGACCTCATGAACCGAGTGTGTAGTCCGATGTTGGACCGTTCGGTGATTGTGTTCATCGATGACATTCTGGTGTATTCAAAGACCAAGGAGGAGCACGAGATGCATCTTCGAGAAGTGTTGGAAGTATTGAGGCGAGAGAAGTTATACGCTAAGTTTTCCAAGTGCAAATTCTGGTTACGAGAGGTCCAGTTCCTAGGACATGTCGTGAATCAGGATGGTATTATGGTTGACCCAGCTAAGATTGCAGCTGTGATGCGGTGGGAGGTGCCGAAGACTCCTACTGAGGTGAGAAGCTTTCTGGGATTAGCGGGGTATTATCGAAGGTTTATACAGGATTTCTCTAAGATCGCGTTACCCATGACGCGATTGACAAAGAAATCTGCGGCTTTCAGTTGGGGTGAGGAACAACAGAAGGCGTTCGAGGAGCTACGCAGGCGGTTGTGTGAGGCTCCCGTGTTAACCTTACCCGAGGGCATGGAGGATTTGGTAGTATATTGTGACGCCTCACATCAGGGTTTGGGTGCCGTGCTTATGCAGCGCGGCAAGGTCATAGCCTACGCTTCTAGACAGCTGAAGCCTCACGAAGCAAATTACCCGACTCATGACCTGGAGTTGGGAGCGGTAGTGTTTGCCCTTAAAATTTGGAGGCACTATCTCTATGGTGTCAAGTGTACGATCTACATTGACCATAAGAGCCTCAAGTACTTGATGGATCAGCAGAACCTTAATATGCGTCAGCGAAGGTGGCTCGATGTGGTTAAGGATTATGACTGCGAGATACTATACCACCCGGGTAAGGCGAACGTGGTCGCGGACGCACTCAGCCGACATCCGGTCGGTGAGCCACTGAGGGGTTATTGTCAGCGATTGACAGTGGTTACACCTGTCCTGGAGTCGATAGGAAGCGCTCAAGAGGTGGCTGTCTTGGAGGAAAATGCAAAGGGGGAAGCTAGGGCCTCGTTATATTGGGCCTTACCGGATCATCGCCCGCGTGGGGAAAGTGGCTTACCGGTTGGAGTTACCGGAGGAACTGAACTTGATTCACAACACCTTCCACGTTTCGCAATTACGGAAGTGTGTGATGGATGACTCTGCAGTAGTACCGCTCGAAGATATTCAGATCGATGAGCGGCTTATTTACGTGGAAAAGCCAGTTGCTATTCTTGACAGGAGGACGAGAACCTCGCGGAACAAGGTTGTGGGTTTGGTGAAGGTTCAATGGAGACACCGAAAGGGTTCCGAGTGGACTTGGGAACCTGAAGCGGAGATGCGGGAGAATTATCCGGAGCTGTTTGCGGGTGTAGACTTCGGGGACGAAGTCTAATTCAAGCGGGGGAGAGTTGTAAAGCCCGTGTCCCGGTATGGTTTTAAAATTCCAAATGTATTTATTTTATTGTCGTTTAAAGCGAGTCTTGTTAACGAAAGTTGTCAAAGGGGACCTTGAATGTTATGTGTGGCTAACCTCACTCCCTTTTTACAATATTATGGAAATTCAGGGACCAAAAGTGCCAAAGTGTTAAGCCAAGGGGCCAAATGTGGGCAATGGTGTTTGTTGGAGTGTTGAACGGCCAAGGGAAGGGGGACCGACACCCCCCCCTCTTCCCCTTCTCGTCGGTTTCCAGCAAACTCGACAAACAGCCCCCTTTTTGTTTCTTTTGTGGTTTCATCTTGGCCGAAGTAGGAAGGAGAGAGAGAGAGATCGTGAGATAGAGAGGACCGAGAGAAGAAGAGAGAGAGTGGGTCGCCGGAGGGTTTTTCCAGTCGCCGGAGGGTTTTTCCAGTCGCCGGAGGTCGCTGCCACCACCACCATTCGCCGGAGAAGTCGAGGGAAGAGGAGCAACCATCGCAAGGTAAGTCGTTCCCTCGTTCCGTCTTGTTCTTTCTTGTTCGTTTTTCCGGCGAGGCAACCACCGCCGCACGCCGCCGCTACGGTGGCCGTGGGTGGACGGCGGTGGCTGTGTGCAGGTGGGTATGCGTGTGTATGTGTCGGTATGGTTTAGCAATCGAGAGTAAAGAGGGAGGTGGTGCGAGAATGGGGTGGTAAGTGCGTGCGGAGAACCGTCGCCGGAGAACCGCCGCCGCCGCCGCCGTGCCCCACTGCCGGAGGTGGCAGTGGGCGGGGCTAAACCCTAAGTCCTCCACGGCGGAACCCTAACGCCACCGGAGTTGCAACCCTAAACCGCCGAGCCTATTGTAAAAACCGCTTTATCATTTTATGTAAAAATTCTGGAATCTGCTTTGATATTGTGTAGACCATAACTTTCAGTTCGTAACTCCGATTGATCCGAAATTGGTACCCACGGTTCCAGTACGGGGTCGGTCACGTTTTCCGTGTTTTAGCGGAAAACTGGTTCAGCCTCTAGCTAGGTGAAAAAGTAGTCGCAAGTTGGTGATTTGTCATTTTATGTGAATGTCGATTTTCTGCCACTGTTTTGTCATGGCCGTAACTTTTTACTCGTAGCTCGGATTGTTAAGAAATCGGTGGCCGAAGTTCACTAATCGAGTCAGGAAAGTTTTTCGTGTTTTGCCGAAAGTCTGTTTAGGCCTGTAGCTGGGCCGTATGGGGCTGTTTATACAGTCTGGTCCGAAAAACTTCCAGCTTTCTGTCCCTGTTTTGTTTTATGCATAACTTTTGCTTGGAATGTCGGTTTGGGATGGGACTGGTGCCAAAAGTTTCGTTTCGGAGTCTACTAAGTTTCCTCTGTTTTGCGGAAAGACCAATTCGGACCATAGCTAGGGCGAAGTTGCTATGTTGTACTGAAAGGTCCGGGTGTTCGCTGCTCTGCGAATCATTTTCGTAAAATCTATAGTAAATTATAGAAAAATCGTTAGGACGCGTGCGATACGTCCCTGAAATCGTAAGACTTAGAACTTCGTAATTATGAATTTTAATTTCTGTATTTATCAGTTTTAAGGGGGTAAAACAGGTCCCGAACAGACCCGTAACTTTTAATAAAAAGCTGGAATATTTAGTCTTTTGGAAGCTAGTAAACGTGTTATGGGTCGGGAATTTCCTTTGACTTTTTATACGTATTTAGGTGGGAGAAAGTGAAGAAGATTGCCGTGTTGGTGTTGCGTTTCGTGAGCACGTTGCTTAGCCTTGAGGTGAGTTCTCTCACCGCGTAGTTAGGAATTTCATGTATGTCGTTCTTTTTGTGTTACGTGTTATTACGTGTATTTATGTGCTTACATGGACTAGTTGGGATGTGATAACTGGTTGTGATTTGTTAAATTCGTATGTGGAATATTTATGCATGCGTACACCTCGGTGGGACTGAGGGGCTCGGTGGGACCGAGGGCTTGGTGGGACTAAGCTAGTACAACAATTTTTACTCGGTGGGACCGAGGGCTCGGTGGGACTGAGCTTGTATTAATGTATTTTGTGTACTCGGTGGGACCGAGGTTCGTGCCTATATAATAATCATTATGTGGTTTGATATTCGTGGTGATGGTGATGTTGCCTACTTGCGAGTAGGGGCGATATGCATGGGGTTGCTACCTACGTGTGTGGTTGGATTCACTAAGCGTTTAGCTTACCCTTTCCCAATATGTTGTTATTTCAGGTGCGGGCGGCAGTCGGGCGTGACCGTACACACATAGAGCGCGGAGTGTCAAATATTGTTAAACTTTCACTTTCGAACCCTTTGAATTTAATTATGTAATTTTCCGCTGCATAAACTTTGTTGATGGTTTGAAGTAACGACGTTAATTTTATTTAAGACGTGAATTATTAAATCATGGTTGTTTTATAATGAAATGTATGTTTTAAAAATTTTAAATTTCCTTGTAATTTTTGGGACGTTACATGTGCATTTGTAGAACCAAAGATAATGTCTTCCACATAAATCTGCACAAGCAGAATCTCCTCACCTTTTCTTTTATAAAACAAAGTAGTATCGGTTGTACCTCTGTCGAAATCATTATCGAGAAGAAAGGTTGAAAGGCATTCGTACCATGCTCTTGGAGCCTGTTTCAGTCCATACAGAGCTTTGTTGAGATAGACGACGTAGTTTGGGTACTTGGCACTTTCAAACCCTGGTGGCTGCTGGACATATACTTCTTCTTGGATTTGACCATTCAGAAAAGCGGATTTGACATCCATTTGAAAAACATTAAAACCTCTGTGGGTTGCGAAGGCTAATAAGATCCTTATCGCTTCGAGCCGTGCAACAGGGGAAAAAGTCTCATCTTAATCAATGCCTTCTGCTTGGCAATATCCCTTGGCCATCAATCTCGCCTTGTTTCTTATTACCACCCCATCCTCATCCTTTTTGTTTCTAAAGACTCATTTAGTCCCTATGGCTTGTTTCCCTCTTGGCAGAGGAACTAGGGTCCATACTTTATTCCGTTCAAACTGTAGAAGCTCTTTTTGCATAGCATCTATCCAGTTTGGGTCATCTAGGGCTTCAGAAACACGTTTTGGTTCGATCACACTGATAAAGTTTGTAAAGAAACAAAAATTAGCAGTGGCTGATCTTGTCTTGACTTTCTCAGAAGGATCGCCAATTATTTGGCTCTGAGGATGGCTCTTTGTCCACTTTGTCGTCTTGGGGAGATGGTCATTAGCATCATCTAGTTGAACTTCTGAGGTTGCAATTGTTGGTTCTGGTGCAACCTCTGTAGTGGATGGTACATCTGTGCTTGAACTTGGTTCTTCAGCTTGTGGAGGTATTGGGATAAGAGTTGGAATTGATTCCTCTGAGGATATTGAGACCGAATCCTCGTTTTCCTCTGGTATTGCTTCCTCTGTGGTTGCTGGAGTTGGTATTTCCAGTGTTGGTCCCGAAGGCCTATACAAGTTTGTAGAAGGGGGGGGGGGGGGGGGGGTTGAATACAAACACACGGATTTTACTTTTCTAAATTGTTTATTGATAAATCATTAACAATTTATAGCTTGTTGCGGAAACAAGATTAAGGATAAACCTAAATCTAAACAAGTTGGAACACTAAGGTTTCTTGCACTAAGAGAGATAAGGAAATTACTAATAATAACCTATCTTGAGATAAGAGATTGAACTTGTCCAGAGTTAGCAAGTTACTTCAAATGAAGTGAGTTCATCTCTTTATATACTGCATGCATTTAATGCAAGTCAGTATATACTTTACACGTGTCATCAGCTGGTTGGTTGCATGTCATTGACCTTGGTTGACAACCTTAGTAGCCGCATGGATGAACAGTGTAGTATCAGAGTGGTTGTACGATTTCAGATATTCGGAGGTTCTTTTCTGACATTTCGTACGGAGTCGTGCAAGGGTGGATAAGACAAAAGTACTTTGTACGGAGGACTTCATGATCAGCTTTCGTTGATTCAGCGATCTATCATTTCATACCAGCGAATGATAGAGTTCAGCGATAGCTGAAGTCTTGTACTTGATACTTCACGTTGAGTGGACAAATCTGAGTCTTCGCTGATCCGCATCAGTTCATTAGGAGACTTGTCGCTGGTTCTTGAGCTTGATCTTCGACTTCAGCGTAGAACCTTTGTTGACGTGAAACTTGTCTTCAGGGATCATAACTAAACAACTAACTTATCAGCGATCATCATAATGACTGAACAGACTCAGAGCATTTATGGTGAACAGTTTCGCTGAATGTTTAACTTAAAGAGCGAGAGTTCCTATCAGCGGTACTGGAAGATCTTAGTACTTATCAGCGATAGTGAAACTCTGATACATATTGTTTACTTACAATTTTCACTAAGTATTTAAGAGAGGGTCATTATCAAATCACTGAGGGTTTGGATCAACATCCAGTGCCTCTGTAGTAGAATCCTTGCTTGTATCATCTTCTGTTGGCTCCCCCTCAGCACTTGCATCTGCACGATTTACAGAAGAGGATGAAGTATTTAATGAACCAGTTAGAGATATACCTGACTCAGTCTGGTTGGCAGAAGATGTTTCTCCAGATGCTCTGATGGCTCCAGCAGAAGGATCAATATCATCATGGAACATCTCTTCAAATAGCAGATTTAGGTCTGCTTCTCTTGTCTTTGAGATGCCAGAGGATTCCTTTTTCAGACCGAGTTCTGAACTGATTTGTACAGAAGTCTTCTGAAAAGAATCGTCAAAAGAGACATTAATACTCTCCACGATGGTTCGGGATCGCAGAAGATAAACTCTGTAGGCCTTTGAGGTGGCAGAGTGTAACACCCCAAAAACAGGGGTTAACAAAAACTTCCTTAAAACGGAAGAGTGGTACTCATTACTAAAGTAAAAGTATACATAAGTCATTACATAACCATTAATACAAAGATTTAGTTAATTACGACTAGTAATGGACCACTAGCTTATCAGATAACAAAAGGTGTCGGAAAGTTCTATCATAATCTTCAAATCTTTAACTCTCCAACAATGATCCCATGCTCACAACCCCAGTCTAAACTTCTTGTATCCGGGACCACTAATATCTGTAACACATAAAACACATAGCAAGTGTTAGGCTTTTAAAGCCTAAGTGAGGTTTACACATAATACATAGATTATAATCATAACATGTAGGAAGAACAATTCGATACATTCACAAATTGGATTCCATAGAGAAGGTCCATATCGCTACCCAGTTACATCATAATCGAAGATATACCTTGATCGATACCCCACGGCATTGTCACAAGGCATAACACAACGGAAAACCCCACGGTATCCGAAGGTATGAACGAAATACACTTACCCCACGGTATGTATGATTATATCTTCCAATGCCTACTAGGTGCTCCTCCAATTAAGTGAATACCAAATATGTTACTCCAAATAAGATTCAAAGCATATTAAGCACTTTAGCAATGGTCCAACCATTTATCATAATCCATACTACTTCCATGTAGTTCACATACATCCACATGTATTAATTCACATTCTATAAGAATTCAATATTAAACCACCATGTTACAATTCAAGAATAAGTCCATTAGGACCATTAAGCCATCAGTTCATCATTAAGACATCTATTAAGCCATCATCTCAATTTCACATACCATTGATATATAATCAAACCAAACTCTTAACATCAACATTTATCATGGCATACTAAATAATAACCACAATTAATCCATATTAACTTACTTGAACTCCTCTTGTTTCCCTCTTAACCATTGAGAGCATATAACTCAATAATTTACATTAACAACACAATTTCAAGATAAGAAATGTTAGATAAGTATAATGAAATCATTTAGGTACAGGTTACTCACCTTTAGTTCTTCAATTGCTAACACCCTAACTTGAATACTTGAACCTAATTGCTCCAAGAAGAAGAGTGAAGATGAAATGCCCTAATTCAAGTTTACATGGGTAAGATTCATATACTAATTTCTTGAATTAGATTAAGATTAATAGATATGGATTTACCTTAACCTTAATGGAATATCGCTTGAGAAGTAAGGAGAAGAAGAAATTTCGGTTTTGAGAGTTCTAGTATGAAAAGATAGATGACTAAGGGTAAAGAGGTGGGTTTAACCCCATTTTGGCACGTCAGGTGCTCGGCGCCGATCACCCGCGCCGATGCATCGGCGCCAACCCATCGGCGCCAGCTTCTGTTTGCTAAATATCTAAACTTTTACTAATTTAGCCGTAACTTCCTCGTTAGAACCCCGTTTTTACCCCGGAAAGAACCGTTGGACTCGTATTCAAATTACCCATCCAACTAATCCATAAAATCTAATATTTGACTTTATCATCTATTTTTCATTTATTTTCTTAAGAAATAAACTTACTGATTTCTATCGGAAGTTATCAATTAACAAGTGACAATCACCGAAATTACTTAGGAAATCAATTATAATCTAAGAAGTCAAAATATAAAGGAATATTAGGACTATTATTACTTACAAGGATTTTCCGGGTGTTACAATTCTCCCAACCTTAAAACGATTTCGTCCCCGAAATCTATATCCTTTACAACCCAAAGTCAACCGACTCACTGTCGACCAAAATTTAACAATTCCTAACGGGAATCTAAATTCCATCCACACGGTTTATAAAGACAATTCCTCGAACAATTTTTTATTAACAAAGCCCCTACACATACTTTGTACTTATGTACGGATAAACGTTCCAACCATAGAGAAACTCCCAACCATACGACTTCAGTCATCTCCCAACCTTAAAATGTTCTATACATCTTGATTTCAGTTTCTAACTCTAAATCAATTTAAGGCTCAATTAATACTGAGACCAACCGAATCTCTAATTTCAATTGCCCCTATCGTTAACGACCATTCTCATTCAAAGAGCTCTAATAGACTCCAAAATCCATCTCAATAATTAATCATCTAACGGACAGGTTCACTAATCATACACAAAGGTTAGTTCACTAAAACCACTCATCACAAATGAGTATCTTAAGATTACTACTACCATCACCATCATTCTTTTTAAAATCAGCTACAATTTCCCGATTACACTAAATGTGTTTGGCCTTAAACCCAAAAGTTGACACCTAATTATCACCAGCCTTTGCACTTTAACCAAACCCACACATGGGTTCCATTCACAAATAAAAATCTAGAAGGAACAAGGATTCATCTTTCATATTTCCTGAACCTTACTTCTTTCCTCATTAACCGCTCCCCAACTTAGATTTGTAAGCCTCTTTAAAGTAACCGTTTATCATTAAACCTTTATCCGACTATTTCTTGGTCTTCTATACCGTCATCATCCACATCTCAATCTCCAAATCTCAAAATAACATTAACGTATACTACTTAAAAAAAATCCATACTCACTTTAAATGGAGCATACTCACCACTTTTGAATACTTCTATATCTACGGCACCCATTACTACATCTATGACCCATACGTACTACCACTTCCTCACATCAATATCGCACTACGCGACCATATTGCAATCAAGCACTAAAATATTATATATCAAAGGTGATAATTCCATTGAACCTGTAGTATAACTACATTCTTAGGTCCGACCTTTCTATCATTACTTCCTACGTTAGCATGAAGTACTACCCTCCAATCATTATTTGTCTCTTTTCCCCAACTTTTCCACATACCGATAACACTTTCTCATCTTTATTAAACTTCCTATGATTCAAAATCATAAACTTATTTAACGACTCACACAACCAAAATCACTTTGGATAAACTCATACTACCGCTCGACATTCTATTTCAATAATAGCCAAATCACTACACCATCTTACAACCACATATTCCAACAGCTTTATTGACAACTAGCACTATTCATCTGGAATCCCCGAAAAGACTTTCATCTAATGTCCCCTCTTCATCACTTATTATTACTTCTTTGTGACTCCAAACCATTATATATACAGTGCACACTACATCACAAATCGACATAGTCCATACCCTTACTATGTTCGTGCTTATTTCTTCATTATATATAACCCATCTACATCATAAGTAGAATGTTCATCTACAACAATAGTCTTTCACTATCCTAACACCCCTCCACAAGGTGATCCTTCAACTTTTAATCTACCGATTCTGACTTGACATTCATACATGATCTCAAAAGAAGAAATTAATGTATTCACATTACGTAAACTTTAATTATAATACAATTCATGTAATTCCAACCCTCAAGCCTATGTCAAGTTAATTAAACCGACGAATACCCTTAAGACTCAACCGAATCTAAAACCAAGCCATCCGCTCAAAGGGTCTATTGATCATTTATCAATTATCAACTCATGAAATTTAAAATACATCTAATCCCACATCATGCAACACACGCCTCGAGACATGATAATCTCACGACCCCTTCATTGCTACTTTCCCAATGAAGTCAATTCATATATGTATCTATATGTACACGTATGTACAACTCTATATACTCCACAATATATATATATATATATATATATATATTATTTTGCCAAAGATCACTAGTCCCAAAGGTACTGAAAATACAAGACCATCAAACTGTCCTCACACATAAGACCAATAGTTAAACCAACACTAAAAAATGCGATTAAGCATATAACACACCAAAATTATTGCACAACCACAATAAACTTCTAAAAACGTATTTTGACCACCTAACTTTCACTTCTGTAGAAATTAAACCAAAACTTTTTCTACTCGTGATTTATTCGCCAATCACTCAAAATCCACACATGTGGTGTTTCACAAGATATGTATTGTCCGCATTCTATAACATTCTGTAACATTCTCAGTCCACCGTACACGATAATATTCGCTTTGCGCATACCCTCTGCATAACAGCATGCCGGTACCGTTCATGGTTTAGTTTTCGTCCGCACAGGCATACGCGGAACGCACCCAGACCGCACCCTGTGACAGGCAAAAGGTCTCATACATCCAACACAACTGCCGACTTCAATGTCAATAGTCGACCTATCGATACTTCTTTAATCTATTCATCAACAAGGACTGAACTTAATCCTTTCGACAAAACGTAATACAATTTACATCTCATCGTCTTCATTTCAAACTTATTCGTGCAATACTAATATCACAAGATCACCATAAATTCTTATTTAACGTCGAGGGTATTTCCTTACTGTCTCACCACACTACTCATAGCAATTTGCTAATTCCATCACCTTGATTACTACTAATCCTTCCTCCGGACACTACTGTCCCTTGCCAACTGTATTTCTAGTTACCAAACAAGGGTATAGACCTTCTTACAACCGACGCTAAAGTCCACTTTCAACTCTCCCATTGTTCACCTTCCTCCTAAACACCATTACCAAAACTTACAAACATTCTCCCATGGTTTATCCAACACCTCTCCATTCTCAGAGTTCTTTCTTAGCTTATAGTAATATTTTACGACTTAGTTCGTTCATAACCTTCATACATAACAATGTATTAAATGTATTATTTCGCACATTTCCTCCTTTTAAAGAACAACACTTGGAGCAACTTGGGTACACATGACCCCCAAGATTCTTATAACTTTAGTGTACTGCACAACGATCACGAGAATCATTTGCATACTACTTTCCGTAAAACTTAATCTTTTTCAACCAAAACGATATTGTTATGACCGTAGTATATTTAATGAAAATCTTTTCATACGACAAAAGTTGCAAGAAATTACCGACACAAAGTAAGCTAGTCGGTTCTCACACTCATCTATATTTAACTTTTCTTGTAAAGTATAATGTATTTTGCAAATTACTAAACTCAAAATTTGACTGCGCGATGTAAATGGTATTACCTCTTTCTTTAAATACCCACGTGTACCTACTGACTCATCATCAACTAAATTGTTATTTATGCATTTGTTTTGAAATCACAAAAACCCATGTAACACACACTCGAGGACACCATGCATAAAACTCTACTTGCAATTGAAGGCTATTTGCTCAAATAAGGTCTATCGTTTAACTCACGCAACTTATCATTGACGCCCTATTTTCAACCAGTGGTTACCCTCTCAACATTCTAACACTTATTATACATGCCTTCCAAGGCTCACTTACTCAACCATTTCATACTATTCCCATCTTGATCAAACATCTTACATTCTATTTCCACACATTTTAATCCACTCATTTAAAGTTGTCTCGGCGAACTTTCATGAGTCTCGCCAGTTCCAGGTTGTCCTTCCTATCCTCGATCATTTACCGATCTGCCCTCTAAAGAATTGAAAGACCTTGGTGGCGTTTTTACCATCATTATGCTATAAAACAAAAAAATAACCCTGAGAAATGGTTATATGAATATAGACACACGAAACGTACCTTACCGATCATTAGTCACCAGAACAATTTAGAAACAAGTATGCTTATGTAACAATATATTCATAATAACAGTAGCTAATTGCGATTATGAATGTATCATACATGAGAATCCTCATTACCGTCGTTACCGTACTAATTTCACGTATTTCTGTCGACCCTAAGGCCATCCCGTCTTAATACTTCTACCCACTATCACGATTCATAACTTAATTCATCTCAGCTTAAGTCTAAGTATTTCCTCATCATACTTAGTTCACTTAAACTAAGGCTCTGATACCAACTTGTAACACCCCAAAAACAGGGGTTAACAAAAACTTCCATAAAACGGAAGAGTGGTACTCATTACTAAAGTAAAAGTATACATAAGTCATTACATAACCATTAATACAAAGATTTAGTTAATTACGACTAGTAATGGACCACTAGCTTATCAGATAACAAAAGGTGTCGGAAAGTTCTATCATAATCTTCAAATCTTTAACTCTCCAACAATGATCCCATGCTCACAACCCCAGTCTAAACTTCTTGTATCCGGGACCACTAATATCTGTAACACATAAAACACATAGCAAGTGTTAGGCTTTTAAAGCCTAAGTGAGGTTTACACATAATACATAGATTATAATCATAACATGTAGGAAGAACAATTCGATACATTCACAAATTGGATTCCATGGAGAAGGTCCATATCGCTACCCAGTTACATCATAATCGAAGATATACCTTGATCGATACCCCACGGCATTGTCACAAGGCATAACACAACGGAAAACCCCACGGTATCCGAAGGTATGAACGAAATACACTTACCCCACGGTATGTATGATTATATCTTCCAATGCCTACTAGGTGCTCCTCCAATTAAGTGAATACCAAATATGTTACTCCAAATAAGATTCAAAGCATATTAAGCACTTTAGCAATGGTCCAACCATTTATCATAATCCATACTACTTCCATGTAGTTCACATACATCCACATGTATTAATTCACATTCTATAAGAATTCAATATTAAACCACCATGTTACAATTCAAGAATAAGTCCATTAGGACCATTAAGCCATCAGTTCATCATTAAGACATCTATTAAGCCATCATCTCAATTTCACATACCATTGATATATAATCAAACCAAACTCTTAACATCAACATTTATCATGGCATACTAAATAATAACCACAATTAATCCATATTAACTTACTTGAACTCCTCTTGTTTCCCTCTTAACCATTGAGAGCATATAACTCAATAATTTACATTAACAACACAATTTCAAGATAAGAAATGTTAGATAAGTATAATGAAATCATTTAGGTACAGGTTACTCACCTTTAGTTCTTCAATTGCTAACACCCTAACTTGAATACTTGAACCTAATTGCTCCAAGAAGAAGAGTGAAGATGAAATGCCCTAATTCAAGTTTACATGGGTAAGATTCATATACTAATTTCTTGAATTAGATTAAGATTAATAGATATGGATTTACCTTAACCTTAATGGAATATCGCTTGAGAAGTAAGGAGAAGAAGAAATTTCGGTTTTGAGAGTTCTAGTATGAAAAGATAGATGACTAAGGGTAAAGAGGTGGGTTTAACCCCATTTTGGCACGTCAGGTGCTCGGCGCCGATCACCCGCGCCGATGCATCGGCGCCAACCCATCGGCGCCAGCTTCTGTTTGCTAAACATCTAAACTTTTACTAATTTAGCCGTAACTTCCTCGTTAGAACCCCGTTTTTACCCCGGAAAGAACCGTTGGACTCGTATTCAAATTACCCATCCAACTAATCCATAAAATCTAATATTTGACTTTATCATCTATTTTTCATTTATTTTCTTAAGAAATAAACTTACTGATTTCTATCGGAAGTTATCAATTAACAAGTGACAATCACCGAAATTACTTAGGAAATCAATTATAATCTAAGAAGTCAAAATATAAAGGAATATTAGGACTATTATTACTTACAAGGATTTTCCGGGTGTTACAATTCTCCCAACCTTAAAACGATTTCGTCCCCGAAATCTATATCCTTTACAACCCAAAGTCAACCGACTCACTGTCGACCAAAATTTAACAATTCCTAACGGGAATCTAAATTCCATCCACACGGTTTATAAAGACAATTCCTCGAACAATTTTTTATTAACAAAGCCCCTACACATACTTTGTACTTATGTACGGATAAACGTTCCAACCATAGAGAAACTCCCAACCATACGACTTCAGTCATCTCCCAACCTTAAAATGTTCTATACATCTTGATTTCAGTTTCTAACTCTAAATCAATTTAAGGCTCAATTAATACTGAGACCAACCGAATCTCTAATTTCAATTGCCCCTATCGTTAACGACCATTCTCATTCAAAGAGCTCTAATAGACTCCAAAATCCATCTCAATAATTAATCATCTAACGGACATGTTCACTAATCATACACAAAGGTTAGTTCACTAAAACCACTCATCACAAATGAGTATCTTAAGATTACTACTACCATCACCATCATTCTTTTTAAAATCAGCTACAATTTCCCGATTACACTAAAGGTGTTTGGCCTTAAACCCAAAAGTTGACACCTAATTATCACCAGCCTTTGCACTTTAACCAAACCCACACATGGGTTCCATTCACAAATAAAAATCTAGAAGGAACAAGGATTCATCTTTCATATTTCCTGAACCTTACTTCTTTCCTCATTAACCGCTCCCCAACTTAGATTTGTAAGCCTCTTTAAAGTAACCGTTTATCATTAAACCTTTATCCGACTATTGCTTGGTCTTCTATACCGTCATCATCCACATCTCAATCTCCAAATCTCAAAATAACATTAACGTATACTACTTAAAAAAAATCCATACTCACTTTAAATGGAGCATACTCACCACTTTTGAATACTTCTATATCTACGGCACCCATTACTACATCTATGACCCATACGTACTACCACTTCCTCACATCAATATCGCACTACGCGACCATATTGCAATCAAGCACTAAAATATTATATATCAAAGGTGATAATTCCATTGAACCTGTAGTATAACTACATTCTTAGGTCCGACCTTTCTATCATTACTTCCTACGTTAGCATGAAGTACTACCCTCCAATCATTATTTGTCTCTTTTCCCCAACTTTTCCACATACCGATAACACTTTCTCATCTTTATTAAACTTCCTATGATTCAAAATCATAAACTTATTTAACGACTCACACAACCAAAATCACTTTGGATAAACTCATACTACCGCTCGACATTCTATTTCAATAATAGCCAAATCACTACACCATCTTACAACCACATATTCCAACAGCTTTATTGACAACTAGCACTATTCATCTGGAATCCCCGAAAAGACTTTCATCTAATGTCCCCTCTTCATCACTTATTATTACTTCTTTGTGACTCCAAACCATTATATATACAGTGCACACTACATCACAAATCGACATAGTCCATACCCTTACTATGTTCGTGCTTATTTCTTCATTATATATAAACCATCTACATCATAAGTAGAATGTTCATCTACAACAATAGTCTTTCACTATCCTAACACCCCTCCACAAGGTGATCCTTCAACTTTTAATCTACCGATTCTGACTTGACATTCATACATGATCTCAAAAGAAGAAATTAATGTATTCACATTACGTAAACTTTAATTATAATACAATTCATGTAATTCCAACCCTCAAGCCTATGTCAAGTTAATTAAACCGGCGAATACCCTTAAGACTCAACCGAATCTAAAACCAAGCCTTCCGCTCAAAGGGTCTATTGATCATTTATCAATTATCAACTCATGAAATTTAAAATACATCTAATCCCACATCATGCAACACACGCCTCGAGACATGATAATCTCACGACCCCTTCATTGCTACTTTCCCAATGAAGTCAATTCATATATGTATCTATATGTACACGTATGTACAACTCTATATACTCCACAATATATATATATATATATATATATATATATTATTTTGCCAAAGATCACTAGTCCCAAAGGTACTAAAAATACAAGACCATCAAACTGTCCTCACACATAAGACCAATAGTTAAACCAACACTAAAAAATGCGATTAAGCATATAACACACCAAAATTATTGCACAACCACAATAAACTTCTAAAAACGTATTTTGACCACCTAACTTTCACTTCTGTAGAAATTAAACCAAAACTTTTTCTACTCGTGATTTATTCGCCAATCACTCAAAATCCACACATGTGGTGTTTCACAAGATATGTATTGTCCGCATTCTATAACATTCTGTAACATTCTCAGTCCACCGTACACGATAATATTCGCTTTGCGCATACCCTCTGCATAACAGCATGCCGGTACCGTTCATGGTTTAGTTTTCGTCCGCACAGGCATACGCGGAACGCACCCAGACCGCACCCTGTGACAGGCAAAAGGTCTCATACATCCAACACAACTGCCGACTTCAATGTCAATAGTCGACCTATCGATACTTCTTTAATCTATTCATCAACAAGGACTGAACTTAATCCTTTCGACAAAACGTAATACAATTTACATCTCATCGTCTTCATTTCAAACTTATTCGTGCAATACTAATATCACAAGATCACCATAAATTCTTATTTAACGTCGAGGGTATTTCCTTACTGTCTCACCACACTACTCATAGCAATTTGCTAATTCCATCACCTTGATTACTACTAATCCTTCCTCCGGACACTACTGTCCCTTGCCAACTGTATTTCTAGTTACCAAACAAGGGTATAGACCTTCTTACAACCGACGCTAAAGTCCACTTTCAACTCTCCCATTGTTCACCTTCCTCCTAAACACCATTACCAAAACTTACAAACATTCTCCCATGGTTTATCCAACACCTCTCCATTCTCAGAGTTCTTTCTTAGCTTATAGTAATATTTTACGACTTAGTTCGTTCATAACCTTCATACATAACAATGTATTAAATGTATTATTTCGCACATTTCCTCCTTTTAAAGAACAACACTTGGAGCAACTTGGGTACACATGACCCCCAAGATTCTTATAACTTTAGTGTACTGCACAACGATCACGAGAATCATTTGCATACTACTTTCCGTAAAACTTAATCTTTTTCAACCAAAACGATATTGTTATGACCGTAGTATATTTAATGAAAATCTTTTCATACGACAAAAGTTGCAAGAAATTACCGACACAAAGTAAGCTAGTCGGTTCTCACACTCATCTATATTTAACTTTTCTTGTAAAGTATAATGTATTTTGCAAATTACTAAACTCAAAATTTGACTGCGCGACGTAAATGGTATTACCTCTTTCTTTAAATACCCACGTGTACCTACTGACTCATCATCAACTAAATTGTTATTTATGCATTTGTTTTGAAATCACAAAAACCCATGTAACACACACTCGAGGACACCATGCATAAAACTCTACTTGCAATTGAAGGCTATTTGCTCAAATAAGGTCTATCGTTTAACTCACGCAACTTATCATTGACGCCCTATTTTCAACCAGTGGTTACCCTCTCAACATTCTAACACTTATTATACATGCCTTCCAAGGCTCACTTACTCAACCATTTCATACTATTCCCATCTTGATCAAACATCTTACATTCTATTTCCACACATTTTAATCCACTCATTTAAAGTTGTCTCGGCGAACTTTCATGAGTCTCGCCAGTTCCAGGTTGTCCTTCCTATCCTCGATCATTTACCGATCTGCCCTCTAAAGAATTGAAAGACCTTGGTGGCGTTTTTACCATCATTATGCTATAAAACAAAAAAATAACCCTGAGAAATGGTTATATGAATATAGACACACGAAACGTACCTTACCGATCATTAGTCACCAGAACAATTTAGAAACAAGTATGCTTATGTAACAATATATTCATAATAACAGTAGCTAATTGCGATTATGAATGTATCATACATGAGAATCCTCATTACCGTCGTTACCGTACTAATTTCACGTATTTCTGTCGACCCTAAGGCCATCCCGTCTTAATACTTCTACCCACTATCACGATTCATAACTTAATTCATCTCAGCTTAAGTCTAAGTATTTCCTCATCATACTTAGTTCACTTAAACTAAGGCTCTGATACCAACTTGTAACACCCCAAAAACAGGGGTTAACAAAAACTTCCATAAAACGGAAGAGTGGTACTCATTACTAAAGTAAAAGTATACATAAGTCATTACATAACCATTAATACAAAGATTTAGTTAATTACGACTAGTAATGGACCACTAGCTTATCAGATAACAAAAGGTGTCGGAAAGTTCTATCATAATCTTCAAATCTTTAACTCTCCAACAATGATCCCATGCTCACAACCCCAGTCTAAACTTCTTGTATCCGGGACCACTAATATCTGTAACACATAAAACACATAGCAAGTGTTAGGCTTTTAAAGCCTAAGTGAGGTTTACACATAATACATAGATTATAATCATAACATGTAGGAAGAACAATTCGATACATTCACAAATTGGATTCCATGGAGAAGGTCCATATCGCTACCCAGTTACATCATAATCGAAGATATACCTTGATCGATACCCCACGGCATTGTCACAAGGCATAACACAACGGAAAACCCCACGGTATCCGAAGGTATGAACGAAATACACTTACCCCACGGTATGTATGATTATATCTTCCAATGCCTACTAGGTGCTCCTCCAATTAAGTGAATACCAAATATGTTACTCCAAATAAGATTCAAAGCATATTAAGCACTTTAGCAATGGTCCAACCATTTATCATAATCCATACTACTTCCATGTAGTTCACATACATCCACATGTATTAATTCACATTCTATAAGAATTCAATATTAAACCACCATGTTACAATTCAAGAATAAGTCCATTAGGACCATTAAGCCATCAGTTCATCATTAAGACATCTATTAAGCCATCATCTCAATTTCACATACCATTGATATATAATCAAACCAAACTCTTAACATCAACATTTATCATGGCATACTAAATAATAACCACAATTAATCCATATTAACTTACTTGAACTCCTCTTGTTTCCCTCTTAACCATTGAGAGCATATAACTCAATAATTTACATTAACAACACAATTTCAAGATAAGAAATGTTAGATAAGTATAATGAAATCATTTAGGTACAGGTTACTCACCTTTAGTTCTTCAATTGCTAACACCCTAACTTGAATACTTGAACCTAATTGCTCCAAGAAGAAGAGTGAAGATGAAATGCCCTAATTCAAGTTTACATGGGTAAGATTCATATACTAATTTCTTGAATTAGATTAAGATTAATAGATATGGATTTACCTTAACCTTAATGGAATATCGCTTGAGAAGTAAGGAGAAGAAGAAATTTCGGTTTTGAGAGTTCTAGTATGAAAAGATAGATGACTAAGGGTAAAGAGGTGGGTTTAACCCCATTTTGGCACGTCAGGTGCTCGGCGCCGATCACCCGCGCCGATGCATCGGCGCCAACCCATCGGCGCCAGCTTCTGTTTGCTAAACATCTAAACTTTTACTAATTTAGCCGTAACTTCCTCGTTAGAACCCCGTTTTTACCCCGGAAAGAACCGTTGGACTCGTATTCAAATTACCCATCCAACTAATCCATAAAATCTAATATTTGACTTTATCATCTATTTTTCATTTATTTTCTTAAGAAATAAACTTACTGATTTCTATCGGAAGTTATCAATTAACAAGTGACAATCACCGAAATTACTTAGGAAATCAATTATAATCTAAGAAGTCAAAATATAAAGGAATATTAGGACTATTATTACTTACAAGGATTTTCCGGGTGTTACAATTCTCCCAACCTTAAAACGATTTCGTCCCCGAAATCTATATCCTTTACAACCCAAAGTCAACCGACTCACTGTCGACCAAAATTTAACAATTCCTAACGGGAATCTAAATTCCATCCACACGGTTTATAAAGACAATTCCTCGAACAATTTTTTATTAACAAAGCCCCTACACATACTTTGTACTTATGTACGGATAAACGTTCCAACCATAGAGAAACTCCCAACCATACGACTTCAGTCATCTCCCAACCTTAAAATGTTCTATACATCTTGATTTCAGTTTCTAACTCTAAATCAATTTAAGGCTCAATTAATACTGAGACCAACCGAATCTCTAATTTCAATTGCCCCTATCGTTAACGACCATTCTCATTCAAAGAGCTCTAATAGACTCCAAAATCCATCTCAATAATTAATCATCTAACGGACAGGTTCACTAATCATACACAAAGGTTAGTTCACTAAAACCACTCATCACAAATGAGTATCTTAAGATTACTACTACCATCACCATCATTCTTTTTAAAATCAGCTACAATTTCCCGATTACACTAAAGGTGTTTGGCCTTAAACCCAAAAGTTGACACCTAATTATCACCAGCCTTTGCACTTTAACCAAACCCACACATGGGTTCCATTCACAAATAAAAATCTAGAAGGAACAAGGATTCATCTTTCATATTTCCTGAACCTTACTTCTTTCCTCATTAACCGCTCCCCAACTTAGATTTGTAAGCCTCTTTAAAGTAACCGTTTATCATTAAACCTTTATCCGACTATTGCTTGGTCTTCTATACCGTCATCATCCACATCTCAATCTCCAAATCTCAAAATAACATTAACGTATACTACTTTAAAAAAATCCATACTCACTTTAAATGGAGCATACTCACCACTTTTGAATACTTTTATATCTATGGCACCCATTACTACATTTATGACCCATACGTACTACCACTTCCTCACATCAATATCGCACTACGCGACCATATTGCAATCAAGCACTAAAATATTATATATCAAAGGTGATAATTCCATTGAACCTGTAGTATAACTACATTCTTAGGTCCGACCTTTCTATCATTACTTCCTACGTTAGCATGAAGTACTACCCTCCAATCATTATTTGTCTCTTTTCCCCAACTTTTCCACATACCGATAACACTTTCTCATCTTTATTAAACTTCCTATGATTCAAAATCATAAACTTATTTAACGACTCACACAACCAAAATCACTTTGGATAAACTCATACTACCGCTCGACATTCTATTTCAATAATAGCCAAATCACTACACCATCTTACAACCACATATTCCAACAGCTTTATTGACAACTAGCACTATTCATCTGGAATCCCCGAAAAGACTTTCATCTAATGTCCCCTCTTCATCACTTATTATTACTTCTTTGTGACTCCAAACCATTATATATACAGTGCACACTACATCACAAATCGACATAGTCCATACCCTTACTATGTTCGTGCTTATTTCTTCATTATATATAAACCATCTACATCATAAGTAGAATGTTCATCTACAACAATAGTCTTTCACTATCCTAACACCCCTCCACAAGGTGATCCTTCAACTTTTAATCTACCGATTCTGACTTGACATTCATACATGATCTCAAAAGAAGAAATTAATGTATTCACATTACGTAAACTTTAATTATAATACAATTCATGTAATTCCAACCCTCAAGCCTATGTCAAGTTAATTAAACCGGCGAATACCCTTAAGACTCAACCGAATCTAAAACCAAGCCTTCCGCTCAAAGGGTCTATTGATCATTTATCAATTATCAACTCATGAAATTTAAAATACATCTAATCCCACATCATGCAACACACGCCTCGAGACATGATAATCTCACGACCCCTTCATTGCTACTTTCCCAATGAAGTCAATTCATATATGTATCTATATGTACACGTATGTACAACTCTATATACTCCACAATATATATATATATATATATATATATATATATATATATATATATATATTATTTTGCCAAAGATCACTAGTCCCAAAGGTACTGAAAATACAAGACCATCAAACTGTCCTCACACATAAGACCAATAGTTAAACCAACACTAAAAAATGCGATTAAGCATATAACACACCAAAATTATTGCACAACCACAATAAACTTCTAAAAACGTATTTTGACCACCTAACTTTCACTTCTGTAGAAATTAAACCAAAACTTTTTCTACTCGTGATTTATTCGCCAATCACTCAAAATCCACACATGTGGTGTTTCACAAGATATGTATTGTCCGCATTCTATAACATTCTGTAACATTCTCAGTCCACCGTACACGATAATATTCGCTTTGCGCATACCCTCTGCATAACAGCATGCCGGTACCGTTCATGGTTTAGTTTTCGTCCGCACAGGCATACGCGGAACGCACCCAGACCGCACCCTGTGACAGGCAAAAGGTCTCATACATCCAACACAACTGCCGACTTCAATGTCAATAGTCGACCTATCGATACTTCTTTAATCTATTCATCAACAAGGACTGAACTTAATCCTTTCGACAAAACGTAATACAATTTACATCTCATCGTCTTCATTTCAAACTTATTCGTGCAATACTAATATCACAAGATCACCATAAATTCTTATTTAACGTCGAGGGTATTTCCTTACTGTCTCACCACACTACTCATAGCAATTTGCTAATTCCATCACCTTGATTACTACTAATCCTTCCTCCGGACACTACTGTCCCTTGCCAACTGTATTTCTAGTTACCAAACAAGGGTATAGACCTTCTTACAACCGACGCTAAAGTCCACTTTCAACTCTCCCATTGTTCACCTTCCTCCTAAACACCATTACCAAAACTTACAAACATTCTCCCATGGTTTATCCAACACCTCTCCATTCTCAGAGTTCTTTCTTAGCTTATAGTAATATTTTACGACTTAGTTCGTTCATAACCTTCATACATAACAATGTATTAAATGTATTATTTCGCACATTTCCTCCTTTTAAAGAACAACACTTGGAGCAACTTGGGTACACATGACCCCCAAGATTCTTATAACTTTAGTGTACTGCACAACGATCACGAGAATCATTTGCATACTACTTTCCGTAAAACTTAATCTTTTTCAACCAAAACGATATTGTTATGACCGTAGTATATTTAATGAAAATCTTTTCATACGACAAAAGTTGCAAGAAATTACCGACACAAAGTAAGCTAGTCGGTTCTCACACTCATCTATATTTAACTTTTCTTGTAAAGTATAATGTATTTTGCAAATTACTAAACTCAAAATTTGACTGCGCGACGTAAATGGTATTACCTCTTTCTTTAAATACCCACGTGTACCTACTGACTCATCATCAACTAAATTGTTATTTATGCATTTGTTTTGAAATCACAAAAACCCATGTAACACACACTCGAGGACACCATGCATAAAACTCTACTTGCAATTGAAGGCTATTTGCTCAAATAAGGTCTATCGTTTAACTCACGCAACTTATCATTGACGCCCTATTTTCAACCAGTGGTTACCCTCTCAACATTCTAACACTTATTATACATGCCTTCCAAGGCTCACTTACTCAACCATTTCATACTATTCCCATCTTGATCAAACATCTTACATTCTATTTCCACACATTTTAATCCACTCATTTAAAGTTGTCTCGGCGAACTTTCATGAGTCTCGCCAGTTCCAGGTTGTCCTTCCTATCCTCGATCATTTACCGATCTGCCCTCTAAAGAATTGAAAGACCTTGGTGGCGTTTTTACCATCATTATGCTATAAAACAAAAAAATAACCCTGAGAAATGGTTATATGAATATAGACACACGAAACGTACCTTACCGATCATTAGTCACCAGAACAATTTAGAAACAAGTATGCTTATGTAACAATATATTCATAATAACAGTAGCTAATTGCGATTATGAATGTATCATACATGAGAATCCTCATTACCGTCGTTACCGTACTAATTTCACGTATTTCTGTCGACCCTAAGGCCATCCCGTCTTAATACTTCTACCCACTATCACGATTCATAACTTAATTCATCTCAGCTTAAGTCTAAGTATTTCCTCATCATACTTAGTTCACTTAAACTAAGGCTCTGATACCAACTTGTAACACCCCAAAAACAGGGGTTAACAAAAACTTCCATAAAACGGAAGAGTGGTACTCATTACTAAAGTAAAAGTATACATAAGTCATTACATAACCATTAATACAAAGATTTAGTTAATTACGACTAGTAATGGACCACTAGCTTATCAGATAACAAAAGGTGTCGGAAAGTTCTATCATAATCTTCAAATCTTTAACTCTCCAACAATGATCCCATGCTCACAACCCCAGTCTAAACTTCTTGTATCCGGGACCACTAATATCTGTAACACATAAAACACATAGCAAGTGTTAGGCTTTTAAAGCCTAAGTGAGGTTTACACATAATACATAGATTATAATCATAACATGTAGGAAGAACAATTCGATACATTCACAAATTGGATTCCATGGAGAAGGTCCATATCGCTACCCAGTTACATCATAATCGAAGATATACCTTGATCGATACCCCACGGCATTGTCACAAGGCATAACACAACGGAAAACCCCACGGTATCCGAAGGTATGAACGAAATACACTTACCCCACGGTATGTATGATTATATCTTCCAATGCCTACTAGGTGCTCCTCCAATTAAGTGAATACCAAATATGTTACTCCAAATAAGATTCAAAGCATATTAAGCACTTTAGCAATGGTCCAACCATTTATCATAATCCATACTACTTCCATGTAGTTCACATACATCCACATGTATTAATTCACATTCTATAAGAATTCAATATTAAACCACCATGTTACAACCCCCCCCTCCTTCTACAAACTTGTATAGGCCTTCGGGACCAACAAGTGGTATCAGAGCGGATTTGTTTAATCTCATAAACAAGATCTAATCTAAGATATTTCTCTTCCTTGCTATTATCTGAAAATGGCCACCAACACAAACACAAATTATATAGACAATGGTTCTCTTGCTAAACCCCCTAGATTTTCCAAAGATAACTTCAACTTATGGAAAAATAGGATGACACTCTTCTTAGAAGGTGTAGACCCTACTATGCCTTACTATCTCGAGAATGGTCCATTCATCCCTGTAAGAATTGATGCTGCAGTTCCAGCCGCTGAGAATAGACCTGCTATTCCAGAAAGGATGGTCCCTAAGGAAATCTTTCAATGGACCGACGAAGATAAGAAGAAAGTGGCTATAGATACAAAAGCCAGATCCATACTATCCATGGCTCTTCCTGACGAAGTCTACCATTCCGTCATGAATCTGAAAACATCAAAAGCCATGTGGGATACAATATGTGTTCAGTAAGAAGGAACGTCTGAAGTCCAGGACTCAAGAAAGATCAACCTAGTAATACAATACGAAAGCTTCATTTCTGGTAAGAATGAATCTCTCTCTGAAGTTCACCAACGTTTTAATTGTTTAATTATAGATCTGAAAACTATTGGTAAGGAATATTCTAACTTTGAAGTACTGACAAAGTTTCTAGAATGTTTACCTGAAAGCTGGGATAATTATTCTATGTGTCTCAAGCTGTCAAAGGATCTAAAATCAATGACCCTTTCAACCTTATATGGCACATTGCTGAATCATGAGCAATCGAGCCATCTTAAGAAGAATCTTGTAAAAGATTCCAAAAGCACCCCTGTTGCTTTAATCTCAGAGGAACCTTCTACTCAGCGACCCTCGGTCACTATCACTGAGTTAGAAAGTAACTCTGAAAGGTCATCAGATACTGATTCTTCAGATGATGATGAATCTTTGGCTCTCCTAACTAAAAAGTTCAGGAGATTTGCCAAAAAGAAAATGTTTAGAAAGAACAAACCTCTTTCCATAACTGACAAGCCTAGATCATCAGCTTTTGTTGATAAGGCTACTGCTACTTGTTTTAACTGCGAAAAGACAGGACATTTCGCTAACGAGTGCAGGTCTAAGAAAGTTTCTAGACCCTCAGTTTTTACAAAGAAATCCTTTGTTCCAAGGAATAAAGATGACAAATATTCAAAGCTGAAAGAAAAATATGCTAAGCTGAAAAGCTTTAAGAAAAAGAGTAAAGGCCTGATGGCCAACTATGATTGGGCTGCTTCTGATGAAGAAGCATCATCATCTGACTCTGAAGATGATGAAGCAAATCTATGTCTTATGGCCAAGATTGAAAAAGAGGAAGAAAGTTCAGACATTCCCTCCACTTCAACCTCTGCTATTCAGGTATCACCTTCCTTCTTTACCAATATTGCAAATATTGATGAAGCTGATAGTCTCCGTAAGATCGATCTCTTGACTAGAAGTTTATACGAAGCCATGAACGGCAAAACTGTGGTTGAAAACCAAAACCTTGATCTCGCTGAAAAGCTTAAAAACTTCCACCTTCAAATAGAAAAGCTTTCTAAAATTGAAGAAGATTTTAAAGATCAAGTATATTTAAATCAGCTAGTCAAAATCGAACGAGCAGAAGCTATCGCTGCATTAAAAGCTGAAAAAGCTACTGTTGAAGGATGGTGTAATTCTTCAACAAAGATCACTGAGATAATAAAGTCTCAGATTCCCCTGAGTGATAAACGTGGTCTGGGTTACAAATATGAAACTCCAAAACCAATCATTGAACGTTCAATGCTTAAATTTGGAACGTTCGTATCCTCAGTCGCTGATACTTCATCTTCTCAGTGCTCCTCGTCCAATACACCAATCCCTGAGGAAACTCCTACCTCCTCAAAAGGCAAGGAGAAAATGGTTTATTCAAAACCTACCTCTGTCTCTAAAGACAAAGGTAAAGGAATTGTTATTTACCAGAATCCTCAGAAGGGTGCCTTAGTAACAAAGTTGAATGCTTCTAAAGCTTCAGTGACTCATCCCTCTGGATCAAGGAAGCAGATCTCTGGATCTATTCAGCGATCTACTCCTAGACTCAGAGTGGATGTCCTTGGTAAGAAATCTGAAGAACTGAATGTTCGTCCCATTTCTAAAACCAATAGTTTACTTGGTGCTGGCATTTCTAATTCGAAATCAAAAGCTCAGCATTCAAATGGTCCTAGAACTACTTTTAGTTATAGGAAATGTTATCACTGTGGACTTACCGATCATATTGCTAGTAAGTGCCCCACAGCCACCAAAGCTGAAAAGATAGCTAAGGTGAAGATTGCCCCCAAGGCAAAGAAGACCAACCCTGGTGCAAATCAGGTCAAGGTGAATCCTACCACTGAGGTTAAGAAATTAACCAAAGTGAAGAAAGACAAAGCTGAATCTTCAAATGCTGCGAAGACTGCTGAATCTTCCATTCCAACTACTTCCACTGACAAATGTGTATACATGGTTAAGTGGGTACCCAAGAAAATCTAATCTTCCTTTGTATTGCAGGTTAAGAAGGGTATCTGGTATCTCGATAGCGGATGCTCTAGACACATGACTGGAAAGAAAAGCCTGCTCGCTGAATACAAGGAAGAGAAGGGTCCCTCTGTGACTTTCGGTGGAAATGGAAAAGGACATACCCAAGGGTATGGTGTACTTTCAAATGGTACTACCTCCTTCAGAAGAGTCGCATATGTTGAAGGGCTGAAGCATAATCTTCTAAGCATCAGTCAGCTTTGCGACATGGATAACAAAGTAATCTTTACTAAGGAATCCTGCTTTGTCGCTGACAAAAAGGAGAAGATAGCTCTCAGCGGTTATCGTTTGGAAAATGTTTATGTAATAAACATGGACTCAACAACCACTGAGAACTCCTGTTTCTTCTCAAAGGCCTCATCTGATGTCAACTGGCTATGGCATAAGAGGCTATCTCATCTAAATTTCAAGACACTGAACACTCTTTCGTCAAAAGAGTTCGTCACTGGTCTACCTCAGCATTCATACGCCAAAGAGTATTTATGTTCAGCGTGTGAAATTGGGAAGCAGACCAAAGCAAGCTTTAAATCAAAGCAAGTTTCTTCAGTGTCATCTCCTCTACAACTACTCCATATGGATTTGTTTGGCCCTGTTAACAAACAATCCATCGCTGGAAAGAAATATACGCTGGTCATAGTTGATGAATTGTCTTGCTTCACTTGGGTAATGTTTCTCCGTTCTAAGAGTGACACCCCTGAAAAACTCATCACCTTTGTTCGGAAGATGGAAACCCTGAACAATCTGACCGTTCGCTCAATAAGGAGTGATCATGGGACTGAATTCAAAACAGTTCTCTTGATTCCTTCCTTGAGAGTAAGGGTATTTCTCACAACTTTTCTTCAGTGAGAACACCGCAACAAAATGGAGTCGCTGAAAGAAGAAATAGAACAATTATTGAAGCTGCACGTTCAATGCTCAGCGATTCTCACCTGCCTACTCAGTTTTGGGCAGAAGCTGTCAACACTTCTTGTTTTACGCAAAACAGGTCGCTGATAGTTAAAAGATTCAAAAAGACAGTCTATGAACTCTTTCATGGGAGAAAGCCTTCAATCAGCTTTCTTCACATCTTTGGATGTCAGTGTTTCATACTGAACAACAGAGATGCTCTTGGAAAGTTTGATCCTAAGGCTGATGATGGAATCTTTCTTGGATACTCCTCAGTTTCCAAAGCCTTCAGAGTCTTCAATCGTAGAAGACAAACTGTAGAAGAAACTATTCACGTCAGGTTTGACGAATCCCGTTCAGCGAACTCCAAACCGTCCGCTGATACTGAAGAACTGAATCAATGGATGTTTTCTCATCTTGGTGATTCAGAAGATATTCCCACTCCTCATGCTCATCCAGTAGAAGATGATAGTCCTCCTATCATTCCAAACATGCAGAATAGTGAAGCTGAAACATCATGGGTCTCAGCTGTTCCTATAAACACTATACCTACCGCTGAACCAAACGCCTCAGACATTCCATCTACTTCTCAGCAATCAGTGAATATAATGACAACTGCATCCATTCCTCTCTTGGCAGATACTCCCGACGTCGTTGAAGCTTCATCTTCAGCTCCTCCAGTTCAAGTTGAGTCAGCGTCTCACGCTCCGGCTCAGCGATGGACTATAAATCACCCAATTGATCAAATTCTTGGTGATCCAAACGCTGGGATTCAGACTCGACGAAGTGCAGGTAATATTTGTTTATTTGTAAATTTTATTTCACTAACTGAACCAAAGAAAGTAGATGATGCCCTCAAAGATCCAAACTGGGTCAGCTCCATGCAAGAAGAGCTGACTGAATTCGAAAGAAACAAAGTTTGGAAACTTGTTCAGAGACCAACTGATAAAACAGTGATAGGCACTAAATGGGTCTATCGAAATAAGTTGGACGAACATGGTACTATAACCCACAACAAAGCTCGTCTTGTTGCTCAGGGATACAGACAAGAGGAAGGTATAGATTATGACGAAACATTTGCTCCAATAGCAAGACTTGAATCTATTCGTCTATTCTTAGCATATGTTGTACACAAAAACTTCAAAGTACATCAGATGGATGTTAAGTCAGTGTTTCTGAATGGAAAGCTGAATGAAGAAGTGTATGTGGAACAACCTCCAGGATTCTCAGATTCTAAGCGTCCAGGTTATGTTTATAAACTGGATAAGGCACTTTATGGCTTGAAGCAAGCTCCACGTGCATGGTATGACACTCTTTCCACTTATCTCCATATTGAAAATTTTGAGCGAGGTAAGATTGACAAAACTCTATTTTTTAGAAAAGTGAAAGGTCATATCATTCTAGTTCAAATATATGTTGATGACATTATATTTGGTTCTACTAATCCTGAGCTTTGTACTCGTTTCGCTGATAGAATGAAAGATGAGTATAAAATGAGCATGATGGGTGAACTAACATATTTCCTTGGTCTTCAGATTAAGCAAACTGAAAAAGGAACTTTTATTAATCAGGGAAAGCATGTTAAAGATATGCTGAAGAAATTCGACTTAACTGAAAGTTCAGCTATGAAAACCCCTATGGCACCACCGTTGACACTTGATAAGGACACTAAGGGTGTTCCTGTCAATGTCACGCTGTACCGTGGGATGATCGGCTCACTATTGTATCTTACAACTAGTCGACCCGATATTATGTTTGCAGCATGCTTGTGTGTACGATATCAAGCTGAACCTAAGATATCTCATATGAAAGCTATAAAGCGAATCTTTCGATATCTTAAGGGTACAACGAACCTAGGTCTTTGGTATCCCAAAGATTCTGGATTCGATCTAACCGCCTATTCAGATAGTGATTTTGCAGGTTGCAAAATGGATAGGAAAAGCACCACAGGAGGATGTCAGCTCCTGGGTGGAAAGCTGGTAAGTTGGACAAGTAAAAAGCAAAATTCAGTGTCCACTTCCACAGCTGAAGTTGAATATGTAGCTGCTGGAAGCTGTTGCTCTCAAGTCTTGTGGATGAGAAATCAGCTACTAGACTATGATCTTCAGCTCTCCAAAATTCCAATCTATTGCGACAGCACAAGTGCCATCGCTATAGCAAACAATCCAGTACTACATTCAAAGACCAAACATATAGAAATCATATATCATTTTATCAGAGATCATGTGATGAATGGTGATATAGAACTTCATTTTATCCCAACTGATTATCAGTTAGCTGACTTATTTACCAAACCTCTTAATGAGACAAGATTCAACTTTCTCATCAGCGAGCTTGGAATGCTGAACTTTGAAGGATAAAATCTTCAGCGGTTCACATTAATCAGCGATAGGATAAAATCAACTCGTATAACCTATTCAATCATCTTCTCTCTGAATAAAACTTGGTTAAACTGATATCAAGGTATGTTTTCTCTCTCTGACAATCGCATGAAAATGCAAGATTTCAAAACAAAATCCATCGCTGAATATTTTGAAATTTCTTAAAACCATCGCTGAATATTTTCATTCAGTGCTTCATATTTTCAAAAGTATCCCTGAGTTTTTCAAAACCTCAGAGACAACCAAGAATATGAAAGGACAGTTGTGACGTCATTGCAACGGATAAACCCCGGCACGTTCTTCTTTCTGACACACGTTTGCACGTTTCGTTTACTCGCCAATCAAATGCAAACACGTGTCCGTGTCATAATGAAAATCTTTTCCCGCTCAAGATTTTCTCTCTCTAAAAATCTCTATATAAACAAATTCTTTGTTTATATTTTTCTTTTACGCGATCAATCTTCCTCCGCAAGAAATAATTCACTGTTGCATTTGTGCTTTCAAAAACTTCAAGAACTGTTCATCATCTTCTTCATCAAACATCAAGGTTAATATGTTCTTATTATTTACTGAATGCAAATAACTTGTTTCTGATCTACTCTTTGTTTTAACAAGATCAAACAAAAGAACTTCTTAAAATGAAATCATTTTCTTTCATGATTTTATGAACACAACCATTTCATGGTTGTTCTTCAAGTTTAAATGCGAAAATCTTAAACTTGTTCTTCATTCGTTTCCAGAATCTATTTCTTCATAGAAAACTGGATAACAAGAATAAATGGGTTTTACATTTCGTTTCTTAAAATCAAGAAAAACCCTAATCTTCATAAAGATATTTGTGTCTGAATGAAATGGATAAAATTTGAACCATCTTAATGGAAAATCTTTCCACATTAAGATTATTCTTATTTGTTAACATCTTTGGTTGAACTGATAATACAGAGAAATGGCATCGTCTGACATTCCTGCTACCGCTGAGAACATCTCCGCTGATTCTGAGGAAGTGGAAATCTTCAAAGCTCCTCAAGTCAAGTTTGCCCTTGACAAACTGGATTGGACTAAGGTGAACAACCTCTATGCGCTTCTCGAGTTTCCTCCTCGAAAGCAAGTCACACATCTAGATGATGCTGTGAAATTCCTAAAGAATTGATGCATCTCCACAGCCCTGACCATAACACCTCCTGCACATCAGCTTTTGCTCTCACAATTCTGGTACTCAGCCAGACGCTCTCAACTACCTTCAGCCAAAGACCCCTCCAAAAGAATCGATTGCATCCTCTGCGATATCGAATATGGCACCATGAAGATCACCCCTGCCATCATTCGCAAAGCTCTCAGCCTTCCCATCGCTACCAAGGAAAAACCATTCGTTCCCCTCCCGGACCCCAAGAAAAACTCAGACAGGGAAGCCATCATTGCATTTTTTGATGCAATGGGCTATGTATGGGAAATCGGCAGAGACATGAAGCCCGAGAAGAAGCTGACGATTATCAAGAAATCGAAAATGCCCAGCGAGATGAATTTCATCTTCGCTCATCTAATCAGCTGCATGACTACAAAGAGCGGCTCCTCTGACCAAGCCGCTAAACCTCAGCAAGCAATGGGATATGCACTGCTGAAAGGTCTCAACATAGACTGGGCATCGATTATCTATGATGACATAGTTCTAAGAGTGGACACCGTCGCTGACAGACCTCCATGGGTTCCCTACCCCCGATTCATCAGCACCATCTTCCAATATGGCCTGAAGGAGAGCTACCCAACTGATGGTGACCTGAAACTCTCTCAGGTCGGCCCAAAGATACTCGACTTCAAACCAGTGGTGAATGAGGTACGTCTTTCTACACTCTTGACTCTTCTTAACCCTACTCTTTCTTCTACTTCTGCAGCTCCTTCAGCGGACAAACCCACCGCTGATACCCCAGCTGCTACCTCTATTCCTCTTAAAAGGAAACAATCATCTACCCCACTTGGTTCTAAAAGGATCAAGAAAACAAAGGAGCAACCCCAGCAACTTCATGCTGAAGACTCCTCAGCTCTTTCTGCAGAGCTGAAGGAACGTTCAGTGGTACGCTCTGCCACACCTGAACAACCCATCCATTCCATCCCAACTTCAGCGTCTCTAAACGCTGAGGTTACAAACTTGGAACCTACCCAACCTCCTTCAGTCTCTCAAAAGACTGATGAAGTGATTTTCAGCGAATCCAACGCTGAACTCAGAACCCAACCTCCATTCTTATCCTTCGCTCCTCCCTCCACTCATTTGGTCTCTCCTCCAGTTTTCGCTGGAGCTGCCATCATTTCTACGGAAACTAAAACTGACACTCCAGAAATGATGAAGACAGGACCTTCAGGACAATCCATGGGCACTTTTGAAGATGACATGGAACATTTTTCAGGAACCCGTAATTTTGACGAGTTCATCAATCCTCCTGCAGGTACACACCAACCCATAAACACTGTCACTAAACCCCAAACTTCTGAGCTTTCCTCTGTTCACAAGTTCTTATATGTTACAGGTCCTAATTTGGGAGACATCAACGCCTTTCTGAAGTCCGTAGAGACAAAGCTGACAGGTCTCACCACTACTCTTTCAAATAACTCTACAGCTGTAACAAACGCTGGAGAGAATCTTACAAAGCTGACAACGGTGGTGGAGAAGAAGGCTTCCACAGATGACATGAAGCAGGTTGATAAAACTCTCAGCGACTTCGCCAAGGTGCTCGCTGACATCTACACAGACTACACCTCTCTCAAAAACTCAGTTTCGTCCATGTCCAGCGAGTTTACAACGCTGAAGACATCGGTTGGACAACTAGAGGGAGATATGTCTTCTGTAAAGACTGACTTAGGCTCTGTAAAGACCGATGTTGGTTCGATGAAAACGATGATCGAGCAGCTGCTACAAAAAGCGAATACTCCTGCCCCTGTCCCTGCATCTGACAATTTCACAGCGGCGGATCGCACTGAGCTGGAGAAGATCAATCCTGCTATTTCTGGCCTTCAAGACAGAATAGCAAAGATTGAAGGTTGTATAGGTCTCTATGGCCAAGAAGACAGAGAACCTGCCAAAGCTGCAGAGTCAACTCATTCCTCCCCCACTCATCATGAGAAAGAGGGGGAGAAGAGCGCTGAAGATCTCTCCAAGAGCGCTGAAGACCTTTCCCATGATGAATCTATCAGGGGAGAGAAGAAGGATGCTGAAGAAACCAACGCTGGACCTCAGGGAGATGAACACCCTGAGGAAACCGAGAAGCTCGCCTCTGTATCTGAGGGGGAGCAACTCGAAGAAGCTGATAAAACAGAATCCGAAGCAGAATATGATGAAGCCATCGACATCCCTGATGATGAACCATCCTCTTCTCCAAAGAATGATGATGATGACGATGATGACGATGACTTCTTTATCGTCAAACTTGCTCCGAGGATCAGAGTTCTTAAGGGAATCTCGATAAATGAACCTTCAGGGGAGCGGACAAAGACAAAGCCCTCAGCCTCTGGAGCTGAGAAAGGCAAAGGCAAAAGCGTCGCTGAAGATGACAATCTGATGATCTTGCTTGAAAAGCCGGTTTGTCAGGTACACTAAACATCTCTCACTCTATCCCTCCTCTATCATACACTATCAGTTCTACTACCCAAGCCTATACACTTGAACAAATTTTCTCTCTCTGTTTCTACCCAAGTTCTTACTTGTAAGATCGCTGTGTTTCAGCTAGTCCTCTCCCCTGTTTGAGGATATCGCTGAAGGTTCCACAACTGCGACTTCACCAATAATACCAGCTGCTGCTGAAGAAATAATCCCAGTCTTAGATTTGATCTCTGAGACTGATAAGCCAGAAGAACAGCTACTCTCGCACAGACGCAGACCTTCCTTAGCTCCTCAAAAGCTAAGTGAAGAGGATGAGAAAAGAAGAGAGGAGATAATAAAGCAATTCCAGGATCAGCGAATCATTCTGAGGCGCAATCAACTTCCTTCTGTTCCTCCAAAGTTCAGAATTTCCCAAAAGGAATACACGGAACACCTCAGAGCTGAACGCCTAATCGCTGAAAGAAAGGAAGCTGAAGAAAAAGACAGAGAATACGCCATCAAGCTTACTCAACGATCAATAAAAGACCCCAAGCTTAAAAGAGTTCCCATTGATGTTCAACGTTAGCTATGGGATGATGCTCAAAAGATCGTTAGAGAAAAGACTAAGGTCTCTGATACGACTTTGGAATGGGCTAAACAAATGCTGACCTATCGATCTAGACCATCCAAAATCATCAAGGCAAACATCAGAGGAAGTTTGTACGCTGATGTTCCTGTTGTTGAAGTGGATGTCTACAGAGATGACAAAACCAAGCAAACCTTCTATGCTGCTACCTTAGAAAAGTTTGGTCTCTCTGAATGGTTAGAAACAAAATTAGCCATTCAGGGATCGCGCTCAAAGTTCAAAAGCCATGTCGAGAAGATCTTAAACAAACAGATCGACCTGCTTTCATCTGATGTGGATATTCCTCCTACTCTTCCTCAACCAAGAAAAGTCTCTGCTAAGAAAAAGAAAGTCTCTGGTTCAGGTCCTCATATTCGAAATGAAACGGGCATTGGTTTCTCTCGTGCTGAAGTTCTTGGCCCTGATGCCGATCTCTCAATGCTTGACACCTCCCTACCACCTGGAGAAAATTTCATTCCTGGCACAGTTGTAAGTGATCCCTATGGTATATTCTTTTTAGACTACTATGGAAATCATCACTTTCAACGTATCTCTGAGCTCGACATCGCTCCCATCGAACAACTCAGAGATCTCGTATACTGGTGTGAAGTCAGACGCGACATCAAAGCTAGACACCTGAAGCCCTTGATTTTTGAAGCAGCTCTGAAGAAAAAGAATCAAGGAGTAGATGTCCCTGACTGGATGATTCCCACATCAAAGACCCTTGATGAACTTCTCATCAAGGAAGAACCCTTTACAAGCTGATATGATCGCCCTTTTCTCTATTGTATCAGTTATTCTTCTGTACTTGTAATTTATTTCGCTTGTACTTATAATCTTTCCATTTCTCTTTGTAACCTGATTCAAAGTTTTAAAGAAATATTTCAGCGAATGTACTTTACTCCATCAGTACTGAAACGATCCCAGAAAACAGTAAAAGGGACAAATATTTTATGAGTTCTTTTTATCCTTATGTTTTCATTAAATAGCAATTTTCTTTGTTGCTATGTCATAATCAAATAGGGGGAGATTGTTGATCCAAACCCTCAGTGATTTGATAATGACCCTCTCTTATATACTTAGTGAAAATTCTAAGTAAACAATATGTATCAGAGTTTCACTATCGCTGATAAGTACTAAGATCTTACAGTACCGCTGATAGGAACTCTCGCTCTTTAGATTAAACATTCAGCGAACACTGTTCACCATTAATGCTCTGAGTCTGTTCAGTCATTATGATGATCGCTGATAAGTTAGTTGTTTACTTATGATCCCTGAAGACAAGTTTCACGTCAACAAAGGTTCTACGCTGAAGTCGAAGATCAAGCTCAAGAACCAGCGACAAGTCTCCTAATGAACTGATGCGGATCAGCGAAGACTCGGATTTGTCCACTCAACGTGAAGTATCAAGTACAAGACTTCAGCTATCGCTGAACTTTATCATTTGCTGAATAGATAATGATAATGCTCTGAATCAACGAAAGCTGATCATGAAGTCCTCCGTACAAAGTACTTTTGTCTTAACCACCCTTGCACAACTCCGTACGAAATGTCAAAAAAGAACCTCCGACTATCTGAAATCGTACAACCACTCTGATACTACACTGTTCATCCATGCGGCTACTAAGGTTGTCAACAAAGGTCAATGACATGCAACCAACCAGCTGATGACACGTGTAAAGTGTATACTGACTTGCATTTAATGCATGCAGTATATAAAGAGATGAACCCACTTCATTTGAAGTAACTTGCTAACTCTGGACAAGTTCAATCTCTTATCTCAAGATAGGTTATTATTAGTAATTTCCTTATCTCTCTTAGTGCAAGAAACCTTAGTGTTCCAACTTGTTTAGATTTAGGTTTATCCTTAATCTTGTTTTCGCAACAAGCTGTAAATTGTTAATGATTTATCAATAAACAATTTAGAAAAGTAAAATCTGTGTGTTTGTATTCACCCCCCCCCCCCTTCTACAAACTTGTATAGGCCTTCGGGACCAACACATCAAACAACTCAACTTCTAAGATCTCATTCAAAGGCATTTCATTTCTTTGAGAAATGGAACCACTTCTCTGGCATTCATTACACCTTTGTGCAAAATTTTGGGCATTCATTACACCTTAGTTGCCATTCTTTGGCCTCCAAAATGTCCTCCATAAGCTGACTGATGGCAATGCTGCAGGATTGCTGCCACTCCAGTTTCTAGGATGCACCTTCTCAGCAACTGATCTGTACCAAGTTTAAACAGAAAAGGATCATCCCATATGTAGAATTTACTATCATGGAGAATTTTGTTAAGCATATGATGAGTATAATCAGAAGGTTTGATGCCACAAGCCAAATAGTTTGCTATGTCAGCAAACCATGGAAGTTGTGCTTGCACCATAAGAATCTTTTCATCAGGGATGGTCTCTATAATGTCTCCTCCTTCCCTACTTTCAACAAGTTTCTTCTAACCTAGACAAATGACCAGCCACTTGGCTTTCCACACCCTTCCTATCAACAATTTCTAGGTCAAACTCTTGCAATAACAAAACCCATCTTATTAGCCTTGGCTTTGCATCTTTCTTTGAAATGAGATATTTAACGGAAGCATGGTCAGTGTTAACAATGACTTTTTCTCCCATGAAATATGATCTAAATTTCTCAAATGCAAACACCACTGCTAATAATTCTTTTTCAGTTGTTGTGTAATTAATTTGAGCTTCATTCAGGGTTTTGCTTGCATAGTAGATGGAATGAAAAATATTTTCTTTTCTTTGACCCAAAACTGCACCGACAGCCCAATCACTTGCATCACACATGATTTCAAAAGGTTTGTCCCAATCAGGAGCAACAATCACATGAGCAATTACCAAAGCTTTCTTCAAAGTGAGGAATGCATTTCTGCAATCTTCATTGAAATCAAACTTTTGGTCTTGCTTTAATAATAGACATAAGAGTTTTAAATTTTTTGAAAAGCCTTTTATAAAACGTCTATAAAATCCAGCATGACCAAGAAAGCTTCTGATTCCTGTAACAGTGGTTGGTTCAGGTAGTTTTTCAATAACTTCAAGTTTAGCTTTATCTACCTCAACTCCCCTTTTAGAAATTAAATGACCAAGGACAATTCCTTATGTAACCATGAAATGACATTTTTCCCAATTAAGGACCAAGTCAGTTTCTTCACACCTTTTAAGACTTTGTTTTAAGTTTTCCAAACAATGATCAAAAGATAAACCATAAACAGAAAAACCATCCATAAATATTTCAATGGATTTTTCAAGCATGTCAGAAAATATGGACATCATGCATCTTTGAAAAGTGGCAGGTGCATTCCAAAGTCCCAAAGGCATTATCCTAAAGGAAAAAGTGCCAAAAGGACAGGTGAAAGTAGTCTTCTCTTTGTCTTCCGGTGTTATGGCTATCTGACTGTATCCTGAGTATCCATCCAAGAAGCGGTAAAAATCTTTTCCAGCCAACCTGTCCAACATTTGATCAACAAAAGGTAATGAAAAATGGTCTTTTTGAGTAGCATTGTTTAGTCTACGGTAGTTCATGCAAATTCTCCATCCGGAGACTATTCTTGTGGGGATGAGTTCATTCTTGTCATTGGAAATGACAGTGATCTCTCCCTTCTTTGGAACATATTGGACTAGACTAACCCAAAAACTACTGGTTGTTGGGAAATAACTTCTGCATCTAACCATTTTAAAATTTCCTTTTTCACTACCTCTTTCATGACAGGGTTCATCCTTCTTTGAGGTTCTATGGATTTGAAGTTCTTTTCTTCTAAGATGATCTTATGTTGACAAATAGAAGGGTTAATCTCTCTAAGATCAGCAATGGTCCATCCTCTGGCTTTGGTGTGCAACTTCAACATATCTACTAACTTCTTTTCCTGATGCAATTCTAGGGTAGCTGATATGATGACAGACAATTTGTCTTCTTTTCCTACAAAGGCATATTTCAGATGAGACGGGAGTTGTTTCAACTCCAGGTCAGGTGGTGAGACTATGGAAGAAGTAGCTAATTTTTGCTCATTATTTTCCAGCAGCTCAAATGTTGCAGCATCCAAAGGGACAGTCTCTCATTTTCTCAAGGTGGAGTCCCTATCATCATCCTCTTTTCCTAAGGTCAGGTCTTCCTTATCCTCCTCCTCCTCTATTCTACAGTTTTGTTTGACTCCCTCTTCATGACACAATGACTCAATGGTACCTAAGCTTGAGCAGTCTTCCATATCACTAGGGTACTTTAAAGAATTGAAAACATTGAATGTGACTTTTTGGTCTTGAAGTCTCATGGTCAATTCTCCTTTCTGGACATCTATCAAAGTTCTACCAGTGGCTAAGAAAGGTCTTCCTAAAAGAATAGGAATATCCTTGTCAGCCTCAAAGTCTAAAATGATAAAATCAGCCGGAAAGATGAACTTATCAACTTGGACTAAAACATCTTTAATCTTACCCTTTGGATAGGCATTGATCTTATCTGCTAAGATGAGTGTGACAGTGGTAGGTCTGGCCTCTCCTATGCCTAAGCTTTTGAAGATTGACAGGGGCATAAGATTGACACTTGCACCTAAATCACATAAGGCTTGTCCAACTTCTTTCCCACTTATGGAACAAGGAATAGTAAAACTCCATGGGTCTTTTTGCTTAGGGGTATTTTGTTGGAAAACAGAGCACTGCAACCTTCAGTGAGGGCAACAGTCTCATACTCAGTCAACTTCTTTTTCTTACTCAAGATGTCTTTAAAGAACTTGGCATAGTTAGGCATCTGCTCAATTGCTTCAACAAGAGGTATGTTAATGCGCAATTGTTTGAAAACATCCAAAAACTTTTTAAATTGCAATTCCTTCTTATCATTCCTTAACCTTTGGTGGTAAGGTATGTAAGGGGGAATTGGTTTAATGACAACTTTGTTTGACTGTTTTGAGCAAGATGGATCCTGTATGCTTTTGGTCTTGGTTTCAGTCAGTGGTGGACTTGACCTTGTGATCTTAGAGTCTTGGTCTTCTTTTTGACTTGGTGGTATTTGAATAACCCGAATCTCTGGTGTAGGTGAAACACCCTTAAAATTTTCAGAGTTTACCACCATAATTCCAAACTTTCATTTACTCCAGAGAATTTGTGACAAGTTTCAAACCTACACAAGTTTATCATAACAACCAACTAATCTAATCCCTGATCAACAAAATTAGATTATAATAGTTGTCCACAACATCTTTCAAAATATCTCCTATAACACTAAATTCTCCATCACAAATCCAAAAGCACAACTCTGGTACTCCTCGACACTCATCCCTTTGTATCCCTTCCCGAGCTAGTACCTGATAATAAAAATTAATTTGAAAAGATTAGGCTTACGCCTAGTGAGAACATCAATTTTTCAAATCAAAATCTTTATAAGCTTTGAAACCAAAATTGTAAACAAAGCGTATAAATTAACCTGATCCCAACTTTCTTACTGTACACATAACATCTTTCGATGGCGGGAATCATACCCGATTCCATGAATATGACAACACCAAGTATGTCATAGTATCATGTTCGAGAGCGCCACTACGAATCACCATGGATTCTAGTTTACAGCTCATGTCCAAGAAATTACAATTAAGCGCCATGCCTTTTTCTTGGAATGGAAATAGAAATAGCAATTATATCTTGCCTATTTCTAATCTACCAATAGAAAGCCGAAATAACAATTATACTTTGTCTATTTCACGTTTCCACGTCTCAATTACGAATAGCAATTATACTTTGCCTATTCCACGTTTCAATATGAATAGCAATTCTACTTTGCATATTCCATTTCTCAATATGAATAGCAATTATACCTTGCCTATTCCATCATTTCAATATGAATAGCAATTCTACTTTGCCTATTCCACTTCTCAATATGAGTAGCAATTATACCTTGCCTATTCTATTATTTCAATATGAATAGCAATTCTACTTTGCCTATTCCACTTCTCAATATGTATAGCAGTTATACCTTGCCTATTCCATCGTTTCAATATGAATAGTAATTCTACTTTGCGTATTCCACTTCTCAATATGAATAGCAATTATACCTTGCCTATTCCATCATTTCAATATGAATAGCAATTCTACTTTGCCTATTCATTACATTTCCTAGTATATGTGAGTATCAACTCAAAGCACATAACAACTCATCTCATACTCTCAATCGAGTCATAATTGTGTTCGTACTGTTAAATGATTAAGATACTTTTCATATTTGGAAAACACTTAATCATGAAAAACCTCATACAGTAAGTTATCCGGAACACCTATCCGGTACTAATCCAGAATTTCAAGAATCCGATAACATCCGGAAAAGTATCCGGACTCCAAGTTCGGAACCTTCCGGGAATCACATCCGGTAACCAATCCGTAAAAACATCCTGTATCCGAAAGTATCCGGTATCCGGTAAATCCATCCGGATACCTATCCGGTATACGGACACCTATCCGGTATCCGAAATCAATCCGAAAAATCATCCGATATCAAGTCCGGACAACTATCCGGAAAACATATCCGAATAATCCGGAAACTTCAACTTCCGGATTCAATTGATTTCAAGTCTGTTTCGATTGTTTTTCTGCTCAAAACCCTTTTTGTATCCAATTCTTAAAGATACTAGTAAGCTTATAAAGCTATTTCAATACACTGACATATTCTATTAAAAACAAAACAGTAGATGAACTCACCTGATTCGAATCTAGAATCGATAACCAGAAAATTAAACCTCCAATTCTTTCTCACCAAAGTTAAATCAGAACCTATTTGAAAGAATTATTGGATTGGAATTATAATCCCACAAGAAATCGATCAGAACACTTGAATGAAACCTTACCTAGCACCCAGAAATCGATCCCTCTCTACTCTGGCTTTAAACCGACTTCTCGAAATCAATTTGAGATAATCTCAAAGTTTCTGCCGACCTTCATTTATTATACCCCAATTTTCCAAATTTCAATTTTACCCCAACACTATCCACATTGATGAAACTAACCCCAAGTTTCACAATTTTACAAATAACTTAAAAACTTCAGTCAATTTCACTTTTGACCCCTTTCGACATGTCGTTTAAAATAATATCATCCCATTATTTTAGACATTCTCCCAAAATAATTATATAATAATTATGGAAATTTCGAGGTGTTACAAATCTCCCCAACTTTAAAATGATTTCGTCCTCGAAATCGAAACTATACAAACAAATGAGGATATCTATTCTTCCTTTTCAAAGATAACCAACATGAAATATGTTATGGGTTCCTTCCAATTCAAGTGGAAGCTCCAACTGGTAGGCTGAAAGTCCTACATGCTTAATCACAGTTAAAGGTCCAAGAAAACAAGGACTCAGCTTTCCACGTTTTCCAAATCTTATACCCTTCCACGGAGATACCTTTAACAATACCCGCTCCCCAACTTGAAACTCTTTAGGTCTCCTTGGAGAAAATTGTACAACCCTCAAGTCTTTCCCGAACTAAGACTTGACCTCCATTAGTTATTTTAACTATTAAGGCATCTTCCAAAATAGTGACTGGTATAGCTAACTTTTAATAACAGATTGTAATACAAAAGACAAGTTAGCACCACTATCACCTAATATACACCCATGTATAGAATTAACAAGGAATGTATCATAAACTACATCCGCCAATTCCTTAGCTTCTTCCACCGTCATGTGAAATGCTCAGCCCGTTGATCTTGGGGTGTTGGGTTTCTTCTCTTGATTCCTGCTATTCTTCAACTTTGGGCAATCCCTTCGATAATGACCATGCTTCTTACATTCATAGCAGGTTGATCCTTGGATGGGACAGTTCCTTATTTGATGACCACTCTTTCCACATCTAAAACATTCCTTCGATATTACCCGACACAGCCCAAAATGTTTACTCCTACATTTCTGACACCAGTTAGGTTCTTGTCGAGGCTCAAACCGAGTGTTCTCGATAAAGGGATTTGGTCCTTGTGAAGATTTTGATCGACCTTCCCACTTTCTTTTCTCTCCCAATTGAGCTTTCTCAGCTTTATCTTTTGCATAGACTTCTTCTATAATCTTTGCTTCTTTAATCGTTTCCCTCAGTGTCAAAGCTTTGGAATTCCGGACTCTTGACATCATATCCGCCGGCATACCCTTCAAGTAAGCCTTGATCTTTTCTTTTTTAGTTGGGGCCACATGCCCCACTAAGTTCAGTTTCTCCAAGAATATGCGAGTGTACTCCCTTACTGAAGAAGTACCCTTCTTAAGCGTTCGAAACTCTTCTTCGATCCGGTCCACTTCGTTCTCATTACAATATTCTTCTAATATCTTCTTATTAAACGACTCCCATGTCATGGCTGCCAAAACTGGAGTCGTTACCGTTGATGTCACGATATTCCACCATATCAAAGCATTCCCTCCCAACATTTGGGATCCAACTCTGACCTTTGATTCTTCGTCACATTCACAAGCTCTAAATGCTTGTTCCATCTCTCTAATCCAATTCATGCACGCAATTGGATTATCAGAACCAGTAAATTTAGGTGGCTTGCAGCTCAAAAACGTCTTATAGGAACAAACTTTTTCCATCCTTCTATTAAAATTCCGCACCGGATTAACAGGCGGATTTTCAGTACCAGTACCCAACCCCAGTCTTTGTGACTCGGTGTTTCTATCATTAAACATTTTCATAAAAATCTCCTGTTGTTGAGTCAGTGCATTATTCATGACCCGCATCATATTTTCCATCATTCGGGACTCTATTGTAGATTCCGTCGTCACCGGATTAGAAGTACCGGCATTCGTTCGATGTGTTTGATTCCCTCTTTCTCCCAGAATGGATGGCCTTGGTGGACTTACCCTAGTTCCACCCCTTTCGGGTTGATTCTCCACCCATTCATTTGCTGCCCTCTCTTCTGAAGAAGTAGGAGATCGGGTTGGTGTATTCACCATCGTATTCTGTCGAAGCACATAAAGATAACCATAAGAAATGGTTATGCACAATCTCAACACAAAACGTACTTTAACGTTCATTAATCACCATAACAATTTAAAAACAAGTATGCTTACGTAATAATATATTCACAATAACATTAGCTAATTGAAATTATGAACATACTATACATAAGAATCCTCGTTAGCGTCATCACAGTTCTTAATACACGTATTTCCGTCAACTCTAAGACTATCCCGTCTTAGTACTTCTACCTAATCTCACAAATCATATCTTAATCATCTCAGCTTAAGTATAGGTATCTCACAATCATACCTAGTTCACTTAAACTAAAGCTTTGATACCAAACTAAAACACCCTAAAGTTCACAATAAATTTAAACCTTAAATTTATCAGAGTTTACCACCATAATTTCAAACTTTCATTTACACCGGAGAATTTGTGACAAGTTTCAAACATACACAAGTTTATCATAACAACCAACTAATCTAATCCCTGATCAACAAAATTAGATTATAACAGTTGTTCACAACATCTTTCAAAATATATCCTATAACACTAAATTCTCCATCACAAATCCAAAAGCACAACTCTGGTACTCCTCGACACTCATCCCTTTGTCCCTTCCCGAGCTAGTACCTGGTAAGAAAATTTAATTTGAAAAGATTAGCCTTACGGCTAGTGAGAACATCCAATTTTCAAATCAAAATCTTTATATGCTTTGAAACCAAAATTGTAAACAAAGCGTATAAATTAACCTGATCCCAACCTTCTTACCGTACACATAACATCTTTCGATGACGGGAATCATACCTGATTCCATGAATATGGCAACACTAAGTATGTCATAGTATCATGTTTGAGAGCGCCACTACGAATCAACACGGATTCTAGTTTACAGCTCATGTCCAAGAAATTACAATTAAGCGCCATGCCTTTTTCTTGGAATAGAAGTAGAAATAGCAATTATATCTTGCCTATTTCTAATCTACCAATAGAAAGCGGAAATAACAATTATACTCTGTCTATTTCACGTTTCCACGTCTCAATTACAAATAGCAATTATGTCTTGCCTATTCCACGTTTCAATATGAATAGCAATTTTACTTTGCCTATTCCACTTCTCAATATGAATAGCAATTATACCTTGCCTATTCCATCATTTCAATATGAATAGCAGTTCTACTTTGCCTATTCCACTTCTCAATATGAATAGCAATTATACTTTGCCTATTCCATCTTTTCAATATGAATAGCAATTCTACTTTGCCTATTCCACTTCTCAATATGAATTGCAATTATACCTTGCCTATTCCATCATTTCAATATGAATAGCGATTCTACTTTGCCTATTTCACTTCTCAATATGAATAGCAATTATACCTTGCCTATTCCATCATTTCAATATGAATAGCAATTCTACTTTGCCTATTCCACTTCTCAATATGAATAGCAATTATACCTTGCCTATTCCATCATTTCAATATGAATAGTAATTCTACTTTGCCTATTCCACTTCTCAATATGAATAGCAATTATACCTTGCCTATTCCATCGTTTCAATATGAATAGCAATTCTACTTTGCCTATTCCACTTCTCAATATGAATATCAATTATACCTTGCCTATTCCATCGTTTCTATATGAATAGCATTTCTACTTTACCTATTCCACTTCTCAATATGAATAGCAATTATACCTTGCCTATTCCATCGTTTCAATATGAATAGCAATTCTACTTTGCCTATTCATTACATTTCCTAGTATATGTGAGTATCAACTCAAAGCACATAACAACTCATCTCATACTCTCAATCGAGTTATAATTGTCTTCGTACTGTTAAATGATTAAGATACTTTTCATATTCAGAAAACACTTAATCATGAAAAACCTCATACAGTAAGTTATCTGGAACACCTATCCGGTACTAATCCAGAATTTCAAGAATCCGGTAACATCCGGAAAAGTATCCGGACTCCAAGTCTGGAACTATCCGGGAATCACATCCGGTAACCAATCCGGAAAACCATCCGGTATCTGGAAGTATCCGGTATCTGGTATCCGGTAAATTCATTTAGACACGTATACGATATCCGGAATCAATACGAAAAATCATCCGGTATCAAGTCCGGACAACTATCCGGAAAACGTATCCGGAAAACATAATCCGGAAACTTCAACTTCCGGATTCAATTGATTTCAAGTCTGTTTCGATTGTTTTTTGCTCAAATTTACACAACCCTTTTTGTATCCATTTCTTAAAGATACCAGTACGCTTATAAAGCTATTTCAATACACTGACATGTTCTATTAAAAACAAAACAGTAGATGAACTCACCTGATTCGAATCCAGAGTCGATAACTAGAAAATTAAACCTCCAATTCTTTCTCACCAAAGTTAAATCAGAACCTATTTGAAAGAATTATTGGATTGGAATTATAATCCCACAAGAAATCGATCAGAACACTTGAATGAAACCTTAGCTAGCACCCAGAAATCGATCCCTCTCTGCTCTGGCTTTAAACCGACTTCTCAAAATCAATTTGAGATAATCTCAAAGTTTCTACCGACCTTCATTTCTTATACCCCAATTTTCCAAATTTCAATTTTACCCCAAAACTATCCACATTGATGAAACTAATCCCAAGTTTCATAATTTTACAAATAACTTAAAAACTTCGGTCAATTTCACTTTTGACCCCTTTCGACATGTCGTTTAAAATAATATCATCCCATCATTTTAGACATTCTCCCAAAATATTTATATAATAATTATGGAAATTTCGAGGTGTTACAGTAGGATTGGCTCTGGACATTTTATCAAAACCTGTTTTGGTTAAAAAGGGCCAAATTCCTTTTCCACAGCTTCAGGTAAGTCTTTTCCACTCCTAAGAGTTACAACTTTCACATGTTCTTTTTCTGGGGCCTTTGGGACTTCTGTGTTACTAGGCAAAGTCCCTGTGGCCCTGTTGATTTGGTTGAGTGCCAATTGACTTATTTGGGTTTCTAAGTTCCTCAAAAGTGTGCTATGTTGATTAAAAAGAGATTGATTTTGTTGTTGTTGAACTTGTGATTGTGCCACAAAATTTTTCATCATTGTCTCCAAAGAGACATTTGGATCATCTTATGGAGGTGAATGATTTTGGTGTTGAAAAGGTGGTTGAGTGTTTTGAAAACCTTGCTTACGATTATTCTGATGATGATTGTTTTGATGATTTCCTTTGAAATGGTTTTGGGAACTGCTTGCTTCATTTTGAAAATTAGAGTTCCCTTGTGGCTTTTGTGCAGGTGGATTTAAACATGGACTAGTCCAAGAAAAGTTTAAGTGTTGCTTCCAACTGGCATTGTATGTGTTGGAGTGAGGATTAGGTCTATTTTGAACATAGTTTACAGATTCAGAATTATGAGGACAATGTTCATAAGAATGTTCCTTACCACAACAGACACATTGCACAGAAAAGACAGGTGCAGGAGATGTAGTGACACCTGGCTGAGCTCCTTGACCGGAAGTGATGTTTTTAAGCATATTAGTCATGGAAGCAAGATGAGTTGTCAGTGCAATGTATGCATCTACCTCATGGATTCCAAATTTCCAGCAGTCTTCTTTTGAGTTTGAGTTTGAGTCCTTGGATCAGCCCATTGTCCATTATTTGTTGAAATCTTTTCAAGAATTTCATACCCGGTATTGTAGGTGTTAAAGGTAAGGCTCCTTCTGAAGTCACATCGAGCATTTGTTTTGCATTGGAATCAAGTCCAATGTAAAAAGTCTCGACTTGAATACAGTACGGAATGCCATGGTGAGGGCATTTCCTTAATAACTCTTTAAACTTTTCCCAAGCATCAGGAATTGCTTCATTGTCCAATTTTTTAAACATGCAAATTTCATTTATGGACTTAGCATTCCGGGTAGGTGGAAAATATTTTTGCAATTTTTTTCAGTCATATCACTCCAAGATGGTACAAAACCTGGTGCTAATGAATTGAACCATACTCTTGCCTTATCCCTTAGAGAAAATGGAAATAAAATGAGTCTTAAGGCTTCAGAAGATACTCCAGAGATTAGAAAAACATCGGTGATCTCCATAAAAGATTTTAAGTGTGAATGTGGATCTTCCGATGGTAATCCGGCAAATTGACCATTGGCTTGCAACATATAAAACATGATGGGTTTTGGTTCAAAATGTAAAGTTTCTAATTGTGGCCTAATAATCCCTGAATTTAATTGCTCAAAATTAGTGATTGCATAGTCCATAATTCTTCCATCTTTTGAGTTTGCAAGATCAATGATGTTAAGAGGTTCAATATTACCAACAGATCCAGCATCATCTCCATTCTCATTGTTATTTTGAAGTGGTGGATTATGTTGAAATGGTGGATCACCAAAAAGTGGTGGATTATATACAAAATTTGGCGGGGGCCTGACTGGGTTTTCTAAAGGTGGTCTCATTTGATTTTCCAAAGGTGGCCTGACAGGATTTTCTAAAAGTGGTGGCCTTGGTGGTCTATTTTCAAAACCTGGAGAGGGTCCATCCATATTGGGAGGGTTCATGATTGATGTTCTTTGAATTCTCCTTTGTTAGACAACCTAGGGGGGGGTAAGGTTGTATTTAAAATCTTTTACTTTCAAAAATTCTTTTATAAATAAATACAGTACGGAAACAGTAAAAATAAATCAGAGTATACAAATAATAAAGAAGAGTGTAAATATAAACAAATACACAGAGATTATATAAATAAATATAAATGCAAAGCAGTTTATATAAACAAATATAATAAAGCACAGCGGAATAAATAAAGAGATAAAGGTTAGAGATACTTGACACAGAGATTTACTGATTTACCACCAACTGTGATAAACCAGCAGCCGAGACACTTCTCGACACGATCCAAATAAATGTATTCTTTACGGTAGAATACAAACCAAATACAGAGCAAAGTAAACGGCTCTCAAGCTTTAGCTTATCGAGATATACAGGATCACACACCCGTTATTCAAACACTTACAAGAGGAGTATAACTCACAATGGGTAATCACTCTTGTATAATATCTCACACTTGGATATTTTATAAAAAATGTTTTATAAAATATATATATTAAAAATGAGAGAGCTGAGAGTGTGGTTGCTGCTTGTTGTTACTGTTATGTGGTCTGGTCTTCTTGTTCTCTTCTCCAGCATGCATGTATATATATCAGGAAGCTCCAACGGCATTGTGCATCCGCGGTATACCGCCAAATGCACGCGGTATACCGCCGTCAGAAAAAGTAACTGACACACCAACGGCTACATGCAAAGTTGACTTCTGGAATTACGTACCCGCGGTATACCGGCTGGGACTCGCGGTATACCGCCGTCAGAAAAAGTATTATCAACCAATCAGAGAAGCACACGGAACCTGCCGCGGTATACCGGCTGAACACCCGCGGTATACCGCCAAATGTGTACCCGCGGTATACCGGGTATTCTCCACGGTATACCGGCGTCAGAAAAGACACCTTCCAGGACTGCAACCAAATCTTGCTGGATCTTCTTAAAACAAAAACTTATTTAGTTAAAATCAATTATGGTTTTTTTAGAAATATCCAAGTGGTATATTATTTTAGGGTGTTTATCATTATTAGTTATAAACAATGATGACGACGTAAACACTTCCGTCTTGAACCCTTCAGTTTAAATCTTCGTGTTCTTCAACAACTGCACACTTGGATTAAATTGTTAGATAAACAATAATACGGTGTGTTTGTAATCATCAAAATAAATATATATAAATATATAGAGATGTGGTACACTTGCACCAACAATCTCCCCCTTTTTGATGATGACAAACACAACCGCTAAGCAAGAGCATATGCGGTTTCTCTCCCCCGTTTGTCGAAGCAAAAAGGGTTAAGAAAGACGGTATGCTCCCCCTCGAGAGATGCTCCCCCTCAAAATATGCATATAATTGAGAGAGCATAAACTCATGGGTAAAAGAGCTAAAACGCTCCCCCTCAAATTAATAACGATATCAATTTGATTTTATAAAATTTGAGGGATAAAATAAAATGCAAAAAGCAATAGAGACATAAGATATACAAACCAATACGAAACACTTGCACCAAAACGGATCTTAAGGCTTCAATTTTCGGTTAATTTTATGTGATTTAAAAAAAATCACCACGTATTATGACCTCGTCAGGTAACCACGTATTATAACCTCGGCAGGTAACCACGTATTATAACCTCGGCAGGTAACCACGTATTATAACCTCGGCAGGTAACCACGTATTATAACCTCGGCAGGTAACCACGTATTATAACCTCGCCAGGAAACACGTATTGTATCCTCGCCAGGAAACACGTATTGTATCCTCGCCAGGAAACACGTACAAAAGGCAAAGAAAATTTTTCGTGGTACCCTTTTCTTATGGGTCCTTTTAACAGTTAGTATAAAACATAAACTGCAAAAAATATGTTGTCGACATAAAACAAACACGACAAACAAACAAAACCATATAAATGGTTTAAAACCATAAACGCATTCCACCCGGATTATCAACATTAAACATTCCTTTCGGAATCCATTTTCTAACCATTTTTATTTTACGATCGTATTTATCATAGACGTAAAATGAAGCATGCAAATTTACATTATTTTTAGGTCTAGAAAAATTACCATTATACATACGAGCATGCGGTTTCCTCCCATAATTCACATTTTTTATTTTTGACATATATGGAGGTTTTTGCGTTTTATTTTTAACAACAAATTTAGGTTTTTCAAAAACCTTTTTAATTGGCATACAATCACATTTTTCAATACACGTATTTGAACCAATGCCTTTTCGGCAATTTATACGATTTGATATATTAAGCATTTTAAGCACTTTATCATTGCTACTATTAAAAGCATTTGCTAATAAGTCATTTTTCTCATGCGATTTACATTTAGCATTTAAACATGCAATTTCATTTTCAAGAGACTCGCATTTTGTACATGTAATATCTTCATGTGTCTTTTTATTTAAGCATGCAATTTTATCATTTAAAATATCACAAGATTTGCAAATATCTTTTTCACTTAATTTATTTTCTAATTTAGTGATAATGTCTAAATCATAAGCAGATTTTTGTTTACCGTCATCTATTTCCTTTTTATATGCGGATACGGTTTCTTTTAAATTAGAGATTTCATCTTTATACCTATTTGCAAGAGCGGCCATATCATGAAATGATTTATATAATTCGTCAAGATTATTTTCATCGTCACTATAATAATTATCACAATTATTTTTAGAAGAATATGATGAAGATACCTCATTATCATGGTCGGCCATGAAACAAAAAATTTGGGCCTCATTTATGCTTGCGCTCAACGCGCCTCCAACGAGAGCTTTTGGTGTGTTGATTTGTTTTGCTCGTTTCGGACACACACTTGCATAGTGATCCTTATCACCACACACATAGCAAAAGCCTTTCTTTTTATTGGCTTTTTCATCGTCACTAGATTCGTCATATTTGATATGGACGTTGCGACTTTGATTTTTACCACCACGATGGTAGTCTCCATTTTCTTGAAACCTATCATTATTAGTAAACTTTTTGTTAGATAAAAGTTTAGAAAGTTTTCTTACCAACTTGACTAAATCGTCAAGATTTTCGGGTTCGTCATCGGATGAGCTAGCTTCTTCCTCCTCTTCCTTTTCCTCTTCTTTTGAGGCAATGACTTTTAAAGCTATGGATTTCTTTTTGACTTGCTCCCGGACTTGATTTCTTCTTAGTGCAATTTCGTGCACTTTAAGATTGCCGATGAGATCATCGAGCTTCATAGTTGCGAGATCTCGGGAGTCTTCCAAGGATGTGATTTTTGCCATCCACTCCGAAGGAAGTGCTCGAAGAATTTTCCTTACATAATCCTCATTAGGGTAAGTACGACCTAATCCCTTCAAGGTAGTCATAATGAGGTTAAAACGTTTAAACATTGAGTCGATTGACTCATCTTTTGACATTTCAAATAGTTCATAATCATGAACAAGAATATTTATTTTAGAGCTTTTAACTTGAGTATTTCCACGATGAGTGTCGCTCAAGCTTTGCCAGATTTGATTAGCAGTTTTATAAGTATAAACTCTTTCAATTTCATCAGAGGTTAAAGCAGCATATAATATATTTTTAGCTTCAAAATTTAAACAATAATGAGATTCTTCAGCGGGAGTCCAATCTTTTATGGGTTTATCAACAATAAGATCATTTTCAACTTTGGTTGGTCTAAAATTCCCATTTTCTATAATATCCCAAATTTTTTGACTTTTGCCACGAACGTGACATTCAAATAGCTCGGCCCAAATGCCAAACTTTTCAGTATCTATAATAGGAGGTTTTGAAAACAAAACAGTTTGTTGAGCCATTATATAAAAGATATAACTTTAAAAATTTAAACAGAAAAATTTTGAAAGCCCCGCTCTGATACCAAATGTTAGACAACCTAGGGGGGGTAAGGTTGTATTTAAAATCTTTTACTTTCAAAAATTCTTTTATAAATAAATACAGTACGGAAACAGTAAAAATAAATCAGAGTATACAAATAATAAAGAAGAGTGTAAATATAAACAAATACACAGAGATTATATAAATAAATATAAATGCAAAGCAGTTTATATAAACAAATATAATAAAGCACAGCGGAATAAATAAAGAGATAAAGGTTAGAGATACTTGACACAGAGATTTACTGATTTACCACCAACTGTGATAAACCAGCAGCCGAGACACTTCTCGACACGATCCAAATAAATGTATTCTTTACGGTAGAATACAAACCAAATACAGAGCAAAGTAAACGGCTCTCAAGCTTTAGCTTATCGAGATATACAGGATCACACACCCGTTATTCAAACACTTACAAGAGGAGTATAACTCACAATGGGTAATCACTCTTGTATAATATCTCACACTTGGATATTTTATAAAAAATGTTTTATAAAATATATATATTAAAAATGAGAGAGCTGAGAGTGTGGTTGCTGCTTGTTGTTACTGTTATGTGGTCTGGTCTTCTTGTTCTCTTCTCCAGCATGCATGTATATATATCAGGAAGCTCCAACGGCATTGTGCATCCGCGGTATACCGCCAAATGCACGCGGTATACCGCCGTCAGAAAAAGTAACTGACACACCAACGGCTACATGCAAAGTTGACTTCTGGAATTACGTACCCGCGGTATACCGGCTGGGACTCGCGGTATACCGCCGTCAGAAAAAGTATTATCAACCAATCAGAGAAGCACACGGAACCTGCCGCGGTATACCGGCTGAACACCCGCGGTATACCGCCAAATGTGTACCCGCGGTATACCGGGTATTCTCCACGGTATACCGGCGTCAGAAAAGACACCTTCCAGGACTGCAACCAAATCTTGCTGGATCTTCTTAAAACAAAAACTTATTTAGTTAAAATCAATTATGGTTTTTTTAGAAATATCCAAGTGGTATATTATTTTAGGGTGTTTATCATTATTAGTTATAAACAATGATGACGACGTAAACACTTCCGTCTTGAACCCTTCAGTTTAAATCTTCGTGTTCTTCAACAACTGCACACTTGGATTAAATTGTTAGATAAACAATAATACGGTGTGTTTGTAATCATCAAAATAAATATATATAAATATATAGAGATGTGGTACACTTGCACCAACATCCTTCTTTGATAGAAGGTTCTTTCAATATCCGAATCTAACTCGAAAAGTTCCCCGCGTTGTATTCTTGGCATACAACACTTTCAAAAAAAATTAAAATTCCCAACGGTGTTAGAAAAATCAAATCTTTTAAAATAATTTTATAGACTTTTAGCTTACCAATCCCCGACAACGGTGTCAAAAACTTAATAGTGCCTTGAATACACCTACAGATGTGTAATTAATAGAACCAAATAGCAAGTATACAAGATGGATCTATATCGTCTTTCAAGTAATAAAATGGTAAGAACCAAGTATCGTATTGCACAGGGATAGGTATCTTAAGTTGCAAGATCTCGAGATGAAAGACTAATTTCAGTTGGCGAATTTGAAGAAAATATTTTTGGTTGGTTGATGTTATCACTGATGCAATTAACAAGAAGTAAAAGAAGCAAGGGTGTAAGACTTGTGATGAAATGTAACCCAAATTCCAGCAGACCAATGCTGCAAGAATGTTGTAGCAGATGCTACAGGCATGCTGCAGCATGAAGTTGGCAATAGTTAGTTCTATTATCTATTTTAAGATTGTTCCTCTCGGACTCTTCACCATCCCATTATTCCAGTAGCTATAGACAATCTCATCTCTGAGCAGAGTTCAAACTAACGTAATGATGGGAGTGGAGTTCTCAAAATATACGGCAAAACAATTTCTCTTATGTTAAAAATTACTCTCTCGATATAATCCTCATACCACTCAAGTTGATGTAATCCAAGTAGCTTATCTCTAAGTATACTCCATTTTAACCCTTTGAAAAAGTGAACAACTTATCGAGAATGAATCATTTTGAAAAACACAACTAACAACTCTCGTTGCAAGTAACTCTCTCGATATTATCTCCCATGTCATTTAAATTGACGTGCTATTCAATGGTTTATCTCTAAATCCATGACACTTTAACACTATCAAAGTGATCAATTTGTCAAGGGATTGTATTATCTTGACAAAACTTTGGTTGGAATAATAAAACATCATAATATTGCCACACATAATCTACTTTCATTTGGTTAACATAATCACCATTTGCCTCACACCCAAGCTAAGATGATTAGCTAATCATTACAAGAAATAAAGTAAATCAAATGTAAATGACTAGGAAAGTAAATATGATGACTTGAAATGTAAATGACTTTAAAGGTAAATGACTATAAATAAAATGACAAGAAATAAAAAGACAAGTAAGTAAATGACAAGAATGTAAAATGAAATGTAAGTGCATAAATGTAAAGTACTGAAATTAAGTGCAATAAAGAAAAGACGTAAAGTAAATGACAAAGCTAGAGATGCAAGATGAAATTAAAGTCTTAAAAAGGAAGTGCTTAAGTACTGAAAATTGACCACTTATCACCACCCCAAACTAAGAACATTGCATGTCCCCAAGCAATAAAAAGACAAAAGAAATGACTCAAATTTGTAGAATTTTGCAAGAGGGTGGCATTAAGTGCACTTCATGAATTTGCAAATGTCAAAGATGCATAACATAACCTTTTATAAATCTAAAGTAGCCAAAATCTCATTCTAATTGTAACCATGAACCATATGCTAGCCTTACACTCTTTTTGTTATGATCAAACAGACTCTACATCACAAATCACAAATGGCTTCTAAGTGTATGGGTTTCTCTCTTTGGCATATTTTTTTCCTCACCTTGCCTTTTCTCACCCCATATATCAACATTGAATTTTTTTCAAATTTGGCACTTTTTGGTACTTTTTCTGTTGAATACTTACACTTGCCCCTATGGGGAAATTTTGGTGTTTCAACCACTTTGTCTTGGCAATTTTTCTGTTTTTGTAGAGCTTTTGTGTCTTGCCATTTTTAGACACCCCCACCCCAAACTAAGAATCTTACAATGTCCTCATTGTAATGGAGAAGGATGTATTTGACAATTGATTCAAGTGGCTAAAAATGTGAAAAAGGGAGTTAAAACTTAGATCATTTATGTGATTTATGTAGAATGTGGACCAAATTGTGTCCCAAGCACATGAGAGGCTAGTTCTAACATAAATCAATCCTAGAAATGAGATTGGACTTTAAGAATTATTTGGTTATGCAAACAAATTACCACATACAAATCATGTTCCTAATGCAATTAAAACAAACCTAAAAATGTGTAAAAACAAATCCCAGACTCAAATAAATAAAAGTAAACATAAAATGGAGCTAAAGGGTATGATTTGAACTTATCCTACTCAGATGGAGTAGGCTAAGTGCATGCAACAGCTTCTGTTGCCTTATGTTTGGATGATGCAGCCTGCAGCGTCACTCTAGACATTCCTTTCTGCTTTCAACTTTGCATCCCACAACACTGATCTGCTGGAGCCGATTTGGAGATGACTTGGAGGCTGATGTGGAAAACTATTTTGTTACCCATTGTGTATTAACCAGTGGATATTGTGTCCAACAATGACCAGTTGTTTATGAACTTTCTTTTGTACTTTCTATCTAGCTTTAGTACTTTCTAAGTATTTTGTTAAACTAGTTAAGTTCTATTTCTATGGGTTTGGTTAGATTTTACACCTTTTACCCCTCTTTTGTGTACTATATATATGGGGCTTAGCGCCAAAAACTTGACAGTGCTTAGAATACACCTACAGACATGTGCTAATTAAACCTCAAAGCAAGTATACAATGAGATCTAATGTCGTCTTTCAAGTAATAAAAGTGGTAAAATACCAGTATCGTCCCACAGAGATTGGAGTTAAAAGTGTTCTAAGAGTACAATGAAAGATGTGATTTCAGATGGCGATTTGGAAGAAAATATTTTGATTGGTTGGTTGGTTGTTCTCACAGAGCTAAATAAACAAGAATAAAAGAGAAACAAGGGTGTAAGACTTGTGATGATATGTTAAACCAAATTCCAGCAGACCAATGCTACAGAACTGCTACAACATGGATACTATAGGAATGCTGCATCACGATGGTGACAATAACTAGTTCTATTATCTATTTTAAGACAAGTTCCTCTCGGACTCTCACCATCCCATTATTCCAGTAGCCATAAACAATATCATCTCTGAGCAGAGTTCAAGATAAAGAAATGATGGGAGTGGAGTTCTCAAAATATACGGCAAAACAAATTCTCTTAGTTAAAAGTTACTCTATCGATATAATCCACGTACCTTCCAAGTTGATGTAATCCAAGTAGCTTATCTCTAAGTCTACTCCATTTTAACCCTTTGAAAAAGTGACAACTTATCAAGAATGAATCATTTTGAAAAACACAACTAACAACTCTCGTTGCAAGTAACTCTCTCGATATTACCTCCCATGTCATTCGAATTGACGTGCTATTCACTTTAACACTATCAAAGTGATCAATTTGTCAAGGGATTGTATTATCTTGATAAAACTTGGGTTGGATTAATAAAACATCATTATTGCCACACATTATCTACTTTCTTTTGGTTAACATAATCATCATTTGCTTCACACCCAAGCTAAGATGATTAGCTACTCATCTATACATATATTAAATAAGTAACTAGCATGCCACGTGTCGACTTCTGGTGAGCCGACTTCAGTATTTTCTCACCTAAACATGTATCTGGACGCAGTTTATATTATAAGTTCAATTAGCTCATCCACATTCACTCCTCCTTAAATCTCTCCTTAATTCAATTTTTTTTAATTTATACGTTACATTTACTACCCTTATAATTAGATATGTAGTTTACTTTTAATCCCTTATTTTTTTATTTTTCATTTTAGACTCTTATCATATAAACATAAATAATGTATATGAACAAAATGCATTAAAAAATACATTTCTTTTTTTATAAATTACACCATTGTAATCGTCTCGTCAATACCTTCGAAATGAGCCCAATATTGAATATTTTTTGATTTAATCATATTATTAAATATCATGAAAATGTACGAATTAATTTGTTTTATATTCCTTACATTATTTATTTTCATTTTACACCCTTATAATATTAAAAATACATAATCATAGTTTAACTAAAACATATTAATAAATGCATTTTTTTAACAAATTATATTATTACAATATTCTCGTCAATAATTTCAAAATAAGTTTATTATTGAATATTTTTTTAACTTAATAATATTGTGAAATATCATAAATACGTATCAAGATTTTTCAAGAATGACGTACCGAGATTTTTTTAAAACTTATACATTTTACGCTCTTATCTATATTTATCTATTATACTTCTTTAAAAATAATTTCAATTACGCTTTAAAACCTCCAACGTTCAACATGATAATTAAAAATAAAATTATTTTTTATTTTTAAATTACACTTTATACAATTATAATTAGTTATTTAATTTACTTTATATTCATTCTCCTTTCATTTTTCATTTTACATCCTTATCATATCAACATACATAAACTAAAATACATTAAACAAATATGTTTTTCTTTTTTATAAATTATACCATTATAACCGTTCATCAAAACCTTCAAAATGAGTACACATGTTATGGGTTTGAAGACCCCACTATCGAACGAATATTTTTCATTTTTTTGACCATTTAACCATATTGACCTTTAATTTTATACATTTAATATGCGATTTAAAATCGAATAAATATGAACATGAAACAAACTTATTTTTTTGAATTCTCGGTTTTAGATTCAAGATACTTCGCGCCGCATTGCGCGCGGGTACATATCTAGTTACAAGAAATAAAGTAAAGCAAATGTAAATGACTAGGAAAGTAAACATGATGAATTGAAAGGTAAATGACTATAAATAAAATGACAAGAAATAAAAAGACAAGTAAGTAATAGGCAAGAATGTTAAGTGAAATGTAGGTGCATAAATGAAAAGTACTGAAATTAAGTGCAATAAAGAAAAGACGTAAAGTAAATGACAAGGCTAGAGATGCAAGATGAAATTAAAGAAAAAAAAATAAAGATTTCCAGTTCAGTGCTGCAAAGATGCTAGAAGTATTCATACGTATGCAATGAGATTCAAGAAGAAATTAAAGATTTAAATGAAGAACAAGAAGTACAAGAATAGTAGAAAATTGATTGGAATTAAAGAGAGGAATTGGTGCTGATTAAAAATCAGCCCAAGTGGAGTACATATTTAATGAACCTAAGCCCTCTATTTATAGCACAAAAGAGGGACCAAAAGTGTAATATGTAACCAAATCTATTGGATTTTAACTACAAAGTTTACCAAACTAATTAGAAAGTACAAGGAATAACTAAAATACAACTAAAGGTTCACATCAGCTGAATAAATGGAAGATCCAATGGGTAATAAAAAGACTTCTTCCACTCCAAAATAACCAGCTTCCAATTCCTCATCTCCTAAAAAGCGTCAAATTCATGATGTGGTGATGCTACAGCATGACTTGTGTTCAAGAAAGATTTCCAAAATGATACCAAAGTTAACCTTTCATCTCAATAAACACAAGTAAATCACAAACCTTAGTTGCAACCTAATAAAATAGAAAATGAAGTAATAAATGACTCAAATTGGGATATTAAAGTGCAAAATTCTATCTAAAGTCTTAAATAGGAAGTGCTTAAGTACTCAAAATTGAGCACTTATCACCACCCCAAACTAAGAACTTTGTTTGTCCCTAAGCAATAAAAAGACAAAAGAAATAACTCAAATTTGTAGAATTTTGCAAGAGGATGGCATTAAGTGCACTTCATGAATTTGCAAATGTCAAAGATGCATAGCATAACCTTTTATAAATCTAAAGTAGCCAAAATCTCATTCTAATTGTAACCATGAACCATATGCTAGCCTTACACTCTTTTTGTTATGATCAAACACACTCTACATCACCAATCACAAATGGTTCTAAGTGTATGAGTTTCTCTCTTTGACATATTTTTTTCCTCACCTTGCCTTTTCTCACCCCATATATCAACATTGGAATTCTTTCAAATTTGGCACTTTTTGGTACTTTTTCTGTCGAATACTTACACCTGCCCCTATGGGGCATTTTTGGTGTTTCAACCACTTTGTCTTGGCAATTTTTCTGTTTTTGTAGAGCTTTTGCTCTTGCCATTTTTAGACACCCCCACCCTAAACTAAGAATTTTACAATGTCCTCATTGTAATGGAGGAAAGATGTGTTTGACAAACGTTTCAAGTGGCTAAAAATGTGAAAAAGGAGTTAAAACTTAGATCATTTCTGTGATATATGTGGAATGTGGACCAAATTGTGTCCCAAGCACATGTGAGGCTAGTTCTAGCATAAATCAGTCCTAGAAATGAGATTGGACTTTAAGAATTATTTGGGTTATGCAGACAAGTTACCACATACAAATCATGTTCCCAATGCAATTAAAATAAACCTAAAAATATGTAGCATGGAGTTCGGCAAGAAAGACAAATAAGTAAATGACAAGAATGTAAAGTGATATGTAAGTGCATAAATGTAAAGTACTGAAATTAAGTGCAATAAAGAAAAGACGTAAAGTAAATGATAAGACTAGAGATGCAAGATGAAATTAAAGAAATGCAAAATAAAGATTTCCAGTTCAGTGCTGTAAAGATGCTAGAAGTATTCATACGTATGCAAGGAGATTCAAGAAGAAATTTCATCTAGTCTAATGAATACCTGATTCCATAAATACCTCAATTATTTCTCAATATAAAAACATTGTTTATAAAGAATAAACTTTGGTTATCTTTTATAAACATCTAAATCATGATAAACGAACACACATCATTTCCATAAATACCTTAATTGGTTATTTTACATAATTTATATTAATCGGTACGTTATATATATTTGTTAATACTAAATAAATAATTTACATTTAAAATTAATTAATCATTCATATTTAATATTAATCAGGAATATTATAAAAAAACTATTTCTTTTATAAAACTTATTAAAATACTACTCAAAATAAACTTTAAACGTTTGAGTATTATATATGTTAGAGATCCTCTACTACAATTATCCTTACGTGCGCAGAGGTGCGCATTTTCCAAGTCCGTTACGAAAATAATATTCGTAAAAGGGCAACCAGCCCAGAGAGTGACTAGACTTTTAATAGTATTTTTTAAACAAAGGGGAAAAGCAACCCAGTTAGCGTGTCATCTTCTCAGACCTCGCCATTTCTCTTGCGAAGTCTTCTCTTCTCCCCGATCGATTCTCACCCCCATTTCAGTAAACCCTCCAAATCCTACACTTCACTGCTTCCCACCTCTTCATCAAGGTTACTTTCAACTCTTAATTATCTCCTTTCTCATCTTATCAAATTTTAATTTCCTTAATTTTGATCGTTTGCATCTTTTTGATTCATGTTTCGTTCGTAGTGATGGGGTTTTTATTACCTTTTAGGGTTGATAGATTTAATTTGATCAATTTCGTGATGTTTGCTAATTGATTGGCGAAATAACATCGATATTGCATTTATTAACCGATAGTTTCGTTGTTTTTGTTTGTTTGTTTGTTGTCGTTTTGTAACATTCCTGTTTGACTATTTTTGTGTAATCTGGATGATGTATGAATTATGATGAACCTGTTTGTAGGGAACCTAAGTGTTGTATTAGTTTGGGGCAATAGCATGTGAGATACTATTAGGTTTTATAAATGCTTATTCTTTTGGACAAAATAATCAAGGGATAGAAATGAGTAGGAATGGGCAGGCTTTAGGGGGTGTTTATTTGAACAAATAAGTTATAAGCACTTTCAGATAAGTTAGAATGGATTAACTTATCAAAAACAACTTATTTGTGGTGGGGAAAAGTCATAAGCACTTTTCTTTTTTTTCAATCCAAACACTAAAAATAGCTTATTTGCGGTGAGGAAAAACAATAAGCAAATAAGTCAAAAAAATAAGCAATCCCAAACACCCCCTCTATGTGTATTATGTAATACGTAACAAGTTGTTCTGCTTTTTTCTTGTCAAGATTTAAATTGTGGAAGGAACAAATATGAAAGTAGTGGGATAGGCTAAATATGGACACATTGAGAAATTTGGGAAGTTGGAACAGTGAAAGCTCTCAAATATGAACTACACATCATCTCATACTCTCCTATCTAAAGCCAATTTCAGAGTATTTTTCTTTATGTTAGCCTTGGCCTCCCTATACCCTTTATTGATGCTTTCTTATGAAAACAAGTCGACCTTTTTGTTGGATGTATCCAAAGGTTTGCACTAGAAATGGTAAGAATTGGCATATCACATGGTTTTACTTTTTCAATCCTCGTATGTCAGTACATCCACAACAACATATGTAATTTTTCTAAACTCCACTTGTGACCTAGGAAGCACAAGAATGGGTGTCTAGGGTTCAACAATTTAAAATATGAAAACATGGAGGTGATACACACTTTTATTGTTGTACATATGTATATACGGGTTGGGTTCCGGTGAGAAGTTGAGGTTAACGTGAGAAGCGTGAGAAGTGGTTATCAACCGTTGGATGAGAAATGGACGCACGTTAGGATGAGATGCATTGGATCAATTCCCTTCTAAGGCGCAATTCATGGGAGGGCATTTGATCAAAAGTGATCCAACGGTCCAGATTCACTTCTCACGTTAACCTCAACTTCTCACACGATCCTTGGCCTGTATATATGCACACATATATGATATACCAAACAAAGCAGACAAAATAACTTAACAAAGAAACATCATCAAGGTATTTAAATCCATCCCAAAATATTTCATCAACATACATGTGATCAAACTCTATTTGTATATGTCATCCTAAAAGTGCATAAACAAACAAGCCTAGGAATATGAAGAAAAGCTGCGCAAGAAGTAATTAGCAGACAAGACTTGCAATAGACACAAAGTAAAGGAGACATATAATATAATAAAACAAAGACACTAGGAGAGAAGTAGAGAACAAATTGTCAAACTCTATTTAATAGGACTATCGAGGTGTAATATTGAAGTGTTCCCTTTTTTCACCTTGAAGTATTAAGAACTTGAAACACTAAACAGGTGAATTTTTTTGTGCTTATATTTTGTTGTTGATGCCACCAGTTTCTAATTACTATGACTTGAGTGTTTGTATTCTTCTTTGACCAGGTACAATTGCTTTGACCTTCCATCTTATGGGTTGTGGTTTTCTATCATCTATTGGGATCAGTTAGCTTGTCAAATAATACAACTTTTGGATTCTTCATGTTGATACACACATTTCCATAGAACAATTGCTGAAAAGCTGTTACTTTAAACATCTTATGGAGGGTTTTCAGCTTAATACCAAATGGGAAGATGTCATATGTCCCATATGCCTCTCCTTCCCACACAATTCCGTTCTTCTTCAATGTTCGTCTTACGATAAAGGATGCCGCCCTTTTGTGTGTGACACCGATCATTTGCACTCAAATTGTTTGGACCGTTTCCGAGTTGCAAACGGGATGTCATCCGGGCCCGATTCACTTTTAACTTCTGGGCCCACATCCGTTGCCAACTCGACCACAACAACCTCAGATGCCGCTAACAAGCCGTCATGCCCTCTTTGTAGAGGCGACGTTACTGGGTGGGTTGTTGTCAACGAGGCTCGGGTTAGATTGGATGATAAAAAACGTTGTTGTGAAGATGAAAAATGCAAATTTTCAGGAACTTATATGGAGCTTCGGGAACATGCTAAGGTGGAGCACCCGCATGCATGCCCATCGAAAATTGATCCTGCACGACAGCTGGATTGGGAAAATTTCCAGCAATCTTCTGAGATTATTGATGTTTTGAGCACTATTCATTCAGAAGTGCCACATGGCGTGGTTTTGGGAGACTATGTTATAGAATATGGGGATAATGACTCTGGAGATGAATTTGAAGACTTTCCTGGTGATGATGGAAATTGGTGGACTTCTTGCATTTTGTATCAAGTGTTTGATAACTTTCGGAGTTCTAGAAACAGAAGAAGGTCAAGAGTCGTTGAATCGAGGAGAGAAAATCGTCGATTAAGTTATGATACTTCAAATTCCGATGAAGGTTCTGTGGTATCTACAGAATTTCCGGAATATAGAGAGGCTGAAGACGAATTTGTGACTAGCAGTAGTATTTCCAGGGGTAGAACAGGTCATCGCAGGTGGGCAAGCTTTTCTTGTGTTTCTTGAATGTTTAGGTATTTCACGAAGCATTATTGTTTTCGTAAAAGTACAAGCTTTTCTTGTGTTTATTTAATGTTTAGGCATCTTTGCATGATGCACTGTTGTTTTTGCAGATGATCAAGCTATTTGGTTGAATTTGTTTTATATACTTTGATGACCGTTCTCATTCTTATATATATTCTTGTTTTATGCAACAGTTCTAGAAGACGTCCTTCCCGCTTCTACGATAATTAGGTATGCCACATCCCACTTGTATCATTATATGCATCATGCAAGCCTTGTTAATTGGTAAAGAGTATCTGCATTTTCTAATTAAGTATAAATTGCACTGTGTTAAGAATAATGCACTATAAGACCATTCAAAGCTTATGCTCTAAGTGATTTACCAAACCAGGTTCACTATCCTACAACAAGATTTTGAGAGATTGATGTAGTTACTTCCTTGCAATGGGAAGGTAATAGGTTTGAGTCAAGTAAACAATCTCTCTGCAAAACTGCATGTGAAAGGCTGCTCATGAAAGTTTTCTTCTAACCCTTTAACACCGAGAAGCTTGGTGCACCACCTACCTCCTTTAGAAAATTATATATATAGGGGGGTTGGGTTCCGGTGAGAAGCGTGAGAAGTGGTTATCAACCGTTGGATGAGAAATGGACAAACATTAGGATGAGATGCACACACACCGGATCAATTCCCTTTTAAGCCGCAATTCATGAGAGGACATTTGATTAAAAGTGATCAACGGTTCAGATTCACTTCTCAGTTCTCACGTTAACCTCAACTTCTCACACGATTATTCGCCTATATACATATATATATAGGAAATAACCTCTCTATCCTTGGGGGTAGAGGCAAACTCTACGTCTGTGTGGGATATACTGTGCTCGTTTGGTTTGGTTTGATTTGATTTATGTTGTAACTGCATTCCATCTATTTGATAAATCACTTAGGCACTATTACTTGTTTGTAGTTAAGTTTTCTCTTGAAATTTGCTAGATTTCCAGGTCAGCAATCTTGAGCTGAAAGCAAGTGGCTGCGGGAGTTCATCAGATTCAAATTGAAAGCCTGTCCGCCTTATAAGATCGTTCAGGAAACAAATATGTGATCTCTTGTGCTGCTTTTGTTGAATTTTGTTGACCGTTTCATGGTATTTAGTTTTTACCTTCATCCAAGTTGCTCTTTTGAATTCACTCCTAGATCTCTGAATAAATTTTCAGAACCCTGTACATTGATTGATACAAGTATTTTATTCTCATCTTCTCATGCCAAACAAATGAAACATGGGACGGTTTTAGCATCTTTTGTTCACGTAGCATTCGGATTTGACATTGAATCTTGTTTACGAAAACAACTGCTCTATGCTTTACGGTAGCTGACAGGTTTGTGTACATCCCATCCTCAGACCTTACCTTCAAATGGGATAAACTAGACACATTTGGTTGGTTTATCTGACATTGAATCATATCTATGGAAACAACTGCCCTACTCTTTGTGATTTTCATTATTAATAATCACCTTAACAATATTGTCGTTACATTTATTTGTTTAGGCATATAAATAATACATGTGAAGCTCCACAACTTCATTATTATCTCAAACAATATACTTAACTTCGTTAGAAGAATACAACATGCAAATTTAACTTCTTATTTGAATCCATATTGAAACTATTATGTTTGTTTCAAGGTGTGTAGCTTCACATATGAAGCTGTATTGGAAATGGTGTAGTTTTATACATGTAACTTTTTTACATGATAACATTATGTATCATGTTTAGATTTATATGTGAGTTTATATTAAAACATGATTCTGAAAATAGAACACTTTGATTAATTGAAAATGCCAAATAAAAGAAAAGCATGAATTAAAACATTATTTATTTATAACAGGTAACAACTAATACATCTTCAATATGTATTTAACAAAAAAATTACATAAAAATGAGTACACGTTTATTTAATTAATATATTTATTGATTAAACATGTGGTTACAACAATATTAATTAAATTAAAAAAACCCTACCTCTCTATTTTTATTCGAAAAAAGACGAAAAATAAACAAATTTCGAACGAAATAAATTACACCAAATAAAGGGAAATTAATTAAAATACCCTAAGTTTGACCAAGTGTTACCAAAATACCACAAATCTCTCCCACTTTGCAAAAATACCTCTTTTTCCGCGATGGGAGCCCGCGATCGCGGGCCAGGGACCATTTCTGACACTTTTTTAAACTTGCAGGGACCATTTTTGAAAAATGGAATCCCGCGATCGCGGGCTAATCCCGCGATGGTATGTTTTTTGTGACTTTTCAATTGCAAGGGACCATTTTTGAAAAATTTCAGGGATCATTTTTGAAAATTTGAACCGCGTTTGACCATTTTTTACCACTGTTCACCCGGTTTCCTCAAATTTAATGAATTTAAAATGAAATGTTACACTTTCAACCCCTATACTTATTTACTAAATTTACTTTATACCTTTTAGTTTCATTATTTTAATTTTACATTTAACACATATAATCGTTTATTAACTAAAATACGTTAAAAAAATACGTTTTAATTTCAACAAATTACACCATTATAATCGTCTCTTCGATACGTTCGAAATGAGCCCAGTCTTGAATTTTTTTGGAATTAAATATTTTAATATATATCATATACAGTTATACACTACATAAAAAAATATTTTTTATATTTAAAATACATACATTTATAGTTAATTATTTAATTTATGGTACATCTCTTATTTTTTTTCAATTTTATTTTACACTCCTATCGCATTAACATAATAATCATATATTAACTAATTCATTAAATCGTTTTAAATTATTATTATTTGAATGTGTTTATAGATATCGTGAATGGCAATAGGAGAAGGTTCCACGAGAAGAATATTAAATGGGGTTTTGACAAGTTGGTATTACTGGACTCATTTAAGAATTATGAAAATGAGTATTTGGCGAATGATGATTCATGTGTGTTTGGAGCTGAAGTATTTGCAGTTACAGAGTATGCACAAAATGATCGATGTATTTCCAACGTAACTTAGATTAAAATTATCTCCTTCAGTTCAGTCCCGTCCCGTCTCATCCAGTTCAGTCCCGTCCAGTTCCGTCCCGTCCCATCTAGTATGCGTACCAAACGCTACCTAAAAGTACCGTAAATTAAATAATTAACTATAAAGGTATAAATTGTAAATATTAAAAATATTTTGATGTAATTAAAATATATAAATCAAAAAAATTCAAGATTTGGCTCATTTCGAACGTATCGAAGAGACGATTATAATGGTGTAATTTGTTAAAATTAAAACGTATTTTTTTAACGTATTTTAGTTAATAAACGATCATATGTGTTAAATGTAAAATTAAAATAATAAAACTAAAAGGTATAAAGTAAATTTAGTAAATAAGTATAGGGGTTGAAAGTGTAACATTTCAATTCGAAATTGTGATTTTGATTTGATATTTACACTTTCAACCCCTATACTTATTTACTAACTTTACTTTATACCTTTTACTTTCATAATTTAATTTTACATTTAACACATATAATCGTTTATCAACAAAAATACGTTAAAAAATACGTTTTAATTTTAACAAGTTACACCATTATAATCGTCTCTTCGATACGTTCGAAATGAGCCCAATCTTGAATTTTTTTGATTTATGTATTTTAATATATATCATATACAGTTATACACTACATCAAAATATTTTTAATATTTACAATTTATATCTTTATAGTTAATTATTTAATTTACGGTACTCTTAGGTAGCGTTTGGTACGCATACTAGATGGGACGGGACGGAACTGGACGGGACTGAACTGGATGGGACGGGATGGGACTGAACTGAAGAAGATAATTTTAATCTAAGTTACGTTGGAAATACATCGATCATTTTGTGCATACTCTGTAACTGCAAATACTTCAGCTCCAAACACACATGAATCATCATTCGCCAAATACCCATTTTCACAATTCTTAAATGAGTCCAATGATACCAACTTGTCAAAACCCCATTTAATATTCTTCTCGTGAAACCTTCTCCTATTGCCATTCACGATATCTATAAACACATTCAAATAATAATAATTTAAAACGATTTAATTAATTAGTTAATATATGATTATTATGTTCATGCGATAGGAGTGTAAAAAAAATTGAAAAAAAAATAAGAGATGTACCATAAATTAAATAATTAACTATAAGGGTATGAATTTTAAATATAAAAAATATTTTTTTATGTAGTGTATAACTGTATATGATATATATTAAAATATATAAATCCAAAAAAAATCAAGATTGGGCTCATTTCGAACGTATCGAAGAGACGATTATAATGGTGTAATTTGTTAAAATTAAAACGTATTTTTTTAACGTATTTTAGTTAATAAACGATTATATGTGTTAAATGTAAAATTAAAATAATGAAACTAAAAGGTATAAAGTAAATTTAGTAAATAAGTATAGGGGTTGAAAGTGTAACATTTCATTTTAAATTCATTAAATTTGAAACGCGGGTGAACAGTGGTAAAAAATGGTCAGTTCAAATTTTCAAAAATGGTCCCTGGAATTTTTCAAAAATGGTCCCTTGCAATTGAAAAATCACAAAAAACATACCATCGCGGGATTAGCCCGCGATCGCGGGATTCCATTTTTCAAAAATGGTCCCCGCAAGTTTAAAAAAGTGTCAGAAATGGTCCCTGGCCCACGATCGCGGGCTCCCATCGCGGAAAAAATGGTATTTTTGCAAAGTGGGAGAGATTTGTGGCATTTTGGTAACACGAAGTTGGACTTAGGGTATTTTAATTAATTTCCCCCAAATAAACGACTATATTTTTCTCGTTAATTTGACATCCATATTGATATACTTTTTCATCCGTTTTTTCGTGGTTTTTCGGTTTTCCATTTATTTAGGCTTTTCCCCTGAACCTGACCCTATATATATATATATACTAGTCTTTGGCTCGCCCGTTGCGCGACGATCAAATTTGTGTTTTAAGTTAATTATTTGATGTTTAATAGTTGTTGAATAATTTTGTGACACATACAATAATTGATAAAAAGAAAACAAAAATTCCCCAAATAGGGAATATTATCTTGAAGATACAAATATGTTTATTAAGTTTGATACCTATTATAAATGTCGTTACTAAATGAATTTATCAAACGAATACACAATAATTGCATATTTATATTTTTGAAAAATGTTCGAACTCATAATCCAAAAGTCAGTTGATAAGTGATATTTTTTTTCAAGTAATTAAATCTCTTATGATAATTCTAAGGGTGTTTCGTTGACAGAATGGAATTTGATAGAATTATAATTCGTCGAAATAATTCGACTTTGAAGTAAAAATTGATATGAAATTGCAAAAAGAAAATCACGACAATTTAGTGATTATTTGTATCAAATCTCATACTAATTTCAACAAATCTCATACTAATCACGACACATTAATTCGTATATATTTATGATATTTAATAATATAATTAAATCCAAAAATATTCAATATTTGGCTCATTTCGAAGGTATTGACAAAGCGATTACAATGGTATAATTTGTAAAAAATAGAAATGTTTTTTTAATGCATTTTAGTTCATATACATTATTTATGTTTATATGATAAAAGTCTAAAATGAAAAATAAAACAATAAGGGATTAAAAGTAAATTACATACCTAATTATAAGGGTAGTAAATGTAACGTACAAATTAAAAAAATGAATTAAGGAGAAGTGAATGTGAGTGTGCTAATTGAACTTATAATGTAAACTGCGTTCAGATACATGTTTAGGCGGGAAAATACTGAAGTCGCCTCACCAGAAGACGACACGTGGCATGCTAGTTACTCATTTATTATATGTATAGATTTTTGGGATTACTATACACGATGGAGATTTTTTTGAATTTATTATAAGTATGGATATGTACGTATGTATCAAAAAATATTCAATATTGAGCTTATTTCGAAGGTATTGACGAAACGATTACAATGGTATAATTTGTAAAAAATAGAAATGTTTTTTTAATGCATTTTAGTTCATATACATTATTTATGTTTATATGATAAGAGTCTAAAATGAAAAATAAAAAAATAATGGATTAAAAGTAAACTACATAGGTAATTATAAGGGTAGTAAATGTAAGGTATAAATATTAAAAATTTAATTAATGAGAGATTTTAAGGAGGAGTGAATGTGGGTGTGTTAATTGAACCTATAATATAAAGGCGTCCAGATACATGTTTAGGCGGGAAAACAATAAAGTCAGCTTACCAGACGACGACACGTGTCAATGTAGTCACTTATTTATTATATGTATATATATATATATATATATATATATATATATATATATATATATATATAGAGAGAGAGAGAGAGAGAGAGAGAGAGAGAGAAACGTTCAAATGAAAACTCAAATTCAATTGTGAATGGGAAGACGAATCTTGACCCTTCCATCTCTATTGATCCATTGACTCATATTAAATAGAGTTTTTAATTAAAGTTATTAATTAAGGTGATTAGGGGTAAAAAAGAAAGATAATTTAAACTCACGCTTACCATATTTGACTTTTTATTTTCTTTTTTAATTAAAAATTTTTACCCCTATAAAGTTTAAAATAAATTATCTTAAAAATTACTAATATTTTAATCAAACAAATTACATCAAAAAAACGAGAATTCCGTGCTCTTCGATATGACATCCATCTCGATATAGTTTTTTTTTTGTTTTAACCGTTTTTACGTGAAATGTCATATATGTGTTATATTCATTATGAATATTTATGTATTCAAGTGTTTATAACGTCTCGACACCGTAAGTCTATAACTCGACATCACCTTCTACAACACTTTCTTCAACGTCCTAAGACATCGTGTTCTTCATTACCGTAACCCAACACCCATCGAGACGATTCGGGAACCTATCGAGTTTTGATTGTGAACCGAGGAACGAAAGAGAGTGCGTCACGTCTCCACACCTTCACGGGTCACTCATGTATTATTCTTCATGAATAATGTATCATTCAGTATGAATAATACATCATTCAGGGTGAATAATACACGATTCATGAATCGTGTATTATTCACCCTGAATAATGTATTATTCATACTGAATACTGTATTATTCATCCTGAATATTGTATTATTCATCATGAATAGTGAATGAACGTTCACCTTTGTTATTCATATTGAATGTGGACACCTGGAGATTTGCATACATATTCATAAAGAATAAAACCGAGTCGCGTTTGTGAATCAGAAAACAAAAGAGAGTACGTCATGTGTTCACACCTTCACGGGTCATTCATATATTATCATCATGAATAATGTATCATTCAGGATGAATAATACAACATTCAAGGTGAATAATACATGATTCATGTTTAATAATACATGAATAAGGAATTCGTGTATTATTCATCCTGAATGTTGTATTATTCATTTTGAATACTGTGTTATTCGTCATGAATAGTGAATGAACGTTCTCCTTTGTTATTCATACTGAATATGGACAACAGGAAACGTGCATACATATTCATACTGAATATAACACATACATAGCATTTCACAAAAAAAACGGTTAAAATGAAAAAAAAAACTATATCGAGATGGATGTCATATCGAAGAGCACGAAATTCTCGTTTTTTTGATGTAATTTGTTTGATTAAAATTGTAAAGCCCGTATCCCGGTATGTTTTATTTCCTTTAAGTTAATATTTTTTCCTTTTTAATATTTGTTATTATCGGGATTAACGGGAAAGTCCAGCTATGTTAAGTGTTGCGTAGAAGGACTATTTTGGTTAAGTTGTGAAACATTAACTCCAGGGGGCCATTGTGTAATTTCTTAAACCTTGCATGGGATCGGCCCATAAGGGAACCGATCCCTTCCCTTTCTCGTCACTTCGGTCCCAAGCAAACACAACACAAACCCTAATCGCATTTCCCCCTTCCCTTCCAGTTTACAACCACCGCCGAACCACACCACATCGCCGGCGCCACTGCCATTATTTTTCCTGCCGGCGAGAGCGAGATAGAGAGAGAGGGACGGCGACTTGGTGGAGATCGGAACTGATACTGCTGTGGTGTGTGTTGCTGTGTCGTTCACGAGAGGTAAGTACCTTCTCTTTCCTTTTTCTTTTCTTCATCGGACAACCAAGGAACCACCGCCGCCGCCGCTTGCGGTCATGGCGGCTGACGACTGTTGCCGCCGGTGCTGCCGCCGTGCACCGCCAGTGTGGTGGCCATGATGGCGGTTGTGCGGTTGTGGGTTTATGTGTGAGTGCGGGCGGCCCGAACTTGGTGGGTTGGAACGTTCGTTTTGTCTTGTCGGTTTCATATGCCAAACCATCATCATCGGGGGTGGTGGCTGCCGCCGCCGCCGACCACCACTGCCGGAGGTGGCAGTGGGTGGTGCGCGGTTGAGTCCAGCCCCTAGTAACCTGAACCCCAACCTAAGTGCCTAAATAACTAAAACGTAACCCGAATCGCATAAACCTTAATAAAAAACTAAAGTTATCATTCTATGTGAGAAACGCCGTTCTGTCCCTGTTTTGTTTCGTTCATAACTTTTCCATCGTAACTCGGTTTGAGGTGAAATCAGTGCCCACGGTTCACATTCTGTGTTGGGAATACTTTTCGTGTTTTAGTAAAAACCTGGTTAAACTTCTAGCTAGGTGCAAAATGGTCGTTTTTAGAGCAGGTCAGAAACTTTCAGCTTTGAGTTTCAGTTTTAGAAAATCCGTATAAAATCATAGGAACCTCATATGAACGCGTATAATATGTCCCTGGAAAGCTAAGACCCAGACCCTTCAGTTTGTAGAATTTAATTTCTGGATTAGTGGGTCTAGAAGGGTGTCAGGATCGAATCTTAACAAGACTACTAATACTTAGAATTCAGAATTAAAGAATCTGCGGAATAGAACTTTAATTCACACAATCAAAGAACAATATATCAAAAAACACACAGCTGTTTGTATTCACTAATTCAACTCACAAGCTTACAATCAAACCTCAATCTTGATGAACATGCTCAATCAAGACGACTTCTACTTCTCTAGAAATATGGTTCTAAACCTTGAGGTTAATTCTCTCTAAAACAAAACGTATTCTGAAACTCTCGTATATCGCGTTTCGAATAGCTATCTATCAACATCTATTTATACTAAATAATTACAAGATAACTATCAAAACAAAATTGATCTTCAGAATATTCTTTCACGATTATCTTCAATCATTCCATCTTTATCTCCAACATTCTCGCATTCCAAACTTATGATCACAAGCAGCATTAACACCTTTGTGCAGTATTAACTTCATTCAGCATGAGCAGTACTAATATTCTCCAGCAGCATTAACTCATTCCAGCAGCATTAACTCATTCCAGCAGCATTAACTCATTCCAGCAGTACTAACCTTGCTTCAGCAGTATTAATCTTGACAAGCAGTACTAACTTCACTCTAGCAGTATTAATTATGCCCTGGCAGTATTAAAGTTGTTCTGGCAGTACTATCCATACTTAGCAAATCTTTAGTTCCCAACAATCTCCCCCTAACTTGACTTTTCAGGTTGAGAAGTCAAGTTCTTCAGATGATGATGTTTCCAAAACTTAATCTTGAACACACAAGTCAGGATTCAATCCCAAACTTTGATTGATGATCCTTCTTACCAGGTATCTTGCCATCTTAGAATCTTTGTTACCCACCAACTTAGCTTTTAGCATTCCGTTCAACCTTGTCATGCTGTGCTTGTATATTTTATCCACCAAATAATACTCATGATATGCATAGTCAAGTGTTATGACATACACACCACAGTTTTCAATAAGCATCCATTTGGTAACAGCTTGAAATTGCCTTTCTGTCAAATACTTAACTGCTTCTGTATTGAACATTAGACACAAGTATTCAAGTACCATTTTGGTGATGGACATTCCATTCTCAGTCAGCATATTTCCATACAGCTTCATTCCCACCTTGAACATCTCCTCTATGTCAGATCTAGAGCACATCCTGATAAGTCTTCCCCATGTAGAACTGACCTCAAACTTCCCATCTGCTCTTTTTATTCTAATGTACTCCTTTCTCTGATCTCTCAAAGTATCCCAGAAGATGATCTCAGGAGCCATAGAAGCTAATGGTTTAACTTTGATTGGACTAGTATCAACCACAGTAATATACATATCACATTGATCATTTGTATGTGATTGTACATTGCTTGGTTGACCTGATGGAGTTGCTACTTCTTCTTCAGCAACCTTTGTATCATCTTTCTTTTCTGAAGCATCATTTTCTTTTTCTTCTTCTACCACTGGTTTTACCCTAGGTTTCTTGACAGATTTACCCTTGGTAGCTATAGACTTGGTTCTTGGTCTTTTGTTTGACACCATCTTGGTTCTTTTGAGTGATTTAACAGCTTCAGGAATGGTTTCAGCTGTTTCCTTTGTTTCTGCTGCTTCAGGGATGGTTTCTGCTGCCTTATGTTTTTCAGCAACATTAACCATTTCTGCTGCTTGAATGGTTTCTGCTGCTTTTTGACTAGCAGCATTAACCATTTCTGCTGCTCTATCTGTTACTGCTTCTTTTACTATATTTGATATTGCTGCTTCAACACTATTCTTCACAATCTCAAATACCTCTGCTTCAATCTCAGATTTAGTTACTGTAGATACAGATACTGCTTCCTTCTCACTTTCAGATATTGCTGCATCAACAAGACTCTTCATAATTTCAGCTACTGCTGCTTCAATCTCAGATACTGCAGCATTAACTGTTTCTGCTCCTTTTTCTGTGGTTTCTGCTGCTAGAAACTCAGATACTACTTCCTTCTCATTTTCTGCAGTTTCAGTTACTGCTGCTTTCTCACTTTCTGCTTCCTTTGCAACTTCTGCAACCTGCTCATTTTCTGCAGTTTCAGTTACTGCTGCTTTCTCACTTTCTGCTTCCTTTGCAACTTCTGCAACCTGTTCATTTTCTGCAGTTTCAGTTACTACTGCTTTCTCACTTTCTGCTTCCTTTGCAACTTCTGCAACCTGCTCAGCCTCCCCCTCAATCTTATGCTCATTCTCCCCCTCAACCTTTGCATCCTCCATGTTTAGTTCAGTTTCTAACTCCCCCTTTTTGGAAGCATCAGTGGTTGATCTTCTCCTTTTCAGAACATACTGAGCTTTCTTCCTTCTTTGCAGCAGCTTGGTGATCATCTTCTTATTCTTCTCTATCTTGGTGTGTTGATAAAGAACCACCTTCTTAAGCTCATCAATATCCTTCTGCTGATTCATGACATCAATGTTGATGTTGGCAATGGTTTCCATCAATTCCTCATAAGTATATCTATCCTCACCTGGTTTAGAAGTGTTTACCCCCCTTACAAGATCATTGGAAGTTTTAGTAGGTATCTCTTGCCTAGCAAAAGCACAACCTACTCCCATGGTTTCTTGGCACCTGGGTCCTCTGAATGTTTTTACATTCTGAGTTGCCGTGGGGAAGGTCTTAGTGATGTTACCACTGTCCTTCTCTTTGCTAGCAGAAGTAGTGGCAGCCTTGCAGCCCACATGCTCATCCTTCTCCTTAGAGAGCACCTTCTTGGGGTTGGGAGACACCCCTGTGGTTACCCTTTTGATATTCTCTATTGGAGAATGCTCCAATAGAGGGCTTGTAGGCTTTGGGCTATTAGGAGATACACCAAGGGAAGGAACCTTGTGTACCTTTCCTCTTTCAAACTTCTTGGTGATTTTGGGAGTGGGTCTTAAAAGAATGGACTGTGGGATTTCTTTGGTGATGGAAGGTTGGGATTGGCCATCAGTGGGTGTGTCTAATGGGGGCCTTGACCCTGATGCCATACCTTCAGTGGTGTGGGACACAACCATCATTGTAGAGAACAATGGTGTGTCAACTCCTTCCGAGTCCCTAGGAATTCTTCTCATATTTGAGAAAACCTTCCCTTTAGGGGGTTTTGGCACATATACCTCAGCAGACTGAGGTAAATCCGTCAATTCATGGTTAATTACTTCTTGGACAAACCTGGGATACATGTAAAAGCTCTTTTTGGATTCTAGGTTTGCCACAAGATCATTAAAAATCATTGCTGAAAAATTGAACTTTCTAGCAGTGGTTAAGCAGACCAAGGCATAAGCAATGGTACTGCTAAACTCACTCCTTCCAGTTGTTTTCTTTGAAATACAGTGCATAAGAGTATGAACAAGAAATCGCCATTGGGTGAAAAACTTTGACTTGTAGAATTCAAAAATTCCAATGGGACCTTCATACCCCATTCTTGGTAAGGTCGAGAAAAGTTCATCATTAGAGAGATAGGTTATACCTGAGGCATCATCTAAGTGAAGAGTGATGCGAATAACCTCCTCTGTGACCTTCAAGGGTTTGTCACAAATCCTTGTTCGAATGATTTTCTGCCCATCTTCGAATATAACAGTGGCATTCTCCCAAAATTGCTTTTGATGCTCGATATATATGGTTGGGCACACTGTTAGGGCATGAGAGATGTGTGTGGACTTGAGAAAATCCACAATATCATGAAATCCTGCGGCCTGCTTTGGCTTCTGAAGCATCGCAATCTCATTGTGCTCATCGACAAACTCCATTGTCGTCATTCTTCCTGAGGATTTGGATAGAAAACACAGAGATTCTAGGGAGAAAAGGTTAGAACGAGAGAGAGATAAATTGAATGCAAAGAGACGTTATGAACTTTGGCGGGTTGAAAGAGTATTTATAGCAGTACTAGCCCCGATTTTCTTTAAAAGCAGTATTAACGACTTAGCAGTATTAACGACTGAGCAGTATTAACTGCAAGGCAGTATTAACTACACAGCAGTATTAACTACACAAGCAGTATTAACTACTAAGCAGTATTAACAACAAAGCAGTATTAACTACACAATATTAACTACTAAGCAGTATGAACTACAAAGCAGTATTAATTACACATGCAGTATTAACTACAAAGCAGTATTAACTGCTAAGCAGTATTAACTACAAAGCAGTATTAACCACGAAGCAGTATTAACTACAAAGCAGTATTAACCACGAAGCAGTATTAACTACAAAGCAGTATTAACCACTAAGCAGTATTAACCACTAAGCAGTATTAACTACACATTGGCAGTAGAAAATATATGTACTAGCAGTAGTAACTCTGCACTGGCAGTAGTAACTATACTTCCACTTTGCAGCATTATTTCCAAAAGAAACATGTCCTCCATCAATTCTTTTGAAATTCTTGAGGCAGGCCATGTTACCTGTCATGTGCCTGGAGTAACCACTATCAACATGCCAGATGCTCTTCCCCTTGAGCTGTTGGTTGCCCTGCACATCAGATAAATCAGTTAGTTTTGATTGGGAACCCAAGCCAAAGTGGTCTTGGGTCTCCCTTGCTCATCAAAGTACTTGCACTGGGTTTTGATGAGATTTTCAAACTTAGGTATTGCAGTACTGGAGTACTTTGTCAATATGATTGGTTTAGCAGCACAAAAACTAGAAGCAGTATTAACCTTAGAAGAAGTACTAACTGTGTTAGCAGCACTAACACTGCTAGCAGCAGTATTGTTCTTAGAAGGGGTACTAACAGAGTTAGCAGCACTAACACTGCTAGCAGCAGTATTGTTCTTAGAAGAGGTACTAACAGAGTTAGCAGCACTAACACTGCTAGCAGCAGTATTGGCAGTAGTATTGCTTCTAGCAGCACTATCCTTGTCAGCAGTACTATCTGAGGTAGCAGTACTAACATTAGTGCTTTTGGGGACCCACATATTGACACATTCCTTTTCAGTCCGTTTTCTCATGTGGCTTTTGGATTCAGCTTGTTTCTTAGCCACATTATTCCTTGCAGGCTTCCTATAACCAGAAGATTTTTGAAAACTTCTTTGAAAACTTTTCTTTTGGTTAATAGGATTGAAATAACAGTGTTTGGCAAGATGATTCAATTTGCCACAAATAAAACAAGGTTTTGGTCTGTTAATCCTTTGCAGATCAACTCCTTGCTTTTGTGCCCACTGGTTATTCCAATTTCTTTGATTTCCCCTCTTTTTATCATGTTTTTGGGGCTTATTCTCTTGAGATTTCTTGCAAGAACAATGTTCACAAGTATTAGAGTTCACAACAGTGGTCTGTGTATAATGAACTCCCTTTCCCTTTCCAGTCCTTTTCATCTCATTGTTCTTAACACATGGACTTACACATTCCTCACCAGATCCTTCTTTTTCAGTCTTATTCTCAACAACTACTTCATCTAATGGATCTACTTCAGTGGCTCCTTTAGGTAAGTCCTTCCTATCCTTGGTTTCTAATAGGTCTGACTTAGGAGGGATATAGGTGTTGTTGTAGGGTGGGGGTGTGGCATTGTACCCTATGCCTGGTTTCAACTTACTATGGATTTGAGAGTTGATTATGTTGTCCATGACTTTAGAGGCACAATTAAACTTTTCTACATCAAGTTTAACTTTCTCAAGCTCTCCTTTTAGTTTCTCACACTCTTCCCTGGATTCCCTAAGCTGGAACTCTAGACCATCCTTTTCCCATTTCCAGTAGTTTGTATCATAGGAGTGTTGAAGTTCATTGGCTTGAAAAGCCCTAATCCGTTCTTCAAACTTCTCAACAATTACTACTTAGTCTTTTCTGTCCTTTTCTAATCTCTTAAGGTCATCACACATTCCCTGATTTTGATCTCTATACCTTTTAACAGTGTCTATACAAGCTTGAGTACAGAGATTAGATTTTACCTCAGTGGGAATATCTGAAACTTCAGCCATAAGTGCTTGATTTTGGATGGCCTCTTCTGCTTGATCACTCCAATCAAATCCCATTCCTTGTTGAGAGACAAGAGCTTGAATAGAGTTTCTGTTTTGATTGGAGCTTCCAGCCTGAGTTTGTTGATGGCTGTTGTGAGATGTTCCACCTCTGCATTCCCTGGCAAAGTGTCCCATCTTGTGACACTTGTAGCATTCAACTTTGGACTTGTCAAATCCAGCACCATCTTCTCTTCTTTGGGAAAAGTTGTTTCTCCCTGTCCTCTTTATGAATCTCTTCACCCTCATAGACAGCATAGCCATCCGCCACTTGATATCCATCTCTTCAAGATCATCAGCATTAATCTGTTCTAAGTCATCATTAATCAATGAGGAATTAACATGACTAGAAAAGAAGGCTTCTAGTACTGAATCATTGGTCTTTTCCTGATTGACTCCTCCAGCAGCACTAACTGATTCAGGGTTAGCAGTAGAATCAGGTGATGCTGAAAGGAGTGCAGCATTAGGTACATATCCAGAGGGCTTCTTTTTGGCTTCAACCTCTGCTTCAAAGACTCTAAGATCATTGTAAAGATCATTGTTAGACAACCTAAGGGGGGGGTAAGGTTGTATTTTAAATCTTTTACTTTCAAAAAAAATTCTTTTATAAATAAATACAGTACAGAAACAGTATAAATAAATCAGAGTATACAAATAATAAATACACAACAATTATATAAACAGATATAATTAAAAGCACAGCGGAATAAATAAAGAGATAAGGGATAGAGATACTTGACACAGAGATTTACTGATTTACCACCAACTGTGATAAACCAGCAGCCGAGACACTTCTCGACACGATCCAATAAATGTATTCTTTACGGTAGAAATACAAACCAAGTACAAAGGTAACGTAATTGATTCTCAAGCTTCTGCTATGAGATGTACAGGATCACACACCCGTTATTCAAATGCTTACAAGAGGAGTATAACTCACAATGGGTAATCACTCTTGTATAATATCTCACACTTGGATATTTTATAAAAAATGTTTTATAAAATATATATATATAAAATAAGTGAGAGTGAGAGAGCTGAGAGTTTGGATTGTTGTTGTTGCTGTTTGTTTGTGTTCTATCTTCTTCATCACCAGCATGCTTCTTTATATATCAGCATCTCCAACGGATATATGAGGCGCGGTATACCGCGGTGACCTTGGCGGTATACCGCCTGACGAAAAGTGTTCTTCCAGCCAATGAGAGATGCACAGCTTTTCTTCTTCAATAAATGCATGAACAGTAACCACTTCTTGATATCTGATTTGAGAGCTGAGTTTGACAAATATTTCAACTGCTCCTTTTCAATTTGTCAAAGAGCAAAAAAAAAGCAAAAGCAATGATGAAGATGATGTCTCCATGCTTTATACTTTTTATATATATATATACGATTTATATTTTTTTAATATAAAAAAATATGTATTATATATATATATATTTGATTCAAATATATTTATATAGATACGTAATATCCAAGTGATATATTATTTTAGGGTGTTTATCATTATAAGATATATATAAATAATGACGACGTAAAACTTCCGTCTTGAACCCTTCAGATAAAAACTTCGTGTTCTTCAACAACTGCACACTTGGATTAAATTGTTAGACAAACAATAATACGGTGTGTTTGTAATCATCAAAATAAATATATAAAATATATTGAGATGTGGTACACTTGCACCAACAATCTCCCCCTTTTTGATGATGACAAACACAACCGCTAAGCATGAGCATATGCGGTTTCTCTCCCCCGTTTGTCGAAACAAAAAGGGTCAAGAAAGACGGTATGCTTCCCCTCGAGAGATGCTCCCCCTCAAAATATGCATATATTTGAGAGAGCATAATCTCATGGTTAAAAGATAAAAAGCTCCCCCTCAAATTAATAACAAATTATAAAATTTGAGGGACAATAAAATATGCATAAAAAAAACATATAATAGACATGAAACAAAATAACCAAAAAGAAACACTTGCACCAAAAAAAAAGGATCTTAAGGCTTCGATTTTTCGGTTAATTTTATGTGAGCAAAAAAAATTACCACGTATTATGACCTCGTCAGGGAACACGTATTATATCCTCGTCAGGAAACACGTATTATAACCTCGGCAGGTAACCACGTATTATAACCTCGGCAGGTAACCACGTATTATAACCTCGGCAGGTAACCACGTATTATAACCTCGGCAGGTAACCACGTATTATAACCTCGGCAGGTAACCACGTATTGTATCCTCGTCAGGAAACACGTATTGTATCCTCGCCAGGAAACACGTATTGTATCCTCGCCAGGAAACACCTACAAAAGGCAAAGAAAATATTTCGTGGTACCCTTTTCATATGGGTCCTTTTAACAGTTAGTATAAAACATAAACTGCAAAAATAAATAAAGAACATGTTGTCGACATAAAATAAAATACGACAACATATAAAACCATATAAATGGTTTAAAACCACAAACGCATCCCACCGGGATTATCAACATTAAACATTCCTTTCGGAATCCATTTTCTAACCATTTTAATTTTACGATCGTATTCATCATAGACGTAAAAAGAAGTATGCGGATTAACATTTTTCTTAGGATTCGCAAACTTATTATTATACATAAACGCATGTGATTTTCTCGACATATAATTCACATAATTCATTTTAGGAACATACGGAGGTTTTTGCGTTTTATTTTTAACAACAAATTTAGGTTTTTCAAAAACCTTTTTAATTGGCATACAATCACATTTTTCAATACACGTATTTGAACCAATGCCTTTTCGGCAATTTATACGATTTGATATATTAAGCATTTTAAGCACTTTATCATTGCTACTATTAAAAGCATTTGCTAATAAGTCATTTTTCTCATGCGATTTACATTTAGCATTTAAACATGCAATTTCATTTTCAAGAATCTCGCATTTTGTACATACAACATTTTCATGTGTCTTTTTATTTAAGCATGCAATTTTATTTTTTAAAATATCACAAGATTTGCAAATATCTTTTTCACTTAATTTATTTTCTAATTTAGTGATAATATCTAAATCATAAGCAGATTTTTGTTTACCGTCATCTATTTCCTTTTTATATGCGGATACGGTTTCTTTTAAATTAGAGATTTCATCTTTATACCTATTTGCAAGAGCGGCCATATCATGAAATGATTTATATAATTCGTCAAGATTATTTTCATCGTCACTATAATAATTATCACTATAATTACTATCACAATTATTTTTAGAAGAATATGATGAAGATACCTCATTATCATGGTCGGCCATGAAACAAAAATTTTTGGCCTCATTTATGCTTGCGCTCAACGCGCCTCCAACGAGAGCTTTTGGTGTGTTGATTTGTTTTGCTCGTTTTGGACACACACTTGCATAGTGATCCTTATCACCACACACATAGCAAAAGCCTTTCTTTTTATTGGCTTTTTCATCGTCGCTAGATTCGTCATATTTGTCTTCACTTTTATGGACGTTGCGACTTTGGTTTTTACCACCACGACGGTAGTCTCCATTTTCTTGAAACCTATCATTTTTGGCAAACTTTCTGTTAGATAAAAGTTTAGAAAGTTTTCTTACCAACTTGACTAAATCGTCAAGATTTTCGGGTTCATCATCCGAGGAACTTGCATCTTCCTCCTCTTCTTTTTCTTTCTCATCTTTAGAGGCAACGGCTTCTAAAGCTATGGATTTCTTTTTGACTTGCTCCCGGACCTGATTTCTTTTTAGTGCAATTTCGTGCACTTTAAGATTGCCGATGAGATCATCGAGCTTCATAGTTGCGAGATCTCGGGAGTCTTCCAAGGATGTGATTTTTGCCATCCACTCCGAAGGAAGTGCTCGAAGAATTTTCCTTACATAATCCTCATTAGGATAAGTACGACCTAATCCCTTCAAAGTAGTCATAATGAGGTTAAAACGTTTAAACATTGAGTCGATTGACTCATCTTTTGACATTTCAAATAATTCATAATCATGAACAAGAATATTTATTTTAGAGCTTTTAACTTGAGTATTTCCACGATGAGTGTCGCTCAAGCTTTGCCAGATTTGATTAGCAGTTTTATAAGTATAAACTCTTTCAATTTCATCAGAGGTTAAAGCAGCATATAATATATTTTTAGCTTCAAAATTTAAACAATAATGAGATTCTTCAGCGGGAGTCCAATCTTTTATGGGTTTATCGACAATAAGATCATTTTCAACTTTGGTTGGTCTAAAATTCCCATTTTCTATAATATCCCAAATTTTTTGACTTTTGCCACGAACGTGACATTCAAATAGCTCGGCCCAAATGCCAAACTTTTCAGTATCTATCAAAGGAGGTTTAGAAAACACAAAATTAGTTTGTTGAGCCATTTAAAAAAATATTTAAACAGAAAATTTTTGAAAGACCCGCTCTGATACCAAATGTTAGACAACCTAGGGGGGGGGGGGGGGGGGGGGGTAAGGTTGTATTTTAAATCTTTTACTTTCAAAAAAAATTCTTTTATAAATAAATACAGTACAGAAACAGTATAAATAAATCAGAGTATACAAATAATAAATACACAACAATTATATAAACAGATATAATTAAAAGCACAGCGGAATAAATAAAGAGATAAGGGATAGAGATACTTGACACAGAGATTTACTGATTTACCACCAACTGTGATAAACCAGCAGCCGAGACACTTCTCGACACGATCCAATAAATGTATTCTTTACGGTAGAAATACAAACCAAGTACAAAGGTAACGTAATTGATTCTCAAGCTTCTGCTATGAGATGTACAGGATCACACACCCGTTATTCAAATGCTTACAAGAGGAGTATAACTCACAATGGGTAATCACTCTTGTATAATATCTCACACTTGGATATTTTATAAAAAATGTTTTATAAAATATATATATATAAAATAAGTGAGAGTGAGAGAGCTGAGAGTTTGGATTGTTGTTGTTGCTGTTTGTTTGTGTTCTATCTTCTTCATCACCAGCATGCTTCTTTATATATCAGCATCTCCAACGGATATATGAGGGGCGGTATACCGCGGTGACCTTGGCGGTATACCGCCTGACGAAAAGTGTTCTTCCAGCCAATGAGAGATGCACAGCTTTTCTTCTTCAATAAATGCATGAACAGTAACCACTTCTTGATATCTGATTTGAGAGCTGAGTTTGACAAATATTTCAACTGCTCCTTTTCAATTTGTCAAAGAGCAAAAAAAAAGCAAAAGCAATGATGAAGATGATGTCTCCATGCTTTATACTTTTTATATGTATATATATACGATTTATATTTTTTTAATATAAAAAAAATATGTATTATATATATATATATATTTGATTCAAATATATTTATATAGATACGTAATATCCAAGTGATATATTATTTTAGGGTGTTTATCATTATAAGATATATATAAATAATGACGACGTAAAACTTCCGTCTTGAACCCTTCAGATAAAAACTTCGTGTTCTTCAACAACTGCACACTTGGATTAAATTGTTAGACAAACAATAATACGGTGTGTTTGTAATCATCAAAATAAATATATAAAATATATTGAGATGTGGTACACTTGCACCAACAATCATCAAGCTCTTTATCTTCCAATTGGTCATTCTGTCTGAAGGACACAATATACATTGTCCACTCTTCACCTAATGATCTTAAGAACTTTCTGTTAACATCATCAGCCTCCATCTTGACTCCTACTGTGGCCAATTCTCCAATCAGCTTATTAAATCTATCAAAAGTTTGAGTCATAGACTCATTCTTAGTAGAAGTAAAGTTTTCATACTGCTGCTTGAGAATTGCCTTCTGATTCCTCTTGGTGCTTTTGGTGCCAGTGAATCTCTTTTCCAATGCATTCCACAGAATCTGAGCATCAGTGCAGTGATGAAATTGATGCTGATATTCATTGGGGATAGCCAAAAGCAGAGTGCTTAAGGCCTTCATCTCTATTTGTCTGACTTTTCTCTCTGCATCTGTCTTTGGAGGAGGTCTTTTGCCATCTGGTCCAATTCTTCCTTCAGCACATGGACCATTCTCTATGATATCCCAGATGGAATAATCAGTAAGCAGAATATACTGCTTGATTCTAATTTTCCACATGTCAAACTCATTGGGTCTGAGCATGGGAACCTTAGAAACAAGAGTATTGTTTGATTCAATAGAATTGTCCATAATAATTGTAGAATTCTAAGAAACACAAGCTCTGATACCACTTGTCAGGATCGAATCTTAACAAGACTAATAATACTTAGAATTCAGAATTAAAGAATCTGTGGAATAGAACTTTAATTCACACAATCAAAGAACAATATATCAGAAAACACACAGCTGTTTGTATTCACTAATTCAACTCACAAGCTTACAATCAAACCTCAATCTTGATGAACAGGCTCAATCAAGACGACTTCTACTTCTCTAGAAATAGGGTTCTAAACCTTGAGGTTAATTCTCTCTAAAACAAAACGTATTCTGAAACTCTCGTATATCGCGTTTCGAATAGCTATCTATCAACATCTATTTATACTAAATAATTACAAGATAACTATCAAAACAAAATTGATCTTCAAAATATTCTTTCACGATTATCTTCAATCATTCCATCTTTATCTCCAACATTCTCGCATTCCAAACTTATGATCACAAGCAGCATTAACACCTTTGTGCAGTATTAACTTCATTCAGCATGAGCAGTACTAATATTCTCCAGCAGCATTAATTCATTCCAGCAGCATTAACTCATTCCAGCAGCATTAACTCATTCCAGCAGCATTAACTCATTCCAACAGTACTAACCTTGCTTCAGCAGTATTAATCTTGACAAGCAGTACTAACTTCACTCTAGCAGTATTAATTATGCCCTAGCAGTATTAAAGTTGTTCTGGCAGTACTATCCATACTTAGCAAATCTTTAGTTCCCAACAAAGGGGCTAATCAGGTCCCGAACAGACCTTCAGTTAAGACCAAAAAGCTGAAATGTCACTCTTTTAGTCTTATGTTTATATTTGAGGGTTGGGGCTTCGCGTTGACACTTTGTAGCACTTCTTTAGGTGACGAGAAATGATTTTGGAGTTTGCAAGCTTGTGTGGTCAGTTGGGAATTTTTGCAACGCTTTCGAGGTGAGTTCACTCACTACGTAGAACTATGATTATATGTACATTGCTGTAGCTCGTGTGTGCTAGTGGTCTTACTTGTTGCGTAGTACTAGATCGTGTCGTGTTTAATATGGACCTTGGGTATCGTATAAAACTCGGGGAGACCGAGGATTATGTACACGAGTGACGTAGGAACTCGGGGAGACCGAGGGATACGTGCACAGTTATCGTGTGTTATCGGGGAGACCGATGGATACCTGTTTAGGTGGTTTGGTGTGAGTATGTTGTTTATGATGCGTTCTTAAACTTGCATGCTTGGTTATGTGTATCTACCTGCTTTAAGGGTAGTGTTGTATGATTATAGTTGTGCGTGGTGTTGAATTCACTAAGCTTCGTGCTTACCCCTTCCCTATAAATCGTGGTTTCAGGTACGAGCGGCTCAAAGGCGTGACGGTACACACTGGTGCGTGCGAAAGACTTCTCACAATTATGAGTTTGAGATATTATGTTTAAGAATAATTTATTTCCGCTGTTTAATTTAATGAGATTGTTTATTAATTGAGTTTGCAACGAAACGGTTATTTGGATATTTAATGGTATTTTATTGAATTAAAGTATTATTTTAAAAGTTTAAATTTACTGTGATTTTTGGGACGTTACAACTTGGTATCAGAGCCGGGAACCGGACTGGTGTGCCAGCGAGGACGCTGGGCTCCCAAGGGGGGTGAATTGTAAGATCCCACATTGGTTGGGGATGGGAACAAAGGTTGCCTTATAAGAGGAACTTGATACCTCCCCTATCACACGCGTTTTAAAACCGTGAGTCCGGGTGTGTGGACAAAGCGGACAATATCTGGTACGGTTGGCCTGGGATGTTACAGATGGTATCAGAGCACAGCTTGAGTGAATCAAACACATCTCGGTGTGTTTGATCTCAAGTTTGCGGCTATAAAATTTTCTTTAAAGTTTTTGGAAAATAAAAGAAAGGAAAATGCGTTTGAGAAACGGTGATCGAGGGCGCAGTGTGTACAGTCAGCCGGAGCCAAGGGAAAAGGTACAGTACTTAGTGTATTTATTGCTTTCTAGATCATAGGAGTATGCATGCTAGATTGCTTGTGCTATTTACACTGTACTGCATGTTCATTGCTTGCTAGTAGGAATTTATGCTAGTCATGGTAGGTTGTTAAGTGAATGCCCTATAGGTTGTATGCAGTAAGAAGCACATAGCCTTAGAATATTTGATTTAGTTCTATTGCGCAGCTCTTGTTTGAGTCCAACCGTTCTAGGATAGAATCTTGTATTCGAATGTCTATTTGTTTCACGCTGCATGTGACGGGGTATTCGCGAGGCAACTCGTTATGGTCAGTAGGGATTTCGTTGTAGCAAGGGTAGTGTTTTGGGGTGGAATTCCTAGGGAGCTAGGAAGAGTGTGTACATATGCTGGTGTGGGCATATGGGTATAGTTATCGGCGAGAAACTACTTGGGCACTTCGGGATGGGACTCGGAACGAGCGATGATAGGTGTGGATGGTAGTAGTAGAGCTCCTACTACCGGATGCACAGGATCAATGCTCGAGTCGGGAAAGTCACGAGGAATCCAAGGAGTTGAGCGTGAGCGTTGTTAGTGTGAGTTATTATGTACTAATAACTCGTTGTAATTTCTACCCAGAAATGGCCATTACTAGGAGAAACAACACTGCCGAGCCAGAGACTGGTGCCGGGATCACTGCGGAGCAGATCCGGGAGATGATTGCTGCCGAGGTGGCACATGCGATCGGGGAGGCAATCCCCGAGATTATCACTGCCATCCGCGACGAGGTGGTAGTTCTGATGGAGGAGCGCATTGCGGCGATTCCACCACCGGCGGGTGGACAGCCGCGTACTCGAGAGTTTCAGTATCGGGATCTCTCTGCTTGTTCTCCGCCTGAGTTCAAGGGAGACCTGAACCCGATCATCAGCATGCGGTGGATATCAAACATGGAATGCGCGTTCCTGACCAGTGGTTGCCCAGAGAATTTGAAGGTTCGTTTCGCGGTGAACCTTCTACGTGATGGAGCAAAGGATTGGTGCGCTACTACATTGACGCTTGCTGAGCGTACTACCTTCACCTGGGAGGAGTTCGTCACACGATTTCGTGCGGAGTACGTGCCTCCAGTGGAGATGGGGCGGATTGCCAAGGAGTTCCTAGAACTCACTCAGACGACGGAGACTGTGAAAGAGATGAACCGGAAATTCACAGAGATGGCGCTGTTTTGTCCTCAGTATGCTGCTTTGGAAGACATGAAGATGCCTCGGTATAAGGACATGTTACGTACCGAGATTAGGGAGTTCGTGAGCATTGCGCCGTATGCTTCACTTACTGCAATGATGGAGGCTGCCCGGAGACGTGAACTGGAGTTAGAGACGCAAGCGAAGAAGAGGAAGGCGGCACAGGCTGTGACGCCAATATCGGCAGTACCAAAGAAGTCGAAGTTCGCGGACTCGCGCTCGAGTCAAAGGAGCGGTGGGTTTAAGCCCAGAGATGCTGGTGGGAAAAGAGATGATAAATGCTTCAAGTGTGGGCAGGCCGGTCATTTCAGTCGAGATTGTAGAGTACCGTTGATGGTCTGCTTTAACTGCAAGCAGACGGGCCACGTGAAGGCCAATTGTCCGAACGCGAGGGTAGCTGATGGGAGTGGGGCACAGAGGGCTCCTCTGAATGCCCCATTGCGTATCACTGACGGTCGAGTGGGTCAGCCGGGGACCGAGGCGGCCCGAGGTAGAGTTCATCAGTTGAATATGGACGAGGCTCAGGCTACGCCTAAGGTGGTGACAGGTACAATTCATCACTTATCCCTCTTAGTTTGTTTAACTATTGTACGTATTTATATGTTGTTTAATTTGTATGTTAGGTACATTCCTAGTTAACTCGGTGCCTGCGGTAGTGATGTTTGATAGCGGGGCTACTCATTCGTTCGTGTCTCGCACTTTTAGTGAGAGTTTGGGCCGAGTTGTAGGACGGTTAGGTTGTCCTCTGGTAGTCGAGGTTGCTGATGATAGGACCTTGACGGTTACGAATGTGTATCGGGGATGCACTTTGGAAATCTCGGGTGTGAGGTTTCCCATCGACTTGATTCCGATTGCGATGAGTGAACTGTGTGTAATTGTGGGCATGGATTGGATGGATGCGTATGATGCAGAGATTGTTTGTCGTCACAAACAAGTGCGAGTTCGAACCCCAAGCGGGGGAGAACTGTTAGTTCAGGGAGACTCGCCTAGACGGACTTCCGCGATATGTTCAGCTGCGAGGGCTCGGAGATATCTGCAGCATAGTGGGTAGGGATATTTGGCATATGTGATAGACACGCGCGTCGACGGAGAAAAGGAGACTGCGGAAGAGGTGCCAGTCGTAAAGGAGTTTATTGATGTATTTCCCGACGATTTACCGGGGATACCTCCCGAACGACAGGTAGAGTTCCGCATTGACTTGGTCCCGGGTGCTGCTCCGGTGGCTAAAGCACCTTATCGCCTGGCTCCACCGGAAATGAAGGAGCTGTATACTCAGTTGCAGGAACTTCTCGAAAAGGAGTTCATCAAGCCGAGTTGTTCACCGTGGGGGGCCCCGATTCTGTTTGTGAAAAAGAAGGACGGGTCCCAACGGATGTGTATAGACTACCGTGCGTTGAATAAGCTTACGGTGAAGAACCGTTATCCTCTGCCAAGGATCGATGACTTGTTCGACCAACTTCAGGGAGCCTCGTTGTTCTCTAAGATTGATTTAAGATCGGGGTATCATCAAATGCGGGTGAGGAGTGAGGATACGGAGAAGACGGCCTTTCGTACACGTTATGGCCATTACGAGTTTGTGGTGATGCCTTTCGGGCTCACCAATGCACCAGCAGCGTTCATGGACCTTATGAACAGGGTGTGTAGCCCGATGCTGGATCGGTCGGTGATTGTGTTCATTGACGATATTCTCGTATATTCGAAGACGAAGGAAGAGCACGAGATACACTTACGAGAAGTTTTGGATGTTTTGAGGCGGGATAAGCTTTATGCTAAGTTCTCCAAGTGTGAATTCTGGTTACGAGAGGTCCAATTCCTAGGACATGTCGTGAATCAGAATGGTATTATGGTCGATCCGGCCAAGATTTCAGCAGTGATGCGGTGGGAAGTGCCGAAAACTCCCACCGAGGTACGAAGTTTTCTAGGGTTAGCAGGGTACTATCGGAGATTTATCCAAGATTTCTCCAAGATTGCGTTGCCTATGACCCGATTGACGAAGAAATCTGCTGCTTTTAGCTGGGGAGAAGAGCAACAGAGGGCTTTTGAGGAGCTACGCAGACGTTTATGCGAGGCTCCGGTGTTGACCTTGCCCGAGGGCATGGAGGATTTGGTGGTGTACTGTGACGCATCTCACCAAGGTTTGGGTGCCGTGCTCATGCAGCGCGGTAAGGTTATAGCTTACGCTTCGAGGCAGTTGAAGCCTCATGAGGCGAACTACCCGACTCATGACCTAGAGTTGGGGGCGGTGGTGTTTGCTCTCAAGATTTGGAGGCATTGTCTGTATGGTGTCAAGTGTACGATTTACACTGATCATAAGAGCCTCAAATACCTGATGGATCAGCAGAACCTCAACATGCGTCAGAGGAGGTGGCTCGATGTGGTCAAAGACTATGATTGCGAAATACTTTACCACCCGGGTAAAGCAAATGTGGTTGCGGACGCACTTAGTCGACATCCGGTTGGTGAACCACTGCGGGGTTTATGTCAACGATTGACGGTGGTTGTACCTCTTCTCGAGTCGATAGGTAGTGCTCAGGAGGTGGCAATTCTAGATGAGAATGCCAAACGTGAGAGAGTTTCGGGAGAAATCCCGAATTTTGTCCAGGATAGTCGAGGGATATTGACTCGGCACGGTAGAGTTTCGGTTCCTTTCACTGGTGGGAATCGGCAGATACTGTTGGACGAGGCGCACAAGTCTAAGTTTTCGATTCATCCGGGAGCCACAAAGATGTACCGAGACCTGCGGGAGGATTACTGGTGGCCCGGCATGAAGCGGGATGTCGCCAAATGTGTAGAGGTATGTTTGACTTGTCGAAAAGTCAAGGCGGAGCACCAACGACCGCATGGGAAACTGCAACCTTTAGAGATTCCGGTATGGAAATGGGAGCAGATCACGATGGATTTCATCACTAAACTTTCCAGGACTCCGCGAGGGAATGATGCTATCTGGGTAATTGTTGATCGTCTGACCAAGAGCGCTCACTTCTTGGCCATTAGGGAGAGCTCCTCGGCGGAGAAGCTCGCGGAGATTTTCGTGCGAGAGATTGTAGCCAGGCACGGGGTGCCAGTTTCGATTGTCTCTGACATGGATACCCGTTTTACCTCCCGGTTTTGGGAGAAGTTTCAGATGGAGATGGGTACGCGATTACATTTTAGCACGGCTTTTCATCCACAGACCGACGGACAGAGTGAGCGGACTATTCAGACTCTCGAGGATATGCTTCGGGCATGTGCTATCGATTTTGGAGGTAGCTGGGATCAGTACCTTCCTTTGACAGAGTTTTCTTACAACAACAGCTTCCATTCCAGTATTGGCATGCCGCCGTACGAGTTGTTGTATGGTAGGAAATGCAGGACGCCCGTTTGTTGGGGCAAGGTTGGTCAGCGGGTATTAGGGAGCACTGATATCGTGCTGGAGACGACTGAAAAGATACAGATGGTGCAGGACCGTCTAGTTACTGCACAGAGTCGGCAGAAGAGTTACGCTGACAAGAGACGATCAGATTTGGAGTTTCAGGTGGGAGATTATGTTTTGTTGAAGGTTTCACCCTGGAAAGGGGTGATTCGGTTTCGTAAACGGGGAAATCTAGGACCCCGTTACATTGGACCTTACAAGGTCATAGCGCATGTGGGGAAGGTAGCTTACCGTTTGGAGTTACCGGATGAGCTGAGCCTGATTCACAACACTTTTCACGTTTCTCAATTGCGGAAGTGTGTGATGGATGAGTCTGCAGTGATTCCTCTAGAAGATATTCAGATCGACGAGCGACTTAATTACGTGGAGAAGCCGATCGCCATTGTTGAAAGGAAGACGAGGACCTCGCGCAACAAGGTAATTGGCTTGGTGAAAGTCCAGTGGCAGCACCGAAAGGGTTCCGAGTGGACTTGGGAACCCGAGGTTGAGATGCGGGAGAACTATCCGGAGCTGTTTGCGGGCGTAGACTTCGAGGACGAAGTCTAATTCAAGGGGGGAGAGTTGTAAAGCCCGTATCCCGGTATGTTTTATTTCCTTTAAGTTAATATTTTTCCTTTTTAATATTTGTTATTATCGGGATTAACGGGAAAGTCCAGCTATGTTAAGTGTTGCGTAGAAGGACTATTTTGGTTAAGTTGTGAAACTTTAACTCCAAGGGGCCATTGTGTAATTTCTTAAACCTTGCATGGGATCGGCCCATAAGGGAACCGATCCCTTCCCTTTCTCGTCACTTCGGTCCCAAGCAAACACAACACAAACCCTAATCGCATTTCCCCCTTCCCTTCCAGTTTACAACCACCACCGAACCACACCACATCGCCGACGCCACTGCCATTATTTTTCCTGCCGGCGAGAGCGAGAGAGAGAGAGAGGGATGACGACTTGGTGGAGATCGGAACCGATACTGCTGTGGTGTGTGTTGCTGTGTCGTTCACGAGAGGTAAGTACCTTCTCTTTCCTTTTTCTTTTCTTCATCGGACAACCAAGGAACTACCGCCGCCGCCGCTTGCGGTCATGGCGGCTGACGGCTGTTGCCGTCGGTGCTGCCGCCGTGCACCGCCAGTGTGGTGGCCATGATGGCGGTTGTGCGGCTGTGGGTTTATGTGTGAGTGCGGGCGGCCCGAACTTGGTGGGTTGGAACGTTCGTTTTGTCTCGTCGGTTTCATATGCCAAACCATCATCATTGGGGGTGGTGGCTGCCGCTGCCACCGCCGCCGACCACCACTGCCGGAGGTGGCAGTGGGTGGTGCGCGGTTGAGTCCAGCCCCTAGTAACCTGAACCCCAACCTAAGTGCCTAAATAACTAAAACGTAACCCGAATCGCATAAACCTTAATAAAAAAACTAAAGTTATCATTTTATGTGAGAAACGCCGTTCTGTCTCTGTTTTGTTTCGTTCATAACTTTTCCATCGTAACTCGGTTTGAGGTGAAATCGGTGCCCACGGTTCACATTCTGTGTTGGGAATACTTTTCGTGTTTTAGCAAAAACCTGGTTAAGCTTCTAGCTAGGTGCAAAATGGTCGTTTTTACAGCAGGTCAGAAACTTTCAGCTTTGAGTTTCAGTTTTAGAAAATCCGTATAAAATCATAGGAACCTCATATGAACGCGTATAATATGTCCCTGGAAAGCTAAGACCCAGACCCTTCAGTTTGTAGAATTTAATTTCTGGATTAGTGGGTCTAGAAGGGGCTAATCAGGTCCCGAACAGACCTGCAGTTAAGACCGAAAAGCTGAAATGTCACTCTTTTAGTCTTATGTTTATATTTGAGGGTTGGGGCTTCGCGTTGACACTTTGTAGCACTTCTTTAGGTGACGAGAAGTGATTTTGGAGTTTGCAAGCTTGTGTGGTCAGTTGGGAATTTCTGCAACGCTTTCGAGGTGAGTTCACTCACTACGTAGAACTATGATTATATGTACATTGCTGTAGCTCGTGTGTGCTAGTGGTCTTACTTGTTGCGTAGTACTAGAACGTGTCGTGTCTAGTATGGACCTTGGGTATGTACACGAGTGACGTAGGAACTCGGGGAGACTGAGGGATACGTGCACGGTTATCGTGTGTTATCGGGGAGACCGATGGATACCTGTTTAGGTGGTTTGGTGTAAGTATGTTGTTTATGATGCGTTCTTAAACTTGCATGCTTGGTTATGTGTATCTACCTGCTTTAGGGGTAGTGTTGTATGATTATAGTTGTGCGTGGTGTTGAATCCACTAAGCTTCGTACTTACCCCTTCCTTATAAATCGTGGTTTCAGGTACGAGCGGCTCAAAGGCGTGACGGTACACACTGGCGCGTGCGAAGGACTTCTCACAATTATGAGTTTGAGATATTATGTTTAAGAATAATTTATTTCCGCTGTTTAATTTAATGAGATTGTTTATTAATTGACTTTGCAACGAAACGGTTATTTGGATATTTAATGGTTTTTTATTGAATTAAAGTATTATTTTAAAAGTTTAAATTTACTGTGATTTTTGGGACGTTACAAAAATATTAGTAATTTTTAAGATAATTTATTTTAAACTTTAAAGGGGTAAAAGTTTTTTAATTAAAAAAGAAAATAAAAAGTCAAAGATGGTAGGCGCTGATTCAAATTTCCATATTTGTCTCTAATCACTTCTCAATTGGTTTTCATTAAGTTTTAACCATTGATTAGTTTTCCAAATCTTGATCAATGGTTGTGACTTGTCCTCATGTTCACAATTGAAAATGAGTTTTCATTTGAACCCACCCCTATATATATTATATATACATAGGGTTGGGTTCACGTGAGACCAACATGTTTTCGTGAGACCACAAAATAACACTAAATCTTCACAGCAATTAGTTGTGAATGTATGAAAAACAGCGAACCTTCATAACAAAAACACTGTGAAGGTTTACCTTCACAATACCTTCACAGTCTTTTGTTGTGAAGGTTTAGTGTTATTTTTGTGGTCACACGGGTCTCACGGAAATAGTTTGGTCTCACATGATCTCAAGTCTATATATATATATATATAGGGGTGGTATTTTTTGCAAACCAGTGTATTTGTACAAACTCGTACAAACCATACCTAGCTTCATGATTTTGTAAATTTGGCTTCATGAATATTTATATATATATTTTGGCTTCATTAATATATAATTTGGCTTCATGAATATATCATTTGGCATTTTTAACTATTTTTTTTACAAAAATAAGGGTATTTTAGGGCTCCACCGAAAAAAATTAGTTAAAAATGCCAAATGATATATTTATGAAGCCAAATTATATATTCATGAAGCCAATATATATATATATATATATATATATATATATATATATATATTCATGAAGCCAAATTTACAAAATCATAAAGCTAGGTATGGTTTGTACGAGTTTGTACAAATACACTGGTTTGCAAAAGATACCCAGCCTATATATATATATATATATAGGGAGGTTCAGGGGAAAACCTCAAATAAATAGAAATCTAAAAATACTTTATCAACCGTTAGATCAGATGATCTAATGGATGTGATTAGACGAGCGGTTACAACATATTAATTAAATAAAAAAATCTCACCCCCCTATTTTTTATTTGAAAAAAGACGAAAAATAAACAAAATTCGAACGAAATAAATTACACCAAATAAATGATCATATTTTTCTCGTTAATTTGACATCCATATTGATATATTTTTTCCTCCGTATTTTCGTGGTTTTTCGGTTTTCCGGTTATTTAGGGTTTTCCCTTAAACCTGACCATATATATATATATATATAAACGTATCTAAAAAGATAAAATTAAAAATCTGTAGCCTCAAAAATATATATATTTAAAGGTATTCATTTTGAAAAATATATTTTAAAAAATACGTCAAATTTTACCTTATGTTACTTATCGTCATGTGAACATTGGGTATTAAAATAAACATCGTTTAAATTAGAGACTCTAGCTTAACATCAAGATTTTAAATAGCGTGAGGCGTGGCGGTGAGGCCAAACCTTGGACCTTAGGAGCCATGGCGAGGCAACGACGTTTATCACTTATGACGGCAAATCTTTATATCATATATAATATTATATATAAAAACGTATGTTTTGTACTATCACTCGATAATTCAATGATAATAAACAAGTTAAATTATGTTATATATTAAAAACTTGGAAATAAGACATTAAAAACAAAAATAAAAGTCAAATATAGCGTCACAAAAGACCACATGTTGGGTCATGGCGTGCCACAGACATAACGTGGCGTGAGACACAAGTCTTAAGCCACGGCGCGCCATGGTGGCTGTTGCGGCAAACCTTTTAGAACAACGAGCTTAAGTCTCAAATAAAGCCTTTAAAAATTATTTTCCCAAAATCATAGTATAATTTAGGGAAATTAATTAAAATGCCCCAGTTCAAAGTTCACTCACTGAAATGCCCAAACTCTCTCCAATTTAACCAAAATACCCAAAATTTCCGTGAAAATGTCCGTGATCACGGACTCCTAAAAAAATTTGTTTTTTGTCCTTGAAAATTTGATTTTTGGGTATTTTAGTCCGTGAGATGAAATAAAATCATTTTTAGTTCGTGAGATGAAATAACTAAATAAAATGTTCCTCTTGGGCCTTGGCTTGTTTAAATGAGACCGTGAAGCATTTTTGAAGGAGTCCGTGAAACATTTTTAAATTTATAAAGGTTTCTAAAGGAGTCCGTGAAACATTTTGAATTGGTCCGTGAAGCATTTTTATTTAAAGGAGTCAGTGATCACGGACTTTTCACGGAAAATTTGGGTATTTTGGTTAAATTAGGGAGAGTTTGAGCATTTTAGTAAATCAAAGTCAAACTTGCGACATTTTAATTAATTTCCCTATAATTTATCTTTTCTTTTCAAACGTTTTATTTAAAAATAACTCCAAATGTTATGGGAGAAAGGAGTTTTTATTTTTTATGGTTTGTGTAAAGACTTTAGGAGCTAATGTGTTATTAAATAATGTAGAAGGACCATAAGTGACATTTGGTGTATACTTAAAGGGCTCTAAGAAACTTTTTACCTCTCAATCAACAGAATAACAGAAGAGGATCATAAAGGTGGCGTCACCTATCGGATGTCAATATCTCCTCCGTCTCCATATTCAATCTTCCGATTTCGATTGGTTTCTCGTCGAATAATCTATTTCATAGCTGCCTCTCTTTCATTCTCTTGAAAATCAAATCTGATTAGTTTCAGCAATTACGACGGTGAGACAAAATGACGAATAAAGACGGAGCAGAAGAAGCTTCGGCGGCCGGAAAACGTCTGGTTTTCGCTTATTATGTTACTGGCCATGGATTCGGACATGCAACGCGTGGTGTTGAGGTAAATGTATCTGTTACTTAATATGATTCGATTTGATTTTTCATTTAATGTGGTAATGGGGTTATGTGATCTCTTCGTTTGTAATTAAGGTCCCTGTTCTGTGCGATTTAGTAGATGTATGATGATTTCGAATAAGGATTAGGATTGTGATTTAGATTTGACGAAATACTCAATCCTCAATGATAAATAATATTTGTTGATGTATAGCGTGGGGTGATAATGGATAATGCCATCGGCAAGAGCTACAATGTTGTGAAAACTATGAACTCTGGAGGATGGAAATGGGATAGAATTCAATTGAGGATCGTAGAATAGGAGGTTTGGAAATAAATTGCAACATCTATGGTTGTTACTAGGATTTTGTGTATCTCTGTGAATTTATTTTACCGCCAGGAACAATTCCACATAACAAATGATAAATTGGAAAAATCTTTCATCTCTCAAAGGTTCCTGCGACTCACTTGGAGTTGGAACCATGAAATTTTTCGTAAAGTGTATGGTCCAAGTTATATTCCATATCGTACATTATGTTGTGTCAATTCCAACTGAATTCATGGAACTGGTGTTACCAACCTTAAAATAGATGAACATGTAAGAGCTGAGCGGAGCTCAAATGGAAAAAGATTGTGAATATATAGGAATCTAGCAACAGAATTAGCTCCAATTGATTTGATGTGATTATTTCTAAACAAGTACCATGGTATTTCTGGGTTATGATGATGATTTTATTAGATTCTGGTCATATCACTGAAAAGATGCTGTGGTGGGCAGATTTGGTCTCTGCCGTCATGCTTAAAGGATGAAAACGGGGTTGTCTTTTATTTGGCCTTGTTAGTGGTTAACACCTTCCTTAGAGTTGTAGTTATGTTTTATCTGTAGTATCTCAACTGGATTGAGTTGATTTGGATCGGGGCTTTCAGTATAAGCATTATAAAAATGAATTAAGACTGTCAAAGTTCTTTACAGTGATTATTTCTTAGATGTTCTTTTGACATTGTTATATTTGCTATACAAAGAAGATTCTGACTATAAAGTCTTGATGGTTCTGCATGCTGGTAGGTTATGTACATAAGTCATCCGCTTTCTCATATTTGTATGCATGCGTTCATGCTCTCGGTTTATTATAGTTTCTGGAAGTTATTAATGGTTAGCAATTACTGCAGCAATGACTAGAATCTTGCATGAAATAGTTTGGAATAGTTTTACAATTTAAACTTTTCTTTACAACTTATTGCTGAAAATTTGCAAACTGACTTGAATCCCTTTTCATTTGTACTTTTAGGTCTTGAGTTGATCTATTAGTTTTGTTATAAGATTTTAAAAATAATAGATATTTTAGTCATAACCTTAAAAAGATAACCAGGCAGTCACACTTGTTGGATTTTTAATTTCTATTTCTTTCTAAAACAGAACATGAAAGAAATTAAAATTAACTCAACAATTGTTATTTAATTCAACCTCTATTTCTAATCGCGATGAATCAATTACAATATTCTTTAGCTAGCCTGCATGCCAAGTCGACATTTGACAAGATGGGGGTACAAACACAAACAGGTATTACACATGTGATCAATGCAACCTATAAAAAAGTTCAAAATGTATATCCTGTATGTGTTCCTAAGAAAAGGAATTTGTCCATTTTTCGGGGTCTCAAAGGAACCGACTGCACCAACATCTCTTCCTAAGTTCTTCTGGAATTGGCAAAGAACGATGTAAACTTTTGTATAGTATTGGCTCAAAATTAAAATTAGATCTCATCTAGCTTTAACTCTTTGTGTTAAATATTGGTTTAGTCTTGTATTATACTCTCATATCCTATATAGATAACCCTTCTCTTTTCAATTTACAAAGGTTTATTTATGCTGAGAGGAGCCCCGAGGAAGTATTAACTGTATGCTTGCTATTACTATTAAAAAAATATATAAGCTTACTTAGCCTCCATCAGGTGGACTATTAAACAAAGATCCGTGTCATATATTGATTGTCCGTGTCACCCTTTTGTACGTAATTTTTTGGGGGGTTTTGTGTAGGTTGTTCGCCATCTCATTCTTGCTGGTCATGATGTTCATGTGGTTACCGGTGCACCCGATTTTGTCTTTACTACTCAAATACAATCACCAAGACTCTTCCTACGAAAGGTAGGTTTGGGAGCTCTAGATGGACATCACTTGATAACTGAAAATCTGATTTTATCTATCAATCCTTTTGGATATATGATTTTTGTGTCATAGCTAGTGTTAGACTGTGGAGTGGTGCAAGCAGACGCTTTAACAGTGGACAGACTTGCCTCCTTAGAAAAGGTACATCAAGTGATTAAGATACGTGAGTCACAACTTTTAGTATTTAAATTGATATCTTCTGAAATTTGGCCTTTCTTTTTACATTTAATTTACTGAGCTGCTTAAATAATTCATCTCTACGTTAATATCATTTTCTTCACGTTCTTTGGTTAATCCAGTATTCTGAGACAGCTGTTGTACCTCGTGATTCTATCTTGGCAACTGAAGCAGAGTGGCTGAAGTCCATTAAGGCAGACTTAGTGGTAATAGCCTGTTTTATACTCTTTTACTTTTCAGTACTTCTAATTTGCTTATATTTATGTAAATGTACATCAATTTGAATGATTTTTAGCATTTGTCTTCCAAACGATTATGCGTGGAGTACACGTGTGGCTTTGTGGTAGAACCTTGAATGTCAATCCAATATAGATTCATATGTGAAGTTTGAATGTTATCAAACAGGTGTCAGATGTAGTTCCAGTTGCTTGCCGTGCAGCAGCTGATGCAGGTATTCGTGCAGTCTGTGTAACGAACTTCAGGTAGCTGCATGGTTTCTGAAACTTTACAAAGGTCTATACAATAATTAAGACTTCAGTTTGAGAGTCCAACACCACATAAACCAAACATTTAATCTCACATAGTAAAAATCAATGCTAATATATGTTAAACCATGGTATAAAATTAGTATAGCTATATTTAGAGTGTGAAAGGCTCCTGATCTAACAGATACAATTGCTTTAGTTATCTGCCAATTTCATTCTGTCTTCAATTTTGTTGTTGCAGTTGGGACTTCATTTATGCAGAATATGTTGTGGTTGCTGGATATCATCATAGGTCAATCGTTTGGCAGGTATACTATTCTTTCTTATCATTTTTGCTTACTTTTCTTGGTGATGCAAAAATATGATTAGTTATCTTTTCTTTTGTTTGTTAGTTACCAAACTTCATCTTAACATATATACTTGTTCTTTCCATGAATCGACCAAAACAAGTTCAAAATTAGTAGGAGGAGATTGCAAATCGAACAGAGAAATATAACAATGTTTGCCTTAACTCATACTCTACTATTAATTGAAAAATAAATGCTGTTTCTTTTTTCTCAGTCCTCTTGTTTAGTACTATATGGCTACCTGTCATGAGTTGGTTTGGCGTAGCCATGCAATTTAACTGTTTTACCCATTGTCTAAAATTGATACAGATAGCCGAGGATTATTCACATTGTCAGTTCTTAATTCGTCTACCAGGATACTGTCCAAGTATGTTGGTTTCATATATTTTCTTATTTGAAGTCCAATTATGTGCTTGAATCTTTTCAATGTGTATGATTACTAATTTAAATGATAAACTCTAATTGAAAAAAAATATCATCTGAAGTGCCTGCTTTTAGAGATGTGGTTGATGTACCTTTGGTTGTGAGGAGGCCGCGGAAATCACGCAAGGAGGTTTGTAGCCCAATGTCATATTTAATCAAAAGTCATTTACTACTTATGTTAACTCTATGTTTCTCTGTTTTTTTTAAACTCTAACGCAGGTGCGGCAAGAATTGGGTATCAGTGAGGATAAGAAGGTCGTGATACTCAACTTTGGGGGACAAGTGAGTTCATGATCTTTGCATGTGATAATTTAACTCTGCATATTTCATTTATTCCATCGTTAGATAATATCAAATGTTTGTTTCCTCTTTTATAAGGTATGAAGTCCCAATATCTTAAGTGGTTACCCAGAAAAGGATCAAATCAAGAAAGATACTCTTGACACTTTAGTAAAGAGAAGTATTGAAAATAGGATTTGACCAAGAAAAAATCACGTGGTCTCTCTTAATCTGATCAAGCACCTCACTGTCTGTTGTAAAAGAAGAGGTAAAACCAAAGCCCATAAACATACAAAAGAAATGAAAATTCAATTTTCAGGATAAGGACCTAGCCATATAAGCCATAAAGCAAGCTGAAATATATATATATATATATATGTGTGTGTGTGTGTGTATTGTAAACTTGTTTTTGGTTGTGAAATGTAGGACAAAGGAGAGGGTGTTACATGTCTCCACTTGTTCCCATTTATTATGAATAATGAAATGTAATTTTTTACAACATATACGATGAATGATACAACATTCATGATGAATATACGTGACGCTCCCTGATTCAAAACGGAACTTAATTTGCAATTAAACCTACCCCAATGTATAAAGAGAAAGAGTCAAGAGAAAGAGTCAGGTTCGACCAAAAACAATAACTAAATAAAAGAACACGAAAACGGTTGAATCATACGTGATTTTACACTAAAATCACATGTGATTCACATAACTTTGACAGTGATATGAGTGTTAAATCACATTTGATTTTGTACGTGATTTGACGGTTTTTGTGCTCTGTTATTTGGTTACCGTTGTTGCTTGAACCTTATTTGGTTACCGTTCTAGTTTGAACCTCACTGTCTACATCTATATCGCTCTCTATAAAATGAAAGCAAAGGTTCTAGGGAAATCAAAGGAATAGGGACCGACCCAAACTTGTTAGTTCATTGTTTTTCAAAATATATATGGTTAAACAATAACTCTGAAGGGATTCACGGGAAATACAGGTGAGAACAAATAATCATATGATATTGTTCACCATCCTAATAACGACCTTTGTTGTGCCACGTTATAGAAATTCTTGAGATATTTAAGGGGATATAAGGACTCGTGGGTCTGTTTTGGGGGGTTTTTCACGGACATTTTGGTGAGAAATGTGAACACCAGAGTTGCTCTTTATTGATTGCTGTTCTATCAAGTATAGCTTCAAGACCAAGATTCCCATGTAAGTTCGGAATCTCGACGTCGTTGTACCCGTTTGGTCGGCCTCTGTTCCATCGGACTTCAAACTGATCATCTGCCTCCTCATCATATAAGTCGCCAAACTGGGTAGCCTCTCCCAATACCACCAGCTTCGAGATTGTTGCCTGGGTGCCGCCGATTGACACAGTGGAGATCACCCTCGCAATCTTTGTGGACAATCCCACTACCTACGATCGTGGTGTTTAGTTCTTCCAGTAACGTGGTGGTTCCATATCTTCATACGTCGGCCACCGCCATTATGTCGTTGTCTTTGTTTGTCTCCATCAATTGCCATCTGGAAGTTTACGCAGGTCATCGAAGGAGGGCCAGTCTACGCGATCTTGGAATGCATGCCAGGATCGGGTAGATGGGCCATATCTGCATATTAACTACAATTGATTTTTCCTTTTACCAAGTATAACCATTTAAACCTTTATCTAGGAATAGAGTTTAGAACAAAATAAGCATGAACCTTCACTGAACTGCTCAACTTGATTTACCCAGTGCTTGACTGAAAATGCCTTAACTTGAAGATAATGCACGTCATTATGTAGCATGTTGTTGCATTATATTCAGCAGTATGGCTAGAAAATTGAGTGAAAACGATAATATGTTTCTATTTTGTTACTTTCATATTTCAAGAACTTCAAAACTGGGCAAGGTTTCATAAAAAGATCACAACCAAGCATGCCTGGCATAACTGTGGTTGGTTATTTCTGTTTGTTTTACTACATGAACTTTGTCCACTTTACTCCTTGCTATGTGATATTTATATAATTTGAACTCATACTTCTGCAATGATGAAACTGCAGACAATAGGTTGGAACTTAAAAGAGGAGTACTTACCTCCTGGTTGGATCTGCCTGGTATGCTTCTTTATCCTTCTAGACATCTTTACATTTTTATGCACTGCAAAAGGATATCTTTGTGCCAAAAGTTCCATGTTTCAGGTTTGTGGGGCACCTGACCAGCAGGAGCTTCCTCGCAATTTCTTTAAGCTAGCCAAAGATGTGTATACCCCTGATGTCATGGCTGCATCTGACTGTATGCTTGGTCAGTGAAAGTATTTCTTTCATCTTCTCCAATTTGTTCATTTTGGTGCTCAATTGAAAAAAATTGTATCCATGATAAGAAATTAAGCTTCCACGCTCATTAGACTTGCTTCGTTTCAGGAAAAATTGGGTATGGAACATGTAGTGAAGCCTTGGCATATAAGTTACCTTTTGTCTTTGTGCGTAGAGATTATTTCAATGAAGAGCCATTTTTGAGAAATATGCTTGAGGTATCACAAGTATCTGTCACTTTATAACTTTTAATAGGCATACAAACAATTTTAATATATGAGGAAATTAACAAACTCTTCATTCATCAGTATCATCAAGGTGGTGTTGAGATGATAAGGAGGGACTTGCTTGTAGGTCACTGGAGGCCATATCTTGAACGAGCAACTACTTTGAAACCTAGCTATGAGGGTGGGGTGGATGGTGGTGAGGTATATTCATCTGCTATGCGAATTTTATATATTTATTGAATTATCTGCTAGATCAGCTTTAAGAAAATGTATACTTTGTCAGAAATCATGCCACTTTGACCATTTTTTGCTTTGGAAGAAATTTTGTTTAAAATTATGTGTGGCTTTTCTTTCTTTCTTTTTCTATTCATTGTTGCATTCACTGATGCATACAACAACTACTTGCTAAACACAACTCTTTTCTTTTCCCAGATTAAATGAATCACCGTGCCTCATTTCTGGACTAATTTATTCTCATTTTTAACTTTTAATAATTACAATGATAAGCAGGCGAAGGATCGTGTGAGAAGTTGAGGTTAACGTGAGAAGTGGATCTGAACCGTTGATTACTTTTAATCAAATGCCCTCCCATGAATTGCGTCTTAGAGAGGAATTGATCCCGTGCGTCTTATCTTGGTGCATCTCATCCTAATGTGCATCCATTTCTTATCCAACGGTTGATAACCACTTCTCACTAACCTCAACTTCTCACCGGAACCCAACCCTGATACAGCATCCCTTTTGCTGTAGAGAATCCTATTTATCTGGTAGACTTTAAATAGATTTGATGGTTTAACATTTCCCCCTTTTTATTTGTCAAATTTCAGCTTTGATTGATGCATTCTTTAAATTGCAGGTTGCAGCACATATTTTGCAGGACGCAGCTCACGGAAAGAACTACAGATCAGATAAGGTTGAGGATTTAAATTACGTATTTTGCTTGTCATTACTCACTTCTGAGCCTAAATGTGTTTGACTGAGATTACTAGAACTTGTTCTTTGGTACAAGTTGGTAAAATGAACACCATCTTTACATGTTTCTAGTTTGACTTAGTATCTTCATTTTAGGTCAGCGGAGCAAGGAGATTGCGTGATGCCATAGTGCTTGGATTTCAATTACAAAGGGCTCCTGGAAGTGATATTAGTATCCCAGAATGGTATGCTAACGCTGAGAATGAACTAGGTTTTCGTACTGGATCACCAACAGCATCTGATAATAATGATGCTAGCTTCCTCCAGAATTCGTGAGTTCATTTTTCTCTTTGCGAGTTCAGTGAAAGTGTATATTAATACTAATGTGTGCTTAACTTCTCAAATCAGCATGCTTAGGGGGTGCATGGTCGCACAGTGCAATTTCATGGAATTGTAATCCATCGAAGGAATTTGACTTTAAAGGAATTGAAATGGAATTTAACCATGCGTTTGGTTGGTAGGAATTCAATTCCTTCACTTAAGCCTAGGAATGATGAATTCCTTAAGTTGTGGAATTCAAAGATTCCATCATTTTCATTATGTGAACCAAACATACGATTTGGAATTTGGTCAAAGGAATTTGTCATTCCAATTCCATCAAAATCCTTTGAATTCTGCGAACCAAACAACCCCTTAGATTTTTGTTGCAAACAAATTATGGTTCTTCTGCAGGAAAAAAAAGCTACATTCTGCATGAACACATAGAAGAGAAGTGTCATGTACAATGGTGTTTTTTGCGTTCACATTCCCTCAGTTTCTCCAAAACCACTCATTCTTTCATGAGCTCCGTGTTTCTTTTGCATTTTCACAAGAATAATGCTGTTTTGTAACCAAAATTTAAGTATGATGGTTGGAAAAGTAAAATCACTCGTATATTATTTCAATATGCTTGAATCTCTTATCAACTGATGCCTTTTTAATATACTTGCATTTTCTAGAGTTTCTGATGACTTCGACATTCTTCATGGAGATGTAATGGGTCTTCCAGACACCATAAACTTTTTGAAGAGTTTGGCAGAACTACATGCTTCATGTGTCTCTGATAATAATTCAGAAAAGCACTACATAAGAGAGCGCAAGGCTGCTGCTGCTCTCTTCAATTGGGAGGTCTGTATGCCTTTTAATTTAGGCTGGAAATTAATTACCCAATTGACAATAAATTTTTCTTTTAGCTATTCGGGAAATTTTCAAAATAGTATATAAACTTAAGTGTTTGGGTTGAGTCTTAGGAAGATATAATGCCCCAATTTCCAGAATGGGTGTTGTTACTTTCTTTAACCTTTGATACTTCCAAGTCTTGCATGCAAACTGAATTTAACTTTAGTTTCTTTCCCTTTTTCTTCTTGCATGTGCATGTACTTCCTAAGTTTTCTTTCAGATTCGGACAGTTTTTATTTTCTTCTCGATGTAATGCCTACTCATACAGGAAGACATATATGTGGCAAGAGCACCAGGAAGATTGGATGTAACTGGAGGAATTGCAGACTACTCTGGAAGCCTTGTTTTGCAAGTAAATCTTTCTCTAGTAGCTGTAATCATTTTTTTAATCCATTCTATTGGATAAATATTTCTGAAAATATCATTTAAGACCAGATTTGATGATCTCATGGTGGTCCATCAATTGATTAATCATTATTTTCTCTAAATTTATTTTGCGCTGACAATGTGAATGAAAACACTGCTCCTACATTCTTAGCATAGTTTCTTTTAAGGAGACAAATTAGATGAGAATGGCACCCTGAATATGATAATAGCCAGTCCTATTTTTGTGTCCCAAGTTCACTAAATATTATGTTAACATTTCATGCATTCTTCTTCTTTCTTGAAAGTTGTACCTTTTAAAAATGTTAGTTCCTGCTTTTATTCAACTAACATACGGAAATATCTATTGAATTTTGTCTTCTATGGGCAATGTCATCTTGAATTATTTTTCAAACTTTCCATCGTCTTTGGTTACTCAAAGAGGGGTTTAAGTCTCTGATTCTGGTATTGAAGGGGAGATTTAAGTTGGTTTGGTATAATAAGATGGTGTCCATAGCATATACTGTTTCAGAAAATAGAAATTCCATTTGACCTAACTTTTGGGACCCTTGTGTGTTGGCTCTCTGTATAAAAACCCAACAGTATATAGTTGCTGCTGGCTTAACCAAATACTTGATGGATGAAGAAGAATGTTACTGTATATATATATATTTTTTCTATTTTATTTATGTATCCTTTCTTGGGAAAATGAAATATATTGCAGATGCCCATTAGAGAAGCTTGCCATGTTGCTGTGCAAATGATTCAACCAGGTAAACAGAGGCTCTGGAAGCATGCACAAGCTCGCCAGCAAGCCAAAGGACAAGAACGAACACCCGTGCTCCAGATTGTAAGTATAACTAATCTTTTACCGATGATACATGTTCTAATAAGTTGGAGAACATTGTCCCTTTTGACAGATGAATCCATTAAAAATATGGAATATTTGGAAGCCTATAAACATTATAAACATGAGTTTGTGAGATCAAAGGGAGCATACCGTTTCTGGAATATTTGGAAGCCTATAAACATTATAATTATGGAATGGATTACTGAAACTGGATTACTTTCTGTCTGTTGCATCAACTAAAACTTAAAAACTTGATAGGTAACAAGAACCTCTTTAGAAACACATGTTTTTTCTCAAGTGTTAGAGCGTTGCAGGTGTCATATGGGTCGGAGTTAAGTAATCGTGGTCCAACATTTGACATGGACTTATCAGATTTTATGGATGCCAGACAACCAATTTCATACGAGAAGGCAAAACATTTCTTTTCCCAAGATACATCGCAAAGGTGTTCCTTCTTCAGTTTTGCTTGTCGTTTCTCACATTTCAGTGATATGGTAATTATACTAATATGGTTTTTTAAAGATGGGCTGCATATGTTGCTGGTACCATTATTGTTTTAATGAAAGAACTAAATATGCGCTTCGAGAGCAGCATCAGCGTGCTGGTATATCAGCGAATCCAGTTCTAAATCTTTTGATGTTTCTCAGATGTCAATTTTTAGAATATTTTGCTGACATTTTTTGAAAATAAATAAACAGGTTTCCTCAGCTGTTCCAGAAGGCAAAGGTGTTTCTTCTTCTGCCTCTGTGGAGGTAGCTACCATGTCTGCTATAGCTTCTGCTCATGGTAATTCTCATACTTCTCATTCACCTTTAATATGGGTTGTCTTAAATGTGAGAAACCACAAGCAAAACTTAATATTTATCACATATAAAATGATACACCTTAAAAATGTAGTACAACAATAGAGAATTTGAGATGTTCATCTTTGCCTCCCAGGAAAAAATATCAGTCCAAGGGATCTTGCTTTGCTCTGCCAAAAGGTACATTTACTTAAATAGCACGTCGTTTAGTATTTTTTGTTATAAGCATCGACCCCTCATCTAGTGGCATTATTTATTACTACAGGTGGAAAATTATGTCGTTGGAGCACCATGTGGTGTAATGGACCAAATGGCTTCTGCTTGTGGTGAAGCTAATAAGCTTCTTGCAATGGTTTGCCAGGTACATTTTATTAATTAATTTAAATAAAGCCTTTTTCCCTGATATTTACCATGATCATAAGATAATTTGGTATCAATATCTTCTGCAGCCTGCTGAGGTACTAGGGCTAGTGGATATTCCTAGTCATATACGATTCTGGGGAATCGACTCTGGTATAAGGCACAGGTATTCAGGTCTCATTACTCCTTCATTTTCCATTTGGTGGTCCCGTCTCAATATTGAATCCATAATCACATTTTCATTCCTTTCGTACCATATAAATGGGATCTGCAATATAAAAATGTCAAGTAGTTAATGAACTTTTTACTCAAATAGTTCTATCTGTTTAAATAAGTCTCCTCTTTCTTTAAGGATTTGTCTGTTTGACATATGTCAAGCTCTTTCTTCGACCGTAGTTCATTTCTATTAGTCAAAATCTTGATCATAATGGACACTTCAGAAGATGCATCACCTATATTTTGATATTATTCAGCAGTGTTTGCATTGCAATATTGCATGCTCTTAATGATCAAAATTAATTGTGTATGCTACAGTGTCGGGGGTGCTGATTATGGATCTGTGAGGATAGGAGCCTTTATGGGGAGAAAAATTATCAAGTCTATCGCATCTTGTATGGCTTCACAAGCATCTTCAAACAGTAATGGGGCTAATCCTGAGGAATATGGACAGCATGACATTGGCCTGCTTAAGGCTGAAGCCTCTGTTGATTATTTGTGCAATCTGACCCCACACAGGTATGTATTTGGCCATTTATCTAAAGCTACTGTAGATGGTAGTCAAAGGGTTTATATTTTAATTTGTGAGTGATATACATAAAAGAAGGAAACTAGGTGTTAAATAGACATCCCTAGCTCAAAGGAAATCATTGCATATATATACTTGCATCTTCTTTTTAAGGCTTATGTTGTTGGGGTTGGGTTCCGGTGAGAAGTGCCAAATTTGGTGAGAAGTGGTTATCAACCGTTGGATGAGAAATGGACGAACATTAGGATGAGATGCATTGAGATAAGATACACCGAGATGCACCGGATCAATTCCCTTTAAGCCGCAATTCATGGGAGGGTATTTGATTAAAAGTGATCAACGGCGGTTTAAAAGTACTTCTCACACTTCTCACCAAAAATGTCACTTCTCACATGATCCCATGCTAATGTTTGTTATGCATAAGTGATCCTTTATGATGCATTTATGGAAGCATCAGTATTCATTAGTTCATGACCTTACTCGTGTTTGTAAGTTCTTATTCATTCCTTGCAGATTTGAACATATATATGCTAAGAATCTACCAGAGTCTATTTCTGGTGAAGAGTTTTTGGAAAAGTATAAAGATCATAATGACTCGGCCACAATGATTGATGGTAAACGAGCTTATGCAGTCAAAGCAGCTACTAGACATCCCATATATGAGAATTTCCGCGTGAAGGTTTGTTCATTTGAATTTCTTTTCATTTTTATGTTTTCTTTCTGTTTCTATTTCTATTTCTATTTCTATTTCTATATATATATAATGAATAAAACAACAATGTGGGCAGGCCTTCAAAGCACTACTAACATCATCCTCATCAGAGGAGCAACTGACTGCACTTGGAGAACTATTGTATCAGGTAAGTGTTACACAACCAATCATTAAATTATAGATAGAAAATGTTTTATGACTATAAATAATGATTGATCTGTTATGCTTGCATGCAGTGTCACTATAGCTACAGTGCTTGTGGGTTAGGATCAGACGGGACGGATAGGCTTATTCAATTGGTGCAAGAAATGCAGCACAGTAGATCAACGCCCACAGAGGGAACGTTGTATGGGGCAAAGATCACTGGTGGTGGATCTGGTGGCACCATATGTGTCCTTGGCAAGAATAATGTGCAAAGCAGCCAACATATCACTCAGGTTACTTAATTTACTCGAATTAAACTCATTCATATTTGGTGAGACTTGAACCAATGATCTTTTTGGTAAGAAAGATTCTTGATTATTTACTTGTGGATTTATTTCTTTATGTGCAGATTCAAAAGAGCTACCAAAATGCAACAGGCTACAAGCCATTTGTGTTTGAGGGTTCATCGCCTGGTGCCGGAAAATTTGGTTATTTAAAAATCCGCAGTCGTGTCGTTGCCAAGCAAAATCAGAAGTAAAAAAGAATATAATTTGTTTGCTTAGTTTAAATCCATCAATACTCTTATTATTAGAAGAAGACTGCATATGAGATGTCTGTTTTGAGAAAATAAAATCCTTGGGTCTTGTAGGTATGTATGGTTTTATGTTCATTTAGTTTCCTTTGGCCATCTTCTTGTATTAACCAACTAAATTCTTGACAAGTTTTTTCATTTACTTACAGATTTTTATACACATTAATTAATGTAATCTAATTGTTGGAGTTCCATTTCGATTAGACTTGGACCATATCTCCATATATGTTGGAACATTCTTTCTTTGACTCTTTTGGGGAGTAAATGTGGGGGTTCCACTTATTCTCAATCATACCCCAAGGGTTGCTTCACACTATGGGGCAATCTATGCACGTTTACCCTCCGCTAGAGGGATGTGTTGGAGTCTTCATCGGCCAAATGAAAACATGGTCAAAGTAAAAAAACACCAAAATATGTGATTTGTTGAAATCACATGCTATTACAGAACACGGTGTGGCGGACTTCGCCTGGGACTCGTGAATCACATGTGATTTTGCATGTGTGACTTGGCCATTCTCATGTTGTCTTATCTTGACTATGTATCCTTCTTCTCTCTCTCTCTCTCTCTCTCTCTCTCTCTCTCCCTCATACATATATACAGGGGTTAAATCATGTCAAAACCAAAATTAAAAACCGTGAGAACCGATCTAAGCCATAATTTGGTTTTAATTAAAATTTGTTTCACCACAAGAAAATGGCATAATTGTCATTTTGGTAACAAGATTTACCAAATGAAACATACAGATTCATTCATTCGATGAAACACACAAATTTACCATATAAAACACATAAATTCACCATATGCAACATACGGATTCATCAGATGAAACAAACACTAACCTTATTTCACCACATGAAATAAATCACAAGTTTCATAAATATGTTATTTCACCTAATGAAGTCCAAACATAACGTTTAGTTATATCTTAATTCACCACATGAAATCAATCACAAATTTCATTAGGGATGAGATCGGGACCGGACCGGTTGGTACCGAAAATTGGGAGTGAAAACCGAACCGTATGTACCAGTTCGGTCCCGCTTCGGTTTCGGTTTCAGGACGAGAAATTCGGTACTAACACCACTTAGGACCGAAAATTTTAAAACATATTAACTATGTATCAAAACCAATCACAAACGAAAATACATTCATATAATTCCATTTAGCACCACTATTACACCAACCAAACAACCAAACATTGGCGAATACACCGGCCAAACATGCTACCGTTTCTTCAATTCTAATAATAACAAACAACAAATATCAATAAAAAAATTAACAATCAATCCCAAACTAAAATATATTCATAATAATCAATCCCAAACACTCAAAAGTTAACAATCAAAAGTTCAAAGTCAATCAAAAGTTCAACAATCTTCGATATTCTTTTACATTTTTTCTTTTCCGTTTTGTTCGTTTTCGCCTCTTCAATCTCTATATATACAAAAAAGAAACAAAGTTGGTTAATATTAACAACAATCAAGACACAAATAAATTTAATATTAACATAATTTTTATTACCTTTGGCAACATCGTAGTCCTTTAACATATCATCAATGTCATCTACAATCGGTTTCCTCGACTTTCTCACCCAATCTTGAGTGCAAACCAAAGCCTCAACTATGGAAGTTGACAAGTTTGTTCTGTATGAGTCTAGTACACGACCGCTCGTACTAAACGCTGACTCGGATGCCACGGTGGAAATTTGTATTGCCAAAATATCGAACAAAAATACAAAGACCAAAGTTCATAAATAATAATATTGTAAAACATAATATCAAAAAACAATTGAAAGTAAAATAGTTCACCTTTGGCCATCCGAGATACAACTGGGAAACCTCGTAGCATTTTGTTTCCACCATCTAAGTATGTCAAACTCGGTATTATATGAAATTTTTGGCTCATTTAAGTGAGAAGGTGAGGATGCAAAAGCTTGAGGAATACATTACACAACCTTGGCTTAAATAGGTTACAAGGAAAATGATACAATATACACTTACCTAGCTTAGAGTAATCAGTTTAGGAAACAAAATACAAAATATACAGTTACCAAGCAAATAGAAGAAATGAAAAGAGAGAATATTCACACAAGAAGATGTTGAAATATGTTTATTTTGTACAATCTTGACTTTGGGTTTAATTGTATCATTTCAAAATTAGTAGATATGGAATTAAAGGGAAACTGAAGTTCAAGGACCAAAAGTGGACAAATATGAAACTGTTGGACGGCGCCTCATGGTGTGTCATAGTTGGAGGGCAGCGCAACATTTAAGAGGAACTTCAGGGGCTAAATGTGAATATTTTGGCTGATGTATTTAAAGAAGGGGTCTCTCCTCTTTTGACCCCATCATTTGTAATATTTTACACTAGAGAAATAGTTTCTTCTCTCTTCAATATTTTAGGGTTTCTTATTTGTTTAGAGTATGTACATGAGTATTGTTTTCATAATAATGGAGTTAATCGTTTGAAAATGGTATCAGAGCTACTTGGTTAGTTATTTGAAGATACTCCTTCTTTGATCTCAGGTACGATTTTCTTGTGTTTGTAAACCCTTCTCTTTCTTTGTTAAACTCGTTGCAAAAAGGGGGACGATGATGCTTCATACGATCGACGAAAAGAAACCCTAGTGGTGTCGTTTACGCCGTTTTGCTAGTCCCCTCATCGAGTTTACTCTCTTAAAACGTTTAAAATCTTTTGCTGGATCGTTCTTGTTATCGATCTGTTTGTTTTTCAAGCAATCGATCTGTTGGTTATCGATCAGATCTGATCATTTTCCTTGCTACAATCGTTTTTTTTCTTCTGAAAGCTTCTGTCTCGATCTGATCTGTTGAGGTCAGACCTATTTTCTGTCGATCGAACACAGGAATAAGGACTTCCACGAAAATCGATTGAAACCTCGTGGTTTTGTGTCCGAGAAAAACATGGAACGAATTTCGAGACGTTCAAGGTTCTTTGATATTGTTCATTTACTTCTCAGATCTGTTATTCTTCAATTCTTATTACTTGAATCTGGTCGCTCAAATCTGTTTAGATCTGATCCGTTCGAGATATCCAAGGTCTTTGGTATTTTTGTTTGGATCTGAGATCTGTTTTGCTTTCATTTTCTTTGTCGCTTAAAGCTGGTCATCTTGCTATTTGTGGCTCGTTGAAATAGGAGATCGATGATGCTTTCAATCGGCTAGACTGATGAAACCACAAGGGCTGTGTTTAAGTCATATTGCTAGTCTCCTATTCGAGTCTCTGTTTAGATCATCTCCATTCGAGATATTGATCTGGTTTTTTGTTCTCTTGTCTCTTTTGTTAATATCAAATACAATTTGTCCTCTCGACTAATCAATAGACGAGCGAGTTCAGATCTATTCGTTTTTTTACCCTCAGTTTGTCTAATCCACTAGCACGACTCGACGAACAAGAACGATGATGTTCCTGCAGTATCTCAAATGAAACCCAATTGTTTTGGTTGGGAAAACTTGGAACGAGTTCTATTCATGTTCGTCCTTCTGCTTGTGATGTTCCTGTAGTATCTAAATCTTTTGTAGTTGTTATCTGTGTAGCTTATCTAGACTAGGCCGCTCTTCTTTTCCGTCTTTGCTTAGACTTTGTTTCACATCTGTTCCTGATTTATGGTATAAGTCTGTATTTAGATCTGTGTTTTTTGAGGTTAGTTCTTTCCATATGCTTTGTGAATCGATGATGCCTATACATCGATGATCTGATGAATTTTTAAATTCTGTTGACATCGATCATAACTAGATTGTGTTCTTAATTTTTCTTTTTTTTTGTTTTGTTCTCGTATTCAGATTCACGTAGTTAGTTTGTCTTGGCTAACCTTCTGTTTTTTTTCGATTCACTCTCAGATCTAGTCTAAATATGAGATTTGGTCCTTTTGTTTACTCTCAGATCTAGTCTAAATATGAGATCTGGTCCTTTTTTGTTTACTCTCAGATCTAGTCCAAATCTGAGATCTGGTCCTTTTCTCTTATTGCATTTACTGCTTATTTTTTAGATTTGGTCCTAGTTCTCTTAGATCTCTCTGTATATATTTGAGTTTTTTTTCTTTGCACTACTGTTAGCCCATTGTATAGGTTTGTTATTTGTTCAGGTGTCTAAGATATCACTATTGTGATTATTACTTAGACGGTTGGGGACCTTCTTTGCAAGACGCTCTGTAAGTCTTCTTTTCTCTATTCCTTCCGTTGTGCTTTCCTTTTTTTAGTGGCAAGGAGCACTTTGTAAGTCCTTCTCTCTCTTAAACTCTGGTATCTTTCTTTGTGCCTTGTTTGATCTTTTGTGTGCTTCTTGCTTCTGTTTTCTTTGTTATTTGGCTTGTTGTGTGCCCGTTTGTTTTTGGTATCTGAATAGTGGGCTTGACCTAGCACCGCTGAGTGTTTTAGAAATCCTGTTGTAATCTATTCAGAGTTTACCTCGTGTGCTTCTTTGCTTCTTTGTTGTGGTCATGGCTGGCTCTATTATTGATCCTGAAGGAGCAGGCGCAAAGGAATACAAAGTTGCTAAACTTGACTTTGGAGATCCCTTGTACCTGCACCCCAGTGACACAACTGCTATTGAATTTTAAATTGAGCGGCACTGATAATTACATAGTTTGGGCATGTGCTATGACCTTAGCCTTAGAAACTATGAACAAATTGGGCTTTATTGATGGATCTTGTCCTCTCCCTGACAATGACCCTATCTTGGGAAAACAATGGGATATGTGTAATTCTGTTGTACTCTCCTGGATTTTAGGTTCTATGACTGAGGATCTATTTTTAGGTCAAGTGTTTTCCAAAGAATCCTCTATAGTCTGGGAAGAATTGAAAGAAACAAATGATAAGGTGGACGGATCTGTCACGTTTAACCTTCACCAAAAAATAAATCCGTTAACTCAGAATGGTACTTCTGTATCTGAATATTATCACAAACTGAATTCTTTGTGGAAACAATTTGATGCTCTTGTAAAACTGCCTTCATGTACTTGAAATGCATCTCATGACTTTCATGAACATAGTCAACTTATCAAATTAATGCAATTTCTGATGGGGCTTGATGATATATATCAACCTATCAGAAGTAACATCGTTACCCGTGACCCCCTCCCCTCTGTCAAAACTGCCTTCTCTCTTGTTTCTAGAGGGGAATCTCATAGGGGGGGTATCACACCTGCATCTCACACTAAGGATCAACACTCTGCCTTTTTAAGCAAAACCACTGAAAATAAAAGGAAAATTGGTGCCAAATCTTCTAACCTCATGTGTAAACACTGTGGAATTTCTGGCCATACTATTGAACGTTGCTACAGGCTCATAGGTTTTCTAAAAGACTTTCAATTTCGATCTAAACCTCAAAATCAAAATTTTATACCTATTGCCGGAAATGCCTGTGTCTCTGAGTCTCTTTCTCCTAAACAACCTGTATCTACTTTATCTTTTCCATTTTTGAGGAATAGGTTGCCAAAATATTAAACATGATTGGTCAGAAAAACACTCAAGATGGGGCATCTGCCAATATGGCATATAACTTTTATGCCTCGTCGACCTGGTTGGATTATTGACTCTGGTGCAAACCAACACATGACATCCAACACTTCTTGCCTTGAAAATGTTGTTGATATTTCCAATTTAAATCTCACGGTAAATCAGCCTAATGGGCTGAAGCTAAAATTAATAAAATTGGAAATTTCAAACTCACAAATACAGTAACTTTGTTTGATGTGTTGGTAATACCTGACTTTCACGTCAACCTTCTTTCTGTTCACAAATTAGCTAGAGACAGTAAACTCTTTATAGGTTTTGATGAATTTCGTTGTTATGTTCTTAATCTTCAGGCTTCTCTTCGAGAGAGTGTTGTGGGGACTTGTAGTGAGGCAGGTGGGCTATATTTCTTTGATCAAAATATTAACATTGAGTCCCTCCCTAGTAGTAACATGGTTGTGTCTTATTCTGTGTCCACTCACCTATGGCACAGTCGCCTGGGTCACCCAACTGACCCAATGTTGAAAGTGCTAAAGGACCAACTTAATCTTGGAAATGACTTGAGTGTTCCCTGTGAAATTTTCCATAAGGCAAAACAAACCCGAGATAAATTCAACCTAAGTGAGTGTAAAACAAAATATCTTGGGGAATTGGTCCATTTGGATGTTTGGGGACCTATCATGTTCAAAGTGGGTACAAATATTTTTTGACTATTGTTGATGATTTTACCCGTGATGTGTGGGTTTATTTGTTAAAAGGAAAACATGAAGTTGGTGATTACATAGTTGAGTTTGTTAACCTTATTGCCACTCAATTTGAAAAAAACTGTCAAAATATTTAGAAGTGACAATGAGACTGAATTTTCCAATTCCAAACTTAACTCTTATTTTAAAAAGAAAGGCATTATTCATCAAACCTCTTGTGTTTACACCCCACAACAAAATGGGGTGGTGGAACGCAAGCATCGTCGCTTACTTAATGTAGACAGGGCTCTTATGTTTCAGGGGGGTGTACCTCTTAACATGTGGAGTGAATGTATTCTTACGGCTACATATTTGATAAATAGGACCCCTGCATCAATTTTAAATGGTAAGTGTCCCTATAAGCCTGTCCATCGATTTAAACCTGTCCTTACTCATCTTAGGAATTTTGGGTGTTTTTGCTTTGATGTTATACCAAATTTGACTGACAAATTTTCTTCTAGATCTGAAAAGTGTATTCTATTGGGATATGCAAATTCCCAAAAGGGATATAGGGCGTGTTTATTTATGGCTTAACAAGCTTAATAGGCTACATATCTTATTCGCACAGCTATATTTTGTTGTTTGTTTGGGGCTTACCAAGTAAGCCCATGGCTTATTTGCTAAGCAATTTTGTATTGCTTGTATCCACTCAGCTCTCTAAATGACTTCTACTACCCTTCCCTAAAATGAAAGAATCTTGCCTAAAACCTAAAACACTTTTCTCTAAAATCTCCCAGCCTTGACTTCTTTTCGTCATTGTGTTCTCCTCATAATTCCACAACATCTACCCATATCCCTCATCTTCCTCGCTGAAATCACCTTCTGAAGATGTTACCGAAATCGTGTCTGTTGAAGGCGGTAGTCACTGTAATCGTCCCTGCTGATTTGTGTTGTTTAAGGGTCGGTTTCCAAATTATGATTTCCAAGTTATGATTCCGTAACAATGTCAATAAGGACCTGTTTGTAAGGTTTCCAGATTATGATTTCGTATGGTTTCAGATTATGTAAAGATTTGTGTTGTTTTAGCTTTTGGTTCTTTTTTACAACATATTTTTTGCTTCTTTGCTTGGTGCAAGATGGATGGTTGTCCAACTATCCTCTCATTGTATGATGAAAAGTTTATAAATATCAGGTGTTTGATGAAATGATTGAATAGAAGTTTGGGTTTTTCGTTGATAGACATGATTAAAGGATCATCTATTTTTCTTTTTGTTGATTCATTGGTATTGATGGTTTATATATTTTAAGTATTCATATATAGGTTTAATGTTCTGTATCAATTGTTGTTGTGGGATTTGGAAGTATAAAATATTTTTCTCCTATAATGTTTATGATAATTATTAAGTAATAAATAGAAGGGTAAAATTGTCATTTTAATCATTCAGACAGTTTATTAAGCATGACAAACAAACAACAACTTTATCTAATCCATACAATCCACTTTATCTATACAATCAACTTTATCCATACAGAACTTAATGGAAAACCAACCAAACAGCCCCATAGACTTTTAGTTTGGACTCAAAGAAAATTTTAATTTCTCGTGACGTGAAATTTTATGAAAATGTTTTTCCATATAAGATGAGTTCGGATAAGGCGTTTAAGCAAAATGATGGAAACTTAAATACCCTCAATTTCTTTGATTCTTTTGTTGAAATTACTGATGATTGTATTGATTCACCTCCCAATGATGAAAGTGGGAACCCTCTCTTTGATGAAACTCCTAGTGACCATAGTCAACTAGGTAGCCCTAGTAGAGCTGACAGTAGGCTGCCTCCAAGAAGGTCAAATGACTGCATTAATCAAGGGACATCCATGCCATTTGGGAGTGACCTTGATCATAATATCGGTTGGCAGCCACTGAGTAGCACCGATATGGCTGCCAGTCGGCCATGTGATGCTAATATTGAAACTGTTAATCATCAAAATTTGGATCAAAATTTGGGTTCCAATTCTGAGGGAAATCTGTCCCAACCTTCCTCTTCTTCTTCTCACTCTTCTAGAAAATCTGCAAGGGTATCAAGCTTTCCAAGAAAATGTGATGACTTTGTGGTAGAGGGAAAGGTTAAATATGGGATAGAAAAGGTTGTGAATTATTCTTGTCTTAGCAATGAGAAATTTTGTTTTGTTTCTAGTCTTAATAAATCTGTTGAACCTAAAACTTTCAAAGAGGACTGTAATGATATTAACTGGATAAATGCTATTAATGAGGAAATGGAAGCCCTTCATAGAAATGGTACATGGATAGTTATTGATTTACCCTCTAATAGAAAACCTATAGGGTGTAAACGGATTTATAAAATAAAATACAAGTCTACGGGTGAAATTGAACGGTATAAGGCTAGACTTGTTGCTAAGGGCTATAGTTAAAGAGAGGGTATTGACTATGATGAGACTTTTTTTCCGGTGGTCAAAATGGTAACGGTTAGGTGTATAATTGTTTTAGCTATACAATTTAAATGGAGTCTTTGTCAATTAGATGTTAATAATGCTTTCTTGTATGGGGATTTGTCTGAAGATGTTTACATGACTTTACCTATAGGTTATTATAATTCTGATGATCATAGAGTATGTAAACTTGTTAAATCCCTTTATGAGTTAAAACAAGCTCCTCGCCAATGGTATGCTAAACTATCTTCTTGCCTTCTTGACTATGGCTTTATTCAAAGTGAAAGTGATTACTCTCTTTTTACAAAATTTTCTGGTTCCTTGCATTATTAGTCTATGTGGATGATATGGTCTTGACTGGTAATAGTTTAGATGAAATAAATAAAGTGAAAGATCAGCTGAAAAATCAATTTCTTATAAAAGACTTAGGAAAATTAAAGTTTTTTTTGGGTATTGAAATTTTAGACTGTATTGATGGTGTTTGTATGGCACAAAGGAAATATTGTCTAGAATTTCTTAATGATTTTGGATATCTTGGGTGTAAACCTTGTAGTACACCTATGCATATGAATATGGTGGTTACTGATTCTAGCAACTCTAGAGATCCTCCTTTGTCTGACTTTTCTGGTTATCAAAGACTAATTGGTAGATTAATTTATTTATTAGCTACTCGACCTGACATCGCTTTTGCAGTTCATTGCCTTAGCCAATTTATGCTTGCTTCTAGACAATCTCACTTGAAACTTGCTTTTAGAGTACTTAGATACTTGAAGCTTTCTCCGTATTTTTGTTTAAAAGGTTTCGTAGATGCTGATTGGGGTAAGTGTCTCTCTACTCGAAGGTCTGTTACGGGTTATTGCTTGTTTCTAGGAAATTGTAAGATTTCATGGAGAAGTACGAAACAAAATATTGTTTCTTGTTCCTCCGCTGAATCTGAATATCGTGCAATGGCTGCAACTGATCGTGAAATAGTTTGGGTTTTGAAAATTTTGGACGATGTACATATAAAAGATTTACTACCTGTAAATCTGTTTTGCGATAATAAATCAACAATTCAAATAGCCTATAATACTGTTTTTCACGAACGCACTAAACACATCGAAATTGATGTTCATCAAGTTCGTCGTCTAATTAGTGTGGGTGTGTTAAAAGTTTCTAAAATTCCATCTACTGAAAATACGGCTGATATCTTTACAAAATCTCTTGGAATAAATCAACATAACTTTTTATGTTATAAAATGAGAATGCTTGATTTATTCAAAAGTCAAGATTGAGGGCGGATGTTGAAATATGTTTATTTTGTACAATATTGACTTTGGGTTTAATTGTATCATTTCAGAATTAGTAGATATGGAATTAAAGGGAAACTAAAGTTCAAGGACCAAAAGTGGACAAATATGAAGTTGTTGGACGGCGCCTCATGGTGTGTCATAGTTGGAGGGTAGCGCAACACTTAAGAGGAACTTCAGGGGCTAATTGTGAATATTTTGGCTGATGTATTTAAAGAAGGGGTCTCTCCTCTTTTGACCCCATCAGATTGCATTTGTAATATTTTACACTAGGGAAATAGTCTCTTCTCTTTTCAATATTTTAGGGTTTCTTATTTGTTTAGAGTATGTACATGAGTATTGTTTTCATAATAATGGAGTTAATCATTTGAAGAGAAGATATCAGGGGATATCAAATCCTCAAGGATTTTTGTCATGCCCCCGCAAGATGGATGATCTGGAGGATAATCCGATCTTGAAGAGTAACATATGGAGTCGAGATCGAGTGAGTGGTTTAGTCAAGGCATCTGCTAGTTCACCGTCATTCACCACTCGAGTGACATGGAGTGCCCCACATTGGACTTTTTCTCAAATGATATAGTAGTCAATGGCAAGATGCTTCATACGAGAGTGGAATACAGGATTGGAAGTTAAGTTGACAGCTCCAATATTATCATAGTAAATGGTAGGTGTTGTGGTGCTGGAGATGCCAAACTCAAACATGATGTTGCCAAGCCATGTGAGTTCGGAAGAGGCTTGGGCTATGGCTCGGTACTCAGCTTCAGTAGAGGAACAAGACACATAACGTTATTTCTTGGAACTCCAGGATATGGGATTTCGACCGAGATAGACTATGTATGCCCCCGTCGAAATATAATCATTTTTGTCGCCGACCCAATCAGAGTCGGAAAAAGCATGGAGTTTCAAGGGGGAATTGCGATATATATTCACACCATGATCAAGTGATCCCTTTAAGTAGCGTAGGAGTCGTTTTAAGGCTTGCCAGTGAGTGATAGTACGACAATGCATGAACTGGGACAACTTGTTGACCGTAAAAGCTATATCGGGCCTTGTAAGAGCGAGATATTGTAGGCTTCCAACAGTGCACGGCAGTCGGTAGGATGGTCAAGTGGAGTACCCATGGAAAATGTAAGTCGTGTGTTAGATTCCATGAGAGTATGCATTGGTTTGACATCCGACATTTTTGAACGAGCAAGGAGATCAATATTATACTTTCGTTGGATTAGGAAGAGACCATGAGCACATGTCTGAGCTTCTACTCCAAGAAAATAAGAGAGATGACTAAGGTCCTTAAGAGAGAGAATAGGACCGAGAGAGAGGAGATGAAGGCCGATACTCATTGGGGCAGGGTCCTGTAACAACAATGTTGTCAACATATACAAGGACATAAAGAGGCTTGGTACTTTTGTGAATGAATAATGAGGCATCGGACATGGAGTTGATGAAGCCAATACTTAGGAGGTAGGTACGAAGTTCAGTGTACCAATCATGCGGGGTTTGCTTCAGACCATAAATAGCCTTGCGTAAGCGACATACATAGGTAGGATGCTTGGTATCAACAAATCCAGGTGGTTGAGTCATGTAGACATCATCAGATAAGGTATCCTACAAAAATGTGTCATTAATATCAAGTTGTCGTACGGTCCATTCATTAGTGACGGCAAGGCTGAGAAGCAGTCGAAGGTTTGATAACGGGGCTAAAGGTCTCATTGTAATCAAGACCTGGACGTTGGTGAAAACCCAGTGCGACAAGTCGAGCTTTGTGTTTTTGAAAGGAGCCGTTCGGGTGTATTTCGTGCAAAATACCCACTTGCATCCAACAATATTCTGAGAAGGTGAGACGGGAACGAGATCCCATGTTTGATTGTTAATAGGAGCTTGGTGTTGTATCGACATGGCCTTACGCCACTTCGGGTCTGCCATGTCTTGCCTGAGAGAGGTGGGTTCTGGTGCAGAAAGTTAAGTCGAGAGGTTCAATTTTTGGATGGTTTGAATATGTTGTTGGACGCCCTGGTATGATGAGGGTGGATGGGTGGGGAGGTGTAGGTAGGGTTATCTACCAAAGTGGGTGGAGTTGGAGGACTAGTAGATGTAGGGGCAGTAGGTGGTGAAGTTAGTGGTGGGGGATTAGAGGGATGGGTAGAGGATGGGTTAAGAGACATTAGGGAGAGATAGTGCACACCATGAGTCGGGAGATTGGTTTTCAGATGGTGAAGGTGTGGAGGTGAGTTGCGAAAATGGATAAACCGTTTCAATAAAGCGAACATGTCGAGATGAGTATAATTTATTAGAAGTGGGAATAAGACATAGTGTAACACCGAGATAACACTAATGTCCATTTTACCGTTTAATCTCCAAAATAATCAAATTTTAAAACCACCAAAATATACAGGATATAATTTTTAATAAAATTCCGAAATGTCCGCTTTAAATTGTTACGTTTTATCCATTTTTGTATTCTTTTTCCAAAACATAAACCAACCCAAAAGTTTAAGATTTATAATCTGGAAGTTTACTTATAATCAACCGGGGACATATCTACCTGATAAAATACATACATATATATAACCACCAAAAGCAAGTACTAAAATACCCAAAAAAAGCTAAACCGACACTTGTATCAACACCCGAACTATGCTTCCTTATATTTCCCTTTGTCTACAATCCCTTTTTCTGAAAAAAATTAATCAATAACGGGTAAGCTACAAAGCTTAGTGAGTTCTATATGAAAGTACATGGTTATAATGTTATATATGTATATAACTGAAGAATTAAACGAAATCTCGAAACGAAAACCTATTATAACATCGAAATCTAACAACTCGGAGAATTCCATGAATACATCCCAAAAGACTTACCAAAATCATAAACATAACATACCAATATCAAACTAAATACATCATAAGTTCAACAACAACATACGCTCTTACCGACAAACTCGGCAACGACATATCAATCGTTCCATACGAACACCTATCACATGGCTCAAGTACCGTATCACGTAAGCATATCATGAATCAATTATAAAATATCAAGAATAGTGCACCACTCCCACATTCATCTACTAGGTACGTGCAGAATATTACTCACACTCGTCTCCTAACACACGAGATACGGGAGTACAACGAACCGGTATGCCACACCCAACCTCTGTCTCCCTGGGTCACGTGGACATACACCTCTGTCTCCCTGGGTCACGAAGTAGTACCCGTATTCACGGTTTACGAAGAGACCAACAAAACAGTCGTGGATCCGGACTCGACCGACATAGCGAAACGATCATACGGAATACAAACCGGAATCAAAGGGACATATACATATGAGTACACATAAACATGTATTTCATATAAACTCACATTTCACAAAATAGGTCAACTGAACATTCAACCGAATGTTGCGTTCCAACTCCGTAATCCAAGTATGTATGACACTCCAAAAGCTTCCAATTATACCCTTATACTCCCTAGAGTATACACATTCAATTCCATAAGTATATAATTACACTATCTCATTCTATTCCATTCCTTAGTTAGTTAATTCCAGTCCAATTCTTTTGTACAACCCCCTGTTCTAACACAATTTTAACTATCTTAAACTCTGAATTACATTCTGACTTCTAAACAAGAAAGAAAATAGACTCTTTTATATTTTAGATGCCACTGACCTCATGTCCATTGGAGTTTTCTTTGATTTTATATGAATTTTCTAAGACAGGACTGAAACATTGACTTTTATGTTTCAAAATGCCCATTTTCAACAATCTTTGTACCCAAACCATTCCATTTGGCACCAAATCCAGATTTCTATCTCAAAATATTACAAAATTTATAAAATAAATAGCAAAACTCAAGCCTTATTCATCAAAATCATCATTTTAGAACTTGACTTTGAAAAGTCAAACTTTTGTTCATAACTCAGCATTATTTCAACTAATCTTTGTATATAATCCATATCTTTTGCAAAATAACAAGTTATCTCATCACATTTCTACAAAATAATTCCATAATTCCATCATGCATTCTATAACTTGAACCCTAGTTTCAAGAAATCAACCAAATACATCAAGAAAATCAAAATACCAACATTTATACCTTCAATTTCTCTTCAATTTCACCAAGATTTAGCTAGGTTTTGCCTTTGGGTGTGTGAAATCACACACACTTTGGTCCAGAGGCTTGTAGAAGTAAAAATGAGGTGAAATGGAGTAAATTTCGTCGGTTAATTGCACTAACCCGTTTTGGGTCGGGTTTGACCCGACTTGGTTGACCCAACACCCATTTTGACCACCAAACACTTAAAAATTTATAACTTTTCGCTCGAACCTCTGTTTTCGATGAGGTTTTCGCCTACGCGTTCGTAACACGATAATGTATGACTTCCAATAAAAATATTCCAGAAAAGACTTCTCAATAAAAGCAGTTTTACGTATTTGTAAGACCCGGGTTGACCCGGCACCCATTTTGACCACCAAACACTTAAAAATTCATAACTTTTCGCTCGGACCTCTGTTTTCGATGAGGTTTTCGCCTACGCGTTCGTAACAAGATAATGTATGACTTCCATCAAAGATATTCCAGAAAAGACTTCCCAATAAAAGCAGTTTTACGTATTTGTAACTTAGGTGTTAAGCTTTTCCTTTGCAAACCTATGAAACACTATATATATTTCTTAAGGATTTTGCTACAAGTCCTCATTAGAGAGTTATATTATCCCATAATCCACCTTAATAAACAAATAATACACATTTAAAGTCATTTGTTAGGCCTGTTAAAAAAATGTATGTTACAATTACCTCCTCCTTTTGAAGATTCCGTCCTCGGAATCATCGTTGCTCAAATAACGATGGATACTTTTCCATCATCTCATCTTTATTCTCCCACGTCCAATTCGGCCCTCGATGATGCTTCCAGTTTACTAACACCAACTCAACAACTTTGTTCCGTAAATTAACCGTTCTCTCGTTTAGAATGGCTTCGGGTTCTTCAATGTATCGTAACCGCTCATCCACTTTTACCTCTGCTAAAGGTATCGTCTCTTCGTGTTTACCAAGACACTTCCGCAAATAACACACATGAAATACATCATGAATTTCTGTGAGTTCCTCCGGTAGCTCCAACTTGTAGGCTTGTCTTCTAATACGTTTCAAGATCTTGAACGATCCAATAAAATGTGGAATGAGTTTACCTTGATTCCCGAATCTCAACACCCATTTCCACGAAGAAACTTTAAGCATAACCATATCACCAACGGCGAATTCAATCAATGTCCGACGTCGATAAGCATAGGATTTCTGTCGGTCCTGTGCGGCTTTCATCCTTTCCCGTATAACTTGGATTTTGTCATGAGTGATTTGTATCAATTTGGGACCGACTAGCATCTTTTTTCCCGTTTCTCGCCATCAAAGAGGCGTACGACACCTACGTCCATACAAAGCCTCGAAAGGAGCCACCCCAATCGTCGAGTGGTAACTATTGTTATATGAAAGCTCAATCAGAGGTAAGTGAGTATCCCAACTTCCACCAAACTCTAGAACACAGGCACGTACATATCTTCAAAAGTTTGGATCGTACGCTCGGATTGTCCGTCTGTTTGTGGATGATACGCGGTGCTGAGTGCGATCCGCGTCCCGAATTCGCGTTGTAGGGAGGACCAAAAGTTAGAAGTAAAGCGAGAATCACGATCCGAGATTACCTTCAAAGGTACACCGTGTCAGGCAATAATCTCATCAATGAATAATTGTGCCCATCGATCCATCGAGTAGAATTCTCGAACAGGAAGAAAATGGGTGCTCTTCGTCAACCGGTCTACGATAACGCAGATGCTATCATGTTGTCGAAAAGTCTTCGGTAGTTTCGTCACTAGGTCCATAGTCAACTCCTCCCACTTATACATAGGTATATCGAGAGGCTGTAAACTTCCATACGGATTCTGATGTTCTGCCTTTACCTACAAACAAGTAACACACTGCTCGAATCGAGATAACACTAATGTCCATTGTACCGTTTAATCTCCAAAATAATCAAATTTTAAAACCACTAAAATATACGGGATATAATTTTTAATAGAATTCCGAAATGTCCGCTTTAAATTGTTACGTTTTATCCATTTTTGTATTCGTTTTCCAAAACATAAACCAACCCAAAAGTTTAAGATTTACAATCCAGAAGTTTACTTATAATCAACCGGGGACATATCTACCCTATAGAATACATACATATATATATAACCACCAAAAGCAAGTACCTAAATACCCAAAAAAGCTAAACCGACACTTGTATCAACACTCGAACTATGCATCCTAATCTTTCCCTTTGTCTACAATCCCTTTTCTTTAAAAAAAATTAATCAATAACGGGTAAGATACAAAGCTTAGTGAGTTTTATATGAAAGTACATGGTTATAATGTTATATATATATATATATATATATATATATATATATATAACTGAAGAATGAAACGAAATATCGAAACAAAAAGCTATTATAACATCGAAAACTAACAACTCGGAGAATTCCATGAATACATCCCAAAAGACTTACCAGAATCATAAACATAACATACCAATATCAGAATAAATACATCATAAGTTCAACAACAACATACACTCTTACCGACAAACTCGACAACGACATGTCAATCGTTCCATACGAACACCTATCACATGGCTCAAGTACCGTATCACGTAAGCATATCATGAATCAATTATAAAATATCAAGAATAGTGCACCACTCCCACCTTCATCTACTGGGTACGTGCAGAATAGTACTCACACACGTGTCCTAACACACGAGATACAGGAGTACAATGAACCAGTATGCCACACCCAACCTTCGTCTCCCTGGGATACGTGGACATACACCGCTTTCCAGCGTACCACACGAAGTAGTACCCGTATTCACGGTTTACCAAGAGACCAACAAAACAGTCGTGGACCAGGACTCGACCGACATTGCGAAACGATCATACGGAATACAAACCGGACTCAAAGGGACTTACACATGTCACACCTTACGAAAACATGAAACACAACTAATGCAAACAAAAAATGCATATACATATGAGTACACATAAACATGTATTTCATATAAACTCACAGTGCACAAAATGGGTCAACTGAACGTCCAACCGAATGTCACGTTCCAACTTCGTAATCCAAGTATATATGACACTCCAAAAGCTTCCAATTATACCCAAATACTCCCTGGAGTATACACATTCAATTCCATAAGTATATAATTAAACTATCTCATTCTATTCCATTCCTCAGTTAGCTAACTTCATTCCAATTCTTTTGTACAACCCCCTATTCTAACACAATTTTAACCATCTTAAACTCAGAATTACATTCTGACTTCTAATTCCATCATGCATTCTATAACTTGAACCCTAGTTGCAAGAAATCAACCAAATACATCAAGAAAATCAAAATACCAACATTTATACCTTCAATTTCTTGCAGTTTCTCTTCAATTTCACCAAGATTTAGCTAGGTTTTGCCTTTAGGTGTGTGAAATCACACACACTTTGGTCCAGAGGATTGTAGAAGTAAAAATGAGGTGACATGGAGTAATTTTTGTCACTTAATTGCACTAACCCGTTTTGGGTCGGGTTTGACCCGGTTGGGTTGACCCAACACCCATTTTGACCACCAAACACTTAAAATTTTATAACGTTTCGCTCGGACCTCCGTTTTCGATGAGGTTTTCGCCTATGCGTTCGTAACAAGATAATGTATGAATTCCAAAAAATATTCCAGAAAAGACTTCTAAATAAAAGCAGTTTTACGTATTTGTAAGACCCGGGTTGACCGACACCCATTTTGACCACCAAACACTTAAAAATTCATAACTTTTCGCTCGGACCTCCGTTTTCAATGAGGTTTTCGCCTATGCGTTCATAACTTTTCCTTTGCAAACCTATGAAACCATATATATATATTTCTTAAGGATTTTGCTACAAGTCCTCATTAGATAGTTATATTATCCCATAATCCACCTTAATAAACATATAATACACATTAGTACACATTTAAAGGCATTTGTTAGGAATATTAAAAAAATGTATGTTACACATAGGTAGGCATGTTGGGTGGGAGAATAACCACTGAAAATACAAGAAATTGAGTGTGGCGCATGCTTATGAGAGGTGTATGGACAAAGCCACGGATAACGCAAACAACCAAAATTGTGAAGGTGAGTGTACTTTGGAGTGGCACTGAATAGTTTAGAGTAGGGAGATGAGTTATTGAGGGTAGGTGTAGGCATGCAGTTAATGACATAGACCGTGGTTTGAAAGGCGTGCGGCCAATAACACAGGGGCATAGGTGCATAAGAGAGAAGGGCAAGACTTGTTTCGACAATGTGAAGATGGCGACGCTCGGCGTAGCCGTTGTGTTTAGGTGTATGTGGGGGTGAAGTAAGATGGGATATACAATGGGTAGCGAGAAAGGAAGCTAGTGCTTGGAACTCATGACCATTATCAGAGTAGAGGGTGAGAATGGGTCTGCCAAATTTCTTTTTAACAAGTGCTTTGAAATAAATGAAAATGTTGGCCGTGTCAGATTTACGTTTGATTGGATAAAGCCAAATGTATTTTGTGAAGTGGTCGACAAAAACAATATAATATTTATAACCATTCAGTGAGTATAGGGGGGGAGGACCATACATCACGGTAGATTACTTCAAGGGGAACGGTGGTAATGAGAGAAGAGGTACTAAACGGAAGTTTGTGACTCTTATTAATGTAGCATGAATTACACGGTAAATCCTTAATAGTAGAGATATTAAAGAAGGTACTAATTGCTTTAAATCCTTAATAGTAGAGATATTCTCACCCTCCCTGAAAAGAAGGGATGACCAAAACGGTGATGTAAATCAACATGTTTCTTGGTGATGACATAGGCTTGAGAAGAGGTAGTAGGAACGGGCCAATGGTAACCGCCATTTTTAGTTGGACCTATTAGAAGGCGTGCCCCCGTGCGGAGATCCTTAATACAAAAAGAAGAGGGTGAGAATTCAATAATGGCATTGTTATCACAACAAAATTGGGAGATATAAATAATATTTTTATGCATAGGTGGAACATAAAGGACATTTGAAAGTGTAAAATTTTTAGTAGGAAAAGAGAGGTGGGTTGAACCAGTGTGAGAGATGGTAAGTCCCAATCCATCGCCGATGACAATTTCATCAGTGCCATCATATAGGGAGTGAAGAGAGAGGTTATCTAGACCGGTGGTTAAATGGTGAGAGGCGCTGCTGTCAAGTAGCCAAGGAGAATGTGCAGCAGCCGGGTTAGGGTTTGTGGCAACAACAAAATTGACTTGTAGGGGCTGGTTGATTAGACGTGAGTGACTGTGGTATACGGATAGTCGGGTGAAGGTCTTTGAAGGTGGGACAGTAGGCAAGGGTGGGACAGTAGGCAAGGGTGTGACCAGTAATGTTGTACCATTGGCATCAACCTTTGAAGGGATTTTTTGGTTTTGATTGGGAGTGTGGGTTTGGTTGGATGTTCGGTTGTGGTTTTGGTGATAGGGCGTTGAGTGTAGTTGGGGCAAGAATAGGTTGGGTTGGCAGTGGTTGGGAATGAGTGAGATAGAGCGGCTTCGGCGGTTTGAATGGCCAACTATTTGTTGATTAATTTTTCATTGAGTTCTTTAAAGGATATCGGGGTGTCACGAACATGAATGGCATCGATGATGGATTGAAAGCGTGCATCAAGTCCATTAATGATTTTTCAGTGATATTTTCAGGAGGAACAATGGTTCCCAACATGGCGAGTTTATCAGTGTTGTGCTTGATATTCTGCATGTATTCAGAAACATGAGTGGCTCCATTAGTGAGGTGTTTGAGTTTGAACTTGAGTTGTTTAACATGACCACGATGGGGAAGAACATAGGTGTTGGCTAGGATGTCCCAAGCCTCTTTCTAGGTAGAGGCTCGAGTGATTAGGGATCCAAGAGGGAGAGAAGGGGTTAAGGCTAGGGCCCCGAATGGAAATTTGTCCTATCGGATCCAAGTAGTGTACGCTGGATTACGGGTGGGTGGTAGCAACGATGGTGGCAGGAGGTGGGTTAACAGAGCCATTAATAAAGTGATGGAGATCATATCCAACAAGAAGAGCTTAAAGTTGAGTTTTCTAGAGGAGATAGTTGGATGCTGTGAGTTTAAGAACATAATTGATATTTATCATAGTAAGGGGTTTGGTGGGTTCCACATGATTGGGAATGTATTGGTTTCTGAACCAGTGGCCATTAGAGGGTTGACAAGAAAGGAAATATGTGTAGGTTTGGATCAGTGCTTTAATACCATGAAAATGTGAGGATGCAAAAGCTTGAGGAATATATTACACAGCCTTCGCTTAAATAGGTTACAAGTAAAATGATACAATATACACTTACCTAGCTTAGAGTAATTAATTTAGGAAACATAATACAAAATATACAGTTGCCAAATAAATAGAAGAAATGAAAAGAGAGAATATTCATATAGGAAGATATCAGGGGATGTAAAATCCTCAAGGATTCTTGTCATTAGGTACCTCTTTAACTCGGTTTCAATTGCAATCGAGTTACTTTCTTCCACATGTAGAAACTCCCCTAAAAAGTCATTGCTCCCATCACATGATATCAAATCTTCTTCATTACACGTTTCTTGAGATGCAGTAAAGTCAACTGTGTCAAACTTTTCTTTGTATGTTTTAAACAAAACATCCATTTTTTCTCAATCTCTTGCACCATAGTCGCCACCTTCATCTCTAGAACTTCATTTGACATGGGTTTGTCCTTCGGTATGTTATACATAATCATCTTTCTAAACGCATGTCCAATAAACGATGATTTCGTTGTAGGATCCAACATAATGGCAAAATACATAAAGTCATTAAGTTCGTCAAACATCCCCTAATACTTATCGTATTTTTCTCGCATTGATTGAGCCATTAAACAAAAATCGGGGTTCCCCTCCCACACATGTAGATGTTTATGTACATCTAGAATTTCTCTAAAAACGATGAGCTAAGGGCTTTGAAGTGGTCGATCCTTTCCGTTTTAATGTTGAATTTCTCTAGAAAACCGACCACTAGTTTGCACACAATGTTCTAAAAGGCTCGTTGTGACAGCCGTCATGGCATACCGTGGCTCAAGGCTTGTGTCTCACGCCACATTATGCTTGTGGCACCCATGGCCTAATATGCGGTATTTTGTAACGCGATATTTGATTTTTCTTTACATTTTTAATGTCTTATTCGCTAGTTTTTTTAAAATATAACCTAATTTAACTTGTTTATTATCATTGACTCGTAGATTATTAGTACAAAACATATATTTCCACATATAATATTATATATGATATAGAGATTTGTCGCCATAAGTCACGCCTTGATAAACGTCATGGCCCCGTCGTGGCTCCTAAGGCTTGAAGTTTTGCCTCACCGCCACGCCACGCCTCACGCCATTTTAAACCTTGTTTGCACATACCAAAATCCGAATATTCGGGCACTCTATCAAGATCACGAAAATAACTAGCATCTTCAACTTTAAACATGAAAAATACCTCCCTTAACTCCACGACAATCTTCAACATCTCAAAGGTGGAATTCTACCTAGTAGAACAATCACCACACAAAAACCTTTTTGATTCAATGTTACCATCTTTCATGCACTTTTTAAATTTGGCTCTTCTTTGTGTCGATTGTCTAATATACCTAACCGTCTTTTGTGCACAATCAATATGGTAATTGTTCTCCTTTACACCATCTTTTACAATTAGGTTTAGAATATGCGCCAAACATCTAACTTGAAAATGTTTCCCACCATCATACACGTAACACCCTCAAATTTGGAAAGAGCAACTAAATAAAAAACTTCGATAAAATTCCTTCTACAAAACCATCAATGGAAATACCTCAACTTTAAAAACATAAAAAAATTACCCCAACATTCAATAACTTAAATCACACCAAAACAAAGTAAGGTCAGGTGTTACTTAACCCAAATTACAAATTGTTATTCCCAACTTCACCAAGCTAAACGTTCCTCGAGCACACAACTAGCACTAAAATTCTTCACAGTGTCGCTAGCACTATTCCCTAACCGGAACCTGATGCACATACCGACAAAGAAAAATGGTGGGCTAACGCCTAGTGAGTTCAAGAGTTTATATCATGAGCAAAATAATTCATTAAACGAAAAGGGCACAATTTAAATCATGCTTTTCCGAAAAAGTTTATATAAATATGCAAACAACTCATTTTCCCAACGCACACAATTTCAGTAACGAAAGCTCCAATATATAACGGTTTCCAAAATGAAATCAATTCCATAACTTACTCAAAAAGGTGGATAAATATTAAATTTCCAAATAATATGAACATGAATAAAACTCTATTATTCAAAACATCCAAACACGGATGAGGCATAATACGCCGCCCACAAAACATGGAAAATAATCCATATAAATATAAAACGCCACCGAAAACATGGATAAAGATAAGTACCCAAAACAAAACCTTTCGGTGACGGGGGAGACCCGGTCCCATCGAATGTGGAGGACACACAAAGTTAAGCCACTTATCAACGTTCTTGGATTATAATCATAAGACATATCAAGCTCAACACCTTTTAGCGTACACTTGTGGAGTATCAACTTCAACCCCTCTAGGTTTGTACATTGAGTTATCCAAATCCAATGGAATATATTAGCACATAGGTCTTACACCTTACCTTGATGCCTAAATGTGCCTCAATGTGAAAAACTAGTGTCCCATCGTTGGCATACTACCCAAGTGCAAGGACATCAAGTTCAACCACCCACGATCTATACGTCTAGTCCATCGCAAAGGGTCTTTCGGTCTATGTGTTCAACCACCCACGACGGTCTATACCTCGCTCCCGCTAACCAAAATTATTTCCAATTCCAAAACAGGGATAAAGTTCCCATTAAACCAATTGACCGACTCATATGCCTATGGATCCATTGCATTACATTCTAAAACTTACATGACCCCAAATGAGAAAGTGGAGGTAAAAGCACCTTTTTTACCCCAATTTACAACATTGGTCCTCTAAGAAACATATCATAGACCAATTCACACCTACACTCCTATTAAATTGCTAAATTTAAGTTTTTGGGATATTACCACTACTTATGATTTTTCGGGTGTTACAATACATATTAGGCAACTTTTTCACCAAATCCTCTAGTGCCTTATCATTACTTGATGCATTATCAACTGTCATAGTCATAACATTTTTTATCCCCCAATCATCTATGCATCTAACAATTCACTACCCACATCATCCCCCTATGACTATCAATGGGTCTAAAGTTAATAATATATTTATGCATTACCCAATTGTCGTCTATGAAATGAGCCGTAACAACCATGTAGTTCACTCTTTGGCACGATGGTGTCCAAGTATCCGTAAAGTGAAGGGTGTTTGTTGGTTTACTTAAATAAGCCAATAGCTTGTTCCTTTCATATATATAATACTTTTCAACATCCTTAGAGACTCTGCGACGTGATGACTGTAACCCTCAGAAAATTTATTAAAATGAAGGATTTCCCTCGCGGCCTGTGATAACCCGGTAAGTGCCCTTATTATTTTATGAGTCTCTCTTAGTTTAAGGGGTAAATTATGTTATTATTTTATGTGATCTGTTAGGTTAAAAGAGTATTCTAAGTTGTTATTTTATGTAGTGAAAGTTTAGGGGTAGTTGGTAGTTTGGTCATTTTATGTTTTTATGTGAGCATTAAGCTAACTGGGAGGGTTTTATGTTATATATATTTGATAATTCTATTGGCATTTTAGTTGTTAGTTATAGGTTAAGGGATCTTGTGGTTAGTTGGTTATACTTTTGGCCTTAAGTGCAATTAAGCATAGATATATATGACTCATAGATAATTTGATGAGTCATAACAACTCATTTGCTGGAAATTGAAAGAAGTAAAGTTTGTGTGTGTATGTGTGTATGTATCGACTTTTAGAGAGAAAGAAGGAGAAGTAAGGAAAAGCAAGAGAAGAGAGTTAGGGTTGGTGCCAACCTTGGTGATTTAAGTGATTCTTACATCAAGTTGGGCTGCAGGTATGCATATTTTAATTCTTTAACTCTTTCTTCATCCTCTTGGTTGCCACCTTATGGTAGGAACATGGTTTATGCTAGGGTTTAGAGTTCATGGTTATATTTTGTATGTGTGTGTTTGTTAGAGGTTAATTTCATGTTAAGATAGAGGTGTTTTGAATTCCAAGATCTGGGTTTAAGCAAAAAGATGGTTGCATGCCTTTATTTTCTTGATAAACCATGGAACCAAGTGATGAATTGTGGAGTATATTGATTATATCTTTGTGTATAGAGTTGCTTGGGAGTTCCTCCATATTATTTGATGTTAAAACCCTCATTTTGATGCAAAAATCTCCATAGAATGAACCTATTTCAGTTGGGGTTGAGTTGGGGTGTCAAGGGGCTGAAACAGGGGTTGTTTGTTGTCCAACAGAGGTCCCCGCGACTTTTGGCGCGGTTGTGGTCGCACCAAAGTCGCGCCATGCACTGTTTCAACATTTTCTGATTTTTGTTTATTTCGTACTCGTGTCGTTTCTGGGCGTAATATAGGAGTATGGGTACTCGTTTTGAGTGTAAGATAGTATTTGAACACTTTGAACATGTTATTTTGGGCATATCGCAACTCCAAGTCTTGTTTTTGATGTCGGTTGTTCGGTTTCTAGCTCGGTTGCGATTCGGGGGCGTCTGGTGGGTTGTTAAGGTTGTAAATTGTCGTAGTGAATCTTATATACATATAACTATGTTTATTTCATCAATGTGTATATTTTTCAGGCTCGATTGCCCCTCGTTAGTGAAGTTTGATAGTGGTGTTCGATTATATCGTTTGCGCGTATGTGGCTTCAAACTATTAACAAGGTGAGTTTTTTTTAACCATTTTCAAACTAGAATACTTATGTTATGAAGTGGTTAATATGTGATATATGTGTAGTAATGATCGTGAGTTACATGGAATGTGATTATTGAAATAAAATCTCATTTATTTGAACATTTCACTACACTATTGCATTTTGGCCGGACTTAGAGGCCGCATGAGTTGGCCGTACCAAAAGGGGCAGCGGAGTTGGTTGTACTTATGGTACTTTGGAGTAAATTAATTAGTTGTGCTTAGCGCGGCCAACTAATGTTGTTATGGCCATGGGTTGTTGGTGTTATAGGCCAACGAAGTGTGTTGTGCACATTGCATAAGATTTAAGATGTGATTGGTTGATAATGATTTCATATAAATGTTTTCATAATATTATTATTGAAATATTTGGAATTATCTCACTTAGACCAATTGGTCTAACCCTCATTGTTTTCCAAATCTGTATTCCAGGACAGATGACGGGTAAGGCAAAAGGAAAAGATAAGGTGTGATATTATATGAAGAAATGTGTTGTACGTGGGAAGCTGATATGAGTTACTTGTTTTAGCTGAACAATGTTATATGATAATGTTTTTGTTGGATGTGGTATTATGTATGTATGTATTTACTTATGTTCGAAAGCAAAAAGTTGGTACTGTAATATGTCGTTTTGTAGTGTTGGACTTTGGGACCAATATGTATATTTGGGTGTTTGTATTGTATATGTTTATACTTGTTGTATGTTAAATTCTATATGTTCAGGGTGGGTTGTTACACAACCCTCAAAGGTTTGATTATTTATAGGGAATGGAGAACACCTGGCGTGAGAAGCTCATCAGATCGGGAACACTTTGGAATTTTTGGGCTCCGGGAGGCATAGTGTGACCATGCCCAACGACTATGACATGGTCACTATCGTCGAGGCTTAATAGCTCACGGTACATGGGTGACGATTGTGCCTGCGATTGTGCCATAGGGCACTCAAGCGGGGCACGGTCGCGAGGTACGTGGAGGCTGTGGTACCAGCCGTATGATTGTGACATGCGACTATGTCGGGCACTGTCGCGGTCGGGGTGCTGATGGTTGTTTAAATTCGATTTTTACCTATTTCAACCCCATTTCATTTCCCTCTTCTCCCATTTCACTCCCTTCTCTCCCAAACCGAAACCCTAAGCCCCCAAAGTCGATTTTGAGCCATTTAGCCACAAGATTCAATATTTCAAGTGGTTTTCTTCATCTATCATGGTTTTGGGAAGCTAAAGCTAGAACTCTCCCCACTTCATCTTCTTCACCAAGTTTTCTAGGGTTTCACCCAACCTTTTGTCCATTTTGAAAAGTTGGAGCTTGTGGTGCATTAATTGGTAAACTAGAGGTGTTTTGTTGGTGGATTCATGTTGTGGTTGAGGTAATCTTCTATTTTCTTCATCTATAGAAACTAGGGTTTTGGTATGAGTTGAGATATTGGTGTAAACTGTTTGTGGAATGATTCTATATAGTTGAAATTGATTATTGATGGTTGGAAACTCATGGATAAGGGTTGGCTAAGGCTGTTGGCTAGGGTTTAATGGTGGGTTTGGAAACGAATAGGGTGAGTGTTTGGCTACAAAAAGAGTTATGGATACACACAAATGGGTAAAAAGGTACGATAGCTAAACACAGGTTAAAACAAAACACACATTGCCTGGAATCACATCTTAAGGTCCACACAATTTGGTCTACTATACCCTTTCCCAATATCCCGATGGTTGTCTTTGCTACTCAATGCAATAATATAGCGAGATCATTCTATATTCACGACAAGGAACTCGAGAAAGTGTATAAGAATTAAGTGTATGAATCCCTCGAAATGAAAAACGTCTTTTAGGCTCAAAACTCGCTAATGGGCGGTCTCCACTAATGTCCCTAGTCATGTCCTTTCCCGGTCCTTCCCTAGCGATCACGTCACTATCACAAGATTCTTCCTACAATGGTCGGTCTCAATCATTCAAAACAAATATTTTATCTAAAGTGATCTAGGTACTCAGAAGTGCAGGAAATCTACGTGCATAACGTGGGCCCGATTGGGCAACCCCAAACCTTACCCACACATTGTCCCCAATGTGCAAGTGTCGGCATAGGCGATACTTAAAACAAGTATCGTTGTGCGGTTATTACAGGTATTAGACAGGCAAGACATAACATTAAAGCAACAAAGAGCTAACCTAAACATTTTCAAAATCATGGCCACCCCAAACCTAGGCTGTGGCCTAGGTTTATCAAACAAATGCCAACCCCAAACCTCGGTGAAACCGAGGTTTGCACAGGATAAAAGAAAATGAGTGTGTAGATGTTGAACAGTGAGGCACCCCAAACCTAAGTGAAACTTAGGTTTGTTGCATCTCGTTTAACCACTAAGAAACCAAACATATTACACCACTCGTTAACTACAAAGTTAGAACATACCTGTTTGCCCGGAGAGATTCCCTTGAAGGATTGGAACGACCAGCTCGAGAGACATCGGAGAAGGAAGGAGAGAGAGAATGCAAAAGCAAAAGAAAACAAAGCAGAAAGCGAAAGAAAACAACGAAACGAAACACACCAAGCAAGAAACGAAAAACCAAACAGGAGACCCCGCGACTTTCCACGCGACTTGCAGGTCGCGTATGTCTCTGTACGATAATTTTTTTTTTGTAACTAAGAACACACTCAAAAACTGGAAATTAAAAGAAACTAACCTCGGTGGGTTGCCTCTCACCCAGCGCCGTAGTTAAAGTCATGGCACGACTATGTGGATCTCAGCTTGGCTCGGTATCCGCGGAATCGAATCGCCCACACTTGCGGTTCTTCGCGGATTCTTTCACATCTAGTTCTCCTTGACCATCAGACTTCTCTTCAGTTCTTTCTCTCACCCTCTCGAACGTCTTGAATATCACCTTTTCACCGCCAACTCTTAGGGTCATCTCTCCTTCTTCCATGTCAATCAACGCCTTGCTTGTAGACAGAAAGGGTCTTCCCAATATCAACGGGACTTCTTCATCTTCGTCTATGTCGATCACCACGAAGTCCACCGGGAAGTAGAACTTGTCGACTTTTATGAGCACGTCCTCCACCACTCCATACGGGTACATTATGGATCTATCAGCGAGCTTCAGGGTCATGTATGTTGGCTTAACCTCTCCCAAGCCAAGTTTCCTGAAAACTGATAAAGGCATTAAGTTAATACTCGCTCCTAAATCACACAGTACTTTATCAAAACAAAGATTCCCAATTTGAATAGGGATAGAAAAACTCCCTGGATCCTTAAGCTTCAGGGGAAGCTTGATCTGAATGATTGCGATGCACTCCTCAGTAAGTGCAACGGTAGACTGGTGGTCGATTGCCCTTTTATTGGATAGGATCTCTTTCATGAACTTCATGTATGAGGCCATTTGTGCCAACGCATCTGCAAAAGGGATGTTAATATGTAATTTCTTAAAAACTTCAAGAAATTTAGAAAAGTTAAGATTCTCCCTTTGGGCTTTAAGCCTATTCGGATATGGCACTTTCGGGACTACCGGCTTGACTGATGTTTGCTTTGGCGTGGCGGACTGCTCTTTCTTCTTCCCTTCATCCTCCGGGTTTTTCTCCATCTCAACATCTTCATCAGCCTCCAACTCATCCATGTCTACAGTCTCAAACTCTTTCTCTTTATGATCGGTTTCTTGAATGCTCGCGACTCTTCTTACGGCTGATCTTGGAGTAGAAAAACGGTGCTCGGCTAGATTATCGATCAGCTCGCATGCTTCTTCATAAGATTTATCCATTAGTGCTCCACCCGATGCGGCAATGATATCGTTTTTGAACTGCGGGTGGAGTCCACTAAAGAATGTCTGGATGATGATCCATCTGTGCAACCCGTGATGTGGACACTTCTTCAACATGTCTTTATATCGCTCCCATGCCTCATATAGGGTCTCTTGGTCCCATTGCGCGAAGTGTGTAATATCGGCCATTAACTGCGCTGTTCTTCCCGGTGGGAAGAATTTCTGGAGGAATGCGGCTTTCAGGTCTGCCCATGTAGTGATCTGATCCGCTGGCAAACCTTCTATCCAAATTTCAGCTCTACCCTTGAGTGAGAAGCTGAACAGTCTTAGCTTGATGGCATTTTCCTCCATCCCATTGATCTTGAACGTATTGCAAATCCGTTCAAATGCACGAAGGTGGGCATGGGGATCTTCAATAGGTGCTCCCTCGAACTGATTCTGCTGCACCATGACAATGGTACTCGGCTTAATCTCGAAGTAGTTTGCTGCAGTGGCGGGCGGTTGGATGCCTATCCGTGCAGTTGCCACGTTTGGATTGGCAAATGACCGAATCGGAACTCTCGCCGGAGGAGGCGGAGGTGGGTTGTTACCAGGCGGTCTATTGACGGGCATTTCGTCACCCATCTTCAACTGTCTTTGCGCTTTAGATGCTTTTCGTAGTCGGTGGACGGTTCTTTCGATCTCCAGATCAATCGGTTCGATTTCCTTCCCTCGGGTCGTCCTTGGCATACACCAAGTAGTACCTGAAAAGAAAGTAGGCAAAGTTAGTAATCCAGAAACTGAAAGCGATGGAACAAAGTAAATAAAAAAATGTTCAATGTAATAGCGCTTATAGCTGGTAGTGCTATCAGTTGCAACTAGTTCCCCGGCAACGGCGCCAAAAACTTGATAAGGCGGGTATCACCCCCCCCCCCCCCTAAATCTAACCGCAAGTGTACGGTGTCGAAATCAAGTAATACGTACGGAAGTACGAGTATCGAATCCACGGGAACTAGGAACTAAGTATCACAATTACTATAATCACTATTAACTGAACTGTCGAAATTGAGAGATGGTTGGTATTAAACTAATTAACTGCAATAAGAAAATCACAAACGGAACAGTAGACAACTTGAGGAAAATTCGATAGAGAAAACAATTGAGGGTTGGAAATCCTTAGGTTTTCACATACGAATATCTGACTTAAAACAATTACCAGTTAATCCCCTTAATGAATACCCAATCTCTAAAATCACCGTTGTTCTCTTTCGAGCAACATCGGGTTTTATTTTGAAAAGGACAAGTTTTATCTTTCGATCTCAACCTATGGATTTCAAAACACATTAAGCGCAAGATTCATGTTTGAACGGATAGATTTGATCTCTCGATCTCAACCTAAATGGTTCAATTAGGACTAAAGCGTATTCGGTATATCTCTATCACCAAATTCTCGCCTTAGGCATGCAATTCCTAGTTCTAGCTAACAGTTAATTCTCTCGAACTCAACTGGAAACGACAAAACAATTGAAAGCTAGCTAAACTCTCAAAAGCATTAAGAATCAAATTACATGCATTCATTAAAAAGGAAAACCGATAAACGTTCAAGTCATCTGTTCATATGCTTACAAACCCAATTCAATCCAACCCCCAACATCTAAAATTAGTTCATGTTGGTGGTGGATTCAAACATAAGAAAAGGAGATGTGAAAGTATGTGTAAACATGATAAACGTGATTGTAACGAAAGTAATGATGAACTCCCTTCTATCCGATCTAATCCGACTCTCGTTGTGAACTTCTCCTCGATCCGTCCTCTATCGTGGCTCCAAAAGGCGTGAAAGATCTCCCAAAATCGCCCCAAGTCGTCTGCCGTTCGTCGTGTGTGAGTTTCTTATTGAACAATGACCTAAAGTTGGAATAATAAAGCTGAAAATCGTGAAACAGAGGGTTACGTGACTTGCTGCGTGACTTGCAAGTCGTGTGGCAAGTCGCGCGCTTTTCTGAGCTGCGCGGGTCAGTTTCTGGTTCGCGGTTCGGGTCCTGGTTCGGGCATGGGTCTTGGGCTTGGATCTCGGGCTTCCGTTGGGCTTCGTTTTGGCTCTTTTTGGGCTCTTTTTAGCTTCTTTTCTCGATGGTTACTGCCTTTTAATTAACCTGCACATTCCACTAGATAAACCGTAAAATTTACGCCTTTTTGCTAGAATACAAGCCAATCTCATTGGTTTGAGAACTGAAAATAACGCCAAAAAGTGGCGTTATCAACAACCCCAAACCGAGTGTTGCTTGTCCCCAAGCAAATTAGAGATAAAATAGAGTAAAAGCACATATCAGTGAAATATAAAAATAACTGCACAACCCCCAATTGGTACCACGTGATGCACTGGTTGATCTATTACCTTCCATTGTAAGTTGAACTCGTGACTGCTCCGATTACACTAAGGTTGTTCTAGGTCCAAACATACTAGGGAAAACATTTCGCCTCGACCCTACCTCACGGTTTACTCTCGTTTCACTCGAACCTAGGTTGTCGCATATGTTGTCATGTTTAGGGAATTTATGTACAAGAATACTCAAATATTACATGACAACTCTAATGAAAGACGCACAAATGTCCAAAAATTGATCTCAGAAAGGAATCAAGTAGCAAGACATGGACTATCAGTAAAGGTGGTCGTATACCCTAATCACATTTTCCAGAAGATCATCCAGGTCTTTACAAGGGTTGTAACGGGGCTAGGGTACTGGCTAAGGAATGAAGGGTAAAACGGTTTAAAGATCCTTGGTGTGTCAAAATTAGCAGTTATGAACTTTCTTCACATTCTATCTTTTGGCCCTCTTTATCACTAATGGAGTCGCTTTGACTCTCTTATTGAGCTGTTGTAAATACTATTTAACTAACAGATTTTTTTATTTTTTTTATTTTTATTTTTTGAGACTTCATTGGTCCTCTTTATTCGATTGGGGCTGCATTGGCCCTCTTTTCTATTTATTTTCATGACTGGCCTGATTTCCTTCTCTTCCGCTCTATCTTTTCTATTCATTAACGCCTCTGTTTGACACACTTTCGGATAAGGGTTGGCTAAGGCTGTTGCCTAGGGTTTAATGGTGGGTTTGGAAACGAATAGGGTGAGTGTTTGGCTACAAAAAGGGTTATGGATACACACAAATGGGTAAAAAGGTATGATAGCTAAACACAGGTTAAAACAAAACACACATTGCCTGGATCACATCTTAAGGTCCACACGATTTGGTCTACTATACCCTTTCCCAATATCCCGATGGTTGTCTTTGCTACTCAATGCAATAATATAGCGAGATCATTCTATATTCACGACAAGGAACTCGAGAAAGTGTATAAGAATTAAGTGTATGAATCCCTCGAAATGAAAAATGTCTTATAGGCTCAAAACTCGCTAATGGGCGGTCTCCACTAATGTCCCTAGTCTTGTCCTTTCCCGGTCCTTCCCTAGCGATCACGTCACTATCACAAGATTCTTCCTACAATGGTCGGTCTCAATCATTCAAAACAAAAATTTTATCTAAAGTGATCTAGGTACTCAGAAGTGCAGGAAATCTACGTGCATAACGTGGGCCCGATTGGGCAACCACAAACCTTACCCACACATTGTCCCCAATGTGCAAGTGTCGGCATAGGCGATACTTAAAACAAGTATCGTTGTGCGGTTATTACAGGTATTAGACAGGCAAGACATAACATTAAAGTATCAAAGAGCTAACCTAAACATTTTCAAAATCATGGCCACCCCAAACCTAGGCTGTGGCCTAGGTTTAACAAACAAATGCCAACCCCAAACCTCGGTGAAACCGAGATTTGCACGGGATAAACGAAAACGAGTGTGTAGATGTTGAACAGTGAGGCACCCCAAACCTAAGTGAAACTTAGGTTTGTTGCATCTCGTTTAACCACTAAGAAACCAAACATATTACACCACTCGTTAACTACAAAGTTAGAACATACCTGTTTGCCCGGAGAGATTCCCTTGAAGGATTGGAACGACCAGCTCGAGAGACATCGGAGAAGGAAGGAGAGAGAGAATGCAAAAGCAAAAGAAAACAAAGCAGAAAGCGAAAGAAAATAACGAAACGAAACACACCAAGCAAGAAACGAAAAACCAAACAAGAGACCCCGCGACTTTCCACGCGACTTGCAAGTCGCGGGACAGGTCGCGTATGTCTCTTTTCGATAATTTTTTTTTTGTAACTAAGAACACACTCAAAAACTGGAAATTAAAAGAAACTAACCTCGGTGGGTTGCCTCCCACCCAGCGCCGTAGTTAAAGTCGTGGAACGACTATGTGGATCTCAGCTTGGCTCGGTATCCGCGGAATCGAATCGCCCACACTTGCGGTTCTTCGCGGATTCTTTCACATCTGGTTCTCCTTGACCATCAGACTTCTCTTCACTTCTTTCTCTCACCCTCTCGAACGTCTTGAATATCACCTTTTCACCGCCAACTCTTAGGGTCATCTCACCTTCTTCCATGTCAATCAACGCCTTGCTTGTAGCCAGAAAGGGTCTTCCCAATATCAACGGGACTTCTTCATCTTCGTCTATGTCGATCACCACGAAGTCCACCGGGAAGTAGAACTTGTCGACTTTTATGATCACGTCCTCCACCACTCCATACGTGTACATTATGGATCTATCAGCGAGCTTCAGGGTCATGTATGTTGGCTTAACCTCTCCCAAGCCAAGTTTCCTGAAAACAGATAAAGGCATTAAGTTAATACTCGCTCCTAAATCACACAGTACTTTATCAAAACAAAGATTCCCAATTTGAATTGGGATAGAAAAACTCCCTGGATCCTTAAGCTTCGGGGGAAGCTTGTTCTGAATGATTGCGCTGCACTCCTCAGTAAGTGCAACGGTAGACTGGTGGTCGATTGCCCTCTTATTGGATAGGATCTCTTTCATGAACTTCATGCATGAGGCCATTTGTGCCAATGCATCTGCAAAAGGGATGTTAATATGTAATTTCTTAAGAACTTCAAGAAATTTAGAAAAGTTAAGATTCTCCCTTTGGGCTTTAAGCCTATTCGGATATGGCACTTTCGGGACTACCGGCTTGACTGATGTTTGCTTTGGCGTGGCGGACTGCTCTTTCTTCTTCCCTTCATCCTCTGGGTTTTCCTCCATCTCAATATCTTCATCAGCCTCCAACTCATCCATTTCTACAGTCTCAATCTCTTTCTCTTTATGATCGGTTTCCTTTGATGTCGACTCTCTTGTAGGGTCTCCATTCAGCTCCTTGCCACTTCTCAGATAAATGGCATTACATTCTTCCCTCGATTTCCTTTCCGTTTGACTCAGAAAGGTTCCGGGGGGTCGGTTTTGTAGGGCTTCGGAGATTTGCCCCACTTGCCTTTCGAGGATCTTGATGGAGGCGGTGTTCTGATCAGTTTCCGCCTTGACCGTGTTGATCGTGCTTGCTAACTCCCCAACCGTGTTGTCCATCTTGGTCATGAACTTCATCACCATGTCTTCCAACCCCGGCTTCTTCTCCATAGATGGTCCTTCATTGAAATTCCTTTGATTGAACCCTGGAGGACGGTAAACATTGTTAGCATTAGGATAATTAGCAAAGTTAGAAGAATTACCTTGCTGTTGACCGGGTTGACTCCATGAGAAGTTTGGGTGCTTCTTCCACCCCTCATTGTAGGTGTTTGAGAACGGGTCGTTCCTCGGCTGATTGTTACGATTTTCTAAGAACTGAACCTGTTCAGGTTCTTGAGGACTGCCTCCCTTCAAATGGTTCGTGATAAAAGCTAGTTGAGCTTTTAGTTCTTTCAGCTCATCCGATTCTTGAATGCTCGCGACTCTTCTTACGGCTGATCTTGGAGTAGAAAAACTGTGCTCGGCTAGATTATCGATCAGCTCGCATGCTTCTTCATAAGATTTATCCATTAGTGCTCCACCCGATGCGGCAATGATATCGTTTTTTAACTGCGGGTGGAGTCCACTAAAGAATGTCTGGATGATAATCCATCCGTGCAACCCGTGATGTGGACACTTCTTCAACATGTCTTTATATCTCTCCCATGCCTCATATAGGGTCTCTTGGTCCCATTGCGCGAAGTGTGTAATATCGGCCATTAACTGCGCGGTTATTCCCGGTGGGAAGAATTTCTGGAGGAATGCGGCTTTCAGGTCTGCCCATGTAGTGATCTGATCCGCTGGCAAACCTTCTATCCAAATTTCAGCTCTACCCTTGAGTGAGAAGCTGAACAGTCTTAGCTTGATGGCATTTTACTCCATCCCATTGATCTTGAACGTATTGCAAATCAGTTCAAATGCACGAAGGTGGGCATGGGGATCTTCAATAAGTGCTCCCTCGAATTGATTATGCTGCACCATGACAATGGTACTCGGCTTAATCTCGAAGTAGTTTGCTGCAGTGGCGGGCGGTTGGATGCCTATCCGTGCGGTTGCCACATTTGGATTGGCAAATGACCGCATCGGAACTCTCGCCGGAGGAGGCGGAGGTGGGTAGTTACCAGGTGGTCTATTGACGGGCATTTCGTCACCCATCTTCAACTGTCTTTGCGCTTTAGATGCTTTTCGTAGTCGGCGGACGGTTCTTTCGATCTCCAGATCAATCGGTTCGATTTCCTTCCCTCGGGTCGTCCTTGGCATACACCAAGTAGTACCTGAAAAGAAAGTAGGCAAAGTTAGTAATCCAGAAACTGAAAGCGATGGAACAAAGTAAATAAAAAAAATGTTCAATGTAATAGCGCTTATAGCTGGTAGTGCTATCAGTTGCAACTAGTTCCCCGGAAACGGCGCCAAAAACTTGATAAGGCGGGTATCAACCCCCCCCCCCCCCCTAAATCTAACCGCAAGTGTACGGTGTCGAAATCAAGTAATACGTACGGAAGTACGAGTATCGAATCCACGGGAACTAGGAACTAAGTATCACAATTACTATAATCACTATTAACTGAACTGTCGAAATTGAGAGATGGTTGGTATTAAACTAATTAACTGCAATAAGAAAATCACAAACGGAACAGTAGACAACTTGAGGAAAATTCGATAGAGAAAACAATTGAGGGTTGGAAATCCTTAGGTTTTCACATACGAATATCTGACTTAAAACAATTACCAGTTAATCCCCTTAATGAATACCCAATCTCTAAAATCACCATTGTTCTCTTTCGAGCAACATCGGGTTTTATTTTGAAAAGGACAAGTTTTATCTTTCGATCTCAACCTATGGATTTCAAAACACATTAAGCGCAAGATTCATGTTTGAACGGATAGATTTGATCTCTCGATCTCAACCTAAATGGTTCAATTAGGACTAAAGCGTATTCGGTATATCTCTATCACCAAATTCTCGCCTTAGGCATGCAATTCCTAGTTCTAGCTAACAGTTAATTCTCTCGAACTCAACTGGAAACAACAAAACAATTGAAAGCTAGCTAAACTCTCAAAAGCATTAAGAATCAAATTACATGCATTCATTAAAAAGGAAAACCGATAAACGTTCAAGTCATCTGTTCATATGCTTACAAACCCAATTCAATCCAACCCCCAACATCTAAAATTAGTTCATGTTGGTGGTGGATTCAAACATAAGAAAAGGAGATGTGAAAGTATGTGTAAACATGATAAACGTGATTGTAACGAAAGTAATGATGAACTCCCTTCTATCCGATCTAATCCGATTCTCGTTGTGAACTTCTCCTCGATCCGTCCTCTATCGTGGCTCCAATTAGTCCCTGCATTTTATATAATTAATCTAATTAATTATATTGCAACTTATCATCAATTGAACTAATTGCTTTAACTCACTTTTATTCTTCTGATTGTTTATTTTGGGTCTTAAGGGCAACCCAAAAGGACCCTGCTATTATTAGAAATATTACCAATAGTTAATGACTCTGGACACTATATCCAACAGTCTCCCACTTGGACAAGTTATTAACTCTATTTGGTTTTAACACTTTCAATAATCAGCAGAGAGCAAGCCATCCAATGCAGCTGCCGAACTCTGATAAAGATTCGGTCCTAAGATAAGTGATTTAATGTTCCTTTGTTCTACAAGATATCATATGAACCTGAGACATGGATAAATGTCTATCTCATGGATCAAGATTATGTTTACCGATTTCCGATATGTGTTGAATTCATCAGACTACTCAATTGAACACATCAATTCTAGTCAGGGTTTGGCCAAACACTTAATGTCAACACCAAATCATCGAGGGGCCCATGGATATCGCTTCTCCTGTTTAGGCAGAAGGAACAAATAAAATTTGACTACACAGTTCATTTCTACTCATCATATTATACATGGACATACCATGTATAGCTGCCAGTTACGGTCAGCGTTGGAGCACACCAAAGCATAACAGAATCCTAGAGCAAAACTCTATGTATCTCCGTTTGAAGAACATAAAATATTATCATCTCAAAATTACTCTGACTTAATCCATGAAGTAAACTTTTGAGTGCGGGTTGTTCCAATACCCAAATCACTATTAGGTACTCATGAGTGTTAGTTGCATTCTCTATGCTTCTAACACTCCATGACAGTCTTGAATCACTACTTACTTCCAGTTGTATGACTGACTGTGGAGGTTTAAGTAATTAATACTCAGGAAGTTGGTTCTAAACATGCAAAACGGAAACCCGATAATAAATTAAATGTAAATGGACGCAATCCAGCATATATTATAATCTCCATATAATAATCTCCAAATCAAATACAATTTATTACGTTTTCAATACATCAAACTAACAACTAAAACATTCAAGGTATATTGATAATTCTAACACCTATGGCTTAAGTATGATACTCATGTTTGGGTCGAGTTAACGCTTTCGTGAAAGGATCCGCCGGATTTTCTTCAGTCGGCACTTTACTCACCATGCTTAAAGCAAATGAGACATTAGGTCTAGTACATGTCATGGCATACATGATCGATCCTATAGCAGATGCATATGGAATTCGACTCATTCTGTCCAGTTCTTTACTAGTGCTGGGACATTGATCTTTACTCAATCTTATGCCATGTTGCATGGGCAAATACCCTTTCTTGGATTCACTCATATTGAATTTCTTCAATATCTTATCCAAGTATGTACTTTGGCTAAGTCCAATTAAACGCTTGGTTCTATCTCGATAAATTCTTATTTCAAGTATGTATGCTGCATTTCCCAAACCTTTCATAGCGAAACATTTCCCGAGCCAGACCTTTACATCTTGCAACATCGGAATATCGTTTCCTATGAGTAGTATGTCATAAACATACAAGACTAGAAACACAACATTACTCCCACTAGCCTTAACATATACGCAGGACTCATCTTCGCTTCGAGAAAATCCAACCTCTTTGACCTTTTCATGAAAACAAAGATTCCAGCTACGAGACGCTTGTTTAAGTCCATAAATGGATCTTTCAAGCTTACACGCCTTATCTGGATACTCGGTATGTACAAAACCTTCAGGTTGTGCCATATACACATCCTCATCAAGTTTTCCATTGAGGAAAGCGGTTTTACATCCATTTGCCATATTTCATAGTCATGAAATGCAGCTATGGCAAGTAATATCCTGATAGACTTAATCTTTGCTACTGGTGAGAAGGTTTCATCATAATCAATCCCTTGAGTTTGAGTGTAACCTTTCGCAACCAGTCTAGCCTTGAATGTGTGCACATTCCCATCCATGTCGGTCTTCTTTTTGAAGATCCACTTACACCCAACTGTCTTGCGACCTGGTGCATGATCAACCAATTTCCAAACTTAGTTATCGTACATAGATTGAATCTCGCTCTCCTTGGCCTCTTTCCACTTGGCAGCCTCAGGGCCTGCCATCGCTTCCTTGTAGTTGGATGGCTCATCCGCACTATCAAATGTTTTATCATTGACTAGTGTATCTCCTTCCTTTGTAATATGAAAACCATAATAAAAATCAGGAGATTGATTAGCTCTACTATCTCTACTAGTTCTGCGAAGAGGTGGTGGAGGTATGTCAGTTTCCTCAACAGGTGGTTCAACCTCATGTTGAGGGCTAGTGTCAACTATAGGTTCATCATTGGTTGTTTCTTGGATTTCTTCAAGATCAATACTGCTCCCACTATCCTCTTTGGAAATGAGCTCCCTTTCTTGGAAGACTCCCCTTCTAGCTACAAACACTTTGTTCTCAGAAGGTTTGTAAAATATATATCCAAAGGATTTGTAGGGATAACCAATGAACCGAACCGACACTTCTCTGCTCTAGGTTCTAGCTTGTCGTTAGTTTCGCGCCGAACGAAGACTTCACAACCCCAGACCTTTATATGTGCTAACGAGGGACGAGTCCCAGTCCACATTTTAGAGGGTGTCTTTGCAACCTTCTTAGTTGGAACGAGGTTTAAGATATGAGTTTCAGTTTCTAAGGCATAGCCCCAGAACGATATTGGAAGTGTAGCACGACTCATCATGGACCGAACCATATCAAGTAGCGTTGGATTTCTTCTCTCAGCAACACCATTGAGTTGTGGTGTTCTGGGAGGAGATAATTGCGGAACTATTTCACAATCCCTTAGATAGTCGTAGAATTCATGACTCAAGTATTCTCCACCCCCGTCGGACCGGAGCATCTTGATCTTCTTGCCCAGTTGGTTTTCTACTTCGTTTTTGAATCCTTTGAACACTTCAAAGGTGTCCGACTTGTTTTTCATCAAATAGATAAATCCATATCTACTGAAATCGTCAGTAAAGGTAACAAAGTATCTCTCACCGTTTCTCGTGGTAGATCTGAACGGTCCACATACATCTGTGTGGATTAAGTCCAACATATCCTTACCCCTTTCCATTTTTCCTTTGAAAGGTGCTTTTGTCATCTTGCCAAGTAAGCAAGACTCGCATTCTCCATCCGACTTTAAGCCAAATGGTTCCAAGATCCCATCCGATTGGAGCATGGCGATGCGTTTCTTGTTTATGTGGCCAAGACGATGATGCCATAACAACGATTTATCCAATTCACTATTGGAGGAACCAACATTTAGAGTTAAGTTATTATTATTTCTACCAACACAAATCACACTTTCATACACACCATTACAAGGAGAGGCTTTAAAATAAAAACAACCATGTTTATAAACCAAAATGCAACCATTATTATTATCAAATTGAAATTCAAAACCATCCTTGTACAATGCATGAAAAGAAATAATGTTTCGAGCCATTTCTGGCGAGTAGCAACAATCTAATAACTTTATTGAAAAACCACTACTAAGCACGAGCTCAAAATCTCCAATCTTGGTAACAGCGGCAGTCATCCTGTTTCCCATGATCAGATTTAGCTCCCCATGCTTCAACGTTCTACTTCCCTTTAGTCCCTGGAAATTAGAGCAAATGTGAGTACCACATTCTGTATCAAGGACCCAAGAGTTAGAAATCGAAGTACTATGGAGTTCAATTGTAAAAATACCTGAGGTGCCACACCCTTTGACCTTGTTCATTTTCAAGTCCTCCAGATATTTTGGGCAACTTCTCTTCCAATGGCCCCTTTCTTGACAGTAAAAGCATATGGCCTCTTTAGGGTCACTTATGGGTGGTATGTCAGAAGAGTCAGCTTTTCTCTTAAGGCCTTGGTTGCGAGGGACAACTTTAGCATTTCCCTTCCCTTTGGGATGAGAAACTTTCTTCTTCTTACAACCACCTTCCCTAATGGCCAGGACGGGAGCAGTTGAGTGAGCACTTTGGGTCTTACCCATACTTGCTTTAGCAGATCTCAACATACCATGGAGCTCCATCAAAGTCTTGTCCATATTGTTCATATTGAAGTTCACTATGAACTGTTTATATGCCCCACTAAGAGAGTTTAGCACCATGTCAATGGCAAGCTCTCTTGGGAAATCGACACCTAGATTGCCTAACCTATCAATGTACGCTTTCATCTTTTGCACATGCGCACATACAGGGGCACCGTCCTGTTGCTTACATTCCATAAGCAATTTTACGACTTGGAACCTTTCTTGCCTCGCTTGCTCCTAAAACACTTCACGAAGCTGCTCATTTAGTTTAAATGCCCCCATGTTCTCGAAACTCTTTTGAAGTTCCGGGGACATGGACGCCAACATGAGACACGCGACTTTTGTGGATTCCGCGAATTGCTTATTGTATTCAGTTACTGCTTCAGGGCTTGCATCATCATTAAGTACATGAAGATCCTCGTCGAGCAAATACTCTTTGTCTTCGTACCTTAAGGCAATTCTCAAGGCACGAATCCAATCCAAGTAATTTGGCCCAGTCAGCTTATCTTTACTTAGGATAGAGAGTAACGTAAGGTTGGATGTTGAGTGAGTAGGAGGAGGAGGAGGAGGAATATTTTCAGCCATCTGTAGATATAGTTTTATTTTAGTTAGTTTGATATTCAACCCTTAAAAATAATTATCCAAAAATATTTAACAAGGCTAGGATCCATATTTTACTCTATGATGCGAAAAGGGATGCCGTAATCACATCACAAAGTTATTTAGGTAAACAAATGCTTTTTGTTAATTTCATTCACTATGAAACTCCTAGGTCTTTTGAGATTCACCGACTTATGTCAATGGCATGTTAATCTCGATTATGCTTATCTTCTATTTGTGACTGGGATGCCGAGGATCACAAACTAGATGGTGAATCGACCATGAAAAAACACATGGACCCCTCGGCTCAAGTACGCTTGAGAATCACGAGATCCACATCATTTCCGACTATAGTTTCACATTAACGTGCCGGCAAACCGCACACGCTCCGTTAACAAACTATAAGAATATGTGTGTTCTTCTCATGGGTAGCATAAGACTTTCACATTTCTTAGTATATCTAAAACGGGATTTTGTTTTTATACTTCATAGTTAATACTTTTAACTTGTCACATTGACCTATCAAACATTTTCGGTAATTCCACTAGTCCACACAAGAGGCGATGAGTATGGTAACGCATGGCGTTTTAAAAACCCTTGACTCATTCGGCAACCATATTATAGGTAACCTCCTTAAACCCCCTTATAGTGCTTATAGTAAGTACGCCTAGTCTTGGTTTGACTATCAATGTATAATTTAATTTTATATATATATATATATATATATATATATATAATTAAGGTCTAATATATATATATATAAATTGAATGGAATTTAAAACAATTTAAAATTATGATTATCTAATTAATTCTAATTAACCATGTGAGGTCACATTTAATAATTAATATAATCGTTTTCATAATTAATTCCAATTAAACATGTGAAGACACATGCTAATAATTAATGTAAATATTTGACATACAATTTATATTCACTATATAAATAATGTTAATGTTTATCTTACAATATTATTCAACTTAAATATATTTATATAAGATAAGATTGAATGAAATTTTAAACAATTTAAAATTATGATTATCTAATTAATTCCAATTAACCATGTGAGGGCACATTTAATAATTAATATAATCGTTTCCATAATTAATTCCAATTAAACATGTGAGGACACATGCTAATAATTAATGTTAATATTTGACATACAATTTATATTCACTATATAAATAATGTTAATGTTTATCTTACAATTTTATTCAACTTAAATATATCTATTCAATATTTGCCAAAATTCAAAATTTAAGTGTTTTAGGCAAGTTAGGAAACTAGCCAAAAAACAATTAGGTTATAACATTGCATAAAAAAAACGACTACCCTATACGCATTAGGGATTTCAATAAACTTAATCAATAATAATTCAAATCTTTTATGCAAGTAAAAATATAGTTTCCAAAAATTAGGTTTTTTTTGAGGTTATGACCATGAAACCCTAACTTAGGGATTAAGCAATCCAACGGCCACAAAAAATTGAAATCGATTTTGTAGCCTCAAAACCCTAAATTTCGAAAACCCTAATCCAACATAAACAGTTTTGCAAATCAAATTGAAACACTTTTGAGATAATATCTAAGAAAAATGGCTCTGATACCACTGTAAGGTTTTGAGTAAACATACAACCACATGATATAGGCAACGGAAACATATTTTAATTTTTATCATCAATGGTTATACAAACTATCAACCTATATGAATACATGCGTTCTAGATAATTAACTACAAAAGATTGAATCAAGAACACTTACTTGTTTATTGCGATTGTCGAAAACCACAATGATGAATCAAACCTTTGATCTCGCTTCTTGGATGTCAAGGACCAATAGTATGAATCCCTCTAGTGGCTCACACTTAAGAACATCAAAATACCAACAACAAGAAGATGCTTAATCACTAAACCCTAAATTAGGGTTTACGATTTTGGGAGAGGGAGAGGGGAGATCGACGGCTCCAAGAGAGATGGAAAAACTCATTAGGGTTTAACCCCTAGCAGTTTAAATTAACCCTTTATTTTACACTTAGCCCCCTTGATCCGATAAGCTTGTTAAAACTATTTTAACCAATTAGTCCCTGCACTTTATATAATTAATCTAATTAACTATATTGCAACTTATCATCAATTGAACTAATTGCTTTAACTCCCTTTTATTCTTCTGATTGTTTATTTTGGGTCTTAAGGGCAACCCAAAAGGACCCTGCTATTATTAGAAATATTACCAATAGTTAATGACTCTGGACACTATATCCAACAAGAAACACCTTTCGGTGACGGGGGAGGCCCGTTTACATCGCACGTGACGAGACACAAAAGTGGGTCACATAACCATGTAATAAAACAAACACGTGGATTACTCTCGTAAACTGAGCTCAATCACTCCAGATCTATTGCCCGCGAGACTTGAGATCCCCCAACTTCAACCACTCCAGGTCTATACATTGGGTCACTCCAAATCCACAAAACAAGCACGTTTGGGATTACACCTTACTGCCTATGGGACGTTGTCCGACCATATAGGTCCACACCTTACTTACCATGGAACCCGATGCCTATCCCGTGCCAAGCACATATGGAATTACACCTTACTGCCCATGAAACGACGCCCGACCACGTAGGCCCATGCCTTACTTATCATGGAACCCGATGCCTATTACGTGCTACAAAAGAGAAACTAGCGTCTCTATAATGAACGTACAACTCAAGAGCCTATGGATCCATAACTAATAAGGTCTAAAACATTACATGACCCCAAATGAATAAACAAGTGCATTCAAAACATGCAATCCCCCAATAACATAAATCATGATCAAAACTCGACTTCGAGCAATCAAAACTGAACAATTGTCCTCAAGACTTAACAAAATCTAATACCGAGCCATAAGCTCAACTAACTCAAAAGATTCTTCATGAAAAGTCATCAAATGAGATTAAACGTAGCAACACACACTTTTGCCAATAATTATTTCAAATCCATGAAAAACCCACAACAAGACATTGGGTTAGGACACCCCTCTTTTCCAAGGAACTCACACCGTTACATTTCAAAATCGTCTCATATCGTACTATATGCATATTTCCAAGATATACGTAAAAATGTATTTTCATAACAAATAGACTCCATTTATAAAACAAATCATCAACACATTTCCATTTATGATTTATCTACCAATTTTCCCAAAAATTCCATTTATAGATGTTTTACAATATTTACAACAATAAATACTTCAAAAGGTTAAAACCCACCAAATAATTCAACCATTGATAATTTTCATGTAAAACACATAAGTACTTGGAAAAATAACATTTTGGCATGTACAAAGTTTTCACAAAGCAACTTGAACTCACCTTGCTAGATTTAGGCTAAATCTAGATTTTCCCCAAACGTAAGCTCCTTTGAAGAAACTTGCATCTTCAAGCCAAATTCTCCAAAACCCTAGATCCATAATTTTCCATCCATAAACATTCATATCCAAACATAAAGAATCATTCCCCAACCATTTTACTTCAAGATCTCAACTTATACCAAAACCCTAATTTCATAGGTGAAGAGAATAGGATATTACTTTAACTAAACATCACCAAAATCACCCAATAATACCCCAATATGGAAGAGAAGGTGAAAACAACAACAATCTAACTTTTGGGTAAGGAGAGATTACCTTCACCACTTGAATCCTCCAAATAAAAGCTCCTAGTCTCCACAAAAGCTTCAAACTCCCATATCTTCAACAATGGTGGAAGTGGGTATGGTTTGGGTGGAGAAGATGAAGAAGAGGAGGAAGGGTTTGTGATTTCTTGGGAGGAAATCGGTTTAGAGAGAGAGAAATTTGAGATGTGGTTGAGAGAAATGAAATGAGGGAAGAGAGAGGATTGTCTTAAAAGCAACCCTAAAAACGCATCAGACTCGCCGCGGACGTCCGACTCATGCCTCTCGCGGACGTTCGGCCTCAACTGACCGACACTCCCCCAATTTCCTCTGTTGCTTCCGTGGATGACCCGCGAACGTCCGGCCTTTGGTCCACGCAGACGTCCACAAGTTCAAATTTCGTATTTCAATTTTCGGGGTGTTACAATCCTCCCAACCTTAGAATGATTTCGTCCTAGAAATCTAGTTCTCACACAATCAATGGCTACTGCGTCCAACACATTCCAAGTTCCTTCTGTTTCAACCAGATTCGAATTTATTTCCCACAGATCTCCACATAACGGCTTCTTGGTGTTACTCACAACGAATCCCTGCTTAGGCATAAAACACTTACACCCAAATCGAAGGCCTAATTTACTAGAGTGGCTTCCCACCATAAGACTTAAGTTGCCTCCCAACCTTAAGTGATCCATACTTTTCCAACGACAGATTCGAACTCCCCAATCATTCCACATCCACATGTTCTTAAATTTTCTCTTCAAGCCCGCCCAAAGTTTAATCATTACCGAAATCAACCAAAACCTCTGAATCCCAAATATTCCCTCTACTGAACTAGCATTTACTCCTAACGGATTCCATTAACTCCAACACCGACGGTCATCACTGATCCATCAATTACACAACTCCAAAGATACGTCCAATTATCAATTATCCAACTGACATATTTTTTACCACACAAGGAAGGTCATCTCACTAATTCCACTTATCACAATTGAACATCTTAAGATTACTACCACTATTACCATCATTCCTTTAAAATCGGACTACAACCCTCTGCATACACTAACGGTTCTTGACCTTGAAACCAAAAGTCAACACCTAGTCATACCATCAAGTTTGAATCACAATAGACTTTACACACGAGTTTCACTCGTCGAGCGTTCTTACGAAACCAAGGTTATCAATATGGCGTCTACAGGGTCCTACACGTCCTTTATGCGAAAACTGGCCAAGACCCAAAACAAATTACCAGCAAGACAGTTACCACCAACATTAAGAGGAGATACCACGAGTCTGACCTTCCAGCTATAAAATACGCCGACTCTACAAACAGCACTACTTGGCCTACGGTACCAACACGCGTTAAAATACCCAGCCTTCCACTGTCGAAGTTCCACACATACTTACTTTTAACCGGGGTCACTTATCCTTTCCAAGGTTCCTATGAGTTCAAGGTTTCTCAAGCGAAATATTTAACAAATATGTCAATCAAAAACGTTTATAGAAACTTTCAACATAAAGGTTTTCATATCAATCTAATTGTACACACAAAATCTACTACTATCAATTCGGTAGTTGTGCAAAAATGGACATACTCGTCCCACATATGAAAATCATATTCAAAACCATTTCATCGAAATTTGTATCATTAGCAAAGCGCAAAAGCACAACAAACAACTTCTCTGAAAGAAACCGATACGGTCCTAGCATGGATTGATCTATGTCATGCACGTAAGGTAATTTCCCACTTTCAATAATGTGCAACCAAAATGTCTATTCGTGCTTCAAAGGAGTTTGAATGTCATCCGATTCCCAAAATTCCCTTTTTAAATCATGAAATAGCATGAAACAAAACTTACCAACAACGTTCGCACACGTCAGTTTATTTCGTAACAATTGGTGAAATAATCCCATAGATATACTTTGGTTAAAGCATAAAATGATTTGTGTGTCAGTTTCAAGTTTAACGACAAAGTCAATACGTTTTCATCATTCAAAGACATCGACTAACACGTCAAGAGGAAAATTCAAATTGGAATATGCATGCAAGCTTGTAACACTCTCTTAGTAGTTTTCTTGAAATGAAATAACATCCACCCGATAGTTCATACGAAATTTCAAAAGATGCTACTCTTTAAATCAATTTCAAAATTTTCTCATTTAGTCGTAAAATGACATACGAGCAAAACCTTTTGACGAGACTCACACACATTAATGTGTTTTCCCAAAACTTAGGAAAAATAAGTGCTTGTAATTGGTCGACACCGAAAAGAGTTAATGTGACTGCAAATTTCGAATCATACGGACACTGCGCATTAAGGGTTCAAAAAACGTGAACAACTCCACGCAACCCCAAGTTGAGACAAATAGTTTTCCAAAATCCCCATCACGGTGCATTTATACCAAAAGTTTTACACTCACAATATAAATCGTTAGAATACCACTACTTAAAATTTACTTTTCAAAACACTCAAAATACATCTTTTCTCCAAAACCAAAAAGGCTTACCATATCCAAAACGTTCATCACCAAAATTGACCAAGGTTCAACGACTCACACAATCGTGTTTTCAAAATGTACCGTATCGTAAACCATGCATGATTCCCACAACACTAAAACATGCTTTGACCAAATGACCTCCATTTATATAACAAAACAATAAAATACTTTATATCACGATTTATTCATTAGTGTCAAGAATTAGCGGCTACCAAAACATGTATACCCCTAGATCAATATGATGCATTTGCGTGGAATGGAAATAAAATAACCAATTAACCCAAAAGCGTATAAAGCAAATCGTTAGGAATTTCTATCATAATATGCTTTCATGCATAACTCACACCACGTATAAATCAGTCCGTACACTGAACAAGTTGCAACAAAATGTGCTAACACAATTCTTTGAAAGAGAAAACATGCAACACCAAAGTTCCAAAAGCATTCCCTTTGGTCGTCCCACGACCTAAAATAATATTTCTCAACAAGACTCACGCGAGACATAATGCCCAATGTAATCCAAATATAACACACGCAATAACTAGAGTATGCTCCTTACAAAATTGCACTCACACGACACAAAACATCGTAAAACAAGACTCTGTAAAACTCTATGAGTTCAATGACCTCAAATCAACCAAATGGTGCCAAACCTTTCGCTTTCCAAATTTTAAATTGCATAAAGCAAAATCATGACTAAAATGTCAAAATTTTCACCTTTGTTGTAACACAATCTAAACAACACTTTTCGACAAAACTTGCATTAAATAAATTTTCCAATAAAGCTTGACGTAGACATAATGGAAGTTAACTTTCCGTCCAAACCTTAACACACATGGAGGAGATCCAATGTTAAAGTCATAAGCCGTAGTTACTTGTCCAACATCTTAAACAACATCAAAAATATGGATATCACTATATCGAAAAGTAACGCTGAACAATAACAAAATAAAGCAAGTCCCGACAGAGTTTGCAACTCCTCGCATTAAAACAATTTCATGCATATTCAAAACCATGATTTAAAATCTTGTGTGTGCTAAACGTTTTCCGAGATTTTCTAACACAATCCATATAAGGATTTGAAACACAAGAAATAACTGATGCAATTTTATTTCTAAAATAAATTTTGTGCATGAATCTTGTCGGCACTCAACATCCCAAACCATACTCCTCCAAATCCCTCCGGTCACACTACCGTCATCCGGATGCTCAAACCTCTTAAGGCAAAATTGGGAGTTACCTCGATTAACCTTACAAATTCTCCTCGAATCAAGGTCGATTCGATAAATCTATGGTTCTAATCCAACCATCAACTTCGACCCGAAACGGTCCACTTAAAGCAGTTATTATGCTTATTGTCACCCTAACTGACTAATACTAAAATCGTCAATCTTTTCCAACGACTACTCGCTTAGAAACTCCTTCACTACCCCAACGGTTATCACATTAAAGTAGTTCAAGTAAGCACATGTAACGAGTAGGTTCACCATAACACTGGCCAGGTGTAATTATGAACGTACCATACATGATTATCCTTGCTTCCCTCGACGTGATTCTCGTTTCTAGCGACTCCATCAACCTCAAGACATCCTACCTTAAAGTGCCTAACAGTACAATTTCACTTTCACTTACTTAAAAGGACGCTAGTTTGAGTCTAGGTATCCAAAATCAACACATAATTCTCTCAAACTTATGCTCTGATACCAACTTGTAACACCCTCAAATTTTGGAAAGAGCAACTAACAAATATCTCGATAAAATCAAAAGAGGATAGAATCCTTTCTACAAAACCATCCATGGAAATACCTCAAAGTTTAAACATCACAATTTCCACAATTAATAACTTAAGACGTGCGTTACTTAACACAACACAAGTTGCTAATTCTCAATTAAGTGCGGAAGACTTCTCTAGGAAAAATCACTTCTCGTGCACTCTACTAGCACTCATCACTTCACAGTGTAGTTAAAGCTATTGGATGTCGAGTGAGGCTACTTACAACCAACACCCATGAAGTACCAACATCTAAGAACATAATAGCACGTAGGACTTATACCATACCGTCGATGCCTAACCGTGCCTCAATGTGGAAAACTAGCGTTCCAACATCGGACGTAATGACTCTAGTGCCTATGGATCCATTACACTCCACAACAATTGACAATAATTAACGACCACTTCTTACCACATATATATACACACTTATATGGATACCCAAATTTTCCATAGTGTACCAATGCTCCACATAATTTCTCAAACACCAACTCATACCAAAATAAGAGTTTATCTTCCCATGTATTTTGCCAATACCCACCACAACACAAAACCCTACTTTTTACTCCATAAAAGTGAAATCTCACAAATTGGAAAGACCCCATGTTAAAATCAAGTAGGCCATAAGGAAATTAAATATGGTCACTATTTATCTTTGCAACAAATTTCATCCAAGCAAAAACCCCCCAAAATCTCTCAAAGTGGATTTTGGTTAAAATGCAACTACACTTTGAAATGTAAAACAAGAAAGTGTTTGAAAGGATTAATAATAGATATTTAACATGTATAAGGTTAAATGAAGAGGATGCACTCACCTTAGGAGGTTTGTTAAGTGAAAACCTACTCTTCTTGAGAAAACCCTAGTTTTGAAGAACTTTAAGTAGGGGAGTGTAACACCCTCAAAATTTGGAAAGAGCAACTAACAAATATCTCGATAAAATCAAAAGAGGATAGAATCCTTTCTACAAAACCATCCTTGGAAATACCTCAAAGTTTAAAAATCACAATTTCCACAATTAATAACTAAAGACGGGCGTTACTTAACACAACACAAGTTGCTAATTCCCAATTAAGTGCGGAAGACTTCTCTAGGCAAAATCACTTCTCGTGCACTCTACTAGCACTCATCACTTCACAGTGTAGTTAAAGTTATTCCCAACTTGAGCCTATTGCACATGCCGACAAATAAAAAGGGTTAGGCTAACGCCTAGTGAGTTCAAGAGTTTTATCATGACCATATAAATTCATAAATTGAGAGAGATGTAGTTTAAGTCATGAGTTCAAAACAATTTACTTTAGATGCAAATCGCACATGATTCCCAAAATGGACTCATCCCCAAAACCAACGTGAAAGGTGAAATAGCATTTGATTCTCAAAACGATTGAATTCATAAATAAATCGCCATTATTCCAAACATTCCAAACATGGATGAAGCATAATCCATAACTAACATAACGTGGAAAGCAATTCATATAAACATAACATGTCACCGAAAACATGGGTAGAAATAAATACCCAAAGAAACACCTTTCGGTGATGGGGGAGGCAAGTTTACATCGCACGTGACGGGACACAAAAGTGGGTCACATAACCATGTAATAAAACAAACACGTGGATTACTCTCGTAAACTGAGCTCAATCACTCCAGATCTATTGCCCGCGAGACTTGAAAGCCCCCAACTTCAACCACTCCAGGTCTATACATTGGGTCACTCCAAAACCACAAAACAAGCACGTTTGGGATTACACCTTACTGCCCATGGGACGCTGCCCGACCATATAGGTCCACACGTTACTTACCATGGAACCCGATGACTATCCCGTGCCAAGTACATATGGAATTACACCTTACTGCCCATGAGATGACGCCCGACCATGTAGGCCCACACCTTACTTATCATGGAACCCGATGCCTATTCTGTGCTACAAAAGAGAAACTAGCGTCTCTACAATGAACGTACAACTCAATAGCCTATGGATCCATAGCTAATCAGGTCTAAAACATTACACGACCCCAAATGAATAAACAAGTGCATTCAAAACATGTAATTCCCCAATAACATAAATCATGATTAAAACTCGACTTCGAGCAATCAAAACTGAACAATTCTCCTCAAGACTTAACAAAATCTAATACCGAGCCATAAGCTCAACTAACTCAAAAGATACTTGATGAAAAGTCATCAAATGAGATTAAACGTAGCAAGACACACTTTTGCCAATAATTATTTCAAATCCATGAAAAACCCACAACAAGACATTGGGTTAGGACACCCCTCTTTTCCAAGGAACTCACACCGTTACATTTCAAAATCGTCTCATATCGTACTATATGCATATTTCCAAGATATACGTAAAAATGCATTTTCATAACAAATAGACTCCATTTATAAAACAAATCATCAACACATTTCCATTTATGATTTATCTACCAATTTTCCCAAAAATTCCATTTATAGATGTTTTACAATATTTACAACAATAAATACTTCAAAAGGTTAAAACCCACCAAATAATTCAACCATTGATAATTTTCATGTAAAACACATAAGTACTAGGAAAAATAACATTTTGGCATGTACAAAGTTTTCACAAAGCAACTTGAACTCACCTTGCTAGATTTAGGCTAAATCTAGATTTTCCCCAAACGTAAGCTCCTTTGAAGAAACTTGCATCTTCAAGCCAAATTCTCCAAAAACCTAGATCCATAATTTTCCAACCATAAACATTCATATCCAAACATAAAGAATCATTCCCCAACCATTTTACTTCAAGATCTCAACTTATACCAAAACCCTAATTTCATAGGTGAAGAGAATAGAAGATTACTTTAACCAAACATCACCAAAATCACCCAATAATACCTCAATATGGAAGAGAAGGTGAAAACAACAACAATCTAACTTTTGGGTAGGGAGAGATTACCTTCACCACTTGAATCCTCCAAATAAAAGCTGCTAGTCTCCACAAAAGCTTCAAGCTCCCATATCTTCAACAATGGTGGAAGTGGGTATGGCTTGGGTGGAGAAGATGAAGAAGAGGAGGAGGGGTTTGTGATTTCTTGGGGGGAAATCGGTTTAGAGAGAGAGAAATCTGAGATGTGGTTGAGAGAAATGAAATGAAGGAAGATAGAGGCTTGTCTTAAAATCAACCCTAAAAACGCATCAGACTCGCCGCGAACGTCCGGCTCATGCCTCTCGCGGACGTCCGACCTCAACTGACCGACACTCCCCCAATTTCTCATGTTGCTTCCGCGGATGACCCGCGGACTTCCGCGCATCTCGGACGTCCGGGCCTTGGCCCACGCGGACGTCCGCAAGTCCAAATTTCGTATTTCAGTTTTCGGGGTGTTACAGGGAGACTTGACCACTCTAAGCTCTTACACTCTAGGACCTTCTTCTTCTTGCGTTAACAACAATCTCAAATTGATGGAGTGGTAGTTTGAAACCCTAGAATCATTAAGTGAGGAGAGAGAGAGAAAGGCTTGAGAGAAAATCGTTCGAAAAGAGAGAGAGTCGACCTAGTTGCTGTAAATAAGAAGGTGTGGGTTTAATGTCTCAAAACGTCATAAGAAGCAGCAGCTCGGCCCCCAGCCGCGACTTTGCCACGGCGACTTTGCCCCGGGCATTGTCGCCCCGCGCACGCCACCTTCTGCCAAAATCAGCCTCTTCCCCGCGAGATTGACCAAGCGACTATGCCACGACATAGTCGTCGGGCATAGTCGCCACCCACCTGGTAGCTGTTGTCTGATTTCCTAATTTGTCGTAAACGAATCCCGATCCTGACCTCCTTCGGTGTACTTGTCCGAGGGATGATCAAGCGCATGTGTGAAATCACACATGGCCCAAAACTACCGTTGTTTGGCGTATTCATGCACTCAAAAGGTCGACTCACCAACTTGGGTTACGGTTTAACATAATAAATTAAAGGCGTACGATTCGTAACTTAGGAAAAATGATAAGGCCAAATTACTGACGTGGAAATTTTGGGTTGTTACAGTTTTATTTGTTAGGTCTTGACGTAAGGACGTTATGTGTTATGTAAGTCATTTTGTTGATGTCAAGACTCAATACGGTAGAGTTTCTAATTTGTTTATGTGATAAAAAAAGTTTTTACCTGATTATTTTTCACCATTTGTTGTATTTATTACTTTGTAGTTTGCAGTAGACTTAAAATTACATTTTTATCGTATGGAATGTTAAAGAAAGTGATAGCGGGTACCCGGAACCGGAACTGAAACCGGCGGTTCCGGGACCGGTTCCAAAATATAGAGAACCGATGTAAGCGGTTCCGGTTCCTTCATTCTAGGAATTGCCGGTTCCGGTTTCGGTGTCATGAAATTTAGCCAGGTACCCGGTTATGCTCATCCCTAATTTTCAGCATTCGACCCTCTCCTTCCCCCCTTTAGCACCTTTGTTTGCTCGTTTTCTTTTGCTATTTGATTCGACATTCTTTTTTTCACGCGTCTCATCTGAATCATTGTTGAGTACCACATAAGGGGATTCCTCGACAAATGATCATCTCCAAAAAAAACCACATTAAATAAATACTTAAAACATATAATTTAACATCAAACCATAATTCCATGACCAAGTATATAGCATTAAGATAAATATTTAATAAATATATAATTAATTTAACATTAACATATATATTTGGGAAATTAATTAAAATGCCACAAGTTTGACCCAAACTTACCAAAATGCCACAAATCTCGCCCATCTTACCGAAATGCCACAAAAATCCGCGGTGGATCCCGCGATCGCGGGCCCCAGGCCCACGTGGCACCAAAGTTTACCCATTTTGCCCGCGTTGGTCCCTCAAGAATGCCCGCGGCCCACCTTTCCCCCCTCAAGAATGCCCGTGTTGGCAGTTTTGGTCCCTGCCCGCGTTGGGATCCCGCGATCGCGGGCTAACCCGCCACACGTCGGCCCAGGGTTAACCCTAAATTTTTTTTGAAGACAAAAACCCTAATTTTTACACTTTTGGTCCCTGAAAAATTACACTTTCAGCCCCTGTACTTGCACGAATCTTGCATGCTTTTACTGTTTTTTTCCACAATTATTGTACTTTAAAGACCAATTTGTGGTTGAAATTCATTTGCATGTTTGAATCAATGTTAAATCAGTGTTTTTGGAATACCAGTTTGTGGATGAAATGAGAGATTGGTTGTCATCAATGTTGGTTGTTTCATTCATAAATAGATGTAAAATGCAATCCATAATCCACACACCGATTTCATACTTCTTTCTTGATTTCTTTCTGCAATATTTTGTGTTTGAGATACTACTGAAAAAATGAGTTCATCTGTTGCAAAAGCTAAGCTATTTTTCTGTTACGATGGTGAATGGGTGGAAGACAACAATGAGTGGAATTTTGTTTATAAATCTAAGCATGGTGTAAAAGTGCCAGTAAACTATACTTATCAGAAATTTCTTGCATACGCCATGCAAAAATGTGGAATCAACCCTTCTGCTGTTTGCAAGTTAGTGTTTAAAAATGGCGATGGGTCATTTGTGGATTTATCCAACGATGGGGATATCTCTACTTTTCTGCACTTTGCAGTCGATTCAGAAAGGCCCCCATTACTTTTTGTGTATCCCGGCGTATCCGACGAAAACGACGACGACGGTGACGACGACGGTGACGACGAAAACCTCCAAATAGAGCAGCCTGATTCTCAATTTCAGGCGTCCAACGCCCCAACGGTTCCGGAGATGCAACAACAACAACCACAACCACACGAAGGGCGTACTGCTGGAGTTGCTGATGACGAACCCCACGTTTTCAGAACGGGTAATTCTGAAATAGACAGATCAGACACCGATAGTGATGATCAGACCCCTAGTAGAAAATCATGTAGTCAGATAGATGACTTTTTTGATATGCCCCCTATTCTTCCAGACTCCCATACCCAGACACAAACCTATGAACCTACACCTTATATTCGCAGTGAAATGTTACATGTAGGTCAGATATTCGAGTCGAAGGATCTCTTGGCAAGTCAGGTCGGGCTTAAGTTCTTGGAAGAGGGTTTCGAAAGGCGCACGTCGAAATCTGACAAAACTAGATACATAGTTGAATGTGCCAGAAAAAACTGTGAGTGGAGGATGTACGCGATTGAAACGGGTGGCAAAGAAGGGGCGTTCATTATTAGAAAGTTGGACGACGTACACACTTGTACGAGGACGCAACTGAATCCCCACCACAAACAAGCTAGCAAAAAGACTTTGGGTGCGATACTGAAAAAAAAATCTTGATGTTAGTAGGTTATTGCGTCCATAGGACATCATCCACGATGTTCACCAGCAGTTCGGCGTCACGATTGATTACCACCAAGCTTGGCGTGCGCGATGCCATGCACTGTTTATGGTGAGGGGCACGTTCGAGGAGTCGTATGAACGACTCCCGACATATTTATATAATTTGCAGCTGCAGAACCCTGGTACTGTCACGCAGCTACGGACCGATTCACGTCGACGGTTTGAGATGTGCTTCGTGGCCCTTGGACCCGCGGTGCGTATTTTAACACGTCATATGTTTACACATTATAAACTATAACATTTACAAAGGAAAACCACCTATGTTTTTGCAGATCCGCACATTTGTGGCAAATCTACGTCGTGTCCTGATAATAGACGCAACCCATTTAAAGGGCCGTTACTTGGGTATGATGTTCCTGGCGGTTGCCATGGACGGGGATAACTCCATCGTTCCAGTAGCTTTCGGCGTAGGCAAGTCCGAAACCGGGGACGAGTGGACTTGGTTTCTGTCCATGTTGAGACAAGCTATCGGAGACCCGCAAGGGTTGGTGTTTATGTCCGATAGGGCTCCTTCCATAAGCGCTGCAATCTCTGCCATCTACCCAAACGCCCCTCACGCCATATGCTGTCGACATTTGGAGATGAACGCCAAATCCAAGGAAAAACGTATTACGACCAACAAGAATGTCTATTGGGCGGCATGCAGAGCATATACGGATCAGGAGTTTAACAAGTACATGAATATGCTACGACATAGTGCCGACGAAGCAGCCAAAGTCTTTGACGATGCTGGACCGGAGAGGTGGTCCGCGGCCTATTTTCCTGGACAACGGTATGACATTCTGACCTCGAATAGTGCAGAGTTTGTGAATGCACTCTCCCGTTTTGTGCATAGATGTCCGATTGTTAATCTTATGGACTACTTTAGGGCCTTTCAACAAGAGTGGTACCAAATTCGACGCCTAAAAGGAGCTGAGATGCAAAATGCACTCACACCAACGGCGGAGAAGATCGTTCAGTACAGGGCGCGTCGTTCGATGACATGGCCGGTAAGAACAATCGGGTATGGGAAGTACGAGGTGCATGATGACTATCTTCACGCGATTGTGAATATGGAAGACCACCTTTGTTCGTGTTGCGAATGGGATAAATCTGGGTTACCGTGCGGCCATGCCATCGTTGCAGCAAGACATACGGGTCGTAGAGATTGCAGCGACTTGGCTGTTTGTTTCTTCACGTCCGAATATTACCGGAGAACTTACGTGGAGGTAATAAACCCAGCTGGACCCCCTGCAGCATGGGTGTATCCACCCGACCCGCTTCCGCCATGCTATCTACCTTTAATCGATAAGAATAGAGCCGGGAGACCGAGAAAGAACGACCGACGTCCATCACGTGGTGAAAGTTCGATACATCGAAGATGTACTCGGTGCCAATGCGTAGGACACACTCGTGGAGAGTGTCCAAATCCCGCCCCTTCAACCGTGCCAAGGAGACATTCAGTCAGTCACACCCCGGGCCCGTCACAGCTTGAACCATATGGAACAAACACATATGATATTGTTGATCTAAACGCTGATTTGTAAATGATATATATATTCATATTATATATATACACATACATATGCTTCTAAATGAACATTGATAACACAACTAGTTTGTAAATGATATATATAGTCATATTATATATACACACATACATATGCTTCTAAATGAACATTGATAACACAGCTAGTTTGTAAATGATATATATATATATATATATATATTCATATTATATATACACACATACATATGCTTCTAAATGAACATTGATAACAGCTAGTTTGTAAATGATATATATATATATATATATATATATATATATTCATATTATATATATACACACATACATATGCTTCTAAATGAACATTGATAACACAGTTAGTTTGTAAATGATATATATATATTCATATTATATATATACACACATACATATGCTTCTAAATGAACATTGATAACACATCTAGTTTGTAAATGATATATATATATATTCATATTATATATATACACACATACATATGCTTCTAAATGAACATTGATAACACAGCTAGTTTGTATTCCATTCAACAGGCTCTTCATCTTCAATCTTTCTGACCCTTCTTCAACAGCTTCTGCTTTTGCAACCACGTATGGCCATTGTGTACCACAACCCGGACACACTTTAGCAAATGAGTTGAGGGTTGTCATATATTCTACAAGAGGAGTGGGCCCACGAATGAGGTAACCTCTGACTTGACCTTGCATGATGTAAAAAACAACAAAAAAAATATAAAACAACAACACAGTAAAAAAATACAAAACAACTAAAACAACCACCACCTACTTAAAAATTGATTTAGTTTCATCAATCCAAGCTTGCTTCTCGTTTACCTTCGCTTGAATAATTGCGAAGTCTTGCAGAATATGGTGAATTGCTTCTTGTTCTCGACAAACACGAGCCTCCCTAGCTTTTATATCCCCTTTCATCCTTTTGATCTCCCCGCCTTCCTCTTCGATCTTTCTCAAATGGACTGTCTTCCTGTCCATAATTTTTTCCACTCTTCTGTTAGTTCATCTATCTCCTTTTCCTTTTTTGCTATGGCGACCTCGATTTGAGGTGGCATTTTTTCAGGAGTAGACTTAGGGTTTGATGACGATGCCATTTGTGGATGAAATGAGAGAAGAGAAATCAAGAGAGAAAACAATTCAAAGAAAGAAAAAGCAAGAGAGAAATCAAGAAAGAAAGCAAGAGGAAGTGTGAATTGTGAATTGCATCTTACTGGTATTTATGGATGAAATCTCAAACATGCAAATGAATTTCAACCACAAATTTGTCTTCAAAGTACAATAATTGTGGAAAAAACAGTAAAAGCATGCAAGATTCGTCCAAGTACAGGGGCTGAAAGTGTAATTTTTCAGGGACCAAAAGTGTAAATTTTGGCCCATCGCGGGCTGCGATCGCGGGCAGGGACTGAACTTGCCAACACGGGCAAAGTTGGGGGGCTCCGCGGGGCTTTTGGCCGAAACAGTTTGCCACGTGGGCCTGGGGCCCGCGATCGCGAGATCCACCGCGGATTTTTGTGGCATTTCGGTAAGATGGGCGAGATTTGTGGCATTTTGGTAAGTTTGGGTCAAACTTGTGGCATTTTAATTAATTTTCCTATATATTTCATAAACCCATAAACTTCTTTAATTTATTACAATTAGCATCAAACCCTCTGCATATTTAAAAATAAATTTTTATATATTATATAAACAACAAATAAGTAATAGCAAATACTAAATAAAATAAAATAAGAGGGGGGTTGTGTAAGCCTACGAAAGAGCCTATCTCTCTCACAAACCAAACATTTCAATTAAACATTTACCTTTTATACCCCTGAAATTATTTAATTAGTTTATTTTATACATTTTACTTTTCTAATTTTCATTTTACACATTTATCATATTAACACATAAAATCGTATATTAGCTAAAATACGTTAAAAAATACGTTTTAATTTTAACAAATTACACCATTATAATCGTCTCTTCGATACGTTCGAAATGAGCCAAATATTGAATATTTTTTGATTTAATTATTTTATTATATATCATATATACTACATAAAAATATTTTTTATATTTAAAATTCATACTCTTATTGTTAATTATTTAATTTATGATAAATCTCTTACTTTTTTAGTTTTCGTTTTACACTCTTATCACATTAACATAATAATCATATACTAACTAATATATGTTAAAAAATACGTTTTAATATATCACATTAAAGGGTATTTGGGATTGCTTATTTAAAACAACTTATGCTTATTTTTAAAAGTGTTTATCAACTTATGTCGTGCTAATAACTAGTTGAAGATTTATCAGCCCAACATGTCAAGCCACGATACATTTTATCCATGTTAAAGGGTAGATATGTGGAAAATGCATCTACGTCAAAAACAATATACAATGAAGTTCAAAAGATTAAGACAAGAAACGATGCAGGAAGACCAAAAATGCAGGTTATTTTGGATTTTTTTTGTTGAAAATACTTATGATTTTGAGACTCGTGTAAATGACGAAACAAACGAGTTGAACAAGCACTATGTTAATGCCAAAAATCGCACCAAGTACAACTTAAGGTCGATGTGGACTTTAACAACTAAAGAAAGGAATCGTTCGACAAAAGCGTGCGATAAAGACAGAAATGTAAACGAGACAGAGAATTTGGTGACGCAGGAAAAACCTCAACGAGGAAAAAAACCTGCGGACGATAGTGGATGTCGTAGCTGCACTATGGTCGCCAAGCAGGGGCGATGTCCTTTGTTACTGGTGTCGATCGTACAGAGATTACAATACAAATGAAAGAAAGACTTCGAAATGTAAAGTAACAAGTGTTTTTTATGTGAAAACAGTGTGCGTCGTGTATAAAAATGATGTGTCGTGCGTGATTGTCTTGCGTCGAGAGCGATCTTCTATGAGTGATTTCCTTGTTCTTGCAGTGTTCTTCAGAGTTCGAGTGCTCGTGCCTGTTGTTCGATGTCTGGAACTGGTGATTTAGCTTGGAATTTATAGTCTTCGGGCGCTTTAATTGACTCATTAAAAACTTCGATAACTGTCGTAACGGACGTCGCCTTTAGTGCTGTTAATGACCTTCATCAGTTATAGTCGTTGCCCATTAATGATGTTGACTCCTGCATTAAACACTGAACAAACGTAACAGTAATATCTCGCGTTAGTTAATCAAGGTCGCATGGTTTTATACGACGGTCGTGCGATATAGACGACACTATGGTCGAGTGTCGTGAGGAACTCTCGACCTACCTTTTAGGAGAGGCGACGGAAGTTTCAAGGGTCTTTGTCGGGACCTTATCTTAATCCAAGATATGGTGTAAAATATGTATCCTACCTTTGCGCGTGTCGATCATCAAGAGACTCGACCTGACCTGTTCGATGGCATAAAACAGAGAACTTCGGTGGATATTTTATTTTTAAGTTTCCCGGAAGTTTCTTCGAGAGAAATTTTAAGAGAGATTTTCGTGATTCACTTGCTGTTCTTCTCCGAATTCCTTCCAAATTTGTGAGAGATTTTAGTGTATCAAGGCTTAGAGTGTCTATATAAGGCATTAGCTTCCCATCTTCGTTTTCATTGTTCCTCTCTTTTATCTGATAAACCATGTCGACCGAACCAGAGAGTTCTATCATGAGTCAGGAAGATTTAGATACCTTTAGGTGTTTAGCGAAAATCCCTGCGGGGATAGAGCTGATATGTCCAGGGAGTATACGTTCTGGGAGTTGTCCTGAGGGATACTTTGTAATATATGAGTATCCCTTCATAATAGGGTTTGAATGGCCGTACTCGGCCTTATCCAAAGCTTTCATGCGAGATTTCGGTCTGTCTCTAGGGCAGTTAATGCCCCAACTCTGGCGAGTTTTCCTAGTTATTGAGCGATTGTCCGCAAAGTGGGAGTCGCCTATGATCATGAATGATTTCTTGTCGGCCTACCAAGTCAAGAGAGACAAGAACTGGCGTTATAGCCCTTATTCCAAGTACAAGGGTGATCGTACCTTGGTTTTGAGGATCGGGGTCAACGATCGTGGGTGGAAGTCTAGGTACGTATTCGTACGTATTGATTCGCTTGATTTCAACAGCGATTGGATTCTTCCTGACTGGAATACGACGGGTACGTTCTTTGTTTTTAATATGTGCCATTTTTATGCTTTTTAATTACTCTTCTTCTTTTGTCGCCTTCAGAGATTCAGTTCGACGCCGTGAATCCGAACGAGGATTCCCAAGCCAAGATCGACAGATTCCTGAGTCATAGCGTCAATGATCGATCTTTCGTCACACGGCAACCGGCGACCGTGGACATGGGAGACTCTGAAGAAGAAGATAAAGAAGGAGAGGGTGAGCATGAAGAGGCGACGGGTAGGCGTACCGTAGTTTTTATTTTCGCCTTTGATCTTGTCTGTCTGACGCTTCGTGTCTTTCTTCAGTAGTGCCGACTGGAAAGAAGGCGATGCAAGTCGCGTCTGCCCTTCGAGGCAGGGAAAGAAGAAAGAATGCCCTGACAGCTGGGTCGGGAATCTCAAAGAAGACAAGGACGGTAATCCTGAAGGAACCGTCTTCGAGGGCTGACGATTCGTCGAGAGTTGTTACGCCTAAGGAGGCGAGGGCGTCATCCACCCATCATGGTGCGATGGACGCGACACTGGCAAGTTCGGCGCCTCCGGCGATAGTGACGAAACCAGTGCCCAAGGTGTTGACCCTAACGTCTACCGACAAGGGCGAGGGGTCGTCGGCTGAAGTCACGACGGTTAACTTTATGTTGCCGTCTGATTTTATGGCGAATGGTGTCTTAGACGAGACGACGTTGTTTCCTGATTTGGGGAAATATTTGCTCCCGTCTTTCAGGGAGCGTTTTCATAGAGTTCCGGTCAGAGAGACGGGATCTCAGGTTGCCGGTCTGGCGTTCACAGTAGGTGTCAATTTTTCATGACTTTGTTTATTTTGCAAATTTTGTCGAATATTTTCTAATAAACTTTCCACTTTTTACAGACATTCCAGTCTTCCCTGGCGTTATACGCCGAGATGTCGAGAATCGAAGATCTGATGGCGTCTGCTCTTGAAAGAGAAGATGCGGCGCTAGAAAGGGAAAGGGCGGATTTGGACAGGGAGAAGTCGGCATTTGCGCGTGCCGACGAGTTGGCCATTCAGCTTTATGACGTTTTGCACGAGCTAGAGGTCATTAGTCGCACCATGGAGGCGGATGATTCTCTTAAGCCTTAGGAAACTTTTAATCTTTCCCTGTTTTTTGTTGACTGTTAGTGGTCGAACCACTTTCCTTTTAATGTATTCGACAGTTTATGAATGGAATTTTTAGACTTCTGTCGGATTTGCGATTTTATGAATAAATACAATATCAATTGTAAGATTCACTAAGTAAAGAATAACCAAGAAATCATGCGACTTAGGCATCATTGCAACACAACAACTAGAACGCAAGCCATAAGACTTTTAAATCGTGTATACAAACATTAGCACATGCGATCAAAGCATATATTCAGGGTATAAAAAATTTCTAAGTTAAGAAACTTAGAAGGTAAAGTCTTTAGACCTTGCGGGTCGTATGACTAAATCGTGCGATGAATTTGAATTGTGCGATACTGCGAGACTAGAATCGTATATTAGACTTAGTGATTATTGGCGTGCGATTCTGTGAAAAAACAATGTCATAGGTTGGTCGTTGGCTAACCAACGACCCTCCGATGCTTAAGTCAGTAATCGTTCGTGATAAGAGATCGTATGAGAGAAAAAATGAGAAAGGATTTAGAATACGTACCTTTCTATACTCTTTTCCCTTCTATGTCTATTTGCCCCCCGTCATTTATTATCTTATTTCTTTCAGGGAAAAATAGATTATGAATGACGGATCGACGCCGAGAAATAGCGGTTGTGCTTATGTCGACTGTGTTTTTGTGCGACAGGGCAAGATAGTCGTTTTATTCCTGTAGAAAAGGCATAAGTTTGTCTTTAAGGATAGAAGGACGAACATGTCGAGACCTTATGGTCAGGCCGCGACTGCTAGACGATTTACTTTTGCGGCTTTAGAGTGGTCTTATAGCAGTCACGGGCGACTTTTGGCTCACTTATGATTTCTTGGACTCCCCACGGCGTAGGGAATTTCAGGGTCTGATGATACGTCGAGGGAACGGCTTTCATTTCATGGATCCACGGTCAACCTAAAATGATGTTATAGGCCGACGCACAATCGATGACGCTGAACTTGGTTTGCTTGTTGATCCCTCCGGCGTAGACTGGCAAGATGATATCTCCATAGGTGCTCGTCGCTTCTCCATTGAAACCGACCAAAGTCGTCGAACGTCGGGTGATTTCCGAACGATCGATTCCCATGGCCTTGATGGTGTCAAGGAAAATGACGTTCGCTGAACTGCCCCTATCGATCAAGACTTGTCGGGTTAAGCAATTACCAACCGTGAGTTGAATGATCAACCCGTCATGATGTTTCTGATATGAGTCGCCGAGGTCATCCTGATCGAACACAATCTTCATGGCTTCTAACTCCAAATCTCTTTTGGGTCTCGATGAACGCGGGATAGGTCGATCGTCAGGTGCTTGACTGGCATGACGCTTGGCTGCAGAGTACGTCAGACCACAAACGTCGGAACCACTAGTGATGCAATTGACGACCTTCGCATGCTCGGGGGTCGGCGGTCGATGGTCATTAGCTGAAGTAACGACGTCATCGATGATATCTTTGAGGTTGCCCTTCGGGACGTGATATGCTAGCACCTTTTTAAGAGCTATGCAATCATCTGTCGCATGATCGTGGTCGACATGAAAGTCGCACCATTTAGATTTATCTTTCTTAGCGTTGTCCTGATCGGACTTCTTTAGCCATCGAATAGTCGCATGGGCGGTCTTCAGAGTTTCGACCAAATCCTTAGTGGACCCTTTGAATCCGTAAGAGGATATCTTAGGGTACTGAGGAAACTTGTTCGCGGTCTTAGCCTCTGCTTTTGTCTTGAATCGGACGTTTGAGATTTGGCGCGCTGACTCTATTTTGGAAATTGCCTTCATCTTGAATTCTGGTTTCCTTACACCTAACGACCTCTTGTCGTCGGTATGCTTGCGACGAAAGGCAGCGTCGTCCTCTACCCTCATATATGCTAGGGTTCGAGCTCGTACGTCCTCGAAATATTCTGGAGGATACTTGGTTAGATCAGTATATAAGCCTGAACTATCGTCCAGACCACGCTTATAAGCTTCGATTGCGGTCTTGACGTCACAATTGTGGATACTGATCATCTCTGCATTGAATCTATTGAAATAACTTCGAATAGACTCATTGGTCTTCTGCACGACATAATATAGGTCACTGGTCTGCTTCTCCATCTTGCGACTGCTGGCGAACTGCTGGGAGAATTGATTGACCAACTCAACGAACGACCCGATGGATTTGGGTTTGAGATTGATCAACCATTGGAGGGCAGGACCAGTGAGGGTCGCTCCGAAGCTCTTGCATATGCACACTTCCTGGTACATGTATGGGATCGAGACCGTCCACATGAGTTGCTTATACAGCGCGACGTGCTCGGTTGGATCGGTCACACCTGAATACTTGGGCGTGAAAGCGGGGATATTATATTTCTTTGGGACCTCGACGGTCGCGATCTCGTCGATAAAAGGTGACTCCTGAAAGCCTGATTGAGGCTCGACGTTTACGGGTACGGCTGCCCCAGGTAGCTTGGCGAGCAAAGATAGGACGCGCTCGTTCTGATCTTCTAGCATTTTCAATCACTGGGCGACGGGGTCATTGGGGTCGGGATTTGCCCCTGTTTGCGGATTGACTCCTGAATTGGTGCCATTGCCATACGACGAGCCATTGGCGTCTCCGCTGAAAGGAACAAAATATGGCTGCGATCCATTCTGAAATGGCTGCGATCCATTCTGAAATGGCTGCGATCCATTCTGAAACGGCTGCGATCCATTCTGCATGGGTGGTGGCCTTATATGCTGAGGAGGAACCGTCCCGAACTGGGGATTTGGGTTGAACGATCCCGGTTGCTGGTTCTGCATGAACGGACCTGGATGCTGATTCTGAGCGAACGGACCCGATCCTGGACCTGAATTATGCGCAAATGGTCTAGGACCATTTTGACCGAACGATCCTTGGCCTGGATTCTGAACGAACGGCCTAGGACCATGCTGAGGTCCAAAGGGATTTCTCAGCCGTGCGATCTCCTCGACTGCTCTGCGACTCTGCTCGGCCATGGCATTGATTTGATTCCGAACAACTTCTAGCTCTTGATACATATGAGCGATGACATGTTGCTGATTTCCAGGGGCTGCCATTTTCCTGAAACAAAGAACAAAGAAAACTCTAAGAAACTGTTACTACGACGCACGTTTGTCGAAGATTTTCTCTAGATGGGGTCCTACGGATGGCGCCAAACTGTTAATGCCAAAAATCGCACCAAGTACAACTTAAGGTCGATGTGGACTTTAACAACTAAAGAAAGGAATCGTTCGACAAAAGCGTGCGATAAAGACAGAAATGTAAACGAGACAGAGAATTTGGTGACGCGGGAAAAACCTCAACGAGGAAAAAAACCCGCGGACGACAGTGGATGTCGTCGCTGTACTATGGTCGCCAAGCAGGGGCGATGTCCTTTGTTACTGGTGTCGATCGTACAGAGATTACAATACAAATGAAAGAAAGACTTCGAAATGTAAAGTAACAAGTGTTTTTTATGTGAAAACAGTGTGCATCGTGTATAAAAATGATGTGTCGTGCGTGATTGTCTTGCGTCGAGAGCGATCTTCTATGAGTGATTTCTTTGTTCTTGCAGTGTTCTTCAGAGTTCGAGTGCTCGTGCCTGTTGTTCGATGTCTGGAACTGATGATTTAGCTTGGAATTTATAGTCTTCGGGTGCTTTAATTGACTCATTAAACACTTCGATAACTGTCGTAACGGACGTTCCCTTTAGTGTTGTTAATGACCTTCATCAGTTATAGCTGTTGCCCATTAATGATGTTGACTCCTGCATTAAACACTGAACAAACGTAATAGTAATATCTCGCGTTAGTTGATCAAGGTCGCATGGTTTTATACGACGGTCGTGCGATATAGACGACACTATGGTCGAGTGTCGTGAGGAACTCTCGACCTACCTTTTAGGAGAGGCGACAGAAGCTTCAAGGGTCTTTGTCGGGACCTTATCTTATTCCAAGATATGGTGTAAAATATGTATCTTACCTTTTCTGGTCGTGGTCGAGACTGGTGAATTTTTGCCCAAACACACTATATACATGTCAAGGGTTGATCAATTTTTAAATTTTGGAAATCACACAACAAATAGAGTTGAAAGCCAACATTCCAAATTAAAAAATTATTTGGAGACCTCACAAGCAGACTTAAATTTTTTTTTATCTCATATTCATCAAGTAATTCAGTCACAAGACACGTCGATCAAAACAAGTTTTGAAATGAGTAAAAATATTAGGAAACATCGAATTCAAAAATCACACTTTCAAAATTTGTGGGGCTTTGTTTCATCTTATGCACTTGATATGATTTACAGTGAATATAAGCGGTCTTTCGAGACTAACGTATTTTCTGAAAATTGTGGTTGTAAACTGCGTACAAGTCATGGGTTACCATGTGCGCATGAACAAGCACTATATACATGTCAAGGCGTACCCATTCCACCTGATGCGATCGACGTATTTTGGAAAAAACTTGATTTCTCGCCATGTGCGTCCGCACAAGATGATGATATTCAATGTGACGATGAAGTAGAAAATTTCAATAAACAATCAATTCCTGGTCGTAAAACCTTGCTAAAAAGGTTAAAATATATAATAATGCCATCAAAACCGTTGTTTGATGAACCCTCGGCTCATAGAACCACTCGTGGACGTCCTTCTCAAAAGAATCAAACTCTAAAGAAAAAGATTCCTGAAGACCCTCGTAGACGCAGTTGTTCTAACGCGCCAACATTTATCAACTCTGAAGGTTTTGCTCATCAAGAATCAGCGAGGCATAGCTCTTACCCCCCCCCCCCCCACAAATCCATATCTTGATCAAATCCCGAGTTTATTTCATCCATACATCACACAACTATAAGATGTATTGGGCGATGGAAATTGTGGATTTTGAGCCATATCTACTTGTCTAGGTGGTCATGAAGTCGAATGGGACAATATCCGTAGAGAGTTAATTGTTGAACTAACTGAGTATCAACAGTATTACTCTTATGTGATTGGCAGCGAGTGTGAAAGAATTTACGAAGCGTTGAATTTTTTCCAGAAGGGCGTATTTGCACCACCTACGCATTGGATCGCTATGCCTGAAATGGGAATTCAAGCTGCTTCAAAGTTCAATGTCATACTACATATTTTCAATATGGCAGGTAGTGTGACATACTTACCATTCAGGACACAACCGTCGTCATCATCCCAACACGTGTCAATTGCAATAGTGCATGTTAATGGTAATCGTTACATAAAAGTGGTATTAAACGAAGAATATCCAATGCCCACACTCATACACCATTGGACACGTTATCGACTTCAAGATGCAAGTACATGGATTGTCCCATACAAACGTAGATTAGATTTGTATGAAGAATACATAGAGCGTACTTGTACTCGTGGGTATATTGATTTAAATGAATAATCAGAGTTGGAATTTGTTGGAATAAAAAGTATTTTTTTAACGTATTGGGCTCATTTCGAAATAATATAATTAAATCAAAAAATAAGAAGGTATCAACGAATAATAATATAATTAAATAAAAAATAACGTAAATGTATGACATATAATAATATAATTAAATCAAAAAATATTCAATATTGGGCTCATTTCGAAGGTATCGACGAGACGATTATAATGGTGTAACTTGTTAAAATTAAAAAATCTTTTTTTAACGTATTTTAGTTAATATACGATTATATGTGTTAATATAATGAAGATGTAAAATAAAAAATAGAAAACTAAAAAGTATAAAGTAAAATAATTAAATAAGTATAGGGATGTAAAATGTAACTTTTAAATAAAAAATAAAAAAAAATTAAAGTATGTGAGGGGGATATACAAAATGACAGGGTGGGTTTAGAATAACCAATAAGAAACAAAGTCTAGACACACTTTGAGGAGACAAACCACATAGAGATACAAAGCCATAAGCAATCTTTTGCTTTTACTAAACAAAAATAAAGCAAACCTAAATATAAATAGAAAACCCCACACAAAAAGGAGTAATCTTTTTCTTTTTGGCAACTATAAAATCATCTCCAACAGCTTTTCTAAAATAGAAAAAATAGAGGTTTTGTTCTCTATTTGTTTCCAACAGCTTCTCTATCTTGTTCTCTAAAATAGAGAAAACAAGGTAAAGTTTATAATATTTTAATAAACTTTAAGTTTAGAGGATTCTCTAAAACTTGGTGGGAGGTGAAAGAAATTATTATTTTAATGATTTCCACCAATAAAATTAAACTATCATCATTTAATATAATTTTTTTAAAGTGCATTGGGATGATAAAGTTTATAATATTTTAATAATATAATTATTGTTGAAATCTCTAAAATAAATAATCTATTAGAGTGAAATATAATTTGATTTAGAGCTTTTGACTTTTGATTTTATATTTTAGAGAAATTATAGAGAATCTGAGAAATTATAGAGAATCTGTTATAGATGCTCCTAGATACTCTCAAAGGTTCCTTAGCCTTCCCCAGCTTTTTTTAATAAAAGAAATAAAACACTAGCCCTAGAAGACAAACCACATAGGATAGACAAATTGTAAACCATAGATTGATTAGAATATTATTTTTTTCCCTAAATCAACAACATTACTAATCGTGATGGACAACATTATGGTTTAGAACTTGTATATTAAAAGCAAAACATATATACAAAGCCATATTCTCAATACTCATTTTTTTATAGAATGACCATGTGAGTTAAATAGTTAATGCATATTCTCGTTCCAATATTATTGTTTAAAAAACGAAAATTTAACTTGATGGTATCTAGTATCTACGGTGGCTACCTTGTATTTCCTTGTGAGAAGGGAGTGTTAGTTTTTTAATTACTTTATTATGAAAGTTATCATAAAACTCAAAAAAACAACTTTTTTCATGATACTGTTATAAATTAAGAGTTAAGCTGGTCATCTTGCTATTTGTGGCTCGTTGAAATAGGAGATCGATGATGCTTTCAATCGGCTAGACTGATGAAACCACAAGGGCTGTGTTTAAGTCATATTGCTAGTCTCCTATTCGAGTCTCTGTTTAGATCATCTCCATTCGAGATATTGATCTGGTTTTTTGTTCTCTTGTCTCTTTTGTTAATATCAAATACAATTTGTCCTCTCGACTAATCAATAGACGAGCGAGTTCAGATCTATTCGTTTTTTTACCCTCAGTTTGTCTAATCCACTAGCACGACTCGACGAACAAGAACGATGATGTTCCTGCAGTATCTCAAATGAAACCCAATTGTTTTGGTTGGGAAAACTTGGAACGAGTTCTATTCATGTTCGTCCTTCTGCTTGTGATGTTCCTGTAGTATCTAAATCTTTTGTAGTTGTTATCTGTGTAGCTTATCTAGACTAGGCCGCTCTTCTTTTCCGTCTTTGCTTAGACTTTGTTTCACATATGTTCCTGATTTATGGTATAAGTCTGTATTTAGATCTGTGTTTTTTGAGGTTAGTTCTTTCCATATGCTTTGTGAATCGATGATGCCTATACATCGATGATCTGATGAATTTTTAAATTCTGTTGACATCGATCATAACTAGATTGTGTTCTTAATTTTTCTTTTTTTTTGTTTTGTTCTCGTATTCAGATTCACGTAGTTAGTTTGTCTTGGCTAACCTTCTGTTTTTTTTCGATTCACTCTCAGATCTAGTCTAAATATGAGATTTGGTCCTTTTGTTTACTCTCAGATCTAGTCTAAATATGAGATCTGGTCCTTTTTTGTTTACTCTCAGATCTAGTCCAAATCTGAGATCTGGTCCTTTTCTCTTATTGCATTTACTGCTTATTTTTTAGATTTGGTCCTAGTTCTCTTAGATCTCTCTGTATATATTTGAGTTTTTTTTCTTTGCACTACTGTTAGCCCATTGTATAGGTTTGTTATTTGTTCAGGTGTCTAAGATATCACTATTGTGATTATTACTTAGACGGTTGGGGACCTTCTTTGCAAGACGCTCTGTAAGTCTTCTTTTCTCTATTCCTTCCGTTGTGCTTTCCTTTTTTTAGTGGCAAGGATCACTTTGTAAGTCCTTCTCTCTCTTAAACTCTGGTATCTTTCTTTGTGCCTTGTTTGATCTTTTGTGTGCTTCTTGCTTCTGTTTTCTTTGTTATTTGGCTTGTTGTGTGCCCGTTTGTTTTTGGTATCTGAATAGTGGGCTTGACCTAGCACCGCTGAGTGTTTTAGAAATCCTGTTGTAATCTATTCAGAGTTTACCTCGTGTGCTTCTTTGCTTCTTTGTTGTGGTCATGGCTGGCTCTATTATTGATCCTGAAGGAGCAGGCGCAAAGGAATACAAAGTTGCTAAACTTGACTTTGGAGATCCCTTGTACCTGCACCCCAGTGACACAACTGCTATTGAATTTTAAATTGAGCGGCACTGATAATTACATAGTTTGGGCATGTGCTATGACCTTAGCCTTAGAAACTATGAACAAATTGGGCTTTATTGATGGATCTTGTCCTCTCCCTGACAATGACCCTATCTTGGGAAAACAATGGGATATGTGTAATTCTGTTGTACTCTCCTGGATTTTAGGTTCTATGACTGAGGATCTATTTTTAGGTCAAGTGTTTTCCAAAGAATCCTCTATAGTCTGGGAAGAATTGAAAGAAACAAATGATAAGGTGGACGGATCTGTCACGTTTAACCTTCACCAAAAAATAAATCCGTTAACTCAGAATGGTACTTCTGTATCTGAATATTATCACAAACTGAATTCTTTGTGGAAACAATTTGATGCTCTTGTAAAACTGCCTTCATGTACTTGAAATGCATCTCATGACTTTCATGAACATAGTCAACTTATCAAATTAATGCAATTTCTAATGGGGCTTGATGATATATATCAACCTATCAGAAGTAACATCGTTACCCGTGACCCCCTCCCCTCTGTCAAAACTGCCTTCTCTCTTGTTTCTAGAGGGGAATCTCATAGGGGGGGTATCACACCTGCATCTCACACTAAGGATCAACACTCTGCCTTTTTAAGCAAAACCACTGAAAATAAAAGGAAAATTGGTGCCAAATCTTCTAACCTCATGTGTAAACACTGTGGAATTTCTGGCCATACTATTGAACGTTGCTACAGGCTCATAGGTTTTCTAAAAGACTTTCAATTTTGATCTAAACCTCAAAATCAAAATTTTATACCTATTGCCGGAAATGCCTGTGTCTCTGAGTCTCTTTCTCCTAAACAACCTGTATCTACTTTATCTTTTCCATTTTTGAGGAATAGGTTGCCAAAATATTAAACATGATTGGTCAGAAAAACACTCAAGATGGGGCATCTGCCAATATGGCATATAACTTTTATGCCTAGTCGACCTGGTTGGATTATTGACTCTGGTGCAAACCAACACATGACATCCAACACTTCTTGCCTTGAAAATGTTGTTGATATTTCCAATTTAAATCTCACGGTAAATCAGCCTAATGGGCTGAAGCTAAAATTAATAAAATTGGAAATTTCAAACTCACAAATACAGTAACTTTGTTTGATGTGTTGGTAATACCTGACTTTCACGTCAACCTTCTTTCTGTTCACAAATTAGCTAGAGACAGTAAACTCTTTATAGGTTTTGATGAATTTCGTTGTTATGTTCTTAATCTTCAGGCTTCTCTTCGAGAGAGTGTTGTGGGGACTTGTAGTGAGGCAGGTGGGCTATATTTCTTTGATCAAAATATTAACATTGAGTCCCTCCCTAGTAGTAACATGGTTGTGTCTTATTCTGTGTCCACTCACCTATGGCACAGTCGCCTGGGTCACCCAACTGACCCAATGTTGAAAGTGCTAAAGGACCAACTTAATCTTGGAAATGACTTGAGTGTTCCCTGTGAAATTTTCCATAAGGCAAAACAAACCCGAGATAAATTCAACCTAAGTGAGTGTAAAACAAAATATCTTGGGGAATTGGTCCATTTGGATGTTTGGGGACCTATCATGTTCAAAGTGGGTACAAATATTTTTTGACTATTGTTGATGATTTTACCCGTGATGTGTGGGTTTATTTGTTAAAAGGAAAACATGAAGTTGGTGATTACATAGTTGAGTTTGTTAACCTTATTGCCACTCAATTTGAAAAAAACTGTCAAAATATTTAGAAGTGACAATGAGACTGAATTTTCCAATTCCAAACTTAACTCTTATTTTAAAAAGAAAGGCATTATTCATCAAACCTCTTGTGTTTACACCCCACAACAAAATGGGGTGGTGGAACGCAAGCATCGTCGCTTACTTAATGTAGACAGGGCTCTTATGTTTCAGGGGGTGTACCTCTTAACATGTGGAGTGAATGTATTCTTACGGCTACATATTTGATAAATAGGACCCCTGCATCAATTTTAAATGGTAAGTGTCCCTATAAGCCTGTCCATCGATTTAAACCTGTCCTTACTCATCTTAGGAATTTTGGGTGTTTTTGCTTTGATGTTATACCAAATTTGACTGACAAATTTTCTTCTAGATCTGAAAAGTGTATTCTATTGGGATATGCAAATTCCCAAAAGGGATATAGGGCGTGTTTATTTATGGCTTAACAAGCTTAATAGGCTACATATCTTATTCGCACAGCTATATTTTGTTGTTTGTTTGGGGCTTACCAAGTAAGCCCATGGCTTATTTGCTAAGCAATTTTGTATTGCTTGTATCCACTCAGCTCTCTAAATGACTTCTACTACCCTTCCCTAAAATGAAAGAATCTTGCCTAAAACCTAAAACACTTTTCTCTAAAATCTCCCAGCCTTGACTTCTTTTCGTCATTGTGTTCTCCTCATAATTCCACAACATCTACCCATATCCCTCATCTTCCTCGCTGAAATCACCTTCTGAAGATGTTACCGAAATCGTGTCTGTTGAAGGCGGTAGTCACTGTAATCGTCCCTGCTGATTTGTGTTGTTTAAGGGTCGGTTTCCAAATTATGATTTCCAAGTTATGATTCCGTAACAATGTCAATAAGGACCTGTTTGTAAGGTTTCCAGATTATGATTTCGTATGGTTTCAGATTATGTAAAGATTTGTGTTGTTTTAGCTTTTGGTTCTTTTTTACAACATATTTTTTGCTTCTTTGCTTGGTGCAAGATGGATGGTTGTCCAACTATCCTCTCATTGTATGATGAAAAGTTTATGCATATCAGGTGTTTGATGAAATGATTGAATAGAAGTTTGGGTTTTTCGTTGATAGACATGATTAAAGGATCATCTATTTTTCTTTTTGTTGATTCATTGGTATTGATGGTTTATATATTTTAAGTATTCATATATAGGTTTAATGTTCTGTATCAATTGTTGTTGTGGGATTTGGAAGTATAAAATATTTTTCTCCTATAATGTTTATGATAATTATTAAGTAATAAATAGAAGGGTAAAATTGTCATTTTAATCATTCAGACAGTTTATTAAGCATGACAAACAAACAACAACTTTATCTAATCCATACAATCCACTTTATCTATACAATCAACTTTATCCATACAGAACTTAATGGAAAACCAACCAAACAGCCCCATAGACTTTTAGTTTGGACTCAAAGAAAATTTTAATTTCTCGTGACGTGAAATTTTATGAAAATGTTTTTCCATATAAGATGAGTTCGGATAAGGCGTTTAAGCAAAATGATGGAAACTTAAATACCCTCAATTTCTTTGATTCTTTTGTTGAAATTACTGATGATTGTATTGATTCACCTCCCAATGATGAAAGTGGGAACCCTCTCTTTGATGAAACTCCTAGTGACCATAGTCAACTAGGTAGCCCTAGTAGAGCTGACAGTAGGCTGCCTCCAAGAAGGTCAAATGACTGCATTAATCAAGGGACATCCATGCCATTTGGGAGTGACCTTGATCATAATATCGGTTGGCAGCCACTGAGTAGCACCGATATGGCTGCCAGTCGGCCATGTGATGCTAATATTGAAACTGTTAATCATCAAAATTTGGATCAAAATTTGGGTTCCAATTCTGAGGGAAATCTGTCCCAACCTTCCTCTTCTTCTTCTCACTCTTCTAGAAAATCTGCAAGGGTATCAAGCTTTCCAAGAAAATGTGATGACTTTGTGGTAGAGGGAAAGGTTAAATATGGGATAGAAAAGGTTGTGAATTATTCTTGTCTTAGCAATGAGAAATTTTGTTTTGTTTCTAGTCTTAATAAATCTGTTGAACCTAAAACTTTCAAAGAGGACTGTAATGATATTAACTGGATAAATGCTATTAATGAGGAAATGGAAGCCCTTCATAGAAATGGTACATGGATAGTTATTGATTTACCCTCTAATAGAAAACCTATAGGGTGTAAACGGATTTATAAAATAAAATACAAGTCTACGGGTGAAATTGAACGGTATAAGGCTAGACTTGTTGCTAAGGGCTATAGTTAAAGAGAGGGTATTGACTATGATGAGACTTTTTTTCCGGTGGTCAAAATGGTAACGGTTAGGTGTATAATTGTTTTAGCTATACAATTTAAATGGAGTCTTTGTCAATTAGATGTTAATAATGCTTTCTTGTATGGGGATTTGTCTGAAGATGTTTACATGACTTTACCTATAGGTTATTATAATTCTGATGATCATAGAGTATGTAAACTTGTTAAATCCCTTTATGAGTTAAAACAAGCTCCTCGCCAATGGTATGCTAAACTATCTTCTTGCCTTCTTGACTATGGCTTTATTCAAAGTGAAAGTGATTACTCTCTTTTTACAAAATTTTCTGGTTCCTTGCATTATTAGTCTATGTGGATGATATGGTCTTGACTGGTAATAGTTTAGATGAAATAAATAAAGTGAAAGATCAGCTGAAAAATCAATTTCTTATAAAAGACTTAGGAAAATTAAAGTTTTTTTTGGGTATTGAAATTTTAGACTGTATTGATGGTGTTTGTATGGCACAAAGGAAATATTGTCTAGAATTTCTTAATGATTTTGGATATCTTGGGTGTAAACCTTGTAGTACACCTATGCATATGAATATGGTGGTTACTGATTCTAGCAACTCTAGAGATCCTCCTTTGTCTGACTTTTCTGGTTATCAAAGACTAATTGGTAGATTAATTTATTTATTAGCTACTCGACCTGACATCGCTTTTGCAGTTCATTGCCTTAGCCAATTTATGCTTGCTTCTAGACAATCTCACTTGAAACTTGCTTTTAGAGTACTTAGATACTTGAAGCTTTCTCCGTATTTTTGTTTAAAAGGTTTCGTAGATGCTGATTGGGGTAAGTGTCTCTCTACTCGAAGGTCTGTTACGGGTTATTGCTTGTTTCTAGGAAATTGTAAGATTTCATGGAGAAGTACGAAACAAAATATTGTTTCTTGTTCCTCCGCTGAATCTGAATATCGTGCAATGGCTGCAACTGATCGTGAAATAGTTTGGGTTTTGAAAATTTTGGACGATGTACATATAAAAGATTTACTACCTGTAAATCTGTTTTGCGATAATAAATCAACAATTCAAATAGCCTATAATACTGTTTTTCACGAACGCACTAAACACATCGAAATTGATGTTCATCAAGTTCGTCGTCTAATTAGTGTGGGTGTGTTAAAAGTTTCTAAAATTCCATCTACTGAAAATACGGCTGATATCTTTACAAAATCTCTTGGAATAAATCAACATAACTTTTTATGTTATAAAATGAGAATGCTTGATTTATTCAAAAGTCAAGATTGAGGGCGGATGTTGAAATATGTTTATTTTGTACAATATTGACTTTGGGTTTAATTGTATCATTTCAGAATTAGTAGATATGGAATTAAAGGGAAACTAAAGTTCAAGGACCAAAAGTGGACAAATATGAAGTTGTTGGACGGCGCCTCATGGTGTGTCATAGTTGGAGGGTAGCGCAACACTTAAGAGGAACTTCAGGGGCTAATTGTGAATATTTTGGCTGATGTATTTAAAGAAGGGGTCTCTCCTCTTTTGACCCCATCAGATTGCATTTGTAATATTTTACACTAGGGAAATAGTCTCTTCTCTTTTCAATATTTTAGGGTTTCTTATTTGTTTAGAGTATGTACATGAGTATTGTTTTCATAATAATGGAGTTAATCATTTGAAGAGAAGATATCAGGGGATATCAAATCCTCAAGGATTTTTGTCATGCCCCCGCAAGATGGATGATCTGGAGGATAATCCGATCTTGAAGAGTAACATATGGAGTCGAGATCGAGTGAGTGGTTTAGTCAAGGCATCTGCTAGTTCACCGTCATTCACCACTCGAGTGACATGGAGTGCCCCACATTGGACTTTTTCTCAAATGATATAGTAGTCAATGGCAAGATGCTTCATACGAGAGTGGAATACAGGATTGGAAGTTAAGTTGACAGCTCCAATATTATCATAGTAAATGGTAGGTGTTGTGGTGCTGGAGATGCCAAACTCAAACATGATGTTGCCAAGCCATGTGAGTTCGGAAGAGGCTTGGGCTATGGCTCGGTACTCAGCTTCAGTAGAGGAACAAGACACATAACGTTATTTCTTGGAACTCCAGGATATGGGATTTCGACCGAGATAGACTATGTATGCCCCCGTCGAAATATAATCATTTTTGTCGCCGACCCAATCAGAGTCGGAAAAAGCATGGAGTTTCAAGGGGGAATTGCGATATATATTCACACCATGATCAAGTGATCCCTTTAAGTAGCGTAGGAGTCGTTTTAAGGCTTGCCAGTGAGTGATAGTACGACAATGCATGAACTGGGACAACTTGTTGACCGTAAAAGCTATATCGGGCCTTGTAAGAGCGAGATATTGTAGGCTTCCAACAGTGCACGGCAGTCGGTAGGATGGTCAAGTGGAGTACCCATGGAAAATGTAAGTCGTGTGTTAGATTCCATGAGAGTATGCATTGGTTTGACATCCGACATTTTTGAACGAGCAAGGAGATCAATATTATACTTTCGTTGGATTAGGAAGAGACCATGAGCACATGTCTGAGCTTCTACTCCAAGAAAATAAGAGAGATGACTAAGGTCCTTAAGAGAGAGAATAGGACCGAGAGAGAGGAGATGAAGGCCGATACTCATTGGGGCAGGGTCCTGTAACAACAATGTTGTCAACATATACAAGGACATAAAGAGGCTTGGTACTTTTGTGAATGAATAATGAGGCATCGGACATGGAGTTGATGAAGCCAATACTTAGGAGGTAGGTACGAAGTTCAGTGTACCAATCATGCGGGGTTTGCTTCAGACCATAAATAGCCTTGCGTAAGCGACATACATAGGTAGGATGCTTGGTATCAACAAATCCAGGTGGTTGAGTCATGTAGACATCATCAGATAAGGTATCCTACAAAAATGTGTCATTAATATCAAGTTGTCGTACGGTCCATTCATTAGTGACGGCAAGGCTGAGAAGCAGTCGAAGGTTTGATAACGGGGCTAAAGGTCTCATTGTAATCAAGACCTGGACGTTGGTGAAAACCCAGTGCGACAAGTCGAGCTTTGTGTTTTTGAAAGGAGCCGTTCGGGTGTATTTCGTGCAAAATACCCACTTGCATCCAACAATATTCTGAGAAGGTGAGACGGGAACGAGATCCCATGTTTGATTGTTAATAGGAGCTTGGTGTTGTATCGACATGGCCTTACGCCATTTCGGGTCTGCCATGTCTTGCCTGAGAGAGGTGGGTTCTGGTGCAGAAAGTTAAGTCGAGAGGTTCAATTTTTGGATGGTTTGAATATGTTGTTGGACGCCCTGGTATGATGAGGGTGGATGGGTGGGGAGGTGTAGGTAGGGTTATCTACCAAAGTGGGTGGAGTTGGAGGACTAGTAGATGTAGGGGCAGTAGGTGGTGAAGTTAGTGGTGGGGGATTAGAGGGATGGGTAGAGGATGGGTTAAGAGACATTAGGGAGAGATAGTGCACACCATGAGTCGGGAGATTGGTTTTCAGATGGTGAAGGTGTGGAGGTGAGTTGCGAAAATGGATAAACCGTTTCAATAAAGCGAACATGTCGAGATGAGTATAATTTATTAGAAGTGGGAATAAGACATAGTGTAACACCGAGATAACACTAATGTCCATTTTACCGTTTAATCTCCAAAATAATCAAATTTTAAAACCACCAAAATATACAGGATATAATTTTTAATAAAATTCCGAAATGTCCGCTTTAAATTGTTACGTTTTATCCATTTTTGTATTCTTTTTCCAAAACATAAACCAACCCAAAAGTTTAAGATTTATAATCTGGAAGTTTACTTATAATCAACCGGGGACATATCTACCTGATAAAATACATACATATATATAACCACCAAAAGCAAGTACTAAAATACCCAAAAAAAGCTAAACCGACACTTGTATCAACACCCGAACTATGCTTCCTTATATTTCCCTTTGTCTACAATCCCTTTTTCTGAAAAAAATTAATCAATAACGGGTAAGCTACAAAGCTTAGTGAGTTCTATATGAAAGTACATGGTTATAATGTTATATATGTATATAACTGAAGAATTAAACGAAATCTCGAAACGAAAACCTATTATAACATCGAAATCTAACAACTCGGAGAATTCCATGAATACATCCCAAAAGACTTACCAAAATCATAAACATAACATACCAATATCAAACTAAATACATCATAAGTTCAACAACAACATACGCTCTTACCGACAAACTCGGCAACGACATATCAATCGTTCCATACGAACACCTATCACATGGCTCAAGTACCGTATCACGTAAGCATATCATGAATCAATTATAAAATATCAAGAATAGTGCACCACTCCCACATTCATCTACTAGGTACGTGCAGAATATTACTCACACTCGTCTCCTAACACACGAGATACGGGAGTACAACGAACCGGTATGCCACACCCAACCTCTGTCTCCCTGGGTCACGTGGACATACACCTCTGTCTCCCTGGGTCACGAAGTAGTACCCGTATTCACGGTTTACGAAGAGACCAACAAAACAGTCGTGGATCCGGACTCGACCGACATAGCGAAACGATCATACGGAATACAAACCGGAATCAAAGGGACATATACATATGAGTACACATAAACATGTATTTCATATAAACTCACATTTCACAAAATAGGTCAACTGAACATCCAACCGAATGTTGCGTTCCAACTCCGTAATCCAAGTATGTATGACACTCCAAAAGCTTCCAATTATACCCTTATACTCCCTAGAGTATACACATTCAATTCCATAAGTATATAATTACACTATCTCATTCTATTCCATTCCTTAGTTAGTTAATTCCAGTCCAATTCTTTTGTACAACCCCCTGTTCTAACACAATTTTAACTATCTTAAACTCAGAATTACATTCTGACTTCTAAACAAGAAAGAAAATAGACTCTTTTATATTTTAGATGCCACTGACCTCATGTCCATTGGAGTTTTCTTTGATTTTATATGAATTTTCTAAGACAGGACTGAAACATTGACTTTTATGTTTCAAAATGCCCATTTTCAACAATCTTTGTACCCAAACCATTCCATTTGGCACCAAATCCAGATTTCTATCTCAAAATATTACAAAATTTATAAAATAAATAGCAAAACTCAAGCCTTATTCATCAAAATCATCATTTTAGAACTTGACTTTGAAAAGTCAAACTTTTGTTCATAACTCAGCATTATTTCAACTAATCTTTGTATATAATCCATATCTTTTGCAAAATAACAAGTTATCTCATCACATTTCTACAAAATAATTCCATAATTCCATCATGCATTCTATAACTTGAACCCTAGTTTCAAGAAATCAACCAAATACATCAAGAAAATCAAAATACCAACATTTATACCTTCAATTTCTCTTCAATTTCACCAAGATTTAGCTAGGTTTTGCCTTTGGGTGTGTGAAATCACACACACTTTGGTCCAGAGGCTTGTAGAAGTAAAAATGAGGTGAAATGGAGTAAATTTCGTCGGTTAATTGCACTAACCCGTTTTGGGTCGGGTTTGACCCGACTTGGTTGACCCAACACCCATTTTGACCACCAAACACTTAAAAATTTATAACTTTTCGCTCGAACCTCTGTTTTCGATGAGGTTTTCGCCTACGCGTTCGTAACACGATAATGTATGACTTCCAATAAAAATATTCCAGAAAAGACTTCTCAATAAAAGCAGTTTTACGTATTTGTAAGACCCGGGTTGACCCGGCACCCATTTTGACCACCAAACACTTAAAAATTCATAACTTTTCGCTCGGACCTCTGTTTTCGATGAGGTTTTCGCCTACGCGTTCGTAACAAGATAATGTATGACTTCCATCAAAGATATTCCAGAAAAGACTTCCCAATAAAAGCAGTTTTACGTATTTGTAACTTAGGTGTTAAGCTTTTCCTTTGCAAACCTATGAAACACTATATATATTTCTTAAGGATTTTGCTACAAGTCCTCATTAGAGAGTTATATTATCCCATAATCCACCTTAATAAACAAATAATACACATTTAAAGTCATTTGTTAGGCCTGTTAAAAAAATGTATGTTACAATTACCTCCTCCTTTTGAAGATTCCGTCCTCGGAATCATCGTTGCTCAAATAACGATGGATACTTTTCCATCATCTCATCTTTATTCTCCCACGTCCAATTCGGCCCTCGATGATGCTTCCAGTTTACTAACACCAACTCAACAACTTTGTTCCGTAAATTAACCGTTCTCTCGTTTAGAATGGCTTCGGGTTCTTCAATGTATCGTAACCGCTCATCCACTTTTACCTCTGCTAAAGGTATCGTCTCTTCGTGTTTACCAAGACACTTCCGCAAATAACACACATGAAATACATCATGAATTTCTGTGAGTTCCTCCGGTAGCTCCAACTTGTAGGCTTGTCTTCTAATACGTTTCAAGATCTTGAACGATCCAATAAAATGTGGAATGAGTTTACCTTGATTCCCGAATCTCAACACCCATTTCCACGAAGAAACTTTAAGCATAACCATATCACCAACGGCGAATTCAATCAATGTCCGACGTCGATAAGCATAGGATTTCTGTCGGTCCTGTGCGGCTTTCATCCTTTCCCGTATAACTTGGATTTTGTCATGAGTGATTTGTATCAATTTGGGACCGACTAGCATCTTTTTTCCCGTTTCTCGTCATCAAAGAGGCGTACGACACCTACGTCCATACAAAGCCTCGAAAGGAGCCACCCCAATCGTCGAGTGGTAACTATTGTTATATGAAAGCTCAATCAGAGGTAAGTGAGTATCCCAACTTCCACCAAACTCTAGAACACAGGCACGTACATATCTTCAAAAGTTTGGATCGTACGCTCGGATTGTCCGTCTGTTTGTGGATGATACGCGGTGCTGAGTGCGATCCGCGTCCCGAATTCGCGTTGTAGGGAGGACCAAAAGTTAGAAGTAAAGCGAGAATCACGATCCGAGATTACCTTCAAAGGTACACCGTGTCAGGCAATAATCTCATCAATGAATAATTGTGCCCATCGATCCATCGAGTAGAATTCTCGAACAGGAAGAAAATGGGTGCTCTTCGTCAACCGGTCTACGATAACGCAGATGCTATCATGTTGTCGAAAAGTCTTCGGTAGTTTCGTCACTAGATCCATAGTCAACTCCTCCCACTTATACATAGGTATATCGAGAGGCTGTAAACTTCCATACGGATTCTGATGTTCTGCCTTTACCTACAAACAAGTAACACACTGCTCGAATCGAGATAACACTAATGTCCATTGTACCGTTTAATCTCCAAAATAATCAAATTTTAAAACCACTAAAATATACGGGATATAATTTTTAATAGAATTCCGAAATGTCCGCTTTAAATTGTTACGTTTTATCCATTTTTGTATTCGTTTTCCAAAACATAAACCAACCCAAAAGTTTAAGATTTACAATCCAGAAGTTTACTTATAATCAACCGGGGACATATCTACCCTATAGAATACATACATATATATATAACCACCAAAAGCAAGTACCTAAATACCCAAAAAAGCTAAACCGACACTTGTATCAACACTCGAACTATGCATCCTAATCTTTCCCTTTGTCTACAATCCCTTTTCTTTAAAAAAAATTAATCAATAACGGGTAAGATACAAAGCTTAGTGAGTTTTATATGAAAGTACATGGTTATAATGTTATATATATATATATATAACTGAAGAATGAAACGAAATATCGAAACAAAAAGCTATTATAACATCGAAAACTAACAACTCGGAGAATTCCATGAATACATCCCAAAAGACTTACCAGAATCATAAACATAACATACCAATATCAGAATAAATACATCATAAGTTCAACAACAACATACACTCTTACCGACAAACTCGACAACGACATGTCAATCGTTCCATACGAACACCTATCACATGGCTCAAGTACCGTATCACGTAAGCATATCATGAATCAATTATAAAATATCAAGAATAGTGCACCACTCCCACCTTCATCTACTGGGTACGTGCAGAATAGTACTCACACACGTGTCCTAACACACGAGATACAGGAGTACAATGAACCAGTATGCCACACCCAACCTTCGTCTCCCTGGGATACGTGGACATACACCGCTTTCCAGCGTACCACACGAAGTAGTACCCGTATTCACGGTTTACCAAGAGACCAACAAAACAGTCGTGGACCAGGACTCGACCGACATTGCGAAACGATCATACGGAATACAAACCGGACTCAAAGGGACTTACACATGTCACACCTTACGAAAACATGAAACACAACTAATGCAAACAAAAAATGCATATACATATGAGTACACATAAACATGTATTTCATATAAACTCACAGTGCACAAAATGGGTCAACTGAACGTCCAACCGAATGTCACGTTCCAACTTCGTAATCCAAGTATATATGACACTCCAAAAGCTTCCAATTATACCCAAATACTCCCTGGAGTATACACATTCAATTCCATAAGTATATAATTAAACTATCTCATTCTATTCCATTCCTCAGTTAGCTAACTTCATTCCAATTCTTTTGTACAACCCCCTATTCTAACACAATTTTAACCATCTTAAACTCAGAATTACATTCTGACTTCTAATTCCATCATGCATTCTATAACTTGAACCCTAGTTGCAAGAAATCAACCAAATACATCAAGAAAATCAAAATACCAACATTTATACCTTCAATTTCTTGCAGTTTCTCTTCAATTTCACCAAGATTTAGCTAGGTTTTGCCTTTAGGTGTGTGAAATCACACACACTTTGGTCCAGAGGATTGTAGAAGTAAAAATGAGGTGACATGGAGTAATTTTTGTCACTTAATTGCACTAACCCGTTTTGGGTCGGGTTTGACCCGGTTGGGTTGACCCAACACCCATTTTGACCACCAAACACTTAAAATTTTATAACGTTTCGCTCGGACCTCCGTTTTCGATGAGGTTTTCGCCTATGCGTTCGTAACAAGATAATGTATGAATTCCAAAAAATATTCCAGAAAAGACTTCTAAATAAAAGCAGTTTTACGTATTTGTAAGACCCGGGTTGACCGACACCCATTTTGACCACCAAACACTTAAAAATTCATAACTTTTCGCTCGGACCTCCGTTTTCAATGAGGTTTTCGCCTATGCGTTCATAACTTTTCCTTTGCAAACCTATGAAACCATATATATATATTTCTTAAGGATTTTGCTACAAGTCCTCATTAGATAGTTATATTATCCCATAATCCACCTTAATAAACATATAATACACATTAGTACACATTTAAAGGCATTTGTTAGGAATATTAAAAAAATGTATGTTACACATAGGTAGGCATGTTGGGTGGGAGAATAACCACTGAAAATACAAGAAATTGAGTGTGGCGCATGCTTATGAGAGGTGTATGGACAAAGCCACGGATAACGCAAACAACCAAAATTGTGAAGGTGAGTGTACTTTGGAGTGGCACTGAATAGTTTAGAGTAGGGAGATGAGTTATTGAGGGTAGGTGTAGGCATGCAGTTAATGACATAGACCGTGGTTTGAAAGGCGTGCGGCCAATAACACAGGGGCATAGGTGCATAAGAGAGAAGGGCAAGACTTGTTTCGACAATGTGAAGATGGCGACGCTCGGCGTAGCCGTTGTGTTTAGGTGTATGTGGGGGTGAAGTAAGATGGGATATACAATGGGTAGCGAGAAAGGAAGCTAGTGCTTGGAACTCATGACCATTATCAGAGTAGAGGGTGAGAATGGGTCTGCCAAATTTCTTTTTAACAAGTGCTTTGAAATAAATGAAAATGTTGGCCGTGTCAGATTTACGTTTGATTGGATAAAGCCAAATGTATTTTGTGAAGTGGTCGACAAAAACAATATAATATTTATAACCATTCAGTGAGTATAGGGGGGGAGGACCATACATCACGATAGATTACTTCAAGGGGAACGGTGGTAATGAGAGAAGAGGTACTAAACGGAAGTTTGTGACTCTTATTAATGTAGCATGAATTACACGGTAAATCCTTAATAGTAGAGATATTAAAGAAGGTACTAATTGCTTTAAATCCTTAATAGTAGAGATATTCTCACCCTCCCTGAAAAGAAGGGATGACCAAAACGGTGATGTAAATCAACATGTTTCTTGGTGATGACATAGGCTTGAGAAGAGGTAGTAGGAACGGGCCAATGGTAACCGCCATTTTTAGTTGGACCTATTAGAAGGCGTGCCCCCGTGCGGAGATCCTTAATACAAAAAGAAGAGGGTGAGAATTCAATAATGGCATTGTTATCACAACAAAATTGGGAGATATAAATAATATTTTTATGCATAGGTGGAACATAAAGGACATTTGAAAGTGTAAAATTTTTAGTAGGAAAAGAGAGGTGGGTTGAACCAGTGTGAGAGATGGTAAGTCCCAATCCATCGCCGATGACAATTTCATCAGTGCCATCATATAGGGAGTGAAGAGAGAGGTTATCTAGACCGGTGGTTAAATGGTGAGAGGCGCTGCTGTCAAGTAGCCAAGGAGAATGTGCAGCAGCCGGGTTAGGGTTTGTGGCAACAACAAAATTGACTTGTAGGGGCTGGTTGATTAGACGTGAGTGACTGTGGTATACGGATAGTCGGGTGAAGGTCTTTGAAGGTGGGACAGTAGGCAAGGGTGGGACAGTAGGCAAGGGTGTGACCAGTAATGTTGTACCATTGGCATCAACCTTTGAAGGGATTTTTTGGTTTTGATTGGGAGTGTGGGTTTGGTTGGATGTTCGGTTGTGGTTTTGGTGATAGGGCGTTGAGTGTAGTTGGGGCAAGAATAGGTTGGGTTGGCAGTGGTTGGGAATGAGTGAGATAGAGCGGCTTCGGCGGTTTGAATGGCCAACTATTTGTTGATTAATTTTTCATTGAGTTCTTTAAAGGATATCGGGGTGTCACGAACATGAATGGCATCGATGATGGATTGAAAGCGTGCATCAAGTCCATTAATGATTTTTCAGTGATATTTTCAGGAGGAACAATGGTTCCCAACATGGCGAGTTTATCAGTGTTGTGCTTGATATTCTGCATGTATTCAGAAACATGAGTGGCTCCATTAGTGAGGTGTTTGAGTTTGAACTTGAGTTGTTTAACATGACCACGATGGGGAAGAACATAGGTGTTGGCTAGGATGTCCCAAGCCTCTTTCTAGGTAGAGGCTCGAGTGATTAGGGATCCAAGAGGGAGAGAAAGGGTTAAGGCTAGGGCCCCGAATGGAAATTTGTCCTATCGGATCCAAGTAGTGTACGCTGGATTACGGGTGGGTGGTAGCAACGATGGTGGCAGGAGGTGGGTTAACAGAGCCATTAATAAAGTGATGGAGATCATATCCAACAAGAAGAGCTTAAAGTTGAGTTTTCTAGAGGAGATAGTTGGATGCTGTGAGTTTAAGAACATAATTGATATTTATCATAGTAAGGGGTTTGGTGGGTTCCACATGATTGGGAATGTATTGGTTTCTGAACCAGTGGCCATTAGAGGGTTGACAAGAAAGGAAATATGTGTAGGTTTGGATCAGTGCTTTAATACCATGAAAATGTGAGGATGCAAAAGCTTGAGGAATATATTACACAGCCTTCGCTTAAATAGGTTACAAGTAAAATGATACAATATACACTTACCTAGCTTAGAGTAATTAATTTAGGAAACATAATACAAAATATACAGTTGCCAAATAAATAGAAGAAATGAAAAGAGAGAATATTCATATAGGAAGATATCAGGGGATGTAAAATCCTCAAGGATTCTTGTCATTAGGTACCTCTTTAACTCGGTTTCAATTGCAATCGAGTTACTTTCTTCCACATGTAGAAACTCCCCTAAAAAGTCATTGCTCCCATCACATGATATCAAATCTTCTTCATTACACGTTTCTTGAGATGCAGTAAAGTCAACTGTGTCAAACTTTTCTTTGTATGTTTTAAACAAAACATCCATTTTTTCTCAATCTCTTGCACCATAGTCGCCACCTTCATCTCTAGAACTTCATTTGACATGGGTTTGTCCTTCGGTATGTTATACATAATCATCTTTCTAAACGCATGTCCAATAAACGATGATTTCGTTGTAGGATCCAACATAATGGCAAAATACATAAAGTCATTAAGTTCGTCAAACATCCCCTAATACTTATCGTATTTTTCTCGCATTGATTGAGCCATTAAACAAAAATCGGGGTTCCCCTCCCACACATGTAGATGTTTATGTACATCTAGAATTTCTCTAAAAACGATGAGCTAAGGGCTTTGAAGTGGTCGATCCTTTCCGTTTTAATGTTGAATTTCTCTAGAAAACCGACCACTAGTTTGCACACAATGTTCTAAAAGGCTCGCTGTGACAGCCGTCATGGCATACCGTGGCTCAAGGCTTGTGTCTCACGCCACATTATGCTTGTGGCACCCATGGCCTAATATGCGGTATTTTGTAACGCGATATTTGATTTTTCTTTACATTTTTAATGTCTTATTCGCTAGTTTTTTTAAAATATAACCTAATTTAACTTGTTTATTATCATTGACTCGTAGATTATTAGTACAAAACATATATTTCCACATATAATATTATATATGATATAGAGATTTGTCGCCATAAGTCACGCCTTGATAAATGTCATGGCCCCGTCGTGGCTCCTAAGGCTTGAAGTTTTGCCTCACCGCCACGCCACGCCTCACGCCATTTTAAACCTTGTTTGCACATACCAAAATCCGAATATTCGGGCACTCTATCAAGATCACGAAAATAACTAGCATCTTCAACTTTAAACATGAAAAATACCTCCCTTAACTCCACGACAATCTTCAACATCTCAAAGGTGGAATTCTACCTAGTAGAACAATCACCACACAAAAACCTTTTTGATTCAATGTTACCATCTTTCATGCACTTTTTAAATTTGGCTCTTCTTTGTGTCGATTGTCTAATATACCTAACCGTCTTTTGTGCACAATCAATATGGTAATTGTTCTCCTTTACACCATCTTTTACAATTAGGTTTAGAATATGCGCCAAACATCTAACTTGAAAATGTTTCCCACCATCATACACGTAACACCCTCAAATTTGGAAAGAGCAACTAAATAAAAAACTTCGATAAAATTCCTTCTACAAAACCATCAATGGAAATACCTCAACTTTAAAAACATAAAAAAATTACCCCAACATTCAATAACTTAAATCACACCAAAACAAAGTAAGGTCAGGTGTTACTTAACCCAAATTACAAATTGTTATTCCCAACTTCACCAAGCTAAACGTTCCTCGAGCACACAACTAGCACTAAAATTCTTCACAGTGTCGCTAGCACTATTCCCTAACCGGAACCTGATGCACATACCGACAAAGAAAAATGGTGGGCTAACGCCTAGTGAGTTCAAGAGTTTATATCATGAGCAAAATAATTCATTAAACGAAAAGGGCACAATTTAAATCATGCTTTTCCGAAAAAGTTTATATAAATATGCAAACAACTCATTTTCCCAACGCACACAATTTCAGTAACGAAAGCTCCAATATATAACGGTTTCCAAAATGAAATCAATTCCATAACTTACTCAAAAAGGTGGATAAATATTAAATTTCCAAATAATATGAACATGAATAAAACTCTATTATTCAAAACATCCAAACACGGATGAGGCATAATACGCCGCCCACAAAACATGGAAAATAATCCATATAAATATAAAACGCCACCGAAAACATGGATAAAGATAAGTACCCAAAACAAAACCTTTCGGTGACGGGGGAGACCCGGTCCCATCGAATGTGGAGGACACACAAAGTTAAGCCACTTATCAACGTTCTTGGATTATAATCATAAGACATATCAAGCTCAACACCTTTTAGCGTACACTTGTGGAGTATCAACTTCAACCCCTCTAGGTTTGTACATTGAGTTATCCAAATCCAATGGAATATATTAGCACATAGGTCTTACACCTTACCTTGATGCCTAAATGTGCCTCAATGTGAAAAACTAGTGTCCCATCGTTGGCATACTACCCAAGTGCAAGGACATCAAGTTCAACCACCCACGATCTATACGTCTAGTCCATCGCAAAGGGTCTTTCGGTCTATGTGTTCAACCACCCACGACGGTCTATACCTCGCTCCCGCTAACCAAAATTATTTCCAATTCCAAAACAGGGATAAAGTTCCCATTAAACCAATTGACCGACTCATATGCCTATGGATCCATTGCATTACATTCTAAAACTTACATGACCCCAAATGAGAAAGTGGAGGTAAAAGCACCTTTTTTACCCCAATTTACAACATTGGTCCTCTAAGAAACATATCATAGACCAATTCACACCTACACTCCTATTAAATTGCTAAATTTAAGTTTTTGGGATATTACCACTACTTATGATTTTTCGGGTGTTACAATACATATTAGGCAACTTTTTCACCAAATCCTCTAGTGCCTTATCATTACTTGATGCATTATCAACTGTCATAGTCATAACATTTTTTATCCCCCAATCATCTATGCATCTAACAATTCACTACCCACATCATCCCCCTATGACTATCAATGGGTCTAAAGTTAATAATATATTTATGCATTACCCAATCGTCGTCTATGAAATGAGCCGTAACAACCATGTAGTTCACTCTTTGGCACGATGGTGTCCAAGTATCCGTAAAGTGAAGGGTGTTTGTTGGTTTACTTAAATAAGCCAATAGCTTGTTCCTTTCATATATATAATACTTTTCAACATCCTTAGAGACTCTGCGACGTGATGACTGTAACCCTCAGAAAATTTATTAAAATGAAGGATTTCCCTCGCGGCCTGTGATAACCCGGTAAGTGCCCTTATTATTTTATGAGTCTCTCTTAGTTTAAGGGGTAAATTATGTTATTATTTTATGTGATCTGTTAGGTTAAAAGAGTATTCTAAGTTGTTATTTTATGTAGTGAAAGTTTAGGGGTAGTTGGTAGTTTGGTCATTTTATGTTTTTATGTGAGCATTAAGCTAACTGGGAGGGTTTTATGTTATATATATTTGATAATTCTATTGGCATTTTAGTTGTTAGTTATAGGTTAAGGGATCTTGTGGTTAGTTGGTTATACTTTTGGCCTTAAGTGCAATTAAGCATAGATATATATGACTCATAGATAATTTGATGAGTCATAACAACTCATTTGCTGGAAATTGAAAGAAGTAAAGTTTGTGTGTGTATGTGTGTATGTATCGACTTTTAGAGAGAAAGAAGGAGAAGTAAGGAAAAGCAAGAGAAGAGAGTTAGGGTTGGTGCCAACCTTGGTGATTTAAGTGATTCTTACATCAAGTTGGGCTGCAGGTATGCATATTTTAATTCTTTAACTCTTTCTTCATCCTCTTGGTTGCCACCTTATGGTAGGAACATGGTTTATGCTAGGGTTTAGAGTTCATGGTTATATTTTGTATGTGTGTGTTTGTTAGAGGTTAATTTCATGTTAAGATAGAGGTGTTTTGAATTCCAAGATCTGGGTTTAAGCAAAAAGATGGTTGCATGCCTTTATTTTCTTGATAAACCATGGAACCAAGTGATGAATTGTGGAGTATATTGATTATATCTTTGTGTATAGAGTTGCTTGGGAGTTCCTCCATATTATTTGATGTTAAAACCCTCATTTTGATGCAAAAATCTCCATAGAATGAACCTATTTCAGTTGGGGTTGAGTTGGGGTGTCAAGGGGCTGAAACAGGGGTTGTTTGTTGTCCAACAGAGGTCCCCGCGACTTTTGGCGCGGTTGTGGTCGCACCAAAGTCGCGCCATGCGCTGTTTCAACATTTTCTGATTTTTGTTTATTTCGTACTCGTGTCGTTTCTGGGCGTAATATAGGAGTATGGGTACTCGTTTTGAGTGTAAGATAGTATTTGAACACTTTGAACATGTTATTTTGGGCATATCGCAACTCCAAGTCTTGTTTTTGATGTCGGTTGTTCGGTTTCTAGCTCGGTTGCGATTCGGGGGCGTCTGGTGGGTTGTTAAGGTTGTAAATTGTCGTAGTGAATCTTATATACATATAACTATGTTTATTTCATCAATGTGTATATTTTTCAGGCTCGATTGCCCCTCGTTAGTGAAGTTTGATAGTGGTGTTCGATTATATCGTTTGCGCGTATGTGGCTTCAAACTATTAACAAGGTGAGTTTTTTTTAACCATTTTCAAACTAGAATACTTATGTTATGAAGTGGTTAATATGTGATATATGTGTAGTAATGATCGTGAGTTACATGGAATGTGATTATTGAAATAAAATCTCATTTATTTGAACATTTCACTACACTATTGCATTTTGGCCGGACTTAGAGGCCGCATGAGTTGGCCGTACCAAAAGGGGCAGCGGAGTTGGTTGTACTTATGGTACTTTGGAGTAAATTAATTAGTTGTGCTTAGCGCGGCCAACTAATGTTGTTATGGCCATGGGTTGTTGGTGTTATAGGCCAACGAAGTGTGTTGTGCACATTGCATAAGATTTAAGATGTGATTGGTTGATAATGATTTCATATCAATGTTTTCATAATATTATTATTGAAATATTTGGAATTATCTCACTTAGACCAATTGGTCTAACCCTCATTGTTTTCCAAATCTGTATTCCAGGACAGATGACGGGTAAGGCAAAAGGAAAAGATAAGGTGTGATATTATATGAAGAAATGTGTTGTACGTGGGAAGCTGATATGAGTTACTTGTTTTAGCTGAACAATGTTATATGATAATGTTTTTGTTGGATGTGGTATTATGTATGTATGTATTTACTTATGTTCGAAAGCAAAAAGTTGGTACTGTAATATGTCGTTTTGTAGTGTTGGACTTTGGGACCAATATGTATATTTGGGTGTTTGTATTGTATATGTTTATACTTGTTGTATGTTAAATGCTATATGTTCAGGGTGGGTTGTTACACAACCCTCAAAGGTTTGATTATTTATAGGGAATGGAGAACACCTGGCGTGAGAAGCTCATCAGATCGGGAACACTTTGGAATTTTTGGGCTCCGGGAGGCATAGTGTGACCATGCCCAACGACTATGACACGGTCACTATCGTCGAGGCTTAATAGCTCACGGTACATGGGTGACGATTGTGCCTGCGATTGTGCCATAGGGCACTCAAGCGGGGCACGGTCGCGAGGTACGTGGAGGCTGTGGTACCAGCCGTATGATTGTGACATGCGACTATGTCGGGCACTGTCGCGGTCGGGGTGCTGATGGTTGTTTAAATTCGATTTTTACCTATTTCAACCCCATTTCATTTCCCTCTTCTCCCATTTCACTCCCTTCTCTCCCAAACCGAAACCCTAAGCCCCCAAAGTCGATTTTGAGCCATTTAGCCACAAGATTCAATATTTCAAGTGGTTTTCTTCATCTATCATGGTTTTGGGAAGCTAAAGCTAGAACTCTCCCCACTTCATCTTCTTCACCAAGTTTTCTAGGGTTTCACCCAACCTTTTGTCCATTTTGAAAAGTTGGAGCTTGTGGTGCATTAATTGGTAAACTAGAGGTGTTTTGTTGGTGGATTCATGTTGTGGTTGAGGTAATCTTCTATTTTCTTCATCTATAGAAACTAGGGTTTTGGTATGAGTTGAGATATTGGTGTAAACTGTTTGTGGAATGATTCTATATAGTTGAAATTGATTATTGATGGTTGGAAACTCATGGATAAGGGTTGGCTAAGGCTGTTGGCTAGGGTTTAATGGTGGGTTTGGAAACGAATAGGGTGAGTGTTTGGCTACAAAAAGAGTTATGGATACACACAAATGGGTAAAAAGGTACGATAGCTAAACACAGGTTAAAATAAAACACACATTGCCTGGAATCACATCTTAAGGTCCACACAATTTGGTCTACTATACCCTTTCCCAATATCCCGATGGTTGTCTTTGCTACTCAATGCAATAATATAGCGAGATCATTCTATATTCACGACAAGGAACTCGAGAAAGTGTATAAGAATTAAGTGTATGAATCCCTCGAAATGAAAAACGTCTTTTAGGCTCAAAACTCGCTAATGGGCGATCTCCACTAATGTCCCTAATCATGTCCTTTCCCGGTCCTTCCCTAGCGATCACGTCACTATCACAAGATTCTTCCTACAATGGTCGGTCTCAATCATTCAAAACAAATATTTTATCTAAAGTGATCTAGGTACTCAGAAGTGCAGGAAATCTACGTGCATAACGTGGGCCCGATTGGGCAACCCCAAACCTTACCCACACATTGTCCCCAATGTGCAAGTGTCGGCATAGGCGATACTTAAAACAAGTATCGTTGTGCGGTTATTACAGGTATTAGACAGGCAAGACATAACATTAAAGCAACAAAGAGCTAACCTAAACATTTTCAAAATCATGGCCACCCCAAACCTAGGCTGTGGCCTAGGTTTATCAAACAAATGCCAACCCCAAACCTCGGTGAAACCGAGGTTTGCACAGGATAAAAGAAAATGAGTGTGTAGATGTTGAACAGTGAGGCACCCCAAACCTAAGTGAAACTTAGGTTTGTTGCATCTCGTTTAACCACTAAGAAACCAAACATATTACACCACTCGTTAACTACAAAGTTAGAACATACCTGTTTGCCCGGAGAGATTCCCTTGAAGGATTGGAACGACCAGCTCGAGAGACATCGGAGAAGGAAGGAGAGAGAGAATGCAAAAGCAAAAGAAAACAAAGCAGAAAGCGAAAGAAAACAACGAAACGAAACACACCAAGCAAGAAACGAAAAACCAAACAGGAGACCCCGCGACTTTCCACGCGACTTGCAGGTCGCGTATGTCTCTGTACGATAATTTTTTTTTTGTAACTAAGAACACACTCAAAAACTGGAAATTAAAAGAAACTAACCTCGGTGGGTTGCCTCTCACCCAGCGCCGTAGTTAAAGTCATGGCACGACTATGTGGATCTCAGCTTGGCTCGGTATCCGCGGAATCGAATCGCCCACACTTGCGGTTCTTCGCGGATTCTTTCACATCTAGTTCTCCTTGACCATCAGACTTCTCTTCAGTTCTTTCTCTCACCCTCTCGAACGTCTTGAATATCACCTTTTCACCGCCAACTCTTAGGGTCATCTCTCCTTCTTCCATGTCAATCAACGCCTTGCTTGTAGACAGAAAGGGTCTTCCCAATATCAACGGGACTTCTTCATCTTCGTCTATGTCGATCACCACGAAGTCCACCGGGAAGTAGAACTTGTCGACTTTTATGAGCACGTCCTCCACCACTCCATACGGGTACATTATGGATCTATCAGCGAGCTTCAGGGTCATGTATGTTGGCTTAACCTCTCCCAAGCCAAGTTTCCTGAAAACTGATAAAGGCATTAAGTTAATACTCGCTCCTAAATCACACAGTACTTTATCAAAACAAAGATTCCCAATTTGAATAGGGATAGAAAAACTCCCTGGATCCTTAAGCTTCAGGGGAAGCTTGATCTGAATGATTGCGATGCACTCCTCAGTAAGTGCAACGGTAGACTGGTGGTCGATTGCCCTTTTATTGGATAGGATCTCTTTCATGAACTTCATGTATGAAGCCATTTGTGCCAACGCATCTGCAAAAGGGATGTTAATATGTAATTTCTTAAAAACTTCAAGAAATTTAGAAAAGTTAAGATTCTCCCTTTGGGCTTTAAGCCTATTCGGATATGGCACTTTCGGGACTACCGGCTTGACTGATGTTTGCTTTGGCGTGGCGGACTGCTCTTTCTTCTTCCCTTCATCCTCCGGGTTTTTCTCCATCTCAACATCTTCATCAGCCTCCAACTCATCCATGTCTACAGTCTCAAACTCTTTCTCTTTATGATCGGTTTCTTGAATGCTCGCGACTCTTCTTACGGCTGATCTTGGAGTAGAAAAACGGTGCTCGGCTAGATTATCGATCAGCTCGCATGCTTCTTCATAAGATTTATCCATTAGTGCTCCACCCGATGCGGCAATGATATCGTTTTTGAACTGCGGGTGGAGTCCACTAAAGAATGTCTGGATGATGATCCATCTGTGCAACCCGTGATGTGGACACTTCTTCAACATGTCTTTATATCGCTCCCATGCCTCATATAGGGTCTCTTGGTCCCATTGCGCGAAGTGTGTAATATCGGCCATTAACTGCGCTGTTCTTCCCGGTGGGAAGAATTTCTGGAGGAATGCGGCTTTCAGGTCTGCCCATGTAGTGATCTGATCCGCTGGCAAACCTTCTATCCAAATTTCAGCTCTACCCTTGAGTGAGAAGCTGAACAGTCTTAGCTTGATGGCATTTTCCTCCATCCCATTGATCTTGAACGTATTGCAAATCCGTTCAAATGCACGAAGGTGGGCATGGGGATCTTCAATAGGTGCTCCCTCGAACTGATTCTGCTGCACCATGACAATGGTACTCGGCTTAATCTCGAAGTAGTTTGCTGCAGTGGCGGGCGGTTGGATGCCTATCCGTGCAGTTGCCACGTTTGGATTGGCAAATGACCGAATCGGAACTCTCGCCGGAGGAGGCGGAGGTGGGTTGTTACCAGGCGGTCTATTGACGGGCATTTCGTCACCCATCTTCAACTGTCTTTGCGCTTTAGATGCTTTTCGTAGTCGGTGGACGGTTCTTTCGATCTCCAGATCAATCGGTTCGATTTCCTTCCCTCGGGTCGTCCTTGGCATACACCAAGTAGTACCTGAAAAGAAAGTAGGCAAAGTTAGTAATCCAGAAACTGAAAGCGATGGAACAAAGTAAATAAAAAAATGTTCAATGTAATAGCGCTTATAGCTGGTAGTGCTATCAGTTGCAACTAGTTCCCCGGCAACGGCACCAAAAACTTGATAAGGCGGGTATCACCCCCCCCCCCTAAATCTAACCGCAAGTGTACGGTGTCGAAATCAAGTAATACGTACGGAAGTACGAGTATCGAATCCACGGGAACTAGGAACTAAGTATCACAATTACTATAATCACTATTAACTGAACTGTCGAAATTGAGAGATGGTTGGTATTAAACTAATTAACTGCAATAAGAAAATCACAAACGGAACAGTAGACAACTTGAGGAAAATTCGATAGAGAAAACAATTGAGGGTTGGAAATCCTTAGGTTTTCACATACGAATATCTGACTTAAAACAATTACCAGTTAATCCCCTTAATGAATACCCAATCTCTAAAATCACCGTTGTTCTCTTTCGAGCAACATCGGGTTTTATTTTGAAAAGGACAAGTTTTATCTTTCGATCTCAACCTATGGATTTCAAAACACATTAAGCGCAAGATTCATGTTTGAACGGATAGATTTGATCTCTCGATCTCAACCTAAATGGTTCAATTAGGACTAAAGCGTATTCGGTATATCTCTATCACCAAATTCTCGCCTTAGGCATGCAATTCCTAGTTCTAGCTAACAGTTAATTCTCTCGAACTCAACTGGAAACGACAAAACAATTGAAAGCTAGCTAAACTCTCAAAAGCATTAAGAATCAAATTACATGCATTCATTAAAAAGGAAAACCGATAAACGTTCAAGTCATCTGTTCATATGCTTACAAACCCAATTCAATCCAACCCCCAACATCTAAAATTAGTTCATGTTGGTGGTGGATTCAAACATAAGAAAAGGAGATGTGAAAGTATGTGTAAACATGATAAACGTGATTGTAACGAAAGTAATGATGAACTCCCTTCTATCCGATCTAATCCGACTCTCGTTGTGAACTTCTCCTCGATCCGTCCTCTATCGTGGCTCCAAAAGGCGTGAAAGATCTCCCAAAATCGCCCCAAGTCGTCTGCCGTTCGTCGTGTGTGAGTTTCTTATTGAACAATGACCTAAAGTTGGAATAATAAAGCTGAAAATCGTGAAACAGAGGGTTACGTGACTTGCTGCGTGACTTGCAAGTCGTGTGGCAAGTCGCGCGCTTTTCTGAGCTGCGCGGGTCAGTTTCTGGTTCGCGGTTCGGGTCCTGGTTCGGGCATGGGTCTTGGGCTTGGATCTCGGGCTTCCGTTGGGCTTCGTTTTGGCTCTTTTTGGGCTCTTTTTAGCTTCTTTTCTCGATGGTTACTGCCTTTTAATTAACCTGCACATTCCACTAGATAAACCGTAAAATTTACGCCTTTTTGCTAGAATACAAGCCAATCTCATTGGTTTGAGAACTGAAAATAACGCCAAAAAGTGGCGTTATCAACAACCCCAAACCGAGTGTTGCTTGTCCCCAAGCAAATTAGAGATAAAATAGAGTAAAAGCACATATCAGTGAAATATAAAAATAACTGCACAACCCCCAATTGGTACCACGTGATGCACTGGTTGATCTATTACCTTCCATTGTAAGTTGAACTCGTGACTGCTCCGATTACACTAAGGTTGTTCTAGGTCCAAACATACTAGGGAAAACATTTCGCCTCGACCCTACCTCACGGTTTACTCTCGTTTCACTCGAACCTAGGTTGTCGCATATGTTGTCATGTTTAGGGAATTTATGTACAAGAATACTCAAATATTACATGACAAATCTAATGAAAGACGCACAAATGTCCAAAAATTGATCTCAGAAAGGAATCAAGTAGCAAGACATGGACTATCAGTAAAGGTGGTCGTATACCCTAATCACATTTTCCAGAAGATCATCCAGGTCTTTACAAGGGTTGTAACGGGGCTAGGGTACTGGCTAAGGAATGAAGGGTAAAACGGTTTAAAGATCCTTGGTGTGTCAAAATTAGCAGTTATGAACTTTCTTCACATTCTATCTTTTGGCCCTCTTTATCACTAATGGAGTCGCTTTGACTCTCTTATTGAGCTGTTGTAAATACTATTTAACTAACAGATTTTTTTATTTTTTTTATTTTTATTTTTTGAGACTTCATTGGTCCTCTTTATTCGATTGGGGCTGCATTGGCCCTCTTTTCTATTTATTTTCATGACTGGCCTGATTTCCTTCTCTTCCGCTCTATCTTTTCTATTCATTAACGCCTCTGTTTGACACACTTTCGGATAAGGGTTGGCTAAGGCTGTTGCCTAGGGTTTAATGGTGGGTTTGGAAACGAATAGGGTGAGTGTTTGGCTACAAAAAGGGTTATGGATACACACAAATGGGTAAAAAGGTATGATAGCTAAACACAGGTTAAAACAAAACACACATTGCCTGGATCACATCTTAAGGTCCACACGATTTGGTCTACTATACCCTTTCCCAATATCCCGATGGTTGTCTTTGCTACTCAATGCAATAATATAGCGAGATCATTCTATATTCACGACAAGGAACTCGAGAAAGTGTATAAGAATTAAGTGTATGAATCCCTCGAAATGAAAAATGTCTTATAGGCTCAAAACTCGCTAATGGGCGGTCTCCACTAATGTCCCTAGTCTTGTCCTTTCCCGGTCCTTCCCTAGCGATCACGTCACTATCACAAGATTCTTCCTACAATGGTCGGTCTCAATCATTCAAAACAAAAATTTTATCTAAAGTGATCTAGGTACTCAGAAGTGCAGGAAATCTACGTGCATAACGTGGGCCCGATTGGGCAACCACAAACCTTACCCACACATTGTCCCCAATGTGCAAGTGTCGGCATAGGCGATACTTAAAACAAGTATCGTTGTGCGGTTATTACAGGTATTAGACAGGCAAGACATAACATTAAAGTATCAAAGAGCTAACCTAAACATTTTCAAAATCATGGCCACCCCAAACCTAGGCTGTGGCCTAGGTTTAACAAACAAATGCCAACCCCAAACCTCGGTGAAACCGAGATTTGCACGGGATAAACGAAAACGAGTGTGTAGATGTTGAACAGTGAGGCACCCCAAACCTAAGTGAAACTTAGGTTTGTTGCATCTCGTTTAACCACTAAGAAACCAAACATATTACACCACTCGTTAACTACAAAGTTAGAACATACCTGTTTGCCCGGAGAGATTCCCTTGAAGGATTGGAACGACCAGCTCGAGAGACATCGGAGAAGGAAGGAGAGAGAGAATGCAAAAGCAAAAGAAAACAAAGCAGAAAGCGAAAGAAAATAACGAAACGAAACACACCAAGCAAGAAACGAAAAACCAAACAAGAGACCCCGCGACTTTCCACGCGACTTGCAAGTCGCGGGACAGGTCGCGTATGTCTCTTTTCGATAATTTTTTTTTTGTAACTAAGAACACACTCAAAAACTGGAAATTAAAAGAAACTAACCTCGGTGGGTTGCCTCCCACCCAGCGCCGTAGTTAAAGTCGTGGAACGACTATGTGGATCTCAGCTTGGCTCGGTATCCGCGGAATCGAATCGCCCACACTTGCGGTTCTTCGCGGATTCTTTCACATCTGGTTCTCCTTGACCATCAGACTTCTCTTCACTTCTTTCTCTCACCCTCTCGAACGTCTTGAATATCACCTTTTCACCGCCAACTCTTAGGGTCATCTCACCTTCTTCCATGTCAATCAACGCCTTGCTTGTAGCCAGAAAGGGTCTTCCCAATATCAACGGGACTTCTTCATCTTCGTCTATGTCGATCACCACGAAGTCCACCGGGAAGTAGAACTTGTCGACTTTTATGAGCACGTCCTCCACCACTCCATACGTGTACATTATGGATCTATCAGCGAGCTTCAGGGTCATGTATGTTGGCTTAACCTCTCCCAAGCCAAGTTTCCTGAAAACAGATAAAGGCATTAAGTTAATACTCGCTCCTAAATCACACAGTACTTTATCAAAACAAAGATTCCCAATTTGAATTGGGATAGAAAAACTCCCTGGATCCTTAAGCTTCGGGGGAAGCTTGTTCTGAATGATTGCGCTGCACTCCTCAGTAAGTGCAACGGTAGACTGGTGGTCGATTGCCCTCTTATTAGATAGGATCTCTTTCATGAACTTCATGCATGAGGCCATTTGTGCCAATGCATCTGCAAAAGGGATGTTAATATGTAATTTCTTAAGAACTTCAAGAAATTTAGAAAAGTTAAGATTCTCCCTTTGGGCTTTAAGCCTATTCGGATATGGCACTTTCGGGACTACCGGCTTGACTGATGTTTGCTTTGGCGTGGCGGACTGCTCTTTCTTCTTCCCTTCATCCTCTGGGTTTTCCTCCATCTCAATATCTTCATCAGCCTCCAACTCATCCATTTCTACAGTCTCAATCTCTTTCTCTTTATGATCGGTTTCCTTTGATGTCGACTCTCTTGTAGGGTCTCCATTCAGCTCCTTGCCACTTCTCAGATAAATGGCATTACATTCTTCCCTCGATTTCCTTTCCGTTTGACTCAGAAAGGTTCCGGGGGGTCGGTTTTGTAGGGCTTCGGAGATTTGCCCCACTTGCCTTTCGAGGATCTTGATGGAGGCGGTGTTCTGATCAGTTGCCGCCTTGACCGTGTTGATCGTGCTTGCTAACTCCCCAACCGTGTTGTCCATCTTGGTCATGAACTTCATCACCATGTCTTCCAACCCCGGCTTCTTCTCCATAGATGGTCCTTCATTGAAATTCCTTTGATTGAACCCTGGAGGACGGTAAACATTGTTAGCATTAGGATAATTAGCAAAGTTAGAAGAATTACCTTGCTGTTGACCGGGTTGACTCCATGAGAAGTTTGGGTGCTTCTTCCACCCCTCATTGTAGGTGTTTGAGAACGGGTCGTTCCTCGGCTGATTGTTACGATTTTCTAAGAACTGAACCTGTTCAGGTTCTTGAGGACTGCCTCCCTTCAAATGGTTCGTGATAAAAGCTAGTTGAGCTTTTAGTTCTTTCAGCTCATCCGATTCTTGAATGCTCGCGACTCTTCTTACGGCTGATCTTGGAGTAGAAAAACTGTGCTCGGCTAGATTATCGATCAGCTCGCATGCTTCTTCATAAGATTTATCCATTAGTGCTCCACCCGATGCGGCAATGATATCGTTTTTGAACTGCGGGTGGAGTCCACTAAAGAATGTCTGGATGATAATCCATCCGTGCAACCCGTGATGTGGACACTTCTTCAACATGTCTTTATATCTCTCCCATGCCTCATATAGGGTCTCTTGGTCCCATTGCGCGAAGTGTGTAATATCGGCCATTAACTGCGCGGTTATTCCCGGTGGGAAGAATTTCTGGAGGAATGCGGCTTTCAGGTCTGCCCATGTAGTGATCTGATCCGCTGGCAAACCTTCTATCCAAATTTCAGCTCTACCCTTGAGTGAGAAGCTGAACAGTCTTAGCTTGATGGCATTTTACTCCATCCCATTGATCTTGAACGTATTGCAAATCAGTTCAAATGCACGAAGGTGGGCATGGGGATCTTCAATAAGTGCTCCCTCGAATTGATTATGCTGCACCATGACAATGGTACTCGGCTTAATCTCGAAGTAGTTTGCTGCAGTGGCGGGCGGTTGGATGCCTATCCGTGCGGTTGCCACATTTGGATTGGCAAATGACCGCATCGGAACTCTCGCCGGAGGAGGCGGAGGTGGGTAGTTACCAGGTGGTCTATTGACGGGCATTTCGTCACCCATCTTCAACTGTCTTTGCGCTTTAGATGCTTTTCGTAGTCGGCGGACGGTTCTTTCGATCTCCAGATCAATCGGTTCGATTTCCTTCCCTCGGGTCGTCCTTGGCATACACCAAGTAGTACCTGAAAAGAAAGTAGGCAAAGTTAGTAATCCAGAAACTGAAAGCGATGGAACAAAGTAAATAAAAAAAATGTTCAATGTAATAGCGCTTATAGCTGGTAGTGCTATCAGTTGCAACTAGTTCCCCGGCAACGGCGCCAAAAACTTGATAAGGCGGGTATCAACCCCCCCCCCCTAAATCTAACCGCAAGTGTACGGTGTCGAAATCAAGTAATACGTACGGAAGTACGAGTATCGAATCCACGGGAACTAGGAACTAAGTATCACAATTACTATAATCACTATTAACTGAACTGTCGAAATTGAGAGATGGTTGGTATTAAACTAATTAACTGCAATAAGAAAATCACAAACGGAACAGTAGACAACTTGAGGAAAATTCGATAGAGAAAACAATTGAGGGTTGGAAATCCTTAGGTTTTCACATACGAATATCTGACTTAAAACAATTACCAGTTAATCCCCTTAATGAATACCCAATCTCTAAAATCACCATTGTTCTCTTTCGAGCAACATCGGGTTTTATTTTGAAAAGGACAAGTTTTATCTTTCGATCTCAACCTATGGATTTCAAAACACATTAAGCGCAAGATTCATGTTTGAACGGATAGATTTGATCTCTCGATCTCAACCTAAATGGTTCAATTAGGACTAAAGCGTATTCGGTATATCTCTATCACCAAATTCTCGCCTTAGGCATGCAATTCCTAGTTCTAGCTAACAGTTAATTCTCTCGAACTCAACTGGAAACAACAAAACAATTGAAAGCTAGCTAAACTCTCAAAAGCATTAAGAATCAAATTACATGCATTCATTAAAAAGGAAAAACGATAAACGTTCAAGTCATCTGTTCATATGCTTACAAACCCAATTCAATCCAACCCCCAACATCTAAAATTAGTTCATGTTGGTGGTGGATTCAAACATAAGAAAAGGAGATGTGAAAGTATGTGTAAACATGATAAACGTGATTGTAACGAAAGTAATGATGAACTCCCTTCTATCCGATCTAATCCGATTCTCGTTGTGAACTTCTCCTCGATCCGTCCTCTATCGTGGCTCCAATTAGTCCCTGCATTTTATATAATTAATCTAATTAATTATATTGCAACTTATCATCAATTGAACTAATTGCTTTAACTCACTTTTATTCTTCTGATTGTTTATTTTGGGTCTTAAGGGCAACCCAAAAGGACCCTGCTATTATTAGAAATATTACCAATAGTTAATGACTCTGGACACTATATCCAACAGTCTCCCACTTGGACAAGTTATTAACTCTATTTGGTTTTAACACTTTCAATAATCAGCAGAGAGCAAGCCATCCAATGCAGCTGCCGAACTCTGATAAAGATTCGGTCCTAAGATAAGTGATTTAATGTTCCTTTGTTCTACAAGATATCATATGAACCTGAGACATGGATAAATGTCTATCTCATGGATCAAGATTATGTTTACCGATTTCCGATATGTGTTGAATTCATCAGACTACTCAATTGAACACATCAATTCTAGTCAGGGTTTGGCCAAACACTTAATGTCAACACCAAATCATCGAGGGGCCCATGGATATCGCTTCTCCTGTTTAGGCAGAAGGAACAAATAAAATTTGACTACACAGTTCATTTCTACTCATCATATTATACATGGACATACCATGTATAGCTGCCAGTTACGGTCAGCGTTGGAGCACACCAAAGCATAACAGAATCCTAGAGCAAAACTCTATGTATCTCCGTTTGAAGAACATAAAATATTATCATCTCAAAATTACTCTGACTTAATCCATGAAGTAAACTTTTGAGTGCGGGTTGTTCCAATACCCAAATCACTATTAGGTACTCATGAGTGTTAGTTGCATTCTCTATGCTTCTAACACTCCATGACAGTCTTGAATCACTACTTACTTCCAGTTGTATGACTGACTGTGGAGGTTTAAGTAATTAATACTCAGGAAGTTGGTTCTAAACATGCAAAACGGAAACCCGATAATAAATTAAATGTAAATGGACGCAATCCAGCATATATTATAATCTCCATATAATAATCTCCAAATCAAATACAATTTATTACGTTTTCAATACATCAAACTAACAACTAAAACATTCAAGGTATATTGATAATTCTAACACCTATGGCTTAAGTATGATACTCATGTTTGGGTCGAGTTAACGCTTTCGTGAAAGGATCCGCCGGATTTTCTTCAGTCGGCACTTTACTCACCATGCTTAAAGCAAATGAGACATTAGGTCTAGTACATGTCATGGCATACATGATCGATCCTATAGCAGATGCATATGGAATTCGACTCATTCTGTCCAGTTCTTTACTAGTGCTGGGACATTGATCTTTACTCAATCTTATGCCATGTTGCATGGGCAAATACCCTTTCTTGGATTCACTCATATTGAATTTCTTCAATATCTTATCCAAGTATGTACTTTGGCTAAGTCCAATTAAACGCTTGGTTCTATCTCGATAAATTCTTATTTCAAGTATGTATGCTGCATTTCCCAAACCTTTCATAGCGAAACATTTCCCGAGCCAGACCTTTACATCTTGCAACATCGGAATATCGTTTCCTATGAGTAGTATGTCATAAACATACAAGACTAGAAACACAACATTACTCCCACTAGCCTTAACATATACGCAGGACTCATCTTCGCTTCGAGAAAATCCAACCTCTTTGACCTTTTCATGAAAACAAAGATTCCAGCTACGAGACGCTTGTTTAAGTCCATAAATGGATCTTTCAAGCTTACACGCCTTATCTGGATACTCGGTATGTACAAAACCTTCAGGTTGTGCCATATACACATCCTCATCAAGTTTTCCATTGAGGAAAGCGGTTTTACATCCATTTGCCATATTTCATAGTCATGAAATGCAGCTATGGCAAGTAATATCCTGATAGACTTAATCTTTGCTACTGGTGAGAAGGTTTCATCATAATCAATCCCTTGAGTTTGAGTGTAACCTTTCGCAACCAGTCTAGCCTTGAATGTGTGCACATTCCCATCCATGTCGGTCTTCTTTTTGAAGATCCACTTACACCCAACTGTCTTGCGACCTGGTGCATGATCAACCAATTTCCAAACTTAGTTATCGTACATAGATTGAATCTCGCTCTCCTTGGCCTCTTTCCACTTGGCAGCCTCAGGGCCTGCCATCGCTTCCTTGTAGTTGGATGGCTCATCCGCACTATCAAATGTTTTATCATTGACTAGTGTATCTCCTTCCTTTGTAATATGAAAACCATAATAAAAATCAGGAGATTGATTAGCTCTACTATCTCTACTAGTTCTGCGAAGAGGTGGTGGAGGTATGTCAGTTTCCTCAACAGGTGGTTCAACCTCATGTTGAGGGCTAGTGTCAACTATAGGTTCATCATTGGTTGTTTCTTGGATTTCTTCAAGATCAATACTGCTCCCACTATCCTCTTTGGAAATGAGCTCCCTTTCTTGGAAGACTCCCCTTCTAGCTACAAACACTTTGTTCTCAGAAGGTTTGTAAAATATATATCCAAAGGATTTGTAGGGATAACCAATGAACCGAACCGACACTTCTCTGCTCTAGGTTCTAGCTTGTCGTTAGTTTCGCGCCGAACGAAGACTTCACAACCCCAGACCTTTATATGTGCTAACGAGGGACGAGTCCCAGTCCACATTTTAGAGGGTGTCTTTGCAACCTTCTTAGTTGGAACGAGGTTTAAGATATGAGTTTCAGTTTCTAAGGCATAGCCCCAGAACGATATTGGAAGTGTAGCACGACTCATCATGGACCGAACCATATCAAGTAGCGTTGGATTTCTTCTCTCAGCAACACCATTGAGTTGTGGTGTTCTGGGAGGAGATAATTGCGGAACTATTTCACAATCCCTTAGATAGTCGTAGAATTCATGACTCAAGTATTCTCCACCCCCGTCGGACCGGAGCATCTTGATCTTCTTGCCCAGTTGGTTTTCTACTTCGTTTTTGAATCCTTTGAACACTTCAAAGGTGTCCGACTTGTTTTTCATCAAATAGATAAATCCATATCTACTGAAATCGTCAGTAAAGGTAACAAAGTATCTCTCACCGTTTCTCGTGGTAGATCTGAACGGTCCACATACATCTGTGTGGATTAAGTCCAACATATCCTTACCCCTTTCCATTTTTCCTTTGAAAGGTGCTTTTGTCATCTTGCCAAGTAAGCAAGACTCGCATTCTCCATCCGACTTTAAGCCAAATGGTTCCAAGATCCCATCCGATTGGAGCATGGCGATGCGTTTCTTGTTTATGTGGCCAAGACGATGATGCCATAACAACGATTTATCCAATTCACTATTGGAGGAACCAACATTTAGAGTTAAGTTATTATTATTTCTACCAACACAAATCACACTTTCATACACACCATTACAAGGAGAGGCTTTAAAATAAAAACAACCATGTTTATAAACCAAAATGCAACCATTATTATTATCAAATTGAAATTCAAAACCATCCTTGTACAATGCATGAAAAGAAATAATGTTTCGAGCCATTTCTGGCGAGTAGCAACAATCTAATAACTTTATTGAAAAACCACTACTAAGCACGAGCTCAAAATCTCCAATCTTGGTAACAGCGGCAGTCATCCTGTTTCCCATGATCAGATTTAGCTCCCCATGCTTCAACGTTCTACTTCCCTTTAGTCCCTGGAAATTAGAGCAAATGTGAGTACCACATTCTGTATCAAGGACCCAAGAGTTAGAAATCGAAGTACTATGGAGTTCAATTGTAAAAATACCTGAGGTGCCACACCCTTTGACCTTGTTCATTTTCAAGTCCTCCAGATATTTTGGGCAACTTCTCTTCCAATGGCCCCTTTCTTGACAGTAAAAGCATATGGCCTCTTTAGGGTCACTTATGGGTGGTATGTCAGAAGAGTCAGCTTTTCTCTTAAGGCCTTGGTTGCGAGGGACAACTTTAGCATTTCCCTTCCCTTTGGGATGAGAAACTTTCTTCTTCTTACAACCACCTTCCCTAATGGCCAGGACGGGAGCAGTTGAGTGAGCACTTTGGGTCTTACCCATACTTGCTTTAGCAGATCTCAACATACCATGGAGCTCCATCAAGGTCTTGTCCATATTGTTCATATTGAAGTTCACTATGAACTGTTTATATGCCCCACTAAGAGAGTTTAGCACCATGTCAATGGCAAGCTCTCTTGGGAAATCGACACCTAGATTGCCTAACCTGTCAATGTACGCTTTCATCTTTTGCACATGCGCACATACAGGGGCACCGTCCTGTTGCTTACATTCCATAAGCAATTTTACGACTTGGAACCTTTCTTGCCTCGCTTGCTCCTAAAACACTTCACGAAGCTGCTCATTTAGTTTAAATGCCCCCATGTTCTCGAAACTCTTTTGAAGTTCCGGGGACATGGACGCCAACATGAGACACGCGACTTTTGTGGATTCCGCGAATTGCTTATTGTATTCAGTTACTGCTTCAGGGCTTGCATCATCATTAAGTACATGAAGATCCTCGTCGAGCAAATACTCTTTGTCTTCGTACCTTAAGGCAATTCTCAAGGCACGAATCCAATCCAAGTAATTTGGCCCAGTCATCTTATCTTTACTTAGGATAGAGAGTAACGTAAGGTTGGATGTTGAGTGAGTAGGAGGAGGAGGAGGAGGAATATTTTCAGCCATCTGTAGATATAGTTTTATTTTAGTTAGTTTGATATTCAACCCTTAAAAATAATTATCCAAAAATATTTAACAAGGCTAGGATCCATATTTTACTCTATGATGCGAAAAGGGATGCCGTAATCACATCACAAAGTTATTTAGGTAAACAAATGTTTTTTGTTAATTTCATTCACTATGAAACTCCTAGGTCTTTTGAGATTCACCGACTTATGTCAATGGCATGTTAATCTCGATTATGCTTATCTTCTATTTGTGACTGGGATGCCGAGGATCACAAACTAGATGGTGAATCGACCATGAAAAAACACATGGACCCCTCGGCTCAAGTACGCTTGAGAATCACGAGATCCACATCATTTCCGACTATAGTTTCACATTAACGTGCCGGCAAACCGCACACGCTCCGTTAACAAACTATAAGAATATGTGTGTTCTTCTCATGGGTAGCATAAGACTTTCACATTTCTTAGTATATCTAAAACGGGATTTTGTTTTTATACTTCATAGTTAATACTTTTAACTTGTCACATTGACCTATCAAACATTTTCGGTAATTCCACTAGTCCACACAAGAGGCGATGAGTATGGTAACGCATGGCGTTTTAAAAACCCTTGACTCATTCGGCAACCATATTATAGGTAACCTCCTTAAACCCCCTTATAGTGCTTATAGTAAGTACGCCTAGTCTTGGTTTGACTATCAATGTATAATTTAATTTTATATATATATATATATATATAATTAAGGTCTAATATATATATATATATATATATATATATATATATATATAAATTGAATGGAATTTAAAACAATTTAAAATTATGATTATCTAATTAATTCTAATTAACCATGTGAGGTCACATTTAATAATTAATATAATCGTTTTCATAATTAATTCCAATTAAACATGTGAAGACACATGCTAATAATTAATGTAAATATTTGACATACAATTTATATTCACTATATAAATAATGTTAATGTTTATCTTACAATATTATTCAACTTAAATATATTTATATAAGATAAGATTGAATGAAATTTTAAACAATTTAAAATTATGATTATCTAATTAATTCCAATTAACCATGTGAGGGCACATTTAATAATTAATATAATCGTTTCCATAATTAATTCCAATTAAACATGTGAGGACACATGCTAATAATTAATGTTAATATTTGACATACAATTTATATTCACTATATAAATAATGTTAATGTTTATCTTACAATTTTATTCAACTTAAATATATCTATTCAATATTTGCCAAAATTCAAAATTTAAGTGTTTTAGGCAAGTTAGGAAACTAGCCAAAAAACAATTAGGTTATAACATTGCATAAAAAAAACGACTACCCTATACGCATTAGGGATTTCAATAAACTTAATCAATAATAATTCAAATCTTTTATGCAAGTAAAAATATAGTTTCCAAAAATTAGGTTTTTTTTGAGGTTATGACCATGAAACCCTAACTTAGGGATTAAGCAATCCAACGGCCACAAAAAATTGAAATCGATTTTGTAGCCTCAAAACCCTAAATTTCGAAAACCCTAATCCAACATAAACAGTTTTGCAAATCAAATTGAAACACTTTTGAGATAATATCTAAGAAAAATGGCTCTGATACCACTGTAAGGTTTTGAGTAAACATACAACCACATGATATAGGCAACGGAAACATATTTTAATTTTTATCATCAATGGTTATACAAACTATCAACCTATATGAATACATGCGTTCTAGATAATTAACTACAAAAGATTGAATCAAGAACACTTACTTGTTTATTGCGATTGTCGAAAACCACAATGATGAATCAAACCTTTGATCTCGCTTCTTGGATGTCAAGGACCAATAGTATGAATCCCTCTAGTGGCTCACACTTAAGAACATCAAAATACCAACAACAAGAAGATGCTTAATCACTAAACCCTAAATTAGGGTTTACGATTTTGGGAGAGGGAGAGGGGAGATCGACGGCTCCAAGAGAGATGGAAAAACTCATTAGGGTTTAACCCCTAGCAGTTTAAATTAACCCTCTATTTTACACTTAGCCCCCTTGATCCGATAAGCTTGTTAAAACTATTTTAACCAATTAGTCCCTGCACTTTATATAATTAATCTAATTAACTATATTGCAACTTATCATCAATTGAACTAATTGCTTTAACTCCCTTTTATTCTTCTGATTGTTTATTTTGGGTCTTAAGGGCAACCCAAAAGGACCCTGCTATTATTAGAAATCCTACCAATAGTTAATGACTCTGGACACTATATCCAACAAGAAACACCTTTCGGTGACGGGGGAGGCCCGTTTACATCGCACGTGACGAGACACAAAAGTGGGTCACATAACCATGTAATAAAACAAACACGTGGATTACTCTCGTAAACTGAGCTCAATCACTCCAGATCTATTGCCCGCGAGACTTGAGATCCCCCAACTTCAACCACTCCAGGTCTATACATTGGGTCACTCCAAATCCACAAAACAAGCACGTTTGGGATTACACCTTACTGCCTATGGGACGTTGTCCGACCATATAGGTCCACACCTTACTTACCATGGAACCCGATGCCTATCCCGTGCCAAGCACATATGGAATTACACCTTACTGCCCATGAAACGACGCCCGACCACGTAGGCCCATGCCTTACTTATCATGGAACCCGATGCCTATTACGTGCTACAAAAGAGAAACTAGCGTCTCTATAATGAACGTACAACTCAAGAGCCTATGGATCCATAACTAATAAGGTCTAAAACATTACATGACCCCAAATGAATAAACAAGTGCATTCAAAACATGCAATCCCCCAATAACATAAATCATGATCAAAACTCGACTTCGAGCAATCAAAACTGAACAATTGTCCTCAAGACTTAACAAAATCTAATACCGAGCCATAAGCTCAACTAACTCAAAAGATTCTTCATGAAAAGTCATCAAATGAGATTAAACGTAGCAACACACACTTTTGCCAATAATTATTTCAAATCCATGAAAAACCCACAACAAGACATTGGGTTAGGACACCCCTCTTTTCCAAGGAACTCACACCGTTACATTTCAAAATCGTCTCATATCGTACTATATGCATATTTCCAAGATATACGTAAAAATGTATTTTCATAACAAATAGACTCCATTTATAAAACAAATCATCAACACATTTCCATTTATGATTTATCTACCAATTTTCCCAAAAATTCCATTTATAGATGTTTTACAATATTTACAACAATAAATACTTCAAAAGGTTAAAACCCACCAAATAATTCAACCATTGATAATTTTCATGTAAAACACATAAGTACTTGGAAAAATAACATTTTGGCATGTACAAAGTTTTCACAAAGCAACTTGAACTCACCTTGCTAGATTTAGGCTAAATCTAGATTTTCCCCAAACGTAAGCTCCTTTGAAGAAACTTGCATCTTCAAGCCAAATTCTCCAAAACCCTAGATCCATAATTTTCCATCCATAAACATTCATATCCAAACATAAAGAATCATTCCCCAACCATTTTACTTCAAGATCTCAACTTATACCAAAACCCTAATTTCATAGGTGAAGAGAATAGGATATTACTTTAACTAAACATCACCAAAATCACCCAATAATACCCCAATATGGAAGAGAAGGTGAAAACAACAACAATCTAACTTTTGGGTAAGGAGAGATTACCTTCACCACTTGAATCCTCCAAATAAAAGCTCCTAGTCTCCACAAAAGCTTCAAACTCCCATATCTTCAACAATGGTGGAAGTGGGTATGGTTTGGGTGGAGAAGATGAAGAAGAGGAGGAAGGGTTTGTGATTTCTTGGGAGGAAATCGGTTTAGAGAGAGAGAAATTTGAGATGTGGTTGAGAGAAATGAAATGAGGGAAGAGAGAGGATTGTCTTAAAAGCAACCCTAAAAACGCATCAGACTCGCCGCGGACGTCCGACTCATGCCTCTCGCGGACGTTCGGCCTCAACTGACCGACACTCCCCCAATTTCCTCTGTTGCTTCCGTGGATGACCCGCGAACGTCCGGCCTTTGGTCCACGCAGACGTCCACAAGTTCAAATTTCGTATTTCAATTTTCGGGGTGTTACAATCCTCCCAACCTTAGAATGATTTCGTCCTAGAAATCTAGTTCTCACACAATCAATGGCTACTGCGTCCAACACATTCCAAGTTCCTTCTGTTTCAACCAGATTCGAATTTATTTCCCACAGATCTCCACATAACGGCTTCTTGGTGTTACTCACAACGAATCCCTGCTTAGGCATAAAACACTTACACCCAAATCGAAGGCCTAATTTACTAGAGTGGCTTCCCACCATAAGACTTAAGTTGCCTCCCAACCTTAAGTGATCCATACTTTTCCAACGACAGATTCGAACTCCCCAATCATTCCACATCCACATGTTCTTAAATTTTCTCTTCAAGCCCGCCCAAAGTTTAATCATTACCGAAATCAACCAAAACCTCTGAATCCCAAATATTCCCTCTACTGAACTAGCATTTACTCCTAACGGATTCCATTAACTCCAACACCGACGGTCATCACTGATCCATCAATTACACAACTCCAAAGATACGTCCAATTATCAATTATCCAACTGACATATTTTTTACCACACAAGGAAGGTCATCTCACTAATTCCACTTATCACAATTGAACATCTTAAGATTACTACCACTATTACCATCATTCCTTTAAAATCGGACTACAACCCTCTGCATACACTAACGGTTCTTGACCTTGAAACCAAAAGTCAACACCTAGTCATACCATCAAGTTTGAATCACAATAGACTTTACACACGAGTTTCACTCGTCGAGCGTTCTTACGAAACCAAGGTTATCAATATGGCGTCTACAGGGTCCTACACGTCCTTTATGCGAAAACTGGCCAAGACCCAAAACAAATTACCAGCAAGACAGTTACCACCAACATTAAGAGGAGATACCACGAGTCTGACCTTCCAGCTATAAAATACGCCGACTCTACAAACAGCACTACTTGGCCTACGGTACCAACATGCGTTAAAATACCCAGCCTTCCACTGTCGAAGTTCCACACATACTTACTTTTAACCGGGGTCACTTATCCTTTCCAAGGTTCCTATGAGTTCAAGGTTTCTCAAGCGAAATATTTAACAAATATGTCAATCAAAAACGTTTATAGAAACTTTCAACATAAAGGTTTTCATATCAATCTAATTGTACACACAAAATCTACTACTATCAATTCGGTAGTTGTGCAAAAATGGACATACTCGTCCCACATATGAAAATCATATTCAAAACCATTTCATCGAAATTTGTATCATTAGCAAAGCGCAAAAGCACAACAAACAACTTCTCTGAAAGAAACTGATACGGTCCTAGCATGGATTGATCTATGTCATGCACGTAAGGTAATTTCCCACTTTCAATAATGTGCAACCAAAATGTCTATTCGTGCTTCAAAGGAGTTTGAATGTCATCCGATTCCCAAAATTCCCATTTTAAATCATGAAATAGCATGAAACAAAACTTACCAACAACGTTCGCACACGTCAGTTTATTTCGTAACAATTGGTGAAATAATCCCATAGATATACTTTGGTTAAAACATAAAATGATTTGTGTGTCAGTTTCAAGTTTAACGACAAAGTCAATACGTTTTCATCATTCAAAGACATCGACTAACACGTCAAGAGGAAAATTCAAATTGGAATATGCATGCAAGCTTGTAACACTCTCTTAGTAGTTTTCTTGAAATGAAATAACATCCACCCGATAGTTCATACGAAATTTCAAAAGATGCTACTCTTTAAATCAATTTCAAAATTTTCTCATTTAGTCGTAAAATGACATACGAGCAAAACCTTTTGACGAGACTCACACACATTAATGTGTTTTCCCAAAACTTAGGAAAAATAAGTGCTTGTAATTGGTCGACACCGAAAAGAGTTAATGTGACTGCAAATTTCGAATCATACGGACACTGCGCATTAAGGGTTCAAAAAACGTGAACAACTCCACGCAACCCCAAGTTGAGACAAATAGTTTTCCAAAATCCCCATCACGGTGCATTTATACCAAAAGTTTTACACTCACAATATAAATCGTTAGAATACCACTACTTAAAATTTACTTTTCAAAACACTCAAAATACATCTTTTCTCCAAAACCAAAAAGGCTTACCATATCCAAAACGTTCATCACCAAAATTGACCAAGGTTCAACGACTCACACAATCGTGTTTTCAAAATGTACCGTATCGTAAACCATGCATGATTCCCACAACACTAAAACATGCTTTGACCAAATGACCTCCATTTATATAACAAAACAATAAAATACTTTATATCACGATTTATTCATTAGTGTCAAGAATTAGCGGCTACCAAAACATGTATACCCCTAGATCAATATGATGCATTTGCGTGGAATGGAAATAAAATAACCAATTAACCCAAAAGCGTATAAAGCAAATCGTTAGGAATTTCTATCATAATATGCTTTCATGCATAACTCACACCACGTATAAATCAGTCCGTACACTGAACAAGTTGCAACAAAATGTGCTAACACAATTCTTTGAAAGAGAAAACATGCAACACCAAAGTTCCAAAAGCATTCCCTTTGGTCGTCCCACGACCTAAAATAATATTTCTCAACAAGACTCACGCGAGACATAATGCCCAATGTAATCCAAATATAACACACGCAATAACTAGAGTATGCTCCTTACAAAATTGCACTCACACGACACAAAACATCGTAAAACAAGACTCTGTAAAACTCTATGAGTTCAATGACCTCAAATCAACCAAATGGTGCCAAACCTTTCGCTTTCCAAATTTTAAATTGCATAAAGCAAAATCATGACTAAAATGTCAAAATTTTCACCTTTGTTGTAACACAATCTAAACAACACTTTTCGACAAAACTTGCATTAAATAAATTTTCCAATAAAGCTTGACGTAGACATAATGGAAGTTAACTTTCCGTCCAAACCTTAACACACATGGAGGAGATCCAATGTTAAAGTCATAAGCCGTAGTTACTTGTCCAACATCTTAAACAACATCAAAAATATGGATATCACTATATCGAAAAGTAACGCTGAACAATAACAAAATAAAGCAAGTCCCGACAGAGTTTGCAACTCCTCGCATTAAAACAATTTCATGCATATTCAAAACCATGATTTAAAATCTTGTGTGTGCTAAACGTTTTCCGAGATTTTCTAACACAATCCATATAAGGATTTGAAACACAAGAAATAACTGATGCAATTTTATTTCTAAAATAAATTTTGTGCATGAATCTTGTCGGCACTCAACATCCCAAACCATACTCCTCCAAATCCCTCCGGTCACACTACCGTCATCCGGATGCTCAAACCTCTTAAGGCAAAATTGGGAGTTACCTCGATTAACCTTACAAATTCTCCTCGAATCAAGGTCGATTCGATAAATCTATGGTTCTAATCCAACCATCAACTTCGACCCGAAACGGTCCACTTAAAGCAGTTATTATGCTTATTGTCACCCTAACTGACTAATACTAAAATCGTCAATCTTTTCCAACGACTACTCGCTTAGAAACTCCTTCACTACCCCAACGGTTATCACATTAAAGTAGTTCAAGTAAGCACATGTAACGAGTAGGTTCACCATAACACTGGCCAGGTGTAATTATGAACGTACCATACATGATTATCCTTGCTTCCCTCGACGTGATTCTCGTTTCTAGCGACTCCATCAACCTCAAGACATCCTACCTTAAAGTGCCTAACAGTACAATTTCACTTTCACTTACTTAAAAGGACGCTAGTTTGAGTCTAGGTATCCAAAATCAACACATAATTCTCTCAAACTTATGCTCTGATACCAACTTGTAACACCCTCAAATTTTGGAAAGAGCAACTAACAAATATCTCGATAAAATCAAAAGAGGATAGAATCCTTTCTACAAAACCATCCATGGAAATACCTCAAAGTTTAAACATCACAATTTCCACAATTAATAACTTAAGACGGGCGTTACTTAACACAACACAAGTTGCTAATTCTCAATTAAGTGCGGAAGACTTCTCTAGGAAAAATCACTTCTCGTGCACTCTACTAGCACTCATCACTTCACAGTGTAGTTAAAGCTATTGGATGTCGAGTGAGGCTACTTACAACCAACACCCATGAAGTACCAACATCTAAGAACATAATAGCACGTAGGACTTATACCATACCGTCGATGCCTAACCGTGCCTCAATGTGGAAAACTAGCGTTCCAACATCGGACGTAATGACTCTAGTGCCTATGGATCCATTACACTCCACAACAATTGACAATAATTAACGACCACTTCTTACCACATATATATACACACTTATATGGATACCCAAATTTTCCATAGTGTACCAATGCTCCACATAATTTCTCAAACACCAACTCATACCAAAATAAGAGTTTATCTTCCCATGTATTTTGCCAATACCCACCACAACACAAAACCCTACTTTTTACTCCATAAAAGTGAAATCTCACAAATTGGAAAGACCCCATGTTAAAATCAAGTAGGCCATAAGGAAATTAAATATGGTCACTATTTATCTTTGCAACAAATTTCATCCAAGCAAAAACCCCCCAAAATCTCTCAAAGTGGATTTTGGTTAAAATGCAACTACACTTTGAAATGTAAAACAAGAAAGTGTTTGAAAGGATTAATAATAGATATTTAACATGTATAAGGTTAAATGAAGAGGATGCACTCACCTTAGGAGGTTTGTTAAGTGAAAACCTACTCTTCTTGAGAAAACCCTAGTTTTGAAGAACTTTAAGTAGGGGAGTGTAACACCCTCAAAATTTGGAAAGAGCAACTAACAAATATCTCGATAAAATCAAAAGAGGATAGAATCCTTTCTACAAAACCATCCTTGGAAATACCTCAAAGTTTAAACATCACAATTTCCACAATTAATAACTAAAGACGGGCGTTACTTAACACAACACAAGTTGCTAATTCCCAATTAAGTGCGGAAGACTTCTCTAGGCAAAATCACTTCTCGTGCACTCTACTAGCACTCATCACTTCACAGTGTAGTTAAAGTTATTCCCAACTTGAGCCTATTGCACATGCCGACAAATAAAAAGGGTTAGGCTAACGCCTAGTGAGTTCAAGAGTTTTATCATGACCATATAAATTCATAAATTGAGAGAGATGTAGTTTAAGTCATGAGTTCAAAACAATTTACTTTAGATGCAAATCGCACATGATTCCCAAAATGGACTCATCCCCAAAACCAACGTGAAAGGTGAAATAGCATTTGATTCTCAAAACGATTGAATTCATAAATAAATCGCCATTATTCCAAACATTCCAAACATGGATGAAGCATAATCCATAACTAACATAACGTGGAAAGCAATTCATATAAACATAACATGTCACCGAAAACATGGGTAGAAATAAATACCCAAAGAAACACCTTTCGGTGATGGGGGAGGCAAGTTTACATCGCACGTGACGGGACACAAAAGTGGGTCACATAACCATGTAATAAAACAAACACGTGGATTACTCTCGTAAACTGAGCTCAATCACTCCAGATCTATTGCCCGCGAGACTTGAAAGCCCCCAACTTCAACCACTCCAGGTCTATACATTGGGTCACTCCAAAACCACAAAACAAGCACGTTTGGGATTACACCTTACTGCCCATGGGACGCTGCCCGACCATATAGGTCCACACGTTACTTACCATGGAACCCGATGACTATCCCGTGCCAAGTACATATGGAATTACACCTTACTGCCCATGAGATGACGCCCGACCATGTAGGCCCACACCTTACTTATCATGGAACCCGATGCCTATTCTGTGCTACAAAAGAGAAACTAGCGTCTCTACAATGAACGTACAACTCAATAGCCTATGGATCCATAGCTAATCAGGTCTAAAACATTACACGACCCCAAATGAATAAACAAGTGCATTCAAAACATGTAATTCCCCAATAACATAAATCATGATTAAAACTCGACTTCGAGCAATCAAAACTGAACAATTCTCCTCAAGACTTAACAAAATCTAATACCGAGCCATAAGCTCAACTAACTCAAAAGATACTTGATGAAAAGTCATCAAATGAGATTAAACGTAGCAAGACACACTTTTGCCAATAATTATTTCAAATCCATGAAAAACCCACAACAAGACATTGGGTTAGGACACCCCTCTTTTCCAAGGAACTCACACCGTTACATTTCAAAATCGTCTCATATCGTACTATATGCATATTTCCAAGATATACGTAAAAATGCATTTTCATAACAAATAGACTCCATTTATAAAACAAATCATCAACACATTTCCATTTATGATTTATCTACCAATTTTCCCAAAAATTCCATTTATAGATGTTTTACAATATTTACAACAATAAATACTTCAAAAGGTTAAAACCCACCAAATAATTCAACCATTGATAATTTTCATGTAAAACACATAAGTACTAGGAAAAATAACATTTTGGCATGTACAAAGTTTTCACAAAGCAACTTGAACTCACCTTGCTAGATTTAGGCTAAATCTAGATTTTCCCCAAACGTAAGCTCCTTTGAAGAAACTTGCATCTTCAAGCCAAATTCTCCAAAAACCTAGATCCATAATTTTCCAACCATAAACATTCATATCCAAACATAAAGAATCATTCCCCAACCATTTTACTTCAAGATCTCAACTTATACCAAAACCCTAATTTCATAGGTGAAGAGAATAGAAGATTACTTTAACCAAACATCACCAAAATCACCCAATAATACCTCAATATGGAAGAGAAGGTGAAAACAACAACAATCTAACTTTTGGGTAGGGAGAGATTACCTTCACCACTTGAATCCTCCAAATAAAAGCTGCTAGTCTCCACAAAAGCTTCAAGCTCCCATATCTTCAACAATGGTGGAAGTGGGTATGGCTTGGGTGGAGAAGATGAAGAAGAGGAGGAGGGGTTTGTGATTTCTTGGGGGGAAATCGGTTTAGAGAGAGAGAAATCTGAGATGTGGTTGAGAGAAATGAAATGAAGGAAGATAGAGGCTTGTCTTAAAATCAACCCTAAAAACGCATCAGACTCGCCGCGAACGTCCGGCTCATGCCTCTCGCGGACGTCCGACCTCAACTGACCGACACTCCCCCAATTTCTCATGTTGCTTCCGCGGATGACCCGCGGACTTCCGCGCATCTCGGACGTCCGGGCCTTGGCCCACGCGGACGTCCGCAAGTCCAAATTTCGTATTTCAGTTTTCGGGGTGTTACAGGGAGACTTGACCACTCTAAGCTCTTACACTCTAGGACCTTCTTCTTCTTGCGTTAACAACAATCTCAAATTGATGGAGTGGTAGTTTGAAACCCTAGAATCATTAAGTGAGGAGAGAGAGAGAAAGGCTTGAGAGAAAATCGTTCGAAAAGAGAGAGAGTCGACCTAGTTGCTGTAAATAAGAAGATGTGGGTTTAATGTCTCAAAACGTCATAAGAAGCAGCAGCTCGGCCCCCAGCCGCGACTTTGCCACGGCGACTTTGCCCCGGGCATTGTCGCCCCGCGCACGCCACCTTCTGCCAAAATCAGCCTCTTCCCCGCGAGATTGACCAAGCGACTATGCCACGACATAGTCGTCGGGCATAGTCGCCACCCACCTGGTAGCTGTTGTCTGATTTCCTAATTTGTCGTAAACGAATCCCGATCCTGACCTCCTTCGGTGTACTTGTCCGAGGGATGATCAAGCGCATGTGTGAAATCACACATGGCCCAAAACTACCGTTGTTTGGCGTATTCATGCACTCAAAAGGTCGACTCACCAACTTGGGTTACGGTTTAACATAATAAATTAAAGGCGTACGATTCGTAACTTAGGAAAAATGATAAGGCCAAATTACTCACCAACTTTGATTCGACATTCTTTTTTTCACGCGTCTCATCTGAATCATTGTTGAGTACCACATAAGGGGATTCCTCGACAAATGATCATCTCCAAAAAAAACCACATTAAATAAATACTTAAAACATATAATTTAACATCAAACCATAATTCCATGACCAAGTATATAGCATTAAGATAAATATTTAATAAATATATAATTAATTTAACATTAACATATATATTTGGGAAATTAATTAAAATGCCACAAGTTTGACCCAAACTTACCAAAATGCCACAAATCTCGCCCATCTTACCGAAATGCCACAAAAATCCGCGGTGGATCCCGCGATCGCGGGCCCCAGGCCCACGTGGCACCAAAGTTTACCCATTTTGCCCGCGTTGGTCCCTCAAGAATGCCCGCGGCCCACCTTTCCCCCCTCAAGAATGCCCGTGTTGGCAGTTTTGGTCCCTGCCCGCGTTGGGATCCCGCGATCGCGGGCTAACCCGCCACACGTCGGCCCAGGGTTAACCCTAAATTTTTTTTGAAGACAAAAACCCTAATTTTTACACTTTTGGTCCCTGAAAAATTACACTTTCAGCCCCTGTACTTGCACGAATCTTGCATGCTTTTACTGTTTTTTTCCACAATTATTGTACTTTAAAGACCAATTTGTGGTTGAAATTCATTTGCATGTTTGAATCAATGTTAAATCAGTGTTTTTGGAATACCAGTTTGTGGATGAAATGAGAGATTGGTTGTCATCAATGTTGGTTGTTTCATTCATAAATAGATGTAAAATGCAATCCATAATCCACACACCGATTTCATACTTCTTTCTTGATTTCTTTCTGCAATATTTTGTGTTTGAGATACTACTGAAAAAATGAGTTCATCTGTTGCAAAAGCTAAGCTATTTTTCTGTTACGATGGTGAATGGGTGGAAGACAACAATGAGTGGAATTTTGTTTATAAATCTAAGCATGGTGTAAAAGTGCCAGTAAACTATACTTATCAGAAATTTCTTGCATACGCCATGCAAAAATGTGGAATCAACCCTTCTGCTGTTTGCAAGTTAGTGTTTAAAAATGGCGATGGGTCATTTGTGGATTTATCCAACGATGGGGATATCTCTACTTTTCTGCACTTTGCAGTCGATTCAGAAAGGCCCCCATTACTTTTTGTGTATCCCGGCGTATCCGACGAAAACGACGACGACGGTGACGACGACGGTGACGACGAAAACCTCCAAATAGAGCAGCCTGATTCTCAATTTCAGGCGTCCAACGCCCCAACGGTTCCGGAGATGCAACAACAACAACCACAACCACACGAAGGGCGTACTGCTGGAGTTGCTGATGACGAACCCCACGTTTTCAGAACGGGTAATTCTGAAATAGACAGATCAGACACCGATAGTGATGATCAGACCCCTAGTAGAAAATCATGTAGTCAGATAGATGACTTTTTTGATATGCCCCCTATTCTTCCAGACTCCCATACCCAGACACAAACCTATGAACCTACACCTTATATTCGCAGTGAAATGTTACATGTAGGTCAGATATTCGAGTCGAAGGATCTCTTGGCAAGTCAGGTCGGGCTTAAGTTCTTGGAAGAGGGTTTCGAAAGGCGCACGTCGAAATCTGACAAAACTAGATACATAGTTGAATGTGCCAGAAAAAACTGTGAGTGGAGGATGTACGCGATTGAAACGGGTGGCAAAGAAGGGGCGTTCATTATTAGAAAGTTGGACGACGTACACACTTGTACGAGGACGCAACTGAATCCCCACCACAAACAAGCTAGCAAAAAGACTTTGGGTGCGATACTGAAAAAAAAATCTTGATGTTAGTAGGTTATTGCGTCCATAGGACATCATCCACGATGTTCACCAGCAGTTCGGCGTCACGATTGATTACCACCAAGCTTGGCGTGCGCGATGCCATGCACTGTTTATGGTGAGGGGCACGTTCGAGGAGTCGTATGAACGACTCCCGACATATTTATATAATTTGCAGCTGCAGAACCCTGGTACTGTCACGCAGCTACGGACCGATTCACGTCGACGGTTTGAGATGTGCTTCGTGGCCCTTGGACCCGCGGTGCGTATTTTAACACGTCATATGTTTACACATTATAAACTATAACATTTACAAAGGAAAACCACCTATGTTTTTGCAGATCCGCACATTTGTGGCAAATCTACGTCGTGTCCTGATAATAGACGCAGCCCATTTAAAGGGCCGTTACTTGGGTATGATGTTCCTGGCGGTTGCCATGGACGGGGATAACTCCATCGTTCCAGTAGCTTTCGGCGTAGGCAAGTCCGAAACCGGGGACGAGTGGACTTGGTTTCTGTCCATGTTGAGACAAGCTATCGGAGACCCGCAAGGGTTGGTGTTTATGTCCGATAGGGCTCCTTCCATAAGCGCTGCAATCTCTGCCATCTACCCAAACGCCCCTCACGCCATATGCTGTCGACATTTGGAGATGAACGCCAAATCCAAGGAAAAACGTATTACGACCAACAAGAATGTCTATTGGGCGGCATGCAGAGCATATACGGATCAGGAGTTTAACAAGTACATGAATATGCTACGACATAGTGCCGACGAAGCAGCCAAAGTCTTTGACGATGCTGGACCGGAGAGGTGGTCCGCGGCCTATTTTCCTGGACAACGGTATGACATTCTGACCTCGAATAGTGCAGAGTTTGTGAATGCACTCTCCCGTTTTGTGCATAGATGTCCGATTGTTAATCTTATGGACTACTTTAGGGCCTTTCAACAAGAGTGGTACCAAATTCGACGCCTAAAAGGAGCTGAGATGCAAAATGCACTCACACCAACGGCGGAGAAGATCGTTCAGTACAGGGCGCGTCGTTCGATGACATGGCCGGTAAGAACAATCGGGTATGGGAAGTACGAGGTGCATGATGACTATCTTCACGCGATTGTGAATATGGAAGACCACCTTTGTTCGTGTTGCGAATGGGATAAATCTGGGTTACCGTGCGGCCATGCCATCGTTGCAGCAAGACATACGGGTCGTAGAGATTGCAGCGACTTGGCTGTTTGTTTCTTCACGTCCGAATATTACCGGAGAACTTACGTGGAGGTAATAAACCCAGCTGGACCCCCTGCAGCATGGGTGTATCCACCCGACCCGCTTCCGCCATGCTATCTACCTTTAATCGATAAGAATAGAGCCGGGAGACCGAGAAAGAACGACCGACGTCCATCACGTGGTGAAAGTTCGATACATCGAAGATGTACTCGGTGCCAATGCGTAGGACACACTCGTGGAGAGTGTCCAAATCCCGCCCCTTCAACCGTGCCAAGGAGACATTCAGTCAGTCACACCCCGGGCCCGTCACAGCTTGAACCATATGGAACAAACACATATGATATTGTTGATCTAAACGCTGATTTGTAAATGATATATATATTCATATTATATATATACACATACATATGCTTCTAAATGAACATTGATAACACAACTAGTTTGTAAATGATATATATAGTCATATTATATATACACACATACATATGCTTCTAAATGAACATTGATAACACAGCTAGTTTGTAAATGATATATATATATATATTCATATTATATATACACACATACATATGCTTCTAAATGAACATTGATAACAGCTAGTTTGTAAATGATATATATATATATATATATATATATATATATATATATATATATATATATTCATATTATATATATACACACATACATATGCTTCTAAATGAACATTGATAACACAGTTAGTTTGTAAATGATATATATATATTCATATTATATATATACACACATACATATGCTTCTAAATGAACATTGATAACACAGCTAGTTTGTAAATGATATATATATATATTCATATTATATATATACACACATACATATGCTTCTAAATGAACATTGATAACACAGCTAGTTTGTATTCCATTCAACAGGCTCTTCATCTTCAATCTTTCTGACCCTTCTTCAACAGCTTCTGCTTTTGCAACCACGTATGGCCATTGTGTACCACAACCCGGACACACTTTAGCAAATGAGTTGAGGGTTGTCATATATTCTACAAGAGGAGTGGGCCCACGAATGAGGTAACCTCTGACTTGACCTTGCATGATGTAAAAAACAACAAAAAAAATACAAAACAACAACACAGTAAAAAAATACAAAACAACTAAAACAACCACCACCTACTTAAAAATTGATTTAGTTTCATCAATCCAAGCTTGCTTCTCGTTTACCTTCGCTTGAATAATTGCGAAGTCTTGCAGAATATGGTGAATTGCTTCTTGTTCTCGACAAACACGAGCCTCCCTAGCTTTTATATCCCCTTTCATCCTTTTGATCTCCCCGCCTTCCTCTTCGATCTTTCTCAAATGGACTGTCTTCCTGTCCATAATTTTTTCCACTCTTCTGTTAGTTCATCTATCTCCTTTTCCTTTTTTGCTATGGCGACCTCGATTTGAGGTGGCATTTTTTCAGGAGTAGACTTAGGGTTTGATGACGATGCCATTTGTGGATGAAATGAGAGAAGAGAAATCAAGAGAGAAAACAATTCAAAGAAAGAAAAAGCAAGAGAGAAATCAAGAAAGAAAGCAAGAGGAAGTGTGAATTGTGAATTGCATCTTACTGGTATTTATGGATGAAATCTCAAACATGCAAATGAATTTCAACCACAAATTTGTCTTCAAAGTACAATAATTGTGGAAAAAACAGTAAAAGCATGCAAGATTCGTCCAAGTACAGGGGCTGAAAGTGTAATTTTTCAGGGACCAAAAGTGTAAAATTTGGCCCATCGCGGGCTGCGATCGCGGGCAGGGACTGAACTTGCCAACACGGGCAAAGTTGGGGGGCTCCGCGGGGCTTTTGGCCGAAACAGTTTGCCACGTGGGCCTGGGGCCCGCGATCGCGAGATCCACCGCGGATTTTTGTGGCATTTCGGTAAGATGGGCGAGATTTGTGGCATTTTGGTAAGTTTGGGTCAAACTTGTGGCATTTTAATTAATTTTCCTATATATTTCATAAACCCATAAACTTCTTTAATTTATTACAATTAGCATCAAACCCTCTGCATATTTAAAAATAAATTTTTATATATTATATAAACAACAAATAAGTAATAGCAAATACTAAATAAAATAAAATAAGAGGGGGGTTGTGTAAGCCTACGAAAGAGCCTATCTCTCTCACAAACCAAACATTTCAATTAAACATTTACCTTTTATACCCCTGAAATTATTTAATTAGTTTATTTTATACATTTTACTTTTCTAATTTTCATTTTACACATTTATCATATTAACACATAAAATCGTATATTAGCTAAAATACGTTAAAAAATACGTTTTAATTTTAACAAATTACACCATTATAATCGTCTCTTCGATACGTTCGAAATGAGCCAAATATTGAATATTTTTTGATTTAATTATTTTATTATATATCATATATACTACATAAAAATATTTTTTATATTTAAAATTCATACTCTTATTGTTAATTATTTAATTTATGATAAATCTCTTACTTTTTAGTTTTCGTTTTACACTCTTATCACATTAACATAATAATCATATACTAACTAATATATGTTAAAAAATACGTTTTAATATATCACATTAAAGGGTATTTGGGATTGCTTATTTAAAACAACTTATGCTTATTTTTAAAAGTGTTTATCAACTTATGTCGTGCTAATAACTAGTTGAAGATTTATCAGCCCAACATGTCAAGCCACGATACATTTTATCCATGTTAAAGGGTAGATATGTGGAAAATGCATCTACGTCAAAAACAATATACAATGAAGTTCAAAAGATTAAGACAAGAAACGATGCAGGAAGACCAAAAATGCAGGTTATTTTGGATTTTTTTTTGTTGAAAATACTTATGATTTTGAGACTCGTGTAAATGACGAAACAAACGAGTTGAACAAGCACTATGTTAATGCCAAAAATCGCACCAAGTACAACTTAAGGTCGATGTGGACTTTAACAACTAAAGAAAGGAATCGTTCGACAAAAGCGTGCGATAAAGACAGAAATGTAAACGAGACAGAGAATTTGGTGACGCAGGAAAAACCTCAACGAGGAAAAAAACCTGCGGACGATAGTGGATGTCGTAGCTGCACTATGGTCGCCAAGCAGGGGCGATGTCCTTTGTTACTGGTGTCGATCGTACAGAGATTACAATACAAATGAAAGAAAGACTTCGAAATGTAAAGTAACAAGTGTTTTTTATGTGAAAACAGTGTGCGTCGTGTATAAAAATGATGTGTCGTGCGTGATTGTCTTGCGTCGAGAGCGATCTTCTATGAGTGATTTCCTTGTTCTTGCAGTGTTCTTCAGAGTTCGAGTGCTCGTGCCTGTTGTTCGATGTCTGGAACTGGTGATTTAGCTTGGAATTTATAGTCTTCGGGCGCTTTAATTGACTCATTAAAAACTTCGATAACTGTCGTAACGGACGTCGCCTTTAGTGCTGTTAATGACCTTCATCAGTTATAGTCGTTGCCCATTAATGATGTTGACTCCTGCATTAAACACTGAACAAACGTAACAGTAATATCTCGCGTTAGTTAATCAAGGTCGCATGGTTTTATACGACGGTCGTGCGATATAGACGACACTATGGTCGAGTGTCGTGAGGAACTCTCGACCTACCTTTTAGGAGAGGCGACGGAAGTTTCAAGGGTCTTTGTCGGGACCTTATCTTAATCCAAGATATGGTGTAAAATATGTATCCTACCTTTGCGCGTGTCGATCATCAAGAGACTCGACCTGACCTGTTCGATGGCATAAAACAGAGAACTTCGGTGGATATTTTATTTTTAAGTTTCCCGGAAGTTTCTTCGAGAGAAATTTTAAGAGAGATTTTCGTGATTCACTTGTTGTTCTTCTCCGAATCCCTTCCAAATTTGTGAGAGATTTTAGTGTATCAAGGCTTAGAGTGTCTATATAAGGCATTAGCTTCCCATCTTCGTTTTCATTGTTCCTCTCTTTTATCTGATAAACCATGTCGACCGAACCAGAGAGTTCTATCATGAGTCAGGAAGATTTAGATACCTTTAGGTGTTTAGCGAAAATCCCTGCGGGGATAGAGCTGATATGTCCAGGGAGTATACGTTCTGGGAGTTGTCCTGAGGGATACTTTGTAATATATGAGTATCCCTTCATAATAGGGTTTGAATGGCCGTACTCGGCCTTATCCAAAGCTTTCATGCGAGATTTCGGTCTGTCTCTAGGGCAGTTAATGCCCCAACTCTGGCGAGTTTTCCTAGTTATTGAGCGATTGTCCGCAAAGTGGGAGTCGCCTATGATCATGAATGATTTCTTGTCGGCCTACCAAGTCAAGAGAGACAAGAACTGGCGTTATAGCCCTTATTCCAAGTACAAGGGTGATCGTACCTTGGTTTTGAGGATCGGGGTCAACGATCGTGGGTGGAAGTCTAGGTACGTATTCGTACGTATTGATTCGCTTGATTTCAACAGCGATTGGATTCTTCCTGACTGGAATACGACGGGTACGTTCTTTGTTTTTAATATGTGCCATTTTTATGCTTTTTAATTACTCTTCTTCTTTTGTCGCCTTCAGAGATTCAGTTCGACGCCGTGAATCCGAACGAGGATTCCCAAGCCAAGATCGACAGATTCCTGAGTCATAGCGTCGATGATCGATCTTTCGTCACACGGCAACCGGCGACCGTGGACATGGGAGACTCTGAAGAAGAAGATAAAGAAGGAGAGGGTGAGCATGAAGAGGCGACGGGTAGGCGTACCGTAGTTTTTATTTTCGCCTTTGATCTTGTCTGTCTGACGCTTCGTGTCTTTCTTCAGTAGTGCCGACTGGAAAGAAGGCGATGCAAGTCGCGTCTGCCCTTCGAGGCAGGGAAAGAAGAAAGAATGCCCTGACAGCTGGGTCGGGAATCTCAAAGAAGACAAGGACGGTAATCCTGAAGGAACCGTCTTCGAGGGCTGACGATTCGTCGAGAGTTGTTACGCCTAAGGAGGCGAGGGCGTCATCCACCCATCATGGTGCGATGGACGCGACACTGGCAAGTTCGGCGCCTCCGGCGATAGTGACGAAACCAGTGCCCAAGGTGTTGACCCTAACGTCTACCGACAAGGGCGAGGGGTCGTCGGCTGAAGTCACGACGGTTAACTTTATGTTGCCGTCTGATTTTATGGCTTATGGTGTCTTAGACGAGACGACGTTGTTTCCTGATTTGGGGAAATATTTGCTCCCGTCTTTCAGGGAGCGTTTTCATAGAGTTCCGGTCAGAGAGACGGGATCTCAGGTTGCCGGTCTGGCGTTCACAGTAGGTGTCAATTTTTCATGACTTTGTTTATTTTGCAAATTTTGTCGAATATTTTCTAATAAACTTTCCACTTTTTACAGACATTCCAGTCTTCCCTGGCGTTATACGCCGAGATGTCGAGAATCGAAGATCTGATGGCGTCTGCTCTTGAAAGAGAAGATGCGGCGCTAGAAAGGGAAAGGGCGGATTTGGACAGGGAGAAGTCGGCATTTGCGCGTGCCGACGAGTTGGCCATTCAGCTTTATGACGTTTTGCACGAGCTAGAGGTCATTAGTCGCACCATGGAGGCGGATGATTCTCTTAAGCCTTAGGAAACTTTTAATCTTTCCCTGTTTTTTGTTGACTGTTAGTGGTCGAACCACTTTCCTTTTAATGTATTCGACAGTTTATGAATGGAATTTTTAGACTTCTGTCGGATTTGCGATTTTATGAATAAATACAATATCAATTGTAAGATTCACTAAGTAAAGAATAACCAAGAAATCATGCGACTTAGGCATCATTGCAACACAACAACTAGAACGCAAGCCATAAGACTTTTAAATCGTGTATACAAACATTAGCACATGCGATCAAAGCATATATTCAGGGTATAAAAAATTTCTAAGTTAAGAAACTTAGAAGGTAAAGTCTTTAGACCTTGCGGGTCGTATGACTAAATCGTGCGATGAATTTGAATTGTGCGATACTGCGAGACTAGAATCGTATATTAGACTTAGTGATTATTGGCGTGCGATTTTGTGAAAAAACAATGTCATAGGTTGGTCGTTGGCTAACCAACGACCCTCCGATGCTTAAGTCAGTAATCGTTCGTGATAAGAGATCGTATGAGAGAAAAAATGAGAAAGGATTTAGAATACGTACCTTTCTATACTCTTTTCCCTTCTATGTCTATTTGCCCCCCGTCATTTATTATCTTATTTCTTTCAGGGAAAAATAGATTATGAATGACGGATCGACGCCGAGAAATAGCGGTTGTGCTTATGTCGACTGTGTTTTTGTGCGACAGGGCAAGATAGTCGTTTTATTCCTGTAGAAAAGGCATAAGTTTGTCTTTAAGGATAGAAGGACGAACATGTCGAGACCTTATGGTCATGCCGCGACTGCTAGACGATTTACTTTTGCGGCTTTAGAGTGGTCTTATAGCAGTCACGGGCGACTTTTGGCTCACTTATGATTTCTTGGACTCCCCACGGCGTAGGGAATTTCAGGGTCTGATGATACGTCGAGGGAACGGCTTTCATTTCATGGATCCACGGTCAACCTAAAATGATGTTATAGGCCGACGCACAATCGATGACGCTGAACTTGGTTTGCTTGTTGATCCCTCCGGCGTAGACTGGCAAGATGATATCTCCATAGGTGCTCGTCGCTTCTCCATTGAAACCGACCAAAGTCGTCGAACGTCGGGTGATTTCCGAACGATCGATTCCCATGGCCTTGATGGTGTCAAGGAAAATGACGTTCGCTGAACTGCCCCTATCGATCAAGACTCGTCGGGTTAAGCAATTACCAACCGTGAGTTGAATGATCAACCCGTCATGATGTTTCTGATATGAGTCGCCGAGGTCATCCTGATCGAACACAATCTTCATGGCTTCTAACTCCAAATCTCTTTTGGGTCTCGATGAACGCGGGATAGGTCGATCGTCAGGTGCTTGACTGGCATGACGCTTGGCTGCAGAGTACGTCAGACCACAAACGTCGGAACCACCAGTGATGCAATTGACGACCTTCGCATGCTCGGGGGTCGGCGGTCGATGGTCATTAGCTGAAGTAACGACGTCATCGATGATATCTTTGAGGTTGCCCTTCGGGACGTGATATGCTAGCACCTTTTTAAGAGCTATGCAATCATCTGTCGCATGATCGTGGTCGACATGAAAGTCGCACCATTTAGATTTATCTTTCTTAGCGTTGTCCTGATCGGACTTCTTTAGCCATCGAATAGTCGCATGGGCGGTCTTCAGAGTTTCGACCAAATCCTTAGTGGACCCTTTGAATCCGTAAGAGGATATCTTAGGGTACTGAGGAAACTTGTTCGCGGTCTTAGCCTCTGCTTTTGTCTTGAATCGGACGTTTGAGATTTGGCGCGCTGACTCTATTTTGGAAATTGCCTTCATCTTGAATTCTGGTTTCCTTACACCTAACGACCTCTTGTCGTCGGTATGCTTGCGACGAAAGGCAGCGTCGTCCTCTACCCTCATATATGCTAGGGTTCGAGCTCGTACGTCCTCGAAATATTCTGGAGGATACTTGGTTAGATCAGTATATAAGCCTGAACTATCGTCCAGACCACGCTTATAAGCTTCGATTGCGGTCTTGACGTCACAATTGTGGATACTGATCATCTCTGCATTGAATCTATTGAAATAACTTCGAATAGACTCATTGGTCTTCTGCACGACATAATATAGGTCACTGGTCTGCTTCTCCATCTTGCGACTGCTGGCGAACTGCTGGGAGAATTGATTGACCAACTCAACGAACGACCCGATGGATTTGGGTTTGAGATTGATCAACCATTGGAGGGCAGGACCAGTGAGGGTCGCTCCGACGCTCTTGCATATGCACACTTCCTGGTACATGTATGGGATCGAGACCGTCCACATGAGTTGCTTATACAGCGCGACGTGCTCGGTTGGATCGGTCACACCTGAATACTTGGGCGTGAAAGCGGGGATATTATATTTCTTTGGGACCTCGACGGTCGCGATCTCGTCGATAAAAGGTGACTCCTGAAAGCCTGATTGAGGCTCGACGTTTACGGGTACGGCTGCCCCAGGTAGCTTGGCGAGCAAAGATAGGACGCGCTCGTTCTGATCTTCTAGCATTTTCAATCACTGGGCGACGGGGTCATTGGGGTCGGGATTTGCCCCTGTTTGCGGATTGACTCCTGAATTGGTGCCATTGCCATACGACGAGCCATTGGCGTCTCCGCTGAAAGGAACAAAATATGGCTGCGATCCATTCTGAAATGGCTGCGATCCATTCTGAAATGGCTGCGATCCATTCTGAAACGGCTGCGATCCATTCTGCATGGGTGGTGGCCTTATATGCTGAGGAGGAACCGTCCCGAACTGGGGATTTGGGTTGAACGATCCCGGTTGCTGGTTCTGCATGAACGGACCTGGATGCTGATTCTGAGCGAACGGACCCGATCCTGGACCTGAATTATGCGCAAATGGTCTAGGACCATTTTGACCGAACGATCCTTGGCCTGGATTCTGAACGAACGGCCTAGGACAATGCTGAGGTCCAAAGGGATTTCTCAGCCGTGCGATCTCCTCGACTGCTCTGCGACTCTGCTCGGCCATGGCATTGATTTGATTCCGAACAACTTCTAGCTCTTGATACATATGAGCGATGACATGTTGCTGATTTCCAGGGGCTGCCATTTTCCTGAAACAAAGAACAAAGAAAACTCTAAGAAACTGTTACTACGACGCACGTTTGTCGAAGATTTTCTCTAGATGGGGTCCTACGGATGGCGCCAAACTGTTAATGCCAAAAATCGCACCAAGTACAACTTAAGGTCGATGTGGACTTTAACAACTAAAGAAAGGAATCGTTCGACAAAAGCGTGCGATAAAGACAGAAATGTAAACGAGACAGAGAATTTGGTGACGCGGGAAAAACCTCAACGAGGAAAAAAACCCGCGGACGACAGTGGATGTCGTCGCTGTACTATGGTCGCCAAGCAGGGGCGATGTCCTTTGTTACTGGTGTCGATCGTACAGAGATTACAATACAAATGAAAGAAAGACTTCGAAATGTAAAGTAACAAGTGTTTTTTATGTGAAAACAGTGTGCATCGTGTATAAAAATGATGTGTCGTGCGTGATTGTCTTGCGTCGAGAGCGATCTTCTATGAGTGATTTCTTTGTTCTTGCAGTGTTCTTCAGAGTTCGAGTGCTCGTGCCTGTTGTTCGATGTCTGGAACTGATGATTTAGCTTGGAATTTATAGTCTTCGGGTGCTTTAATTGACTCATTAAACACTTCGATAACTGTCGTAACGGACGTTCCCTTTAGTGTTGTTAATGACCTTCATCAGTTATAGCTGTTGCCCATTAATGATGTTGACTCCTGCATTAAACACTGAACAAACGTAATAGTAATATCTCGCGTTAGTTGATCAAGGTCGCATGGTTTTATACGACGGTCGTGCGATATAGACGACACTATGGTCGAGTGTCGTGAGGAACTCTCGACCTACCTTTTAGGAGAGGCGACAGAAGTTTCAAGGGTCTTTGTCGGGACCTTATCTTATTCCAAGATATGGTGTAAAATATGTATCTTACCTTTTCTGGTCGTGGTCGAGACTGGTGAATTTTTGCCCAAACACACTATATACATGTCAAGGGTTGATCAATTTTTAAATTTTGGAAATCACACAACAAATAGAGTTGAAAGCCAACATTCCAAATTAAAAAATTATTTGGAGACCTCACAAGCAGACTTAAATTTTTTTTTATCTCATATTCATCAAGTAATTCAGTCACAAGACACGTCGATCAAAACAAGTTTTGAAATGAGTAAAAATATTAGGAAACATCGAATTCAAAAATCACACTTTCAAAATTTGTGGGGCTTTGTTTCATCTTATGCACTTGATATGATTTACAGTGAATATAAGCGGTCTTTCGAGACTAACGTATTTTCTGAAAATTGTGGTTGTAAACTGCGTACAAGTCATGGGTTACCATGTGCGCATGAACAAGCACTATATACATGTCAAGGCGTACCCATTCCACCTGATGCGATCGACGTATTTTGGAAAAAACTTGATTTCTCGCCATGTGCGTCCGCACAAGATGATGATATTCAATGTGACGATGAAGTAGAAAATTTCAATAAACAATCAATTCCTGGTCGTAAAACCTTGCTAAAAAGGTTAAAATATATAATAATGCCATCAAAACCGTTGTTTGATGAACCCTCGGCTCATAGAACCACTCGTGGACGTCCTTCTCAAAAGAATCAAACTCTAAAGAAAAAGATTCCTGAAGACCCTCGTAGACGCAGTTGTTCTAACGCGCCAACATTTATCAACTCTGAAGGTTTTGCTCATCAAGAATCAGCGAGGCATAGCTCTTACCCCCCCCCCCCCCCCCCCACAAATCCATATCTTGATCAAATCCCGAGTTTATTTCATCCATACATCACACAACTATAAGATGTATTGGGCGATGGAAATTGTGGATTTTGAGCCATATCTACTTGTCTAGGTGGTCATGAAGTCGAATGGGACAATATCCGTAGAGAGTTAATTGTTGAACTAACTGAGTATCAACAGTATTACTCTTATGTGATTGGCAGCGAGTGTGAAAGAATTTACGAAGCGTTGAATTTTTTCCAGAAGGGCGTATTTGCACCACCTACGCATTGGATCGCTATGCCTGAAATGGGAATTCAAGCTGCTTCAAAGTTCAATGTCATACTACATATTTTCAATATGGCAGGTAGTGTGACATACTTACCATTCAGGACACAACCGTCGTCATCATCCCAACACGTGTCAATTGCAATAGTGCATGTTAATGGTAATCGTTACATAAAAGTGGTATTAAACGAAGAATATCCAATGCCCACACTCATACACCATTGGACACGTTATCGACTTCAAGATGCAAGTACATGGATTGTCCCATACAAACGTAGATTAGATTTGTATGAAGAATACATAGAGCGTACTTGTACTCGTGGGTATATTGATTTAAATGAATAATCAGAGTTGGAATTTGTTGGAATAAAAAGTATTTTTTTAACGTATTGGGCTCATTTCGAAATAATATAATTAAATCAAAAAATAAGAAGGTATCAACGAATAATAATATAATTAAATAAAAAATAACGTAAATGTATGACATATAATAATATAATTAAATCAAAAAATATTCAATATTGGGCTCATTTCGAAGGTATCGACGAGACGATTATAATGGTGTAACTTGTTAAAATTAAAAAATCTTTTTTTAACGTATTTTAGTTAATATACGATTATATGTGTTAATATAATGAAGATGTAAAATAAAAAATAGAAAACTAAAAAGTATAAAGTAAAATAATTAAATAAGTATAGGGATATAAAATGTAACTTTTAAATAAAAAATAAAAAAAAATTAAAGTATGTGAGGGGGATATACAAAATGACAGGGTGGGTTTAGAATAACCAATAAGAAACAAAGTCTAGACACACTTTGAGGAGACAAACCACATAGAGATACAAAGCCATAAGCAATCTTTTGCTTTTACTAAACAAAAATAAAGCAAACCTAAATATAAATAGAAAACCCCACACAAAAAGGAGTAATCTTTTTCTTTTTGGCAACTATAAAATCATCTCCAACAGCTTTTCTAAAATAGAAAAAATAGAGGTTTTGTTCTCTATTTGTTTCCAACAGCTTCTCTATCTTGTTCTCTAAAATAGAGAAAACAAGGTAAAGTTTATAATATTTTAATAAACTTTAAGTTAAGAGGATTCTTTAAAACTTGGTGGGAGGTGAAAGAAATTATTATTTTAATGATTTCCACCAATAAAATTAAACTATCATCATTTAATATAATTTTTTTAAAGTGCATTGGGATGATAAAGTTTATAATATTTTAATAATATAATTATTGTTGAAATCTCTAAAATAAATAATCTATTAGAGTGAAATATAATTTGATTTAGAGCTTTTGACTTTTGATTTTATATTTTAGAGAAATTATAGAGAATCTGAGAAATTATAGAGAATCTGTTATAGATGCTCCTAGATACTCTCAAAGGTTCCTTAGCCTTCCCCAGCTTTTTTTAATAAAAGAAATAAAACACTAGCCCTAGAAGACAAACCACATAGGATAGACAAATTGTAAACCATAGATTGATTAGAATATTATTTTTTTCCCTAAATCAACAACATTACTAATCGTGATGGACAACATTATGGTTTAGAACTTGTATATTAAAAGCAAAACATATATACAAAGCCATATTCTCAATACTCATTTTTTTTATAGAATGACCATGTGAGTTAAATAGTTAATGCATATTCTCGTTCCAATATTATTGTTTAAAAAACGAAAATTTAACTTGATGGTATCTAGTATCTACGGTGGCTACCTTGTATTTCCTTGTGAGAAGGGAGTGTTAGTTTTTTAATTACTTTATTATGAAAGTTATCATAAAACTCAAAAAAACAACTTTTTTCATGATACTGTTATAAATTAAGAAAGATTACCTCTAGATTTTAATACTTTGATAGTATTATAGAGAAAGAAAGAGAGAGTTTGAGAGAAATTTTCAAGTATGGATGTAAGGTGTATTGAGAGGTGTGATTTTTCATTTACAATGAAGGGGTATTTATACTACTTGAGAGTTGAAATTCTCATTCACTAAAAATACCTAACACAATCCACTAATACTCCACTAATACAATCCACTAATAATACCTAACAATATCCACTAATTTATCCACTAATACAATACAATACACTAATTATACACAATACAATACAATCCAATTATACACAATATTACAATACTCCCCCTTGGATGACAATTTCAAATCGAAGTTCAACCATGATGTGATGTCTCATTAAAAACCTTGCTAAAGAAAAACCCAGTGGGAAAAAACTTTAGCTAAGGGAAAAAGAGTGCAGCTAGTAGTTGACTCCCCCGGATATTGACATCCACGGATCATCACATGTTATGCACATGTCGCATACCGATATTGTGAACGTGTTTTCTGAAGATTGCAGTCGGTAGCGCCTTTGTGAAAAGATCCGTTGCGTTGTTGCTCGATTGAATATATTTTATTTCAATCTGATTATCTTTATAAGATCTTGAGTGTATGAGAAGAACCTTGGAGGTATATGTTTTGTCCTGTCACTCTTGATGTATCCTTCTTTCATTTGTGTGACACATGCGGCGTTATCTTCATAGATCAAAGTTGGAATTTTGTCCTTCTCTAGTCCGCATGAAGTCAAGATGAGTTGTGTCATTGATCTCAACCAAACACACTCTCTACTAGCTTCATGAAGTGCAATAACTTCGGCATGATTTGAAGATGTAGCAACAAGTGTTTGCTTCTGAGAGCGCCAGGAAATGGCAGTACACATATCCAGTTTGAGATCTAGCTTTATGAGGATCAGATAAATAACATGCGTCTGCATAACCAATCAAACTTTCTTTTGAATTGTTAGAATAAAATAGACCTAAATCAACAGTTCCTCGAAGGTATCGGAATATGTGTTTGATTCCATTCCAATGTCTCTTTGTGGGAGATGAACTGAATCTTGCTAACAAATTCACTGCAAAAGAAATGTCAGGTCTAGTACAGTTAGTAAGATACATAAGTGCTCCAATTGCATTAAGGTATGGTACTTCTGGACCAAGAACCTCTTCATTTTCTTCGCAAGGGCGAAATGGATCATTGTCGATGTTAAGTGATCTAACAACCATTGGAGTGCTTAAAGTATTTGCTTTGTCCATGTTGAAACGTTTTAAGACCTTTTCAACATAATTTGATTGATGCACAAGTATGCCATTGTGCATGTGCTCAATCTGTAAACCAAGACAGTATTTGGTTTTTCCAAGATCTTTCATTTCAAATTCTTTCTTCAAAAGCACAATCACTTCATGGATCTCTTTATCTGTCCCAATGATATTTAGATCATTAACATATCCAGATGTTGTTTTCTTAATAAAAACACATGGGCAAATAAGATTATTTATATAACCTTTACTTATCAAGTAATCGTTTTTCCTCTTCTGGGGAAATTATTATATTTTGTGTTTCTTCAGGAACACTTTGTTCGTTACCAATTGCAATTTCAGTTCCCTTTCTTTTTCGGGGATTTTTATCTTTAGAACCCAATGGTCTTCCACGCTTCAGGCGTGCTTTAGACTCTTCATCTTTATCATTTGTTTGTCCAACTGGGACTTCAATTCGAGTTGGAGCATTCACAGCTGGTATATAAGATTTTGTAACTCTTTTAGTATCAGTAAATGCATCAGGTAATTGATTTGCAATTTCTTGCAAATGTATTATCTTTTGTACTTCTGTTTCACATTGTTTCATGCGAGGATCAAGATACAACAATGATGGTTCACACCATGAAACGTCCTTTTCTTGGGTTTTCTTTTCTCCCCCTAATGCTGGGAACATAGCCTCGTTAAAATGGCAATCGGAAAAACGTGTTGTAAAAACATCACCCGTTAGTGGTTCAAGATATCTTATTATAGAAGATGTTTCATATCCAACATATATTCCCAACCTTCTTTGAGGACCCATTTTGTGCGTTGTGGTGGTGCAATAGGAACATATACTGCACATCCAAAAATTCTAAGGTGGGAAATATTTGGTTCTTGACCAGAAACGAGTTGCATAGGAGTGTATGTGTGATATGCACTCGGTCTCGTGTGAATTAATGATGCAGCATGTAAAATTGCATGACCCCATATAGAAACTGGAAGTTTTGTTCTCATTATTAATGGTCTAGCTATTAGCTGAAGACGTTTAATTAATGATTCAGCTAAACCATTTTGTGTGTGAACATGAGCAACTGGATGTTCAACAACAATTCCTACAGACATGCAATAGTCATTGAAGGCTTGAGATGTAAATTCACCAGCATTATCAAGTCTCACCTTTTTAATAGAATAATCTGGAAAATGTGCTCTTAATTTGATAATTTGAGCAAGAAACTTTGCAAATGCCACATTACGAGTTGACAATAGGCAAACATGAGACCATCTACTGGATGCATCTATTAAGACCATGAAGTATCTAAATGGTCCACTTGGTGGATGAATTGGTCCCATATATCACCTTGAATTCTTTCAAGAAACATAGGTGATTCCTTTTCAATTTTAGATGGTGAAGGTCTCACAATTAATTTTCCAAGTGAACAAGATGTACATGGAGTAACTTTACCCGTTTGAGAGAACTTCTGGTCCTTCAATGGATGTCCATATGTACTTCCAATTATCCTGTGCATCATTGTTGATCCGGGATGGCCTAATCTGTCATGCCATAAACTAAATATCGCAGGATCACAATATTTTTCTTTAACTACCATATTTGTTTCAACCATAGTTATATATGTATAATGTAAACCGGAGTGAAGTATTGGTAGTTTCTCCAGCACACGGTTCTTATCAATAATATACATATATTTCTCATTTTCTGAGGTCACTGTTCGAGTATCATATCCATTAACATATATGTCATTGAAACTTAATAGATTTATTTTCGATTTCGGAGAAAACAAAGCATTATTTATAATGAACTTTGTACCATTCGGTAATAGGAAATGAGCCATGCCTACTCCTTCTATCATGTCTGCAGGACCTGATATAGTATGTATGGTTCCTTTTATTGGTTTTAACTCAGAGAAATATTTCTTAGCTTTCAGGATGGTGTACGTGGTACCACTATCCGGTATACACATGTCTCCAACATTTGCTTGATGTTGTGCTCCGATGGAATTCATATTAAACTTCAAATATTAAACAAACTGTGAGTTTATAATGATAATAATAATAGTCGTAATAATATGACAAAGATATTAGAATAAAAAGATAATTAAATTCATATAATCGGAAAAAGGGGAATACATAGTTATGAAAAGGGATACGAATATCATAAACATTTATATAAATCAAATGTCGTCATAGTCAATTAAATCAGAATCATTTAAATCATTGTTGGACAACTCCAGGTTGTCTGTATGATTTATGAAATCAGAATAATTTAAATCAGTGTTGGTCAACTTCAGGTTGTCCATATGATTTACTTCCTTCTCTTTTCCTTTAAGAGATTCCTTATAAAGCTGACAAATATGTTGGGGTGTACGGCATGTCCTTGACCAGTGGTCCATGCTACCTCATCTGTAACAAGAACCTTCAGGGTTCTGTGAATGACTTGTTCCATCATCATGTTTTATCATTTTGAGCTTATTTTGTGGTTGGCTTCTATATCCTTGTTGAGCATGATGATTATTTGCTCTTTGCCCACTACCACGATAAAAACTACGTCCACCACCGTAAGGGTGGCCTCGGCCAGAATTGTGGTTTCGACCATAAAACTTATTTTGAGCGAAATAACCACGGCCTCGTCCACGACCACGACCACGTCCACGTCCACGTCCCCGTCCACGGAAATTATTTCTAGGACTTTCATTATTTATAGCATTTGCTTCAGGAAATGCTAATGAACCTGTTGGACGTGATTGATGGTTTTTCATCAAAAGCTCATTATTTTGTTCTGCAACAAGTAAACATGAATTAAGCTCAGAATATTTTGCGAATTTCTGCAAGCGATATTGTTGTTGCAGAGTAATGTTTGATGCATGGAAAGTGGAGTAGGTTTTCTCCAACATATCCTTATCAGTAACATCCTCTCCACAAAACTTAAGTTGTGAACATATCGTGAACAAGGCAGAATTATAGTCATTCACTTTTTTAAAATCTTGAAATCTTAAATTTCTTCATTCATCTCTTGCAACCGGAAGTAAAACTTCCTTTTGGTGATCAAACCTTTCTTTAAGGTTTTTCCATAAAATGCTTGGATCACTGATATCGAGATATTCATATTTTAACATATCGTCAATATGTTTCCGAAGAAAAGTGATGGCTTTTGCTTTAGCTGCCGGCGGGCAAACATTTCCTTCTGTTAATGTTTCTATAATGTACATAGATTCAAGATGCATTTTGACATCTATAATCCATGACATATAGTTCTTGCCATTCACATCAAGAGCCGCCAATTCAATTTTTGACAGATTCGACATATTGTAACTATCAAACAACAAGAAAAAGTTAGAATCCATTTATGTCTATTAGTAGTGACATACAAAGAAGTGGAAGAACCAAAAATACAAATTTGCTTAATGATAAATAAAATTCATTAGGCTGAAGATTACTGACAGGAATGATTAGTAATATAAGTATCATAATGACGAGAATTATAACAGGATGAAGCATCTTCAGAAAAATCTTCTTGATTAGATGAACTTGAAAGAAGAGTTATTTGTGTATTTGAGGGAGAAAACTTGAGGGTTTATTTATAGGCTAAAAAATATAGCCGTTGGGTGTATATATATAGCCGTTGGAGATCATATACAACGGTTATAATGTTATATATATAGCCGTTGTAAATGAGTAGGTAAATGAAAGAGATAATTAATACATAAAATCAGTAAAGATTATAATATCGGTGAAGGTAGATATAAGATATAATTAGTGATATAAATAAGAAAGATAAGCAAATATTAGTATGCTTAGATAAAATTTAGCAGAAGAATAAACATATGCATAAATAAACGTTCAAATATTAGTATGACCATATAATTAAGTACTCGTAAATAAAAGTTAGCATAAGCATTAAATCCTAAATAAGATTAGTATATGCATAAACTAAAATTAGTATGCTAGTAGCAATAATGTCTATAACAAGAATTCATCAACTTTTATTTTGTTTATTTTTGGTATTTTACTTTCTTAACATATAGGGTTAAGGAAATACATACCTTGATTACAGCTTTCGTGCTGATAACGTGTTATAAATTAAGAAAGATTACCTCTAGATTTTAATACTTTGATAGTATTATAGAGAAAGAAAGAGAGAGTTTGAGAGAAATTTCCAAGTATGGATGTAAGGTGTATTGAGAGGTGTGATTTTTCATTTACAATGACGGGGTATTTATACTACTTGAGAGTTGAAATTCTCATCCACTAAAAATACCTAACACAATCCACTAATACTTCACTAATACAATCCACTAATAATACCTAACATAATCCACTAATTTATCCACTAATACAATACAATACACTAATTATACACAATACAATACAATCCAATTATACACAATATTACAATAGATACCTTTTTTCTTTTTAACCCTGCTGAAGACATATTGCTTTGTCTCTTGACAATGATACTCGTCACACCAAACTAGGTGGAGAGACATTGAATTTATAGAAAGATAAGTTACACTTTACAACCTTAAAGAATCAAGAGATATACATCTATACAATAACTAAATGCACAAAATAATAACTAAGTGTGTCTAATATCCCCCCTCAAGCGAAACGGTGGCGGACCGATACGAAGCATTTCTCGAAAGAACTCGAACTGATGACGCGACAAGCTTTTGGTGAAGATGTCAGCCACTTGAAGCTTGGTAGGAACGAACTCGGTGTGAAGCTTGTCGGATAACACAAGTTCGCGAATGAAGTGATAGTCAAGGTCAATGTGCTTGGCACGTTTGTGAGAGACCGGGTTTTGAGTAAGAAAGAGAGCACTTTGATTATCACATAGCAACGTCGGTCGATCTGGTGGTAGCGCATGAAGTTCTCTCAACAAATGAGTGATCCAAATGATCTCCGCGGCGGTGTTGGCCATTGCTCGATATTCAGACTCACAACTAGAGCGAGAGACAGTTAGTTGTTTCTTGGCACTCCAGGATACAAGATTGCCCCCGAGGAAGATCGAGTAACCATAGGTAGACCGGCGGGTCTCAAGACAACGAGCCCAATCAGCATCAGAGTACCCCACAAGAGTGGTGTATGCTGGCCTAGAAAAAGAAAGGCCAAAAGAGAGTGTACCCTAGACATATCGGAGAATCCGTTTAACTGCCTGATAATGGGAAACAGTACGAGCTTGAAGAAACTGGCTGACTTGATTGACTGTATACGAAATATCCGGACGAGTGATCGTCAAGTACTAAAGAGCACCAACAAGAGACCGATAGTGCGAGGGATCAGAGTACGGCTCACCACTGGTAAGAAAACCCGTGTTAGAGGCAATAGGAGTAGTGACTGGTTTAGCATCAAGAAGACCAGCCCGAGAAAGAATGTCGTGAGCATACTTGGACTGACTAAGAAATAAACCAGTGGACGTGTAGGTAGCTTCAAGCCCAAGAAAGTAACTTAGACAGCCGAGATCTTTGATTGCAAACGAGTGATGATAGAACGGATAACCGTGTCATCATTGGCAGTAAGAATTAAATCATCAACATAAACCAATAAATATAACACACGAACTGCGTGTGAACACAAATAGTATTAGACACACTTAGTTATTATTTTGTGCATTTAGTTATTGTATAGATGTATATCTCTTGATTCTTTAAGGTTGTAAAGTGTAACTTATCTTTCTATAAATTCAATGTCTCTCCACCTAGTTTGGTGTGACGAGTATCATTGTCATGGTATAAAGAGCCATTTAATCCCACCACCTTTCTCTCTTCTTCTTCCCCTCTCATACACCTCCCTCCCCCTTTTCGGTTTCGTCAATCTCTTCTCCTACCATGGCCTCCCCCTCTCAAGATACCACCCTCTCCATGAACACCATTTATCATCTGATCACCAACCGTTTATCTTCTTCCAACTATCTCCTGTGGAAGAATCGGATGCTTCCTCTTCTTTCTTATCAAAATCTCTTGGGGCATGTTGATGGCACTCTCCCGGCACCCGCACCTGAGATTCTCACCGGTGACAAATCCGCGTTGAATCCGCCTATTGCGACATGGCTCTCGGCTGATCAACGGGCCGTTATTCTTCTCCAAGCCTCTTTGACCGAAGAAGCTTTTTCAGATAATATTGGTCTTTTCACGGCCCGGAAAATCTGTGTCGCTCTTGAGGAAGCATATATCCACTCTTCCGTCGAACGTATTCAAAACTTATGTGACCAACTTCGTCAATTTTCCAAAGGTTCGTCCACCGTTTCCGAGTTTGGCCGCAGGTTCCGGAACATCTGTGATCAACTTTCGGTCGTCGGCCATCCGGTTGCGTAATCGGACAAGGTCCATTGGTTTTTGTGCGGTCTTGGTCCGTCTTTCGAGACGTTTTCTACGGCCGTTCGGGCCTCTCGGTCTCCGACTACCCTTCGGGATCTCCTTGCCCACGCTGAAGCCCATTAATTGTTTTTGCGCTCGCTACACGGGACTGCTTCTCCACCTGCGGCTTTTTCGGCTCACACGGGGCCACCCGTTTTGTATCGGGGTCGTGGTGGTCGCGCGTTTTAGGGTGGTCGTGGTCTGGGCCGCCGCCCTCCGCATTGTCAATTACGTCGCAAAGACGGTCACTATGCTAGTGCGTGTCCGCATCTCTCCTCGTATGCCACTCATAAACCCGGTTCCTATACGGATTTGGCTAAGGAATTTTATGCTCAGTGTCATGTTACGACGAATGCCCCGGATTGGTTTGTCGATTCTGGTGCTACCGATCATATGGCATCCTCCACGGGTTCCGTGACTCAACCCGAGGCTTATGTCGGAAACTCTAAGGTCACCTTTGGGGATGGTAATGTTCTCCCCATATCCCATATTGGTCACTCTACTCTTAATAATAATATTCTTCTGCGTGATGTCTTGGTCGTTTCAAAGATCACCAGAAATTTATTGTCTATTAGTAAATTAACAACTGACAATAGCATGGATGTTTTGTTTTCCCAACCGCACTTTTATATTCAGGATCGAGCAACGAAGCAAGTTCTAGCGCAGGGCCGATGTGAGCACGGGCTATAAGTTCTCTCCAATACGCCGCAAGCATTTACGGTCGTTACGTGTTCGAAGTTAAAAGCGTCGTACGAACTTTGGCATTCCCGTTTGGGTCATGTTTCTTTTGCCACTATTTCTCTTTTAAATAAACTGGGTTATGTTTCAGTAACATCTTTATTACCATCGCCTGTTATCTGTTCGGCTTGTCAACTTGCTAAGGCGCATCGCTGATAACGCCACTTTTTGGCGTTATTTCCGGTTCTCAAACCAATGATATTGGCGTGTATTCAAGTAAAAAGGCATGTATTTTACGGTTTATCTAGTGATTTAGACAGGTTATTTAAAAGGCGGCATTCCTCGAGAAAAGAAGCTAAAAAGAACCCAAAACGAGTCCAAACGAAGCCTAACGGAAGCCCAAAAGCCAAGCCCAAGACCCGCGACCGAACCAGGACCCGACCCGCGAACCAGAAATCGACCCACGCTGCAAAAACAACACGCGCGACTTACCACACGACTTGCAAGTCGCGTGGCAAGTGGCGTAACCCTCTGTTTGTCGAAAATCAGCTATTTTATTCGGGGTTTAGGTCACTTTTTCGGTATCCAACTTTCAGCAGACGACCAGGGGCGATTTTGGGGCGACTTCCGGCGACTTTTCGGAGCTTTCGGAGTCACGTTAGAGGGCCGATCACGGAGACAATCATCACGGAACGTAGATACAAGCACGGTTGAAGGGAGTTCATCACGTTATTTTTCATGTTTTTAATCTTTCGCGTCACCATGTTTACATACGTAGTTTCATCTTTCTCTCTTGTGTTTGAATCCACCACCGACATGAACTAACCGGTTCGTGTTGGGGGTTGGAATGAATTCGGTTTATAAAGCATGTAACCAGATGATTTAACTTTTATTGGGTTTTCCTTGATTAATGAAGCATGTGATTTTGCATTTAAAGCCTTTGAAAGTCTAGCTAGCTTTTAATTGATTTATTATTTTCAGTTGAGTTCGAGAGAATTAACTGTTAAATAGAACTAGGAATTGCATGCCTAAGACGATAAATCAGTGATAGAGATATACTGAATAAGTCTTAGTCCCAATTAAACCGTTAGGTTTATATCGAGAGATAAAATCTAGCCAATTTAACATAAATCGAGTACTTAATGTGTTTTGGAATCCATAGGTGAGATCGAGAGATTAATCTTATCCTTTTCAAAGTAAAACCCGTTGTGGCTTGAAAGAGAACAACGGTGACTTTAAAAGATTTGGGAATCATTAAAGGGATAAACTGGTAATTGTTTGAGTTGTCTGTGTGCATGTGTAGAACCGGAGGATTTCCAACCCTCAACTTTCCTCTCTATCAAAGTTCCTAATTTGTTCTTTGCTTTGTTTGTGTTTAAGTTGTGATTTGCTAGAATTTAGTTTAAAACCCATCTTCCAAATTCGACAGTCCAGTTAATAGAGCCTATAGTAATCGTGGTACTTAGTTCCTAGTTCCTCGTGATTCGATACTCGTACTTTCCAAGTACTATTACTTGACTTCGACCCGTACACTTGCGGTAAGATTCGCGGGGTGTTAAAAACCCCGTGTCAAGTTTTTGGCGCCGCTGCCGGGGAGCTAGTTGTAATTAATAGCACTACCATCTATAGGAGCTATTAGATTGGGCATTTTCTTTTCTTGTTATTTTCCATCACTTTCAGTTTTTGGATTATTGACGTTGCTTTCTCCTTTTCAGGTACCACTTGGTTTATGCCAAGGACAACCCGAGGAAAAGAGATCGAACAATTTGATCCGGAGATCGAAAGAACCGCTCGTCGGCTGCGTAAGGAAGCGAAAGCCAAAAGAAATCTGAAATTCGAGATGTCCGACGACGAGAGACCACCTCGCCGCAACAATCCACCACCACCTCCAGAAAGGGTGCCTATGCGGTCGTTTGCCAACCCGAATGTGGCAGCGGCCCGCATAGGTATTCAGCCGCCTACCACTGCGGCTAACTACTTTGAGATAAATCCGAGTACCGTAGTAATGGTACAACAGAATCAGTTCGGGGGAGCACCAACTGAAGACCCCCATGCGCATCTACGAGCCTTTGAACGCATTTGCAGCACCTTCAAGATCAACGGGATGGAGGAGAACGCAATCAAACTGAGGTAATTCAGTTTTTCATTAAAAGGTCGAGCTGAAATATGGATCGAGGGCCTACCATCAGACCTTATCACCACTTGGGCACAATTGAAGGCAGCTTTCCTCCAGAAATTCTTCCCACCGGGAAGAACCGCGCAGTTAATGGCCGATATTAAACATTTCGCGCAATGGGACCAAGAGACACTTTACGAGGCATGGGAGAGATATAAGGACATGTTGAAGAAGTGTCCACATCACGGTCTTCATGGGTGGGTCATAATCCAAACGTTCTTTGGAGGCCTTCACCCGCAATTCAAGAATGATATTACGGCTGCAGCGGGGGGAGCACTCATGAACAAGACCTATGAAGAAGCGGTCGAGCTGATCGAGAACCTTGCCGAACATAGCTACTCCACTCCACAATCATCCATTGCATGAGTAGCAAGTGTTCGAGAATCGGATGAGCTTAAGGAGATCAAAACCCAATTAGCAGCGATTACGAACCATTTTCAAGCCGGCAGCCATCAAGAACCTGATCAAGTCCATTTTGTGTCAAACCGGAGCCAACCGAGAAACGATCCTTTCTCTAACACTTATAACGAGGGGTGGAAAAGACATCCCAATCTTTCATGGAATCATCCCGGTCAACCACAATCAGGTAATTTTTCTAACGCTTCTAATTTTTCTCAAACTAATAATGTTTATCGTCCTCCAGGATTTCAGCAAAGAAACGAAGGACCATCCGGGGAGAAGAAGCCGGGCCTCGAAGACATGATGATGAAGTTCATGTCAAAAATGAACAGCACGGTCGGAGAGCTAGCGAGCACGGTGAATACGGTAAAAGCCGCAACTGAGCAGAATACGGCCGCAATCAAGATTCTCGAGAGGCAAGTAGGGCAGATTTCTGAAGCCCTACAAACCCGACCTCCCGGCACCTTTCCAAGCATGGCTGAAAAAAGGAACCAAGAGAACTGTAACGCCATTTATCTGAGAAGTGGAAAGGGACTGAATAGAGAACCGTCATCTAAAGAGACCGAGCCCAAAGAGCGAGACGTAGAAGAGTTGAAGGCGAATGAAGAGGCTGTAATTGAAGATAACTCGAGAAGCGATGAGAAGAAGAAAGAAGTGACACCACCGATCAAGCCGGAAATCCCACGAGTGCCTTACCCGAGCAGACTCAAAAAGAACAAGGATGATGTTAATTTTTCTAAATTTATCGATGTATTTAAGAAGCTAACCATTAACATCCCTTTTGCAGATGCGTTGGCACAAATGCCCTCTTACATGAAATTCATGAAAGAGATCTTATCCAAAAAGAGGGCAATTGATCACCAATCCACCGTTGCACTCACCGAGGAGTGTAGCGCAATTTTCCAAAACAAGCTTCCCCCGAAGCTTAAAGATCCAGGGAGTTTTTCTATCCCTATCCAAATCGGGAAGTTTGATTTTAATAAGGTTTTATGTGATTTAGGGGCAAGTATTAATCTGATGCCTCTTTCTGTTTTCAGGAAACTCGGGTTGGGAGAGGTGAGCCCAACATATATGACACTCAAGCTCGCTGACAGATCAATAAGGTATCCATACGGGGTAATCGAAGACGTGCTGATCAAAGTTGGGAAGTTCTACTTCCCAGTGGACTTCGTGGTGATCGATATAGACGAAGATGAAGAAGTCCCACTCATTTTGGGAAGATCATTCCTAGCCACTAGTCGAGCATTGATTGATGTGGAGGAAGGAGAGGTGACCTTCAGAGTCGGCGGCGAGAGAGTGATCTTTAAGATGTTTGAAAAGGCGAGAGGTCAAGGTGAAGAAGAATCTGGAGCTGGTCATGGAGGGCCAAAAGTAAAAGAGTCCGCGAAGAACCGTATGTGTGGGCGATCCAATTCCGCGGATACTAAACCGAGCTGAAACCACATAGTCGTGCCACGACTTTAAATACGGCGCTGGGTGGGAGGCAACCCACCAAGGTTTGTTTTCCTTGTTATTTGTGTGCTTAGTTTTATTTTTATTTTTGAGTGTGTTTAAATAATGAAAAAGCCATAAAAATCGAAAAATCTAAAAAGTCAAAAATAGCTGAAACAGGGACATACGCGACTTGTCACGCGGTTTGCATACCGCGCAGCAAGTCGCGGGGCCCTCTGTTGGTTTTCTGAAACAGAGGGTTACGCGGGTTGCCACGCGACTTGCAAGTCGCGGGCTAAACCGCGGGAGTCCCATTTGCCTCGTTTTTCGTTTTTCGTGCAAATCTTTGTTGCTTTCTTGCATTTGTGTGTTTCAATTTTTCTTGCATTTTTGTCTTTTGCTGTTATTTCTGTTGTGTGCGCATGTGCTCCCTCCATCCCCTCTAAGTGCTCGAATCTTATAAGAGAATCTCAGTCGGTCGGGCAAAACAGGTACGTTCTAAACCTTGCTTTTAATGAGTGGTGTATGATGTTTATTCCTTAGTAGTTTAACGAGAGGCAACAAACCTAAGTTTCACTTAGGATTGGGGTGCCTCATCTTTCCCATCTACACACTCAATGCTTTTGACCCTGTGCAAACCTCGGTTTTACCGAGGTTTGGGGTTGGCTTCTATTTGGCTTTTATTTGGCAAACCTAGGCCACGGCCTAGGTTTGGGGTGCCTAGTTTTAGAAAATTTGGGTAGTCTTTTTATGCTATATATGTAATGCCTTGCCTGTTCTTTTAATAACTGCACAATGAGTCGCATCACCCACGACTTTACTTGCACATTGGGGACAATGTGTGGGTAAGGTTTGGGGTTGCCCAATCGGGCCCAAGTTATGCACGTAGATTTCCTGCACTTCTGAGTGTCTAGATCAAAGTAGCTAAAATTTTTGTTTTGAATGATTGAGACCGACCATTGTGGAAAGAATCTTGTGATAGTGACGTGACAGTTAGGGAAGGACCGAGAAAGGACATGACTAGGGACATTAGTGGAGACCACCCGATAGTGAGTTTTGAACCTAAAAGACGTTTTTTTCATTTCGAGGGATTCATACACTAAATTCATATACACTTTTTCGAATTCCTTGTCGTGAATGTAGAATGATCTCGCTACATTATTGCATTGAGTAGCAAAGACGAACATCGGGATATTAGGTAAGGGTATAGTAGACCATACCGTGTGGACCTTAAGAAATGAGTCCAGGCATTGTGTGTTTTGTTTTAACCCGTTTCAGCTATCGTTTTCCCTTTTTACCCTTAGTGTGTACCCATAGCCCAGTTGAAGCCAAACACTCACTCTTAATTCTTTCTAAACCCATCATTCACCCTTAGCCAAAAGCCTTAGCCAACCCTATCCGAAAGTGTGTCAATCGGAAGCAGTAATAAACTTAGAGAGATAGAGAGGAAAAGAAAGAAATCAGGCCAGTCAAGAAAGAGAAAAGAGGGCCAATGTTTCCCCAATCAATAAAGAGGACCAATGAAGTCCCAAAAAAAACGTTAGTTAGATAGTCTCTAGTAGACTGCATAATAAGTGAGTCAAAGCGACTCCAATAGTGACGAAAAAGGACCAAGTGAGCAAATGTAAAGCAAAGAGAGTTCAGAATTGCAAACGATTGACACGCCGAGGATTTTTTTGATCCATTATACCCTTCATTTCTATAACCTTAACCTTAGCCCCGTTACAACCCGTGTAAAGACCTGGATGATCTTCTGGAAAACATGATTAGAGTCTATGACCACCTGTACCGATATTCCCTGTCTTGTTATTTGATTCCTTCTGAGATCAAAAGTTTGGACATTTGTGCGTCTTTCTTTATAGTTGTCATGTAATTACTGCGTGTTCTTGTACATAAACTCCATACACATGACAACACGAGCGATAACCTAGGTTCAAGAGCGAAACGAGAGTATCTGTGAGGTAGGGTCGAGGCGAAATGTTTTCCCTAGTATGTTCAGACTTAGTCTAACCCTGATGTGATCGGAACAGTCACGAGTTCAACTCCCAATGGAAGGTCATAGGTCAAACGAAATGAGAATTAGGCGAGAGTGAGATAGATATTCACGGGTATGGGAAATCACCGATGCATCACTTGGTACCGATTGGAAATTGTGCAGTTATTATATTTTCACTGATATGTGCTTTAATTCTGTTTTATCGCTAATTTGCTTGGGGACAAGCAACGCTCGGTTTGGGGTTGTTGATAACGCCACTTTTTGGCGTTATTTCCGTTTCTCAAACCAATGAGATTGGCGTGTATTCAAGTAAAAAGGCATGTATTTTACGGTTTATCTAGTGATTTACACAGGTTATTTAAAAGGCGGCATTCCTCGAGAAAAGAAGCTAAAAAGAACCTAAAACGAGTCCAAACGAAGCCTAACGGAAGCCCAAAAGCCAAGCCCAAGACCCGCGACCGAACCAGGACCCGACCCGCGAACCAGAAATCGACCCACGCTGCAAAAACAACACGCGCGACTTACCACGCGACTTGAAAGTCGCGTGGCAAGTGGCGTAACCCTCTGTTTGTCGAAAATCAGCTATTTTATTCGGGGTTTAGGTCACTTTTTCGGTATCCAACTTTCAGCAGACGACCATGGGCGATTTTGGGGCGACTTTCGGCGACTTTTCGGAGCTTTCGGGGTCACGTTAGAGGGCCGATCACGGAGACAATCATCACGGAACGTAGATACAAGCACGATTGAAAGGAGTTCATCACGTTATTTTTCATGTTTTTAATCTTTCGCGTCACCATGTTTACATGCGTAGTTTCATCTTTCTCTCTTGTGTTTGAATCCACCACCGACATGAACTAACCGGTTCGTGTTGGGGGTTGGAATGAATTCGGTTTATAAAGCATGTAACCAGATGATTTAACTTTTATTGGTTTTTCCTTGATTAATGAAGCATGTGATTTTGCATTTAAAGCCTTTGAAAGTCTAGCTAGATTTTAATTGATTTATTATTTTCAGTTGAGTTCGAGAGAATTAACTATTAAATAGAACTAGGAATTGCATGCCTAAGACGATAAATCAGTGATAGAGATATACTGAATAAGTCTTAGTCCCAATTAAACCGTTAGGTTTATATCGAGAGATAAAATCTAGCCAATTTAACATAAATCGAGTACTTAATGTGTTTTGGAATCCATAGGTGAGATCGAGAGATTAATCTTATCCTTTTCAAAGTAAAACCCGTTGTGGCTTGAAAGAGAACAACGGTGACTTTAAAAGATTTGGAAATCATTAAGGGGATAAACTGGTAATTGTTTGAGTTGTCTGTGTGCATGTGTAGAACCGGAGGATTTCCAACCCTCAACTTTCCTCTCTATCAAAGTTCCTAATTTGTTCTTTGCTTTGTTTGCGTTTAAGTTGTGATTTGCTAGAATTTAGTTTAAAACCCATCTTCCAAATTCGACAGTCCAGTTAATAGAGCCTATAGTAATCGTGGTACTTAGTTCCTAGTTCCCCGTGATTCGATACTCGTACTTTCCAAGTACTATTACTTGACTTCGACCCGTACACTTGCGGTAAGATTCGCGGGGTGTTAAAAACCCCGTGTCAATCGCTTACCTTTTGAACCTAATGAAAAACGTGCCTTACATGTATTGGACTTGGTTCATTGTGATTTATGGGGGCCATCACCGGTTGATTCGGTTGATGGTTATCGTTATCAACCGGTTGATTCGGTCTCCAAAAATAGCATAATAATGATAACCATCAACCGAATCAACCGGTGATGGGCCCCATAAATCACAATGAACCAAGTCCAATACATGTAAATCACGTTTTTCATTAGGTTCAAAAGGTAAGCGATGCGCCTTAGCAAGTTGACAAGTCAAACAGATAACAGGCGATGGTAATAAAGATGTTACCGAAACATAACCCAGATTATTTAAAAGAGAAATAGTGGCAAAAGAAACATGACCCAAACGGGAATGCCAAAGTTCGTACGACGCTTTTAACTTCGAACCCGTAACGGCCGTAAATGCTTGCGGCGTATTGTAGATAACATATAGCCCGTGCTCACATCGGCCCTGCGCTGGAACTTGCTTCGTTGCTCGATCCTGAATATAAAAGTGCGGTTGGGAAAACAAAACGTCCATGCTATTGTCAGTTGTTAATTTACTAATAGACAATAAATTTTTGGTGATCTTTGGAACGACCAAGACATCACGCAGTCGAATATTATTATTAAGAGTAGAGTGACCAATATGGGATATGGGGAGAACATTACCATCCCCAAAGGTGACCTTAGAGTTTCCGACATAAGCCTCGAGTTGAGTCACGGAACCCGTGGAGGATGCCATATGATTGGTAGCACCATAATCGACAAACCAATCTGGGGCATTCGTCGTAACATGACACTGAGCATGAAATGCCTTAGCCAAATTCGTATCCGAACCGGGTTTATGAGTGGCATACGAGTAGAGATGCGGACACGCACTAGCATAGTGACCAACTTTGCGACATAATTGACAATGCGGAGGGCGGCGGCCACGACCACGACAACCCCGAAACGCGCGACCACCACAACCCCGAGACAAAACGGGTGGCCCCGTGTGAGCCGAAAAAGCCGCAGGTGGAGAAGCAGTCCCGTGTAGCGAGCGCAAAAACAATTCATGGGCTTCAGCGTGGGCAAGGAGATCCCGAAGGGTAGTCGGAGACCGAGAGGCCCGAATGGCCGTAGAAAACGTCTCGAAAGACGGACCAAGACCACACAAAAACCAATGGACCTTGTCCGATTCCGCAACCGGATGGCCGACGGCCGAAAGTTGATCACAGATGTTCCGGAACCTGCGGCCAAACTCGGCAACGGTGGATGAACCTTTGGAAAATTGACGAAGTTGGTCACGTAAGGTTTCACGTTCGACGAAAGAGTGGGTATAGGCTTCCTCAAGAGCGACACAGATTTGTCGGGCCGTGGAAAGACCAATAATCTCTGAAAAAGCTTCTTCGGTCAAAGAGGCTTGGAGAAGAATAACGGCCCGTTGATCAGCCGAGAGCCATGTCGCAAAAGCCGGATTTGAAGCAGATTTGTCACCGGTGAGAATCTCAGGTGCGGGTGCCGGGAGAGTGCCATCAACATGCCCCAAGAGATTTTGATAAGAAAGAAGAGGAAGCATCTGATTCTTCCACACAGGAGATAGTTGGAAGAAGATAAACGGTTGGTGATCAGATGAAGAATGGTGTTCATGGGGAGGGTGGTATCTTGAGAGGGGGAGGCCATGGTAGGAGAAGAGATTGAAGAAACCGAAAAGGGGGAGGGAGGCGTATGAGAGGGGAAGAAGAAGAGAGAAAGGTGGTGGGATTAAATGGCTCTTGATACCATGGCCTCCCCCTCTCAAGATACCACCCTCCCCATGAACACCATTCTTCATCTGATCACCAACCGTTTTTTAACCCTGCTGAAGACATATTGCTTTGTCTCTAAATCAATTGATAATATTTTTTAAGAGAAGAGCGAGTGTCATCGTTAAGAGAAAGAATTCGACAGATTGTCACGAGCAGAGAATTCAAAGGAATAAAAACTTACTTGAGTTTGATCCATACAAGCGCTGAATCCCGAATCCTTAATCACAAAAGTTTGGGTTGTTTAGGAATTTGTTTTGGAGAAGGGATATGGTAGTTATGGAGAAAGTTTGGGTTTTAAAGAGATGATTTACTTTGATAAGGAAAAGATTAGGAGAAGATAGGGATTAGCAAATAAGTTTAAAAGACACCACCCTCTAATAAACATGGTTCGGTTTCGGTATTTTCGGGAAATTTCCGGTACCGAATACCGAATCCCAAGTTTTAAGATTACATGGAACATAAAACCGAACCAAATACACGGTCGCGATTCTGTTCGGGAAACCGATCTAGTTTACTCATCCCTAATTTTCATCTATAATCTTTTTTCACCTAACGAAATCAAATACAATTTATGTCTATAATCACCGATTCATATCCGACGTGCTTAGACCTGAATATGGGTGACTTCAAGGTTAAAGGAATGGAGATCTCCTGCAGATACAGAAGCGGCTCGAGACATAAACAGTAATATCGGTTATTTGATTAATCTACTTGATGGGAACACTCATCGGGAATAGTCGGTGTCTGCGATATACATCATTGCATGCGTAAAGTGATCAATCTAGAAAAGGGGTTTTCGAGGAGGGTGGATTAGGGCCGTTGTTAAGAATTGGTTAATCTTGTTCGCTTCAATTGAAGGAAAAGGGTCCATGGCCGTTGAAGCAATCACCACCGATCCTGATATTGCATGGACAATTTCGTCCTACGACGGTGTTCCGATATTTTTCGATGTCTACATGTCACACAGGAATACTACTGAGGAGCATGTAAACCTATAGGGCCGCACACAAAGAATGCGTTTGTTTACATTTCTAGAAACCCAGATTAAATCAAGTTGATTAAGAAAATAATTATTCTTGAAGAATAATTATAAAATATGTGTTAAACTATAATAATTATAATTACAAGGTAAAAGCGTAATCATGTTAATTACGAGGTGTTATCTATAAGGCCATCAGTACTCGGCTCGGGATGGGGCTCGGGATGGACTGCGGGATGGCGGGGATGGGCTACGGCTCAAGCGGATTCGGCGGGAAGGGATGGAATCCGGGTTCCCCATCCCGTTTCATCCCGAAGGGTTTTTAAAAAAAATTATTTAATTTAATTTTTAAAAATCATGCCGTTGAACGGCTCTTTGTAAAAAAAAATCTCAATTTAATCCCACTATATATTTAACCCTCAACCTCTTATTTCTCACACCTCTCAAACTCTCTAAAATTCTCTCAACCTCTTATTTTTCACACCTCTCAAACTCTCTCAAATTCTCTCAACCTCTTATTTTTCACACCTCTCAAACTCTCTCAAATTCTCTCAAATTCTCTCAACCTCTTATTTTTCACACCTCTCAAACTCTCTCAAATTCTCTCAAATTCTCTCAACCTCTTATTTTTCACACCTCTCTCATCATGAATCCAAACAGAACACCTACATCCCGTCGTAACCGACCGAATACACCACAATCGCAAGAAGATCAAGAGCTTGGTTTCCAAGCGTTTACACAACAAGGTTATCGTCCGCAATGGTCGCAACAAATTCCGCCACAATGGTCGCAACAAAATCCGCCACAATATCCGCAACAATTTCCCCAACAATTTCACCAACAATTTCCTTACCAATTTACACGTCCCGGTTTGATTGAACAAGGTTTTACTCCGGCCAACTACAATCTTCCTTCACCCGCAATCAATCTCGACGACGACATTGTTCCGGAAACCCAACCTTCTACCCCGAACACACCACAATCTATCCCGACACAACAATCTAACCCGGAACCATCAAATCCGAGACCAACGAAAGCCGCCAAACAAACGTGGAGTAAAGCCGAGGAACTCGCGTTAGTGTCGGCGTGGGTTGACGTTTCGGAGGACCCCGTTATCGGTAACGCACAAAGCGGTGGTAATTCTTTTTATTGTTGTTATTATTATTATTATTATTATTATTATTATTATTATTATTATTATTATACTTAATTTTACATAAATGTAGGAAGTTTTTAGGCCCGAATCGGGCATGTGTTCTTTACTCGCTTGGGTCGTGAACCAGGTTATAGATCAACCCATCAACTCAATAGCAAGTTCAACGACCTCAATAAAAGAATTAATTGGTTTGGCGGCATCTACAACAACTTGCTCAATAATAGATCAAGCGGGATGAGTGAGGCCGATATATCCCGAACGGCACACGAACGGTATCTAGCACGCCATAAAGTTGCTTTCACTCACGAACAAGCTTGGGACGTCCTAAAAAAATGTCCAAAATGGGGATCCGTTCCAACGATGACGACAACTTCATCGCGGGGTTCAAAACGTACCCAACCTTCCGATGATGACGATGACGAGCAAATTCAACGACCCATCGGGAGAAACAAGGCAAAAAAAACATCAACGAGTAATACGTCCGGGACGAATACGGACGAAAGTTTTACTCAGTTGTTGACGACGTTCAACGACAAGATTGATGATACAATGGAATACAAAATGAAAAAACTCGATCTCGAAATCGAACGCTCAAAACTCGAACGACATAGGTTGGAACAAGAACTCGAAATCGAACGCTCAAACCGATTTGAGAAAGACTTCGAGTTTTTCATGACCCCGCATGATCATCTTACGGGAAACGCTTTGAGGGTTACTTTAGCGAGAAAAGAGCAAATTCAAAAATTTCATAATTGGTAGTGTTTTGTATTTTGTAATTTTTATTTTTAATGAATGGTATGAATTTTTATTTTTATTATTTATCTTATTTTTATTTATTAAAAAATATATAAATATTTTTATTTTGTTAAATAATTAAATGTATAAATAAAAGAATTAAAATAAATGAGGTGGCAAAAGGGTTTGAGGGAATGGGGTAAGGGTGTTTAGGGATTGAGTGAGGGATTGAGAAAAGCTGATGTGGCGCTGATGTGGAGCTGGAATCTTTGAAAGATAGAGGGATGGGGTACTGATGGCCTAATTGTATATAATTATATTTAAAGTTTAAAAGATAATTATATACATTGAATTAGAATCTAAATTGAATTTGAATTTGAATTTGAATTTGAATTTGAGTTTGAATATTACAGATAATTACTAAACCTTATTTGAATTATAGTCTATCTATTATTCTTCTGGTATAAATAGGGCGTTAGGCTAAACCATTATTTAAGTGATTGAAAGTAGGATTAGCCTTTTTGAGAAATACAGAAAAGAAACCTTTTCTTTTCTGTAAAACACATATAGATCTAGGATTCTTGGGCTAGCACCCAGTGGACACGTGAAACGTGCTCGTGTGTGGACTATTGATAGAGGAAACATGTGTTGGTTTCTTGGTGCTCCAATCATGTCCCGGCAAATCTACAAAAAGGTGCTAATTCTAAACACCCTATGGTGTGATATTATTTTTAATTAAATGCATCACTGGATCCGGCTTTGGGTTTTAGTTAATTTAGAAAAGTTTTATATCTATAATTGTAACCAACATTTTAATCTTTCGTTGTGTCAAACGATTACAAAGTGCATTAAAACCCAACACTGCAAGTCTGGATCATTAACATTGCAATCTCACGCAATAGATTCGATTAGAAACGTGGCATCCGTTGAAGATATTTGCATCTATTTGGGCGACAATGAGTCAGAGGAGGAGGGAACTGATCAGGTTGAGCAACAAACGCGACCATGGAATTGGTGATGATTCAAGTGAGATGAGAGATTAGCCATGGGGAGAGACAAAGGGATTAATTCAACCATGGAGTAAAGTCAAAGAAGGTGGACTGTAAGAAAAACTCTAATATACCCTTTCATTTTTTGAAAGAGTAAATTACATGATTAGTCCCTGTGGTTCACACAAAATTGCATTGTGTCCAAATTTGAAATAATTATGGAAAACGTCCATATGGTTTACATTTTCACACGCCTTTGGTCCCTTTATCTAACACCGTTAGATGATTATGTTAAAGTGAGTTAACTTTAAGGTTTTTTAGTCTTTTTATGTTTTCTATTTTCTATTAAAATTTATCTATATTACAATTAGGGGTGCTCAAAAACCCGATCAACCCAACCCAACCCGACGTGAAATAACCCAACCTGAAACAACTCGATGTCCAATCGAGTTGTAAAATCTTCAAACCGTATGTATTGGGTTGATATCGGGTTACGAGACTTTGAACCCAACCCAACCCGATGAACCCGATATATATATATATATATATATATATATATATATATATATATATATATATATATATATATATATATATATATATATATATATATATATATAGGGGATTAATCAAATAAGAACTATTTAGTTCGTGGTAACTGTAAGAACCAATATTAGCCATTCATTTAAAATAATCAATATAAATTTTAAATAAATGTAAAAGGGTATTTTAGTAAAAAAAAATTGAATATCTAATTAAAATAATAAATACCAAAATATTTCTTGATTTTTACGTTTCTCTCACCTCTCACCTCTCACCTCTCTCCTAGATAAACCCTAAATCAAGACACAAAACACAAAATTTCCATTCTCAAGAACACCTCTCACCTCTCACCTCTCTGGCCGGCGCCGGCGCCGGCGCCAGTCGTCTTTTGTTCTGCAGGCGAACCACCATCCAACCATCTGACCATCCGGCGACCTGCCCTCTTCTCTCCCTCTCGTCTGCAAATCTGCTCGATTTTTGGTTCGGTTTAGTGCAAGAGAGGGTTTGCCAGGTTTACGAGGGTGAAAGACCACGGACCAGAGACAACAATCTGTTGGGGAAGTTTGAGGTTTCCGGGATCCCACCGGCTCCTCGTGGAGTTCCACAGATCACCGTCTGTTTCGACATTGATGCTGACGGGATCTTGAATGTTTCGGCGGAGGACAAGACAAGAGGGAAGAAGAACAAAATCAGAGTTACAAATGACAAAGGGAGACTGTCGAAGAAGGAGATCCAAAAGATGATGAAGGAGGCGGAGAAATACAAGGCGGATGAAGAAGAACATAAGAAAAAAGTTGAGGCGAAGAACGCGTTGGAGAAGTACATGATTAACATGATGAACACCATAAACGATGATAATATAACCTTGAAGCCGTCGGCGGAGTACAAGAAAAAAGTGGAGGATGAGGTACCCACCATCAAACGATGTTCTTGAAGTATCACATTGGATATCACAATGGGTATCATATTGGGTGTCATATTGGGTATCACAGATGTTCTTGGAGTATCACAATGGGTATCACAGATGTTCTTGGAGTATCACATTGGGTATCACAATGGGTATCATATTGGGTGTCATATTGGGTATGAGTATCACAATGGTATTACAATGGCTATTGTGTAACTGGTTTGAGAGAGGAGAGAAGAGAGAGGAGATAGGATATTTTTAAAATACCCAAAATGTCCTTTAATTGAAAATTTAAATTAAATTACCATAATTATTAATTTCCTAATTTATCGTTTGATTTGTGGCTGAAATTGGTTCTTACAGTTATCACAAAATAACCAGTTCTTCCTTGAATGACCCCCTATATATATATATATATATATATATATATATATATATATATATATATATAGTAAATGCTAACATATATATGCAAATTGAGAAAAACAGTTGATGGCGTATGTTTAAGATTTAAGATATATGCAAATTGGAGACGTCAAGTTATTTGATCATATTTGGTTTAGATATTTTTATATGTAGTATCTAAATATTGTCTGAATTATCGGTTATATAAGACATGTTTCCTTTATTTTTATGTTTTTAATTTTGATTTTACCTTGTTTAAACACAACCTAACCAACCTGAACGGGTTGGGTTGTGTTGAAATTTTTTCAAACCGCCAACATTGGGTTGATGTGTCGAAATGCCTTCAACCCGATCAACCCAACCCGTAAGCACCCTTAACTATAATATAATATAATGTGTCGATATATATAATATACATATACGTATAATGTACTCCAGACACACTTGCAGCATCATCTTCATGAACAATCCCCCACCCCATATAGTTTTTATTTTATTTTTGTAAGGTAAAATGAGGAAAATGTGTAAATTGAGCAAAGTATCCATCATGTGCCTTGCACATGACCACTTTAACAGAGATATTTTTAACGGAGTTAGTTTTAGGGTCCCAAGGCGTTATAAAATGCAAATCACGAGGATGCAATCCATAGATATTTCAAAGTAGGGATCCACACTATTAAAACACACAAACCACAAGGACCAAATATGTAATTTACTCATAAATTTTTTTATCACAATTTATAGAAACTTCATATATCCTGTAGAAAATCTAAAAAAATATTTCATAATCTACAAAAAAGAATATTCTAAATTGTTAGAAACAATATGTGAATCAATCGAAGAACAGTCAGGTAGACCAGAGATCCAACTAGTTGACGGTACAATGTAGGGTCCCGCAGAGGGGTTCCGGCATTGGGAGCAAGATGCAGATTTTGCTCAATAGGTGTAGATGTAACTTTGTTGTCTGTAATCCCAGCTTTGGACAACAGATCTGAAATATACTTGGCTTAACAGAGATAGATGCCAGAAGGGTCTGACAGAACTTCAAGACCAATGAAGTAGTGTAGCTTACCAAGATCTTTCATCTCAAAGCATGAGCTGAGTGACTGTTTGAGATGGGTGATACCTGTAGAGTCACTGCCGGTAATGATCATATCATCGACATACAATAGGAGTAAGATAGTACCTGCAGCAGTGGTCCGAGTAAACAGGCCAGAATCATAATTACTCGGAGAAAACCCCAATGAAATGACAGTATTGCTAAATTTTTCAAACCAAGCACGAGGAGCTTGTTTGAGACCATAGAGGGCTTTTCGAAGGCGTCATACATGACCTTGTCGAGAGATCACACCTGGAGGGGGTCTCATGTAGACTTCCTCTGAGAGATCACCATTTAGAAAACCATTCTTGACATCCATCTGGTAAAGTGGCCATCTTTTGGTGGCAGCTATGGCGAGAAGACTACGAACCGAGGTGACCCGAGCCACAGGAGCAAACGTTTCCTCGTAATCAATGCCATATTCTTGATTAAAGCCTTTTGCCACAAGACGTGCTTTATATCGATCAATGGATCCATCCGACTTTGTTTTGATTTTGAAGACCCATTTGGAACCAATGGGTGACTTGCCCGGTGGGAGAGGTACAAACTCCCATGTATTGGCTTTGTCAAGGGCCTGAAGTTCCTCAGTCATAGCTTGCCGCCAAACAGGGTTAGAGAAAGCTTCCTTGAAGGAAGTGGGTTCATGGTTGGACAGCAATGTAGCATAACAATGATAATCACGAAGGTGAGAAGGAACTTGTCTTACCCGGTCTGAGCGTCATACACCCTGTGGTTGAGAAGAACTAGGATCCATAGACTCAGCAGATGGCTCAGAAGTAGTCCTTGAAGGTGGTGTAGATGATTGATCATGATCAGCGGGCACAGATGAGGGTGGATCGGAAGAGGGCACAGATTGAGGTGAAACGGCAGGAGTTGGACCAGATGGAGGAGTTGGACCAGATAGAGGAGTGAGTATGGGATCTAATTGGAGAGAGCCAAGGAGATAGAGATATCAGTGAAGAAGGAAGTGGAGGGGTTGGTGTGTCCTGAAATTTGGACACTGTTGAGAAGGGAAGATGTTCCCAGAATGTGGTATGACGGGATATACGAAGTCTCCTAGAGACTGGAGCCCAACAACGATAACCTTTGTGTTCAATACCGTAGCCAAGAAAACAGCATAATCGAGAACGAGGTTCTAGTTTGGTATGTTCATGAGGTTGTAGCTGAACAAAGCATGCACAACCCCACACTTTTAGGAGTTCATATGCAGGGGAGACCCCATGGAGTACTTCATAAGGGGACTTGTTATTGAGGATGGGAGTCGGGTGATGGTTGATGGTGTAGACAACCGTGAAGGCAGCTTCACCCCAAAAACGTTCTGGACACTTGGCTGAGATTAATAGAGTACGGACAGTATCAAGGATGTGACGATGTTTACGTTCTGCACGACCATTTTGTGGAGAGGTGCCAGGGCAGGAGTACTGAGAAAGAGTACTCTGAGATTGAAGAAAAGAGAGAAGAGAATATTCCTTGTATTCCATAGCATTATCTGCTCGAAGAATCTTTATGGGCTTGGAGAACTGGGTTAGAATCATACGGGCAAAGGTAATATATATTTGAGGTAGCTCTGAGCGGTGTTTCATGAGATATATCCATGTAAAACGTGTGTGATCATCGATAAAGATGACAAAATATCGAGAACCTCTCATGGATGGGTGTGGTGCTGGTCCCCATACATCAGAATGAATAAGATCAAAAGGAGAAGCAAAGTTAAATTCATTAATTTGGAAAGGTAAAGCATGATGTTTGCCAAGTTGACAAGATAAACAAGAAACATTTTCAGAAGAAGTGTTTCCTAATAGTCCTGAACCAGCTAACACTTTTAGTCTAGCTAATGATAAGTGTCCTAGACGCGCATGCCACAGTTCAAATGAAAGAGTACTGGAAACAGAAGCAACAAAATTTGATGAATGTAAGGGAAGACGGAGGTAGACCACTTCAATCATCCGACCAACTTTACGGCCTACTCCAAGGATCTTCTTGGTCTTTGGATCCTGCACAACACAACCAGAAGGATGAAACATAACAAATAGACCGGCTTCCATAAGTTGAGTGATTGAAATCAAGCTCAGAGATAAGTTAGGAATATGTAGCACATCAGGTAATTGTATATTGGGGGTAGATATAGTCCCATTGAAGGATACAGGTAAGCGAGTATCATCAGCAGTACGGACTAATGAGAACATTCTGGAGGTTTTCTTAGAGACAAACCCGTCAGCCTTAGGTGTCATGTGATTACAACATCCAGAGTCATATAGCCAAGGGTTACCTGATGCAAAGTATTGCCCTGAGAGTTCATACCCATAGAACCTGTCATGAGTTGCTACATAAGCTCTTGGTTTCGGCGCATGAGTTCCATAAGATCAGGCGATGAGTTGTTGTTGTGTGATGCCTGAGTTGCATGTGTAGGGGTATCCTGAGTGATGGATCCAGCAACAGATTGAGTGCAGAACTGTTGTTTCTGATTACCTGAGTTCCTTGGATGCTTTGGGCAATCAGACCCACAGTGGCATGGATGAGTGATCCCACACCAACGACATTTTCGTACAGGGCAGTTGAGGAGAAGGTGAGATGTAGAGTGATAAAACGTGCATTCACTATTGTTCCCCTTTCCTGCAGATTTCGACTGATCATTGTTCCCATTGAGAACAAGTGAGATAGGATTGGAGTGGCTGGAATTGAGGGCCATCTGACTGATTAGGGAACTGATTGAGAACTGGAACTGAAGACTGGAAGGAAATTCTGGAATGTAAGAAACTGATCGTGAGGTACCGGAACTGTGAGTTCCGGAATTGAAGACCGAAAAGAAGAGTTTCGGAGTTGTGGGTTACGGAACTGAGAGTTCCGGAATTAAGTTCGAAAAATGTCAGAACCGAAGTTGAGTTCCGAAATGTAAGTTTCGAAATTGAGGAAAACGAAATGTGAGTTCCGGAAATGATCTCAAACCCTGTTTTCGAAATATGAGGTACCGAAAGTGAGTTCCGGAATATGAGGTACCGAAAGTGAGTTCCGGAATTATGTGAAGAAAGCAGTACCGGAAATGGACTAAAAGCAGTTCCGGAATTTAAGGTTCCGGAGTGAAAAAAAGGTAGTACCGGAAGTGGACTGTTCCGGAATTGATAAGTTCAAAACAGGTTCCGGAATTGATAAGTTCAAAACAGGTTCCGGTATTTGGGGTGTTCCGGTATTAGAAAAATAAAAGGTTCCGGAGTAAGGACGAGGGACACGTACCGGAAGTAAGGATCCGGAAAGTGAAGATCCGGAATTTTTTGAGATCCGGAAT